>OX401875.1:1396500-2793000 GCA_947859175.1 Gandaritis pyraliata | reverse complement strand
ACTCTATTTGCAGAATATTTGTAGAATAGGTTTTATAATTACGTAGGTATTTACAAAAAAAGATATTGTGTCTGTGACAAGCACCACAGCTCAGTCGGTAACAGATCTGCCTTCCGTGCTGTGGGTCGTGGGTTCGATCCCCACCAAGAACAAATATTTGTGTGTGCCAATACATGGATGTTTATTCTATATTGGGGTGTTACTATGTATTAAAAATGTAATTACAAAAAAAATTTACATAAAGTATTCTATCAGCAATCTAGTTCCCATAGTACAAGCTTTGCTAAGTTTGGGACTAGAGAGCGTTGTGTGAAATGTCTATGAATATTTATCTAATATGCGGGAAAACATGTTTAACTCAAAATATCCCTCACTCAATGCAGATCTATACTGAACTTAACGACTCAACAAAGCAAAAAAGTAAAGGTATTACTACACTTTTAAAAATAAGAATTGCGGAGGTAATACCTCAATCTTCAAGAGGCTGTCATTACGTCTTCAGTTGAGGAGTTTGAGGACCCCCAAGTTGCAAATTGGCACTCAACGGAACATGCTTATCGATTAATTATAAATCAGGTTTTAAGACGTTAATGTTATTATTTACTAGCAGTTACCCGCGACTTCGTACGCGAGTACCATTTCCGTGTACATTAATATTATCTGTGCGTGTACCGAGTGGATACTTCTTTGAGAAACTTGACATTGCACCTCATTACACCGAACTCGTACTGGAATGTCAAACGCTAGTCGTTAGACCAAAGAGGTAGTACTACGCCCTGTCAAACTGACGTGACATGACATGACAATGAAATCCTCTTGCCAATTGGCGCTGCTAATCCTTTTCGTTCATTTTATCCTTAGATCCTGTTAATTATTCGGGATAAAAAGTAGCCTATGTGTCAATCCAGGTTACGAACTATATATATGCCAAGTTTCATCCAAGTTGGTTCTGTAGTTTAGACGTGATTGAAACACAAACATCCAAACATCTAAACTTTCACATTTATAATATTAGTAGGATTATAGGCATATTTAACTCGCATTCACTAACAGGAATAACAAAGTTTAACTATTTTGTGCATTGTATCAAAACTAGTGCACTTTAGAGCAATTTCACTTCTTTTTAACCGACTGAAAGAGGGTTTCAATTCGGTTGTAATTATTTTACCGGAAGACCGGCCAATGATGGGTGAATCAACTTTTAAGGCACTCCTTTTTTGTCCCTGTCATGGAAATAACGATAAAATCTGTATTTCAGTTTAAAATAAGATTTTTTAAATGTAAACGTAAACTTAGATTCTCCGCTAATATGGTAATTTCATACTTTTTATAGTTTATAGCAAAATTTTTGCTTTTCCTATGGTAACTCAGCGGAACTCCATACAAAAAACAGGTGTCTTTTGACGAAGGTGAAGTAACAAAGTACGATGTTACTTAATAAAAACATATGAAGACACTGCATTTTCACACTTTACTACGCTTCAGAAAAGGTAAGGCTTACGTTTTAAGTAAAAATTAACAAAAGTTTGACTTAAATTGTGTATTTTACATGCATCTCAACTTCTTGTCCCAAACGTAGATTAAATCATCAGGTATACTGAGTTACCGATAAAAGTTCTGAGTAATATCAAGAAATGGCGTCTAACTTGCTATCATCAGAGGCTATTAGTATCTAATATTTCGTTGGTATGGTCTGACAAGGCCTACCTCGCTTTACCCGCCCCTCAGCCCGCAGTAAGCTCTCAACTGGTGCGCGTGCGTTTATTAGCGCTCTGCAGCGATGTTTATTGGGCACACTCATCAGGTTTTCTACAAAAACTCGTTTAAACTAGCTTAGATGTCATGCCACATAGCAAAACCTAAAGATAGAATAAATAGTGCAAATGTTAACACTATATTTGCTTAACATTTCGATAATTCATTTTTATTTTGAGCTATTCACAATGTTGTCAAAGGAGTGCCTTAAAAGTTGATTCGCCCAGTTACAGTACGCACAACGGATTTTTATCCCTCTGAAGTTAAGTGCAACAACGATTGCGCATTTACTGCTGTGCGGAAAAGTTCACTTACATCCACTTCTTCGACCCAAAAGTGGGTTCTGTGTAGATACTTCAAAGGGACAACAAAGATCCGTTGTGACTACTATACTTACAAAGACTTCAGTTTGAATCGTGTTGCATGGCGCATGCAACAGTGCTGAAACATCGGGAAATAATAAAACTCACATAATCATGCTAATTAATGTCAAAGTCAAAATTTCTTTATTCAATAAAATCACAAGGATCATTTAGAATCGTCTTATATAACAAGGTGATTCTAGGTGCCAGTTCTACGCGACCAGTCCCCGTATTCCAATCTTTTGCTGTCAAGTTATATTTCACTGCCCAGTGTAATTTCTTCAGGTCACGTGGTACAATTTTGTACCAGGTGATCATTCTTTTTAGACACTTGACAGCAAAATATGCGCGAAAACACATCAAATGACGTCATAATGTCACTATTTAGTCACAGAATAACTATGAGTTAGTATGAACTGACCATGATTTAAAACTTTGCAGTTCAACTTTGCAGTTCAACTTTGATTAGCATACCCCTGATGCTGTTCCACGCGACCAGAGCCTAGAAAATATCCCGTTTTAGTAAATAATATGTTCATAACTAGGATAGTTTCAAATTTTTTTTTGACATGTATATTATTATTTTCGCCGAATCACAAAAGTTGTTTATAAGTTTCGCTTTCGGCATTTTCCGGCATTGAAGATAATAATTTCAACAGATTTGCGTTCAACAGATTTCAAACACGAAAGTCCAGCGGAAGCTTCGACTCAAAGCACATAATTACGTAATAACTCAGAAACAATTTACTGTGCACATTCCCGATTGGGAATATTATTATTCCGAAAATACGTAAATTCATTCGCCTCGATACGTTCAAAGGGCCGGAGTTAAGGGAAACAGGGGGTAGGACCCTTTTTTACCCCCTTTTTCCGATACGATAAGATAGACATATTATAACTTTCTATACTAAATTCATAATTTAGTTTTTATAATGAAGGGTTACATCTTAGTCCCAACACAAGTTTACCATACAAAGATTGTTTTTCACTAAAAACGTCATTTACCATGATTTGTGAGTATAATTGCTCTCTAGTCATAGATTACATAGCCACATTTTTTTCCGCAATTTTACAGTCTACTTTAAAAAAAAATCATTCGGTCTTTGAATGCATTGGTTCTTTGTAATAAGTGTGAGTTTGTAAGAAACAAAAGTAACTAGAACAATGTGGGTTTCACAAATACCATGCAAACCCCCTCCTCGTTGGTGGAACCAAGCCTGGTAAAGCCAGTTTTTGCATCGCCCCCAAGCCCTGAGATTCCAAGCAGCATAATGAAGCCATTACACCGAGAACAAGACTCCGAGAAACTCGTATACAATAAAAAATACCGAAATCGCCCGAAGGATGGGCTGGGTTCACGTGTATGGACGCATTTACAAACAACACGGGTTACACACTTAATTGCCATAATCTTCTAGTAACATACGGTGCTCAAACTTAGTCGCTGACTGAGTCTCAGAACATTAAATAAATAAATAAATAAATATTCATGGACTTTACACACAACGCCCTCTAGTCCCAAACTAAGCAAAGCTTGCATTAAGCTACATTACATTATTAAGTTACATTAAGCTATAGGTGTTTGCCAAAGAGTGATGCAGCGAAGTATTTTGGGGTGTGAAAAGATTAAATTATGAGCCTGCAATCATCAACATCATTATTAATGTTTTAATTACTGACCTAACGTGGTTGAATTATGGCAAAAATTATAATGGGTTTCATAATATCTGCGTGGTTGATGTTACTTTATTGTCTACGTTGACTCAAGCACGAGAAAAACCTAGCTTTATTTATTAATTAATAGGATCACCAACAGTGTTGCGCACAAAAACAACATTATATTTTTATTCCAATAGTCTTATATCTATCAAGCTTTTGATGAAGCCATGACTTAATTGTAACGTGGATTGTTTATTGTCCGTATTTTTTTTTTTTCATTGATATATTCTATGTATTTAATAGTTCCTAACAGACTAGCAGTTCCTAGCAGTTTACCGTGCGATTACTACATTTACTACACATTATAGGTATTAAAAAACCATTTTCATCCGAGTAATTCTGTGATTTGAAGGTCTCGTTGTCAAGCCATGACTGCCTTGGGTTAAGAACTCCATTTAAGTAACGCTTTTTGACTTATAGCTTGTACGAATATACAGATAAATGAACTGCATGCAATGCTACAGATTAGCGTGTATGAACCAGCTTTCTTTGCAAATGCGGCCAAGCTCTCGCCGACATGCTGTCTTGCCAGCGTAGAAAATAAAAAATACTTTTAAGTTCGTTAGGACTCGTTTCGCGGGTCTAAATTCTTTATTTTCGGTCTGGGGTCTAACCGGCTTGTCATGTAACTAGCGGGGTTGAGTGAGATCTTACAGGAATTCAAATTATAGCTATTTTAATTTGTGAAGATTTTAGATGAGCTACATAATAATAAATAATTAAATATTCATGGAGATTTCACACAACGCCCTCTAATCCCAAACTAAGTAAAGCTTGTGATTGACTAGATTGCTGATAGAATACTTACTTAGTTTATAGCTACTTACTTTAGTATTACCCGGACATAGAAATAACCTTATTCAAATACATTATTTTTCTATTGATTTGATTACAAATGAAATTAAAACACTGAGTCGTAGAAAATGGCTCGCGAATACCTACCACAAAACTAAAGTTTTGAAGTGTTTAAAATACATTTTTTTAAACTCACGCCAAACCGAATTTTCCACCATGACACGTGTATACACGTTTACGTTTGTTGTTTTTACGTTTTCATCATCTAGTTTTTCATTCTCAAGTGAAGCCGTGGACAGTAGCTAGTAAATAACAATAATTACTATCCAATACAGCAAAGTCACCGTCATTATCGTTTTGGATAGTCAGTACAAACGTTAGATGACGCTGCAGTTTTGTACAATACTTTATCGTATACGAGATTTATAATACCCGTTAGAGATATAAGTTAGACAAAATATTGAAATGTATTCTTTTGGTATTCAAAATAAATAAATACTTTACACAGGACAACTGGCGTTTAATATTTCTCTGCCATAGTACAAACAGGGATGAACGAACGAACGTCCGGTCCGAAGCTGGCGTCACTGACGAGTTCAATGTGGCAGTAGGCTTGCACCAGGGATCGGCTTTAAGCCCTTATTTGTTCCTCCTCGTAATGGATGCTTTGACATCAGACATACAGGAGGAGGCACCCTGGTGCATGCTGTTCGCCGATGACATCGTTCTCGTCGGAGAGCAAGCAGTTGAGGTACAGAGCAGACTGGGAAAATGGCAAGAGAAATTGGAGAAAGTTGGCCTTAAGATCAGCCGCACTAAAACAGAACATTTGTTCTGCGACTTTGGCGGCTCCTCCAATTTCTCACCAATTGCCTTAGATGGTGTAACCCTACCAGTCTGCTCCGACTTTAAGTACCTTGGCTCGCTTCTCCAAAACGACGGTAATATTGACCGAGACGTTAACAATAGGATGAATGCGGGATGGATGAAGTGGCGACAGGTCTCAGGGACGATATGCGATCCGCGAATGCCCCTTAAGCTTAAGGGGAAAATTTACAAGACGGTAATTAGACCTGTCGCGATGTATGGATCAGAGTGTTGGGCAACGAAGAAGACGGATGAAAGGAGAGTGCATGCTACTGAGATGCGAATGTTAAGATGGATGTGTGGGGTGACGAGGTTAGATAAGATAAGGAATGAGTATATCAGGGGAAGTTTGAAAGTGGCGCCTGTTGTTGAAAAGGTGAAGAGTGCTAGATTAGCCTGGTATGGACACGTAATGAGGAGGGATGAAAGTCATATCACGAAAAAAGTTATGAACATGAGTGTGACTGGGTACGCAGGTAGAGGAAGGCCGAAGAAGAAGTGGTTGGATTGTGTGAAAGAGGATATGAATGTGAGAGGAGTATATTCTGAGTTGACGAATGATAGGAGCGAGTGGAAGAAGAAGACATGTTGTGCCGACCCCGCCTAGCGCGGGATAAGGGCAGGGAAATGATGATGAGTACAAACAGGGATGATGATAAAAAATATTTATAAAATGTTTTTAGGCACCGCGCAAACACAATATCAAAATTCATGTAAGAATGATCATAGCCTACATAATTTATTTTCAACATTTTTTGTTTTTAAACCGACTTCAAGAAAAGAGAAGGTTCTCAATTCAGTTGAATTTTTTTATTTATTTGTCACCACAGAACTCCGTCATTTAAAAACCTATTTGAAAAAATATTTTTTTATCTGAAAGGTTACTTCCAGGTATGTGCCATTCAATTTTCATCAAAATCGGTTCAATAGTTTGGCCTATAAACAAAAATAACTGAAAAAAATATGCCAATATATAAATATGCGTTGAATTGAAGTCAGTTTTTCTAGTTTTTAAACATATAAATTATCACTTTTACAGATCATAAAAAAGTGTATTGTCTATACTTTCAGGGTTGTCATAAGTTTGCTTTCGACAGTCTTATAACATCCCAAAAAAATATGTCCACAGATTCAAAGACAATTTCGGATCGTCATCATCATTATCATCACAGCCGAACATGTTAATCTAAGATCATTAGTACGATAAAGACATGCGATGATTACCCTACAATGCGAGACAAAAACTCGGGCAAGAGAGAGTAGGACTCACATCTAGAATGTTCCGTAGTGTAGGTTCAGTATTTTCAGCGATGTGTAAAAAAACCGCTATAAATTTACGGATATGGAAACGGATAAAGTAATTCTTCTAATTTATAAGCTTAAAAAACTAGAAAAACTGACTTCAATTCGACTACCGGCTTCATCATCAGATGATGATGGAACATTGGGAATGTTCTAGTGACCGTACACATCACTAAAAAGCCACAGAAAAGCAAAATACGCAATTTCGTGCACGTGGATGGCATATTTTTTTATTTATAAGCTAAACTACTGAACCGATTTTGATGAAAATTGAATTGGACTAACCTGGAAGTACATCCTTTCAGATAAATTTTTTTTTTCAAATAAGTTCAATAATGACGGAGTTCTGAAGTAACAAACATAAAAAAAATACAACCGAAGTGAGAAACTCCTTCTTTTTTGAAGTCGGTTAAAAATAGAAATGAGTCGCTTAACACGAGGTGAGATTGCGGACATTACGGTCAAAGAACAAAAATTACTCATCATCATCATCATCATCAACCTATACTCGTCCACTGCTGGACGTAGGTCTCTCCCAAGACGCGCCATTGAGCTCGGTCTTCGGCTCTTCTCATCCAGTGTCTGCCAGCTACATTTCGCAAAAATTACTAATTAAATTAAATTCTTCAAATCTTTTTTATTTAGGTAAATTAATGTTACGGAACTCTAAAAACATAATCAATGCAAGATGCCATAAGAAAGCGACGAACTTACACCCACGAGACCACAATCCGGCTCGAAGGACCAGAATAATAAGGTAATTTGTATAAGAAAAAAAAAACATGACACTTAATTTGATTATCTTCCGTCAGGAAGTTTATGAGGTTTCTAGTGTCGTTCGAGACGAGATAAAAATAGTTTTGATTTAATTTTTGATAAAACTTCGACTAGATATTTAGTGAGTTGATGAGGGTGAAAGACTTGTAGCTTATATTTATCTTGGCTTTACTAATTGGCAGCATTGCTATTCAGCGCGGCAATGCAGCCAGTGTGTCGGGCACGCTTCCGATTGCTACTGATCTGGATCAGTTGAGCTATCTATAAGGAAACATGAGTTTGAATACATTTTTTACTATTGTTGGTTTGTTTTAGCTCGTAACCGCTGCACCAAAGCGTCGCAAAACAACACAGCTCGCGATATATTTTTCGCCATATCTTTACCAAATGGTTCAGCGCCCGTATGCATGTGAAAAGCCTAATGCTCAACCAACACAGCATTATCAAAATCGCATTAAGATGTCCAACATCGAGTTATTCGCTTTAACTGCTATCTCGAGTCAAGAGCACGCAAATACAATACGTTGTAGAAAATACATTGTAAATAGTATCTTAACTTTGAAGAGTTAGCGATAAACTGTACAGTTTGATGTTTGTGGCGTAGTCGGTGACTGGTGGGCTGAGAAATGTGCAGGTTCGACACCTGCCGGCCTAGGATGCGCACCGTGACATGTCATTTTGGAGCAATAAGCACACGCGGGACACATCATGATCGAAAAAAGTATGAAATCACGGTCGACCAATTTTTGCGGAGCACGGGAGAAGTGATCTATCTATGGGGGGAGGCTTTCGCCTAGCAGTGGGACAAGATAGGCTAGATAAAAAAAATGTAATAATAGTTCACAAAATGGTACAAAATGCCTAGATTTTGACAAAACGAGTCGACAAATAGCTAGCGAATCATTTATTTTTCTTTTGACACTTTTATAATGCTGTTACCTAATTTGACTAATGTAAAAAAACTTGCTCCTACGATTTATAAGATCAAAATTATTTATACCGACAATAGAAATAAAAATCACTGACATGATAACCGATCAATAGTATAATAGTGCTGTGATTAAAAGATCGATGAACAATCAAGCTTAATCAACCTATTCGTTAGAGCTGTCAATAAAATAGGGATGGGAAAAATTACAATGAATCGATTTATTACGGTTCAAAGAGTGCTTGTTAATAAAAAATAAATGAAAATAATTTATTTTAGCAGTTAAATCAGATTCCGATTTTATTATGGTATTGCAATATGATTATAAAAAAAATTATAAAAAGTTGTCATTTGGTACTGACTGACTGTTCGACTCAATTAAGGTTATACAAAGTATACAAACGTTTGAATCTTTAAAATTTTACAACTATTGTAGTGATGGGAATATTGTTACATCTATCGATATCGATAGAGCTCGGCCACACGTAGCGTTCGAAGCGCATGCGCGATTATTAAGTAGTGTACGTTTCAATTGCAGACGTGTGCGCGGTATATTTATTGCACCTCCACAATGGCTGAATAGAGATAAACTGTGCTCGAATCGGCTTGTTCTTAAGTGCTCCGTGTATTCACATTTTTTTTTACTATCTAATTTTTTTATTTCAACCCTCCGAGTGCAGCGGTCTAGAAGACCTTACCATACCCAGCATTTTTTACAAGCTTTTTTAATCTCAGTATGTAGTAAACAGCAAACAGTTTTAGAATTTGGTGGTAAGTGGCTGGAATGTTGGAGCTATTAGATTAGAGCGTTGAAAAATCAATGAAGTATCATTTCAATGAACGTGTTATGTCTAACGAACTAAACTCTGTGGCGCGGCACATCTCTGAGCGGACACCTCTAAATCTCTGAGCTAAGTACGACTGTTATTTCTCCGATAAACTTTTTTTACCAAGACCAAGACTTTTTTTTATAACTTTGTAAAAGATGAGAGTACTTATTTTTCAAATGTACGTGTATGTCAAAGACCCTTGCCCAGTAGACGGTAAAAAAGATGTAAAAATTACACGTTCTGAATATTTTATTACCTTATTACTTTATAATTTTCAATGTTTTTGTAATCTTTATAACTTTTTTGTATAGACCTGATAAAACTAAAATTTTACTTCAGGAAAATACAACATTAAGTAGTTATTTATAAAAATGGAACGCTGGGGAATACACCTACAGATTAATGTTGTTTTTGTCCGCGAGAGTAAGCTCGTATGTATTGTGGGCTTCATTGTTATCTTTTCGAGAAATCGTCTTTTAATGTGTGCGATGTTCGCTAATTTTTCATTGGTAATATAATATTCTTGGATGTTTGCTTTTGAAATCATTCTATTCATTTTTACTATTTTTAGCATAAAGAATTGATAGAATAAGATATAGTTCTACAGACAATAAATATCATTTAATTTTATCATAAAAAAAAGAAACTATTTCCCTACTTTACAAAAAATGGGAAAGTATGTGAGACTTCCATACTCTACCTTCTTCATCAGTGTTCTACGAAAAATCGAAATGGGATCTTTTGACCAAATGTTTATGGGTCGTTTTTCGTCTGGGACATTATTGCCTAAAGGTTAATTACTTTTAGGACGTTCAGACACGATAGAAACTGTGGTTAAGTATGCCTAAGTCAGTATGTCAGTATTTTTATAATTGTGATAATGTTCATTTCATTAAAAAAAATAGGCGCATACTTAAGTTTTCTCCCAAAATAAGCTGTTAACCCAATGAAGTAATTGCAAACGCGGTTTCTGCAAAGAATTATCGATTTCGCGAAAAGTGCGGAACGGGCCTAATTACAAGGCGGAAACAAAATGCATCGCGCCACCAACGAAATACAGAAAACATGTAGCAATACTAAAGGTATTCGAATTTTATGATTTTTCAACTTTTAATGAAAATGCAAACGGGTTTTTAGAAAATTTCAGAAAAAACATTCATTTTGTTTTACTTTTAGAAAATAGCCGCTTTGTTTAAGTTTTCACGCTAAACCACATTTAATTAAACAGTTTAGCCTACCTAGTCGTCTTGGGCGTGTACAGGAAAAATGATTAAATAGTACAATTTTTTTTTATCACATCAAAATAACTACCTACAATTTTATTTATTCGACAGGCATTTGTTTCTGACATGAATATGATTCAGCGTATTCGCATTTCAAACGTAAGTATAAAATTCAAAAACAGAACGCATTCGAATTCCGTATTCAGTTCCCAACATGTTACAACACTGGCCAGTGTGTCAACAATCTAGATCTACTACAGACGTTATCGATTATCGCAACTTCACGTCTTTACCGATTATCGCGAATGTGTGGTCGCGATGTATCGATAAGGCAGCCCTTAGTGTAAAGTATGCCTTCGTTATTTGTGATTGCTTTATTGTATCAAATGTTTTATAAACATTTTTATAGATGCTATAATGTTTTTGACATAATTGAGAATAGAAAAAATAAAAATGTTTTGCGAATGTGGTTGTAATTTCTTGGTAGAAAAAAAGCAGAAATGTCTCAAGAAGATGACGCAGGCAAAAAAAAAATACACTACTCTTCTTCTTTTTTATACCGTGCAGAATGCATAGTAAGTCTTAGTAACAAAATGTGAACTGACATAGATAGATAGATAATATTTTAGGTACTTACCTATTGCACAACACATAACATTTAACTAAAATGAGAGAAACATATAAATAAACGATAGTGGACTACCAATGGGTGGCCTTATCCCTCTTCTTCTTCTTCTTCTTCTTACGTGTCAATGGTAACAAACACTAGACGAAGTTCGAATAGAACTTCGCCACTTCTACCCCTTCGTCTGTGGCGTCCAAAATATCATCCCTTGTGCAGGTGGTAGGGCACAAGGGGCAAATGAGTAAATGGGACATCGTTTGGATGGGAACCCCGCAGTCACATTGGCTGAGAGCAGGGTCGCGATAGCCCCATCTACACATGCTCTCCCTAGAGCGACCAACCTGGGTTCGGAGTCGGTTAAGGGATCTCCACACTGGCCATGGAAGGTCACGTCCTGGAGGCAGATTTTCTTTTGTGATAAAACCAGGTGGTGCGGGTTGCTCTTTTTTCCAGAGTGTGACCTTAAGTGTGGCTGGATGTTCTTGAACGGCTGAAGTGGAGCGCAAAAAACTTTTCCGACTTTTTAGCCGCGCTCTTGGGGGCTGCTGTCCATAGAGCGGATGTCGGTAGTCCTGCTCTTGCTTGGACTTTTCCAATGCGCAAGCAACATCTCGTCGTACGGATGGAGGAGCAATGCCCGCAAGCGGGTGGAGCATGTTTAGTGGAGTCGGTTTGAGACAGCCAGTTATCATACGGCAAGTGTCGTTCAGTGCAACATCGACCTGTTTAGCATGGGCTGAGCGGTGCCAAACAGGGCATGCGAATTCGCCAGCTGAATAACACAGGGCCATGCCAGTAGCGCGCAGTACATTGGGTGTTGCACCCCATTTAGTAGTAGTTAAGCGGCGGAGCAAGTTATTACGAGTGCTCACTTTGGCTTTGGTGTTATTGCAGTGAGTTTTAAAGCTCAATGTTCTGTCAATGTTAAGAGTAACCCCGAGGTACTTTGGATGTGAGCAGTGCTCTATGAAAGTACCTTGCCAGCGCACGTTGAGTGTGCGGTTGGCTTGGCCGTTGCGCAGGTGGAATGCACAAGTCTGAGTTTTTGAGGGATTGGGTTTGAGGCCATTTTCTTCATAGTAAGCGCTGAGTTGGTTCAAACCCATCTCCAGATTTTCTTCCGCCTCTTCGAACGTGGTCGTCTGTGTAGCCAGGGCTAAGTCATCTGCATATAGGAAGCGTTCTGTAAGTGGAGTGCTAGGTTGGTCATTGGTGTATATGTTAAACAGAGCCGGAGCCAAGACACTTCCTTGAGGAAGGCCGTTTTTCTGACATCGCCACCTGCTTTTACTTGCGTGTAGGTGGACTTGGAAGCGGCGATTGCGTAAGAGCTTTCCCAAGATACGGGTAAAACCTATATCGTTGGTGATTGTTTCCACTTTATTGAGGAGTCGTCTTACGTTTACCGTGTCGTAAGCCGCTGATAAATCCACGAGAGCCAAACCTGTTACCTTATTTGCTTCGAAGCCGTTCTCAATGTGCTGTGTAAGATTGAGAATTTGACTAGAGCAGCACTTTCCTGGTCGGAACCCAGCCTGTTCGGGTATCAGCTCGGAGTCAATCTGCGGCGTAAGGCGGTTTAAGAGAAGTCTTTCGAAAAGTTTGTACGTATGACATAACAGTGAGATTGGTCGATAGTTTTTGGGATCGTCGGGCGATTTGCCTGGTTTCAAAAGAGCGATCACTTTTGATTTTCGCCAGAGCTTCGGGATCTTAATTTGCTCCAAGCATGCGTTGAATAGAGCTGTTAGCCACGACATCGCCACTGGGCCAAGGTGTTTAATTTGCTCAACTGTTATGTCATCTACTCCGCAGGCCTTTCCAGTTTTCATCGCCATAATACCATATACTACTTCCGTTATTGTAAAAGGCTTACTGACTGCCGTAGATGTTCTAGTTCTAGTTCTGCCTTATCCCTAAAATCGATTTCTTCCAGACATTCGGGTTTCAAATCACTTTGACTATACATAATAGTTAGTCTGAATCAAGCCTCAAGTATCAACTTTTAGTCAGTTTAATAAGAAATGACAAAAATCTATCC
This sequence comes from Gandaritis pyraliata, assembly GCA_947859175.1. Lineage (NCBI taxonomy): Eukaryota > Metazoa > Arthropoda > Insecta > Lepidoptera > Geometridae > Gandaritis > Gandaritis pyraliata. The sequence continues at coordinate 2,779,776 of OX401875.1, read as the reverse complement.
CAATTTTATTTAAATCTTTTCAAACTTGAGCTAGATTGAAGAGATTGAAGATCCCTTCAGATTCTAAATTTTCTAAACCGTCTCTTGATTTAAAAAAAATTGAGACTAACCCATGTTTCCGTAAACTTAAAAGGTTATTTCATGAGTGTAAGTAGGTTCGCAGCCAGTCGCGCGAACGTTTATTGACAACGCCGGAGTTAGTTACTAACCGCTGCATTTACCACGTCACACAGTCTGTAATGTGCAATATGTTGATATTATCGCTTAAAGTGTTGTGTAAAACACGGTTAACATACATATAAATATAAATAAATATAGTATATAAATATTCTATCAGCATCTAGTTCCCAATATCACAAGCTTTGCTTAGTTTGGGGACTAGAGGGCGTTGTGTGAAACGTCCATGAATTTTTATTTAAGAGTCCTACGACTTAAAATTTGTTCTCCGTAATACCAAATGTGATGAATAAAAACTTGTGCTTTGCACATTGTGATGTTAAACTGTAACATGCAAAATTAAAAATGAAAAAAAAAACCTTAAAATTTGTATAAAAAAAAGAATGCAACAGTCCATTAATTAGTTTATAAAAGAGCCTAGACTTGCTATTTTCTCAGTGGAGGCGCGATGTACCGATCGGTCGATAGCGTCCCTACATTCCGGTATCGGGTTCTTGTTAGATCTCAATCATTACTGGTAGGACTAGTTTGTGGTGCAAGCTAGGAAGTTTTCCCTTTTTTCTTTTAAATACACACAACACTACTACTTACTACTTTTACTTAAGAGGGCTATCGCAGTTTGGCCGCGCTCGAATTCCGGTTTCTGAGCCGCCGAACTAAAAAAAAATGCCCACGCACAAATTGAAGCCGCTTTCCGCTCGAGTTTGTACATTAACTAACTAGTCTTGGTACTTGGAAGTTAGGTAAGTAAAGCCATTAAAATTATAAAAATTTTCAATGTACCTAAAGATTTATAATAGTTTAGATGGCTGTTTCTATTTAGGGTGTTTCTATGTATTATAAGTATGTATTTACAAAAAAAAAGTATATAAGTATTCTATCAGATCTAGTTCCCATATCACAAGCTTTGCTAAGTTTGGGACTAGAGGGCGTTGTGTGTAAAGCCCAAGAATATTCATATTTATTTATTTTATTAGATAGAATTTCTATCTAAACTTTTACAAATCTGTACTTACATTGATTTATTTTTTAATAAATTCTTTGAAGGAGTTGAAGTATGTCTGTCGGTTTGTCGTTTGAGCACAGTTGACGCTGAAACCGCCGAACAGATTTTGATGAATCGTATCATGGTGATAGCTTATAGCACCGATCAACATTAGGTACATTGCACACATTAGGTAATTATGTCAAAATCAACTTCAAACGGCCGAGTTATTCGTCAACTCGCGAGCGTGAAACTCGTGATTTGGCACTTTCCAATTAAACCTATTTTTTTTGTCGTCAACTCGCTCGCACAATATTATAAAGTACAGTCTTATTTTAAAAACGGATTTCTTTCAAAATCGATATCTGAGGGCCCCTCTCAGCCATTATGTGTTACTATGTATTATAAGTATGTATTTACAAAAAAAAAGGTATATAAGTATTCTATCAGCATCTAGTTACCATATTACAAGCTTTGCTTAGTTTGGGACTAGAGGCGTCGTGTGAAATGTCCATAAATATTTATTTATTTATTATCAAGAATCTAATCTCAAATTAGAAAAAATCATAGCCGCCATTTTTAACTTTTTTTGTTTATGGACCGATTGCTTTCAAAATCGATATCTGAGGATCCCCCTTAGCCATTATCAGGAATATTATGTAAAATTAGAAAAAGCATGGCCGCCATTTTTAACTTTTTTGTTTATGGACCGATTGCTTTCAAAATCGATATCTGAGGGTCACCCTCAGCCATTATCAAGATTCTAATGTGAAATTTGAAAAATCATGACCACCATTTTTAACTTTTTTGTTTATGGACCGATTGCTTTCAAAATCGATATCTGAGGGTCACCCTCAGCCATTATCAAGATTCTAATGTCAAATTTGAAAAATCATGACCACCATTTTAAACTTTTTTGTTTATGGACCGATTGCTTTCAAAATCGATATCTGAGGGTCACCCTTAGCCATTATCAAGAATCTAATGTCAAATTTGAAAAATCATGACCAACATTTTTAACTTTTTTGTTTATGAACCGATTGCTTTCAAAATCGATATCTGAGGGTCACCCTCAGCCATTATCGAGAATCTAACGTCAAGTTTGATAAAAAATCATGGCTGCCATTTTTAATTTTTTTTGTTTACAGACCGATTGCTTTCAAAATCGATATCTGAGGGTCACCCTCAAGAATCTTAAATGAATGCCGTTTGAAGTTAATTTTGACAGCTGTCATCAAAAATGTAGATTTTAGTTGTCTCTGTCATTTAGTGATGAAACGAGCAGTCTAGGATAAGTAGTTTCCAAGATATGACCGTTTGAAGTTGAATTTGACAGCTGACATCAAAAATGTAGATTTTAGTTGTCTCTGTCATTTAGTGATGAAACGAGTAGTCTAGGATAAGTAGTTTCCAAGATATGACCGTTTGAAGTTGAATTTGACAGCTGACATCAAAAATGTAGATTTTAGTTGTCTCTGTCATTTAGTGATGAAACGAGTAGTCTAGGATAAGTAGTTTCCAAGATATGACCGTTTGAAGTTGAATTTGACAGCTGACATCAAAAATGTAGATTTTAGTTGTCTCTGTCATTTAGTGATGAAACGAGTAGTCTAGGATAAGTAGTTTCCAAGATATGACCGTTTGAAGTTGAATTTGACAGCTGACATCAAAAATGTAGATTTTAGTTGTCTCTGTCATTTAGTGATAAAACGAGTAGTCTAGGATAAGTAGTTTCCAAGATATGACCGTTTGAAGTTGAATTTGACAGCTGACATCAAAAATGTAGATTTTAGTTGTCTCTGTCATTTAGTGATGAAACGAGTAGTCTAGGATAAGTAGTTTCCAAGATATGACCGTTTGAAGTTGAATTTGACAGCTGACATCAAAAATGTAGATTTTAGTTGTCTCTGTCATTTAGTGATGAAACGAGTAGTCTAGGATAAGTAGTTTCCAAGATATGACCGTTTGAAGTTGAATTTGACAGCTGACATCAAAAATGTAGATTTTAGTTGTCTCTGTCATTTAGTGATAAAACGAGTAGTCTAGGATAAGTAGTTTCCAAGATATGACCGTTTGAAGTTGAATTTGACAGCTGACATCAAAAATGTAGATTTTAGTTGTCTGTGTCATTTAGTGATGAAACGAGTAGTCTAGGATAAGTAGTTTCCAAGATATGACCGTTTGAAGTTGAATTTGACAGCTGACATCAAAAATGTAGATTTTAGTTGTCTGTGTCATTTAGTGATGAAACGAGTAGTCTAGGATAAGTAGTTTCCAAGATATGACCGTTTGAAGTTGAATTTGACAGCTGACATCAAAAATGTAGATTTTAGTTGTCTCTGTCATTTAGTAATATAATAACAGAAAAGTTAAAAATGGCGGCCATGATTTTTCAAATTTGACATTAGATTCTTGGTAATGGTTGAAAGGGACCTTCAGATATCGATTTTGAAAGCAATCGGTCCATAAACAGGAAAGTTAAAAATGGCGGCTATGATTTTTCATAAATAGGTACAAATAAAAATATATACATTGACATTTTTACACGGCACCCTTTAGACGACTCATAGAACAAACGTCTATGATGCCACACAAAAAATAATTATGTTTGTTTTTGGTGAGGATCGAACCCACGACCCACGGCACGGAAGGGAGAGCTAGTACCGACTGAGCTGTGAGGCCTATCAAAATATCTTTTCATTTTAGCTCATCATCATTAATTTCTATTCTATTCAAGTACACGTTCTTCATTGCACTGCAGATTGTACTGTTTGGCACAGTACGCACAACGGATCTTCATCCCTCTGAAGTTAGGTGTAACAATCGATTTTGTATGTACTACACAAACATCCAAACATCTAAACTTTTGCACCCCATCCCACTAATATTATAAATGGTAAGATAAGATAAGATTTTAATTGTCCCCAATAGGTATGTACAGGTGTTAATGATTGTCATGAATAAAAAAGTTACTAACATCAAAACTAGGTAGTCAGTCACACTCCACGTGTACACGCACGGTTATGCTCGATCTTTTTGGCGCGGAGAAAATCGACACAGAGGCCTTAGCCAAGGTAACATTCGACAAGCGAAGTCGGCAGTAGAAAAGTCCAAAAATGTATGGGATTGGCATAAGGCATAGATATATCACGTGATCTGTAGTCAACGAAACGAACATTGGTAGCCAAATGTAATACATGTCCATTCGATCGCACGAATCGACAGTAGCGAACGATTACCTCCATACAAATAATAATTTTGACAGGCGACTTCAAAAGTACAAAAATGTATGGGATTGACATAAGGCATAGATGTATCACGTGGTCTGTGATCAACGAAACGAATATTGGTATACATGTCGATTCCCTCGCACGAACCGACAACAGCCGAACGACTATCTCCATACAAATGCGTAGCCAAGTGGCTCTTTTGACAAGCGACTTCACTTCGTTTTCTATCAGCACGATAGAAAAGCCAGCGAAAACCAAAACCCTGTAGATATCGAAACAAAATGGCGATTTTATGTGAAATTTTGACGTTTCAATCGATTTGGTGACTGCCGACTATTGCCGAGGTGACTGCGAAATAATCCTAGGTTTTTTCAAACCTACTACTACACTAAAACCTAAACCTTGCAGTAAAGGGCGATGTTCGGTTCGCCACTTATTTTATTGAGAGCAATACCTACACATGACCTAACCTGCATGCAGCTAAAAATAAAAGTACATATAAGTACTTGAAGAAAAAACATATTTTATTCAGAATTAAATTAACACAGGAAAAAAGAGCACAAAAATATTATTCCACGAAAATTCCAATATCATAGAATGTTGATTGTAACTTTCAAGTAGGAATACTTAGTAGAATAACTGTATGTTTGGTTTAGGCTCAGTGCAGCAGTAGATATGTAGGTAGATGATATCTGAAAATATAAAGATGTTAATATTACCTACCTTGCACATACCGTATTTAGATAAGTTATAAAACCTAATATATCATCAGTGTATCGAGGCTAAGGACACCGCTGTAACAAGAAAATAAATAACCCTTGATATTATGCTTGTAGGCAGGTAAGCCGCTTTACACTGACTGTTTGGATTGAAACTAAAATCACTTCCTCATAGGTATCTACCTACAAACAATATTTTACCTCTGCAATGTGGCATGTTATGAATGTGATCTGGAATGTGGAATCCATAAAAATCGAATATTATTCTCCATAGCCAGAGTTCTTCTTCATTTATTTAATTTTTCTGGTGTTTGCACATTGTATCCAATCACACCTTATATTTTCAGGGTTTTGTGGGTACTTTATTTACTAGGTAGCCCACTTTTTTATTTTTATCTAAATGTTTCACAATAAAACATAAATTTTCGTTTCTTACATAAAAATAAAATAAATAAACAAAATGAATATGCTAGGTTCGAATAACACTGACATGACATTGCACAAACTACAGAAGCTTGACATTGGATGTGGTAAAACCATAGACTAAACGTGATTTCTAGCGAAAGACTGACAGAATTAGCGAAGTTATTGATCGAGTAGGCATTGTTACTTTGTCTACCAATTTAACTTCGACATCGTTGAAGCGATCAAGATTGTAGAAATAGAATCATAGAGGAATATTATAATGGGGAATAGAGTGCCCTCTCTCGCCGATTTTTTGTCACCCTCGAATAATCGGTGAAGATTGACTAAGCAAGTTACGCCACAAGCGCTTCGTCTTCTATAAAAAGTCAAGATTAGTATTCACAATGTAAACGATGTGTAAATCACCTACACTAATAAATCTTATATTTTGCAGTAAGTATAATTATGTATTTTTTTTAAAACCTAGTTCTAAGTTGATCGATATCGATAATATATTCTAAATTCCTAACCTAGTACATACCTACTTCATTTTCTCTAGGCTAGCACCACTTAAAATGAAGATTTCCTGTCATTATCAGGTGCTATTGCTATTATTCTTTTGGCAAATTATTTCTGTTATTATGGTGGCCATTGGTGGCGAGCATGGTAAACTTCTTTTTCATGCTTTCCTGTTTTCTTGGTAGAAGTCCCGCTTCTTATTACGTAGTACCTGCCTATTAGAAATTTTTCTATGTTCGAAAGACACTGACATCCAAAGACATTGGATGTAAGAAAACCATAGATTAAACGAGATTGATTAGGCAAACAAATACGCGCCAAGCCAGGCATGGCGTTTGTTGAGTGTGGCCGACCCCGCGCGCTCGCAAAAATGCAACATTACTGGCTACACTGACTCTATTACGATGGCTACTTTTATAAAATTGAATGTTACAAGAACTTTTTCTTACAAAATTAGCATTTATTTATACTAAAGAAGAATTACCAACAATTTGGCCAACGCAATGTGTCGGCCACACAATAATAAATATATTATTTATTGTTCTGTGGTGTCCGCGGACATCAAGTAGCGAAAGACTGATAGAAGAGGATGGAGATATGGAGTTTTCTACTTGTATGTCAATTGGTCTCCCGATCTATCTTCGATATCGTTGCAGCGATAAAGATTGTAGAAATAGAATCGATTCCTAGCTAATGTACATTGGCTAAGGCCTCAGGTCCGCCTTCCACGAGCGCTGGCGCGCGTCTGAATTCGAGCGGCCAACGCATCGCATTTTATGCAGTTGTAAATTACGTTTATTCAAATTAATATAATAAATTATGTAACTAAAAAGTATACAATTTTATTGATTATGAACTAACGTTTATTTTGGTATAATTTTTACCTAATAATAATAATGTAGTATGGAGAAATTAACGGCTAATTCTGAACGTTTTTAGAAATTTTATGGTTTTGAATTGATTTTTTTTTGTACATATCCCATACTTATTTGTAAATTCCGGGGCCGCTACGGTCAATGGCAGTATATAAGAGATATTTGTTGATATTTTTCATTTCGTTTGCTTTGCAGAGTAGTTCAATCCAGGAGCTTGAAAAAGTGTCTGCGCGAGTTTTATTAAAAACTTGTTTCGGAATTTTGGCTTTATTTAAATATATAAGGAAAAATTGCAAAAAGCGAGGCCGCTACGGTCAATGCGAATAACTATTCTACACCATACAATAAATCGAAATTACCTAAGAGTTTCAGTTTCAGAGATCTAGAACGTCAAAAATGGGCATTTTCACGGTTTGACCGTAATACGCGCCTTAACATCACGTGGGCCATCAGCTTGTTCCATCATTTAGTTGTATAAAAAATAACAAAGACCCCTTAAATCCCCCCTCTTTTTACTGGAAAAGAGGGGGGATTTAAGGGGTCTTTGTAATGACGACATTGTTAAGATCGCAAGAAGTCAATGGATGGAAAAGATCCGAAATCTTTCTGAAATTCAGGCGTCACAACTCAGTCGGTAATAGCTCTGCCTTCCGTGCAGTAGGTCGTGGGTTCGATCCCCACTGAGAACAAACATTTGTGCGTGACAAACATAGATGTTTGTTCTATGTCTGGTTGTTAATCCGCATCACTGTGATGTTTTTTAGTTAAAAATTTGGTACAATTCAGTGTAACTATTATATTATTATGAAGCTCATCTTACCACCACATACCAAAGTAGGCGTACACTTGTCTGCTAGTAATAAAGATACAAACTTAAGAAAGTTTAACCCTAGGTTGCGTACCCGGCCTCTTGTACCCCGCCCTTGGTCGCACACATCCTTAAACACTTATAAAGCTTTGTGGTGGCATTTAATTAACCCTACAAGATTTATCGCGTTCACTTGCGCGTGCGTCGATAGTAGGGTTGGTCCTACTAGTATAAAAAAATCTTATGAACACAGTAATTTATGTGACGGGTAGTGCTTAAAACGCATCTACATGATAATTAGTTTTTCTTACGTGTTAATAGTAGTGATTAATAAATATAGATTCTACAAAAGCGTAATAGAGTAGTTTATTATGCAATTTAAAACAAAACTTTCATAAAGCGACATCCCTGATCAAATTTTGATATAGTGGGCCCAAACGACCCAAATCAACTGTTTCTCAAAATCGATTTATTATTCGGGTTAATTGAAATAAAGAGATTAAAAACATTTTTTTAATTGCAGTATTTCAATAGTGACGGGCAATATCGATATTCTTAGTTACTAACTTATCGATATGTCAGTTTAAATGAGTAATTGATCGTTAATTTTGAATAATTTTATATAATTTCTTATCGACATAATTATAAATTAATGATGGATTTCTTACTTTTTCTGCTATCTCTTTTGAGATAAATTATGTATTTTTATTAACTAGATAACATTCACTGATTATGATAATCAATTAAATAGACTAATATAATAAGCTTTAATTATTATTTTAAAAGTACATCAATTGACTCATCATGACCAATTACGACTAGACTTGCATGTATTCTTTTTTCAAACTACCTACTCGATTGGTCCAAACTACGAAGTCCTTAAATAAATGAAGAAGGAATTTTAAACTATTCAGTCCAAGATGCGTTTTTCTAGAAAAAAAAAAAATATTACTCTGAAGTATATTTTTTTAATTTGTATATATTACTCAGTAAATCCTCGAACCCATTGATTAATCTCAAGCACACCCTCATAGCCAAAGCCGTAAAAAACAACAAATTGGAACTGTCAAAAATCACCCGCTCATAAGGTGAAACGGCTTTATAAAGGTGCTTCCACACAGGCCGGTAATTAAAGAGGCCTGATGATAAATAACTGACTGTCCGTGTTTTTACCACAGATGTCATTATCTCGACTGACTCTATCGACCATACGTTGATTACGACGTGCAAGCGCGGAGTTGTTAATACCACCCTATAAAACTTTTTTTTGTCATGTACTGTCCGTCGTAATGGAATGTGATGGTTCTGATGATATAACTCATTAGGTACTGAGTATTTGGCTTACTAGGGTTTACTTAGTAGCTAGCTATGTAGGTACTGAAGCGTGCAAGTTTTATAGCTTAGGTAAAACCAAAATGCTTACAACGTTTTTTTATTTTTGACTTTTAATCATCTATAAGTGATGTCCGTCAAAATTGGAGGATCCATGCTCAGATCAAATTAAATCAAGCTAAAAATTAGGCAGGAAAATGTTAAATTATATTAGAACTGATCCAAAAATGTGTTAAATCTAAAGCCAAAAAACAGGATCCCTCAATCATGGAATTAGTGTATTAACATCTCTATCTACATACCCAACTCCTGCGACAGCGTAGCGCATGAATAATCGAAAAGGGCCCAGTTGATGAGAGCGTGTGAGAGCCTTTTTGTCGTGACCACGAGCAGTGCGTGTATTCTAGACCCCACGATCAGTAGGGACGGGCCTGTCATGTCAAATATGTCGATATTATAATTGACATTTGATTTGACAGTTTTGAAAATCATTTGATGAGTGAGACAAAGGTAATTAAGCCGTGTACTTGGGTAGTGTTAACGATATAGTATCATAGGTAAAGAGCGATCCTACTAACTATACCCGGGTAAACAATATTGGTGGAGTAGATGACTATTTAGAAAAGCAATTAGAAGAGTAGTATGCTAGTTAATTCTACTATTTACTCTACCCGCCTCCACAGATACTTGCCAGATATATAACTGTGATAAATGTAATATTAGGTAGGTTAAACAATTTAAGTACTTATATTTATAAAAAAAGGTTTTTTGGCATCTTTTCACATTGCTGAATACAAGACTACAGATTTAAAAATAATTTAAAAATAAATTTTCACTTATTATTGTCACTTACTTACTACAAAATACTCGTGATTAAGTGTAGGTAAGTACCTGATAAATATAGGGATTTTTTTTTGTTATTGGTCTAATTAAAATCATCGATGTCGATATATTCACAATCGTGTCCCAACTCTACCACATTCTTTAAGGACCATTGGTAAAAAAATGCGGAGAAACAAATAATTATAATTGAGCGTAAAAATGACTAAAATATCTGGTGCTGATCGATCCTCGTTAATTTAATAATAAAAAATACAACCGATAACTCGCTCCTTTTTTGATTAACTAGTTTAAAGCTATGTCAACACTGACGCGGTAAGAGTAACATATGCCCGGGCTTTTATACTCTGCAACTGAAAAAAAACCCTATTGAAATTTTGAGTTACATTGAACGGCAACGCGGCAACTTCCACGCCGTCGCGCGAAAAACACAAGAGTACCACTCAGTGTAAAACTAAAATGTCAGCTGTGACCCTTTTACTGGTTTGCGGAGTAGACCTCCAGATTCGAGATGCATTTCAAGATTAATACATTACGTAAAAAGACATTAACATTCGAAAAATACATTAAAATACACCATTTGGTGCAAAATTACTGCAACTTGTATTAAAAACACTGTATAAGGTGACAATCACATTTTTGTAATTAATACAGCTGTATTTGTTGGAAATGAGAAACGTTAATCTTATGTGCTTAAAATATCTGTAACTTACCAAGTTCATAAACGATATTATAATTTTTATTTCGACAGACGTAATAGCTCTGCTGTCTGTGCTGTGGGTCGTGGGTTCGATCCCCACTGAGAACAATAATTTGTGTGTAGCAAACATAGTGTTACTATGTATTATAAGTATGTATATACAAAAAAAAGAATATAAGTATTCCACAGCCATCTAGTTCCCATATTACAAGAAATTGCTTAGTTTGGGACTAGAGGGTGTTGTGTGAAATGTCCCTGAATATTTATTTATTTATAGATGTTTGTTCTATGTCTGGGTGTTACTATGTATTATAAGCATGTATTTACAAAATCAAAGTATATAAGTATTCTATCAGCATCTAGTTCCCATATTACAAGCTTTGCTTAGTTTGGGACTAGAGGGCGTCGTGTGAAATGTCCATGAATATTTTATATTTATTTATATTTTATTTATATATGCTTAGTTCGTAACCTGGATTGACACATAGGCTATTTTTATCCCGAATAATTAACAGGATCTACAGGATAAAATGAACGAACAATAATAAATACCTAAGTAGCTAATAAAATAGAAATGTTTTTTTTCGCACGCATGTTCTACAACGCGAGACACAGTTACTACAATAGAATTTTCACTTTAAAATGTCCATTTCACAATTTCGTTTTTTGTACGTTTTTGAGCAACGTTACTTGCCTTGCAACTAATGACTGTCCTTGTAGTCCGACAACTGGTTGATTACAGTAGTTCATCAAGTTTATGGAGAATACCAATCAACATCTTATTTAATGCTAAAGAAATAACATCTGTGTTTCCACCTGGAAACTACATGCCAATAAAAAATGATGCAGCTCTTCGAGGCTTTAAAATACTTGGAGTGCAGGTGCAGATGACTTGAATCTTCGTCCAAGCTTGAATCAGATATCTTCTGAGAGGCCAACCTTATAGATGACTGAGTATTTTTACATGATCAATTTTTGCCCTTTGTAAAAGCCAGCATTGTAAATTAGGTGTAAAATATTTTTATTAATGCGTCAGGCACCAAAAATTGTTTGATAAAAACCAATTAAATTAAAATATAGCTATGTTTATATAAGCTAAAATAAATTATGTATGAGAATCACTAAACAAAATCTATACAAAGTCATCTAACAATGAATTTTTTATATTTATACAATTCTAATCCTTTAAAATACGTCCATATCAATACAAACCAACAACTTAACGAAAAGGTATAGTTTGGACGACAATAAATTGAGTGTCGCATCGTTTTATCTCAATTCTGAGAAGCGATCGTAGGGGCGCGCGCGCATACCAATCCGGTATACCTGATTCAGAGCTCGGAGTACTTTGTTCTTCTTAACTGGTCAACTATGTTAAGCATTGCTCAGAGCGGTCATATTTTAGATGGGTGACCAGTCCATTGCAACTAATAGAGGCTTTGGTGCGCTATGATAAACGCAGTAACTCGGCAATACGGCGTAGTAATAGTAAGCATCTTAAACTAGTAACTATATTAACAAGTAACCAATTAAATAAAAAAATTAAAAACCCTCAGACTTTGATACCTACATTAAATAAATAAATATTCAGGGATAATACACACAGACAAAAAAATGTAATTCGCTATATTGTGGTGGCGGCCATCTTGGATTTGAAATTATTCATATTCTATAGAGTTCTACTAGTCAAGCCCTTTCATTTGATATCCATATTGAGGGAGTTGTGAAAAAATATGTATCTACTCCGCCATTTTGTGGTGGCGGCCATTTCGGACCGATTTTCGGAGACCGAAGCTTTGTCTCATCATCATTTACACAAAGCAGAGTTTTTTGCATTTTTCCTACAAACTACCTAACCACCTACTACCTAACTACTACCTAACCTATAGTAGAGTATAGTAGAGTATAGAGTATAGTAGAGCATGCTCTACTCATATATTTTACCTACTATACGTAGTCTTGGTAGACTAAGTACCGGTATTATGTAAAAACCTAGGTTTGAGAAAATAAACGTATTATTTATTTACTAATGAAGTTGACTGTACTATCGGCAAAATTTCCGCCTTACCACTTTTGAAACTGTTTCGCTTGCAAGCAGTTTTAGCTACCTGACCCCGCCTTGTTCTTTTGTCTTCTTATTTTGACCAACCAGAGACCTAAACATCTATTTATTTTTATGACGGCCCATTGTTTTCATAACTTTTACACCCGAATTAATTTGCTTCTATTGGTATTCAAAAATTAACAGCTAGTCAGTTCACAGAAAATGCACCCTTAAGGTGGTAAGGCAGAACTTTTGCTGATGGTACATCAAAATAAGTCCCACTGAATCTGAACATACACATTTACTAAGATGTAAAGAATTTAAAAATAAACCGTCATTAATTTTTCAACGTGTAACTTGGCATCGCAAAACGGTGTGAACCAACACCTTATCTTTGCACAAAATCTATTAAAACTCAAACAAACGATAATAAAAGGAAATGGCTACCAAAAATGCATACAAATGTAAACAAAACCGCTCACATCCGCTGCAAGGGAATGGGATTTACTTGATCCGTATTGCGAACAAATAGAGTTCAGAATAGCGGGTAGTAATATTTGTTTAATGGCAATGACCACGACTGATTTCCACGTGGTGTTTTGAAAGATGAGATGTTAGATTTGAATCAACATTAGTCTTTGGATGTTCAATGTCATTTTGTTTCTTAAATACTGCTTTTTAACCCGCGACGCAGAAACGACGGGGTGTTATAAGTTTGACATGTCTGTGTGTGTCTTTCTGAGGCAACGTAGCTCCCGAACGGATGAACCGATTTTGATTTTGTTTTTTTTTGTTTGAAAGGTGAATTAGTCGGGAGTGTTCTTAACTATGTTTGATGAAAATCGGTCCAAGATTCGGGGGTTTTTTAATTTTTTTATTTAATTACTTGTTATTAAAGCCTCTTGTTACTTGTTTTGGAGCTTAAAACCTCTTAAAGAGCTAAGTTATTTAATAACGAAAGGTTTGGCAAAACAATTGTTTGTATTGTTTTTGTTAGTTTGACTATAAAATATTTCAGTTATGTTGTAATTGTGAAAACAATTTTGCTTAATGAAAATACAGTAAGACATGTTTTAAGATAATAAACATTTTACAGCATTGATGCAGTAACTCTTTTTTTTTATAAAATAAACCTTAAACAGCCAGATACACGTCTTGTTCAATAGTATAGTTATTGATATCTAATAGTTCTCGTAAAATCTTAAGTACCATAATTTGTTCAGGAATTGAACGCGTTTTAATTTTAACCGCTTAGTTTCCAATTGCATTGCAGAGGTTAAAATAAAATTAAATAAAATGAAACCAATATGAACTTATTTCAACGCCAATGAAGGGCCGGCGCGTGACTTATTCAGTGCACTTTACAATGTAAGTAACTTAAAAATAACTTAAGCTTAATTTAGCTTGCATTGTTTTATTACGGACTGCGAAAACAAAGTATGTGATTTATTTTTGTTAAAACAAAAGTTCAATGATTCAAAATAAACACATGATTGCTTTTACACAGTAGTTTTCAAAATAAAAACATTTCAGTTATAAATAAATAAAACTACTACGATTTTCCAGAAGATTAACTTTTGTAAAACAAGGTAGCTTTTTCTTTTTAACGACATGAAAATTCAACAAAAAAATTAAACTTGAACACGATAAGCCCTCTACGGGCTTACGCTATGAAATGGTAATGCATTTACAGGCAAAGGAGATAGTTCTACATCAAGTGAGCTGTCTAATCCATCATTTTACTTATAAAAAAACTTTCTAATAGTTTTTATGGTAGGATAAAAAAATAAATAATGTACAAGTAATTAAATTTAAAATTTAAAAAACCCCCGAATCTTGGACCGATTTTCATCAAACAAAGCTAAGAACACTGCCGACTTATTCACCTTTCAAACAAAAAAAAAAACAAAATCAAAATTGATTCATCCGTTTGGGAGTTACGTTGCCTCAGACAGACACACACATACACACAACACAGACACGTCAAACTTATAACACCCCATCGTTTTTGCGTCGGTGGTTAAAAAAATACTTTTAAACCAAAATGTCTAACCACACTGTTGCCTAAGGCAATTGTGGTAACAAATTTCACGCTTAGTTTAAACACGAAAAAAAACGTAAGTTTTGACCGCAGACTAAACAGGCGCACGAGTTCGCATTGTACTTGTACCTCGTGGTTTTGTTGATTGAGGGCCGGTTTCACCATCTCGCAATAACACTATCCGTCAAATAAAGTTGACAAACACACTTTCGCATTTATAATCTGTGTATTAACATTCAAGCAATTTTGTACATCGATTGATGAGACTTGCCAAAAAAATCAGTGTTTGGAATCTATAATAGTTTTAAATTCTGAGTCATAGTGTAAATTATTTATTGCTGACAGATTATAAGCTCAAGGAAATCATTTACTATTTATTATTATTTTCGGAGTGATAATGGTATCGATTCTGTTGTTGCATTTTTCTAAACTAACCTAATTTGACAGCGCTAAAATTATAGCTGTCTTGGTCGTTTCAGTTTATGAGAAAGGGACGGCAACATTTTTAGTGCTGTCAAATTAGGTTAGTTTAGAAAAAAGCAACAACAGAACAGTATCTGTTATGAGCAATATTAAGCGAAAATACGAAGAAAACAATAAATTATTTTGATCTAGACTGCGAATCTACCAGAGATGTTACATATTAATTACATGTGATCATAAAAAATTAAACAATTTGATTAAGGGTGGCTTGCACCAGAATCGCTAAACGCGTTTAACTCTTAAATAGTATTTAGCGAGTTGTCAAGTCATACAAATACGTCAGATTTAAATCGATTTAACTGTTAAATACGTTTAGTGATTCTGGTGCAAGACGCCCTAAGAGACCCAAAGTAAGTATTTAAAATTATCTGGGTTTTATTTTCAGATACAAAAACATTATTTATATACTTACAATAACCTAGAAAAACCAAACTTTATTAAAATGTTCTCCGAATTTTCTATTAAAATCAATACTTAATTATATAAATATTAATCATGCACTATTTAAACATTAACATTAATTATACAACTTATTACGTTGATTAGTTTTTTTATACAATAGCGATTGTAAAATTTCTTGGATAAAATGTTATTGTGGATAAGAACGTTCTCGATTAAAGATCCAATGCATATAACAACGTCACGCGACGAACTAACTTCCAAATACACTCGAGAGCAATGATTCCGGGTCACTTAAAGAATGTTAAAAATCTCGGAAACTAAAAATGATAGGTTAATGCAATAAATTGTATTTAATAGACAATGTAATACTCCTTAAATGAAAGTAAAAAAATATGAGTCACCATACATTTTATTAACACAAAATTACATAAAGAAAAAAACTGCTGATCTCTCCTTAAAACAAAAATAGGAAACATGAAATTTTTGAACTTTATTACGATTTGACTTGAATTTTAATACTTCGTATTGCCTCCTCGTGCTTCCATTACTGCGTTTACGCGGTTTGGCATGCTGTACACCAAGTTCCTTATACGATTTTGGGGAATATTCTCCCATTCCTCTGTGAGAGCAATTTTGAGCTCACGAAGCGTGATTGGGGGAGGGTTTCGTTGTTTTACGCATCTGCCTAGCTCGTCCCAAGCATGCTCGATCGGGTTGATATCCGGGCTGCGCGCTGGCCACTCCATACGAGTAATGTTCATCTCTTGAAGGTAGTCATTCACAATCCTACCTGTATGAGGTCGGGCATTGTCATGCATAAATATAGCATCCTCACCTAAATTGACCATAAATGGACCAACATGATCATTGAGGATTTCTTCCACATATCTTACGCTAGTTAAAGAGCCGTTTTCTATGATCACCAGCTCTGTGCGACTTTCAGAAGAAATTCCGGCCCACACAAGTACAGACCCACCACCGTAGGCTACTTTTTCTTCGATGCATGCTTGCTTGAATCTTTCCCCTGGTCTTCGATACACTCTGTGTCTTCCATCGTGCTTGTAGAGCATAAATTTTGATTCGTCGGAGAACATAACTTTTGACCAATCTTCAATACTCCAATTTACGTGGCTCTGGGCATATCTTAGTCTTGAAATACGATGCCCACGCTCCAGTTTAGGGCCGTTTGCAGGTCTAAGGGGTTTTAAGTTAGATTCAGCAAGCCGACGTCTTACTGTCCATGCACTTGGGTTACTTCCTCCGAGGCGTCGAAACTGATTTGTGAGTTCAGTTCCTGTGAGAAAGCGATTTCGAAGCATGGTGTTCACCAAGTATCGGTCTTCTCGTGCTGTGGTACACCTGGTTCTGCCCGTTCCTGGTCTGCGTAGGTTAGAACCAGTTTCTTCGTAACGTCGGAGAACTCTTTGTACTGTTGACAGCGACACACCGACAGTCCTGGCTGTATCGCGCTGACTCCGGCCGGTTTCCAGCATTGTAAGTATTCTGGTGCATTCTTCAGGCGTAAGCGACATAATTTCAGCTTGAATAATGAATATAGAGCACTATCAACATGGTTTATATACCCACATAAATGACAGATTACAAACAAAAGCAAAACCAAATGCTGTAATTTCGTAGTTCCATCTTCGAAAGTGGCCCTTTTTCAAATTTGATTTTTTTAAGATATAACTTTACAATAACTAAGAAGTTTTAATACCTTCATTTAAGGAGTATTACATTGTCTATTAAATACAATTTATTGCATTAACCTATCATTTTTAGTTTCCGAGATTTTTAACATTCTTTAAGTGACCCGGAATCATTGCTCTCGCGTGTAACTTATTACTATTCAACACTTAGCTATTCTAGTGACAAATTAGCATTTATTTTATACCTTCCTCTAGGAGTTAGGACATAGATAAATTCTACGAGATTTTTTATTAACTTTGATAGTCTATGAATATTTTTGAGGACATAAAATACAACTTTAATGCCGAATTCTGTAATACCTATAGATTTTTCAATATGTAATTTTTCATAGTGCTTCAGTTGCTCATTATAATCTATCGGATTTTTTAAAAAGGTTACATCTTATTACCGAATATACACACGAAGTAAAGTAATATATTATTCTTTTGTGGTACATTTATTCACGGCAAATTAATTCCAAGATCTGGGGACTGATGCTAATTGCTTGCTCAAATATTTAGCATTTAAAATGAGATAATGGTTTTTATAGTTACGTCATTTGGGACTTTAGAATTACATTACGGTTTTCTTCGCTACCCATAACCAAAATGCTAAAGATAAATGCAGTAACTGCTTTTTTTTACATAATAGTTATTCTATTTATATGTACATTGAGTTGAGTGACGGTAAACAGTGCTAAAACACTATTGGGGTATATCGTACCCCAACCATGATGTAACTGTTGTTTACAAATATAATTTGCTTCGTATTTTTAAATGAGAATCATCCGACCTTTATTTTAAATAAGATAGCTTCCTGGAACATATAAACTGAAGTGGCAAACACTTCATCACCTCGAGTATATTGGTCCGAGAACGCACTTTGTTTTGGCAAACCTCCATATTTTTATTGTATCACCTAAGATTTCCATTCTCGTTTTAAGAATAAGTAGTTACTATGGTTAGGAGTAACGTAGAAATAGATATTGGTTTGTTTTTCTTCGTGTAAATAAAAAAATCCGTGATTTATGATTACAAGTTAGGTACCTTAGTACCTATATGTAAACATTTTTAAATTAAATTAGTTTGCAATTGAGCAATTGTTGCGTTGTTTATATTAATGCAGTAAAATAATTTCTTTGTTAAAAATTGTGACCAAAAGATAAATAATTATAAAAGATTTATTATTATACTAAAATGTAATCTAAATAAAGAAATCTGGCTACCGATGTCAAAAGTAATTAGTTATTCCAACGGCTGTTTATTACAAAGTATATTTTATAGTTCCCAAAAAAGAACCTATAAAAATCACTCGTAAAACACTTGAAAGTTAGTCTATAAATTCTGAAAATGACCGTCAATCAATGTAATAAAAATAAATTATAATGTAAATAAGTTTCACCTAAAATCATTGTTCGTTTATATTCTATTTTATATTTTACTTCCTTTAAACGTGTCTGGAATACTATGCCTAATCAGCAAACAAAACCAAAAATAAACAAATTCAACTCTAAATTCAATTCACTAAGGTTGATTTTCGTTTAAACCTGGTATAGATAAGTTTGTGAAACAGAGGCGTCAAGTCATTAACGAGTCAACGTCGGAAAAGTAATAAAAAGTAGAAAACATAAATAAGGTTTTAAGCCGCGCATACAATAGGGGTCACCATTCACCACACCATGTCCTATTTATAATGCTGGTAGTAGAGTTGCAAGTACGTTGCCAGACTTTAGTAGTCGGCGAAACTTGTGATGGATTGCTGGTGCCAACAGGGTCTAGGGCAGCAGTGGCCAATCCACCTTTGTTGCGGCCCGCACACTTGAAACATTTTGCACGAGTCATAAAAATTATATTTTGTATCTCATTATACCGAGATAGGAGAAATCCAAATGTAGATTTCCTATGGCTTCCTGGACTGTTACGTTCCTTCGTTCTTTATTAGTTGCAACTTGCAAGTCTTATTTACCTAAGTTGCATTGTGCTTTTTTTGCGTCAACTAAGTACTTATGCTACTATCAATTTGTATAAATATTCTATAACGTATGCCTAAAGTGTTTTAGGATACCTTCATGTTAGATTTGGATCTAACCCGTTTTTTTTTAATCAGTGGGTACTTGGGTACCTACTGTATTCAAAATTGCTAAGTTATCATAAAACAATTTACCTATTTGAATTGGGACTAAATAACAACGGCAAATAAGTAAAATATGTGTCAAACAAAAACCGTTCAAAGAATTGAATTTGTTTTAAGGCATTAAAACAAATTCAGGGCGTCTTGCACCAGAATCACTAAACGTATTTAACAGCTAAATCGATTTAAATCTGACGTATTTGTATGACTTGACAACTCGCTAAATACTATTTAAGAGTTAAACGCGTTTAGCGATTCTGGTGCAAGCCGCCCTCAATCAACAATCTTTTGTTATTACTTTTGTTTTATTACAAAATGGTTTCGAATAATAATGTCGTTTTACGGGCCGCATATTGACAAAACAGGTAGATGTGGCTTGCATCTGTAGTTTCAACCCACACGGTGGCAACTTTATTTAACTACCTCAGGTGGAAAGGTTGATTGAAGTGCAAGAACGAGAAAGCAGTTGATAGTGCAATTTTTCCTTAAATAGTTACTTCATTTAAATGGATTTTTGGCTGCAACACTGTGGAATATAATAATCAAAAATGCAAAAAAAAAAAAACTATAGAAAAAGTTGTGTACTTTCTCGTATTTTCAAAATTCCAAAGAAGTTGTCATCATCTTTGTTCTACTTGTCAATTTATTTTTTATAGCGGGGCGTAGATACACCCTGACAAGCCTACCGGCTGATCCTTTCATCGTCAACTTAGCATTCTTGACGCTGTGGCGGCTACATCCATAAATTACAATGGGAGCCACACCATGGCCCTATCCTATAGGTACGTGCGCGTCCGGATTGCTAAGCTTGTGTGACATACCTGCCTAGTGTTGAACTAAGAGCTGATTTTAAAAGAAACTATGTACTTACAGTGAATATACTATCAGCAAAAGTTCTACCTCACCACCTTAAGGGTGCATTTCCTGTAAACCGGCTAGCCGTTAATTTTTAAATATCAATAGAAGCAAATTATTTCTGGTATAAAAGTTATGAAAATAATGGGCCGTCATAAAAATAAATACAAAATAAGAAGACAAAAGGAAAAGGCGGGGTCTGCCCCCGTATGCCAATCTTTTGCTGTCAAGTTATATTTCACTGCCCAGTGTAATTTTTTCAGGTCACGTGGTACAATTTTGTACCACGTGATCATTATTTTTAGACGCTTGACAGCAAAATATGCGCGAAAACACATCAAATGACGTCATAATGTCACTATTTAGTCACATAATAACTATGAGTTAATATGAACTGACCATGATTTAAAACTTTGCCGTTCAACTTTGCAGTTCAACTTTGATTGGCATACCAATGCAGGTAGCTAATTGCTTGCAAGCGAAACAGTTTCAAAAGTAGTAAGGTGGAAATTTTTCCGATAGTACCACCCTACTAGCCAAGTTGACAGTATCTTTTGTGATCTGGACAGCCAAAGAGTGGAACTCCTTGCCGGCGTCTGTGTTTCCGACTTCATATGATTTGGATGTTTTCAAGAGACGTGTGAATAGGTATCTTATAGGTAATCATGCTACGAGTACATCGTCGACCACATCATCACTAACGTTAGGTGAGATCGCGGTCAAACGCTTGCAAATGTAGAATAAAAGATGCTAGACAAGATGTATAGAATAAAGTTACCATACACGGCAATTACCTATACCAAATTACTGCATTCTCGCTAAGTATAACTTAACTGAAAAGACAGTATGCTACGTAACGTATCTACTGTGTTATAGCAATGCGATGCCATGTAGGTGGTAACCTGTTTGTTTTTGATACATACACATACTAAACAAGTGAATGAAGGAGCAAAATCTAGTTCTAAATATATCTTATCTTACCCTACCAACGTGCTATAGGGAAAAGTAAAAATACAAACGCCTAAAGGTTAATTTATCACTATAAAGATTATAAAAGAACAAAATAATGTAATTACTGAATACTTCTAAATCCACAAGTATTCTTTAACAATGTCAGACATTCCTTACATGGATATTAAAAATTTGCCCTTCAAAGTAAAATAATTAGGCTTCTACCTACCTATGCTCTTATATTTTCCAATAATTAAATCGTTGAAACTAAATACCTACCTAGTTGTTAGAAGTTGGTTAATGAAGGAAAGTTATGTCATTAAATGCAGGTGGAAAAAGGTGAATGCTTTTATGTTTTTTACTTACAAATTCTTATGATAATCGAAGTTACTAATAGTTATAATCGTTTTAGAATAGTTAAAACACTGCTTAAAGACCACTTACAATCGTGAGTATAATAAACTTATTTTATCTTTCATATTTATTCACAAATGTTATGATTACACCTATAAAATTACCTTAGAAAAACACCTTAACTTTTTAATAAAATTAACTCTGATTTTTACATGTTAGTAGTTTCAAAATGTTTTGCAAAAACCCAGAAAATACTTGAATTTTCTATGATAAAACTAAAAATCAAAAATTATTTTAGCTACGCACATTTTAGTGCAAACACTATAATTTAAGTTATAAAATCGCAGCGCAATTTTTCTTAACAAAACGCAGTACTCATTCGCACACTTAATGATGTGCATGCGCAGCTAAACGCTCTCTAATTAGACGATTCGCGTTCAATCCGCGCAGGCGACGCTCGAGGACGTATAAAGATGGTGTCTCTATTGTCTTTATTTATAGGTAGCTTCCGTCCACGGCTTCGCTTACTTGATGATACCTATCTGAGAAGTAGCTTTTAGGTATCTAGAGCCCCTTTAAGTCAAGAAAAAAGTCTTGATTAATCATAATACCCGTACTTTGAGCAAGACGAAGTAAAGATGACGATGCGGTCGACGATGTAGCATATTTGCCTCGACAAAGTCTATTCACTCTTCTCTTGAAAACATCTAAATTGTAAGTTTTCTGAAACACAGACGAAAAAGATGAATAGATCCTGCTAATATTATCAAACTGAATCAAACCTACACTTTTCATGCCCACTGCTCCAAGCGACGTCTTTGTTTAATTATTGGATTCATTAGATATTCATTTTGATAATCTGTGGAGTACATAAAGATTTGTCTCTCTCTATTGTTCTGTCTGTGGATGCCACAGTCTGTGATTAACAGTAGGTAAACTTGTAATGTTTCGTTAATTAATAACCTAACCTTTGGAAGCGGGAGCTAAGAAAAACTGCAACAAAATGACTAAGTTTGAACTGTAGGTATCAATTGTTTCGTTATTTGAAAGAGAGATATTTAAAAAAAATGCAAACGTACTTAGGAAGGCATACTTTGATTTTAAAAGCATCTAATTTGAGTTGCATCATGACAATGTAAAAGACATGAACATCAACGTGTTTTAAAATTCTTTCATGTCACGTTGATGGATAACGAAAGCGCACAATCCGACCATCAGGGGTAGGTATTTCAATCTCAGTTGAACTCCAAAGTTTTAAATCATGGTCAGTTCATACTAACTCATAGTTATTCTGTGACTAAATAGTGACATTATGATGTCATTTAATTTGTTTTCGCTCATATTTTGCTGTCAAGTGTGTAAAAAGAATGATCACGTGGTTCAAATTTGTACCTGAAGAAATTACACTGGGCAGTTTAATATAACTTGACAGTAAAATATTGGAATACCCCTGCAGACCCGAATTGAAGCGAAAGCTGTCGCACGCAGTTGCACCCCGCTCGATTCCTATCCATAAAACATTCCCTACTGCACTAACTTTTACTGCCGCTTATAGGATCAGTAATGCGCTTCAATGAGTCCGTGATCGGACATCTAAATGTTTAAATTAGCGAACTTTGGTGCGGTGACTTCACACTGGCTTGATTTGTAGATGAATATTAATTAGAAGTCTAAGTTCACCAATAAAAGTGCGGTAACGTTAACCACTGGTTATTAGCAGTAGAGCTTCTTGTGACTAATCTTAAGGTAATTTCCTTCTTTATTGTGGTTTATATTTATTTGATTTGTATCTATTTTGTAAGAGTAAAATAAATAAATAAAAGTACTACCACCGCACCTATTTCTGCCGCCAAGCAGTGATGCTTGCATTACTGTGTTACGGTTTGAAGGGTATCGGTGCCGGTGCTATTACAGGCACATGATACATAGGTAACACCTTTATGTGTCAGAGTGATGGGCGCAGTGCAATGCATCACAGGGCACGTTACCAGTTTATGAGCTCAGTGAGTTAATGCATCGTTACAGGCAGTGGTGACCGCTTAACATCAAGTAAGCAATCGGCTTCTTCCATCATTTAATTGTATAAAAAAAATTAACTCACAACTGCCTAACCTGAGTTTAATTTTTAACCCCCGACGCAAAAACGACGGGGTGTTATAAGTTTGACGTGTCTGTGTGTGTGTGTGTGTGTCTGAAGCAACGTAGCTCCTGAACGGATAAACTGATTTTGATTTTTTTTTTTGCTTGAAAGATGAATTAGTCGGGAGTGTTCTTAGCTATGTTTGATGAAAATCGGTCCAAGATTCAGGGGTTTTTAAAAGTTTTAATTTAATTACTGGTTTTGAACCAGTCTACCAGCTGGTTATGTGCTATACATCTGCTAAAGCCAGTTCTATTTTTTAAATTAACTGTCAACCAGTTATTGCATTTGTGACGTTTAAAAACAGCCGTTTAATTTTTGGGTGAACTTCCATCTAGCTTCATGTATGACATTGAGGTGGCAAGGACTTTAAAAGAAGGTTTATCGGTCTGCAAGTCTGGCATGCCTCAAGGACTGTTCGGTCAAGGAGAGATTTTATAGCTAGCGGTCTGCACGTGTGGTTGTGACTGCGAATTGTGAAGAATGGATGCCTCGTGGTTTTATAGTATGAGCTGACCACGTTGAGGATGCAGCATAGGCGTGCATGGTTTTCTCTGAAACAACCTGTCAAAGTGTACAATAGAAAATACTCGATGATTATTTTACGCTTACCTGATGATGATGATAATTATGTACAAGTCATAATTATGACAAAAAATATTGTTAATTTCAAATTATAAACATAAAAAATTAACGTCTAGAATTCACCGTTTAAACTTAAATATTTCTATGAAGAATTTTATAGAATGCTTAAAAAACCAAATGCCTGCGTCTGCGCATACTAGTGTTATTTACAACTTCATTCCATGTACCGGTGTCCGGTAGCTAAAGGTATAGTTTCCTCAAAAACGGTGACCGTTGTAATTAACATTCCTTTTATACATAAGTTAAAAGGTAAAAACAAAAGTCACTGAACTCTATTCCTTCGCTTCATGTATTTGCTCCGTTATTTACGGTTGTCAAATAACGGTCAATATAATCTTAGAAACCCCGCTCTTTCCGCCATAACAAGAATAAGCCATTAAATAAATTAAAATGTATTTTTATTATCAATTAACATTTTAGTTGCAACTTTGTATCAAAAAATATTTGTGCGATAGTGATGTACATCAAATACAGATAGATATCGATACTTATTATCTACTTGTCTCATCAAAATTGCATCATAAAAATACACCGTGTACTATATAGTGAAAATTTAATACTAAGTGATGATTTTAGGGCGGCTTGCACCAGAATCGCTAAACGCGTTTACCTCTTAAATAGTATTTAGCGAGTTGTCAAGTCATACAAATACGTCAGATTTAAATCGATTTAGCTGTTAAATACGTTTAGTGATTCTGGTGCAAGACGCCCTTAGTGTCCTAATAAATTGTAATGTCCATGTATTTCTTCTCTTAGAAGAAGAAGAAGAGAGAAGATGTATTTACTGGGAAGTAATAATTTACCTAATTTTGTCGCTAAACAGTGATACACACATAGTTTTATTCCGGTTTGAAGAGTATGCGTTCAGCACTGGGCGCGTCCTTGTCGGACGTTCTCTGTGAGGTAGTAACGTTGTTATATTTAGAGATAGACTTCTTTCATCATAATTTTTACATGAAAAATATTCGGGACTCAAGTTCAAAGTACTCTGTCTGTGAGTTTTTTACCTAAATATAATTTTAATGTATGATTTTTTACATAATTATAAACATTACCGTAGTCAGAATACGGTCAATCTCGTCGATCTCCTTTCTGAGAAGACCTGAATACAATTCGTCGACTAAAAACAATTAAATCATAATTAGGGGCCGTATTAAGAAAGGCGGTATGCGCGAGCATATTTCTTTTCTCATTTACGAGTAGTGATGTATCTGTCAAAATTATCGATAAAAAAAAATTTCTTTATATCATTAACACCATCAGCTGTAAGAGACAGCTGCACGCTATAAAATGCTCGGTAAATAAAAAAAGTAGAAGTAATTAAATGTACTTACTGTAATGTAATGTAATTACTGAGAAAAAATACTAAGATTATTGGTTGGACACAAAACGATTTTCTCAGACAGTATTTATTACAATCTCAGTATTCAGTATCAAATGATCTCGGGCTTGTATCAACTAATTTTCTGTGATCGTCATGTCATCGATACATCAAGTAAGGGATCGTAAAAGAAGCGTTTTACACTGCAGTGTTTGTTATATTCCGATAAAAAACAATATAAAGTCATAAGTTTCATGAGAAAGCTTACCCATAATCGCTTGACGCCTACAAAAACTAACAAAACAAAACCCGCCATTAATCCGACGCATTCAAAATTCACGATTCGATTTTTGAATGGCCGATAAAACTCGACACTCGAAACGCCCGCCAATTTCGCATGCATAAACATCGTAAATTTCATTCAATGAAAATGAGTATCGATAATCGATATCGCGTTTTATGATCGATTCATTACCGCACTACGCCGGTCACTGGGATAAAGTCGGACCAAAACGATCACATCTTTATTAATTAGAGCCTATTCAGACTCATTGTTATGTTAGGTTAATGGAAAGGTTGTGGGCTTGAATTCATGGGTCAATATGAACAAGACAAAACAAGTGTTATTTTTATACAATTTATCAACTTAAACACCAACTACCAATGTAAATGAAGTGAAAGAATGACCTGTTATTATCATTTTAGTAAGTCTGAGATTATCGATATCGGTATTTCAGAAAAAATAAAATAACGTCACTAGTGGCCAATGCGGTCACTCGACAATGTCGTCTCACATCCAAAACAATCACATCTTCATTAATTACTCCAAGAATTTTTCGGATGGCAACCCCAAATAGGGCGTGGTGCAAGTGATAATCAGGTAAACATTGTTATATATGAGTTCCGCTGAAAAGGTACAAAAAGTTGTTTGTGTATGTTTTAATGATACAGTCGTTTGTTTGTTTGTTGCATTGCTTCGTGTCGATTGAATTACGTTTCTTATGTTGGTACTTGGTACGTTTGGTACGCAATAATTGCGGTCGATGACTTTTGCTCAGCGTTCAAAATGGAGTCGATATGAATAATTTTAAAGTGCTGTTTCTTGACTGGCATGGAATTTAAATAAAACGAAGGAAATACAATTTAAATATACCTTTTAACACATTGGTACCTATATTATGTTAAACATCATAAAAATTGGTTCCGTCACAACGTTACATGGCGGGACTATGTTTTAATCAATTTAGTTAGTTCAAAAGTTCCTTTAAAAAAATAAACATTAATAACTTTCGCCTTAAAAATGCATCACGAAAATTGGTTTTTAATCTGTTTCCTTAATGACATGGTTTTTTATAACAGTAAGTACTCTGTTATTATTGTCGCTTGCATTAGCACCACGCCTTATTTCCTCTTAAGTGATAATGACTGGCGCGGCCTCACTTCAATTTGTCGCTCCAGTTTTTGCTATTTGATTTTATCGACATTCTGTTGCAATCAGCGTTTCCCATCCCTAAAGGTATAAAGATGAATCAAGCAGATAAAATTAAATATATAATAATTAAATATAAGTGACTATAACAGGCGTTTGAACACTGACAACGACACGATATCGTGGGTTAATCTCGTCGGCGGCAACGATATTTTTGTTCGAGCAACCGACACGACATGTTGGTATTGTGTAGTGGTCGTGCCAGTCTGCAAACGCTTAATGGCAGCAATTATTATTGTAACTTCACGCAACACACACAGTACTAATTTACAAGAACATTATGGTACATACATTGTAGCAGTTTTGATAAAACTTGAAGTAGATGAGTAAACATTACGTTTATCTACAAAAAAAAAATCACGACTAATAGAGTATTTACAATATTTACAAAATACACATGAATCAGTTGACTATCTAAAAACCGTTGCAAATAATTTATAGATAGCTCAACTGATCCAAATCAGTAGCAATCGGAAGTGTGCTAAAGACACTGGCTGCATTGCCGCGCTGAATAGCAATGCTGATACGCTGGGTCAGATACTCACCAGCCCTTGAGTCACGCGTCGCTTTAACTAGATGCCCTGGGGGTTGATTCCAATCTCAGTTGAACTGCAAAGTTGAACTGCAAAGTTTTAAATCATGGTCAGTTCATACTAACTCATAGTTATTCTGTGATTAAATAGTGACATTTATGATGTCATTTAATTTGTTTTCGCGCATATTTTGCTGTCAAGTGTCTAAAAAGAATGATCACGTGGTACAATTTTGTACCACGTGACCTGAAGAAATTACACTGGGCATTGAAATATAACTTGACAGCAAAAGATTGGAATACGGGGGCTGGTCTACTTAAGCAAAGCACAAAATTAACAACATTTTCTTTGTTTCAGATAAAACAATGACAGCTCAATCTACCTTCAACAAGACATTATCATGACCCAACTGTGATAACGATGGAATTTTTAAGAATAGAATTGACTTGACAACTGCTAGTTCATACTTGACAGCTAGTGTACAGACCATGCCAGTGATAGATATAGATAGAACTTAAAGTGGTGTAGATGATGTGGTTTTGAGGATGCCAGATCGGGAGACGGTGGGACCAGGGGGTGGTTTCTTACCTCTGCAGTTTCCCTCGGCTTTCGCTGCTTTCCATGCCACCACTCCGCAGGGGCAGCAGTCTGCGATGCACCACGCTACGCATTACCATCATCATGCACAGTAAGTACCTCTTTTATACCTTCTTCATTACGACCTTTAACTTAGTTAATGTTTAATGACCAACTTTGTCAAGATATCTTTGGCTGATCATCATCATCATCTCAGCCCGTTTGCACCCACTGCTGAGTATAGGCCTCCTCTTTATTGTGCCATTCTTTCCTGTCCCTTGCAAATTTCAACCATTTATTTCCAGCTCGTTGTGTATCTTTGGCTATCTCTGTATTTGTTTGTACTTGTATTTGTTTGTATCTTTGGCTAGAAATTCTAAAGATAGCTACAGTTATATATTTCTCTTTTCGTATCAAATGCTTCTTAATAAAAAATACTCATAATTAATTAAGATTCAATACCTTTATCTCTATTGAATCTTTATCGATCTCTTCCATTAGATATCAAGGCTATATGATCGATTTAAATCGGACCACGCGTTGAAAATAAACTGAATAGTGTTATGTGTTTTTTCAGTTGTATTTGTTCTTCATGTGTAATCTATGTAACTTAAATAATTACATTTTTACAATATTTTTAACTTCGCGTGTTACTTTATAATAACCTATCATTACTATAATGGCTGCCAATTACTTCATTAAAATATGCACTTTACCTTATTGCCTTATTCGTTGCTTTTTTCAACTGTAATTCTTTACTGCATTTATTCTTATCGGACGTTGTAAAGTATTTGAATCTACATAATGTAATTTTATTATGATTCGCTGCAAAGCAAGTGTCCTTTTACATTATGCGCTTGCTCATTTAAATTTCTGCTCCTAAACATCGGTTTTATTGGCCAGGTCTATAAAATAGAGTGGTTTGTACATCGTGCGCGGTGCAACCCCTTTATTACATAATTGCTGTTACATTTGCTGTACTTTAAACTACCTACTTATTCATTATCACTTATGATAAAATTATTGATCGAGTGATCGAATCGAGCAAAGAACTTAGTATCAAGACTCGGACAAATCGGCGTATGTTTGTGTGTATGTATGTTTGATAGACCATAACTTTCGAACTGCTTATCCGTATAGAATTTGCTAGATCTACAGATAATCATAGTGAAGAAGGTAAAAAAATAAAAATCATCCTAAAAAATTGTGGGTGTCGAAAGGGTTTTCCGTTCCAAAACCATTGTATTTTAATTTTTTTTTAATAATCGTATCATGGACATTTCACACGACGCCCTCTAGTCCCAAACTAAGCAAAGCTTGTAATTTTTTAAGCTTGCTATTTTGGTACTAGTTTAAATTAAATATAGTTTTTGGACTACGGTTAATATTATAACGTGCTTAAAACCAGTGAATGCTCACATTGAGTTTTCATTTCTTAGAGTTTCAATGATTTTGTAGTTCAGGGTTCTGGTAAACTATTTGCTAACATGAGTTGCAGCCCCCGTATGCCGTAATGACGTCATAATGTCACTATTTAGTCACAGAATAACTATGAGTTAGTGTGAACTGACCATGATTAAAAACTTTGCAGTTCAACTTTGCAGTTCAATTTTGATTGGCATACCCCTGCAGATGTCAATAGTGATGGTAACCACTTACCATCAACTGAATCGTAAGCCTGTTTGCCTATGGAATAAAAAATACGAGGTCTCAGTTCGGGGCGAACTAGCTACTTAGTTACATAGATTCATTTTCATATTTGTTCGTTGCACCTTGCTCTCCATTATTGCAGCGGCTTTTTCCACTTTTAAGTTACAGTTTATCGGGAGTAGGTTCTCTTTGATAAGATTAGGGGTCCGCAGTTTATAGTCTGCCGTAAAACCGTCTCCAAGACGAGGTGTTACTTAATGTTAATTTATTGCGAAACACTGGCCACGAAAGATTTGACGATGGCATTAATCTTTTGTAACTGAACACAATAAAACTCTCTCGTAAAATCGAGATGGTTCGATCGAGTGGACAGACAGGAAGTTGTCAGGATTGAGACATTTACAACATATAAAAAGACGGGTGACACGGGTCTCAAACCATCAACAAATGAGCTGCTGGCTTCAAAGAGAGATGATTAATGTCTGCGGGATCCTGAAGCGGGGTAAGCAATTAGAAATCCAAGCAGAGACTTTAGATGATTTACCCGATTGGAGTACAAGTAAAACAAATTTTTATGACAATGTTTTATGTCTTTGTTCGTAATTTATCGCTCATGCTCTGGACAAAGTGTTAGTATGTATCTCCTTTTATTTAAAACCAGTAAAGTGCGTGAGAATATCGTATTGGGAACCATGTTACGATTGTAGCAAAAGTGATAAGGTACCATTGATACCAGACCCCTTGTTCAAATCAGATAAAATGAGTTTTTGGATACCATGTGTTTATTGATCACTATCGATTGACAGCGACCGCGTTAATACACTTAATACCATGAGGTTTTCGACCACTATCAATGGTTTTCAATCATGTTTTTTCAACGTAAAGTTGTTAGCAAATTATCAATAAGACAATCACCCCGCGCTGGCAACAGCAGCAGGGGTATGCCAATCAAAGTTGAACTGCAAAGTTGAACTGCAAAGTTTTAAATCATGGTCAGTTCATACTAACTCATAGTTATTCTGTGACTAAATAGTGACATTATAACGTCATTTGATGTGTTTTCGCGCATATTTTGCTGTCAAGTGTCTAAAAAGAATGATCACGTGGTACAAAATTGTACCACGTGACCTGAAGAAATTACACGGGGCAGTGAAATATAACTTGACAGCAAAAGATTGGCATACGGGGGCAGAAGTCCGTGTTCAGCAAAGCTAATTATGAGCGAGATTTTTACTTCCTTTGACAGTAAGTATATAGAATCTTGGGACGCTTACTGTGCATGGGATGACAATCGTGCGTGAGCCCATCTCATTCGCTTACGCGTTTTCTCAGAAAACCCTTTGTAGATCTGAGATTTGGTCCGGATTCGTCAACGACAGTTTCTCAGTGGCTCATTTAACCCAGCGATAATTGCAACCACGTGGTTATTTTCAACCGGTCTATTTGTGTACCACAATGGGTTGGACTCCGGTATTTTAGCTGCGGTTGCGTTCACATGGCTATGCGGTGCGTACACTGCAATGTCGTGCGGTGAATATAGAGCTTTGTAGAGCGATTTGCGAGCAGTATACATGCATCTTAGTTTAATGTCGTAGTTCACGGAACTACTGATAGTACTTACACATGGTATTCTACTCGTATCATTAAGTCTTTTCAATAGACTCATCGCGCTTAGGGACTGGAATGCAAGCAGACTCACTATACCTAGTTAGTTTAGAGTAGGTAATGCTTTGCAAACAAAAACAAAAATTTTCAGACAGCTCATTGCTAGAACTGTATATTTTTTCTCTTACTACGCTTTTGACTCTCGTAAAGTCACTAATGCCATAGTGTTAACTTCTGTGGGGATATTTTTAAAAATATTTTCTGTTGAGCGCATGGGCTATTTTAATTTATTTCCTTTATTTTTATCGCTATGTGAACTTCGCCTTTGTTAGTTCTGTCAACGTCACTTCGGTCTTGCCACAAAAGAGGTGTTGCGAGCTGCTTGTCGTTTGATTCATTAAGAACCCTTTTGAACTGATGAATAGGTAACGTTTCATTGGCTGCTCTACATGACATGAAGATGTTGAGCTGTTTTCATTTTCAAGTAGAGTCTACTTGAACTGATATATTGTCTACTTAGTAGATTATAATATATCAGATCTCTTGGCACTTACTCAAGATCTTTCGAGGGGATCTTATAGGTGGCATATCCAATATTTTAGTAAATGTCCATATTTTCATTATTTATATGTCTAGTTGTAATACGGCGCTTAAACCGCATGAGTTTGACCAGTTAGATACCTCTGACTATAACAATGGCACTGTCTTACAGAACACGTCCACCTAAAACGTGCCTCGTGTTATATTGCACTTTGTCCATCACCATGAGATGTAAAAGTCATCATCATCATGGGACTGTAATTGCACCGGCATTTAATCATAGCAGGTAGGTATAATAGGTAATAAAATATAATAACATAACATTTAAGATCAGAGATATAATGAACCCATTACCAAAAACACGAGTACAACGGTAAATCTAAATCGGTTCCAATAAATAACACAAATTACGATCAACGCTCGGCGGTTTAATTGAATTAAAATCGTATTTTTCCAAAAATAAAGTCTTTTACACGAAACCAGATGATACTGTGATATCGAATGACACGAGTATTATAATAACATCGTAACTGGAGCTGGTAAACGAGCAACATAAGGCAACTAATGCTGCAACGACTATTGCTCAATACTGCAGTGAATAAATTGAACGACCGTGTGACCATGTGTCCATTAGATGCGTGTTCTGAAAATTACCTACTGCCGCAAATAATCACTTTGTTGGTATTAAGTTGAATTTTGATGTATTCCTTTTTCCTTACGAGTATGTGATCAGAACTTCAAAATAACCAAACCATATTTTAGCAGACGTAGACGGTATTGATTTTGCTAATGTTTTTCAGATTGGTTTCAGAAATCCTTCATGATTTTTGCTCTTTTCAAACCAGTTCTATCAATGTTTATGCTTTATGATTTTGGCTAGGTACTTTAGAGTTCTATTTTTCTTTCTTTGTTCCACCGTTGGGCAAAAGTTTCCCAGAAAGACTTCCAATACTCCCTATCCCAAACCTCCTCTCACCATCTCCCTTCGAAGGCGTCAAGATCGTCCCGCACTCGTCGTTGACTTTAGAGTTAATTTGTAAATTTTCAATGTTGCTGCTGACGTGAAAATCGCAAGCAATTGCTCAATAATTGCTCGTCTATAAGTACTAGATGCGAACGATGATAAATATTGTAATTGCCGCGGACACACGAACAATGGGTCCACCACACACAGAGACCAATCATCGACGCTTTTGTCTTTGTCTTTGCTCATCATTTTTTCTGGTTTGTGAAGACAGGACGTTATCACAAAGAGACTAGTGGGATGCGGGTACTTTAGTACTTCATAGCTTTTGTGGTGGCAGTGTTATGCTCATAAAAATATTGATCCACATGACTGAAATTCCCGACCCTGCAGGGGTATTCCAATCTCAGTTGAACTGCAAAGTTTTAAATCATGGTCATCATAGTGACATTATGTTGTCATTTATTTTGTTTTCGCGCATATTTTGCTGTCAAGTGTCTAAAAAGAATGACAAAGAATGACCTGAAGAAATTACACTGGGCAGTGAAATATAACTTGACAGCAAAAGATTGGCATACGGGGGCTGGTAGACACCCCTAGTAGAAACCACAGCTTTTTGATCGTTTGTCTGAATTGTTCATAAATGTTTAGGTAAATAAATCTGCCTATTGATACTGATTGTATCTGCTAGGTTTGTATGTACCTACCCACCGTATGTTTTGCTAGAAATAAATAATTTTTCTTTTATTTTTTTAAAATAGAAAAGTTGCTCTCTTATTGGACAACCGGTCTCTCGTCCCACTGGTACTTATCAATCAAATTTTTTATATTTGTATTACTGTTTGGTCCCAAATTCTGTTTGTTTTATACTAATCTAGTTTTTGTACAGCCAGAAACAAATCTAAATAGTAGAATGATATGGGGATGGCGGGTAAACAATGTATTGTAGTGAATAACTGAATTTATTTGAGAATGCCCGCGATACCAAACCAATATCGTAATCATTGCTGCGCTTAGTTCAAGTTTCGTTTAAGTACTATCCAATACGAAACACAGCAGTCTCTAGTTATTTGGTGGGTATTCTCACGTACGCCCAAAAATTGAAATAAAAAATAGTGACAAAGCATATTTTGAGCTGTGTTTTGACTGACAACAGTAAATACCAAAATTACACTGTCAGTTAAAACAGCGAGTTGCATTTGATTGATTTATTCGCGCTCCATTTTCGAGTTTTCCGAAAGAGTAATAAATATATCGAGCGCACGTTTTTAAAACTCAAAACCAAAAAATGATTTATGCTTAACTGACAAGTTATAAGAAACCCATCGTCCATTTTGGTTTGGCGCGAAATTAAAAAAAAACTGTATAATATAGGTACCTAAGTATTTTTTTGTTTCCCGGGTCATTATGATCATCGGAGCTATTGTTTTGCAGCATACAATGGTGTAACAACTATGTTTTAATTTAATACGATGCATTTCGTAATTTGTCGTTTAAATTGTATCAAATAGATGTAATTGTCAAACTGACTGCATAAATTAAAGTTTTTACAACAATGAGTCGTAAGAACTGGTTTACGAATGCTGCAAATCTATAATTTCGATGGCCATATTATTATTACCCGAGAAACACAGGAAATTTAAAACAACTCAATTTTTTGTAACTTCGCGTCGAACCGAAAAGAATAATTATTAGAGTGGTTGCTTAAGTGAATTAAAGATTTTTTTCAGTAGCACCTTTTTCTTGAAAAACCATCACCTTTTAGCAATTTCCAGTGTTATATAGCCTCACACAACACAATTTATGGTCCTAAAAAATTTTTTTGTGTCAAAAGAGACCCATGTGCGTTTGAGCCGATATCTCCAAAACGCATCGGTCAATCCATAAAGTGTATTCCGGTCGTAAATTGCCCTATCCCGGTATTCCTAGCATCCTGTTTGACAGTTATTACTGTCAAGACCACGCCTCGGGCACAAATAGACCGAATGAATTATACTGGGAAGGAATACTTCGCAATAGGTTGTTTAGGTATTTTGCTGTATCTGCATCTGTGTAAGGAATTCCAAGATACGAAAACATCTTAGCTAAGCTTATAGCATTTTGGCCTGCCTTCCAGGTTCTTGTCAGAATGGAATACTGATCAAATTGAATAGGAATTACATAGGTAGGTATCTACTCGGATTGTGGGATGAAATGCCTACCTACTGTTTGTATTTTTCCCATGTTTGTAGTTATTATACGATTCTTCCGATGTTCGTGGCTTCACTGACGGCATCGGCCCCGTCTAAAAACCAGCGCTGTATTATACCTGGGTACCTACTTAAAATTCAGATATAAAAGAAAAACAAAAAAAAACCAAAGAATTAAAAGTAGATACAATTTCTATCCAACCAGATGACAATACTGAAATAGAAGTAGGTCAGTCACTCAACTCTTAACCACCCACTTTGAATCTAAAAATCAACCTAATAATAAGTAGTTATTGTGCGCTAATTTAGTTCATCACAGATATAAACTAATAGTAATCTGACAGGTCTTCCAAGCTTCGGTACCAATGTCATCCTCCCAGGATAGGTAATATAATTTAAGGATAATTTACCTTGATATTATAAATATGAATGTAAAGTTTGTGATCAAATAAATAAATTATCCTAAATTATACTTAATGAATATTTATACACTGCTATTTCGCAACTACCAGAAAATACGTGTTGATTAGTGTCTAATTTTTGAAACTATCATGGTTATGAACATAATTTTCACTAAAAACGGGATATTTACTATGATTAAATTCACAAATCATGGTAAATATCCCGTTTTTAGTGAAAATTTTTATCAGTGTCATTGATCACATTTCGGTATGTAAGTAGGCAAAACTTCGATATTCTATCACAATATTCACAATAAAAAGATAGCCAATTTGTATGATATGTCATACAAAATACCAAACTTTTTGCTAGTATATAACAATAATGATTTATGGCTACTAATTTTGTAATTTTACAATGTTATCTCACTGGGTATCTATTATTATAGCCCCACGAGATAATGTCGCACGCCATAAAAGGATATGCAACAGTCATGATTAAGTCATTAAATTTTACAGCATGCTAAATCTTAAAGATTAGCATTAAATCTAAAATTATATTCTTATCTCAGTATAATAAAATTACTACCTACCTATTAATTCTCCATTAAAAAAAACCTAATAAGAATAAAAGTGGCTTATTCTCAAGAGAGCTTGGTACATAATGTTCTTCTTTAAAAATGAGTAGGTACCTATTAAAAGCTTGATAATTGTGTTGCATGGGCAAATTATAAAACTATTTTGGTCCGTTTACTAATATTTGCCTAGTAGGTAAATGATAAAGGAAATATATAAAAAAAATATAACCGAAATCTCTACTGGGCAAAGTAGAGTCTAAGTAGAGTCCAGCTAAGAACACTAAGTTTACAGAGCTAAGGGCGGCTTGCACCAGAATCGCTAAACGCGTTTACCTCTTAAATAGTATTTAGCGAGTTGTCAAGTCATACAAAAACGTCAGATTTAAATCGATTTAGCTGTTAAATACGTTTAGTGATTCTGGTGCAAGACGCCCTTAGAATATTAGAATTTGAAAACCTGTTGTCTGAAAACAATTTGACAATGTAGGTATGTCAACGAAAAATACACTGTGACAAGCACATTATTCTGAAGCAAACTCGGTTTGGTGTCAAACCATCAATAATGTAATGATTGTCAAACTATCATTCACTGTATGCTTAATTAAAATAATTTAGAGCGCTGCAGAATAACCCCAAAATATATTAAAAAATCCGTGCGGTCATGCAACGTCGCGTGCGCGCGCGCACAGTAGCCGAAACAATCGCGAATGCGCGCCCGATCTGCGTGTAAAGTCGTCCTCATTAAAATCGCATTGTGCGTGCGAGCCCTTAGATTTATTGGGTTGATTGATGGTAGGATAATAATGGTAAATGTTTTGGGTTTCGTTTGGAACGGTCTTTACTTCTATTTATTTTGTTCTTCAATATTATTATATTTGTTTTTTACTGTATTTTGGACAAAACTGTTTCTAATCTAGACAGGCGTGAGTGTAAAATTATTACCTAACCACGCAGCTTATTTTTTACCTTTTTTTATGTGTATATTTCGAAATAGGTCCTATGATCATTACATTTTTAAAAGTTTATTTTGATCTCTCTATCTAGGATAGCAAGAAACAACTTTTTCCATTACAAGAACAGTTTATTAATGATTCGCAGACCAGTGACAGCTCCAGATGTAAATAGTAAAGTACACAACCATCTTTACCCCTCTGAAGTTAGGTGCAACAAGCGATCGCGCATGCACTGTTGAGCTGAAAAATTCGCTTACCTCCAATTCGACCAAAAATGGGTTCTATGCGCGGATACTTCAAAGGGACAAAGATCTGGTTGTTGTGACTGACTATACATACATCTAGAATGTAGCATGGGTAAGTTATACCTACGTTCATACAATATATCATTATTAATTCTAATTCTAGATAATCTTTGCAATTAAGGCCTTAATTGCAAAGATTGTAATAACAACGGCTAAAGTCTCAGCTAAAAGTTTAATCCCACTCGTATTTCTTGATATATCAAAACAAACGTTTTAGTTAACTAGTAGGTAGGTAGTAGGTACTCATACCAACAATGGTTCCCAGTTCCCACTCTCCCCGGTTCCTGTTTCCACAAAAAAAAACACAATCTGCCAATAACACTCATACGATACACAAACCAATAAAAAAAGAAACATTAATCGAGGTAGCGCGACACGGTGCGCTGCAGACAATCGCGCATAAAACGGTCGCGCGACTTTATGTCGCTCGTGTGTATAGTTAGTAATGAATTAGCATTTTAATGGATTGCGAGATTTGCGAGTCGGGATACGGTTTTTGGATTTTATGAATGCTATTGGGAATTAAGGATTTAACAGCTGTGAGTTTGTTTTAACAAAGTTAAAAGTTAAGCATCACTTTTTTAACATTGCCCAAAAAAAACTAAAAACATCGCAGTTTCTTTTGTTTTTAATTATAACATAAAAGACAGCAATAAAATCACTGAACAATGAAATCTTCTATAGAATTCATATAGAATATTAGAAAAAAGCTTCTATAGAATTTCATTCTAAACATAACATTTCATACAAAGAACATAGACTATTTTATGATCGAACGAATCTTTGTCTTTCTGAAGTAGGTATTTGCGCAGAACCGATTTTTTGGTCGAATTGAAGATACTTAAGTGAATTTCTCTGCACAATTAACATGCGCAATCGTCGTCGCACCTAACTTTAGACAATGATCTTGAAAAAGCCTTTGGCGATAAAGATCCGTTCTGCGTACAGTGCGTACTGTACCTTATCTACTCAAATATAATAGTAACATAATAACAATAATATCCTATGCTATCCTATCCTATCCTACTTCCTATCCTACTAATATTATAAATGCGAAAGTTTAGATGTTTGGATGTTTAGATGTTTGGATGTTTAGATGTTTGGATGTTTGTGTTTCAAACACGTCAAAACTAATGAACCAACTTGGATGAAACTTGGCATATATATAGTTCGTAACCTGGATTGACATATAGGCTACTTTTTATCCCGAATAATTAACAGGATCTAAAGGATAAAATGAACGAAAAGGATTAGCAGCGCCAATTGGCAAGAGGATTTCATTGTCATGTCATGTCACGTCAGTTTGACAGGGCGTAGTACTACCTCTTTGGTCTAACGACTAGCGTTTGACATTCCAGTAGGTACAAATTCGGTGTAATGAGGTGTACTGTCAAGTGTCTCAAAGAAGTATCCGCCTGGTACACGCACAGATAATATAATGTACACGGAAACTGTAGACGCGTACGAAGTCGCGGGTAACTGCTAGTATATAATATTGTACCTTTTATTATTTTTCTTTTTGTCATGGTCGCAAATAAACCCCCTTTTGATTTTTTTTTAATACGGTTTCGCAACAGATACGGCCAAAGCGAACACAGCGACGTCTTTCGATTCACAGCTAGCCTTCTCTATGTGTCAGACAAATCATAGACTTTAGTGATGGTAACTTGATCCGGTATCAAAGCGCATGCGTAGGAAATGAACCACCTGTTTTTGTTTGCATAGAAAACAACTTGCGCTGTGGCCCAAGTTACACGATTGATGCGGAATGGGGATGTAGGAAACATTTTGCTAATATAAAAAAAAACTATGTTATTTATTTATTATCTAGGTATAATATGAGTTAAAAGTAGAATGTAGGTATGTTTATTTCGTTTACTCTTCTATTTTGTTTTGAAACTTAATCATTGCTGTCTACTCTAACATTGTATTTTTATAAGAGGTCGTAATTTATTAAAAAATAATACTTGAAATATAAGTAGTAATAAGATTTTTTTAAATATTTTTTTGGTATCTTGTACATATTGCTATAATAAGATAGTATGTAGGTACTTTAATACCATTACGATCTAGCCGAAATACACGTTAATGAGTAATTTAACTCTAATTTAAGTTAAACTCTAACTACTGTACCTAAACAGTAGCACGTATATTACATTAAAAAAAAGTACTTAGGTACCTAAGTATATAAGTATTCTATCAGCATCTAGTTCATATTTTACAAGCTTTGCTTAGTTTGGGACTAGAAGGCGTGTGAAATGTCCATGAATATTTATTTATCATATTTTTTTTAAATCGCTATCTTCCTCTATTTTGTACGCAATATTCACTGATGGAAGTAAATATAGGTTTTTGAAGAGTTTAAATGTTTACAACTCTAAAGAACGTAGGTTTCTGAATAAAAATCACTTTGTTATCTTTGAATTATAAGAATCAATGCACTTTGCTGTTCTAGAGTTGAAAACCATTCTTTTTTGTTCTTAAAATACCTGTAAGTATTTTTTTTAATAAGATGAGCAAACCAACAGCATGGCAAGTTTGTGAATCGCGAAGCATGTTAGGAAGGTCTTTGCTCTCAAAACTCTAACGGCAAGATAAAAAAGATTGAATTAGCTCTAAAAGGAACTCGAAAGTGGCTAACTGCTACCCAATAAACTGCGAGGGTTACGATGCACTCTGCACGTTCGACAGTCATGTCTATATTTTTATCGAAAAATAAAAGTAACAACTGATTATTTGCGACAAATCGTAAAAAAGTTATGCCTTATTTTTATTTCGGAGGGATATAAATGTAAGCGATAGCGGTTTTTGAATTAAAATTAACTATATACCTGCAGGGGTATCCAATCTCAGTTGAACTGCAAAGTTTTAAATCATGGTCAGTTCACACTAACTCATAGTTATTCTGTGACTAAATAGTGACATTATGATGTCATTTAATTTGTTTTCGCGCATATTTTGCTGTCAAGTGTCTAAAAAGAATGATCACGTGGTACAAAATTGTACCACGTGACCTGAAGAAATTACACTGGGCAGTGAAATATAACTTGACAGCAAAAGATTGGAA
Organism: Gandaritis pyraliata; assembly: GCA_947859175.1. Lineage (NCBI taxonomy): Eukaryota > Metazoa > Arthropoda > Insecta > Lepidoptera > Geometridae > Gandaritis > Gandaritis pyraliata. Next base: position 2,739,284 of record OX401875.1, on the reverse strand, counting down.
TACGGGGGCTGAATATTTTAAACCAATCACATTTAAAATTTTCAATACAATTGTTTAGGAATTACATGGTAAGTCATAAAAAATAATTTTAGTATTTTTTATTACATATAGCTTTAAAAACAAGTTATTTAAACACTTTGACAACTTTTATCACGCAACAGCGTATCGATTACGTTTGTCCGCTCATAACTTGTTCCACACTTTTATCTTTATACCACTTGTTTTGCAACTGAGGACAAATTTTTTGAAAAAATCGTAAAATTTTTACAGTTTCATTATGCCAAGTACCTTTGTACTTTTGGTTTTATCTTTGTCAGCGTGGGTTATCAAATGAACAGTAACATAAAGTACCAACAATAATACAGACAGTAACATCCTTGTTAAGATAAATGTTAACATACATACCTTTATGTAGTCGCAAAAGTAAGACAAAGTCACATTCCTCAAGAAGAATAAAATGGCTTATTCCAGAAATCCAATGTCTACTTTAATAACTATTTTTTTAAACATTTATATAATGAAAATTAGGAATAAGTAGGCATGGGATGAAAGAAGAACCATAAATCGAAAGTTTTGGTCGAATGGAGAAAATATACCAATTAGGTTGAAAAATCTTGGGTTGAAGGAGATTGTTATCCACGTAAATGAAATTGCCTATTTTACTGTCCTGAGACTTTAGTAGTTTACGGTCACTAGAATAATCCCAATGAATTTCCATCATCATCATCTGACGAAGCCAGAAGGTATTAAAATTAAAGTCAGTTTACAAAGTTTTTTTATTTTATATTTGGAAACTGATGTTCCTTGACGAAAAACATCAATTTTATTGACACAAGGATCTGTTATAGATAAAGTTCAATCCCCCCAGCTGACTCATAAAGATCCTATAAAAACCTTAGTGCTTTTACGACTCATTTCAAGTTTATAACACCTACTACATACCTCTGTGTATATAGTAGGTAATTAAACTGAAGACGCCTAGATGTGGTCAGAAGACATTGTTGCTGTATAGATAAAGTTTATCTGCCTACTCTCAAGATCGCGTTTGTTGGCACGACACACGATTCCTCAGGCAGTTCCTCAAACAAAAATATCGTTGTCGTCGCCGACAAACTGTGTTTTGTTTACGTCTAGTCAAACGATATCGTGTAGATAGGTGTAGTGTCGTTGTCAGTGTAAACTGTGAGCGCCAAACGTGACTGTAATGAAACAGATTGTACAAAGGTACAAAGTTTTGCAAAACTAAGCATATTTAAAATTGAGGACTGAGATCTTCAGTTCATAAGTCATATGCCAGCAAGCAATATATTTTTTTAAATAGGTTCCATAATTTTATGTGCCTAATGTTCCTATTGTATCCTATCAGGATTCTGAATTAAATATCTAAATAGCTGAACATTCTACAATCGCGAGAAACTAGAAAATGTAAAAAAAAAACACTCATTAAAAGTGACTGTAGAACTACAATAGAAGTCACTCGTGGTGACTGACCTAACGTTACTGTATCCAAGACAGAACCAGTTCCACAGAAAACTATTCAAAAAACCACTGAACCTTTCCCTACAACTCAACATGTCATTGACCCTGCTCCAATAAAACCAATTGCATGCAAAGTCCGTTCAATCAGCTATGACGTCACAGGAAAGCTTGTTGATCTAAAATTAAATAACAGTCCTCCGTTGTGGGGTCAATAGGCATGATGACAGGACAAGGGCAGGAGATGGTAATAAATGTCTAAGGCCATCTTTGTCTGCTTGAATTGATATTGAAGAGATACCTAACTATGTGTAAGTATGACGATAATTTTGTTTGAATTCCTTCAGACTGATCTTCACAAAAGGTGAAATAAAATTTCTAAGTTGTACAATTTGGGACCAAACAATAATCGAAATATGAATAAAGTTGAAAGGTGGTGTTTCATCCCAATAGGACGAGATACTGATAGTCCGAAACAGTAATAATTCTACGTTCTACAATCGCTAAAAAACGTCAACGTCAAAACGTAGAAAATTGTCTTTTCCATACATTCTGCCCCCGTATGCCAATCTTTTGCTGTCAAGTTTCTGTAGTCAAGTATTTCACTGGCCAGTGTAATTTCTTCAGGTCACGTGGTACAAAATTTCATTCTTTTTAGACACTTGACAGCAAAATATGCGCGAAAACACATCAAATGACGCCATAATGTCACTATTTAGTCACAAAATAACTATGAGTTAGTATGAACTGACCATGATTTAAAACTTTGCAGTTCAACTTTGATTGGCATACCCCTGCTGATCAGTTTTCTATACTCAAGCAACTGTAGAATGTCTTTTAATCTAAGGTCCCTGGCACAGAATAGATAGGTACTTCATACCCCTGTTTAACCTGCAAGTCTGTAACATCACAAGTTGCAGTCTATGACTATCATAACAAAAGATTAGGAGTTTGGACAAATGGAAAAAATATACCTATTGGGGTGAAAGATCTTGTGTCGAAAAGAGAAGTACTAGAGATTTGCAGAGTGGTTATATCAATATATCCTAAATATCATAAATAAGGTTTATGTCCATCTATTCAAGAAAATGAAATAAGTGTTTATATCAATACAGCAGTTTCTCTTTGTCTCAAGATTAATTCTAAGCTTTTTAAGGGGGTTTTCAGACTAGCCCCTTTACCTTTAAAATGTTTACGACATAAAAGTCTCATCCACCATAATATCTCGTCCTATGTATTCATCCTTTTAAAGCTATACAACTTGCTGGCGATATCTTATCTTGCTGGCGATATCTTATCTTGCTGGCGATATCTTATCAGAACCATTCCTTGTAAGGAACATGTACCCAAGGTCCACCATCAGGAGGAAGTCTTCCGTTCACATCCGCACACCAGAATAGCCGTACATCATAATTCAAGGAGTCCGATGACCTGCAGCGGAAGTGACCGTTCTAGGCACTAGGGATGGGGTATTGTGACGTGACATAATTATGACATTCGATTACGGTTACATTAAAATGTTACCGGTAATATTTTACAAGCTTTAGAAGCGAGAAATGCAAAAACTGATCAGGGTTTAGCTCGCTTTTGTATAAAACCTCTATGTAAAAACTGTATTTAAAATGTGTGTGTGTGTGTGTATGTGTGTCTGTACAATATAAAGATACCTATAAGGAAAAAAATAAACTCTAAATATATTTATTGAAAAATAATTACTTATACGTTTACAATCGTGAGTTATAATCTTAACAAAACATAACCATTTTGTTATATTTTTTGACCAGATTTTTATATAAAAATCTGTAACCCAATTACTTAGGTTCGTTTTGGAATACGAACAATCTAATTTAAATTAATCCAAACTCAAGTAAATCACCATTATTCACTTAGTTTTAATCGAATGCTACTGTTAATGTTATAAATACTGTTATTAAAATGAATAATTACCGTAATTACGAATTGCTAATCGCCTCGCTATATGGCTAATATTATGGTAGGAAAAAATGTAATATATAATTAAACTGTTAGGTAGGTGAGATTGTCTACTGACCCAGCTAGGTAAATTAGTAGTCGACATTGCGCATCACGGCATTATGCTATCTTAATAAAATAAAAAAACATAGAAACTACTACTAAACACAAAAAAATAAACTAAATAATATTTTCACCGCATATTACCGTACTTTTCCCATCACTACAGTCCACCGCTGGCAATACTGACGCGAGGCAATAAAATAACGCTAGATGATTTATTTGTAAACAGACGGCTCGTTGTGTGTGTGTCAGTCAGCGGCTGCCCGTAATATTGTAGGTACCGAGACTGGGGAAAGAGGTTTTAGTATTATATACCCAAATATGTTCGATACGCTACACTTCAGATAAGTACCTACATTAAGAAAATGTTCCTAGGAAAATGAAGCATGCTCCATCGTCATTGCATCATTGCTTAGTATTTTGATAAGGTAGCGTTTACGAGTTTCTTACTTTCAACTTATTGTTACGTATTTACATACTTAGTCGTTAAAAACGGTACAAAACTCAACAGTAAATTACATCAAAACTGGCTTTAAGTTTTTAATCCGTTTAACAAAAAAAAAACAAATAGAAAAATATAATCATAGCCAATCTACAAGCCAAAGTTTGTATTATTGATAGTTTTCTGTGCATACCGAGAAAGTGTTAGTATTCCCTGCGTATGTACATATTGTACATGCGCACACGCAGCCCTGACGCTTGTTTACAATAGCCGATTTGTTTATATTTTGTTTATTTTCACTGCATATGGATTAAAAAGCTCCCAAACGCCGTTTTGGGAGTTTATTGCGTTTTTTATTTAGACGTTTAGACATTTTATTAGTTGGAAGCTGCGCCCAGACAATAACAAAACGTCTTGCTTTGATAGACTCTCATCATTATCATCTACCGGTAGATGTACTCAACTCTGCCGTGAAAACTGTTGGATTTCATAAAAAAATAAATATATACAGGGTACCTAATATCCGCAGTGAATTTCATCAACATCAAGTGAGGTGCCTTTTGAATCCTAAGCCGGTTATGAAATAGTAAATACCTACTTAAAAAATAGTGTAAAGGCATTTTGATAAACTCTGTTAGTAATTTAACTGTCAACATTAATAAAATCTATAAAACAGGTTTCTTTTTTATGAATACAATAGCTTTGCAAATCGTAAACCTATAAAACTACAAACAAACGTTCAAACTTGTAAATCAATTCAGAAACGAATGTTTCGACACCCAAAAAGAAATAAAGCTATTATTTTTACTATCTTATAACAAGACTACAGTTTTATGACATCTCAATTCGTAGACCTCGTAAAAAAGAATAATAAAATTGTGCAACTAGTTATAACTCAAAATGATATAGAACTAGAACATGCAGTAGGTGTTCAAAAGTGTCACATTTGGATAACAAAAGACCGGGAAGTATGTTTTATAGGTTTGTTAGATATGAAAAGTTAATACATAATATGCAAATCCAGAAAAGAATTTACTTCACAATACATACAATGTTATTGTAATGCAAAATACTTGTAACAGATATATCAAAAGATATCTAATATAATCACAGAATATCAAAAACTGACATGAAGATGACAAAGAAAGAATGATTGGCACAAACACGATTGAGATGAAGCCATAGGAGGTCCAAGATCACAGCAAAGCTGAACATGAAGTGATGAATAAACTACTAATTTACTCCCCCTCAGATTGACTAATAAACAAACAATTGACCGAAACATAAACCCCTGACCTTTCAATTGAGCCCTCATAGCTTAACCCCATAAAACAGACATCGTAAACCGTCAAAATTTAAATGATACTTGAATACACTTCCATGTTGTTTATAGTTAGCAACGGGCTATTATTTTCTGTAATATGTTTACAGATTATAAATATACCTACGATACCTTTGAACATTTTGCGTACTAAAGGGATATATATGGGTTTCGTAATAAAAATAAACAGAATAATAAAATTCGTGCTATTCTGTGACATGACCATTAGTACGAAACCACTGTTAAATAATTGTAAACAGCCAGATAGTCTGTTCACCTCTGACCGTTGATCTTAAGCACCTAAAGTAGGACAATTAATATGATAACTTGAAAATAATTATGACAAGGAAGCGGCATTTACTAAATAATGTAGCAACATTCTGCTCTACACAGATAACAGATCACAAACTTAAATGACTGACATGAAATAACTAACTGGTATTTATTTTATTTAGTGTATTATAAATGGGTTTGACTAAGGCTTTTGATCGAGTCGATTTACAACAAACTGCCATGTTTATTAATTAAACAGCTATGTATTAGTTCAGCACCTTGTTGTAAAGATTTATTAATGCTTACTGATCATTGTTTGCCCAGACATTAGAATATCAAATGTCACTTCTAACAGATAGATAAGGTAGTGTCGCAAGGTTCTATTCTAGTCCCTCTTCTTTACAATACAATATGCATAAGCTAAGTAATAGATTATGTTAATGTTAATTCAAAGTCAATTACATCGTTTGCATTCAAACAATAAAATTGAGTGTAGTAAAAAGCTGTATTATAATAAGTGAGTACAGAATGATTAACTAAAGCCTGCTGTGCAATGAAGTGTCACGACTGTTTTTGTACAAACTATACTGTCATTTGCACAAAATTCATGAACGCTGAGATCCGCATTCAAAAAGTTGTGAAAGTAAAATTATCAGCGGAATAGACGTTCCCATGAAAGTATAGTAAAAAAAGCACTGAGTGCTCTAGTGGACGTTAGCCTTAAAAATAATGTTCAATTAAACACATATCAATTATCTCGTTGTTATCCGAAGGCCACATAGCTTTGCTAATTGTGTGTTACGATTCAACTCGCGCCTGCGCGCCATGCTTGATTTGAAAGAGGATGATGCGTCAATTTACAAACAACTTTAAGTAAGTACCAACTGTATAGAATGAAGTTAATAAAATATTTATAGTAGTGGGTTCGATCCCCACTAAGAACAAAGATTTGTGTGTGGCAAACATAGATGTTTGTTCTATGTCTGGGTGTTACTATGTATTATAAGTATGTATTTACAAAAAAAAAGTATATAAGTATTCTATCAGCATCTGGTTCCCATATCACAAGCTTTGCTTAGTTTGGGACTAGAGGGCATCGTGTGAAATGTCCATGAATATTTATTTATTTATATTAATTTATTAAAAAAACAAAAGACATATTTTGTTGTCTCAGAGTATACATATAAAAAATATTTGTCTCAGTGATGGGCGCAGTGCAATGCATCACAGGGCACATCTTCAGTGGACGTGCTCTATGAGGCAATGCATTGTTATAGGCAGTGGTTACCGCTTATTATCAGGTGGTTCATCGGCTTGCTCCATGATTTAATTGTATAAAAATTAGTATTATTTAAATTTTTTATTTAATTATCAAATAAAGTCATAATATTTTTTTCACATCTAGGCATGATTTGTGGAAGGGACCTGTAAACCACAAAAATAGAGAATGTTTATTTTTTCACATCTATTTTTATTGTTTAATTTTTTTTTTCAATGTTTGTTATTTTTTGTCTTGGAGCAGGCAAGCAACTTCCATTCATCCATTGCCCTCCATGTGGCATGTCTGTAGGACACAAATCACGCAATGTATAGCTACTAAACTCACCGTAAACATAGTTAGCAGTGTTTGCACTGGAAAAGTAACACCCAACAGCTCTTTTTTTTTACAACAATTTTTTTAAAATATATATTTTAGAACATCCTGTATAAAAATGGCAAACCAGTTCCATTCAAATGCATTATTCAGTAGGATTGACATGTCATCGTGTAGATGGCGGACGATTGGAATCAAACTGCATCTCTTTTCTCCTTGAATAGCAAGTTTGTAGCTGATTGTTTTTGTTTTTATCCTAGTAGCTACATATGCAGCTACTAATTAAACTAAATAGTAGTAGAGCATCTTGTTATAAAGCTCGTCCGGGGAAGTACTACCACCATACCTATTTCATGCGCTAAGGAGTTCCGGTTCGAAGGGTACCTATGTGTGCCATCGCTTTACACGCACGATGATATAAATGATAAAAAAGGTGCCCACTGCCCATGTTCTGGTATATTTCGGGCCTACTGACTGGTGTGATCATAAAATATGGGTGTCAAATACTTCCACCAAAGAACTCCTGTGGTGACCACTTGTACCCTTCTTGGAAGGATGGTCTCAATTCAACATACGGTATACCTCAAACGCACATGATAAACAAATTTGAACTATGCAGCATTGTGATAAAGCTGGTAATTGCTTGTAGGTAGCTAAAATACAGGGTGATTCACACCAAATTGAAAAAGATTCGAAAATCATATTGACATTGACATGAACTTAATCATGCCTGTCAAATTTGTGATGATTTCATTTTTGTGTGCAATTTTAAAACGTTAATCTTAGATGTTTGTTTTTATTGACGGTTTGATGATGATGCTAAACTGTTCTGTAGAATACTGAGAATTGCCGTCATCGCTTATTTTAACCTGAAGAACACCTGTACACAGTGTCTTCCCTTAAAATAGAGACTGTGCTACTTAGCACGTTTTTGAATAATCTATACTAAAAACTGGTGATTATCTGGGCCAGCGTATCAGCATTGCTATTTAGCGCGGCAATGCAGCCAGTGTCTTGGGCACGCTTCCGATTGGTACTGATTTTGATCAGTTGAGCTATCTATAAATCGTTTGCAACGGTGTATAGATAGCTCAACTGTTTCATGTGTATTTTGTACATATTATAAATATTGTAAATACTGTATTAGTTAGAGTTAAATTACTCATTAGCCTGAATTTTGGCTTGATCGTAATATTATAAGGGCACTTTCTATCAATCACAATGTACCTACGCTTCCAAAAAAAATCTTTTAACTTATGTAATTCATTTTTCAAACAGATAAGTCTGTTCGAAAATTGAATATGCGTAGGTGCTGCCAGTCGTTTGCAACAATGAAACTCATTTACTTATAACTGCATTAAAGGATTTCCAAATTCAACCTCTATGATGTTCAAAAGGAGGTTAATGTTGGTTACGGAACAACTTATTTTTTACATAACATACTTTAATTTTTGACTCACTCGTGTACCTACCTGACTAAGTAGTCCTTTATGAATATCTTAATGTATGATACAAGTCTATCTACTTGATTACTTGGATGCAAATCCATTACAATACAATTAATTTTCCATTAACTTTAACCTTTACAATTTTTAATACATATCACGTTGTATATAGTCATATTACCTCCTTTTTCAGCGTATTTCAATCTTTTTATTTATGTTTAAAATGGCATAAAATAAATCATGCTGTAAAGCTTACTATTCAAAGTTTCGTCAAGCTTATTCCCACTGGAGACGCCAAAAGGAGCTTATAACTTTTTTATTCATTGCCTTTAGATTTTTGGGCCCTAATAAATCTGTCGTTTCGACACTTGGCTCCACATTGGGTCTTTTCGCGTTATTTGTCTGCAAACTGTAGTTTTTTGTAAAAGAATAAATGATATCATCATCACCTTCACGGTATTATAAATACATCTTATTAAGAGTACGTACTACGATAATAGCTACGTTTTTTGGTTTTTTTAATCGTAAATACAAGTAATACACCAAAAATAAACACAGGCATAAAAAACTCATATTCAAAAATATAGTTCCAAGGTTTGTTCTAATCCAGAAACACAATAGGTATAGAGAAGTATTTTCTTGATAAAAAAAAATCCAAAGTTACCGTTATTTTTTGGGCTTATTCCCAGAAGTCCATGATTCTATTGTTCTCCATTTCCCAGTGGGTCCATGAAAAATATTTATAGAATTTAAAATATTCTTATATTAATTCCCAATAGGTCCATGAGATTTAACTAATGTACAGTCAGCATAAACAATACATGAGAGTATTTGATTAGTTAGCTAGCTAATCTTAGAGCGAAACAGACTACAGGTTTGAGCGAGATAGATAGCATGCAGGGAAGGGATGCGAAAGTCCGAATTATTTATTTCTTATCATTTGACCTTGCTCCCTTGCTGCGGGCATGACGTCAGAGTCAGAAGTGTTTTTTTGTGAATTATGAGTGCAAATCAAGATGGCGCCTGCGCTGGGCCCAGTGTGGCCACGGCGTTTATTTTATTGACGGTCCAAGTAAGTACATTTTATTTTAATTGGGTCGAAAGTCACGGCTTACAGGTAAGTATTTCCTTTGGGCATGTTTGCATCTACCGCGAAATCTAAAATTTTTACCGGTGTTTTCGTAATTTCTGCTCTCCACAATCCACAAGTAATTTAACTAGCAGATGAGTGGTTTTGCATCGTAAGCCATTTGCTATCAACTCATACTGAAACAAACTTCATAGGTACATAAAACTATAATCATTGAAATCAAAAGCATGTCATATAAACTAGGTATAATACTTATATATATTATGTCATTTTTTTATATCAGTTGATCAGTATAACATATATTACTATACCTACCTAGTTCCTAAATATTGGATAAGATGTAACGAATATCACACAAAATTATGAATTTGGCAGTTGATAATGTTACGAAAATGCCCTTACTTATGGACTATTAGCGCCACGTATCAGGAAGTAGAAACACTAAATAATGTCAGTCGTCAAGCTACCAATCTGTCACTATCATCTCAAGTCGGATTCACAAGTGACTGAGTAATTGATTGATAAAAAGTGCCTACTAACGCCATCTTTTGGTGCATAGCAAGAACTTCTACGAACTATTTGTATAAAATTTATATTATTTAATTTAATTTTTAATGCCTTATATTGATATTTTTCAACGTTCTTTAATAGAGTCCTGATTTATCTATCCATTGTGTTTTATTAAACAAATATTTGCCCTGAACCTATTTATCGAAACCTTTTGTTGCTTACTGTACCAAACAATTTCATGGACCTGTCAGGAAAGGAATATTATTAAATTTAAAATGTCGTGGACCTCTTGGAAATAAATGTATGAACCTAATTTTTTTGAAAACAATAGAATCATGGACCTCTGGGAATAAGCCATTTTTTGATAATCTCCCCATTTTTTAAACGTAAATGAGTGTAATAAAAACATTTTGACGTAACTTTCGAATGTGACCACTGACCAAATTAGTGAGCCAGCATTATCACATCTCTTTTACTACTCCACCATTTTTTTTTATCTGATTGTGAAGGCAAGTCATCAATACACGTCGTTGGACATCTCATACGCCCCGCGTTATCTGTAAGCGCGGTGGTGCGTGTGCGCAGGTATTAACACCGTAATGCAACGACATGAAAAATTGACAGACATTAAAATAACGTGCGTTTTATTACGTGATTTATGACGAAGGTTGTTTTGCAAATGATTTAATTATAGACTGAGGGTTCTTAAAAAAATGCTTTTTAAAAGTCAAAAATACTATACAGGGTGTAAAAACTTACTTGTTCTATACTGTACTAAGGAAAATCATAAATATTTTTATGATATTCCAAAATTTATGAGCTGAGCGGGAGGAAAAAAAATATCAATGTGATTATGGGTACTTTAACCCCTGTAGTTCCAAGGGTGGTTTTATTACACTTTATTTACAGCCTGTAGTTTGCAATAATTTACCTAAAATTAAAGATAAAAACCCTTGGTGTGAAGGTCGGAATCACGCGTCTTAATTTTTAAATTGTAGGTGGCTACCAATTATTATTTACTTCTGCAACCCGTTATACGCAGATTAATCACTTCATTACATCACCATTCTCAGCTTCACTTCACCTACTACACTACTAGTAGATCTTCCCCCAGTCAAAATAACATTCAACAATTTAATTGCAAGTTTATAGGTTGATAGGTATAATAGAAAAAAAAACTGGACAAGACGCAAGTTTTATTTGCGCATGGTAGTGTTCCAAGTGAAAGATTCGTTTTATAACCAGCCCTCAACTTTTAAATGAAACCTATGTACATGAGCTATCATTTATAGGCTTTTTAATGAGTAGGTATACAGTTCAGGTTAGGCTGGACGTTATTGTGGTTTTTATTTAATTTCTCGAATTAAGTTAACTTTTAGAAGTTGTCCTTAGTTTTCCTTTCTTGACCATAAAGGTAGACAGGTTTTCTGAAAAATCATTCTATTTAGAAGATTGGCCTATATATCCTGGAATAAAATAATTCGCACTAAATAATTTTTTGTTCAAAATTTTTTTAATAAACAATCTAGATGTGAAGCTTTTTTAGTTAAGTTTTAAGCTTTAATTAGATACCTTATTCAATGGGGTTAATGCCCCCAATTTTCAAAATATTTTCTTCATATAGGTACCTAACCTACTAACAATCTTGGGTTGTAAACAAACTAGCAATTCTATTTATTTTTCTCATCAAAAATTTAACCTTTTTATTCAGGTAAACGCCTCACTGCAGTTTATGATTTACCGCGAGTAAAGCCGTGGGGTGGGCTAAAGCTACTATTAAATTTAAATGTAAATGAACGTACTATGCTGCGGACAATGTCGACTAATTGGACATTCGACAAAAACCCAGAAACTGTAAATAGAACCGTACAAAGCGGAGTAATTGCAAACTTGTTTTCATGAAACATTCATGGTGCTGCGATTGAGTTGCAACTCAACTCACACATAACTAATAGGACATAGGAACCTCGTACCTGTGGCCCGATTGCAATCTCAAAGTTGAACTGCAAAGTTTTAAATCATGGTCAGTTCATACTAACTCATATTTATTCTGTGACTAAATAGGGACATTATGATGTCATTTGATTTCTTCTTCTTGTTTTCGCGCATATTTTGCTGTCAAGTTTCTAAAAAGAATGATCACGTAGTACAATTTTGTACCGTTTTTGTGCCTTATCTGAAAAAATTACACTGGGCAGTGAAATATAACTTGTCAGCAAAAGATTGGAATATGGGGGCTGTAAAAAAGTTCTCTTATAAAAGAGGACAAACACGATGCAAATAAAATGTTTACCCAGGTATATAATCTGTTCGTCATTTCGACAATGTTACCAGTGTCAAGTGAAATGTTTGGAGTTTCAAAATGATGATAATCAATGTTCCTGTCAATTGCCGAGATTTACTAAAGTCATTCCATTATGCAAAGAATTTATAGCGATGATTGCAGTTACTGGCATGTTGTCGCAATTAGTAGTCATTTGCGATGATTACAGTCGTAACGTTTAAGCTTACAGTAGCAATAGAATTATGCAAGATTAAACTGTAATTATAAACGAGACAGAAACCATATTGCAATTTACCCAATAAATCGGAAAACTGATGTAAACAAACACTTAAATACAAGTAACGAGTCTGCGCGAAATCTCTGAAACTTGTTTCACATCAAACTTTCTTCCTATCGAACTGCAAACTGTTTATACGTCCGTCCTTGTCACGCGTACGGTGATGCAACGGTAACTCGCGTGCGCGAAAAAGACAGGAAACATGAAGACGTCACGCGGGGCGAAGGCGCGTGTTTTTGCACTTGTTTTATTTGTAAACCGCCATATTTTTTGTTCGTTTTTCAAAAGCTACGTCTTTGTTCGGAGGGCGCAATCGGCCGGTGCCCGGTAAGTTGGATAATTTCTTTATTCTACGGCCCACCCGACAATTTTGTGAAGCTTGGTTATTATGAGCTTGATTTGTTTAATAATTTTATTACGGCATTGCGCGTGCGGTTCTGCTTTTGTTCTGGGTTTGTGCGTTTAGTGGTCGTGTTCTTTTTGCACTGTGGGAGAGTTTAGCGTTTATTTTTTGTTTTACACTGGGTAAGACTATCTTGATCTGCAGGCATTTATTTAATTTTCAATGAGTTATCACCAAACTTGAGACTCAGTCATTTTTCATGGAAAGTTTTGTGTCCACAATTTACACATTTCGTCCAGCTTCCAGCTGGTTATGTTTCTTATCGAGAAGCATCCAGACATTACGTCACGGATTCCTCGATATCCTGGCATCGTCCTCTTTTTAGTATCCCCCCTGAGGACCTTGGGTTTCGCACCGAATGTTTCGAATCCCGATGTCCCGAATACCGTCCGTAGGGGTCAAAAAAGTAATGTATTATTGTGTTCAGCCTGTTTAGACCTTGGATGAGCTTAGTAATTAGCTAATTACTGCGATATTTTTAAAGGAATTTCAAGCAAAAATATACTGTCTTAACAAGCGATTGTCTGAGCCATAATGAAGTTAGATTCTATCTTTTTGTAGATGCATTAGTTTGTAATACACACTTACTAAACCTTTAATTACTGAATTTACTTTTTTTTCACCATATAGTAATTAAAAAGTAGCAATTGGTCTGAAACCATCATAATAATAACAAAAAACTGTAAATACAGTTACATTTATTATCTCCTCATATTTATCTAAAATATTATTTCGGCTACACATCTGTTTTAGGACCCAAGGCATGAAGACGCGAGTTCGATCCCCAGTAAGAGTACCTCACTTTTTGCATTTTTTAAATGTTTTCTTGTCTACAGGCTAGCAGCAGCAGCGGCGGCTGCGGCAGGCGCTACCAGCGAGCTGAGCTACCTGGCAGCACTGCATCCTGCTTACCGACCCGTGCCCTACGACCATCCGCTCTACAACGCCAATACTTTACGAGGTAATTAATATATTTAAAAAACTTCCATATCTCGAGAATTAAAAATAAAAAATGGATAGGGCCTTGTTATCTCCCGTTGTTTATAAGACAAATTTACATTATTTTTATAATAATATATAAAATGAAGCACGTACAAGGTAATTGATTTGCCGAAAATGTCGAAATCAACAGTTGTACTGCAACACTTAGTTTTTGGAAATTTTCATAATAAAATCCTTGAATTTTAAATTAATGTCGATGTTCATTTGTTTTGTTTGACGCATAATACTTTAGCATAATTATATCAAAAGTTATATTATCCGTGGTTATAAAATCAAAGTTATATTATGACAAGGTCTCACCTAGCAGTTTATAAAATTTGTATAATATTGACAAGCGATATTCTAAACAATAATTTCATAGCGATCTTACTTTATTGTACCTTTTAAACTGTCGTAAGTCCGATTAAAACTAATAAAAATGTCATATAACGAGCTCCTAGAAGAATCTAGAAGGAGCAATAATTTTATTGTTTACTGTTTTCACATTCACCGATACGACATCTTAATTTAAGAGTCCTGCGACTTAAAATTCGTGTTTCGTATCAAAAATGGTTAATAAAAACTTTACATTGCACATTGTTATGCTAAACTGTGATTGGATGATAATAAGCTATGTTCCGTTGTCAACAATAAAAAATATTTTTATAATAATATACTATCGTTCTATTTAATATGTAACATGTAACCAACAAGATGAGTACTTGCGAAAAGAATGCGCGAAATCCAATTTGCATTTTTGGTTGTATGTATTTTAACAAAATATGGCTAGGAACTTGGAAAATTACTATTTTAATCAAAATAATATCATAATATTGTATAAATTTGTATAAATATGCTCTAACCAAAAGTGATCTTGGTATTTTTGTAAATCATCTGCAGGACTCTTAATACAAGACGCATTTACACCGTATCGGCAGCGACACTGTTTTGTTCACATATCGGCATCGGATCGGTGTCTGCCAGTGTGCAAACACCCGTTAGGTATGCACATTATTTGCAATAACAGTTCTGAACTGTCTGTATATCATAAGCGCTGCAGTGTAGTATTACCTCGTTCGCACACTTTAGGGCTGGCACTTTTTAATAGCTAATAATAAGTACCTAGTTTCCACCTTTCATAAATAAAATATTACAATTTTTTTATGTTTTCAGCAGGGGTATTCCAATCTCAGTTGAACTGCAAAGTTGAACAGCAAAGTTTTAAATCATGGTCAGTTCATACTAACTCATAGTTATTCTGTGACTAAATAGTGACATTATGATGTCATTTAATTTGTTTTCGCGCATATTTTGCTGTCAAGTGTCTAAAAAGAATGATCACGTTGTACAAAATTGTACCACGTGACCTGAAGAAATTACACTGGGCAGTGAAATATAACTTGACAGCAAAAGATTGGAATACGGGGGCAAAGATCTTTTTAGAAGCATCTTATTGTGTCTTGGTTTCACAATATACTACTTATGTACTTACATACTTCCAAAAACATTTAGGATGTTTTTTTTACCCAATGAGCGAGAGTTATGTTTTTTTGACAAAAGCTAATTCATTTTTAATCCTTTAAAATCATACATATTTTTAGTTTATAGTTTTAGGCCTCTGTGCCAAAACACCTATCAACAAAATAATATTTTTTACAGGGCTGTAAAAATCACACCAAACTCTCGCACTTGTCCGAATTTATTATTATTTCACAGCGTGCATCTCTAAAACAAGCGCAATGCACTTACATAATGCTGTGAGCAACAGGTGGTAAAATACTCGTTGAATGGTGGCATCCCTACCGAGTGCATCGATAACTCTCAAGTTCAATCGCTATGCTTATCGGATTGTTTTCATTGTTTTGCAAGTTTATAGGGCTGGCTAGACAGAGGTATTTTTATTATAGGCTTTATTGTTATTGCGTGGTATAGAGTTGTTTTTAACCCCTGATGCAAAAACGACGGAGTGTTATAAGTTTGACGTGTCTGTGTGTGTGTGTGTGTGTCTGTCTGAAGCAACGTAGCTCCTGAACGGATGAACCGATTTTGGATTTGTTTTTTTTTTGTTTGAAAGGTGAATTAGTCGGGAGTGTTCTTAGCTATGGTTGATAAAAAATCGGTCCGAGATTCGGGGGTTTTTTTTAAATTTTTAATTTAATTACTTGTTTTGACGTAGATTTTAGATTTAAGCTTCCATGACTTTAATATGTGTGCGTGGGCACTTTGTTTTAGTGTGGCGGCTCAGATACTTGAATTCGAGCGCATCAAAATTGTGATAGGCCTCTTAACAGCCATTACAGGAACTAAAATTGATGGTAAATGTTTATTTACCCTTGTGGTACCGATAATGGAAACCACCCCATCATTTTATATGGAGATCATGAAAATCAAGAGAATACTTACAGTTTTTTTTAAATACCTTCATGATGAAACAAGCCGATGGCCTACTGAATGTTAAGTGGTAAACACTGCCTATAAGGATGCATTGCCTCACTAAACACGTCCACTGAAGACGTAATGGGTAGCCCACCTCTCCTCTTTAAATTTTAGACTTGCATTAATTGGGTAAAAGATTTTGATCTGATTCATGCTACATAAAAAGTTTCACCAAAATATGGTAGATAATTTCATTTTGCTCCTGTTGAGATAAGCGTATTTCTTTCTAGGTTTACCGACAAAAATATTTTGTGTTTAGAAATTCCATTTTATTGAATTTCTCCAATTTAAACATTGAACCCACCATTGAAACCAGAGACCATTTCAAACTCAATTGAATAAATTCCACGTTCACAATGAGCACACTAACATATCTCACCAGGCGTCCACGACGTAACCCTATCTCCTCAATTTATCTACAAACAAAGGTGTTAATTAGGAATTGAACTCACGACTGGTACGATTCCTTACCAGAAAACCCACCATCCGAAAACCACCTTTATATTTAGGAAGGCAAGTCGCAGTTTTGATGTAGACGAAAAAGATGACAGATACGTAAAAGTGGCTATTAAAGGACAGTGTAAGTCACGGGTTGAAATTGGCATGCAGTAACGAGTGAGATTGGTATACAACGGGAAGTCGCAAGCGTATTGTGCTTTGGATTAAGTGTCGTTTTATACGCGCGACAAAGTACGATGTCAAAATCTCTTATCAAAACCGGAACAAAATTTTTCGTCACTGTTTACAGAGAAAATGTTGAGCGCAAAAGACCAAAAACTAACGCTTAGAGCAACATACGTAATTTAAAACACCGGAGTTAGCTGTGGCGAGCTGATGCTGATGATGACAGTTCTAAAAATCAGTTCTAAAAAAGTGCATTCAAAAGTATCTTAGCTACAGTTTATGAAAGTATTTAATTGATATTTTAATTCTATCTTAAGCCAGCAAATTCAAATGCTCGATGTTTATCAGTAAATAAAACTTTCATTACAATAAATAATAAATAAAATAAATATTCATGGACATTTCACACGACGCCCTCTAGTCCCAAACTAAGCAAAGCTTGTAATATGGGAACTAGATGCTGATAGAATACTTATATACTTTTTTTTTTGTAAATACATACTTATAATACATAGTAACACCCAGACATAGAACAAACATCTATGTTTGCTACACACAAATGTTTGTTATCAGTGGGGATCGAACCCACGACCCACAGCACGGAAGGCAGAGCTAATACCGACTGAGCTGTGACGCCTGTCACAAATTGCGAGCTGTGACAATAAAAATCGTTTCAAAATTCGCCACAAAAGTATTCACGCTCAATAATAAACTTGTTAAGAGTTGAATACGCGCTAAATCAACATACAACGTGAAAGCTACATCAAAAGAACTAACCATTTAATTAACACTTGATTCACTGAATCTTTGAGTACTTACATGCGTACGCGCATTATTTCGTATTTAACATGAGTACACTAATATAACCTATTGTTTGCAAAGTGGTATAACAAAAATCAAGATAGAAATGCGGGTTCATAATACACTTTTGAAGAGATAAGTTTGCGTATACATAGGTGTACATTATATTATCTGTGCGTGTACCGAGCGGATACTATGAGAAACTTGACATTACACCTCAGTACACCGAACTCGTACCTACTGGAATGTCAAACGCTAGTTGTTAGACCAAAGAGGTAGTACTACGCCCTGTCAAACTGACGTGACATGACATGACATGACAATGAAATCCTCTTGCCAATTGGCGCTGCTAATCCTTTTCGTTCATTTTATCCTGTAGATCCTGTTAATTATTCGGGATAAAAAGTAGCGTATGTGTCAATCCAGGTTACGAACTATATATATGCCAAGTTTCATCCAAGTTGGTTGAGTAGTTTAGACGTGATTGAAACACAAACATCCAGACATCCAAACATCTAAACATCTAAACTTTCGCATTTATAATATTAGTAGGATAGGATGACTACTTTTATGATTAATTTTATCTAGCTATATTATTTTATAAGCCACAAAGCTTATAAAATATTATTGCTGTGGGCATTATTCAACCTTTGGTCTACAGAAAGTCATGGCTAGTATTCTCAGACAAGCCTTCTAGTGCATATTACTGATTCGACACACTTAGGGAACTTCATAGTCCCTTTCTGCGAATTCCTCAGCGTATGCACCACCTTCTCTTCTCGAACTTGCATTCAATGCAAAATTTACTTCCTATGTTTGTTATTTACTACGTATTTTGAATGCTTTGAATGGTAATTTTACATGACAGAGAATTTAAGATAGTGAATAGGTATAAGTAGGTAGCTATCTATTTAGTGACTAAAATTAGTACGTTGCCCTCTAGAAATCTAGAACATTATTATGAGACACCTACTAAATTCTGAAAAAAATGGGCGTTTTTATTATTATTATTTTTTGTATTTTTTAGTAATATAAGTAGGTAAGGTACGCATGATATAACATATAGGTAAATATTTACATTCTACAAGCAAAATAAAATTAAATTCCAGATAGGTATATTTTTTTAGATTTGATTATGAAACTTTTACAACTTTTTTGCCTAACCCCTTAAATATCCTAAAAGGTGTACCAAAATCTAAAAGCAGTTAAACTTAAGCCATTTTTACAAGAGTCAGTGAATAAAAATTCTCCTGCAAAATTTTACAACTTTCACGAAAAAACAAAATAATAATTGCACACGCAAGAAACTTAACCCTTTCACGTCCTTGCGTTATTCCCGAAACGAAAATGTTTATATAAAAAAAAATGGTAAGCGGTGTCTGTTTACATCGGCAGTCCGTCTCGTCTCGGCTTACAGTCTGCCGCATCTTTATGTAACGCTCAATTAGGTGCCATTTTTTCACCATGAGCTTTTTGGATGGGTTCATGCATTATGCCAGCAGTCAATAAGTTTTGCTACTCTTAAATTTTAAGCAAATAGTGCATGCTCTTTCGCTAAGAGGAAAAAACATGTTGAGTATTTTTTTATTAATTTCATTTACCATTTAAAAAAATACATAAAAACATATTTTATAGTATAGACTAAAAAAACCACAAGGTTTATAGGGATGCTATATGAGTCTATACAGGTTTTAACTTAAATTCTAAACAAAGAGACCACCTACCTATAATATAAATAAATAAATATTCATGGACATTTCACACAACGCCCTCTCTAAATTAAGCAAAGCTTGTACTATGGGAACTAGATCGCTGATACAATACTTATATAATTTTTTTACTACAAATTCAGTATAGATATAATTATGAAATTATTGTAATTAAAACTGTCATAAAAGGTACGTACGTCAGAAAAAAAAAGCGCTCTTAATTGCTGACAGAATTGAACCGTTCACAGAGATATTAATTAATGTCCAAGGTTTTTATTAACTTTGAAACTTGTATAACTACTTCAAAATGAGTTAAAGTAAAAAAAAAGTCAACGAGAACAGAGTACTTGTAGTAAATTGAATTCACTTCGATTCGTATCTTCAATTGCGATCAGTAACTCGTCATAATGACTTCATTGTGGGACGATTGAAGATTTTTTAAAGTTCCTGACATTTTAGCGCTGTTAGACTTGCGTGATCTAGATACTGAGTGCGAGGTTTATGTTTTATGACTGAACCGGTTTCATCAATGCGTCGTCCGGTTTCAAGTTTGTTTCATGATCGAATACTATTTCGATCTTTAGACTTTTTTCCGTTGTTTATCTTTAACATTAAATTGCACCTATTTTACATATAAATTATATAATATAAAAATCTTTATTTGACATTAGTGTGACCAAAATAATTACATTGAAATATTATTAAGTACTTAAACCGCATATAAACTTAGATTGACGGCTCATATTGCATATAAAAGCGTTTATTATATGCGTGTGCTACGAGTGTCTTGCATATCACCGACCTAACGGGTTGGCTACGAATGAACACGCTCGGGTTACGTCCACCGGTGACCGGACCCAGTTTTATGGTACACAGACCTACTTGGCCCTGGCTGACCTTCAGACTTCAGACGAGACTCAACCAACCTTTGATACTAACTGCCTAGTACACGTAAATAAATACTACTTAAGAATAAAGAGTTTGACAGTCTCTTTTCAAACATAAAATATTTAGCAAAACTGAAAGTTATCGAAGTGAGTAACAATGAGAAAAATATCAATAAAAACGTAGTAAATCTCAGAGTCAATTTAAAGCTTTACTTAATCAATAATCCTTTCGAAATAATGAATGATAGGAATGCAAAATAGCAAGACATCAATCATACATGACATACGAAACGCCTAAAAAACCTAGATGCAGCCGGGCGGTCATCAACATGAGACCGTCAGCCAACTGCAAAATTTCGCAACTTAAGTGACAAGCCGAAACTTAATAACTTAGTCAGAAATGCACCAGCAAATTGGTAGCCGTACCAAAACCGGCTCCGCGACCCTACACCGCTTTACCGAACTCTCCGACACATATAAATTGTATTTTTATTCAAATCGAGCCTACGTGCTGCGATAAAGCCTTTTAAAACAAATAACCACTCATTCAACTCGAAAAAATCACGCAATAACCAACTCTAACACAACTGCACAGAAGTCAAGTTCACGTAGGATTTGTAGTTGATCAAGACGCATGGGATATCGAACTTTACAGATGCAGTAACAGAGTTGTAGTTTAAGAAGAAGAAAGCGATGTAGAGATGGTTAACCCTGACCGCAACAATACTGAAGAAACTACACGCATTATGTAAACTAGCTGAATTATCATCTGATTACAGCGGCAAAAGAATCAGATTCGAATGATCAGAATGCATCAGATAAGTTGGGAGATGATGATGTAGAACACGAAGCTATTTTTGAATTGCATAAAGAATACAATTTAGAGGTTATTTAAGAAGCTTGTTCACTTAATTGTACTTCTTTCTGTACACAGCGGGGTGTGGAAGAAGATAAAAACGGTTCTCGCTTTATTTTGTAAAGAGATTGACTTGATCGTAGGTACAGATGTTTGTAATAAATGCACATAATTTTTACCTATAAAAGACAAACTCAAGGATAACACGACAAAATTGTTGCCTACTCGTGTTCAACTTTTTAATAAAGTTGTTCGCACCAATACCCTTCATTATTCACCGTTTTTTGTGGCCAAAATGTTAATCACCGCGTTTACTTGACCAGAGGTTTTTGCTGTAAAGAATTTTATGAAACATTTTAATATAGTTGCTAATGATACAGCTTGCAAGGTTCTCAAGATGCACTCACTAATAAATATAAAAGATAATGACAATACTAAAACAGACACTTGTGTTCTTGGAAAAAATTTTGCGTTATAAAATTTTTATCATTCTAAAATCTTGATAGTCGTTAAATTGGATCAAGAAAAATAATGAGGTTGGTTGGGCAATGAAAATTGATATTTGTGTATGTCTTCATCCCGATAATCGTAAAGTCCAGTTCGGGTTTAGTTTAACTGGACGTAAAACTGAGAGCCTGTGGAAGGTCATGTTACTCCGGAAATAAAACAAAACGAGTGTGAAAGAGAGAGCAGATCTTATCGAAGACATAAACAAGGATACCTCATAATTTACTACAAATGTGAAGTAAGGTAAGGTGATTGTATTCTCCTACAAAAAATTGTTGAGAACTAATGTTCAAAAGAGGAGGTTCTCTTAAAAAAAACTCTACTAAAGATATGATTGAAGTTTTATTGGGATGTCATAAAAATCATAAAATCTACTGTCGTTTTATAATTCATAGTATCCCAATAAAATATCGATTATATTTAACTAGATTCTAAAGGAATTATCTCTGTAAAACAGAAACGTGGACTATTACAAATCAATTCCAAATTATCACGTTCACAAGTTTATCTAGTTTTTACCGAAACGAGGGCAAAAATTATTCACGTAAGTTGGTTTTTATCACGGAAATGAGTATTTGACATAAAGATTCATTTTTGTCTACTCGGAACTCAATTGAGGAGGCACTTTGTCAACTAAAGCGTAAAAAGCTGTAAAGCCTAAACCAGTTTCGATAAAACCTCGAATTAATATAGCCCGTGGTCTAAAATATCAATTTCAATTTATTTATTTGTAAACACAGGTAAGTAAAATGGTGACATAATAGATATTGTTGTGCACTGTGATTTGCCCTAAGGCGTACAAATTTGTTCTTAACTAGGTTTAAGTAAATTACTGAATTAAATATGAATTAAATGCGTCTAAAATGTAATATAATATCACGTAGGTTACTTACAATACAAGCGAAGACAGAAGCTTGTAGGAAATAAATAAGCAATGAAGTGAAGAAATTATCACTGCTAACTGAAGTCATCAGTCATGAGAATGATCTTACAAGAAACCCAGCAGGTGGGTCATCTATTAAATGTATTGCATCAATCAATGGGCGTTTGCCTTGCACGATACCGACAATAATATGTCATGTCAATTGCACGGACGGAAATATCGTTGTCGTCGACGATACGATGAGAAACCGTCTAACTAAATGTATGAGATTAGCTTCTCACGATATCGTGTCGGTAGCAGTGTGAAAGCGCCTAATATTTATATTACAAGCCACGGTAATGATAGAGTTGATGGGGAAAATGATCTATGTAATTCTTTTCAGAGATAAAATACTAAGATAGAATAAGAGAGAGAGAGAGAGAAAATTTGTGAATGTTATAAATCGGTTGGACGAAAAATAATATAAAATAAAGATTAAATTTCGAATATTGTTCCAAAAATGACAGATCAGTTTACGAAAAAAGAAGACGATAATTGAATGGTTTAGATTGAGAACGGTTAAACCATGGAGTTATCCTACATATGACCCGTGGTTTAACAGCCGTTATCACTAAAAAATTATATATTTCTTTTATTGGTATTTAGCGTAAAATTATTTGCTATATTATTCTCATAGATTGATGGTGTTAGCCAAAATGGCTGCTAAATCTATTATAACCTCATCTTGTTGTCATGCAAGTCAAAATAACAGAGTGTTTTTTTAAAGCCACGCTAAAATTACACCTATATAAAACTAAATAAGGTGACAGGTAGAAAATAGCATCATAATTATTATTTTTGCACATTGCTCAGTTTCGTCGTCTAGCAAATAATACTTACCATTTCATTTGTTTTATTATTATTTTTTCAGAATAGCATTCATCGCATTCAATAATTACTTCGCGTCGTTAAACCATTTTCCTCTGAAACCAAAGCACATTCAATTAAGAAACACAAGATCAAAATTAAGCCCTCTTCATTTAAAATACATTTAGCCAGTCACTTGTCATGCGCGAGCGCATTCGTTTCATCTCTTTCTAAAACTCGTTCCGGTTCATCCCTCTCTTTCCTGTTAACAAAGTTTAAGGGTGGTTTTCCACCAGATATATGCTACGCAGCAAAGCTAAGCTATGGAAACTATCAGACTGTTTCCACGATTTCCACTAATGCTAAGTAAAGTATGTACCTAAGTAAGTAATTAAGTAAGTAGTGGCAACGTAGTTAGTAAGTGATGCAAATACCTGCAGTACCCTGCTCTGCAAACCTAGATAGATAGATATAAACTTTATTGCACACACAGAAGAAAGAAATTACATGAAAGAGAGAAACATAAAAATAGAGAGTACAATGAGCGGCCTTATCGCTAAAAACGATCTCTTTCAGACAACCTTTGGATGGACAGGAATGACGAAAAATATAAAACAGCGGTGTGTATTATAATCCTAATAAAATTAAAACAAAAATACTATATATATACATTCTTACCTAATTTAATACAAATTCGCTAGTTATATATAATACACTATTTGTATATTATATGTATATATAATATACATAGGCTATCTTAATAATCTACATGTAGCAATTCATAGTTCCCATCCATAGCTCTCATCCTTAGCATGCATCTCTCTAAGCTAAGAAAATAGCTTCGTTGAGCCTGTTTACACTGCTAAGCGAAGCTAAGCTATGAAAAGCAAAAATTCCTTTTGGTGTATGGTGGTAATCCATATACATCCTTATTTACACATCTTAGCAAATCTATTATTTTTATAGCTTAGCACACTTCTGGTGGAAAACTACCCTAAGGCCTTGTACACATTTGACAATGCAACTAAAAAAACAATATTGAGCATGTCAACCACACTCATGACATTTTGTAAATTGGAATTTGCTGCAATTCACGGGCAAAAAATATAATCAATCTTCTCGTGGATTGATTAATCCCTTAACGAGTTCAATGACATTTTGTGATCCCATTTCAAAATGGGTTAATAATCTCTATGTTATAACGCGGATAGGTATATTCCAGAAATCCCCACTATGAAATCTCCAACAGTGGGGATTGCGCTACATTGAATTTTTTTTAGAGAGTCGTCTAAAATATCCATGATTTTATTTCAATCGTCAAAATTTAGCGTAGGTACAAGTTATAAGCGCCGTTCTATAAACTATTAAATTAAATCTATTTTTATTTTCTATCGACGGATGTCTACTTTTTCTATGATCACAATCAATGCTCTGTCTTCATCAACTAATTTCCATTAGAAAAGCCGAGGGCGTATCGAAGATGTTTTTTTTCGAAACCAGTTCAATCATGATCGATTTGAGAACTGGCGGGTCGGTAACGATTGATCCGGTATCTGAATTGAGACATCTCGTAACCAGTTCTGTGGGTTGTGCTGCGGCTCAAGTGATAAGTGAGCGCGAACTAACAAAAGACGCAGAGATTTTAAATAATTTATAAGTTTAAAAAACAAGAAAAACCAACTTCAATTCGACTACCAGCAAAAAAAAAACAAAAAAAAAACATATATAAGCTCTACCTACTTTAGCTACCAGCTACGAAAATGGTTTAGTTAGATTTTAGACAATTAGTGGATGTTAAATAACTTAATTATATAACGAATAATATTAACTCAACTACTAGTTAACACAAGAAAATCATAAAAATTTCTCAAATCGCAATGTTGATAATTTCATTATTATTAAGAGACATAATTTAAATTGACCATATAAAAGACATCAACGCGCTTCTTGTTCTACGAGGTTATTACAAAAACACAACAATACTTTCAATAACAATATGTACCTACTTATCTACATTATATGATACAGAAAGGAAATCGGCCAAGTGCGAGTCAAATCCGTTAATATCCGTAGAGTTAAATGTTCTGCATAAAATACTTTTTTGATAACTTAATTTTGCCTTTTTTGTAAATTGACTTTTTTGAATGGGCGAGTTAGCCTAGAAGAGTGAAAGATGGGAAGTTAAATCTTTGCCCAGCAGTGGGACGGCTCAGGTTAGCTAAAAATAAGTTTCTTACAATTTTTTGTAAGAGGAATCCATGACCTTTATATATTTTATGATGAAATATAATAATATCTCTAATCTAAGCACTCATAGTACAAGCCTTGCTAAGTTTGGTACTAGAATGTGCGTTGTGAAATTTTCATGAATATTTATTTATTAATTAATATGGTCAAATCGCTTCCTCTTCTGACGGGCACCACCACCCAACACCCACGCCACACATTATTTGTTCCCAGAAAACTCCGATACTTTTTAATCGCGCCTCGATAAGAGTCAATTACGTACTTACGTGTTTTCGTAGTGTCTTACGTATGATTGGCGTAGCTATACGGAAATGGGCGTAGTAATACGATAAAGTACCGTAGTAATACCGTAAAATGCTTTTGGTAATCAAGACCTTTTGTTTTTGTCTATTTTATTAAGGTTTGTGTAGGTCTTTTAGAGTGACGGCGTTTGTTTGATATTAAAAGTAAAAAAAATTGGTACCGTCGGCGATAATACTCATCTGGATAGGTACCATTTTTATAAAATCTAACATATTTTTGAAAACTATGATTTGTCATATTATTTGATCTTATTGTGACTTGAAGATAAAGTCCATAAGAAATTTAAAAAAAAATCTTACTACCTATTATGCCTTTTTTTTCAGTAACATGGGTATCTATTTGGGAAGATAAGTCTTTATTTGTCCCCAACAGCCCCCGTATGCCAATCTTTTGCTGTCAAGTTATTTTTCACTGCCCAGTGTAATTTCTTTAGGTCACGTGGTACAATTTTGTACCACGTGATCATTCTTTTTAGACACTTGACAGCAAAATATGCGCGAAAACACATCAAATGACGTCATAATGTCACTATTTAGTCACAGAATAACTATGAGTTAGTATGAACTGACCATGATTTAAAACTTTGCAGTTCAACTTTGATTGGTAAGTTCAAGTATAAATACAGTAAATGTATTTTTCATATTTGAAAATAGTTCCTAATCAATATAATATAGTAAACAGGTACGTTTTTTTAAGTCTGTTGTTTTTTAGAATGACAAAATTTAAATTTCTATTCTTACTCAAAAACAAATAAAAGGTTTTTTTAACTATTACAAAACGCACAGTTGAAATGTAACTTTCACTAGTCATAATTAACTTTAAAACCACGTGGTGGTGCTAATTAAAATTAATAGTTTTAATCCTACATCAGCTTGTCAACAGCAATGCGCGCCGCGGAAGGCATAAATCACTTTTCGAATGTCCCAGAATCAGGGATGTGCGTAGAAAGTGAAGAATTTTAAAAAAAGTCTTAATTCTTAATATCTATTATTAGATAGATAATTTTTTATTGTACACCAAAGAAATATTACAGGAAACTTAAAAAAATAGGTATCACAATGAGCGGCCTTATCGCTGAGAGCGATCTTTTCCAGGCGACTGAATATTGGTCTCTTAAAACTCAATAATAAAGAATTGTTGGTGAATAAATGATAATATGATATAGTTTAAGTTTGATTGTGACTTTATAATTTTGATACGTACGAGTTTTAAAACTAAGGGCGTCTTGCACCAGAATCACTAAACGTATTTAACAGTTAAATCGATTTAAATCTGACGTATTTGTATGACTTGACAACTCGCTAAATACTATTTAAGAGATAAACGCGTTTAGCGATTCTGGTGCAAGCCGCCCTTAGTCTCAAAAAATATATGATTTTAACCCTTAAGAGTCTAACAGTTAAATCAAATAGTTATCTCTTTGCCAGCGTCTGTGTTTCCGAACACTTACAATTTGAATGTTTTCAAGAAGAGAGTGAATAGGTTTCTTCTAGGCAAGTGTGCTATGCTACATCGTCGACCGCATCGTCACTTACCATCAGGTGAGATTGCGGTCAAACGCTTGTCTATAATGAATATTTTTTTTTTAAATATTGCAAATTATTGATTTTTTTTTCAAAAACACTAATAAGTAGCAGCGAAAACTAAGAAAACTATTTTTTGATCAATCTACGTGCTACAGTCATTGTGTAATACTTTTTAGTTGTATTGCTCTCATCCCTGACATAAAATTACGGTCCATTCTCCAAATATTCAGTTCCGAGAAAGTCGATTATCGTGTTGACACGTGTTTTTGTGCTCAAATGCGAATTTTCGGCGCATGTGGCGACATCTGTGTTTTAGTGTCGAAGGTTTGATATTTGAGACTGTTGATTCTGAATAATGACTTAGTTTAAACATCTGTTGACGTGTCATTGTTTTTGTAGGTCTATATTTAGATTTTAAAATGAAAGTTTTCTTAAAATCAGTTCTATTCAATAAGTTCGCTTCGTTTTACAACAATTTGATTTTTTACATATTTTGTAATAAGTAAACAAACCATGTTTTTGAAAGTTTTCAGTACACCCAATAAAAAACAAATTACATTATGTACTTTATGTACCTATCTAATATTTTAACAAGTTGCCATTACTTTTTCGACTAAAATCTTATTTCTTGATTGTATAAAAGTATTAATGGTAAACTAAAAATAGTAAGTCAATTAGACAAAGTAATCCTATCCTACTAATATTATAAATGCGAAAGTTAAGATGTTTGGATGTTTAGATGTTTGGATGTTTGTGTTTCAATCACGTCTAAACTACTGAACCAACTTGGATGAAAGTTGGCATATATATAGTTCGTAACCTGGATTGACACATAGGCTACTTTTTATCTCGAATAATTAACAGGATCTACAGGATAAAATTAAAAAACGGGATTAGCAGCGCCAATTATTGGCAAGAGGATGATGTCATGTCATGTCACATCAGTTTGACAGGACGTAGTACTACCTCTTTGGTCTAACGACTAGCGTTTGACATTCGAGTACGGGTTCGGTGTAATGTCAAGTTTCTCAAAGAAGTATCCGCTCGGTACACGCACAGATAATATAATGTACACGGAAACGGTACTCGCGTACGAAGTCGCGGGTAACTGCTAGTCAAATATAAACATAACAAATAATTAAGCTACCGGAAACATGTGGACGCAGCTTGGTGTTACATTTCAACTGGAGTAAAAATATTACACTGTGCCTACTCATGAACAGTTCACACGCAAACTTTATACATAATTATGCTAGTATGAATTCGCATCAAAAAACCTTACAAAAAGATTTGATAAAAATCATTTACTTAAACTTTTGTTTTAAACTACTAAAGTAAAAAGACTTTTTAGTGCTTTTTTGACTTCAACTTTTCCCGTTGATCTGATAAAAATATTTAAGAGTATTCAAAATGTTTAAGATAAAAAAAAGATCCATGTGCGTTGTATATTTTTACTCTGGATCTTCTTCCGGATTGTTGTCTCTCTCTACACTACCCATCTCTTTCTAACCAATAAAACTTTAGTTTACACTAATGAGGTGTCAAATTATGGTAGCTTGTGTTTGGGCCAATTATCAGTATAATTATACGTGGGGGTGAAATATTATGTCTATAGAAGCTTGTGGTGTCAGCTATATCGTTTTTACAGATTTTCTATTGGTTCAAAATTATTTCGTCAGTTTTACACAAGTGTTTGAGTACAAATTACTAATGATGCAATATTACTTAGGCATAAAATGATACTTATTATGCGTTCTCATGTGACCCATTCAGCCCCGTAAAATATATTATTTAATGTGCACAAAATAATCGACTTAGCATGAATTTAGCATCAAAATATGAAATCATGATATGATCTGATATATACCTATAATATTTTAGTTAGTTTATCTCGCAACATCAGCTCATTCGATAATATTTTTTATTAATCATTTCAAAAAACTTTCTTCATTACAAGATTAAAAACATTTACATATTAATAAGTTTCTTAAATATGTAAAGCTATATGACCATTTAGATTTATTAATACACGATTGAGATAAAATAAAATGAACACAAAATAAATATTAAACAAATATATTATGTATTAAATATACAAGTCTTTTAAAAGTTATTAATGAAACTCCGAGGTCCTTAAATTCAGTAGTGCCTCAAATCACAGTTCGAAACCACTTTAAACGAAGACCTAAAAATAAAAAAGCGTTTTATGAATAAATCATAAACGCTCAACTCGCAAAAGAGAATATAATTTGATAAAAAGAGATGGATGTATAAAGACCGGTAGGAGTGAAAGAGAAAGATTATAACTAGATCCATCAAGGTGCAATTATGCTGTTAAGAATATAATCTTGGCTGTTAAAGCGATGTATGCGTCACATTAACTTTTTGTTTTAGATTGAGACGTAATAACTTTGAAATGGATAACTTTATGAGAAAACCGAGCAATTATAATCATAGGTTATTTTTTAAACCACTTAAATTATAAAATTTAAATAATTATATAAAAGATAAAGAAAAAAAAAAGTACTTATGCACATTGGCCTCTATTATATACGAGTTAGTAGGTAGTATGCATAAACTATTAAAAGTCAGTAGGTAATGCGGATATGCAATACAAATAATAATTATGTAAATAAAAAACCCATGTCCTTTTTTCATTACCAACTTGCCTTTTATTCACACAACGCCCTCAAGCTCAAAGCAAAGCTTGTACTATGGGGAACTAGATTGCTGATAAAATAGTTTTCAATAACTATTTTTATATGGTACCTACCTAGACCTAAACATAGAACAAACATCTATTTTAGCCACACAAAAACATTGATTCTCAGTGGGGTTCGAAGCCACGAATTAGCGAAAAGGCGTCTAATATTATTAAGTTTTTTTGTCATTTGTTTTATACACCTAAATGATGGAACAAGCTGTTGGCTCACCTGAAGTTAAGTGGTAGCCACTGCCTATAACGATACAATTATATCACTGAGCACGTGCCCTGCCCCCGTATGCCAATCTTTTGCTGTCAAGTTATATTTCACTGCCCAGTGTAATTTCTTCAGGTCACGTGGTACAATTTTGTACCACGTGATCATTCTTTTTAGACACTTGACAGCAAAATATGCGCGAAAACACATCAAATGACGTCATAATGTCACTATTTAGTCACAGAATAACTATGAGTTAGTATGAACTGACCATGATTTAAAACTTTGCAGTTCAACGTTGCAGTTCAACTTTGATTGGCATACCCCTGCTGAGATGCATTGCATTGCGCTCATCACTCTGAGACAAGTATCTAGTCTAATCAAAATCTTTAAAACTTGCCATAGCAACATCATTACCACGTTATAACACAAACAAGGTCAACTCCGAACCTTTCAATCAAGTCGGGTTAATTTTTGACGGGTGTATTTTGAACCTGTTCCTGGAACCATCTGTCTACTGCACGGCTACCTGCAGAGTCTCACCTTTGATTGTGCCATAAAAACCTCGTTAGGCGAAAGAATTAATGATAATTATTATAAAAAGCTGTCAAGCGTGAGTTCGGTCTGGTTAAATGAGTTCATAATAGGGCAAGCTGTTTTTGCACCGTCACTATCGTACATTTATTTATTTATTATAAGGCATCGCCAACAGCACACATAATACACTTTCGAAAATAACTTATAAACAATAATTATATTATAGAATGTGTGCCAATTACAGGCATGCACAGCATTCGCAACAATATTACAGACAACAGTAAAGCAGAAAAGAAACAAAAAGAAAACTAGAAACAAACACTAAGCACTTACTAAATACATTTAAAATCCAGTCCATCCAAAGGTTGCCTAGAAGAGATCGCTTATAGCGATAAGGCCGCCCATTGTACTTCACTTTAATATAGAAGTATGTCTCATATCTAATTTCCGCAGCTTGATAGATAGATAGATAGAAAACTCTTCATTATCACGCGTACGAAATCGCGGGTAACAAGCTAACATGTTAGCGGTACGCGTGTACTGTTTTCTAAGCGGATTTTTTGAGAAGCTGTTTTACACGAGCTTTATACACCAAAACTCATACTAAAAACAACAGACGTGAAAATACAGCGATTTTTAAAACCAAACCGCTGCAAAATTTATGTAGATACTATTTTTTAAATATATCATTGTTGATTATATTTAAGACAAGTTAGGTATACAGAATACGATTTTTTTTTGCAATAACGATGCTTTATTGTACGCTCAGGCACGTAGATAACTGAACTTAAATAGATACTACCTATTTATCTGTATTCTGGACCATAAATACTATTTGAACACTATGAATTATTCACTCGACTGTACGCCTTCATCTCGCCGCTCTTTGAACAACCGACCTTTAAACAGCTCCATCACTCCATACGGTTCTTCTTCTTGTTTTATATTATGTGTATTTTATACAAAATAAAGTTTTTCGAATGTAATAATCTGTTACTTTATTTTGGCGTAAAAAGTTAGACCTTTTGGACTGTTCAGTTCGTGCTGGATTTAAATTGTATAAATACACAAACTGTTTTTTTACTGAACATTTTGTTTTGCATTGCAGCATAAAGTTACAGGCATCACTTTATATTTTAAAAACATATGTCAATTATCTTGAACTAGCAGTTACCCGCGACTTCGTACGCGTCTACAGTTTCCGTGTACATTATATTATCTGTGCGTGTACCGAGCGGATACTTCTTTGAGACACTTGACATTACACCTCATTACACCAAACTCGTACCTACTGGAATGTCAAACGCTAGTCGTTAGACCAAAGAGGTAGTACTACGCCCTGTCAAACTGACATGACATGACAATGAAATCCTCTTGCCAATTGGCGCTGCTAATCCTTTTCGTTCATTTTATCCTGTAGATCCTGTTAATTATTCGGGATAAAAAGTAGCCTATATGTCAATCCAGGTTACGAACTATATATATGCCAAGTTTCATCCAAATTGGTTCATTAGTTTTGACGTGATTGAAACACAAACATCCAAACATCTAAACATCCAAACATCTAAACTTTCGCATTTATAATATTAGTAGGATAACATAACTAATTTCTTACAAGCAATACAGACTTGTTTAACTAAACTTTAACTTGACTGTGACCAGACTCATAATTTACAAGTCTCTCATTAGTAAACCGTTACGAACTCCGCCGCACCAGCCGCCGCCCAGAGCCATTGACATTCACAACTCCACACCAGACCACGTGACCACGGAACCACTAGACTTGAACCCAACTAATTTCACGCCCAATCAAACCACATAAGAATTAAAACATCAAAAGCGGAGACACACAAAAAACAACCTACTCGTATCACCGGCTAATGCTCCAAAAATCATTCATTCGGCAAAAGAACATAAAGTCACATTTCGATTGAAGTGTACTTTTTGCTCGCGGTTACACCAATGTCGTTAGGGTGACCATAGCGTAATGGAATTCAACTTCAATCCGATCGAATTTTTGTTCTTTTTAAAGGACGTTCGATTTCCGTCGGTTCTCACAATGAAGACATAAAAATTACGTGGTGTCCGCGCGGCGCGTCAAAAGGAGACCACATACGTTATTTTCGTGGGATTTTGGGAGGCAACCTTATTTTAAATGTTTGCGAAATTGGTGGTCGATGACGCCTTTTCGACCTATTATTTCTGGCTACGACCGCCTCGAAGCCGACTAAGGAGCGTGATCGTTTTTACTTTTTTGTTCGTACCTTTTCGGCGTGTTTGTTTTCGTAGGTATGAATTATAGGATGTGATCACTGATCTCTGAGGAAATTCACGGCAAAACAACGCCTTTTCAATACCTACATGATTTATAAATGGTTTTTTATTCTATAATTTTTGCTAACCTATGATTATCTACTAGCAGGGACGGTTTTACTTCGTTTGATAACACCGACTAATTCAAATCGGGTTGTCAAGTAAAGTAATAAAATAAATTATTTTTAAATGGTGTTATTACTTATTCAGTAGTCACGATGCGTCACAGTCGTTAAACCGAAAACAAAATGGCGTCAACTTTGTTAACCTAAGTTGGGGTGTCCAATTAGCGAGACATATCGGGACATTCCTTATTTAGTGTCCAAAAATGTGAAATAGCTCGTAAAATACTCTTATTAATCAAAAGTCGTGTTAAGTGGGTCGTTTGTATTCGAACTGGACCCGACATGTTGACAACTCAATCTTTGCTAGGATGACTAAGCTAACTTGATTTGTGGGCGATAAAACGGACAGTCTCGCCGCTTCTATGAAAGAGATAATTATTATCGTCCATAAAATTTTATTTTTTTTGTTATGATTTACATTTCATTTTTTTATAGTGTCAAAAGAAGCAAATTCTACTTAGATAAGATAAGATAAGATAAATTTTTATTTGTCCCCAAATCTTCTTTACTTCTATGCAAATGAAGCTGTAATATTGTTGCATTGATTAAATTATAATTTTGAAATCGTGTAGGTAACTAGTGTCGTACGTTTGTTCGTATGAGTGAAAGGGCAACTCTAGTGACGAAGTTATTAGCTCGCCTTAACACTTTAAAGACTGCTCAAGCCGGGATCGACATATAACGTAGGTACCTTGCGGAACACGGAAGCGCTTAGATGTAAATGCCACTAGCGGTCATACAATACACCATAGGTAACCAGAATAAAATAATTTAAGTACTTAATTTTCATTTTTTTCAGGCTTGGAGTACTTGAGTGCAGCAAGGAGCTTGCATCCTGAACTGCACGCTGGCAGTACCTTAGCGAGCCAAGACTTTCAGCTTAGCTTAGACGGTGAGTTCTGTGAGTTAAAACAAACATTTTCTAACAATTATTTTATTCATAGCTCAATCTTTATAAGTCCTCTCATTTTTAGATGAAGTTGAATTTGGTAGGTACGAAATTCGGGGTTTTCAGTGGCTTTTCAACTGTTTGGCTTCTATAAGGTATGATCCTGCTCTATTCACTGACGTCCCATGATCTTGGTAGGACCAGTTCTCATAGAAATTCTTATAAATACTTGTCGACGGTGGAAATTTCAAATGTCGCAAATCACATATTTGAAACCCTGCCCCCGTATGCCAATCTTTTGCTGTCAAGTTATATTTCACTGCCCAGTGTAATTTCTTCAGGTCACGTGGTACAATTTTGTACCACGTGATCATTCTTTTTAGACACTTGACAGCAAAATATGCGCGAAAACACATCAAATGACGTCATAATGTCACTATTTAGTCACAGAATAACTATGAGTTAGTATGAACTGACCATGATTTAAAACTTTGCAGTTCAACTTTGATTGGCATACCCCTGCTGATGATATTTGTCCACAATCGCTATATTATATCGACGGTGATTTGTCATTTCAGCAAGAGCTTTCCATAAAATATCTCTCCTTAATTTCCAGGGTCAAGAATAGCCTCACCCACCCGTCTCAGGTTATCGGGAGGTGCTATAGCAGCATCAGCGAACCGCAAGAGAGCGGTCTCGTGGAGCCCCTACTCCGCGGAGTCTTTGGACCTGGCTGCTGTGATCAGAGCGTCTCCAGCCGGCTTGGCTGTTCGGGCACCCTCGGCTGCTTCGACGGGGAGTTATGGTCATCTTAGTGCAGGTGGGTATTGGCTACTAGGGTTCACGAAGTACCATTAGTCATCTTTAGACAATAGCTTTCATACAAAAGTTATATAAGAACGTCTTTGGGATGTTTCTTTCTTTGACTAACCCTGGCAGGCTATGATTTTCCATGCACATTTTTTTCTGATAAAACATTTTTTTTCATCATTGACACGTTCGTCTTGATAAATAAATAGCTAAATAAGTAGTCTTAACTCTTTATTATTTACCGAAAACACTACTGAAAACAATACCAGAATAACATGGTTTAACATAGCAGTTGCATTCATGAACAAGAGGATTAGGCGTAGGTTTGAATCCCACTAATTTAGTAAGTTCAACGATAGTGACATAGCTAATGCAAATCTATTTTGTAAATGTCCATCCCTCTTTTTAACCCCCGACGCAAAAACGACGGGGTGTTATAAGTTTGACGTCTGTGTTTGTGTGTGTCTGAGGCAACGTAGCTCCCGAACGGATGAACCGATTTTGATTTTGTTTGAAAGGTGAATTAGTCGGGAGTGTTCTTAGCTGTTTGATGAAAATCGGTCCAAGATTCGGGGGTTTTTTAAATTTTAAATTTAATTACATTTGTTTAAATACAGTGGTTGTGTTCCAGGAGCGATCTCTCCAGCGCTATCTCTCTCGCACGCGTCACTAGCGCAGCAGCTCCTCGCGCGGGGTGGTGTGGTGGGTAGCGGGGGCGTGCTTGCGGGGGGAGTGCTGCTCGACCCCGCGCACCAGCAGGCGGCGGCCGCTGCGGCGCACCACGCCGCGCATGCGCATCTAGTCGCTGGCATTCATAGGTGAGTTACAACATACTTAGAGTCAACTTAGTGCTAGTAAGGCTCTTGGTGGGTAGAGAAGAGCAAAAATGTTATTTATGGTTACATGTGGAGGTCTCGTTTTTTATGTCTATGTCTGTTTTCTATCTAATTGGGTATTGTTAATACTTTTGCTGACAGAATTTGGCATTTGGCAGGCATTTTTGCATCCATAGAATGTTAAGCATAACACAGTATGTCCACCAAGGAAGATGGCCCTATATTTCAGGTACCTCTAACTTACCCTTCAAAACTTAACAAAGATTTGCAAGCAACTTTTCTCTGTAGTAGAAAACGGTATAGTGTGGTAGAAGTGCTTTTCTGATGAAGGAGTTCCCTGGGAACAGTTCACTTGCCTACTGGAGTACCTATCGAACTCCTCAAAACCCAAAACCTTCCTTCCTACTGGACAGCAGTAACCAGAATACTTCCTTGATTCCACATCAGTTTAGCAACTTTCAAAGCGACATCTGCGATTGCTGTCTAAAAGCACTTAAACGTTTTATGTGCAGATCTCATATATCCTCACCGACTCAACTCCTGATGGGCGCGCCGGTGGACGTCAGGCCAGGGCTCGGGCTTGACGGCACACCTCCGCAGCACATGCAACAGCCACCGCAGCAGCCCGAGATTACTAGTGTTATGGAGGCTGATAGGTATTTTAACTTCTATAGTCTTCACTGAAGTCCCGTCACAACTCACAGCACGAGTGTGAGTGAGCGTATCAGTAGTAGTCACTAGCTCTACTGACTTGTGTGATCTTATTTTCAATAGTTTTTGTCAAAATGTTATTGTGTATCGTTGTTTCCCATAGTGCATCAGGCATGACCCAGCGCAAATCACCGCACATTATAATGAGAGACCACCACCACAGCAACAAGCCTATGTCAGCGGCTGCTGAGAGCACCGTCCATGATGGGCTGGACTCTAAGGACGAACCTGGAGATTTTATTGAAACCAACTGCCATTGGGTAAGTTAGACACGGTATCACGTGCGGAGCTGCTTTGGACACGATAGATTTTCTATTATTCTTGACTACCAAATAATAAGGTCTGGATTGATGTACAAAAATAATTTAATTGTGATGGTTTTTGAAACCTTCCGACTGCTCTGCTTTAGTTTGAAAAGTTGTTTCCGTCGTAGTCTTTCGACGGATATAGCCCCTACCTAAGTACTCCAAATCTTCCAATGGCAATGAATGATGTTCTATTTCCAGGTTGATTGTAAGCTAGAATTTCCTACCCAAGACGACCTGGTAAAGCACATCAACACAGACCACATCCACGCGTCCAAGAAAGCATTCGTGTGCCGCTGGGTGGGCTGTTCCAGAGATGAGAAACCCTTTAAAGCCCAGTACATGCTGGTGGTCCATATGAGGAGGCATACTGGAGAGAAACCTCATAAGTGCACCGTAAGCTACCTTTATTCTTAGCCCTTGCCTATGTATCATCATATCTGTCGTAAGAGCGACCGATTTTGTATAACACCCAGCGGCTTCCAGAATCCTTCACTAGGTCAACTATCATCTCGAGGAAGACCTTGCTGCGTGTTTCCATTCGAAGTTTCCCTTCGTGGTAATGATAAAATAAAAAAAAATAAGACGCTATCAATGTGGTACCACAAGGTACTAGTATAATATTGATCACCTGCAAAATGGAATTCTAGTGCGGGATTTGGCTACTGATGGGTGATTAGTAGGTAAGTAGGATAATAGATAACAAATATGAGTTCCAGGAGAATGTTTACTAAGCTTGGAGATCAGGCTCAAAAGCCTGACCTGACTTATCTGATGTAATTCCTTCTCAATTCCAGTTTGAAGGTTGCTGTAAAGCGTACTCCCGCCTGGAGAACCTGAAGACCCATCTCCGCAGCCACACGGGCGAGAAGCCGTACACCTGCGAGTACCCTGGTTGTGCGAAGGCGTTCTCGAATGCGAGCGATCGCGCTAAGCACCAGAACAGGACGCATAGTAATGAGGTTTGTGTTACAATCCTACAGCTGGAGTTCACCAGCTTCAGTTTTGGGTTTAAAGGAGCAGTAAGTGGTCAGATCCGCTACTATCGGCCTATCTTTGATACAATCAGTTCCGGTTTAAAACAAAACCTTGTAGCGACTTGCAGTTGCCGAGTAAGCTCCATCGAGAACATATCCTAGATTTACAGGTACCTGTAAACATAGCCATTGATAAAATTTGCCTTCTGACCTTAGTCCAATACTGGACAAGGAGACGTCGTGAATAGATTTTTAGGGTTCTCCATCCACCGTGACCAATGACGTCACTTCGGTCCATCGCTGTGGTGACCGTTTTTTACAATATAGATGTGAAGGCCTATCACTATCAACCTTCATTTTTTTGCAGAAACCTTACGTATGCAAAGCTCCGGGATGCACAAAGCGGTATACGGATCCCTCTTCGCTTCGGAAGCACGTGAAGACAGTCCATGGAGCTGAGTTCTATGCCAGCAAGAAGCACAAAGGTATGTTTATGATTCTTACTTCTTTTAGCTTCTCATTACCAGCCTCTGGAGGAGCATACCTACCAAAAATAGGTAGGTTCTAAGAATCACGGTAAAAGTTGTTTTTTATGCCAATCTCCTATTTACTCTAAAAGCTTATAATAGCAGCCGTCTTGTGAGGTCCTGTGAGGCAGTGAAATTGCTTCTACCCCAAATTGAATTATGGACTAAAAACTTGGCTGGATAAAAAAAATAACTTAAGGACTTAACACTTTGTTTTCAGGATGCAGCAGAGGCGATGACTCAGCCGAATCAGGCGGGGGCGGGGCTGGATCCTCGCCAAGGTCTGAGGAAGGAGGGGTTCCAGGACTCAGAGGACATACATCATCAGCATCCGTCAAAAGTGAGAGCCCCGCGTCTCCATTACCTCATGGTTTGCATACGCCTGCTCACCAAGTTAGGATGGTAAGACTCATTTACTTTTTAACTATAATAACTGCTCCTGTCCAAGTCGACTGTCCACAATGTTTGGTAGAAATTGTGCAGCTATTTGTGCAGAACCCAAGTTCTGATAGGATCTCAAGTACTGATTGCAGTTTAAAATATATATAGTTCATGTCAAAGCATTCAGATTTGACAAATTGAAATTGCCTATAATTCGGGACCTGAAGATGACCAGCAGTTATAAAGAGGGTCGATGGATTCTTTGTAAAATTAACTTGTTATGGTCTTTTCAGTTGTCAGCACAATGTGGTGGGGATATCGACTTCGGTGGTTCAGGACTCGGCGGATTTGGTGATGAAAATGGAGCTTCTGGTTACTTCAGACTCGATGGAGAAGTAAGATCTTTTTTAGTCAGTCAGTACCTAAGCCTATTCCATCTAAATCATGTCCTAGGCACTACAGCGTCCTGTTCATCGAGGCATGGGTAAAAAGTGGCTGCTGACGTTGCATAATCGTGTAGATTAGATGCAAAGGCGTAAGTACAAGTAGCTTGCCTTCTGATCGAAAAGTTGGTACCTCATGTGCCTGTAATTGAACTGGCATGGGTGCCGCAGCATCCATAACAATTTAGTGAAAACAGAAATGCGAGTGTCACTCCTAATTCCCGTCTCCAAAATGGAATAAAAAGTGGTGAACAAGATACCGAGGTTAACCTTTCTGCGTCTTTACCTTCAATTATTCCTCCCAGGTGGAACAAGAAGTGGTAGGCGAAGTAGGTCAGCTGCCACTAATGCTGCGCGCTATGGTGGCCATCGGCGAGCCGCGCGCCGCCATGGCGCCCCGGTTCAACAAAATGGGACTTGCGCGGCTTATGCCGCCGCCTCATGCTGCTGATATTGGAGGAGGTAGGCTTTAAACTATACTAACCCACGAATTTATAAACGATGAAGAGGTTCCTCTAATTGCGGCGCTGGTGTATTCAGGCGCTGTGCGAATGCTGGTTGAAATAATTTGGCGGATTGTTCAACTTCTGTGTATGAGTTCAATGCTAAGAGTAGTAGGCATACAAAGACTTGCAATTTACGATTCACACATTTCATTAGTAACAACATACAACCCTTACACCCGAAACGACCCGACCGTAATTAGGGGCTAATCAACCATCCCTCAAGATCATTTATTGTCTATAATGAGCACTTTGCAGTTACTTGCTAATAAAGAGTCTGTCCTTCCGCCACTGACGAGCAGAAGGTTTTTTCCCATATGAAATTCCATTGGTTTTTAACATTACACAGACTGTGTTCACAGCACATGAACCGTCTCCAAGCAGAACCCTCATTTATCGTGGCTCCTTAAAGAAAACTTTGTTCCAGTAGGTGCAATGCCAGGTCGCACAGAGCTGGGCGGCACCAACGTGACTGCGGAGCTAAAGACCGGAATGCCGAACACAAGACGCGACTCGGGGATATCCTCGGGAAGCAGTCTGTATAGTGCACGGTAAGTTTTGCATCACTCATGCGCTCTGAAGTGCCTGGGTGGAATTTAAGAATAGCACTTCAATGTTTTATACAAAGAAGACATTGC
The DNA here is from genome assembly GCA_947859175.1 of Gandaritis pyraliata. Lineage (NCBI taxonomy): Eukaryota > Metazoa > Arthropoda > Insecta > Lepidoptera > Geometridae > Gandaritis > Gandaritis pyraliata. The sequence continues at coordinate 2,698,613 of OX401875.1, read as the reverse complement.
AGTGCTAGAGTCCTAGATCAGCTTATAGCTCGTAAATCGTTCTTCGAAGATATACATGTCAGAGAACTTTATTCAGTTGAACCTTATGATGAAGATATCTCATGGACATTTATCCCTATCAGTCGCAGGTTAGAAGCTCACTCGATCGATCAAATGGGATATTAATATTTATTTCCTTCTTATATTTTGTAGATCGTCAGACATATCCCGCAAAAGCAGTCAGGCTTCAGTGGTGGGCGGGACGGCGACCAGCGCGACCGTGTCGCAGCGACTGGTCGCGCAACAAGTTGCGGGATACGACCAGCTCTCGCCCGACAGCAGTCGAAGGTACCGACTCCTATTCTTTCTCTATTGATGTGATTTGTTAGATCTGCAGGAAAACGCTTGGATGCATCGGATTTCTTTGTGATTGGTCCAAGAACTCTTGATAGCTGGAATGGCTCCGGGCTCACAGAAACCTGCCTTCCTTTTCCTATTCATCAAATTAAATTAAGAACTTTTCTTTCAAATATATCATAACATACAATCGTGCTTGAAGGAGATATTTTGTTCTAGATCTAGTCAAGTGTCTTGCGTGGGGTACGCTCCAGCACCATCATCAGCATTAGCAGCTGTCCAAGCTGTGAGAACCTCACAGGGAAATCAGGTAAGTTATTTCTCTTTATGAACTCCAAATGTCATAATCCAATCAGTCCCAAATACAACGAATTTGATCTACCATGTGTATCTATATTAATTAGCGTTGACCTCCCTAGGCTGTACTTCTCCGAGGCGTGACCTGTTCTGAAGTACGAGCTGAGGAGCTGACCCTGGAGCTGGACCCGAACGTCCAGGTGAAAGAGGAAGCCAGAAGGCTCTCGGAGCAGTCCAACCTGAGCGACCAGACGCAAGCCTACCAGCCTTACCCGTGTCGAGCTGATGATGTGGTAAGTTTTTTCCTGTGGTTCAAACTTTGTATCAAATTACCTTACAAATACAGGGTGTAGACTACAGGAGAAACAAACCAATTTTTCCTTGGATATGAGGGTCTTCTCCGTGAATTCCGATGTATCCAAATGACTCCTTGGGATATTTTGCACCTGCATGATACGCGATAAAGGCAGCGACTTTGACAAGATCATGGAAAGTTGCTAAATTAAGATTTTTCTAAATGATTTTTTCTGAATTCTGTGTATGACTATAATATTCAACTGATAACTTGCCATACTTATGATTTATTATTTCTTGTTTTCAGGGTGACGCTCCTTTCCCCTTCAAGATAGAAGCAGACCAGGAGTCTGTGACGTACAAGGAGTCGCGCTCCAACTCCACCAGCACTGTGGTGGTAACCACCGCGCAGGTGCATCATCCCAACCAAGAGGTCAATCTGGAACAGGTAAGCTTACTCGACACGGAGTGAAAGAAAACGAAGATTTTGCTAGGTCTCCAAAACGACTAAATATTTCTTTGATCCCTCTTTAAAATTGGTGTAAGAATGCAACCTCATTATGTTGTTCCAGGTCGCCGAAGGTGAAATGGTCGAGAACAAGCTGGTGATACCAGACGAAATGATGCAATATCTTAACCAATCAATATTGGGAACCGACACGGTAGCGCCAGCGAACAATCCACCAGACCCCGACGATAAAGACGCCAAAGAACCAGACGACACCAATAAATCCAGTGACAAAATCAGCAACGTAGCGACCAGTGATGATTCTCTACTCAAAAACTTAGGTGCCATAGGAAGTGATCTCAACATAAGTGATATTCCAGTCGATTTAAGGTCGTTAGACGTTAGTATGTCGGGCAACAGCGGATCGTTGCTCAATTCTAAATCACCTGATGATAAAAATCCTCCTTTGCAAGAGCAGACCATCCCCGAAGCCAATGAAAAACCTGAGGAATACTCTAAACCAGCCACGAGTCACACAACAACGAACCCACTACAGTCGTTGCAAACAATGGCTGCAAATCAGACGGAGCAGTCCAATAGGATGAGAGCCAATCAAATGCATCAGAAAAACCCCATGAGTCCAAAGACAGTAGTCATGAACCAAAACCTCCTGAGTCCGCAGAGCTTAGCCCACGCAATGCTCAGTCCTCAAAGTCTCCCTCACAGCGCAATGAGTCCTCAAAGTATAATGAGCCCCCATAACAACCATCAAAGTGTTATAAGCCCACACAATATACCTCACAGCGTCATGAGCCCACCTAGCGTATACAACGTCATGAGTCCGATGAGCGTAATGTCTCCACAACACAACGTCATGAGTCCACAAAGCATGCAGAGTCTCATGAGCCCTCAAATGTCTAATCAAATGATGAGTCCACGACACAACAACATCGGCAGCCCCATGTCCAACATAGCGAGTCCTATGACTCAGAACATGCCTAGCCCAGTCACGCAGAACATCACTAGCCCCATGAGCCATGGAATGCCCAGTCCTATGCATCCAGGTCTTCAGAGTCCAATGACTCCCGGTATGACGAGTCCAATGCACCAAAACATGACTAACGTATCCATGAATGGCCCCAATCAAAACCAGTTAATGATAAATCAAAACCAAATGATGAGCCAAGGTCCTCAGATGGCTGCTCCTCATTATATGCATAGGCAAAACTGCAACACCAAGATGCCTAATAGAAACATGCAACAACAGAACCAGTACAATATACCGAACCAAAACTACCACCCGGTTCCACCATACCCCCAGAACCAACAGGTTATGAGAAGCCAAAACATGCAGCAGTACCAGATGATGCAATACAATCAGAGCCAGGTGCCCATGCACATGAATAACCAACCGAACATGGCCTACAACCAGCAAATGATGAACTATTCTCAAGGAAGCTACCAACAAAATCCAATGCATCAGTTACAAATGTCCAGGTCTTCGGTCATGAGCGTGGATAACAGTGGCAATATGAGCAGAGGGCAGATGAATAACTACTGCGAACAGCAGCATCCACCAATGCAAGCCCAAAATCATGCAATGCAGCCCCAGAACCATCCAATGCAACCACAGTACAACCATAACGTACAATACCCTCAACCACCTCCTTACAACTCCGTCGTAAACGCAGCAAACGTGATGGGTCCACCACCTCCCAAAAACAACCACCAATATAACCAAGCGATGATGAACAACAACCAATACTTCAACCACCAGCGCCCTTACAACCAGTGGGACTACCCTGGAAACCAGTTCAACAAACACAATCAGAAGTCTGCGCAGAACTCTGTCAACATGTCCACTGGAAGTCAAAAACCCAGTGCTCAAAGACCAATAAACTGTCCGATGAAAGGTGACCAGCAAACAGACTGTAGCATGAACAGTATGAAGAGTCAAAGCAATCCCAACCAGACCGAAGTTCAAGTTTGGGATATCAGCCAATCACAGATAGAAGCGACAAATGGGAGAAAGAAGAATCAGACTCAGCCTCCTCTAAATCAAAATAGCTCTATGCGTCAAGACACCTATCAAAGAACGTTGGAGTATGTAGAGAATTGTGAGAACTGGAAAAGTTCAGAAATGGTGTCCAGCAGTACCCATCCGTTACAAGGGGGGGATAACATGGTTGTGAACGATCTTCAGACTTCTTTATCTTCGTTTTATGAAGAAAACCAGTACCTCCAGTTAATTCAATAGTTTTAATTAGGACATCGAAATTATGTATAGTTTTCTGAATGGGTAGAAGATTTTTTCGCGAGATGTTTTAAATCCGTGCTGCATTTTCCTAAAAGTTGAGCTTTAAAATTCAGTGAATCTCTTTTTTTGTTATTTGGAGGGTAGGTATTTTGGTTACTAGATATTTTGTATTTACTCTGTGTATTCGTCAGTCAGGCACAAACTTTTGTACATTTTAGAAAATAGATTTATTAATCTGCAATTATTTGGACAGATTTAAATATAAATATACCTCTTTTCTACGTAAGATGGAAATCTCACTCAATGGTGCATAGGAACGAAGGTTGTTAAAAATCTCTTTTAGAGACTGATTATTTTTTAAATAATTTTAAACAAAATTTTAAAGTACATTAGATATACAGTTTTCAAAAAGACACGACTATTTACAGTTGTTGTATATATAGGTAATGTCTTCCACATAATTTTAGTACAATAATTAAATTACTTAATTTTACGCATTTATAATTAGGTAATAGTTTTATGTAAAGATTCTTAATGTGCCTTAAATGTACATACTTACGTGTAAGTACCTACATTATGTGACTTTAAAATCACATGTATGTGCCTTTTCCTAACATTGTTAATTTTATTTTATAGGTAATTATTGAACTAAGTTTAAAAATGTAAAATTTTAGTAAAAACTGTAGCTAACTAAAATATTTTTGAGATTATTAGATAGAAAAAAAAATTGTACAAACGTGTTTTTCTAGAATTTTTACAGTTGTTAAAGTTTTTCATTGAAATTACATAATGAAATGAGTTAGGTTTAAATTAAATAAGTTAATCTATATTAATTACCGAATCTCTTAGTTTAATTTTAATATGAGATTACTAGTTCTAAGACTTTGTTACATAATTTTTTATTTAAATACGCACAAATAGCAGAACAAGTGTAATTTTTTAATAAATTATTGTTTTAAATTAGTAATATTTGATCATTTGTGACGATTATATCAACGAAAATCATTAATTAAATCATTATTATAAAAACACTTCTTTATTTATTCCTATTAGACTACTAGAGTAGGTACCTATTTATAAGAAACATCTAAAAATATCTTAAGTATGCAAATATTTTAAGATCTAACCTCAATCGAGGACAAAACTTTGAATTGGCGAATATGGGTCAAGTTCACAAACAATTAAAACTAAATATAACTGTTAATTTGTGCATTATCCGTGTTAAAGATTATACGTACAAATTAATTTTGAATTAGATATATTGCCAATAGTTTTTATTTAAAGATCGATAATGTTCGAAGTCCCTTAAAACTCGAATATTCAAAATTCAAGAAAGCCATTCTCAACATCTAGAATAGTGTATCAGAAATAGACGCGTTAAATTCCTCACGATGACGTAACCCCTCCGCCATCAAAATAGACGATTTATTTTAGTTATCGTTGCCAGCAGACGCTCGTGAAATAAGTTTATGAAAAATCTACTTCTTTATGAAGCTTGACATTATTCTATAATTGCGGTAAATGCTCTTTCTATCGAGTATTTGATGAAGTATTATACCTACCCATAAAGTTCGTATACCTAAGTTGTTAAAACTAAAGACCTGTAGCACGAGGAATCGTAAAAGTCAAGATTTTTTAGAAGAAAAACTAGATAGATAGAAAACTCTTTATTGTACTGCACCGGAAATTAGATATTAGACATAGTTCTATATAAAAGCGAAGTACAACGGGCGGCCATATCGCTATGAGCGATATCTTCCAGGCAACCTTTGGATGGACTGGATTTTAAATGACTAATTCTTTATTGAACACAAAACAGGACATAAACAGAAGACAGAAATAGATAGTAACTATTTTATTTTTCTCGAGTCAAAGACTGGTATTTACTTGGTTTCACTGAACCAGTAGTTAACCCACCTGATGTTGAGTGTTTATCTCTGCCTTTAACAATTTCGGTGTAGTAATGACAGGTGGAGTCGGGCAATCATTGAATGGTGGTCGAGAAATAGAGAACAATTTGCCCCCATGCCCACTGCATGGCAGGCAGGCTGTCTTGTTTTTAACCCCCGACGCAAAAACGACGGGGTGTTATAAGTTTAACGTGTCTGTGTGTGTGTGTGTGTCTGAGGCAACGTATCTCCCGAACGGATGAAGCGATTTTGATTATGTTTGAAAGGTGAATTAGTCGGGAGTGTTCTTAGCTATGTTTGATGAAAATCGGTCCAATTTTCAGGGGTTTTTTAAATTTTTAATATTTTTTTTTTAAATTGTCATACCTACCTGTTGGGGATAAATCTATCTTTCACACAGTCTATCTTTTATTTTCTCTACCCTAGAGTTCTATTGGTGGGTGGACGCTCCGAGCACAGGATTGGAAAGGACTTATAAACAGTATATTAGCATAAGCGTTAAAACTAAAAAAAAACAGTATTTCATCATGCCAACCGTTATGAGAGTAAAGACTACACCTGTTTAACCTCTGTTTATATTTAAACAGACAGAAATACTTACAACACCAATTAATAGTGTAAGAGCAACAATGTACTTGGCACTCTCTTGTGCTTCACTCATTTTCAGTTGAAATTACCAACAATAAAGTCATTCGAATAGCAGTGGATCTTGCAAATTATTTGCGCAATTTTTTTGTTATAATATTTTGTGATATGACATGTTCAAATTGAGTTTGATGTGGAATAATTACAAGAAATGGCTGGTTTTCATATACCTAATAATTACCTCACTGGTTTTCGCTCAAAGTCAAATCTATTATTAAATAAAATTACAAGGATCGTTTAGAATCGTTTTATATAACATGATATAACTAAGTGATTCTAGGTGCCAGTTCCACGCGACCAGAGTCTACAAGAACGGGCAAGAAACTACGGCCTGGTTCCTAGTATTTTTGTGTGATTCTTACCAAGAAATATACATATAACGATGGTTTGCTTGGTTAGGTTGGCTGTAGAAAGAAAAGGACTGTTCAAAAAATGTAACCTTTGGCTAGATATTTGGCTTGTCAATTTATAATAGGACGACGGGCAGTATAGATTTATTGCTTCATCATAAGTACCTAACTCAGATTATGTGTTTTAGAGGTACCTAATTAAAAAACAGGATCATTACATGAATCCCGCGGGGGCATTACAATTTGTCTAGCTTTTATGTAGCTTCACTATTTAAAAAAACAAAAAGACTTGTTTAAAAAATCAAATGAAAAAAGTTTAGTTGTCATCTATATTTTGGAATCCTTAAGCTCCACGCGACATTAAACTTTATGATTTACGGAAACACGTTAAAAAACACGTGCAAATAGTGGTTGTTTATTTTTATTATAAATAGTTGTAATGCTTCAAGGTTCTACCAAAATATCAATTAGCTAAATGCCTGGGTAGTCTGGAAATTGTGATACAATAATTTTGTTTAGATGTAAATGTATGTTGTTGTTACAATGTACCTACTGAGTCCTAAAGTCAAAAACACGGCTTATTTCTGACAAATAACCAAGACCAAATAAAAAATTCTTTTAGATAACTGGTTACCTCAGAGGAATTTTTCCTAACAGATAACCGCGGTTATCTACGATTTTTGTTCCTCGTACTCCAGTTTTGCTGCGAGAATAAAAAATGCCCTTGTCTAGTTAGAATATTTATATTATACGCAGAATTGGTAGGATAACCGGTATAACTGGTAGGTATAGGTGAGATGATAGGACACGTGACAAATTTTCCATTTAGATCGGCAATTTCATTGGATGTTGGTTTTTATAATTAATGTAGAGTTCACCCTCTATTCACACCCTTTATTCCAAGTTATGAATGTGTCGAGCTCACCCCCTCTACCAACGCGATAGGCGTGGCTAATCTGACACATGCCCATCATGCTTTTTTTCTGCTATCACCTACCTAATCAACTTTTTTTTTAATAAAAAATCTAACATAGGGCCTTTACTCTAGTACCTATTTTTATTTCATTTTATAAGCAAAAAACAGTTTAAAAAATGGTACCTACAAAATATACTATAAGTTAATAATAATATCTATTATAATAGATATTCATGGATATGTCACATAACGCTCTCTAGTCCCAAACTAAGCACAGCTTGTAATATGGGAACTAGATGGCTGATAGAATACTTATGTACTTTTTTTGTAAATATATACTTATACATAGTAACACCAAAACATAGACATAAAATGCTACGATGAACGACCGCTCTACCAACATCCTGCAGTCAACAATAAAAATGGCATGCGTCATGCCTTCCACACTGCAAATCAGTCTTGTTTTAAGCAATGTACAAAGTAATTTCACTTGGACAATGATAAATCACATCCTTTTGTTAAGAGTTTCGTGCCAAGATTAAGATTATGTCAACAGATTGGGCATTCTGAAAATGTAAAGCGTTGGAACGATTCCGAATTAAATAAATAAACATAAATTCCAACATTCGCATGCATTAGCCTTACTTTGTGTTGTGGATTAAATGTTATTTAATGTTAATTAGGACTAGACCTATGAAGAAAGCTAAAATTAGTACATAAAATGTAAAACTTAGGTACTTACGTATTTGCATTTATCTACTATTCAAACCACACAGTGACCCGATTTTTGACATTTGCAATCTCTACTGAATTCTATAGATTTCCATATGAGATTTTTAAGTCACGCTTAAGTTTATCAAACTCTTGGTCTAATCTGAGCGTAGAACTTAATCAAAAAGTAGAATTACTGACTTTTGCAAAAGTATGAATAAAATGAGTAGGCAAGGCACGAATCAGATATGGTCCGTGAGGATTGGAGACTGTGTTTTACGCGGTGTACGACGCCCTCTAAATGATCCTTGTGATTTTATTGAATAAAGAAATTTTGACTTTGACTTTGACTTTGACCTCCAGCAAAATCTCCAAAATGTAGCGCAAAGATGGTAGTAGGTAATGGTAGCTCTCTCAAGCCACGAGCCTTGTCTTCGGCTCACCTCATCCACGTGGAGCAAATTCAACAGTTGGTATGTTGATTATAATGATGACATTTTAGTGATATTTTGTGTGTTGTACATTTACTTCTGAAAGGTTTCTCTGCTACAATTTGGTATGTAAAATCGAGATATTAATTTTACATAGCAAAGCTCTTTTGTAAATTCAATTCTTCAATGTCGAAACTGAGGTTTAATTTACAAAACTGGGTGGGTATATTTAGCCCGTGATTAATTGGGGCTTGAAATAAGTGTGCTCTTTTTATAAAATCCTGAAACATGATGGCGCAACAAGGATTTATTACTAACTGCAAGTGTGTATTAAATCAAGATGAATATTATGATTTTTAAAGGATTTACCTAAAAACAGACCGTAAATTCGGCACGTACTATCGGCAAAATAAATGTCTTATTCACAAGGTATTTGTGAGAGTATTATTTACACACACATTACCAAGTGTAAGCCTTGTCGTATTCTGTCTATGAAGGTTCTCCATCACTTATGCTGGCCACAAATTTTTGTCTCGTATTATGTAGCTTATTTTCTACCTGAACTTTTTTCAACTTTAGTGTGCCGGCCATTTGCGAAGAGTTCTGTTACCCCTCGCATCACTTCACTTTCCATCAGGTAAACTGGCAGCCAAAAACTTAGCTACATAAAAAAATTCTGAAATAAAAAAAAAAATGGGCATCAGAGGGAAACAAAAATCTGTTATCTGAGAAACTGTTTACTTTATTTCAGAACTTGCACTTGGCTGGCTTAACTAAATCAACCGATCAGGACAACTATTGGTACCAGGATTCCCACAGCCACTGCAGCAAATGACGCAATTTTGTACTTATGTTTTCTCGCGTTTACATTCATAAAGGCCTCAAATCTATGGAACCCATTCACATCGTAGTTGAGGCGCTGGTATTCCCTCAACTGGTTCACGAAGCCAGGGTTAGGGTTGATGAAGTTCCGCCGCTGTCTGACGAAGCCGTAGGCTTGCTCGAAGGTCAGGCGGTACTTTTCCATGAGATAGGCGATGACCAGTGTCGCTGATCTTGAGACTCCGAAGTGGCAGTGGACGAGGATGTTTCCTGGACAAAAACGACGACTGTAGGTACCTACACGTACCTAATACTAGTTAGCGCACGGTAGTGAGTATCAAAAACTTCAAATGTTATGGCACAAATCAACCCCCGACTTCGCACCCTGATTATGTACTTTGCAAAACGAAAAACAGGACTAAATAGCCAGTTATAAAAAGCAGGCGTCAAAGCTCAGTCGTTAATAGCTCTGCCTTCTGTGCTGTGGGTCGTGGGTGCGATACCCACCAAGAACAAACATTTGTGTATGACAAACATAGATATTTGTTCTATATCTGGGTGTTACTATGTAATTATAAGTATGTATTTACAAAAAAAAAGTATATAAGTATTCTTATCAGCCATTTAGTTCCCATATCACAAGCTTTGCTTAGTTTGGGACTAGAGGGCGTTGTGTGTAAAGTCCATGAATATTTATTAATTTATTATTTATTTACTATTTGGTACAAAAAGAAACTGTAAGTACAGTACGCACAGCGGATTTTTATACCTCTGAAGTCAGGTCCAACAACGATTGCGCATGTACTGTTATGCGGAAAAATTCGCTTATCTCCAATGCGACCCAAACATGGGTTCTGTGCGTAGATACTTCAGGGGGATAACGATCTGTGGTGATTACCTACTATACAAGCATTTATAAAATAAAAATTAAGTCTCGACTGAAAAAAATCTAAACTCCACATCATCAACCACTGATCTGGAGTCAATGACAGATTTTTGCCAGTTTTATATGAGAATCTCTACTCAAATATATGCTTGAGTCAAGTCTAAGTTGTGTATCTGAATATGAGCCTCAGGGCGAACGCAAACCGAAAACAAAACGTCTTGTCGAACAGTTAGTGATGTGAAACTTCATAATTTTTTTACAAACCCTGTCAGTAAAACTTTTTTAGTTACAATATGCTTCTTTTTATCTGCTGTTTTCGTTACTTGCTTATTTAATGAGAATCATCCTAAGTACTTAATAATATTATTAAGTACACTACATAATTACTCTATTCTTATTTATTAAAAAAACACAGTTCATTCTCTAGGTATGTGCGTATAAAGCAGTGTTTAATAGGTAGGTACTAAACAATGCTATAATAGATAGGTAAACATAATTTTATGCATGCTGTGTTCGCTTTTTTCGCTTTTTCGTTATAACGAAAACAGCATATGACGAGTGCTTCCTCGTTTTCGTTATAACAGAAAATTTATTTTCACGTCACTAAGTGCGCGACAAAACAGTTTTGTCGATAGATGTGCGTTGGCCCTAAGGCTAGTAGGTAAGGTAAAGATTGTAAAAAAAAAAACCTTTTTGCACTCCTTCGTCGATAAACGCGTTGGCCATTGGGAAGTAGGGCAAGAGATGGGTTTGAGGAGTGTCGTAGGCCCTAATGAAGAGCGTGCTAATATTGGTATCCTCAAAAGTTGATTTCGGTAGCCGATGCGCTTCAATTGTGAGGACATGGGTGATGTTAAGATGTCGCAGCACAGACTTATCTGCAGCCGCTCTGGCATTGCTGAGGTACAGACCTGGAACCAAGCAAACGAAGTTTCAATAACTTTAGCAGCTTTACATTCTTTTTTTAAGCAGTTCCGTAGGTACAGTATGCATAAAAGATCTTTATCCCTCTGTAAGCAGGTGCAACAAACGATTTGACAGGCGTCACAGCTCAGTCGGTAACGGCTCTGCCTTCTGTGCTGTGGGTCGTGGGTTCGATCCCCACTGAGAACAAACATTTGTGCGTGGAAAACATAGATGTTTGTTCTATGTCTGGGTGTTACTATGTATTATAAGTATGTATTTACAAAAAAAAAGTATATAAGTATTCTATCCGCCATCTAGTTCCCATATCACAAGCTTTGCTTAGTTTGGGACTAGAGGGCGTTGTGTGTAAAGTCCATGAATATTTATATTTATTTATTTATTGCGCAAGTACTCTTGTGCGGAAAAATTTACTTACCTCCAATTCGACCCAAAAATCGGTTCTGCCGATAGATAATTCAGAGGGACAAAGATCAGTTGTGACTACTATACTATGCGATCAGCGGATCTAGGTAATCGTAAAGTAAAGTGATGCGCAGGCGTAAAAGCTCCAATGAGCATCGAACCGGTTTGACGTAAATTCTTCACAATTACCTGATTCGCCGATTGTATTATACTTATGTTCTTCAACGCACATGTTTTACACGTAATACGTAGCTTGGATAAAAAGTATCTATTGCAAATGTAGGATAGCATAATGGCTTGAAGATTCTTAACTTTATAAATAAATAAATATTCATGGACATTTCACACGACGCCCTCTAGTCCCAAACTAAGCAAAGCTTGTAATATGGGAACTAGATGCAGATAGAATACTTATATACTTTTTTTTTTGTAAATACATACTTATAATACATAGTAACACCCAGACATAGAACAAACATCTATGTTTGCTACACACATATGTTTGTTCTCAGAGGGGATCGAACCCACGACCCACAGCACGGAAGGCAGAGCTAATACCGACTGAGCTGTGATGCCTGTCATATGTTTATGACGAAAATGAAACTTTTATTTACCTACAAGACGCTGCAGTAGCTCAAATACCTTTTTAATAAGCTGTTTTTAAAAATAAAAATTACGTATTCGTTTATCAAAGATGCTATCTAAGGTAGACCAAAAGAAGCATTACCTGGCAGTATCTGGCTGTAACAGGACTGAGTGCACAAGTCTATCTTATGGTACAACGCTTTCCGAGACCAGTTCTTGAGTCCAGCGAAGGCCACCACTGGACTTGGGATGCTGAGGAACGCGACGATAAACGCACTCTTCAACATCACCAGAAGGATACCTCGCACGCTTATCATAATTTTGGTCTCACATTCTGCGTATGATTTAGATCATTTTTTTTGTTTATTTATGTTGTTTTGGCAAACGTTGCGCTTTGACGCGGTTTTCTTCTTTATCAACGTCTTCTGTCATGTTTGAGTGATACCATAATGCTCTGTAAGTTCTGCATCTAGAGCAAGGTAGAGTCTGCATATAATGGATATGTCAGGAGATCAGAAACTCAATGTTAAAAATGAGTTGCTTTTTCTTTCATATAATTTTGACTTTAATTTTTAATGGTTGGGTGCTAGTATGTATGGATAAGTGCATAAGCTCATTGACCCGGTGTTACATTAAATTCATGTCAGTTTACTCACTGACCTATTTAGCTGAATAAATCCAGCTGAAATAATACGTAACTGAAAGTCCCGGTCTCTAATAATTACTCACATTTAAATTTAGTCCCACAAGATCGTAATCATTCATCTTGGCTATTCAACACGTATTTATCCAGCGATATTTTTTCGCTTACCTACTTTATGTAATGTAGGTAAGTGCCAAATATTGAACTCCTCTGACTACCTCTCTAAGGGTGCTTTTCCACCAGAGGTTAGCTATGTAGCTAAGGATGTGTTTGATATCCACCAGTAAGGATCGTGTATTTTCATAGCATAGCGTTGCTTACCACTCACTGACTGGTGGAATGGCGAAGCTATGAACATATCATAAGATATGTTTATTTGCAAGAATATATGCTAAAGATAATGGTGTTTTTTAAGATAGTCTTTTGTACTCTATTCTGCCCAAGGTTGTTGTAAATACTCATTGTAAATACTCATTTAAATATACATTTCACCTGTAAGTGTCTGACTGACTTGACCCATTTATATTTAGGTCACATAAACAGAAATTCTTCTCGAGTAAAGTGAGCTTTTAGCATGATTGAAAAGTTTGCAACTTTTTTGAAGTTTTTTTTTTATTCAGTTGAGTTTCTTATATAATCAGTGTGGTTTCATAAATACTTCTTATTATTTAGTTCTCTATTACCTTTTGATTGTCAGATGATACTGTCATTCATACACAAAATTTAAATTAGATAAAGCCATATTTCTGGTTGTTACTTCGTTTTATTTATAACAATTATAACAATCCTACTTCCTATCCTATCCTACTAATCCTACTAATATTATAAATGCGAAAGTTTAGATGTTTGGATGTTTGGATGTTTAGATGTTAGGATGTTTGTGTTTCAATCACGTCAAAACCACTGAACCAACTTGCATGAATCTTGGCATATATATAGTTCGTAACCTGGATTGACATATAGGCTACTTTTTATCCCGAATAATTAACAGGATCTACAGGATAAAATGAACGAAAAGGATTAGCAGCGCCAATTGGCAACAGGATTTCATTGTCATGTCATGTCACGTCAGTTTGACAGGGCGTAGTACTACCTTTTCGGTCTCACAACTAGCGTTTGACATTCCAGTACGAGTTCGGTGTAATGAGGTGTAATGTCATAATATAATGTACACGAAAAATGTAGACACGTACGAAGTCGCGGGTAACTGCTAGTATAATAATATAGCTTGGTCGTTCTTTTAGTTTTTCTTGCAGTTTATAGATTTCTAGATCCCTACAGATTCTTTTATTTTTTGCGTAATAATAATTCAGATTTCTATTAGTTTTATCTGATGGTGGGTACTACCAAGTAGAAGTGAGACTAACGATGGAGTAGGGTAGCCTACAAGACTCCGAAACAGCTGAGCAAAAGCTTCCCCCTACTGCTTTCACATTTCATAAGTTTTCCTTACTCCAATCTGTCTAAATAAGAATTTCCTATCCTGTAAGTTCAAATGTATAGATGAAGATAGGTGCTTCAAAACACAGATTCAAAAGCTACTTTTTTATGCAACTTGAATACTCGTACACCTAGGCTTTTGTCTGGTGCCACGAGACCAAAGTTGCAAACAGGAGATATTATACATATTTTAAAAATAATAGACACTCTGGCTAGTCTACGATACGTGAAAAAAAGACTATTCTTCTTAGAAATACACTTTTATTAGCAGCATCCTGTTACGAGGGTGTACCCACTGAAACCGCCGCTGCAAATTAGAATACATATTTGAATCTTATTCCAATGATCGTAAGATTGCAGTTTGAAGTTGCACGCATCGATGTGTTAACTTTTAGTGGAGTGTTCTCTCTTTCCTGTGTGTGGTGTTTTAGACCACCTGTTTTTATTATGTTTTAGGTACACATTTAGTTTTATTATTTGTAAAACTGTTAATTCTTATTCCTGATTACGTTACTCTAGTTTTAGAATAACTTTGTGGTTTGTGCGTTTCATAAATCTTGAATTACAACATGAAAATCTATGATTTTATTTATTGTTAGATAACTAGAGCTTTTGTTGGGTGTTTTAGATAAGCAAAGAAAGTTATAATAACCATTTAAAAAAATAGGACAATCATAAAATACTGGATGGTTACTTGCAAAATCCTGCTATACCAATAAGTCCTTATGCCAATATATAGTATACAGCTCTGGAGCTTTTAAATTTTTCATTTTATTACTTGTTTCTGGTAAGCCCCTGAATTTTTCACCGATTTTCATCAAACATAGCTAAGAACACTCCCGACTAATTCACCTTTCAAACAAAAAAAAAACAAAATCAAAATCGGTTCATCCGTTCAAGAGCTACGTTGCCTCAGTCAGACACACACACACACACACACACAGACACGTCAAACTTATAACACCCCGTCGTTTTTGCGTCGGGGGTTAAAAAACAATTTTCAAATCCATCGATGTATGTACTGAGAGGAATAGTGAACGCACCCTGGTACATGAGACCGGGACCTGGACATCGAGTTCGTCGCTAAAGTTACTCAAAAATACGCAAAACCTCAGGAACTAAGGCTTCATACCATGTTAACGTTGAGGCCATCCAGCTCCTTAACATTACGGACCTGTTATAAAAGCCAGGTTCTGAATGTGTAGTCACCTTTATTAACCCTACAACTGTGTAATGATGAATTGGTTATAACCCTTTCAATCATCTGTCAATTCATGAGGATATTGCACAACATTTTGCAAACGTTAGTAACAAATCTATTAATAATTTGGCTCATGTAACGGGTCGATAACATTTTTATTGTGTACTCCTAGAATCGTTGGTTTGTTGTCAGTCTGTTCGTCAGTTATGTTGCTCGTTTGAATATTTTTAACACCTGTTTGTTTTTTTTTATGTTTATGATTATGTGGTGACAGCAGAGAGATCTATGATATCATAAATATAATAATATGGAATTAGTACAGTTATCTTAACATTGACGGAATACTGGTAGACAATGCTTTTAGCATTCCAGCCAATATTCCAGCACTTTTTGTTTATGTGAAATTATAAAATAATTAAACTTTCGTTACTGATGCATTTAGTTAAATGTACCATCTCGAATAAGTAATTTTATTCAAGTTTATTATATTTTTCTTAATATGTCCCTAAAACTTTAGCGTCTCGTTAAAAAGGGATGATAAAACCACTTCTCACATTATAAATAAATCACATTCAATAGATCTGTTGTCCATTGTACTTACCTCCTAAAGAATCTGTATTATTGTCGTATTAGTTTAAGTGGAGAGTACAATAAAGAATATATCTATCTATCTATTCTATCTATCTGTTTTACCTAAAGCTATACCTATAAAATGTATATTAGACGAATTGATTATCATGATATAATTTCTTTAAACTTAGCTAAGTATCATTTCAATTTTAGATTCAGAAATTGGCAACCTATTTTTTTGTTGTATACTTATTAAGAGATTAAGGTTGAATCGGAAAAGAAATAACCAAAAAATAATAAGAATATTATAACCTTTTTATGTACACGGACCTACTTCTATAGTTACCTCTCTCTAGCCTCAAAGGTTTGCTGGAAGAAAACTCTTGTTAGGGTTAAGCTCGTCTTTGTACATGTCATCTATTTCTGTCTTTTGTTTATGTCATGTTTTGTGTGCAATCAAGAATAAAGAATTAAGAAATACATATTTCAAATTTTTTTTCAATTTCAGTGCAATATGTTGTTGTTTGCAGAGCACCTGTACTATCCCACCTGCAGCAATCCAGGCCATATAATTTAGGTTAACGGCATTGTGCATTTATACCATCCCAGTCCACCTATTTATAAGTCCAGAGATTTATACCTTAGCCTAGGTATTATAAGTGTTGTGTACACAATGATGGGTATTTTTGGAGCGTCGGCCCGCGAGTAGGGTATGTGGTCCGCAGCAGTTGTGTGGTGGCCAGCGTCGGGCGCGCTACCGGTAGACCGACCAGTCGTCGCGTTGTGTACTGAGCAGTGAGATCGTAGTGAAACAATAAGTGGATGTAAGTGTTGTGCTTATCGCCTCAGCGCTCGATGGGATAACAGAGCTAACCGCAAACCTGTGCTAACACACTAACGCATGGTATATACTGCGTGGGACGGCTGTGGGTGGAGAAATTTGATAAGGCGATGCGGACGGCTGGCCACTTTTGTATGCAGTGGTGAAGCGCGCGGCCGAGTACTATTTCTGTACCCGGTGTCTTGTAGTATTTCGGATGGTTGCCGGCCGCGCTCGGCCAAGGCGGACGTGTCGCAGAACATACACAACAACTGGATGAATTAGGATAAGTAAAGTGCCTATTTCAGGCGCGTGACTCACGTTTGCTGAAAACATGATACTTTTGACCCAAAAACTAATTTTTAAGCTTGAAATAAAATATTTGGCTCAGAATCTGAATGATGTATTCAGACGTGTTATGAAACTTCGTGCTAGTTACTCTGGCTATGTTCAGAGTCCATGTCCGTCGCGGGCATAGGTTACCGGTACTAGACTCGATGGTCTGAAACGTGAAGATGCAAAGAAAATGTGCGATAGAGACGGATATATTTTACGATTTTTGTATTTTAATAGATGGAAGTAATAATATCAAAAGTAGGTTATAAAATGTAATGAATAAATGTTCTATGCGAACACTGTAATATGTAAAAACATCAATAGGTTAGTAACTAACACAAAAGCAATACGATAGTCTGCCATTCAATAGCCGACGATACCTTTAGGTATAGTTTTTTCATACTATTGTTTTGCTTAAGGTAATTAGCGGTTAGTAATATTGTAATGATAAATTTTACATAAAAACGTTTATAATAATGGTATCTAAATACTAAATAGTTCAGCCTAGAACTCTATGGCGAAGGTTTATGTCCAACAGTGGACTTCTTCCAGCTTATAATGATGATGACAAAATACTAAGTAAATAAATAAACACTCGTTAGTCACTTCCAAGGTCTTAACCCCCCACTACCTTCCTATTTCTTAACTATCCCTAACCAGTACTATAGTACTGCAAAACACGTAACTGCATTTTCCGTCACTTTTTTTTTTGCAATATTTTAATGCAAACTGGTTATTAAACAAAATAAAACAATAGTTTTTTTAATAAAATTCCTAATTTCCATGACCTACTCGTACCTACGTGACAAATTAAGAGCTCTTTCTTCAGCTGTTTTCTTAACGCAAAATTACTCCGTCATGACAGAACGCAATCCCAAACGTCAAATGTGACACCTGTCACCGCATGTTGTCATAATTACCAAAATAACTTGTTTTACAAATAAGAATTTCATGATTTTTACTATCGTTATTCGAATGACTGTTTTATAGGGATTTCCCTCATGTTTTACAATGGCCCCTGTAAATCACTAAAGTCCATAAACAATATGAAATAATTTCTAGCAAGCATTAGCATAATTATTTTGGTAAAAAAAAATTACCATGTTTTCTGTCAATTTATTGAGATTTCTATAAAATAAAATTCAAAATTAGATATGCAATTACTGATTTAATATTATAATACATTTAAATAAATATATATTTTTTAGCATTTTTTTCGAAACAATCCGTGAATAAAACAATTCTTTACCAAAAACAAGAGAAGCGTAGAGGCTCTACGGTAATCGTAGCACTTCGTAGCACCGTAGAGTCATCAAGCTACGAAGCGCTACGCAAATCTTCATACGTAAAGTTTGTGGGATTGGGATGTTCATGACGGTTCAGCTCATGACGTCACTGAGTCACATGTACTTGATAGATGAAGTCTCGTGATGTTGTTTATTTCAGTTTATTCAAATTTAAAAAAAAATAAAAAAAATTGTCTTCTAAAATCATTTGTTAAATTTTCAAATATTCATACACAACTTTATGTACCGATTTTGTAGTTGAACAATACCGTAAATAACGGTTCGTAAAATACGTTTTAATGTTTTGGTAAACTCGTTACGATTGTACCATTAAGTATTATTGTTTGTCGTAAATTTAAATTAGCATTTTCGTGGCAAACCAGCATAAAAACTTTTAGTGTGACGCTTGAAAATCTGATCAAGAGCTTTTTCTTCATGTTTTGTATTTTTTTTTAAACCAACAGCAATCACTTTATGTCATATAGTATCGTCAAACAGCCTTCTCCCTCGCACATTTTAATATTTTCAAAGATATACAAATATTTACACCGTGTTTTGTTTTTTGCATTGACTACTTATAAGGCGTTTGCCCATTTCTCAGATAACCAGAGATTAACAATAGAACTGTTAGTTGATTTGATCGTTTCAGAAACTGGAGGGTAGTTCATGTTTTCTAAGCAAGTTTAACGTTAATACATCCTATCCTATCCTATCCTACTAATATTATAATTGTGAAAGTTTAGATGTTTGGATGTTTAGATGTTTGGATGTTTGTGTTTCAATCACGTCTAAACTACTGAACCAACTTGGATGAATCTTGGCATATATATAGTTCGTAACCTGGATTGACACAAAGGCTACTTTTTATCCCGAATAATTAACAGGATCTACAGGATAAAATGAACGAAAAGGATTAGCAGCGCCAATTGGCAAGAGGATTTCATTGTCATATCATGTCACCTCAGTTTGACAGGGCGTAGTACTACCTCTTTGGTCTAACGACTAGCGTTTGACATTCCAGTACGAGTTCGGTGTAATGAGGTGTAATGTCAAGTTTCTCAAAGAAGTATCCGCTCGGTACACGCATAGATAATATAATGTACACGGAAACGGTACTCGCGTACGAAGTCGCGGGTAACTGCTAGTTTAAACTAATTTTAAATACACGAAGATCCTAATCATTTCCCTTGAGCACAAAAGCGTACTTAATGTAATATATTGTTCTAAGTCTTATTTATCTAATCTTTTTATCTACTGCAACAGTAACCTCTATGCGTGCCAGATCTGATAAACCAAATACAAGGAGATCTGATTCACTAGTGGAATGTCTGTGACTTCTCTTGCGTTGAGTCATGGTATTTTTTTATGAAAGATTACCTTTGGAAATCTAGCTAAGTACTTTAAAAATATTACTGAAATCTCACGTAATCATCTGTGTGTCTCAGAGTAATGAACGCAGAGCAATACCTTACAGGGCTTGTTTTCAATGAACTTGTTTGGTGATGCAATGCATTGCTGTAGGCAGAGGTTAGCACCTAACATCAGGTGGGCAATCTAATTGCCCAATCACCAATTCGCATAAAAAATCGAAGAACAAAAAGGCAAGTAATAAAACAATAAAACAATTATCAATTTCATTAAAACCTAAAATGGAAATGGAATGTTCCTAGTTATCGCTCATAAATCTTTTTTAACCGACTTCAAGAAAGGAGGATATTTTCATTTCGGTCGTATTTTTTTTAAATGTGTGTTATACCTCAAAACTCCTTCATTTATGAACTAATTTCCAAAATTCTTTTTTTATTTGAAAGCATATACCTACTTCCAGGTTGATTTCATTCAATTTTTATCAAAATCGGTTCAGTAATTTGGCTTATAAATAGAAATAACTGGAAGAAGTCTGCCAACCACGTGCACGAAATTGCGTATTTTGCTTTCCTGTGACTTTTTAGTGAGGTTTACGGTCACTAGAACATTCCCAATGAACTGCCATCATCATCATCTGATGATGAAGCCGGTAGTCGAATTGAAGTCGGTTTTTCTAGTTTTTTAAGCTTATAAATTATTATTTAAAGGTCTCTCCATCATTTTCTGTACCATCAGTCAACCAGTGCAAATACATTTCATTTGTCCTGATGATAATCATCAATACGCAGCACAAGCCAAGAGAACACAGTAATGCCACTAATTAGTCCATGCCTCATTTTAATGGGCGTTTTAAAATATTGGCACTCGGTCTCTTGTTTAATTTTACACTGTATTTACTGCATTTCAGAGGTCACTGTAAATTAGTAGTTTTGCGAATTATACAACTCTACATAAACTTTTTTGCAATAATTACTACACTAAAGTCTATATCTGTACCTACTGTATTTCTGCCGTCCGCTAGCTAAAACGCCGTTAAGTAACATTTGGTCAAATTTCACTTTTAAATGCCATGTTATAAAGCTCAAAACTCTCTATCGTTCTGTCTTGGAACTGTGTTCCTATCGTTTATAGTTTACGAATTAGAGATAATAAGAAAGCGGCTAACTAAAATTTTTTTTCTAATTTCAACTTTAAATAGTCGTTAAATAGTATTGCTTGGCTTAAAAAGTTGTTTAACGTCACCGTAATATCGAAACTTACCCGAGTGATGCATAGCTAAAACCTCGTTAATCAATTTTACTAATTTAAAACGAAGTAGCATCCATTTTTGATTCTCCGCGTTTTTTAGCAATATCTCAAAAAGTGGTTTTGTCAGATAACTACGTTTTAGTTAGCGGACGGCAGAATTTTATGCTACCTACGGTACATGTATACCTAATTGGGGACAAATAAAAATGTATCTTATCTTATCTAAAGGTTATTTATAAGTTATTCGAGTACCAATGGGTTTTTCTACTCGGAAAATGTATGTGTGCAATGCCATTCTCAAACGGTAAAAGAAAACAGTAGCATTAGCTCTGCATGTATTGACCTGTCTTTCCGGTGGATAAGGCCGACAAGGTTGAGAGGATGGTACAGGTCAGGGGTCACCAATTAGTTTCGCTCGAGGTCCGTTTTAAGAAATGAAATGATCATCGCGGTCCGTGCGACATTTTATAGAAAAAAATATGTAATTACGGAAATAACAAAGGTATTTTTTACATATCAATGAGAAAAATGTAATTTTTTGTTGCGGACTATCTGTCGTAAGTTTGGAGTACGTACTCTGTAGTGCAAGTTACTGTGTTCTCGCAGTCCGCGCAAAATAGGTCGGCGGTCCGGATGCGGACCGCGGTCCGCCATTTGGCGACCCCTGGTATAGCTGCTACAGCCTACTCCATTTTAGTCATATTTCAGACATTTCAGTGTCCCGTACATCGAGGCATGGCTGTTGTTTTGAATTCGAAACATTTATAAGTTGAATGAAACTCCAGCGCAGTGTAAACCACTGATTGATGTTTAGAACAACTTAGAAGTCTTACACCTTTACAAAACACATGCCAAAGATCCAAAATGTTTGTTTAACAAGATAATTCTTAAAATCAGTAAAGTTAACCTTCACTCCAACTGAAATAGCCGCAAACTATAACGCTATTCCCGTCCGATTCCTACCGAAGACCTTAGCATAAATATTTTTCACACAATATCACCTGTCCCTTTTCCACTCAAGCGGAAACATATCGCTGTCGCAGTCGCTATGGCGGCGTGCCAAACTACTCGTCATGCGAGTTACGAAATATGAATATTAAGAGTTTTCCGTTGCATATGATTTGTGGTTTAGACGCAATTTTGGCTGGATAAGATTTAAATTACAATTTCACTACTGTAGTTTTAATCTGTTAATCTATATTAAATACCTATCTTGTTTTTCATCTTTAAGCTGATTCTTCATAGTTTCTCAGACGAAAGGTAATGTCAAATAACTTTATGCTCGCATATTTCAAAATTTCTGAAAATATAATTTCACTAAGGGCGGATTGCACCAGAATCGCTAAACGCGTTTAACTATTAAATAGTTTTTAGCGAGTTGTCAAGTCATATAAATAGATCAGATTTAAAAGTGCAAGCCACCCTTAGGGCGGCTTGCACCAGAATCGCGAAACGCAGAATCGCTAAACAACTCTTAAATAGTATTTAGCGTCAAGTCATACAAATACGTCAGATTTAAATCTATTTAGCTGTTAAATACGTTTAGTGATTTTGGTGCAAGACGCCCTTAATGTAATTATGCAAAATCGCATCTAAGCAAGTTTTCCAACCAAAAAATGTACACCAAAATTGGTCACATTGGTGCAAATTTTTTGTAATAAAACTTGTTTGGATCAAGATGATATTTTTACTGAACCTTTGCATTGTTTTTCTATAGATCGTGAAGCTTTGCAATTTTGTATAATAGTGAGTTTATATGTTTAAAAATGTTGAAATGTGCGAGCGAGAAGGTTGTTTGACGTTACCCTTCGCTATAAATACAGTTTATCTACCGTTTTGTTCAGATTAATTTACCTATCCATCTTTCTACTAATATTGTGGTTATAAGCTTAATTTCAACAAAAAAAGTTTTCGTAGACCTTTGAATTCTATAGCAGACTGTATTTTTCAAAGAAACATTATGCCAAATCGAAATTACACTCATGACTCATTTCCGACGAGTAGGTACTTTAACTAAGTACCAACGTACACGAATATTATTCAACCATTCAGAATCTCTTCGACTTTTATACTTTTACATTTAGTCGGTGTGTAAGACGTCTTTGCCAAGCGTAGGACTTCATCTAATATACCTACCTATTTTCTAATGTAACAACATCGACAAATATTATGAAATGTCCGAGTCATTTCAATGTGAACTTGGGATGATGGTGACAAATCTATCGTTTTACAAAGGACAGATGTAACCATAAACTTTTTTGCAATAGTGACAAAAAATTATTTATTTCATTCACTTACATACTTACTACTCTTGGCGATGAGCTGTCAAGTCATTACTCAAAGCACAAGCCCACATGCACTCGACCACGCGTGACGCATTGTTGATACAACTATTTCTATTTCAAATCTGTTGCATGATACCCAATTCTGTATTATAAATAACCAAATGATGTATCGACTATATATCATTTAAATTGAGTAAGGTACATTTATGATTTGGTAAATCTATGTAAAGGAATGTCTGTCTGTACATAAAACAGTTTTTATAGAATGATTTATTATGATTTTTAATGCCCTTGTTATATAATATTAACGCGACTTGAACTCTTGTTACTATAGAAACTATAGTAATAATAATCAGGCCTTTTCATCTAATCTAGATGATTTATACAGCGTCAGGGGCCACTTTTTACCCATGCCCCGATGAGTGGGACGCAGATGCAGTGCCTGGGACTTAATTTATATGAAGTAGGCTTGCAGCACCTATACCACCCTCTCAGCCGTTGGCTTTATCTACAGGAAAGACAAGGTCAATACGTGCGGAGCTGACTACGCCGCGGGTTTCTTCTCGATGTTTTCCTTCATCATTTAAGAGCACTGGTAATTGCGCACATCAATTTTTCGGGTATAGAAAAACCCATTCGAGTACGACCGGATTCGAACCCGCGACCTTAGGATCGGAATGAGGATTGTCTTTTCCGGAACAGATCTACTTGCTACGGAGCGAAATGCGGCGATTTTTTGCTACATTTAACCCAAATCAAAATATTTTTTTTGTGATTTATCTGCGGATATGACCAGCCATAAAAGTCACCTGATTCCATAAAACAAACATCCGTAACTCAATCTACAACTCTCATATTTCAACTTATAAACTTTCAAACATGTTTGTTGAAAACATCCCGGCTGCTCCCAAAATGGCATTTTGTTCAAAATAATCTCTGAGACAAATCTGAAAGAGTCGTTTGCTCCAGTTTTTTTTTTATTTTTTTGTAAAATCGCTTCCGGATGTAGACTCATTTGTCCCATGTCAGTTTTATGGCACTGTAATAATATTGTCGAATTTGTAGTTTCAGCCCCTTTTGCAAAGTTTCAGCCCCTTTTGACAGCAAACAAGTTACAACCTACAGAATACAAAACTAAACAATAATGGGAATGGCAGTTCTAAACGACAAGTCATTGTGAGTATATTATAATGCTATACATTTCTGGGATGGGCTGAAAATTCCCTTGACGTTTTCTAGTCTCTAGCGGTTGTAGTAGTATGTTTGTATTTGACAAATAAAACTGTAATTTTAGAAAAGTTCTAGATTAGAGAATAGTTACAGAAGCACAGTAGCACACCATGTTTTCAATCTATTCAAAGTCAAAGTCAAAATTTCTTTATTCAATAAAATCACAAGGAACATTTAAATTTATTTCCTTCCAATGCTATTGTGCTACTTCGTCATAGTGTGAAGTCCATGTATATTATGGAAAATAGAATCAGGTACAACTTTCTGTCCATATTTAGGTAAGTATTGCTGTCGTTTCTGTTGCTGAATTTTTCTAAACTAACCTAACTTAACAGCGCTAGAATTATAGCTGTCTTTGTAGTTTCAGTTTATGAGAAAGGGACGGCAATATTTTTAGTGCTGTCAAATTAGGTTAGTTTAGAAAAATGCAACAACAGAATCGACAGCACTGTCATATTTTGATTGCTAGGTAAGTCTACATCCAAAATGTTTATACACCCAACCGAGTTGGGTAAGCTACTGAATTCAAAATCATACCCTTTGTACTCAATCTTTGCTACACAATCTTTTTCTGTCCGTGCGTAGATTAGTCGCCTCGAAAACAGCTCATAATTAATTTCAAAAAGAACTTGAAATATCTGTCGTCGGCTGTAACAAATAAACACTAATTAGATATAAATAACTGTGTTTAGTTAATTATATGAGATGTCAGCTGAGAATAGGAGCTACTCGAATCGCTCAAAGTGTGACATCAGCGGCTGCTGTAGCCATCTTTTTCTTTTAAAATTAATTAAATGTTTGATGGTCTATATGACATAAGATTGAGAGTTTTTCTCAATCGGTGGATATGAGGTTTGAATCCGTACGTGTGTGGCATCATGGGGCCAACTGACAGGATTGACAGGCGTCACAGCTCAGTCAGTAATAGCTCTGCCTTGCGTGCTGTGGGTCGTAGGTTCGATTCCCACCAAGAACAAACATTTTTGCGTGGAAAACGTGGATGTTTGTTCTATGTCTGGGTCAGTCTGGGTTACTATATATTGTACGTATTTACCAAAAAAAATGTTTGAGTGTTCTATCAGCTATCTAGTTCCCATATCACAAGCTTTGCTTAGTTTGGGACTAGATGGCGTTGTGTGTAATTTAAAATGTCTCAGGCACTACAGCGCAGTGTTCCGTTCATCGGGGCATCGTTAAAATGGCTCCTGACGTTGTATAAATCATCTAGATTAGATGCAAAGGCCATGTAAACGCAACAAAATACACGCTCGCCCAACCCCCGTCCTCTGTGTGTTTTGGCCTTTAGTGATTCACAGTTCTTTATAAACGAACAGTCAAACACCTCGCCTAGTCGATGTTTACTCATACGTCTGTTAACAGGTCTTTGACGAGTTTTGTTTACCGGGAACATGTATCCAGGTGTGGTTCAAACTATTTTCTTATAGGAAGAAAACTGAATATATTAGTATGTATGTTACTAGGGGCTTTCGCGGAACTTACATTCTGCAGTCACTAGGAATATAACCCTTATCGTTTATGGAAGTGTTAATTTTTATACCGAAATTCATGTGACCAATGTGTGTGTACATTATTGACGTTTTTTGTAAATCAAACTGATTTTTTATTAGGTAAATACGTGTTCCGTTTTACCAAAACTGGATCGGTACACTAAAAAAAAGCTGATAGAAATTTTGTTTCTCAAATCAATAACATTCGTAATATTTGGTGTGGGAAACCGCTTTGCCACTATGATGTGGCATCTGTGGAATATTTGTCAATGTGAACAGGATGTTTAACCACGTAGTGTGTAGGTAGCCAATTCGTTTGTTCCCACACAACACCTGAAATAGATTTCCTGCGATTCATTCATGAATCAAGTTGTTTCTAATTATTTTATTACTAATCAGAATGCGAGCGGACGTTGTAAAGTATCTTGGGTTCAGTGATTGGGAATTCAATTGAATGCTTACATCTTAAAAGTTTTTGCAAGTGTCACAACTCAGTCGTCCCTGCCTTCCGTGTTGTAGGTCGTGGGTTCGATCGTGTAAGTGTGGTGGAAACGAACAAATTAAAAAAAAACTAAGGATTATTTTATTAACTATAAATACTCTGTAGTTACCCACTAATTTAACTCTGTTAAAGTAACTTGCCTTGTATAACCTTAAAATTTTATATTTATGGCCAAATCTGAACTATGCAGATAAATCTGAACTATGCGGATCAAAAGCAGGGATAATGAAATTAGCAGACTATTAAAAACATATAATTGTAAATTATGCTATGACTGATGACAAGGTAGCATTTGAAACTAGAGCACCTTCGACCTACCAGCATGCCGACGGCGACCTGTACCGTCATACAAGGCATCAATCATACAGAATCTAAAATACACTCTGACAATCCAACAGAGATTTATTGGTCACCTGACTCCATCTCCAGTTGCCAACAGGTTATATTCAGACCGCTAAAGAAAAATTTATAGTACCATCTGATTTATGAGCGTACAGGATGGTTAGGGCTCTAGACTTAACTTTTTTGGGCTATTCAATAAAAATATTTCAAACTTTATGATTTTGTACATGACACAAAAATAAATTAACTTGTGTCCCATGGAGCTCGAGCGAAAGAGTGAAGGTTTCAATATATCCGGTGCGTTCTTCGGAGATGGGACACGTTCATTAGTGTTGTGCTTTATCGTTTACCGTATGACTGACATATTCTTTCCACAGCTGCACAGTGTGTAAACAGTACCTTCTCCCGAAACCTTCGTGTTCAAAGTATCTATCAATATGAACAACTATGGAAGTAACAGCGTCTAGGTAACCAAGCTTCGTAACCAGCTACAGAGAAGGATTTTTGGTCTTTCTTCACAACCGGGTACAAACTAATAATAAAACGTTATCTTTTAGTTCTTTCTTCAAAACTCATTGACAAACCAATACCCACTCAGTTTAATATAAAAAGAGATTTACCTGGGTTGGATACTTGATCTCCCCCCCAAGTTTTAGGAAGTAGTCTGTATAGTAGTCTGTGTCTGTGGGTATAGACCCATTTGTCAGTCTCGTAAAATTGGTTGCAAGTTTACATTTTTTTTTTTTTTCGTTTATTTAGTGTACATTATTTCTAAAGAATGTACCCTAATATGATTACAATCTAGCCACAACGTGGGCTAATGAGTAATTTAAAATTAACTTAAATTGCTAGAATTGCTTAATCTAAGAACGTGTCCATTAACACGTTTCTTATTGTCTCTATTTAGGATTTAAGGGAAGACACTATGTTCATGTGTTCTTTAGTTTGTTTTCACTGAATTTCACTTATTTATTACACTAACTCAAAAGGTTTTTTCCTTTTGAGCCTTCTTATTAAGTCCGTATTGTCAAGGAGCTGGATCGCCTCGACGTTAACATGATGATGAAGCCTTAGTTCATGTGCTTCTGCGTATTTTTGAATAACACTAGCGACAAACTCGATTTTGCTGGCGGAGATCGTCATTTCTGATGTACCACGGGGCGTTCACTATTCCCCTCCGCACTTTATTCTGGAATCGCTGGATGATTTGAATATTGCTCTTTCTGGTACAGCCCCAGAGCTGTATACCATAAGTCCATACTGGTATAAAGACTTGTTTGTAAAGTAGTTCTAACTCGTCTTTTTTATTCTTGACGTGAGCTTTCCAGCGTAGCTTCGCGTCAAGCGTCATGCCCAAATATTTTGCCGTATTTTCATACGGGATGAGCTTCTTGTTGATAGAGATGGGAAGATAGTCATCTTTTTTGTTACTTAGTGCTTAGTGAGTGTGTTTCTGATATAAGATACACATCTACGTATTAATCATTGCTTGGCCTTGTACATAGCGGGCTTAGTGCTATTTTCAATTTTTTTCAGACGCTCATCGAAGGATGTCATAAACCTTAGTATTTCATCCAGCTTACTATCTGATTTTGTAGTCTGCTCGTTACAATGATTAGCGATTGTATGTTTAGCAGCCGCTTGTGCGTAGGACACATTTTTGTGAGTGGTGCTAGTGGCCCTTGCACCACGGCTTTGATGGTTAGTTATTGGAGTTTTGTCACTTATTAGCGTTCCAGTGACTTTTTGTGGCTGCCCGGCTAGTGGTTTCTTAACTGCCTTGCTTCTTATTTTTTGAATTTCTTTGGAGAAGCACATCCGGCTAACTACAGAGGTTGCGATCATGCAACCTCTGTAGTTAGCCGGATGTGCTTCTCCGCAATGAACACATTTTGGCTTGTCTTCTGCTGGTTTTTTGCAGTCTATAGTTAGGTGCTTCCCTGTGCATTTGACACACCTTGGTTCTTTGGCACAATATTTTTTACATGATTCGACATAGCTAAATGGTCCTCACTTGATTATGAAATAGAAATTGATGAATAATTCAGGCTTATTTGCAACTGGTTGCAATAAATAACTGTAATAAGAAGATTAAGGAGACAGAAAAGCGATCCAAATGTGTTTATAGTAATTCAAACGAGGATAAATCAAAACCATGTACAATAGGGTGGGTCGATTTGAGTGAAAAAAACTTTTTTTTGGATTTTTGCTGATGGGTAGGTGTCAAAAGTTGCAGAATAATAAGAACAATAAATTGTAGTAATTCGTTTTTTCAAGTAATATAACTTATAGCCCTCTACCTGCGTTTGAAATTTCGGAAATCTTGATATTTTCTAACCAAAGTTAAGTGAATAAAAATTAAAAATAAAACAAGTTAATTCCAAATACAATACGTTTTATTATTAATCAAACATTGTTTAACAATATTTAGAGAAGACAGTAACATTTTAATTGACATATTGCGGTGAAAAATGTATGTCAATCAGAGGAAAATCTCCGATTTTAGCATCTGAATTTGGCCTTACAATAAAAGGATGGCACTAAAGATCTAGACTGAATTTTCATACGGACACGTACGGATGAGACCATCGCGCGCCTTTTCTCCTGCTACTGTGATAGAAGCTTCAGTGACTAGCTTCACACAACGCTCAACAGCTTGGGTGTAACAGGGAAATTTGGAAAATTCTAAACTCATTAGTTTTAATACGCAACATTTGCAGCAAACTGGTTTTTTTCAGCAGACACCAACCCTACGTCCTGCACTTGCACTATCGCACTGCACTTGCGATAGCAGCCGCTCATCAATTAGAAACTCCGTACCTATCGGTCACATACCCTCACCAACTTTGGCAGATCTACGGTGTTGTATTTTACCATGGTTTTTTGAACTGCATCTGATGTGGACGGTACTGGTTCTCTGTCACCAATAGAGTCTGTCATCTCTTTACTCGCAGAATAAATTTTCCGCGTTGCACTTGGAACTTTATGCCGGACATTTTCCGTCTTGCGAACTTTCATGCGCTTTTCAAATGCTCGCTGCATTTTTTGGGTTGCGTGATGATCGAGGTTCTACCTATCATCATTTTTCCGTTGGTTCTTTGGTCTAACAGGAACGACCGTTCAATAATAGAAACCTTCTCATCCCTAGAACAGGTGCAGAAATCAAAACTACTGCATTTAGAAGCCGCGATATCAAAGAGGCTTGTCATAGCAGTTTGTCGAAAAATTCGGACTTATGCCTTATAAGAATCAGTTCTTTTTTTGTTTAGGATAGCGAATAAGCTTTATGTATTCACCATAATACCTCTTGAGCAAGTCCTTAGTGAGTTTAGTGCTCGCAGTCCGAATCAAAGGAAGTCCGGATCTTTTGGATCTCGCGGCAGACAGAGGAGAGAACTTCGGTAACAGATTGCTGTTTTCCTTTGTTTTTTTTTCTTGCAAATCATGTCGCACATACAAAACGGACTTTATTACGTCACTTACAGCAGGTAAAACATTCGCTCATAATACAATGGTAGTTTCAAAGATAGGAAAATTTACGTCACTTCGAGTTTTTAACACTTTTGAACTCGTTTTGAGGAAGTAGGTATTTGACACACACGTAAGGCCAATTTTACTTCTAATTAACTGAAAATACAGTCCTAATGAGCCTTTTTTTAACACGAGACAGTATCAATATGCAAACACATTCAAAACAAAACAAAAATAATAGTGGATTTCCCGCGTCAAGATCACGAGTGCACTGCGAAAATCTAGGAATTTTGATGATATGCAAGTGGATCTATCTCGCTCTCTAATGAGTGCATAAAGCTGCGATCTCGCATATCACTTGATAGATTATACCATGTTACAAAAAAGTACAATTTAGGCACGGAAACTAATATTACGTACAAGTAAATCAAATGGGAAGTGGAGTCAAAAATTAGCTTTTTTCGTTTTATTTAGGCACCGGTAGAGGGCTAAAAGTTATATGCAATAATTTTTTTGTTAATTATTTTTTAATTATTATCACCCAATGCAACTTTTGAGACCTACCCATACTTAGTTTTCGACATTTGTAAAAATCGACCCACCCTAATGTACAAGGCATAAAAACATATTCATAGTTAATATAACACGCTAAGATGTATTACGCAATTCACAAATATGTTTTATATATAATTTATAAGCAAGCGTTTGACCGCAATCTCACCTGATACAAATATGTGTGATATGTGTTAAAAATGATTAACAACTGCCTATTATATCCAGCACATTAATATGAATTGATAAATCAAAGCCCAGTACAAATTATTATGGGAAAATAGTTAATACATCAACCCAAGATCTATCTAAATAGTCTACATTTAACTACAGTTGGAAATAAAGCAAACGTTATTCACGAAAATATGCTACGAAAGAACAAACGAGTGCGTAATTTATGCAAGTAATACCATGATAAATAGGAGTAGGTACCTACCTACCTATACAAAATTTTTCAAAACATTCGAATACATTTGAAAACAATCTATTAGTTTTTGTCGGTTTATAACCACGATCGATTGTAACCTGCGATCGATCGCCACACCAATAATAATAACGTAGTAACCAAGTGTAACTCATCACAGTAGAGTAATATTCTTAAATTCATAAGATATCTATGAGAGCATCCTTTATCTTCAGCGGAAAACACCTCTTCAGCGCTACGTCAGCATATGACGAGTGCGTTATCCAACCGTCGCTGCCGTCGGCTGCAGCGTCCCACGCAAGTTCCACCCGGCCTCGGCTCTCCGCCAAAATTTTCATAGTTTAGTTACGATTTCGAAAACGACCCGACGCCTCCCGCCGCCGGCGACAACCGATTTCTCACGAAATTCACTTGCCATCGTCAAGTTCTCGTGCGTCTCGCTAAGTGTTTGTGTTATTGACTTAGTGCTTAGTGACACTGTTGGATTTTTTTTCACCTGTGCAGCGGTATGTATATCTTGTGTGTGCTTTGAAGTTCAATGTCGAATGCGACCATGGGTAGCTTATAGGTTGTCTGTTATAGAAAGCAAATATAATAGAGGTCTAAGTTGAGACCCTTGTGGTACTCCCAATCATTTTATGGTCTTTGTTGAAACAATTAAAGTTATATGGCTAGATTTTTTAAAATTTACAGCGGTTTACGATGTTAAAATTTGAGAAATTACTGAAATTTTTCGAGAAATTGAAGGAAATCGGTTAGATAATCGTCGGAAGTTCAAAAATGCATGTTATAAAAAAATGTGCGACGCTGACTTTCCATGATTTCGGGGGCCTTCGGTTGCTACAAAAATAGATCGAGACGTTTCGTTCACACTCATGAAAATTTTAACACTGGACACCCACTCACTTACACTTCACCTTGCGAATAGAGATGGCGCTGACCGGATGAGTCACTTTCTTGAATCGACCATTGCAGCAGCCAATTTCATATTGTAGCCTTTATGATTAATGACTTGCAAACCACTGGCAGTTGGTAACAATAATGCAGTGTTGATGCCGATGAATGTAGTGTCTGTATTATCAGCTTTTACAGTTGAGGATAACCATACAGGTTCTGACAGAAACATAACTTAGCGCTCCAAAACATTTACACTAACAGTGAAGGTCAACATCCTGGATCGTAGTAAATTCTTGAAATAACAATTTAAATAAGATTTTGGTAAGAAAACACAGCGCTATGCTGAGAAACAGTATAGAAGAATCTATGCAAAGTTTTAAGCAAATCGCAATAATTATTCTATTGGTTGTAGACACGTGAATTATTGGTAAAAATATAAATACTATGCTAACAACATTTAGGGCGGCTTGCAGCAGAATCACTAAAAGTGTTTAACAGCTAAATAGATTTAAATCTGACGTATTTATATGACTTGACAACTCGCTAAATACTATTTAATAGATAAACGCGTTTAGCGATTCTGATGCAAGCCGCCCCTAGACTAGTAATTTTTTTTGACAAACAATTTTTACATATCATAAATATTCAAATAAATAACATTCATAATCCTAAGAGCTCTACAGCTGATGAGGTTATCTGCTATTATGGTATATATTATAATTCTAAATTAGGTGTTTTTACTAATTACCTTACAGCTATTGAACTTGTGATGTGATACTATAATACACTGAGGTTATGTAGGTATCTTTTATTTAAAACTATTTAATATATAAAAGGTGTAATATATATGTTTAAATAATGTATAGTATGTGAGAGACAAGCAAGTCTAACAATCTCATCTTGAAAGCAGAATTCAGAGAGGCGTTCAAGAAAATTATTATATGCAATAAATAGTACTTTGTACATCAGTCTAAACATTTCATAGTATACGATGAGTTTATAACTCTTTGATGTATTAAATCGGCTATAATAATTTAGTATGCTGATGAATTGGTTACTGTCAAGAGAAGATCTAAGCTTTATATATTTACTTTGTCTTTGCTAGCAAATCTATTTACAGAAAATAAGTAGGTATCTCATATTGAACGTTCTACTAAGGTTTGCTAACAATTAATAAATACGTATAATTTTTACAAAAGAACGGAGTAACTATGTTACAATATGCTGATTTAGATTTGATGAAGTTAAATAATTACGGTAGTTGTAAATACTATGAAAATATTATAACTTTATGCCGTTTGATTATAATTATTTTGATTATAGGTATTATAGGAATATAATTTTGTTTAATCTAACATAAAACTAATTAATTACAAGTATTTAACCAATCAATAACTGTTAAACTAACAATATGCAGTCAGATACTGCACTTACTGGTTTATGCACAGAAAAGAGAAAATAAGTAGAATTAGTAAGTAGGTGGATCCGCTTAATATCAAGTCTGCATCGCATTACGCACTTCAAGCTCCGCCTAGCTCCGCTCACTTCAGTCGTGTTTGAATTTTGTCATGGTAACCGTACTTGAAAAAAATCATTAAAAAATATAAACATGCCATATTGTGCTGTTTTAGAGTGCAAAAACGATAGCGGAATCAAAAATTTAACAAATGGGGGCATATCATATCACCGATAAGTAATATTTTATTGTTAATTGTTAGTTTTGTTAAAATGCAAAACCGTCAAAGAAAAAAATTTAAGTCATACATGTTAAAGTCGCGTTTCTTTTAAACCTCAACTTTCGCTACTCAGTTAGGGATGTGGCCCCAATAAACTGATGAATGCGTTATCGATAACTTTAATGGCTGGGTCAGATGAAAATTACAGAAATATTTTGAAAAAATAGGTATATCTTCTGGTTTCAGTTTACCCAATGTGCCAGACATAAAAAAAAATTGATTGATGCAACTGGGAAACAAAATTGGTTTCCTACAAAATACAGTAGGTACAATTTGCTGCACTTTAAGGACCAAGATTTTGTAATTAAAAAAAGTGGAAACAAATACATTGTTGGCACAGCTATACCGACTCTAATAATTTTGTGTTTTCAGGTAATTATAGTGTTATTATTTATATTCATGAAGTTTTAATTAATTAGGTAGGTACCTTCATTCTTGGTCCTTACCCAAGTATCAGACTGACAATAGTGTCAGTCTGATACTAACCTTTGTGATTGATTATAATTAAACAAAGAAAGAAAATATTTTTATTTCGACCACTACAATCGGCAGAGCCCTTGGACACAACGTATCAGACAAATGTAATTGCGGCTAAACGTAGCTATTTCGTTATCAATCAGTGGGTAGGTAATAATCGATATCGACAAATTCGTCATGTATCCTCATTGGTCACATCACTAAGTGAGTAGCTATGTTTGTCATAACAGCCATTGCATTATCAATCTTAAGGTTTGTTAATAAAGACTATAACAAAAATGCTTTGCAAAAGCGCCACCTTTTGCTGAGTAGACGAAGTAAACTTTAATTTTTATCACTTGTTTATTTTATTGAGTTTTGAACCATGTTCCGATGGAACTAAGGTTTTATATCAATAAAATTATTTTAATGGATTTAGGTCCGTTTTACGTTCTCTTTCAACCAATTATAATCTTTATTTCTAAGTGTGTTAGTTTTGACATGGTGTGAGTTTAGCTACACTGGTTCTCATACTAAAAAGTCATCATG
Organism: Gandaritis pyraliata; assembly: GCA_947859175.1. Classification (NCBI taxonomy): domain Eukaryota; kingdom Metazoa; phylum Arthropoda; class Insecta; order Lepidoptera; family Geometridae; genus Gandaritis; species Gandaritis pyraliata. The sequence continues at coordinate 2,663,532 of OX401875.1, read as the reverse complement.
CTCTTTCTATTTACTTCCTTTGTTCTGTGGGTTTATGCCTTGCAATGAAACTAAAACCACTAAGAGAATAAGTATTTTCAATGCTTGTATACGAGTGTCAATCAATTTTTGAAATATATGTTTTCATAATATGAAATGGCAGTAACCTCAAACAAACTTCTCGTTTGCAAATTTCAATATTTTTGAAGTTAAAAAACACACAAAAAAAGCACAGTTTTGATCAGAAAACTTGATTGAATCAATATGATATTTTTGCTGAATCTTTGCATTGTTATTCTCTAGATCGTGAAGTTTTACAATTTTCCACAATTACATTTAGTGCTACGCAAACGAGAAATTGTCTGACGTTACCCATCGTCTTAAAAAAATGAAGTTGGCTCAAAACTGTTAAGTTTTATTTATATATCTTGAATTTTTGAGATTGACACGCTCAAAGTTTACATTGCAAGTTCTTGTTTTCATCTTTAAATACATGGGAGGTAATTATATTAGTACAACAGTTTTCTGCAGTCAAACCACAATCCACTATACCTAACCTCATGACATCTATGGTTTATGCTAAATAATGTAAATAACAGAGTTCTATTTGTCCACAGCGAAAGCACAGGGTTCATATTCTTCCGTAATGACCTGTAGCTAGCACCATGGGGGTTTCCGACGACTTAGCCCCGAGTTTCACGCAGAAGCCAGCCCTGCGCCAGGAGGATGATGGCAACAGGCTGGTCTTCGAGTGCCAGCTACTGGCGGCTCCTAAGCCAGAGATATGCTGGTACCGCAGCGATGAACTGCTCAAGGAAGATACTAGGACTAAGTTTAAGTGAGTACCTGTTCTTAATACCTGTACCTGTCAAAAGCTCTTCTTAGAACCTTAGGAGTGTTTTAGTTTAGGTACCCAATCAACTTCAGTGCTTTATTATTATTGCCAGCCAAGCCACACTGTCATAGGAGTTGTATTTCAATTGTATCTGTCTATATTAGTTTTATCTACTTGGATTTTTTGTACTCTACATCACTTTCTTTCAGTCTAATTGTTATGTTTTTATTCTTCACTATCTAGTGCTTTTACTCTTCAGTACAATTACATTATTGTATACTTAGGTTTATCTTTCACCATAGAAAAATATGTAACAGCAGAAAAGTGGGTACAAACTCTGCATTTGTTTATTTATGAATTTATTTCGGTTTTAAAGACTTTGCGCGATACTATGTCAGTTTTATTATACGGTGGCCGGTGAATACTTGGTGAGTTTCCTCCACTAATATAGCCGATGACACTACTTCTCTACATTTCTCATGATGACGCTTACCGTCACTTTGTTTGTTATAAAAATTACCATTTATTTTACTCCTTAGTATATTTTTGGATACGAGTTTATAAACTGTTTTATTGCTTGAGGTTTCATTGTCATCACTCAGCCCACCTGAAAGTATTTATGTTGATGTAGACAGTCAGTAATTCTTTAGTTTAATTATTTTCGTCTGCCAAAACAATTATTTTGTTGTTGCATCATTTGCTTCAGTCTGGGCCTTATCTTTATTAATGTCGTCAAATGCTTGTTTTACGCTCAATTGTTTTACCTATTCAGATTAAACTTATCAGATGTTATAATTTTCAACATAGTTTTATAACTCTGTATTGTATTATACTTTTTCCTGGTATATGAGTTTTAGTTTTCTGCTAATACTACTTTCTTTACTTTTAAAAATATTGTATATTCATGGACATTTCACACGACAACATAAAAACAATATTATTTACGAAATATCATTACTTGTTATTTTGTAGACTTTTAGTCTGATTTTTCAAGTTAGAGTCTCCTGTTAGAGTCCTCGATAGCATTTGGTTTTACGAGTCTTGATCATTGTTGTTACTTACAACCTACACTTGGAATATCTTCACTGCTTTCATTGCGAATACCGTTTACGCATTGAAAATAGCCTTTACTTGAGTTACACCTTTCAACTCGATGTCTCTTATCACGTCCCAATGCGATACTATCACTCAGCTTCTTGATCTCTTCATTACAATCAGCTTCTCTTGCCAAAACAATTACTTTGTTGTTACATCAGTCGCTTTCATCCGGACCTTCGTTTCAAGTAGATTTCAGGTCAACGCTCCTTGCCACTTTGCTTTTAAATGATTTGTTCCGTTACTTCCTTTGAAGCGTATTGGGCCAAAGACATTTACGATTGGTTGACACAGTTGGCACTGAACACTTTATAGGACGTCTGACATTCAATGGAAAGAAGTTTTCAGTATCAAGTCTAATTTAAGCGTAGTGACTTCATTGAGATGATATTTGTGTGCTTCTGAGATTAAAGTTACATGCATTTTTTTATTATTATCATTCTGAACTTGTTACACTGTCGAATGGATGAACATCTATCCAATACACACCAGGATTCAATAATAAAAGCTTTTTTGAAATTATTACCTAAACATTAGGAGCGATAGGCGAGCTGATTCGTAACGTATGTTTCCTATCTTTAGTAAGATCAAAGTGATCTTCATAACGACAATCATAACTTCAGTATGTTTATATCTCAGACCATGCTATCTTTTATTTTAATCGATTTATACTTTCATAGTTGAGCCGTTTCCAACAAACGTTTAACAGTTTAGCAAAAGATACTTTGTTATTAATAGAGATTCAGAATTTCCTTGTTCAAATAAAATTGTTATATTATTTGAATGCTTGAGTTGATACAAATCCAACACCTGCTGCACGTGACTCATCACAATAAACTTTCGAGAGCCCTCTCTCGTATAGATTGAGTTAGCGGTGTTGTAAAAAACCAATAGTATACGTATAAAGTAGAAGAACTATAAAGTTTTTAATTTAGGATTTACGTAGAAGGTATACTTTGTACAGATAGAAGAAAACGGACTAAAAATAAAACCTGTAGCATTTAGATGCAATGATTGATCGTTACTTACGGTTGAGTTGATCGCAGCAACCAACTCGTCAATGTCATCAAACTCAATACAAACTCTACCTAGTGTATCTACTCTACATACAGCGATATTTTGGTGATACAACAAGTAGCTTTTGACAGAATCATAGTCATACACTCATGAGGAGTCTCCGGCGTGGAAACTAAGCCGTGGGGTTTCCCCACAATGTTGTCCTTCGCGCACTAACCATGTCTTTCCTGTGGATAAGGCCGACTGAGCAGGTGCTGGCCACTAGCCAAGTCTGCGTAATTTAAAAACTGTCTCGAGTCTACTACAGAGTCCCATAAGTAGAAGCGTAGAATAAAAAATAGTACTACACTACGCAGGGTCAATACTCTGGCCAAGCCGCTGTATCAAATAGAGCTGTATATTACAGAGCAGTAACTATGACCCTTCGTTAAAAGAGGGTATAATATAATTTTAAAGTTTTGTGGAAATTCGTGCAACCATTTAGGTCGGCTTGCACCAGAATCGCTAAACGCGTTTAACTATAGTATAGTATATAGTATTTAGCAAGTTGTCAAGTCGCCCTTAATATCCGTTATACAGAGAAAAAGTCAAGATTGTAAATGTCATTGCAGATAATCTAGAATGTTGTTTGAAACTAGCGTCATTTTCATGAGTCAACTTTTTAACATACAATTTTAGTGTTGCTGTATTCACCTCGTTTTTTTATAAATGAATGCTTCTGTTTGTTCTCCAGGATCCAGAGCATCGCCAACAACAAGTTTCTGGTGGTGCTCGAGTTAGACGACGTGATCGAGACGGACGCGGGGCTGTACAAGGTCAAAGCTAAGAATAAGATGGGCGAGGTGGCCGCCTCCATCAATCTTAACTTCAGCCGTGAGTATTACTTTCATATCTCTGTGGTTTTGTACAGGTGATTGGTTATGGATGGATGTATGATGTGTATTAAACGTGACCATCGTGGTTATAATTTCATTTCTTTAAACTTCAAAAAATAGACATGGTCGTAAGTGAGGTAGTTTAACTAAAACACTTCTTGTGGTTATTAATGTAGTGCCAATAGTAAAACTTCTTTTTTTAATGCTATTTCCATCTTTGTAGACATCATTACAGGAGATACTGTCAACACTGAAAGTAATAAAGGACCTAGTATTGTCCGCATAATGTAAAAGCCTTAGGTACGAAATGACAGTTCTTCCCACACATTTGTAATTGAACAGAACCAAACAACCCGTCAAACAAAAGCAAACATTTTGTCAACAGTAACACAATACCAGCCAAGGTTTCGCAAATAGCCGCATTAGTCATACACAACAATTTCATACCTACGCTTCAATCGAGCCAAGCTAAGAGTCACATCCCTTGGCAAAAAGAAAAGATTCACGACTCAACCAAATCAATCAATAATCCTACGCCAGAAATATCTATGGCTTTAATTAGATTTCTCGTTAATATGACTCATGTTTTAGCAATGCAAAGCTTCAGCGTGTCATGATGTTTTTACGTTGATTTAAACAATGAAAAACCTAATCAATTAGTGGAAGCATGCAAACAATATTACAAATCCCTGCTAGTAATAATTAAGAACTACAAGTATTTAGTTTAAGAACAAGTAAGATTTGGGATGAAGTCGAGGATAAAAAGATGACTTGATATATATAAACAATCACTTATTACATGCATGCAACTAGCAGAAATCATTAAAATTTGTGATCAAGGCGACGATAATAAGAAAAATAATGATTTAGTATATAAAACACAGGGTAAAACTATGGTTGATAGGTTGAAGCTTGTAAGCATGATACACTTGTAAACAAATACGAGGCTTGTGTAAAATGAAAACAATATAGTTAAAACTATTTATAGATTGGAATCTTGGTTACAAAGTAGAAAACCGTGGAAGTGTACATTGTGATAGAAGCTTTTTTTGGTAAAGATTTTTAATTGCTCTAGATTCAATATTTGACCTAGTCATAAGAAACATTCGCTGTTTTGAGCCAAACTACCCTAAAGCATAGGTAGATACTTGGAAATCAACACAACATAATTATGAAACTGTTGCAACTAGAGGTAGATTACATACACCTACTTTTAATAGATAAAGAGTAGAGAAACATATATAACATTCAAACAGAAACAGGCAACTAAATAAAACAAGGCAGGTATTCAGTTTATAAAAATAAGCTTCTATCAGATCATACAAACACAGATTTGTTAAACCAGAGACTTCCAGACATAAACATTTGTGATCTTACAGTGATAAATCTAGAAATAAAACCCGAGGTTTGAAGAACCACACGGTCTCGCGGTCGTTTTTCGTATAATATTCATGGAGTTTTACGACCTATAAAACTTTGAAATACTTATTCTGGAGATTCAATAAATATATTTATGTGAGACAACGAATAAATAAATATATTATGATGGAAAAACGTTTAGAAGTGTGTCATCATAATTCTTTATATTTTTTTACAAAGATATAGGGAATTATTATTGTGTGAATGCTTACTGCTTGAAATTTTAGTCAATTTCTTCAAAAATAAACTGATTTTATCAATAAGTTGTAACTAATAACCGCATTTAACTTTTTCAGCCGCTGACGAAGAAAAACAGAAGTGAGTATTTTTTATCTACTTTACTTTAGACCACCCCAAATAATGTTCCAAACACTACTTATTTTTTCAACTTCAGATTTCAATTCGGTTATAATTGGTAAACACATCAAATTTCGATGCGTTTGCTATTTGCCTCATTCCACATTTTGTCCACAAACTCAAATATTAGACGAAGATGATAAAATAAGTGTTTTTAGTTCTAATAGGTGATGTGTAGCCTTATGTATGCAGTAATGTATGTATTTATTTTCTTTCACACATTTATTAGATAAATAAATAAATATTCAGGGACATTTCACACAACACCCTCTAGTCCCAAACTAAGCAATGCTTGTAATATGGGAACTACACTCGAGAGCAATGATTCCGGGTCACTTAAAGAATGTTAAAAATCTCGGAAACTAAAAATGATAGGTTAATGCAATAAATTGTATTTAATAGACAATGTAATACTCCTTAAATGAAAGTAAAAAAATATGAGTCACCATACATTTTATTAACACAAAATTACATAAAGAAAAAAACTGCTGATCTCTCCTTAAAACAAAAATAGGAAACATGAAATTTTTGAACTTTATTACGATTTGACTTGAATTTTAATACTTCGTATTGCCTCCTCGTGCTTCCATTACTGCGTTTACGCGGTTTGGCATGCTGTACACCAAGTTCCTTATACGATTTTGGGGAATATTCTCCCATTCCTCTGTGAGAGCAATTTTGAGCTCACGAAGCGTGATTGGGGGAGGGTTTCGTTGTTTTACGCATCTGCCTAGCTCGTCCCAAGCATGCTCGATCGGGTTGATATCCGGGCTGCGCGCTGGCCACTCCATACGAGTAATGTTCATCTCTTGAAGGTAGTCATTCACAATCCTACCTGTATGAGGTCGGGCATTGTCATGCATAAATATAGCATCCTCACCTAAATTGACCATAAATGGACCAACATGATCATTGAGGATTTCTTCCACATATCTTACGCTAGTTAAAGAGCCGTTTTCTATGATCACCAGCTCTGTGCGACTTTCAGAAGAAATTCCGGCCCACACAAGTACAGACCCACCACCGTAGGCTACTTTTTCTTCGATGCATGCTTGCTTGAATCTTTCCCCTGGTCTTCGATACACTCTGTGTCTTCCATCGTGCTTGTAGAGCATAAATTTTGATTCGTCGGAGAACATAACTTTTGACCAATCTTCAATACTCCAATTTACGTGGCTCTGGGCATATCTTAGTCTTGAAATACGATGCCCACGCTCCAGTTTAGGGCCGTTTGCAGGTCTAAGGGGTTTTAAGTTAGATTCAGCAAGCCGACGTCTTACTGTCCATGCACTTGGGTTACTTCCTCCGAGGCGTCGAAACTGATTTGTGAGTTCAGTTCCTGTGAGAAAGCGATTTCGAAGCATGGTGTTCACCAAGTATCGGTCTTCTCGTGCTGTGGTACACCTGGTTCTGCCCGTTCCTGGTCTGCGTAGGTTAGAACCAGTTTCTTCGTAACGTCGGAGAACTCTTTGTACTGTTGACAGCGACACACCGACAGTCCTGGCTGTATCGCGCTGACTCCGGCCGGTTTCCAGCATTGTAAGTATTCTGGTGCATTCTTCAGGCGTAAGCGACATAATTTCAGCTTGAATAATGAATATAGAGCACTATCAACATGGTTTATATACCCACATAAATGACAGATTACAAACAAAAGCAAAACCAAATGCTGTAATTTCGTAGTTCCATCTTCGAAAGTGGCCCTTTTTCAAATTTGATTTTTTTAAGATATAACTTTACAATAACTAAGAAGTTTTAATACCTTCATTTAAGGAGTATTACATTGTCTATTAAATACAATTTATTGCATTAACCTATCATTTTTAGTTTCCGAGATTTTTAACATTCTTTAAGTGACCCGGAATCATTGCTCTCGCGTGTAGATGCTGATAGAATACTTGTATACTTTTTTTTTGTAAATACATACTTATAATACATAGTAACACCCAGACATCAGAACAAACATCTATGTTTTCCACGCACAAATGTTTGTTCTTGGTGGGGATCGAACCCACGACCCACAGCACGGAAGGCAGAGCTATTACCGACTGAGCTGTGACGCCTGTCTAATTTATTAATAAGTGTATTACTCAATTACAGACAAGTGGACGGTAAAGCGCCGACGTTCGCGCGCAAGCCGGCCATTAGGCAGGAGGATGATGGCAAGCGGCTCATATTCGAGTGCCGGATCGAAGCCGAGCCTGTGCCCAGCGTCGTGTGGTTTCACAACACTGTGGAAGTCAAACTTGATGCAAGACACAAGGTAAAGGTCTTAAAAGAATTTGTTCTACCGGCAATCAGTTAACACATTGTTTGTACCTACTTTATTAGAACGCGTCATGATAAACTGTTCTATTGTCACACTTACGTCTATCATCGAACTATTAGGTAGGAAGGAACTTTAAGTATGTATGGTTAATATTTAGATTACCCGCTGTTTCATGTTTCGTACTGTACTGTTAAATGAAAACTTTATTATATACTAACTTAACGTACTTAGATCCTAAAATGTGTTAATGCTCGCACTGTGTTTTTGCATTTGAATAGGTATGGGTGAATCTGAATTATGAGACTTAGCAGTCCCAGGCTCGCATATTCTAATAAAGAAATCTATGCTTGGGTACGGGTGAGAGCTCCAACAGTAAACGCGAATACGGACATTAGAATCTAGACTGAAGATTCAGTTTAATAGGATCCTGTGGAGTTTCCAAAAAAAATCTTCTTTACACACCTCAGATTATAGAAATCTATATTCTAAGTTACAAACGTAACGTGATGTAGCTTGCTTAGTAATTTTCAGCAGGTTCGACTAAAGTTCACTATAACGTTCTTTTTATTGGTTTATCTTTCTCGATTCAGCAATATCATTTACAAGTAAACAGGAGAAAAATTGAAACAAATAAGGCTTTGGATATTATGTTGTGTATTATTCTTATTCATCGACCGAAGATAGAAAATATAATTTAGAAATGACAAGACATTCTGTCCCTAAATATAGAGGTGTGAAATTAAAAATAACAGGTACCATTACAGGTGTTCTAGTTTTAAAATTACGTCAAGATGGCCTTGACCCCAATAGAGTTGGCTAGAGCTAATGCCAGCTGACACGATGACCTTTTGTCCTAATTCTGTCATACATTTTATATCACGTGTACGTTTTATCAAATGTTTTGTTTACAAAACTTTATTTTTATTTCAGTCCGCTTTTTCATGTTTAGTATGTCATTATTATTATGTTTTATTATGTCTATGGTTGTATGAAACTTTTTTCTATTTTTTATTTTTCAATATTTAAAGCTTAAATTATTCGTTCTATCGTTATGATCGGCATCTTTTTTCAATGATATTTTTTTAAATACGAAATATCTTTTTGATTTCTGAGACATAGGTACCTACCCAGTTTCTAATTTCTGCGGTTACAGTTTAAAATGGATTGTCTTTAAATTTAAAGTAAAACATTGATCAATTTCAGTTGACAGTAAACAAGGATGGTAAATCATACCACGCCTCGTTGGAGATCAGCAATGTAACAGTGGAGGACGCTGGCAAGTACAGGGTGACGGCTAAGAACGAACTCGGCGAAAGTAACGCCACAATCAGCTTAAACTTCGACAGTAAGTATTCCATCACCTGTTTTATGTAGTTAAAAACCATGTACATAATTTTAAAACGCGTATCTTAAACTAAGGTTTCGAAATGACAGAACAAACAACAACTTCAAAAATTTTGTCAATTTACCATTTGTATATTGACAATTTTGTATACCGATAAAGTTTTATCTAAATCAAAGTAACAGTTGGGAGGTTTTTGAAAAACAGAAAATTAAATAAAAATATTTTTTGGTATAGGAAAGATGTACCTACTAGTAGTATGTTTAAAAATGCTTCAAGTTGTTTTAACCGCTGATTGTGTGACCCTAATATACTTAGTTAGATGTAATTATCACGTCACATACGTAGATGTTGCAGCATAGCTTTTGTGATCATCGACTAATTCAGTTACTCTACATAATACACTGATGTTTTGTATTTTAAGATGTTTTCTTAGTTTTTTATTGATTTGATTAGGATACACGCTTCACATGACACCTGAACACACATATGCACACACTACACACACAATTCCCACAAGTACTATTGCACAAAAAGTTACTCATCAATTTCAATTTTTCTATTTAGTTGCATGTTTCCTTAACTCTATCGTATCGTACATTTTATACTATCTCCATTATTTTGTACTCACCCCTCTAAAACTAGGCTTTTTACTAATATAACCCTCACAACTTTGTAGTTAGATTATAATCTGAATTATTTTTGTGCTTTAGCGACTGCACAAGTAACAAAATAATCAAGCAACTGTCATGCGTACGGTTTGTTAGACTGAATGTAGACTGAAGAAAATTATCTAAGAATAATCCAAGTTATATTATTATAAGTATTATATTTGAGAGCATTATCTTTTACTGCATTCTTAAATTATTAACTCTATTGGAATTTGACTGCGGATTTAAATAATACACAAAACTAAAAGAAAACATCTTAAAATAATTACAAATAATCAAATTGATAACGTGAAAGCTGCAAATCTTCGTGTTAGTGATAAAGTTTTTCAAGATAATAATGTTTGATTTGCTGAAATAGGCGACGAAGCGCCCGTACCTGAAGACTTTATCAAACCGACGTTTACGGAGAGACCCGTCATCAGGCAATCGGATGATGGTACCAAAATCACTTTCGAATGTCGATGCGTTGGCAAACCGAAACCAACCATCACATGGTAAGAGAGCACGGCACGGAAAGTATTTTAACTGCACTGCACTCCGATGAAGTAACAAAATTAACACTTACACTCGCTGATACAGGTACCATGGAAAGAAATTAATAAAAGAAAGCAGTAGATACAAAATAACGTTAGAAGAGGACCAAACATTATATCACATGGCGCGACTCGAAATCATAGGCGTTGAGAATTCGGACAGGGGAGAATACAGAGCTTTAGCGAAAAACAAACATGGTGAAGGCGTGGCCAAAATAAATCTGAACTTTGAAGGAAGCGGAAAACCTAAGTAAGGAGTTAAGCAACGTAGCAATTGTTTACTATAATAACGGTAGTGTACCTATTTGCTAAAATTTTTATCTTTTGAACAGAATACCAGACGGTAAAGCACCGAGGTTCCCTAAAAAACCAACGATTAGGCAAGAAGGAGATGTTTTGATTATGGAATGTGTACTAGAAGCATATCCTGTTCCTGACATCAACTGGTTCCATGGCGATAGGGAGATAAAAGATGGAGCAAAAATGAAGATGTCCCGAAAGGCGATAGGAAAAGATACATTTAATCTGACACTAGAAATTCTAAGTCCAACTAGGGAAGATGGTGGAAATTATAGGTGTAATGCCTTCAACTTGTTTGGTGAGAGTAATGCCAACATTGCTCTCAATTTCCAAGGTAAACTAGGACATACCTCTAACCTACAACTAGTTAAATTAAAGTATTTAAATAATAATTTATAATGTACGCATACAGTAGCAACAGCATGCAAAGCTTTCGGCTTTTGGGCTGCATGATATGCTTTTAAACAAATATCGAGATTTATTAGTAATGTGATAAACTTATTCACGTAGGTGGGGATGACGAGAACGGTTTCGCTCCATCGTTCATCGAGAAACCTCGAATCATTCCCAACGAAGATGGCACACTCATCACTATGCGTTGTGTCTGCAAAGCTAAGCCGGCGGCTGAAGTCACGTGGTACAGAGGAACGACGGTGATCAAGGCTAGCAGTAAAACAGAAATCAAATCGAAAGTAATCGAAGAAGATGTATACGAGTTGATGTTGCTTTTGAGTAACCCATCGGCAGCGGATGGTGGTGCTTACCGCTGCCACGTAAAAAATGAGTTTGGAGAAAGCAACGCTAACCTTAACCTGAACATTGAAGCCGAGCCAGAACCGGAAGGCGAAGGCCCGACGTTTGTTGAAAAGCCAACGATCCAATCAAAGGACAATGGCAAATTAGTTATAATGGGATGTAAGGTCAAAGCTAGCCCGAGACCAACGATCGTGTGGTACCACGAGGGTAAAGAAATCAGGGAATCGATGAAAATCAAGACCAGGATCGAAGTCAAAGAAGACATTTACACAATTATTTTGGAACTTGTCGACCCTGGGATTGAAGACTCCGGATTGTATAAATGCAACATCAAAAATGAACTTGGAGAGCTCAACGCGAATCTTACGCTCAATATTGAAAGTAAGTTTTGTACACATAATCGGGGTATGTTTTTAATAATCGATGGTGATATTTATATTTTTTTGTTATTTTTACAGTCATTCCAGTTATCAAAGAGAAACCGAAGGTCATTAAGATAGTTAAAAAGAAGACTGTTATTGTTGAATGTAAAGTATTAAGTAAATTTGCACCAGCTTGCACCTGGTTCAAGGAAGCTAGTGCAGTCAGGGAGGACTCGAGGCATACTGTGCTTATCGAACCTCTAAGAGAAGTAAGTGTCATACTTGTACTTGTAGGGCGGACTAGTTTTCGCAATAAGGCCGCAGTTGGCCCCTTTTTGCGTGAGTGTCACACAATAATACTTTTTATAAGTTAACCAATAATCTTCAATAACTTAGGGCTTATGACGGACAATAATAACAGAACATAACATGATTTTTTTTTTTTCAGGGAGAATTCACAGTTAAATTGGAAATTTCAAACGTGTCCCAACATGACAAGGGTTCATACAAACTTGTCGCTAAGAATGAGAAGGGTGAGGCAATATCGCAGCAAGTGGAAATTACAGACATACCTGAGGAAAAAGGAGATAAACCAACGATCATCAAGCATTTCAGGAGTCTGGTTAGTCTATGGTGTTTCAATGTACAACTGTACCTACTTAAAAGACTAGAAGATATAAGTCAAAGATCATTAAGTATTTTTCATGGTCACAGCAAAATGATATTTGTTTGATATATAAGTCTAATGCTCTTTTTTTATTTCAGGCAAAGAAAGAAAACGAAGAGGCTGAGTTTATTGCTGTCCTCAAGTCATCAGACCAGTCGTGCAGATGCACATGGTACAAGAACTCAACTGTCATCAGAGAGTCATCAGAAGTCAACACTTCGTTCGACGGCACCAACGCTCGACTGATTATCAGAAAGGTTTCATCAAAATACGTCGCTAATTACAGAGTAGTAATTAGGAACGAATTTGGCGAAGATGAATCAAGCGCTGATTTAACACTCGTTGAAGAAAAGAAAAAGAAGAAAGAAGAAGAGGAGGAGGAAGAAAAAACCGTGATTGAAGAATCTGAAGAAGAAATGTCAATCGTGGAAGAAAAATCTGTTATCGAAGAAAACCATGTTGAAGAAAAGAAAGCTGCGGCTAGAAAGGTATCAAAGAAAGAAGAAGTTCACATTGAACAAAAGAACGAGGAAATTACCATTGAGGCCAAGAAAACGGAATCTAAATCAGAAGCTAAAAAGGTTGAATCGAAAATTGAGCAAACCAAAAAGGCTGAGCAAGAAATTGCAGAAACTAAAAAGATTTTAGAAAAGAAAACGGCTAAAACTGAGGAAGAAAAGAAGGCTCTTCTTGAAAAACTTGAAACAAGAAAGAAGTCTATTCCAGAACCCGAGGCTAAGATTGAAGGCATTCCAAAATTAAAACCGACCAAACCTAAGGAGGAGCCGGAAGAAGAAAAGAAGGCAGACGCTACCAAGAAAACTGAAGTCAAAAAGAAGGTTGTCAAGAAAAAAGTAGTTGCTAAAAAAGATGAGGTAAGTGCCAGCTTGTATTCATTTTTTTATGATGTAAATCCTAATTGGAAATGTATATATAGTTATAAAACTAAATATGTATTGACCATGTAGGAGTAGCGAGGTATTATCAACAATGTAAATTGACCATTTGGTAAATATCCTTAGACTGCATAGTTTGAAAGATTAGTCTTTTAGAACGTGTTTAACTAGTATCTATGTTGTGTGTTTTGTGTTAACGTATTGTGGCCGTTGTATAGGATGAAATCGAGTTCGTCGATGATTACGAGAGACCTGTTTTGGAGAAATATGAGAGGATAACACCCACACCACTTGCAAAAAAACAGAAAGAAGATGACACACCTAAGGTAAACACTATCCATTACGATACACTATCCAAGTAAAAAAAAGAAACGGTTACATAAAATTGAATGTAATGATTTAGGGTAAACGTGCTTCAATAACGGAGAGCGTAATCAGTGAACAAGATAGCGAAGAAGAGCCGTCAGTAGCGGGATCTATTCCAGAGAAAAAACCTAAAGCTACAAAGGTATGCAATCTTGATATTAGGTATTAGATTTCAAAAGAAAACTCGGGAGTTTATAAATAAACAAAATATTTTAATGTAGGTCGAAGAGAAGGTGGAACCTAGAAGATTGAGCATTAAAAAAGGGCTTCCTAAGCTTGAGGAGCCTGCTGATGAAATCTCTGGGGTGAAATTAAATAAGGCTCCGGTGAAGCCAACCGAAGAAGCTCTTGAACAACCACAGGTTGCTAAATCAAAGCAACCTATTAAAAAGGTAAAATACAAACGTTTCAATATAGATGAGTTAGATTCTCTTTTATATTATTACTCATCTATAAAATTATCAAAATAAACAATGGAACATAATTTTATGTTTATAGCCGGAACAACAGAAAGAGTTCGTAGATGACTACGAAAGGCCAGACCTTGAGAAATATGACAAAATGACACCTACCCCATCCGATAGGGTTAAAAAACAAAATGGAGTTGATCAGGTAGTCTATTATTAATCGATTTAAATTTCACTATTAACAAATATCATATTTTCTAATATATTTTTTCATAGCCAATTTATTCCACAAGATATTACTGGCTCGTTGAAAACAAAATACTAAATGAAAATAATTTATTCAGGCTGAACCTGAGTTCGTGGATGACTATGAAAGGCCCGAACTTGAAAAATACGAAAAATATACACCCAATCCTAAAGAAAAACGTCCTAGTGAATCACAGGTAAAATAATTGTTTCAAAACGTACATAATACTATAGAAATAACAAATGCGCTAATATTAATCATAAACTATATTGATAGGATGATGTTGACATGGCGAAGGGTAAGATAAAGCCCAAAGAAAAGGAACCAGAGCCAGAAATCCCTGCACTCCGCAAACGCTCAGTGCCCAAAGAAAAGGTATAAATCGGTACCTACCTACTGAATTTTAAACATGTTTTTATCGAAGCTGTAGGAAATAACAAAACTTTTATTATGGTATAGGAAGAGGAGAAAAAACCAGATGAGAAACCAAAACCTAAAACTACCAAGAAAGATGAACCAGCGGCTAAAAAACGACCCTCACTCAAAGAAAAGGAGGTACTGCACAATCACTTACTCTTACACTTTAGTATTGTTGTGAAATCTAGGGTAACACAGTTTTGTTTATTATGCACTCAATTCTACTTTGCACTAAGTTCTATTTTGCACAATCTTTCAACACACTCACTTGAACTCTCTTCTTCTTTAGTGTATGGTAAGCTTTCTAAGTAGCATTTTTCAGCAATTTGCGAGGAGCTTGGGCTGTTCTCGCATGGCAGAAAATGTATATCGGCTTCGCTTCTTCATGTTTTGAAAGGTTTTCAGATTTTGCAGTAAGGAGCTGAAGTAAGGTAAGATCGTCACTATGAAGACTAAAAAAGTTATCGTCCAACATATTAGCTCGAACAAGGATCCCACAAACATACGACCAACAATAACAAATTTTTATAGAACATTGTATGAATACAATACTCGTATTGATATCATTCATACCTGACCTTTTTGTATCGAGAAGACGAAACTTCTATCGATCTAATATAATAATTTTCTTCCTTCCTAATATTTCTTTAACATACACAGGTCGCTGAAGAGGAATTTATCGACGATTACGAGAGGCCCGTCCTCGAGAAATACGAGAAAATTACGCCAACACCTATTGAGAAAAAGAAAAAGGTATACACTCACTGAAAACATCGAAAACTAAAGAGATCGCTTAAAAATTGCCACTTAATTACTTATCAACTTTAAAAATATTCATTAGGACGACAAAAAGCCCGAAGAAGATGTACCTTCATCAGCTACAGCTACAAGGCGTCGTTCTTCAGTCAAAACAAAAGATAAAGCAGAGGTAGGAAACGTCTTTCAAAAAATTTTAAATGCAAAACTTGAAACAGTCTTAAAACTAACTTATTTAAAATTATATTCGCAGCCGATGGATGTTGATGAAAGCGTCAACTTATCTAAGCCTAAGGCTCCAGCTAAACCAGGACAAGAACCTGAAGACGTTTCACTTACACACAAAACTCCTGCCGATATTACACCCACGGTCCGTATAACGAAACAAAATCATATTGTCTTTTTACATTTACATATTGATGTAGCTTATGATTACATTTTAATATAGGAGGATGAAGCAGAAGCGAAACTTAACATTAAGAAGCCAGAGGTCGTTGATGAAAAGACTCTTAAGAGACCAACACCTAAAGGCAAGGGATTAAAGGTATTGCTCATAAACTTTGATAAGTTTTTTTGATAAATCTCTACAAACTTTGATAGCCGGTTGCTTCCATTACTTTATAACTAGAGACAACCAAATCCAGTTTAATGATGAATGTACTAATTAATGAATAAGTGATATCAATTTACAGACAAAAAGTATGGATGAAAACAACACTTTCAAAATCTCTAATGCAACTTCTGTTTTAAAAAGGTTGAATGTCTTAGTCAAGGTACTTAAATTAGACTCAGTTGCGAGCAACACTGTAGATAATGCAATAAAATAGTGCATAGATTTTCAGCACATTAGCAATGTTTAAAAATTTAAACATAGGCAAAAATCTGCATACTTGTGAATACACAATTGTGAATAAGTTGTGGGAAAAACACTCTGTAGTTATGTATTAGCTATCACCGTTTTAATTTATTTTCAAAACCGTCCGCAGTATTTTGAATTTGGTCCCTTCTAGCACTATTTGTACTATGCGTACTACCACATTTACCACCTACTTTTATCCACGTTTGCCACTTTCCACACACCAGTTTTATTCTATTCACGTGTTCACTATCTCTTTCTTGTATGCTGTATATAAATACTTCTGTGTGTTTCTTCATGGGGTCAGGAAGAGGATACTGAAGAATCCGTCAGTATGACAAAGCCCCGTAAAAAGACGAGCACAACTGCCCCTGAAGAGGCATCACTCACACAAAAGACACCGACAAAGAAAAAACTGACGGTACTTATCGATTTTATTTCTTTTTTAACTATCTCAGTAAGTTTTTAAAAACTAAAGTATTGCATTCAAAATTTATATCCATAAGTTTTAAATCAATTTTAAAACATTTAGGAAGGAGAAGATGGTGCTAAGCTCAAGATCAAAAAACCAGCAGTCGTCAAAAAAGATGACGATGATGAGGTAGAAAACAGTGTGGCAATATTGAGAGCTCAACGCTGAGATAGTTAGAAAAGCGATACTAACGTAACACTGGTTTTACACAGTAGCAATAGAAAGCATGATCTTTCTAAACAGTTTGATTTGACGCACCCACCAACACTAACTAAAAACAAACGCACTTTATAACAGGCTTCGTACATTACCATTAAAGCTTTTCTTGATTCTTTAGGAACCACTGAATGTCCAAGGTGGAAGGTTTGAGAAGCCACAGCTCAAGAAAACTGTAAGGAAGACCACAGAGAAGCCAAAAAAATCTGACATTAGTGACAGAGATGATAAAATTGGGGTAAACGTTATCACAGTTTAATACTGAACTGGTGGCCTGTTTCTTCGTAACACACAATTTCAAAGCACCTTATAATATAAACCAAACACTTTTGTACAGTAATAATATACACACGATTCGACAAAGCACAATTATTATTATGATCTGTTATCACAAACACAATACACCAAGCACTTGTTAATATTAATTTAATTTTGATATCACACACTATTTGTATCTATACACTCTCACTACTTTAGGTGTCTTTCAGAGTTGTTCTTCGTCGTTGAGAAGTTGTTGGTCGAAAGTCGCATGTTGCTTGTTTATGTTTTTTTATCTTTACAGGTTGTTATTGTATCATACAAGCTTTATTAGTCCGGAGTCCTGCTCATCACTTTAATAACAGCTTTAGATTAATTCTTAGCATTTGCAGCTATAATGGATCCTATTTCATTGGTGTTGCAAATATTTACTATCTATTTTTAATTTCAGTTTGAATTGGACTTTGTGGATGACTACGAAAGGCCCGTTCTTGAGAAATATGAAAAGATGACGCCAACACCTACTGTTAAAGAAAAGAAACAGAAGGAAGAAGTAAAGGTAAAGAATATGATATATAAACTAAATGTCCTTGGTTTTGAAGAGATATACGAAGTTTAAAAAAAAAGATTGAAAACCGTCGATAAAAAGTCGAGACAAAAGTTTTCGAAGACTGAACCTGTTAAGGAATAACTTTTATATTTATTTTATTTTAGACAAACCAGGTTGCATCGGTATCTCAACAGTCGTTCTTGGCCGTTGAAAGAAAGGTAGACAAATATGTTTGACATAGCATGAATCCTTGGCACAAACATTCATGCACATTTGAAACTTGTCAGGACTATCCATAGATATGTTTATATTGAGTTTAATAAATCCGCACAGAATATTAAATTTTCTATTTTATACACGTACACAGTGTGCAATAGATGTTATACTTGTTCTAATACCTCTGGTCAGGTTGGAATCGAATTCATAACATTGTGTTACCTTATCTATGTAAATAATGTTAATTTGCCCCTTGTCTATCCCTACGTTTATTTTACGTTACACTATGTAATGTTTTGTGCTAATTTATGATATTGTTTACTCCATAGACCGAAAGCCGAAGAACTTCGATGCAGACTGAGGTTTGTACAAGATAACATGATTTTCAGCTTTATTATTTGCAGTACCTAATTTTGCTTTATAGAAGTAAATATTTCAGATTGCTTATTACTTTATTGCTTAGTTACTTTCAACCTTGGGTACTACAAATAATTTTCTGTATTTATCCACTCTTTTAGACGAAAGAAGAAACCAAAACTGAGAGCAGGCGAAGCTCTATCATGGATAGTAAACAAGGTGTTAAGGTAATAAAACTTTGACTGGTAATTTCTCAGAAAACAAACTATGCATACACTTATAATTCTATTGTCAAAAACACATGTATAGAATTGTAATACTACATAATAATGAAGACAAACAATCATAATTATGATACCAATATTTATTTTGTAAAGGTTACAAACGAAACTGCTGAGAGCAGAAAATCTTCAATATCATCTGTACAGCAAGCGCAAACACAAGAAGTCACGGCTTTGAAAAAGACTGCTCTTAAGGTAAGTGTTATGATTATAATGACAGGCAATTTTTATTGCAAAATAAGCGTTTGAGAGAATCACATCATCACGACTAGTAGAAACCATGTTTAAGATATAGCAACATAATTGTTGATTTTTAGAATTTTGATTAGATGATACGGTTAGTTTGTTGCTATATGATAGAAAGAATAGGAATGTCATTTTCATTTGAAAAAATGTGATTCTCTCAAAAATATGATGTATAAAACCTACGACTCATTTAAGAACCCCTGCAGATAGAGCGAAGCAATTCCAATGCAAAGTTTTAGAAACTTGCAATTAGAGCAAGCTGAAATGCACAAATGATACAAGGCTTTTTGGTAGCAGTAATGTAAATATACATGCTTTTATTGAAACTACACATTAGTCTTGTAGTTGAGCAGCGAGAGTTTTATATTAGAAATTGAAGTACAATATTGCTTAAGTACTATTCTCTAACAGAAATGATTGTTGAGACAATACCCTAAAAACTTTGGGAGACCAAAATGTTGACGGGAATTCTGAATTTTTTATGGTATTAGTGCTATACAAGCAATATTGTACTTTAATATTTTTGCCCCGATAGATTATGCTACCCTATACGCTTTTATATCCCGTTGCATTAATTTTTAGACAACCATAAAAGAGCCTGAAGTTTCGGAAATGGAAAAGGTTAAATTGAAGGTATGTTAGTACCTCGAATGCGTATGCATGATTGTGTAAAAACTGTACCTTGTAAACGAACCATAAATCGTCCTCTTTTAATGTGCTCCCACACATCGGCTTGTAAATTATTATAAAACACTTCATAATATACTATAACTTTCATATCTAAATATAAAACGATTTCGTGTTTTATAACATTTTATAATCGCTGTGTGGAAGCACTGTTATATGTAAATGTACTCTATCCTTTGTAAATAAAATTACATTTCAAGGAGATTTTCAAACAAATCAGACAAGTTTGAAAATCAATGTGTAAAGTAAATAACGACTGTAAATGTTTAATGTTTTAACAATTAAACGAAGTACTTACTACAGTGAAAGCTACATAGATTATTGGCAAAATTCAAAATTGGAATGGTGTACCTATTATTATTACGTTTTTGTAAATAGGATAACGATACGGGAGATGAAGTAACAGATAAGTCTTCAGACAAAACACACCCTAGGCGAACTTCGAAAGCTGACACACAGGTAACACAGCCTTTCACACAATCACATTTTCATTTACATTTACCAATACCATGATACAAACTGTTTATACTTTGTAATAGGAGGCAACAGAATCGGTCGAACCAAAACGTAAAGCTAGTCTTGAAAAACCAGCGAAGACTACTCCAAAACGACGTCAAAGTAAAACTGAGGTAACAAATACGATATACTTCTTTAAAATAGTTCAATTTATTCGTATTGAGTTTGAGTTATTATAGTCCGTTTTAAATAATAAACAGGATACTGAAGATTTAGAAGAGACTGAAATAAGTGAGAAAACAGAAATAAAAAGAAAAGTGTCTATCGGCAAGCCTGTGGAACCTCTTAAACGGCGTCCTAGTAAAACAAACGAGGTACATAATTCATTGCAACAGTTTTTATTTTGTAAAAAAACAGACTTATTTTATTTTAATAATCACTATGAATATTGTACAGGACAATATTATGGAGACGGATAACTCAGAAAAACCAGAAGTTAAAAGAAAAGTATCATTTGATACACCAGTAGAATCTACTTGGCGTAGACCGAGCAAAACAATTGAGGTAGAGTTTAAATTATTTCAATCAATAACATCAAATTATTTGAAACGGTATCTTAATTTCTATTTGTAAAACTAGGACAAAGAAAATATTATGGACGTTGATGAGAAACCCGAAGATAAAAGAAAACAGTCTATCGAGAGACCCACAGAGCCTACATATCCTTGGCGTCGACCGAGCAAGTCTGACGAGGTAGTTACATTTCAAATAAATACTTTTATAAAGGCAATGGGAATAGGTGTTAAATTAATTATGTATTAAAACAGGATACTGTAAAACCAAAGATAGACGAAGATAATGAAACAATACGGCCTGAAGATGAGCCTAAAGAAACAGAGTACGCGTGGCGTCGACCAAGCAAAGTTAACGAGGTAGTGTAGAACTACAAATTCAATGATTAAAGATTGAAATATAATTAGGTAAATTACAATGTTTTTTATAAACAGGTATTTTTGGATGAAATGCCCGCGAAAATAGCACGGCCCGAGGTAGAAGAAGACAAGTTCGTAGAACCGCCTGCAAAGTTAAAGTATCCTTGGTCTCGTCCACGAAAGACGGAGGTATAGTTATTATCTAATGAATACGATATTAGATTTGAGTTTATTACTCCAGTTATTTTATTTTTGACATTGATATCCTAGGAACCTCCCGTTGCAAAGGATGAGGCTCCGTGGAATATAAAATCAACTACTGACAAAACGCCACAGTTAGATTTTATTATACTTTCTATAAAATATATTTATCGTAATGACGTTGACGATGCACATACAAAAGATACTACATGAACACCTTACACAAATTACATTACCAATGATATTCACATACATAGTATTGATATTTTAAGACCACTATTTCTTGAAACACTTTTCGGTGCATAATAATTTCCGATATAAATTCAACATCGATTTATTGTAGGAAACTCAGACATCGAAAGATATACCAAAAACACCTGAACCAAACACACTAGGAAAACCAAATGTAATAACACCTACAGACACGGAAGAACAAAAACCTGTAACTCCTGAACCTGTGTATCCTTGGAGAAAACAGCGTACGGAGGTAACAATACTTACATACATCACGCTACAAACACCTATATTACTATACATACACCTAAAAGTGCATTGTCAAGTCATATTTATTATTATAATCCAAAACAATATGATATAAATAAAATTGGTATTTTATTAGGTACCGACACTAAAAACACCAGAGCCTGAGATAAAACAAGAGGTGCCATTTTCATGGAAAGCTATTCCAGAAATACCACAGGTTCGAAAATACAAAATAATAAATTACTCAAATTGAATTGAAAATAAATGAAAATTAATCACGAATGTTTTTCAAAATTAGGCTGAACAGACACCGGAATTAGAGGATGCATTTAAACCAACATTGTTGGAAGCTCCCGATTCAGCAACACCCTGGAGAAAAAACTTACGGGTACACTCAACATTTCTATCAAACTATTATAATCATTTACATAATCATTACAAACACAACATCATTATCAGAATAAAATGGCTACAAGTTTTACATTGGGATAACATTTTTATACTTTATAAAATAAACACTCACATCACAGCACATCATTCCATACACGCATCAAAATTATGACTGCCATTAATTTGATAGTTATAATCGCACTCTTAAAATACGCTTTCGAAGAGATCGCGCCTCTACATTATAATTTGCTCTATAGGCTGACCCAGGTGGTGACAATGTTAAATCGTCTACATTAGGGATACCACAGCCTGCTTTCAAGCCTAATGATGAGGTATCAGCAAACACCAGTTTCACACAATTTGCACAGTTTTCAGCACCAGTAACACTAGAATTATGCACAAGCACAGTAGTTTTACGTCGCACATTATTTGTCCGCTGAATTGTAGTAGAATTGGCAATGTAGATAGATAAAAGTATTTAGGATTTAATTTGGATGATTACTGATTGATTATTATATAGAACACTACAGTTTTATTTTTTGTGTACAAATGTGTATATTGTGTATGTCTGCACCAATAATCTGTAGCACTGTTTAATAAGACTGCGTCTTATCTTTTAGATGTGTTGTTCTTATATTTCCTGCTTTTGCTTCCGCTTATTAATGTCACTCCTATCCATGGAATATTTATTTTTATGTGTCTTTTTAAACAGGCAGGATAAGTATGGTTTTATATTTTTTTAAGTAAAATGTGATTACTTATTTGATGTTACTATAATTGTAAGAAAAGATTATATTTTCTCTACATATTAGAAAAAATCATTATTATTTATTTTCATCGTATATATATTTTGAATTTTTTTTATATCAAGTATTTGATTATACATCATATCAAGCGCATCACATAACATGACAATTTCAGAAAACTGCTATGAAAGAAGAAAAGGTCGAAGCAGAAGTTAAAAAGGCCAAAGTTACCTCAGTCAAGAAGAAGGCTGAGGAACTGCCTGAAATACCTGATTATGAAAGACCAGAGCTTGAAGTATACGAGCCGAATGACTTTACACCATCAGTTAGAGAAAAACCTGAGAAAGACAAGGTAATAAAATAAAGCAACCTAAGTATCATAGGAAATGTATTAATTGCAGTAAAAAAATAAGCCTTTACATCTGTTTTATCTATTTACGGGACGCTGTAATGTCTGGTGTACTATTAGTTCATAGTTAGTGAGTTTTGATTTACTGTTGCTAGAAAATTGTACCTACACTACGAAAATATTTTTTGCAGCCGATTCCTAAGGTGCCTGAAATTAATGCACCTGAAGAGATAACAGCACCTAAAATAGAAGTAAGCCGTGAAAGATCACCGAAACCAGAAGCACCCAGGAAACCATCACTGGTTCCTGGTGGTGGCCCAGTTAGACGTGGTTCCCTTATTCCTCCACCAGAGGAAATGGGAAGACGCCCTTCCCTTATTATCAGCGACGAGGTACGTACTACCAATATTCAATATTCTTTGACATTTTATATTTTTCATAAAATATATATGATTTTCTTTATAAGAATAATTATTTACATCAATAATGTCGTCCCATTCAAAGAAGGTATGAACGTTATATTTTAAAAGTTGATTTTTCCATGTGCCGTCTATTAGAAAGTGGTTATCATCTCAACAAAAAGCGCTAGTATTTAAAATCACTGTCATTTTTGACCATTGCTCGCTGATGTGTACTTTTTTTGATGTATGTTTTATTTGAGAGAACAGCATGGAACTCAATTTTGACGGATGATTTTCATTGATATGAGTGCTCCACAGTATCACATTGTTGAACCTTTTAGTATTGTAGAACTCCTACTCTCTCAAGCCGAACCCATAACATTACCATAGATACCCCTATCAGAATCTGCCAATAATCATCAGTATGATGAAGCTTCACACTTTTTTGCAAACTCAAGCGCTTGGTAGTGACAATGAATATACAAAGTTTTTTGAAAATGGATTGAAGCTTAAACCCTTCAGTACCCCGCTTTTAGATCTTAGATTCTAGCTACCACACAACAACAAAAAATATTGTAAAAACACAGCTTTGGGATTAAAGTAGCGATATTAAGACCGTGCAAAACGTAATCCACAGGAGCATAGAAAACTAAGACCTGGTGAGGTGATCGAAGAGAAGAAGGTAAAATTAAAAGAGGCTAAAGTTCACATATTGAATGCTATACGTTACGTTGCCGTGATAAAATTCTTAACTATTTACATATTTGTAAACAAATTTATTAATGCACTTCATATCGGATGCAGTTTAAAATTCAGTGTGATTATTCTGGATAATCACATAACTCGATTCTCGATGGCATATGTAATTATCCAAGGTCGAAAACGTTTTGTCATCAAAAGCACCGAGCTGCATTGCACACTTGTGGAGTAAACGCACACAGATAAACTGCACAGCTTGTAAGCACGTATCGCACACACAATAACGGTAACGAAGATGGTCTTTTGACCATATTTTTGACAGGAATGGTGTGTCGAAGAAGGCTTGAGTCACACGACGTAAACGGGACACTAACATGCGGAATTAACACAAAAATGATGCAGTATGTAACGTAATAACTTTGCACACGCTGGCTAGGTCTGCACCAAATAATGCGCACAAACGTCTTGTTAGGGCACCCAGGTTCGGCAGCGGAGATTTAGGAATGAGATATATAAAATTTCAAGGGATTATCAATATTTTTCACAACAGGTCACCAAATTACGCCCTGGAGAAGTTTTAGACGAGAAAAAGGTGAGATCGACTGGGCCTGGTTAATTATAGGTGGAAGTTGCTCGCTTTTGCAAAGCATTTTGTTTATAGATTTTTTTCTTCTTTTATTGTCTTAAGAAATGGAACGGACGACTATGTTTTATTTTAACTGTAAGGTTATTTTTACCGTCAACTTGAATTTTATGCTCTACATTACAGAACACTTCGTGGTTGTGCACATAAATACTTATTACAAATTCAGTCCCTATATTCAAAAACTCCACCATAAAAAAAATCTGCATTATTACCATCGACCTTTGAGTAGAGCATTTTGCATAGTTTCTATAGACCCTTTCAATACATCTATAGAATCTTCTTAGTCACATTTCTATGTTTAAACTATCTTCACTATTTTTCTAAAGAAATCTTTTGTAAATGATAGCTGCCGCTTTGCCGACCAGCGGGGAAATTATGACGAAATCGCTGGAGTTTGATAATAACTGTGATAAAGAAAGAACAAATTTTAAATTATCTTCATTCGTTACTGAACTGAACTTTTATTTAGTCACTCCTATATTGGACACAACTTTTTCTTGTTGTGTCAACAAGTTTGTTCTTTCATTAACGTTGCTTATAGTTTATTTTAGTAATAGCTTTAGTTTTCAAATTACGATTTCCAATAATGTTTTAGTTTTTCCGCTTTATAACTTGTTTCACGGTTTATACTTTTTATTCTAGTAACTTAATTTTTTTCTCTGATTACTCCTTTTAGACATCCTCAATAGTCTTGTGTACCAAAAGATCTAAGAGGATGTCTAGCCTGCTTAGGGGTGACAGTCATTAATCTACTTTTTATTTATTATATTCGCAAATGTAGCATCAACGAAGTCTTTATTAACGAACATATAATAATAAATACCATTCACGTAAAAAATAACGTTACACAGTAATATGTAAGCACAACCGACATTAACAAACAAATAAATGTAACAAAATAATTTTGTATTTGCACAACATACACACACACTTCTCATCGCCTCACACACCAGTTAATTTATTATGTTAAACTTTATTTATTATGCACCGATATTAACAGAGAATGTATTACTAAAACTTATATTTTTTTCCAACAAAAGAAACGCGGCAGGCCGGGTGAAGTCGCGGAAGAGGTATTATTATATTACGAAACTGTGTGGAAAATATATGTTTAGATGAAATATATGTCATAGAAAAAGTTTCCATTTAGATACGTGGCTAACATAGAAAGTGAATAATAAAGGTGAATAATCGAGAAATCGCAAAAGTCAGTCACATAATTGGTTGTCTAAATCAATTAGATGGTTGAGCTGCGATTGTGGGTCGTCGAAAAAACTTCAAACAATTATAAATAAACTAATAAACACTTATATAGAGCAACTAACCCCTTGTCATATTAACATTCTTTAAAGATAATCCTAAACAAATGCTGCATGTTTCCTTATTAAAATGGAAAATAAATACTAATGGAATGCCATCAATTACAAATTATTTTTTTGAAAAAAGTTACCATAAGACTCCCAAATAAAAATTGGGTTTTATGGTAATTTTAGACCAGCTTCGGCACATAAAAACCGCTTGAGCCACAATAACTTTTATATTCTCTATAATTAAATTATAATGGATGATCAAGTTTAAATGGAATTTATTTTTATTTTTCAAGTAATCTTGATCATCGTTATCTAAAACAATATATCCAGTAAAGATGCCACAAAACTGAAATATGATAATTGCCCTGCAAACTGCTGCATGAAATTCTCAGACAGCTACTAATAATACAAATCAAAGTAGGTGTATTGAATTTAGAATCGGAAGCTCTTGAATATTTATCTCTAAGTAACAACAAGAGAATGAAGTACACTGAGTGCCAATGTTTTATAAATAATAATGACGTAAATCTGATATAAAAAATACTGTCAACTGAAATGATTCATTGCGCGGTAAATTCAGGTGAGACAAGTATAACGCTGAAGAAAATTAAGATGTGAATGATTAAAAAATAAAAGAAAGCGACGAACGCACACAAACGAACGTAAACGCTATTTATATAAAACGGAATTTTTTATCAAAGTAAAAATTTAAATAAGAAAGCATACGCTATGTCGGCGGCCGGCGCAGTGCTAGTAAATTAGAAAAATAATATACACCTGCTGCTCTTAATGACGTTAGAAATGACGTTCGTGGTTTTAATATCATAAATGAAGCAGAATGCGATGCGAGCCAGGAGTATTTTAATGAATTGTTATGATTGATTGTAATTCTTATAAATATGACTACGAGAATGAGGCCAAGTGTTGATCTTGAAACGTTCTCACCCTTAAAGTGGCGCTGCCAGGCTGAATGAAATATGATGTCTGTTGTTAATGTAGTTGACTTTTGACTCCAGTTTCTGTTGACAAAAAACCCAGTTTAAAACTTCAGCTTAAACAATCGAAACACCGTAAATAGATCAAGGATCAATAACAAATCAATGAAGATACTTAATTAGAAATGACTATTAAAATAAATTGGACAACAACTAGTCCGGAAATAGAAGAAACCTCTATAAGAAATAATGATTGACATTATACGCAAAGGGAAGAGGCGGAATACCTCGGCACGCGTGGGCAGGACGACTGCTGCTCCTCTTGTGGACTACACGAGTGGTTATCGAAAAATGTTGGCAAGAATACACACGTACGTTATATTGGCGATCAGCTCGCAAATAAATCACTAAAAAACACGTACCGTACTGGAACTTTAATACATATCGACGTATTGGAAGATACATCGAGGTTCCCTCCGCACACTCGCGGAGGTGTCACTTTGGTTACATTCACACATACATAATGTTAGCGGATATATAACGTGAACATATAGGTGGATGGATAAACCATTGACAGCCTGGTGACAATGCTGTCAACTGCTCGGGTAAAAAATCAACTCCCTCCCGTGTTGTTATTCGCAGCACGCGACATGCTTGCCAACAAATGGCTATCAACTGAATTATCCACATTAATAACAAGGTGTCAATCAATCTTTATAGCACCTAGCCCAACCCCTCGATCTGTTATAATCTACCACTTTGTCTTTTAGACATCAAATCATTGTCTGCGACAGTTTTACGATTGTTCTTGATGTCAATATTGTGATACTAAGCGATGATGCGATCTAAGGCTATTAATACTGCCAAGATTGTAGGTGTCAATGCTAAAGACGCTTTGATAAAAGTTTTCCAGCGAAGTAAGCGAATGTCAGCATCGTTAGGGGATCTATGTAAGCTTCCAGATTTAATGCCAATAGCCATCGGTGAAAATGTTACAGATTAGTGTCAGTGGTTCCATACGGATCTCAAATACGTCCAAGAACATGCTACACGGATGGCTCACCTTAATCTAATAATTAATTGAATTGGTCTGCTGATTTGTGCTGTGCACAAATAGAAGCCCGCGCGCGCCCCTCCTCGCCCCCCTGTGGCTAGGCGACCATGCTTCGCGACCCCCTCTTCAGTCTTTTGACATACGCGCCCATTTTTAGATGGAACGACACTGACGAACTGTCCCAAATCGAAAATCCAAATCCGACCAAAAAAAATTTTAATTTTATACCCGTGATTTTTCTCACCTATAAATAATTTCAAAGCATTTAATTATGGATAAATTGTACTTAGATATAACGGTTCAAAGCTGCAAAATATATAATGGTGTAAAAATGTGATATAGTTTTAAAAAACTTAAGTGTAAGTTATACAAATTGAAAGTTTTGTGGCATCTTAGTGGTATTATTTAGTTTATAACGATGGCAGCGGTGGCTAAAAAGCTGTCTATCCCTAAGTTGAATACACTTAAAGTGGACCCGGTAAGTAATGGAAAATGTTTCTGTGTTAAATCAAAATACATTGTCAAAGATCATTGAACACGTTTGTAATTCTTTTAAACATATTAAAAATTAAGGTAATGTTATCAAGGGTGGTTTTTTTCTTGAGCTGCATAATTTTATTTATCTGGTGTAGGTTCTTGTGAATAGCTTTAAAATTTCATCTGTTTTCTAAGTTTGTTATTGCGATGCTGCAATGTTTGTACTTCAAGGATATTTAATTACTAGTTGTCCTGTGAGAACATAGACCTCGCAAGCCTTTATAACCATGCAATAACCGACACTTTCCCTTTTCCCGTGGCTAAATCGATTTTCAGGTGCTTGAATTTAGACTTTTGAGCAAAATTAGTTTTAGCGATTACTCGCGTTCCCTTGGTCCTAGCCTAGGAGGTCGAATCTGGTGTCTACAGATTTGTCTCGTAAAGGCGAAGAGGACTGTGTAGTCTAATAATAATTGACATTGGTAGAAGTCAATTTTCGGGAAAAAATAATTTTCCCTTTTTTCCCCTTTCCACTCCCTCTTTTTGGAAATATTTTTACACCATCTTGTGTAGAATGAAGTCTTTCGTGTGCTTCTCAAATTTGATTGAAATCCGTCGATAAATAACGCTACAGCAAACTTTCCCTCTTTTCTCCCCTATTTTCCCCCCAATCAAAAATCCCCGACGACAAAAAAAATCTAATAATTCATATAACCTGTGTACCAAGTTTCGTCCAGATCGGTTGAAAAATGCGACCTGTAGAGGAGAACAGACAGACAGACATCCGGACAAACGCATTTTTGGCCAATGTGGAAACTGAGACGCTTCGCTCGCTTCGCTCGCTCGGTCAATCAATATATCTAACAGTAGTATAGCATACTCAGTAAACACTTGCGTTACATATATCAGCAACTCTACGCTAGTTATCGAGCCATTTGGCTGCGTTTGTCATATAATCTGTCATAACTTAGTACTGTGTTGGTATATTCTACGGTCGCTGTATATATCAGTCAATATATTATTTGAACAAGATGTTTCAGTTTTGATTTATAAATATCATTAATGGAACATGAAAGCTGGCATCTGACTGTTTTATTGGGTTTATGCGCATATTAACACGTAAGGTATTTTAGTAAATATTTTTGAAATATGCAGATATCAAAATGTAGAGTAAGCTTGGGCACAAGTTATATTACCTACTTAATTTTTGATTCCCTTAATTTCATTTTTCAAATTTTAATGTTTGATGATCTTTGACGCAAGTTCAATGTTATTTTATGTTATTTGTGTTTTATTCTTGTATTTATAACATTTATATCTGTCCATTGTTTTAATAACAGTTATGGACACAAGTGTTTATGTATTTTATAATATTTTAATATTCAGTAAATTACAATTTTTAATGTGCCCATAACTATTTCAAATATATTTGTTCATGAATATGTGATTAACATTCGTGGTTAAGTGAATTCAAGAAAGATTAGTCACATTTTTTTATGATATAGCGGCGAAAGTCTGGAGATGCGAGAAGGCCTTCCATTCAAGACCTTGAGGATCTCATCAATAAGCCTTCAGTACCTTTGAAGCCTATTGGAAATGAGGGACCTCCGGTTATCGTTGATGTACAAGAAAGTTATTCGGCCGTTGAAGGTAATTTTGAACCCTAAAAAACGTCGATAGAGAGATCAAATTAAAAGAAGGTATTACTAATGCTAGTAATGTTACAGATCAAACGGGATACCTCACGGTAACAGTTGAGGGTAACCCACCGCCAACGTTCAAGTTCTACAAAGGTGTCGGTGAAATCATTGAAGGAGGCCGTTTCAAGTTTGTTACGGACGGTGAAACTGGTCTCATTACACTCTGCATGAGAAAAGTGAAGCCCAATGATGAAGGAAAATACAAGATTGTTGTTAGCAATATCCATGGCGAAGATTCAGCGGAAATGCAGCTTTATGTATCAGGTATGCATTTAACCCTGAACGAGTTTACGTGTTAATTTGATAAGTATCTAAAAAATTATAGTACTATCATTCACATGAACCTATCACCTGGTAGATTGTAATTTACATAGGGTAATAATGTAAATAATATTTTTTTTAAATCAATTACTCCAATGTTTAGACTCTAGTGGCATGGACTTTCGTGCCATGCTCAAGAAGAGGAAGTATGCCAAATGGGGAGAAAAGAAGGAGGACCCAGATTGGGACTTGAAGGAAACAGAGAAACCTATTCCTCCCCTCAAGAAGGTCGATAAGGTAAGGTCTTTATGTATTGCGAAAATCAAACCTTGGACTAAAATACTTTGTCTGAAAGAAGATGGTGATATAAACGCAAACGTTGAGCTAAATAATATGAGTTTAAAACACATGCAAGATAAAGTAGAAAGTAAAGTAAAAAGTGCGGTCGAAAAAATTTAAAACCTAGATAACGTTTAGCTATCTAGATAGCTTTATTACAAACTACTTTGAACAGATGTACAATTTATGAACTTGACTGTCAACGCTAAAGCGCCAGCGTAATACTTGGCATTGAAGTCAAATATAGATGGGATGGTTTCTACATTGTCTTGCACACTATATTAAGAAATAAATAAATCTATAAATAAGATACTCGAAATAAAACAAGTGACAGCTCCATCGGGCTAAAGACAAGAATAGAAATCTCATTCCCAAACTCATTCATGTTCACGTAAGATTAAATGCCCTGATTAGGTACTTATAGGCCCTGTTCATGATAAGGTATACTATAAGTACAAGATTGGTATTAAGACCAAAATGGTATAATACATATCAATATAAAGTGTATTATAGTAATAATAATTTGTAACTCGATTGAGTTTTACACAAAAATTAACTTTATGCATATTTTCACTATGGTTTTCTACCTTCCTATAAATTTTTTTCGAGGTCCAGAAGTAGATACCTACTTTCAAAGTATCAAAAATGATGCTTTTGACAGTAAATAAGCATGCAACATGAAATATTTAAAATTCCAATGTGGTATACTTACTATACTCCAGTCAAAAATATTTCCACTGATGATGAATTACTAAGCAGCGACTTGAACTAAATGATAAATTACTTGAATAATCCCTGAATTGATTGCGCGAGAAGTTTTGGCAAAGAGTCAACAAGGTACTTTGCTCATTTTCAAATATCGGCTCTGGTTAAAATGTTAAGAAAACATCAGTTAACTATTTTTGACATTACTCACCTTTGGGTCTGTGAACCGTGTGGTTATAGTTTTTACTCCGATACAACTCTTTAAATATCCAAATGTTTTTCTTAACAGATATTCGGTTAGTTTCTTAAACCTTTCAAAGGTGTTTCCGTAAAACTTCGAGTGCATCATGATATTTAATTCTTAGGGCTTAGAAACCGGATATTACGAGGAGGCCGGCTACGTAGTCGTCATCTCCGAAGGGGTCGAGATGGGTAGATTCCCCGCTGACAGGCGCAGGAACTCTTCAAACTGGGACTGGTTTAAGGTCATCAATGTTTCAAAATATGAAATCATTCATTCCATCTTACATGGCCACTGTATCGTTTCTCTTCCGTGTAGCGTTCTACTGTTTCAATTAACAATTTCTTGAAATTTGAACTTGGAATTGAATCAACCAAGGACAAGCATAATCAAACTCATTGGCTGTGTGCACCAAAGAACAAATCTATGACGCCGCTGATTTTAGAAAAAAATTGTCAATGTCAAATTGTTTGTTTACAATTTGAGTAACCTATGTTTGGTTTGATATTTTGCCGATATAAAAACATAAATAATGGCTGGGTGGATACCAAAAAAGCTGTACAATTGGTTTTACGTTAGTATCAATCAGTAGCTATTCTTTACCATTCGCATTATTCACCATGAACAACAGACTTCTGGAAGTTCATCATGGTTCATTGCCATTGGCTTTCACGTAACTTGCTTTACAGTTTCACATAATTTTGTTACTTGAAAGTAACATTATTATCAAATTCTAGGGTATTTATGAAATACGGAGACGCATGTCTCTGCCTGAAATTGTACCCGATTGGCCCAAATTGATGGAGACTGTCAAAATAAAGGTTCGATAAAAAGGAGAGATAAAAGTAAAAGTTGAGACAAAGAGAGTCTCTATCCTTTTAAAATAACATGGACTAAAATTATTTAATTGTTTAGAAAGCACTATCCTATCATCTACATGATGTAGGCGTTCGGTTGCATATAAAATACACATACTTTTACTTTTGGAATTTTAAAAGGATGGAAACAATCTTCTAAATAATGAATGAGATTAAAATCACGAATGATAAACTAAAACTAAAATTAACCTCGGAAACTACCGTTGTCAACCTGTTTGCAGCCAAGTTTTATATAATTTAAAAACAGTTTACGACTGTAATAATGATATTTTCGCCGAGCATACTCGGTACCTGCTTCATGTTGCCGGCGGGAATTTCTGGGCGTTTTAAATAAAATGCATTAAACTGGATTTTAAAATAACTCACCGAGGTTTTTGTATCACCACTTCACGTTTCTTTAACTTGGAACATGATTTTCAGGGAATGTAAGTGGAATGAATTTGATGACTTTTTCTCGGTACTGTTCAATTGCGGGTGTATCTTTGACGTCAGGTTGAGGAGCTTCTGTCACGTCATTATTCCGAATGTTTTCTTCATAATTCATTAATTTCAGCTGATGCATCCGTTGTTTTGCAGATGTTGGAATTTTTGCGAACAATGTTTAGCTTGTATGATCCCTTTGAGAAACCCTGTTTAGTCCGCATGTCTGATGCCGATTAAGCTTTAGATAAGAGACCAGTAAAGTTTAAGTGAATCGATGTAAGCGCGTCGGTAATCTTTCATGATAATTTATTAAGAATTAAGATAGAAATTATGAATATTTTGTAGAGAACCCATAACAGAAGACCGTCACTGGCGGAACTGATACCCGATTGGCCGGTCCTTCACTCGTTCAAAAAAAACGAGGTTTGCTGATAACGATGTCACTAGATGGCACAACACAAGCATCTTGAAACTGTATCACCAATATCAAAATTTGCACAGAATGTCACGTCCGCTGGATTATTCAAATAGTTCAATTTATGCCTTATACCAGTACCTGAGTTACTCCTCTAATTATTCCGTTCTTTTTCCTTGCTTGTGATTTTATGAATTCCTTGTCATGTGCCTTTATAAATTGAAGATGTTAAGATTCGATATTGGTGTAAGAGCTTCATTTGTTTCATGGACTATTTGAAATCCGGCTTCAAGTTCACCAACTGGACAATCTATAGATAGCACACTTTTGGTACTTCTTCTGTTCTCTTCTAAAGCAATATTTCTGGGCACTTCTTCGTCGATATTATAGCAGCACACCGCACCGGCACCGATCGATGTTTAGGTCGTTGTTGTAAATTAACAAAAATGATGAATGATTTTACGTGTTTTAGTCAAAGACTTTCATCATTTTTGTGTCTCTGTCAGTTTTGTGTACGCAACATTGTTTCAGTTATAATGATGAGCCACTCTTGCACAATTTATTTTTGAATAAGGAAATTCCAATTTCTGTACCATAAGCATGGAGTTCACTTGATGAAGAATGAATGGCTGATGACTCTAACGCCTCGGTTTATTCCATAGACGATTGTTTTCGTTGATTTTGCATTCCGCGACCGTTGATATTAGTAGATAAGAGAGGGAGTCCTTCACGGTCAGCACTTTCAGCTTTTTGTATGGAGAGCACTTGGTTTTTGTCTGCACTTGATTGAGTTTAGAGTGAACAGGTATATTAATGTACACTGCACGATGGTTTTCAGAAACAAGAGTCGTTCTTGAAGCCCCTCATAGATCAATTCGCAAAGGAAGGAAAAGACAAGAAGGTGGTGTTTGAAGCTATCTTCACAAAACCCAATTCGAAACCAAAGTGGTTCTTCCGTAAAGATGTGAGTAAAGCTGAAGAGAATGTACTGTACAGTCTATTTTTTATTTCAAATTCCAGAGTCCTAGGTGACTAAAAATCATTATTTATTTTAGGAACTATTCCCGGGCAGCAAGTATAAGTTCACGAATGAACAAGATTCGTATAAGCTTATCATCATGCAGCCAAAGGTGGAAGATACCGGAAAGATCACCATCGAAATCGGAGGCATTACCTGCACGGCATTCTTGCAAGTCGACGAACCTGACCCAACGTACACATTCATAAAGCCTCTGAAGAAGGTTACCAGTGGCTACACTAAGCACGAGACACTCCTAGAGTGTACCGTCTCCAACAGCCTCGCCATTGTCTCTTGGTGGAAGGGTGAAACGAAGATTGAAGAAGGAGATGTTTACCAGATTTCAAAGGACCTATCTGGTATCTGCAAGCTTCTTATCAAGAGCGCCAAGTTTGAGGATGCTGGCAAATACATTTGTAAGATTGAAAAACAGCCTGACAAAACCGAAACAGAAGTCAAGATTATAGGTCAGTAGAAAATATATATTAATAGGTGTATACATTTAATTCCACGCAAAAAGAAACTTCTATTAATGTGAATGACAATGATCCTTATTAATTTTTTTACAGAATACCCATACATGTTCACGAAGGTGCTCAAATCGCAGCAAGCTGTCGAAAAAGACACCATCACGTTACTTTGCGAGCTGGATGATGCTGGCGGTGACGTAAAATGGTGAGTATATAATATTATCTCCAAAATATAATGTAACTTCCTAATCAAATTATATGAAACTGTCACCCAACTCGCGAGCACTTCATTAGTTTAGTCTATTTAAAGAATAACTCTCTGAACTTAAATATCATATTTCACGTCATGATCACTGTCTTCTTCGCCAGGTTCAAGAATGATGAGCCGCTGAAGGCTGACAAACGCGTCTCCATTGTGAAGGAGGGTCGTAAACGCAAGGTCGTCATCAAGGATGCCAAAGTCACGGACGCTGGTAACTTCAAGTGTGTCAGCAATGCCGATGAGACGACATGCGAATTGATTGTCAATTGTAAGTATTGCTTTTACGTAGGTAGTGGTGGCAAAAACAGCTAAATATTTCTAACTCGGACTCTACATCGCTTATTCTTTTCCAGAGAAAGTGGAAACAAGGCATCTACTCCGAATAATGATTAACGATGTTTCAGTAGTAACGTTTGTGATACACTGCGCAGCCGCCTCGTGCGATAACACAGGCTCTTGCGAAGTCACAGCGCAGTGTAACACAAAAGTCACGAATCTTCGGAGTAGAGGTCCAGCTCAGATAGATCTATAAACCATTTTATTTAAACCGTTAGTGACAAACCACTATCACCTTCTACCACCACTACCACATTCTATCGATCTCTCTACCATTACAAATTATTTAAAATTGTCCGTTATTTGTTAGTTTTATGGTGGTTGGTTTCAAGGGATAGCCCCATTGTTTAAAGCTACTAGACCTAGACCAGATCAGTATTTACGTCTATTGTCCTAGGTTATTGAATCATCCAGTCATTACATACGTGTGGTCTTGCAACGACTTTAAACTGTAATTATACGGTCCTAGAAAAAATAAGTTTTTTTGGACTCTTGCGAAAGTTTTGGTCAAATTATTGCCATGGAAAGATTTTATGAAAAATAAATTCACACCAGGCAGTTACACATAGTACTTAATGTACTCACAAATATTTGTGTTATGGAATTTGTGGTTTTCTTCCAGACTTGAATCGCTTCAACAAGAAGTTGAAGGACACTGAAGCAATTGAGAGGGACAAGGTGGTGCTGGAGGTAGAACTACAGGATCAGACGGCGGAAGCTGTGTGGTCCTTCAATGGAACACCTATTGTGCCTAGTGAAAGGTACGATTTCATTATATTCACGCTGCATTTTAAAAACTTTACCTTCCCTGTCCGAAAAGTAGGTCAAACATATTTGACCTAACTATTATCCAGTACTTAGTGATGTCATATTTTGTTTTATGTAGGTACCTAACTTATCTACTCTTCACCCCGGGTCCAAAGTTATTGGACAAGTGTACTCTACTTCTATAAAAATCAAACTGTTTCATCAGGGTTGAAATCAAGAACCTGGGTGGAGGCAAGCACCAGCTGATCTTCAACAAGCTGGAGATGGAAGACGACGGAGAGATCCTCTGCGAGAGCGGCAAGCTCACTTCCTCCTGCAAACTGACAGTGAAGAAGGGAGAGTCTAAGCCCACCATCGATTGCGAGAATGAGTTCTTCGGACCAGCTGACAGGCCTTTCGTTATTGAGGTGCCTTATAAAAGTAAGTACTCAGACCTGTTCTCGCTACGGATTTAAATTCAAGAACTTTGAAATTACAAGATATTCTACTAAAATACGGTTTAATATTCACAGTTGATGGCACCCGACAGACACCGATAGAAGGCAAGCTAATCAAGGACGGTAAGGCCTTACCTGCTAAAGAAGTCGAGGTCATTGTCCAACAGGACAAGATTCTCTTCAAGATCAAGAAACCAGCGCGCGAGGCTTCTGGCAAATACCAGATCAAGCTGTCCAACGCACAGGGTGAAGACACCAAAGATGTCAGCATTACCATGCAGAGTGCACCAACTGCTCCGCAAGACGTTGCAGTCACTGAAGTCTTTCAGACATCATGCACTGTCGGTTGGAAGCTGCCACAGGACGATGGTGGTTCACCAATTGTTAAATACATCATTGAGAGACAAGATATGTCACTCAAGGCTGGTTGGGACAATGTGGCTGAAGTGCCAGTTGGCCAACCTTTGACTTACAAGGTGGAAGATCTTATTCCCAAAAAGACGTACAAGTTCAGGATCCGTGCCGTCAACAAGATCGGCTCCAGTGAGCCTGGCATGTTCGGAAAGCCGGTATTAGCCAAGGATCCGTGGGGTGAGCATATTTTTTTCTTTTCACATTTAGATATTTAAAGTTAGATAACTAATAATTGCATATTTTTAGATGAACCATCGAAGCCCAAAAACGTTGAGCTTGTGGATTGGGACAAGGACCATGCGGATCTCAAATGGGAGAAGCCAGATAACGATGGTGGTGCACCAATCACTGGCTACGTTATTGAGTACAAAGAGAAATTCGGCAAGGACTGGGTAACTGGCCAGGAGGTTCCTGGAGACAGTTTGAAGGCTACCCAAAACGGATTGAAGGAAGGGTGCACTTATGAGTTCAGAGTCCGCGCTATTAACAAAGCTGGACCTGGTGAACCTAGCGATAGCACCAAACCAATTATTGCTAAATGCAGATTTGGTGAGTGTTTTGTTGTTCTAGTTACAACTTTCTGAATTTCTATACATTACAGTCAAAATATCAGATTCAGCATCTTTAAATTTTACCAATAGCTTTTTTGCAATGTTATTTGTGGTTTTAACACTCGGTTTTTAATTCTAGTCAAACCCTACATCATTGGTGAGGGCCTTCAGAACATGATCATCAAGAAAGGACAAGTCATCACCTTCGACATCAAGTACGGTGGTGAACCTGAGCCTGAGGTCAAATGGATGTTGGGAGAAGAGGTATGTGTCTTGTGATTTATTATTTTTTGTTGATACTTAATCAATGACTACTCTTTCAGTCCTATACTTTACAGTTTTTACCACTTCAAAGATGGACCTCATTTTCTGTCGACTACCTGGAGCTCCCCTTGGGTCTCGGGTCTCGGGAGTTGACAGTTTTAAATCGTAGTGTCTGTCAGCTTATTGACAGATGGGCTATTTTAAATGTCCTAGTGCCTATTTCACCATCTCATGATTATTCTAACCATCAGTTTTAAATATTTCTGTGTCTACTTTAGACTTTTAAAAAGCAAGCATAGAAGTATTTTTATCTGACGTATAGCGGTGCTCAGAGATGGTGAAACAGGCCCCTTTAATTGTTACTGTTAATCAAAATTTGACGAATTGGACAGCATTCTAACAAAATTGTTTTATTTGTTTTCAAAAAAGAAACGTGGAAAGGCGTTTACGGAGAAGGTCAGCGGAATGAAACTAGATGTTCTCACACTATATGTTCTAAACCAAATTATGCAACATTACATTTTCTAGACTTTTACTTACACAAAACAAAATGTGGCTAACACCTTACAGATTATTACTCTGTGTCAAATTGAATCATTTTAATTTCCTATTTATTTCTACCTACAATATTGGATACAAACACACACATTTCTTATTCGTTTTCAATGTGTGGTTTTTTGTCCTGAATTGAAATGATTTAAATTGACTAAATAATAATAATACAATGTCGCTATATGATTTTACATTGTAAGTTCGCAATGTCAACTGTCAGCTTTTGATATTGTGACTACCCACACTTACCACTTTTTAATTGGCACTAAAATTAAAAAGAAATTAATCAAAACGGAATGCCCTTGAACAATTTTTGCCATAAAAAGCTTTGTGAACTATTGAAGATGCCTGTTTTGATTTATTTTTTATTGTTTCTAAATTTTCCAAACTACCTTCACTTTTACAATTTAGCCTTTAGATACTTTAGAGTATGTAGGTGCACTCTTATAGTTTGAATTATAGAGAAAATAGAGCAGCACCATTCATAGCATATCCTCATAATAAGTGAAAGAGGGTATCTCCCTTTGGACATCTACCATTGAGATCATATCTTCTTTGCGCTGCAAGAGATCTCTATGTAAACAATAACACTCAGCAGAATGGCTTTACGGCGTCAAAAACTGCTCTACCTAAACATAACATTTTAATCTAACACACTTTTAACTCTACTTGATTGCATTTGACTAAATGAGGAAAACTACCCTCATGTCAGTTAATTGCAATCTCAGCTTTTTTTCTGACGATTTCGGGTCGTAACAGGAAATCCGTGATGATGGAGACCGTGTGACTATTGACAAGTACGAGAAGAATACTGTCCTGACAGTCAGGAAGACCACTAGGCCTGACAGCGGGAAATACAAGCTGGTGCTTACAAACTCTTCGGGCACCTGCGAGAGCATCGCTGATGTGGTTGTGCTTGGTAAGTAGTTTAACTTGACTTAGTTACTCTACTATTTCGTCTATTTTACGATTCATAAACACTTTGATAGATCGTAGAGCAAATCCCTTTTTTCCTGTCTAGAAATATGGATGTTTATCTTACCCATTTTGTCATCTTCAGACAAGCCCAACAGGCCGAATGGTCCCATCGAGCTGGTGGACATCCGCGCCGAGAAGGCGACTGTCAAATGGAAGAAACCAGACGACTGGCAAGGATCCGATATCACTGGATACACCCTCGAGAAGATGGACATGGTAAGACTTGTTACCAGGTAACCCGTGGGTATAGATAGGTAGATGGGTACTTATACCTCCGATTTCATAATCAGAAACTAAAATAGCCAGAATAGCCTGCCAAACCAATCTCAACCAGAATCTGCATCTAGAGCCTCCAGCCTCTACATCGGCCTACCTATCTCAGGGTCATATTATTATGGAAACCTGCGTGGCTTTCTTGATCTGCCTTTGATTCTTGCAAACATGCCAAAATTCCTGCAACCACCCACTCTTTCTGTCGCATATCTATAGTGTTTTGATTCTAGCAGGAAAATTAGAATTTTACAAAACAATTTATTCGTTCAGGATACTGGAAACTGGGTGCCCTGCGGTGAAACCGGGCCGGAGCCCACAGAGTGCACCGTCAAGGGCCTGACACCGAACCACAAGTACAAGTTCAGGGTCCGCGCGGTCAACAAGGAGGGCGAGTCTGAACCTCTGGAGACAGACGGATTTATCGTCGCCAAGAATCCTTACGGTGAGTTGAAAATGCTGAAATAAGTAGGAAGGCACTACTTAGGCACTATCTATCTATGGAGTACCTAAGCAATGATATTCTATTGCTCTTGGGCGGTAAGCAGGTCGGTACTTACAGCTCTAGGCGATTATGGATATGCCATGTCTGAATGAGTCTGCGTTCATCACTCTGAGATGTAAAGTACTAAGGTTTAATAAACTGGTTTTCTATGAGCTAGGTCCCAATAGGAGTTACTTACTAACGCACTTACCTACGTAGAGTAGATGGTATAGGTGCTTCCACATCTCACAATCAGCAAATAAACCATTTGAATCACAGCGGTAAAAGGTACACGCGGAACAAACCACAATACAGAAGGTACCTACATACAGTAGCGAATTTTCACGAACTAATTTCCGTTACTTTTAAAAACAAAAACAAATAAACCTATAAAATAAACGGTTGGTAGTACGCCTGTGCGCCTGACACCGGCCATAACGTAACGTAACAAAAAACAACAAACAACAGCTGATTACGATCAATGTTAATCAGCTGATCTGTCAAAAAATTGTAAGTTTTGAAGTTGTCAATGTCAATGTATCACTCTCTCCCACCCCCGTCATAATGCTGCCATTATAAGATATTTAGCGCTAGTTTTAGCGCTAAATATCTTTTACCCCTTGGGTACTTGCTATGTATTAAAAAGCAAGGGTAAAGTATTTTCGTATGTATGAAGAAAATATTGACATTGAATGACAGCAACATTAAATGTTATCTTCTAAAGTGTTCAACGCCTACTGCCGCCACCTGGTTCGAACTTTCAAAACATGACCAAAAACGTGGCCACAAGAAGCCCTCACTCTCACTAAAATAAAATAGCACAACAATAGGACATGCATTACATCCTGGCGTAAATAAAAATTGTTGCATTGAATATAGTGCTTTTTTTTCACTGTACTGAAGTACACTGTAGCGTTTATTTGGTTCTTGCTCAGGCAGCACTTTTTTGCCTTACCCCCCCCCCCCTTTTTCTGGAATTGGCCGCCGCCGTTTTGTTTGTTTCCTTTTTTTTGTTTACAAACAAACTTACTTGCCGTAACCCAGCGCGCGCGATCGATTTGATCTTTATTTTGCATTTATTTTGATAATACCTTGTGTTAAATAATCATTGAAATGTCCACCAGACCCACCGAAGGCGCCCAGCAAGCCTGTGATCATAGACTACGACAACATGTCGGCGACGCTGCAGTGGGAGCCGCCAATAGACGATGGTGGAAGACCAATCCTGGGATACGTTATCGAAATGAAGGATAAATTCGCACCGGATTGGCTTGAGGTAACTACTTTTGCAGACTCATTTACATTATTGAGTCCCTCTCAAAATTCAGAAAAAATTTAGGTATGTACATTCAGCATAAATAAACTACAGACCATGTTCATCTATCCTCTGTTCTTTTGTCTGTCAGTGACTGACACTGTTGCCTAGAACCTGAAGATACCTTTCTGCTGAAGATGAAATTAGCTATTTTCTCTAGCAGTCAAGTGACTAAAACTAAAATCACACTAAAACCTTATAATTTTCCTCATGCTGGTCAAAGTATTACCTCTGTCCGCTGTCTTGCTGAGATGGTACAATCCAATACTGGTCTGTTGCATTTTTGAATTC
Source organism: Gandaritis pyraliata (assembly GCA_947859175.1). Classification (NCBI taxonomy): domain Eukaryota; kingdom Metazoa; phylum Arthropoda; class Insecta; order Lepidoptera; family Geometridae; genus Gandaritis; species Gandaritis pyraliata. The sequence goes on along the minus strand of OX401875.1, from coordinate 2,621,376 downwards.
TAATACACAAAAAATTAAAACCCAATTGTTATTTCTAATTATCAATGTTTCTTCCAGGTTGTCAAAACAAGTGACATCAAGACAGAATACAAAGTCGAGGGTCTGAAGGAAAAGATGGTATACCAGTTCCGTGTGAAGGCGCACAACAAGGCTGGTGTCGGTGATGCTTCCGAGCCCACTGACAACCATCTGTGCAAGCACAAGAACTGTAAGTAGATATTTTTATTACTTGTACCTTTCCAGCTCTGAAGACAATGCTGGTGTAAATTGATCACAGAGTTTTCTAGAGCACTTTTATCTTCAAAATCAGACATTAAACCTATCTTCTTAAATAACTGGAAAACTGACTTGATAGGTCACTTTTTCATAATCCACCAATTTCTTCCGACTGCTATGCAAAGATCGGTTCAAGTTTACCTATCTGTTCTTGGTCATCTGAGAGACTCACCATTTTCTCTCAAAAATCTAGTTTCAATATTTACCTCGTAAAATGATATATCTGATTATTGTATCTATTTCAATCACTGAAGCTTATATATAGGTACCGCTTATCTCATCCATACCTACTTATATTTACAGTGAAACCTCGCATTGAACGCATCACATTCAAGTCGGTTATCATCAAGGCAGGACGCACACACAAGTGGTCTGTGGATGTAATCGGTGAACCAGCACCGGAGATGACTTGGTAAGCTTTTTAACTTTTGTGAACATGTTCTGTGAGGTAATGAAGTTGTTAAAGACAGGTAACAGCTCACATCAGGTCGGCCATGCTTATTGCATTACATTTTGTTCAATAACAAAATCAGTTGCAAGCATTGCTCTATGTGGCCGTCTGCTACATCTGTCAAATTTTGCCATGAAAAAAACGAGTTTTCTCTTGATTGAATTGTGCAATCACTTTTATCAAACCCCAGACTTTAAAAAAGGAGGAGGTTCTCAATTCAGTTGTATTTTTTTATGGTTGTTACCTCAGAAATCCCGATTTCGAAAATTCTTTTTTTATCTGAAAGAATATACTTCCACGTTGGTCTCATTTAATTTTCATCGAAATCGGTTCTGTAGTTTGGGTTATAAATAGAAATAACGGAAACAAAATATGCCAACCATGTGCACCAAATTGAGTATTTTGCTTTCCTGTGACTTTTAAATGGTGTTTATAGTCACTAGAACATTCCCAATGAATTGTCATCATCATTCGATGATAAAGCTGGTAGTCAAATTGGAGTGGGTTTTCTAGTTTTTTAAACTTCTAGATTATATTTAGGTATAGTATTGTTGTACTTACTTTTCTACATATCTTTACACCCCAGGTCGTGGCGAGACAACATTAAACTAGTGAACACAGAACGCATCAAGATCGAAAACAAGGAATACCACACTGATTTCACATTGGTGAATGCAGTGAGACGTGACACCGGAAAGTACACTCTACGAGCTGAGAACTGCAATGGATTTGATGAGGAAACCGTTGAGCTGACTGTACTTAGCAAGCCTAGTGCGCCTAAAGGTGAGGCACAAGAAATTAAAAAGACTTTTTGGTGTATTTGTATGGAAACACTAAGCGGATTCTTTGAGAAACTTTTATCTACACCGAGCCCGTACTTGCAAGTCAAGCTTCTCAAAAAAACCGCTTAATGTCTCCATAGCACACTAGTGTGCGCTGATTGTTACAAAACTTGTACTACGCCCTCTGTAGCCATTATAGTCTAAATGTGCGAGCAAAAAGGTTGTCTGGATCGCCTTAAAAAAATGAAAGAAAGAAGTAGTTTTTATCTTCTCTTTGGTAGAAATAACCGTTATCTAAGGTTTATACTAAGGATCAGTTTCACAACAAGAATTGAAATGGCTGTTCATTTATTTTCATAATTATCATGTATTTGTAACCTCCTAGGACCTTTGGAAGTGTTCGACGTGACCGCTGAAAGCTGCAAGGTGAAATGGGAGAAGCCAGACGACGATGGCGGCTCTCCCGTCAAGGAATACGAACTGGAGAAGATGGATCTCGCCACTGGCAAATGGGTCAGGGTTGGCAGGTTAGTATCACCACTGTCACTTTGGCTAGTCGGTTCAACTAACGGATATCTGTTGGTAATTCAGTAGAAACTCGATGATCATCTCATCTGTTGTTGCTATCTTTTTTTCTCAATTTGGTCGAGCTATTTTGGAGTAGGATCGAAGATATCCTGAAAATGGTATACCATATGTGGCAAGGCAAGGTGCTGTTGCTAGGCTATCAGACAGGCGTCACAGCTCAGTCGGTGTTAGCTCTGCCTTCCGTGGTCGTGGGTTCGATTCTCACTGTGAACAAACATTTGTGCGTGGCAAACATAGATGTTTGTTCCATGTCTGGGTGTTACTATTTATTTACAAAAAAAAGTATATAATTATTCTATCAGCAATCTAGTTCCCATATAGCTTTGCTTAGTTTGGGACTAGAAGACGTGTGAAATGTCCATGAATATTTATTGATTAATATTGCAGAGTGGCCGGTGACAAGAAGCCATTGGAGATGGACGTGACCGGGTTGGAGCCGGGACACCAGTACAAGTTCCGAGTGACAGCTGTCAACGATGAGGGTGACTCTGAGCCGCTGGAGACAGAACGAGCCACACTCGCTAAGAATCCTTTCGGTGAGTTCTTCGTCTTCTTCTTCTCTTGTAGATGGCCTCTGTCCGTCAATTGGACAGACAATGTTGCCAGTGTCAAGTGGATTATTTGAAATAAGTTTAGTCAAGTTCAGTGATAAGTGAAGTTATTTGTTTTGATGACAAAATGGTGGATTTTCTCTTCAGAACTTGGAAACGAATTCCATCAAATAATAAAAACACATAATACACATTTATTCCAATGGCTCACACTTTGTGCTATGACTGCAAGTGTTATTGGTTGAAATTCCACTGAAATTAAAGAACAATACTCACTATAACACCATACCATTTTTGACAGGCGTTACAGCTCAGTTGGTACCTATTAACTCTGTGTTCCGTGCTGTAGGTCGTGGGTTCGATCCCCACTGTGAACAAACATTTGTGTGTGACGAACATTGATGTTTGTTTCCGTGTCTGGGTGTCACTATGTATTGGGTAATAATATAGCCTTTCTTTTATGTCAATCTTTACCGATTATCTAAGTTTTTTTTTTCATTCCGTGCTGTCTGCTATCGGTTATTTAGATAATCAGATTGGTTCATAATTTTTATGTGTTGAGGTGTAATTAAAGCGATTATCTCAATTAAGCAATGTTCTGCGCGATGGGTGACCGCTTGCGGCATAAATTACATCTAAGCGCTTCAGCATATTAATTCTTTCAGTCATATGTTTTTATTTCCTAGGTTTGTTTACTTATACGCTGCACGTCGCTGTGAGAAATCTACCAATAGTTGTTGTTATTTGCAGAGGTGTCGGACAAGCCTGGCAACGTGAAGGTGGCAGACCACGACAACCAGAGCGCTGAGATCGCGTGGGACCCGCCCAAGTCAGACGGCGGAGCGCCCATCTTGAAGTATATTATACAGAAACGGCCCAAGGGTGGTGACTGGGAGAACGCCGCTGAGGTTAACTTATAAACTTTATAATTTTTTTTTAATTCAAACGTAATTTATTCAGAACTAGGTACTTACATAGATCAAATTACAAGCTAAAACGATGAGACAGCAAAAGTTATAAACTGTGTAGCTGTCTCAACGCCCACCTCCTAAACGAATGAGTAATTGGTCTGACAATAATATACAGTAAAATACATAAGTACTAAAATAGTAATTAATTATAAGGCAAATACTAGTTTTATATTTTTTTTAGGCCGGGGTTATCCTACGTCAGATAAAATACTTATAAATAAAAATAACTGGAAAAAAAATATGCCATCCACGTGCACGAAATTATGCGTTTTGCTTTTCTGTGACTTTTTAGTGATGTTTACGGTCACTAGAACATTCCCAATGAATGCCATCATCATCATCCCAAGCCGGTAGCCGAATAGAAGTCGATTTTGTTAGTTTTTTAAACTTGTAAATTATAATCTCGTTATTCGGATTTGAGCTCGGCCTTAGATCTCTTGCTATAGATGTAATTATCAATGAATATTTATTTGTTATATCCCAGGTGCCCGGTAACGCCACCTCTGGCAAAGTGGAAGGTCTGCCCGAGGGTGGCGAGTTTGAATTCCGCGTGGTGGCCGTCAACAAGGCCGGTAACTCGGAGCCATCCGAACCCACGCAGATGACCACTATTAGACACAAGTCTTGTAAGTACTGTTGCTTCTTATTTGGTTCTCCCACTACTTTTATAAATGTCAAAGTTTAGATGTTTGGATGTTTGTGTTTCAATCACGCTGAAACTACTAATCTGATTTGGATGAAACTTGGAATATATTATACCTAGATAGATAGAAAATACTTTATTGCACACCTTAACCTAGGGACTACTATAACATACAAAACAAAACTTAACTAATTGTACATTATAGTTCGTTACCTGGACTTTTCCCGCTTTTTTTAGGTTGTTTTTTTTTGTGGACGATGTCGCGGGTAATTCTAGTGTTAAATAATAAATTGCTAGGCTCAGGTCGTGTGAAATTGGCACCTAGAATCAAAATGCCAAAATTCTGGCGTTTTTCGTAATGAAATGCTGATTCCTTTGTATTGTAATTTAATTATTATACTAATGATATTTTCAGTGAAACCACGCATCGACCGCACGAACCTGAAGCCGCTGGTAGTCCGCGCCGGCAAGCCGATCTACTTCGACGTCAACGTCAAGGGTGAGCCGGCGCCGAAGGTGCAATGGTTCCAGAAGTGGAAGAATGAGGAGAAGGAGGTAATGATAGATAGATAGATAGAAAACTCTTTATTGTACTGCACCGGAAATTAGATATTAGACATAGTTCTATATTAAAGCGAAGTACAATGGGCGGCCTTATCGCTATGAGCGATCTCTTCCAGGCAACCTTTGGATGGACTGGATTTTAAATGTACGATAGTTACGGTGCAAAATGCATTCTACATCAACCTTTTCAGAATCTGGACCTTTTCTGGACAGTTCCAGAGATTTTTGTACAGTAATTCTATTAAATAATAAATCAAAATACATAATTAAAATTTCTCAGATTATACATTAACTAGAGACTATAAAAAACGTGGCTACTGACCACGTTTTTATAGTAATCTGTACTAAAAACTTAAGTTAGAGTTAATTACTCATTAGCCTGTATTTCGCTTAGATCCTAATAGTATTAGAGTGCATTTATTAATACGCTACCAAAAAAGCTGGTTTCCTCACGATGTTTTTCCTCACCGTTTGAGAGCACTGGATTTGTCCGCACCGAGTCAAAAAACCCATTGGTACTTAACCGGTTTTGAACTCACGACCTTATGATCGGAAGGCGGAGTCGCTACAACTAGACCACGGCTGCTCTGATTAAAATTGTTAATAAACTTGCCAAATATCCAGCAAATTATACTATATATTTGATACCAACCTTCGTTCTTCATTCAACAGGTGACAGTCGGCGTTATAAACGTGGACTACAACACAAAGTTAGATATAAAGGAATCAGTAAGAGCTATGACCGGTACCTACCGCATCTTAGCCGAGAACCAACATGGAAAAGATGAAGCTGAAGTGGAGATCACAGTGTTGTCCTCGCCCAGCAAGCCTGGTGGTCCATTGAAGGTGGCTGATGTCACCAAGAATGGATGTAAGCTGGCGTGGAAGAAACCAGAAGATGATGGTGGTAAGTTATCCTATCCTATTAGTCCTACTAATATCAATTGAAAGTTTAAATGTTTGGATGAAAAGTATATAAATGTTCTATCAGCCATCTAGTTCCCATATTACAAGCTTTGCTTAGTTTGGGACTAGAGGGGGTTGTGTGAAATGTCCATAAATATTTATTTATATTTTTCTACTAGGTAAACCCGTCACCGGCTACGTGGTCGAGAAGCTGAACAAAGCGACCGGCCGCTGGGTGCCGGTCGGCAAGACTGATGACACGGAAATGGAAGTCAAAGGTCTCCAAGAAGGCGAGGAGTACGAGTTCAGGGTTAAGGCTGTCAATGATGAGGGCGAATCGGAACCTTTGAAGACCGATCACTCTATTGTTGCGAAGAACCCTTACGGTAGGATATAATACAAAAATTAATTTAAAAAAAACCGTACCGGCTGCGCCAACTTTTTACGCATAGTTCATAGATTTTTTTCATCCGATGTCATTCAATGTGACCTTACATTTGGGGTGTTTTAGATCATGGTAAAAACGCGTACTTTTTGATACCCATAAATTACAAAACTTGCTAAAGTTTTTAATTTATTTTAGGTACAAAAACAATTAACAAACCAAATGATAGACAGAAATTACCGTTTTGGAACCTGAATGGATTTTTAATTAGCTTTTTTGAATAAATTGATAGATAGATAGATAGATACGTTTATTCAAACCACCACAAAAGTATAATATTAATAGGCAAACAACATACTTAAAAACAAAGCAAAGCATAACTTAAAACTAAAAATAAAAGCGAGTAATAACTAAATCAAAAACTAATATTAAGATCTAAGTGTGGTGGTGAATCGGCCTCAGCTCAGCTTAATGCTGCAGTATGTTATATACTGCAGCGCTGGTTTTCTGTTAAAGCCGGTGTTGTTGACATCACGCACATCCCTACCCATAAATAGCTCTACCCATAAACCTATATACGAACAATACAAAAAATAAAATAAACTCTAAGCGCCTGGTTTTAACACAAAAAATAAACAAGTAGCAACGCAATACCTAATACCTACTCAATAATACCTGCACAATTCCCACACAATGCCTACCCGATGCATACCTACCAAACGAGAATCACTAGACCGAGCTGATGATCAGTAGTTGCCAAATGAGTTGATCTAGTGTCATGCGCCCCCACCCCAAGACTTGGAACCTTTTCTGACATTAAATACTTACCCATCAGATATCCCCGGGAAGCCGTCAGTTCCAACGTTGGAAGACTGGGACGTGGACCGGGTGGACCTCAAATGGGAGGCTCCGAAGAACAACGGCGGAGCTCCCATCACGGGCTACATCATCGAGAAGAAGGAAAAGTACGGATCTTGGACGGAGGCGATTACAACTTCGGTTAGTATTCAATGCTTCTGTTTCTAGTGTGGTTACAACAGAATAAATTGATTAGAAAATTGATAATGACATCGCTAAAGCAACTATTGGTACATGTATTTATTTAAGTTTCAACCCAATAATTAGGGCTGTCTTCGAAATCCAGAATCATCTAGAAATCATCAGCTACTAACCTCATGCTGAGTCAGGGTCCGGTTTGCCACACTGGCCTAGAGTACCTGCCTATACCTAAAGTAGTTTATAATAATAATGTGATTGTTTGGTAGGTATCGATAGTGTTAAGTGCGAGCAAATAAATTTATTTTATTTCTTTCTTTCAGAATAAATTTTAAAATATTGGAGGTAGCTTTGGGATTATTTTCTATCTAGAAAATATTTTTATATCGTGTTTCTGGATTAGCACAAATCTCGTAAATATAATGAATTTTCTGTAAATATTGTTATTTTTGGTTTATCGCTTGTGTTTACGGAGCTACAAATAGCCTGTGAGTTTAATGTTTTTCATATTTTGTAATATATTTATTTCATTTTTAGACCCCGGAATGCAAAGCGCGTGTTCCAGATCTGAAAGAAGGGAACACATACCAGTTCCGCGTCAGAGCTGTCAACAAGGCAGGTCCCGGCGAACCGGGCGACGCCACACAACCACACGTAGCCAAGGCTAGGTTCTGTAAGTATTCTCAACTCTACCACATACGAAATAAAGTCTAGTATTGCCTCGTGTTGTGAACAAGACCATGATCGTGAACTAGGTTATGTTACGATTCTCAGCTCTATTCCATTTTTGTAGTCTAGTATTGCCTGTTCATGTTGTGATCAAGGTGGATCTTTGCCAAGGTTCTGGGAGCGTTCTCAACTCTATTGCATAAAGCATAGAGTCTACTATTGCTGTCAACAAGGTACAGGAGAATCGGGTGATGATATACAGCCTCATGTGGCTAAAGCGAGGTGCTATAAGTATTCTCAACTCTATTGTTTAAGAAATAGTGACTAGTATCGCAGGTACAGGCAAGTTCGAAATAGTGCTACCGTGATTTGTCTGTGTCGATCGAATTTGAAAGTATTTATCAATACAAAAGATAAAACATGGTATAACTATTCAGAACTTACATAGGATTTATTGGTAACAAGGAAGCAATTGTATTTAGCAAATATATGTGTGCAACAAAGAAAAAAAAAGTATATAAGTATTTTATCAGCATCTAGTTCCCATATTACAAGCTTTGTTTAGTTTGGGACTAGAGGGCGTCGTGTGAAATGTCCATGAATATTTATTAAAATGTTGTTTCCAGTGAAACCATACATAAACCGTGACAAGATGGTGGCGGTTCGAGTCCGTGCTGGCACCACCATCAAGTTCGATGTCGACATCCGTGGTGAACCTCCACCGACCAAGACATGGAGTTTCGCCAATAAGGTAACATAACAAAAAAATAGTTTTTTTTACCCTTATATATCTTTGTACTAGTAGTTACCCGCGACTTCGTACGCGTCTACAGTTTCCGTGTACATTATATTATCTGTGCGTGTACCGAGCGGATACTTTGTGAAACTTGACATTACACCTCATTACACCGAACTCGTACTGGAAAGTCAAACGCTAGTCGTTAGACCAAAGAGGTAGTACTACGCCCTGTCAAACTGACGTGACATGACATGACAATGAAATCCTCTTGCCAATTGGCGCTGCTAATCCTTTTCGTTCATTTTATCCTGTAGAGCCTGTTAATTATTCGAGATAAAAAGTAGCCTATGTGTCAATCCAGGTCACGAACTATATATATGCCAAGTTTCATCCAAGTTCGTTCAGTAGTTTAGACGTGATTGAAACACAAACATCCAAACATCTAAACATCCAAACATCTAAACTTTCGCATTTATAATATTAGTAGGATAGGATAGTAGGATTGTATACCTATCTATCTTCCTTGTTGTCCTGTGTAATTTTAATTTTATTACCAAAATTTTTTATTTTCATTTTTTTCCACCAGGCCCTGGAAACTGGTCCAGGTATAAAGATGGAGCACGAAGACTACAACACCAAGTTGCAGATCTTCGAGTCCAGCTGGAAGAATACTGGAATTTACACCCTGAAGGCTGAGAACGAATCGGGAGTGGATGAGGCTACTGTTGAAGTTACCGTTCTGGGTATGTTCTACTTCTATTTATTATTTCTATCTTACATTATATCATATTTCGACAGGCGTCACAGCTCAGTCGGTAATAGCTCTGCCTTCCGTGCTGCGGGTCGTGGGTTCAATCCCCACTGAAAACAAATATTTGTGTGTAACAAAGTTCAGTAGTTACAGCATGTTTGAAACACAAACATCTAAATCTTGCCATTTATAATATTAGTAGAATTGTAGGAAGTTGTAAATCTGAACACTATTTGAATAATTAGGTATCTAGATAGATAGAAGATAGATAGAAAATACTTTATTGCACACCTTAACGTAGGGACTACTATAACATACAAAACACAACTTAACTAATTGTACAATGGGCGGTCTTATCGCTAATGAGCGATCTCTTCCAGACAAACTTGGACGGAATGGACTACGAGGTAATAAACTACTGGTGTATCTACTGGTTTTCTTATAAAATGTTTTATTACAGATAAGCCTGGCAAACCCGAAGGCCCACTAGAGGTGTCAGACGTACACGCAGACCACGTGAAACTTGCCTGGAAGAAACCCAAGCACACAGGAGGACTACCACTCAGTGCCTACGTCGTTGAGAAGATGGACACGCTGACTGGCAAATGGGTGCCTGCGGGGACTGTCGAACCCGATGCTACTGAAGCTACTGTCACTGGTAAGATACTAGCATCACCCACCATTAAGATTTAGACCGTATGCTTATGAGATAAGTCGCAATTTCGCTTAGAAGGAAATCATTCTGGGCGATAGAATATCAATGCTTATGTTGTTGAGAAAATGGACACGTTCTAATCATCTAATTTCTGAAAGCTGGTAAGAATAAGTCATTATTTTGAGTTTTATTTCTTGAGCGGCAAGATATAGTTTGGCTTGGCAAACCAGTGTTCTTGAGATCGAATGTTTCCGCGCACGCTATTTAATTGAAGTGAAAAGAACTGACCACCATCTGTGTCCCTTACCTCTATTGATAAATACACATTTTTCTTATTGATAAATACACATTTTCTTTATTAATAAAATACACATTTTTCTTATTGATAAATATATATTTTCTTTATTAATAAAATACACATTTTCCTTATTGATAAATACACATTTTCCTCATTGATAAATGCACATTTAATATCTCCCCCCAGGCCTAGAACCCGGTCACACGTACCAGTTCCGCGTGAAGGCTCTGAACGAGGAAGGTGAATCGGAACCCCTCGAGACAGACCACGGCATCCTCGCCAAGAACCCGTACGATGTACCAGCACCGCCTGGATTACCAGACATTGTGGATTGGGACGAGAAATCTGCAAAGTTGAAATGGGAGCCGCCGATCAGGGATAACGGAGCTCCCATCACGGGATATGTGATCGAAGTTATGGATCGCGATCGGGGCGAGTTTGTTAAGGTATATTTATCAGTATATCATATTATCAGTATATCATATTATCAGTATTATCAGTAATCAGTATATTTATCAGTAAAGACCTAAAACTAAGTAATAAACATTTTTTTTAATCTTTTTGTCAGTATCGGATTCCTTTATGCCAAATCTTAAGGTTTTCTCGATCAAAATTGAGGTTTTTGTATGGTGAAAAAAAGTTCTCACCTCGCCTGTTATTGCTACTTTATACAAAAACACTCGATGCACGATTGTCGAAAAAATGGACGAGATGGGGCGATGATCTGCGAAATGTAGCAGACACTGGATGAGAGGAACCGAAGACTGAGCTCAATGTCGCGCCGTGGGAGAGACCTATGTCCAATATACAGGGTGTAACATAATGTCCTTATAAGTCCAAAAGGGGGGTATTCTACACGTCATGGCGAACAACATTTGTGCTACGACTTTTAATATTTTGAAGTTTTTTATTCACGAAAAGCGTCTCGTAGTTTCCTTAAAAATAGAATTGCACACACGTTCAACTGTCTATGTGTGGGTGCGACGTGATAGGAGGGTGCGTGAGCGTGTACTAACAGGCTGAATACATACGCAAATTTCTAAGGTTAAAAAAAAAAGATATTTCAAATATTATGTTGTATTCAACTTTTGCGCATGCCAATCAATTCACGTGTTTGGTCTAAATAAGTCGCTTTTCGGCTTATAGGGACAATTTGTTACACGTTGTATAGATTGATGATGTTGAAAAAACTTGACGTTCATACGATACATCGAATAGCCAATCTTTTTCTGTTAATATTACTATTGGTTTATCTCACAGGCTGCGGAGATTGAAGGCAATATATGCCAAGGCACAGTACCACGATTGGAAGAGGGTAATCAGTACCAATTCCGCATCAGAGCTCTCAACAAGGCTGGTCTATCTGAACCTTCAGAGAACACCAACTGGCATACTGCTAAGCCGCGCTTCTGTAAGTATTGAACTTTATTACCTTGGACATAAAACTCTACTCAAACTTTATTTGACTTTGCTATCGATTCTGTTGTTGCATTTTTCTAAACTAACCTAATTTGACAGCGCTAAAAATGTTGCCGTTCCTTTCTCATAAACTGAAACGACAAAGACAGCTATAATTTTAGTGCTGTCAAATAAGGTTAGTTTAGAAAAATGCAACAACAGAATCGATAGCAATGTCAGGCGTCACAGCTCATTCGGTATTAGCTCTGCCTTCCGTGCTGTGGGTCGTGGGTTCGATCCCCACTGAGAACAAACATTTGTGGGTCGCAAACATTGATGTTTGTTCTATGTATTATAATTACATATTTACAAAAAAATATGTGAGTATTCTATCAGTAATCTACTTCCCATAGTACAAGTTTTGCTTAGTTTGGGACTAGAAGGCGTTGTGTGATATGTCCATGAATATTTTTTTTATTTCCCAGCAGTGTCCTGTGCTATAAATGCCAAGTCCGTTTGCAATTTTTTGAAGTTCTTATTTTTTTTTTTTAGTGAAACCGCGCATCGACCGTACAAACCTGAACCCAATCACAGTGAAGGCTGGTCTCCCGGTGTCTCTGGACATCAAGGTGTTTGGAGAACCGCCTGCAAAGGTCACCTGGTTCTTCAAGGGAGAAGAACTCAAGAATAGGTAAGAACTCAAGAAAAAGGAGGTTCTCGATTCAGTTTTTTTTGTTACCTCAGAACTCTTGTCATTTATGAACCGATTTCAATATTTTTTTTTTATCATAAAGGAACTTCCAGGTTAGTCCCATTTAATTTTCATCAAAATCGGTTCAGTAGTTTTGGTTATAAATATAAATAATAGGTTTTATTTTATACTTTCTATCAGTAAAGATTCCCTAGCTTCAAATTAAGTAGCAATCAAAGGCATTCAGTCGCGTCTAACTTTTACGATGAACTTAATGTCACTTCTAAACTGAATTAAACTTTTCCTTGTTGAAAAGTTGTTAAATCTTACAACACCAAAAATATTCGACTTAGCTTATATACTCGTATTTTAAAAGGCAAGTAGCTGATAGTAGTTTTATTTGACAGTGAAAACCTGGAAATAATAAACGTGGACTACAACACCAAGTTCCTGATGACGAAGAACAAACGCGCTAACACCGGCAAATACACCATCAAGGCTAAGAACGAAGTAGGGGAAGACGAAGCTGAAATTGAAATTACTGTGCTTGGTAAGTTTTGAACCTTGTTTGTTTAACTTTACGGTATAATTAGGTGTGACAAATATAGTGATACTGATATTTTGCTGAATCAACTGTATTTCCTTCCTATTAGAATACTCTTTGCTTTGTTAATGAAATCTATCTATCCGCTCTTAGGTTTTGCGTTCAAATCCTTATTCTTAAATACTGAGTTAGTCGGCAATAGCTCGGCCTTCCGTGCTGTGAGTCGTGGGTTCGATTCCCACTCCGGACAAACATTTGTGCGTGGCAAACATAGATATTTGTTCTACGTCTAAATGTGTATTTACAAAAAAGTATTACTAGTTTTCATATTACACGTAATATGAAAACGAGATTGCTGATCGAATACTTCAAGCTATAATTTTTCTTCAGGCAAGCCTTCCAAGCCTAAAGGTCCATTGGAAGTGGCTGACGTCACCAAGAACGGATGTACCCTATCATGGAAGAAACCAGAGGACGACGGCGGATCGCCCATCGAGTATTATGAGATTGAGAAGTTGGATCCGCTTACCGGTAAGCCATGATGATCAGTATCAATCACTGATACGTGTCACAGCTCAGTCGGTATAAATTCTGCCTTCCGTGTTGTGATTGTGGGTTCGATCCCCACTCAAAACAAACATTTGTAAAAAAAAGTATGTATGTATTCTATCAGTATCTAGTTCCCATATTACAAGCTTTGCTTAGTTTGGGACTAGAGGGCGTTGTGTGAAATGTCCATGAATATATATGTAAGAATATTTATTTGTATGGGCCATACATTGATGTTGGTTTTGTCTGGGTGTATTGTAAGAAAGTATAAAAGTGCTCTACCAGTAATCTAGTTCTCATATGACAATCTTTGCTTAGTTTGGAACTAGAGGGCATTGTGTGAAATGTCAAAAAAAAAAACAGAACTCAATGCAAGCGTTATCCCCGGTTCGATAATTCTTTCACAAAAAGCTGTATTACTCTCAGTGCCTATTTCACCATCTCGTGATTCTGCTATCCATGAGTTATAAATATAGAAAAAGAAAGAAAATCTCCGTCTTTTCTTTAGACTTGTCAAAAACAAAGATCGAGTAGAATAGATTTTAGTAAAAATTCTCCTCTACGACAAACCGCAGATCGCAGACTCTACAGTCTACGCCTCTACGCTGTAGAGTCGTAGACTCTAGAGTCTACGACTCTACGCTGTAGAGTCTACGGCGTAGTACGTCTTACTACGGCACAACGACGCGGCGTAGATGGACCGTTTATTTGACGGATAGGTTTTAAGGAGTTTTTAGGGGTTTTTAAGGGTTTGTAGGGGTTTTCAAGGATGGTGAAGCAAGCCCTTACTAGCGTTCGGTGTAGATGATTCTGTGTGATGTGTACCAATATGTAATGTTCTGCAGGTCAATGGCTACCGTGTGGTACATCGAAGGAGCCGCACGCGACGGTGACGGGGCTGCAAGAAGGCAAGCCGTACAAGTTCCGAGTTAAGGCCGTCAACAAGGAGGGCGAGTCTGAGGAGTTGGAGACGGAGAAGCCTATTATTGCTAAGAATCCATTCGGTAAGCTGTTAAAAAAAGGCTATTTAAGGCTACCTTTGTATATTTCTCCTCTCTTTCTCTTATCAGGAACTTCATACGTGGTAATTGTGCTCTAGAAGTCCAAAATACAAGCTTAACGCTTAGTTTAAAGTATATAAAGAATTCTATCAGCCATCTGGTTACCATATCACAAGCTTTGCTTAGTTTGGGACTAGAGGGCGTTGTGTGTAAAGTCCATGAATAGTTAGTTATAGTTAGTTTGGCCTTCGCCGGTAAATCTATGTAAGATTTATCTGTACCTACCTTTGTTGCTACCTATGTTTTGTTTCTAAACTGGTGTTTTGGTAAAATAAACTATTAATTTGTAAATTCAAGCCAGAAAACATTTCTGTAACTATAGTGTCAATTTACATACGACTTTTTGAACTCGTTTGTTCATTCGTGGTGGCCAACTCTGGTGATGTAGTTGTTTGGCTACCTTAAGGCCTTCGTCGTGGCTTAACTGCTAAGGCCGGGACGTGAAATAACAAGACAATGGCCCACCTGATGTTAAATGCTGATGTTAGATGGTCTAAAAACTATCCACCGTAGATACGTAGCCAACTTCGTTTAGTTTTGACTTTTTAGTGAATATTACGCTTTTTTTCCATAACCACAGATAATATAACCATAACTTTTCAAGTAATCCTTGTGATTTTACTAAATAAACATTGAATTTGTTATTTTACAGACGAGCCCGGCAAGCCAGGTCGTCCTGAACCTAAGAATTGGGACAAGGACTTTGTGGACCTCGAGTGGACTCCGCCGAAGAGCGACGGTGGCGCCCCCATCACTGGATACATTGTACAGAAGAGAGAGAAGGGTGGCAGGTATGTCTGCTCTAATGTTAACTGTATAAGGTCGATTTTTGCCAATGACGTGTCTTTCAACTACCGATATTCAACTTTATCGTCATACAAATAAAGTTCAAATTACACGAATGAATCGAAAACTTTATATGATTTTTTGTCTCTTTATGATACCGTCCATATTTATATATACCTACTAAAACCGATCAAAACTACTCCAACGGGAAACAATATAATCCTTTATTATATGTCTGGGTGTTACTATGTATTACAGGTGTATGTGTGAAATAAAAAAAATCATTTAATTCAGGGAACACAGTAAAAAATCAAGGCCCTTATTACCTTAAATCTAAAATACATATTTCTATATTTTTTAAAATTATTTAAAATATAGAAAAAGTAGGTAGGTATTTATAGAAATGTCCATGAATATCCTATCCTACTAATATTATAAATGCGAAAGTTTAGATGTTTGGATGTTTGTGTTTCAATCACGTCTAAACTACTGAACCATCTTGGATGAATCTTGGCATATATATAGTTCGTAACCTGGATTGACACATAGGTTACTTTTTATCCCGAATAATTAACAGGATCTTTAGGATAAAATGAACGAAAAGGATTAGCAGCGCCAATTGGCAAGAGGATTTCATTGTCATGTCATGTCACGTCAGTTTGACAGGGCGTAGTACTACCTCTTTGGTCTAACGACTAGCGTTTGACATTCCAGTACGAGTTCGGTGTAATGAGGTGTAATGTCAAGTTTCTCAAAGTATCCGCTCGGTACACGCACAGATAATATAATGTACACGGAAACTGTAGATGCGTACGAAGTCGCGGGTAACTGCTAGTAAATAAATTTCTAAATAAAAAAAATACTTTGACAGATCATGGCAAGATTGCCTCAAGACATCGGGCGAGCGTCCCACAGGCCACGTGACCGACGTGGAGGAGGGTCACGAGTACGAGTTCCGAGTGATGGCGGTCAACAAGGCGGGGCCTAGCGAGCCCAGCGACCCTAGCAAGAGTGTCATTGCCAAACCTCGCTTCTGTAAGTAAATTAACATCATTAGTCTGTACAATTATGTAGTAGACCTCTTTAAAGTACCAGCACCATACATATTCCGTGCTGGCAAGTCTGTTCCGGTTTGAAGGGAATGGATGCCGGTGCAATTACAGGCACATGACACTTAACACAGATTTGTCTCAGAGTGATGGGTGCAGTGCAATGCATCACAGGGCACGTCCTCAGTAGACATGCTCAGTGAAGCGATGCATTGTTATAGGCAGAGGTAACCGCTTAACATCAGGTGGGTCATCAGCCTGTTCCATCATTAAGTTGTATAAAAAAAATGAATTCCATTTTTTTTTATCTAGACTATCTCGTCCCACTAGGCTAAGACCACCCCCAAACCCTTTCTATCACAAAAAATGAATTCCATTATCATAAAGTAAAAAAGAGATACTTCTGTATACCTGTGCATACTTACCTGTTGGGGACGAATAAAGATTTATCTTATCTTATCTATATATATTTTTATTTCCCAGTGGCTCCTAAGATTGACCGCAAGAATCTACAAAAGCGCAAGATAAAGGTCGGCTCCCCTCTCAAGATGGAGGCCGATGTGAAGGGTGAACCGGAACCCACCATCACCTGGACCTTCCAGGAGAAGACCCTCAAATCTGAAGGTCGTCTGGTCATTGAGAACAAGGATTACCACACTTCGTTTGTGCTGGAGAAAACTACCAGGACTGATACAGGTATTTGGCAAGCGTTACAGCTCAGTCGGTATTAGCTCTGCCTTCCGTGCTGTGGGTCGTGGGTTCCGTCCCCGCTGAGAACAAACATTGGTAGAACATTGATTTTTTTTCTATATCTGGATGTTACTGTGTATAAGTATGTATTTACAAAAAATGTATACAAGTATTTTATCAGCAATCTAGTTGCCAAATTACAAGGTTTACTTAGTTTGGGACTAGAGGAAGTTGTTTGAAATGTCCATGAATATTTATTTATTGATTGGCCTTACAACTCAGTTGCGTAGTAGGTTTGATTCTCACTCAGTGTAGAAAATACAATACAATTTTGTGTAACTTTCTTTGAAGATTTTCCAAAGGTTTATTCTCTAAAAACTTGTTCTAAAATTGATAAAAGCACAGTTTTATTGTACCATTTTCGAAGCACTTGAGTGGATAGAGTTTGATAAAATGTTTTTGATGTCAGGCAAATACATCGTCACTGCTAAGAACGACTCGGGAACTGATACCGTGGAAGTGGAAGTACAGGTGGTCAGCAAACCCGCTAAGCCAAAGGGTCCTTTGAAGGTTAGTAATCATTTATAAATCTCTCAGTAAATAGGACTACAAAAACAATTTATTTCAATTTATTGATGGTACAAACCAATGGCCCACTTGATGTTAAGTTGCAACCACTTCCTATAACAATGCTTTGCACTGCGCCCATCACTGTGAGACATGTCGGTTAAGTGTCATGTGCGTGTAATAGCACCGGCAGCCATACCCTTTAAACCGGAACACAGCAATGCGAGCATAACTGCGCGCACGCAATAGATACGGGGATAGTACTCAACCCGGACGAGCTTTATTACAAGAAACTCTACTACTTTTTATAGATAACCAGAAATTTTTGCTCATAATAATTATAAGTTTAAAAAACTAGAAAAACCGACTTCAATTCGACTACCAGCTTCATCATCAGATGATGATGATGGCAGTTCATTGGGAATGTTCTAGTGACTATAAACACCACTTAAAAGTCACAGGAAAGCAAAATACGCAATTGCGTGCACGTGGTTGGCATATTTTTTTAGATTCAGACAAAAAAAGAATTTTTGAAATCGGTTCATAAATGACGGAGTTCTGAGGTAACAATCATTAAAAAAAAAAACGAATTGAGAACCTCCTCCGTTTTTGAAGTCGGTTATAAAGTCTATTTCCCCGGACGGATTCAATCACAAAGAGTTCAACTACTGAGTAATTATGTCTCAAACTACCCTCGTCTCCTCCAGGTATCTGACGTCACAGCAAACGGCTGCAAACTAAAATGGGAGAAACCCGAAGACGATGGTGGGGAGCCGATCGAAAGCTACGTCGTCGAACGCATGGACACCGAGTCCGGCCGATGGGTGCCCGTCTGCCTCACCAAGGAACCGGAAGCTGACGTCACAGGACTCAACGAGGGAAAGGACTACCTGTTCCGAGTGAAGGCTGTCAATCCTGAGGGTGAAAGTGAGCCGTTGACTACCGAGACGGCTACCACTGCGAAGAATCCTTATGGTGAGTGCATAAAGTCTAGTTTAACGTGGCAAGGATTTTTTTTTTATTCAGAAAGATTTTTATTCACAAAGAAAATTATGACTAATAAAGTATTTACAATATTTATAATACAATATAATACAAAATACACATGAAGCAGTTGAGCTATCTACACACCGTTGCAAACGATTTATAGATAGCTCAACTGATCCAAATCAGTACCAATCGGATAATATAAGGCAAGGATTGACTGTTGCGTAAATGAATTTAGGGAAGGTGATAGCAGCAAAGAATCCTTATAGTAAGTCGATAGAGTTCAATTTAGTGCAGCAAGGATTGAGTGTTACGGGACTGAGCGTAAAGAAAGTCTAGAGGGAGTGTACCCGTTTTTGCAAAATGCATTTTCCTTCATATGTAAATTAACAGTTGTAGTACAAAAGTCAGTGTGATAGTTAAATGGCCTGTAGCTGTTAGAATCCAATAAGATCAATTTGGCCAAATCTTAGTAAAAAGACATTTCTTGCTTCCTCTCCCCCTTCCACGCCTCCCCCTCTTACCCCCCTTCTCTCCCCCCTCTCCCCCTCCCTCTCCCCCTCCCTCCTCCTGGATTGCAGAATCGGTTTATAGATTGTATAGGAAAGCCGTTTGTCAAAAGTATTTTTATGTGTGCTTGTCGAAGGTGTAAGATCCCCCTATTTATCCCGATATTTATCCAAGATATGACTATATTTAATGAAAATTTGTTATTTCTTAGGTGAGCCCGACGCGCCCGGGAAACCAGAGTTCAAAGACTGGAGCGCTGAGCACGTGGAGCTTAAATGGGACAAACCAGCCAGCGATGGCGGAGCGCCCATCACAGCCTATATCATTGAGAAGAAGGACCGGGATACTGGGAAATGGGTCAAAGCGGCTGAGGTAAGGGACCTTAAGGTTTTAACCCTTAAGATGCTATCAGATTAAAAAAAATTGCAAGCTGGAACACATACTAATAATGACCTTGTCACTCTGAATAGTGATGCGAAACTGTGATTTGTTTTTATTACAAGTTTTTATTTAACTTGCAAATTTTAATGTTTGTGTGTTTGTTTGTTTAGATCAAATCTTGCAAACTTTTGATCCACTTCCCGAAACCCAATTTAACTGAAATTCGGCATACCTTTGTCTTTGAAGTATATATAAGTATTCTATCTGCATCTAGTTCTCATATTACAAGCTTTGCTTAGTTTGGGACTAGAGAGCGTCTTGTAAAAATGTCTATGAATATTTTTATTTATTTATTTATTTATATGATGACAGTGTAATAATATGGTGACAGCGAGCTGATATGATGAAGCCGGAAGGTGGCCAATGGAACTCTGTAGTAATACGACACAACCCCATTGAGTTAGGGCTCGTTTGATTCATCTTGAGAAGGACTATGCTATGGTCCTACATGATATCTTTCTTCTTTTTAAAGCACAATAAAAGCATGTCTTTATTTTTAATATAATTTAATTAAAGTATAATTTTAGTTATAATTAAAGTATAATATAATTTAATTTAAGTATCTATTTGAATATATTATTGAATAATATTTTTAATTATACAATTTATATTTATGTACGCCCCCGTCCTTGTTTTTGTGTGTTAGATCCTGTCCATCCAAAGGTTGCCTGGAAGAGATTGCTTTTAGCAATAAGGCCGCCCATTGTACTTACCTCCTAAAGAATCTGTATTATTGTTGTATTAGTGGAGAGTACAATAAAGAATATATCTATAAATAAATAAATATTCATGGACATTTCACACGAGTTCACACGACGCCCTCTAGTCCCAAACTAAGCAAAGCTTGTAATATGGTAACTAGATGCTGATAGAATACTTATATACTTTTTTTTTGTAAATACATACTTATAATACATAGTAACACCCATCTATGTAAAGTATCAAATAAATACTGAAGTTTATTTACACTCAGGTTCCTGGAAACAAGACAGAAGCGAAGGTGCCAGACCTGATCGAAGGCAAGACCTACCAGTTTCGCGTGAAGGCGGTCAACAAGGCGGGACCGAGCAAACCATCCACTGCCAGTGAAAGTCTGCTGGCTAAGGATAGATATGGTGAGAACATGATGCCTTCTGCACGATCTATTGTAGGTATAGTGCTGACAGGACACTGTCCCTTGAATAAACACCTCTACAACATCGGAGCCACTGACAGTCCACTCTGCAGAGGCTGTCTTACCAAAGAAGAATCAGCTGCCCATGTAATCCTGGAATGCGAGGGCGTAACCACACAACGAACAGAAATCCTAAATAACCCTAGGTCACTCCTCCAAGCCTGCGAAGCCCCCAGGAAGCTTCTGTGCTTTTGGGAGGAGTTAGGCTGGCTACACTCCTAGCCAGAACACCCCCCACGCATAATGGGCCAACTTTGAGCCTAAATGCGGAAAAGGGAGTCCCATCAATATCAATATAATATCAGGTATAGTGCAGTAGTGTGCTGAGACAGGGACCTATTTGGTCCTCATGCCCACTTGATGGGCTGGTAGGCTGTCTTGTTTTTAGATAGATAGATAGATAGAAAATACTTTATTGCACACCTTAACCTAGGGACTACTACAACATACAAAACAAAACTTAACTAATGGTACAATTGGCGGTCTTATCGCTAATGAGCGATAGGTATCTTCTAGGTAAGCGTGCTACATCGTCGACCGCATCTTCACTTAACATCAGGTGATATTGCGGTCAAACGCTTGCTTATAAATTTATTAAAAAAAAGAAAAAAAAGAACGATTTTGATTGTGGTATTTACATTTTTATCCGACTTCAAAAAAGGAGGCGGTTGTCAATTCGGTTGCATGTGTTTTTTTTAATGTTTGTTACCTCAGCTCTTTGTTAACCGATTTCAAAAAAGAAAGAGGTTCTCAATACTGTTGTATTTTTGTTATGTTTGTTACCTCAGAACTTTGTCATTTATGAACCGATTTTAAAAACTCTTTTTTTTTTCTGAAAGGATTTACTTCCAGATTGGTCCCATTTCATGTTCAGTAGTTTAGGTTATAAATATAAATAACTGAAAAAAAAATATGCCTACCACGTGCACGAAATTGCGTATTTTGCTTTCCTGTGACTTTTAAGTGGTGTTTATAGTCACTAGAACATTCCCAATGAACTGCCATCATCACCATCATCATTCTACTGAAATGAAGTCGGTTTTACTAGTTTGTGAAACTTATAAATTATTATTAGGCTATAGAGGTCTACCAAAACCAAAGAGACATAAGGATCACTGAAGTGCGCGAATCTAGCAATAAATTGGAGTGTTTATTTTTCCAGCTGCGCCTAAGATCGACCGCACCAACATGCGCGACATCACCATCAAGGCTGGTCAGCACATTCGATTGGACGTCAAGGTCAGCGGTGAACCGCCGCCGACCAAGACTTGGTAAGTTATTTCGTACCTTGTATCAACTAGCCTTATAGCTTAGATGGTTTAGCTCTGCCTTCCGCGCTGAAGGTTGTGAGTTCGATCCTCACTAAGAGCAGGTAAAGTTTTGTACGATAAAATTGTAATAGTCGTACTTTTCTTTGTGAATAAATCCTACTAATATTATAAATGCGAATGTTTAGATGTTTGGATGTTTGTGTTTCAATCACGTCTAAACTACTGAACCAACTTAGATGAGACTTGGCATATATATAGTTCGTAGATTCGTAGATAAAATGAACGAAAAGCAATAGCAGCGCCAATTGGTAAGAGGATGATGTCATGTCCTGTCACATCAGTTGGACAGGGCGTAGTACTACCTCTTTGGTCTAACGACTAGCGTTTGACATTTCAGTAGGTACGAGTTCGGTGTAATGAGGTGTAATGTCAAGTTTCTCAAAGTATCCGCTCGGTACACGCACAGATAATATAATGTACACGGAAACTGTAGACGCGTACGAAGTCGCGGGTAACTGCTAGTAAAAAATAAATCTCTAGGTGAAAATTTAAGAACCGTGCGATTTGAAGTAAATGTCTTCCGTGCTTGGGGGATTTATCATCATCATCGTCATTATTCTCAGCCACCACCACCAACTGTATTGTGTGCCACACATCACCTGGATCTCTGATGGATTTCAATCAGGTCCTTGATAACTTGGCCATGGGTCTACACTCAGTAGAATGTCTTCGACAACCTATTTCATTTCCCTGGTATTCCCCAGGTTCCACAACAAGGAGCGTCTCGCCACAAGAGACGATCTCACGGTGGACGTTGAAGAGTACAAGACAAAGCTATCTGTGGTCATCACATCTCGCAAACACAGCGGTACTTATACATTGAAGGCTGAGAACAGCAGTGGAAAAGACGAAGCGACCATTCAAGTCAATGTATTGGATGTACCGGCCAAGCCTGAAGGACCACTCAAGGTAAATTCAACCATACTCCTAAGTGTTTAGGGCTTAAGTTAAAACGATTTCGTGAGTGCTCAAGCCAAATTGAACCATATTGTAATAAATATAAGTCTTACTTTGAACGAATGCCAAATTGTGCCAATAGTGTGCGTATAATATAGCCTTTGCATTTTATCTAGATGATTTACACAGCATCACAGGCAACTTTTTACCCATTCTTCGATGAACCAATAAAATAGTGTCCAGAGGTTGTTTTAGCCACCATTCCAACAACCATTTGAAAATTCTAATTTTACGAATAAAACCTTTTTTGTACGTACTCAGATCTCAGACGTCCACAAAGAAGGTTGCAACCTAAAATGGCAGCCGCCGATCGACGACGGTGGCGCCCCCATCGATCACTACCTCGTCGAGAAACTCGACACGGAAACCGGCAGGTGGATGCCGGCCCTGAAGACCAAGGATCCTAAGGCTGAGATTGAGAACCTTGTCCCTGGACACGAGTACAAGTTCAGAGTGTCTGCGGTCAATAATGAGGGTGTTTCCGAGCCGTTGGAGGGAGAGCATTCGATCATCGCTAAGAATCCGTTCGGTGAGTTTTCATTAACACAATAAATGTAAATTTACTGTAAATAAAGACAAGTAATTAAATTTAAATTAAAAAAAACCCTGACTTTTATACCCATATTGAGGGAGTTGTGGAAAAAAAAATGTAATTCGCCATTTTGTGGCGGCGGCCATCTTGGATCGATTTTCATCAAGCATAGCTAAGAATACTCGACTAATTCACCTTTCAAACAAAAAAAACATTCGGGAACTACGATGCCTCAGACACACACACACACACACACACACACACACACACACACACACACACACACACACACACACACACACACACACACACGCACGCACAAACAGACACGTCAAATTATAATACCCCGTCGTTTTTGCGTATGGGGTCAATAAATGTAAATGGGCGACCATCTGCACACCTTGGCTCCTTGACGGTCGGTGACTTCGTGGTCGGCCGAGAAAGCGTTGGCGAGACGTAGACGCCTTCGAAGGGAGATGGTGGGAGGAGGCTCGGGATAGGGAGTATTGGAAGTCTTTGGGGCAGACCTTAGCCCAGCAGTGAGACGAGATAGGTTCAATAAAAAAATGTATAGGTGACGTGGTTTTGTGAAATTGAATATGTGGAGACTACTGGCTTTTGAAAGTCATTTACGTCAGAAATTATGAAGTTATATTAAAGGAGTTAAACTGGAAAATACAATTAAAGGAACTACTAAACCACTGTTAAAGGAAACTGGAGTTTATAAATTAAGGGGATTCCCCTTCCAAACTATTCGTTGAGGATGCAAGGGCAGAGAGATCAGAAAATCAATAAGTAGCATTCCTCAAGTTCCATATCCATTTCAGACGAGCCGGACAAACCAGGAACACCAGAGATCGTGGACTGGGACAAGGACCACGTGGACCTCAAGTGGGAGAAGCCACTTAAAGATGGGGGCTCTCCCATCACTGGATACGTTATCGAGAAGAGGGAAGTTGGCTCGCCGAAATGGGTGAAAGCTTGTGAAGTGAGTACATTATACAAATGAAAAAAAAAATGAAAATGAAATAAATATACAACCGGTTTTTAGGTTTTTACAGGTCTTGGGAGATTTTTTATATGAAGGGAAATGTTTTTTTGTATATTAAATGATGAAAAAAAAAAGTAGGAAAAGTAGCCTATGTGTTAATCCAGGTTAGGAACTATAATATATTCCAAGTTTCATCCAAATCGGACCAGCAGTTACAGCGTGATTGAAACACAAACATCCAATCATCTAAACTGACATTTATAATAGCAGTGGGATAGACAAACGTTTGCCCGCAATCTCATCTGATGGTAAGTGACGTCGACCGCATGTTGACGATGTAGCATATTTCATAAGGACCTAATGAAAAAAAAAGAATGTCTACGATTTTTCTTGTTTTTTTTTCTCAGGTCGGCCCCAATGACAACGAAAAAGCCACAGTACCGCATCTCGACGAAGGAACAGAGTACGAGTTCAGGGTACGCGCCGTCAACGAGGCCGGGCCGAGCGAACCCAGCGACGCTAGCAAGTCTGTTACTTGCAAGCCTAGGCGATGTACGTACTTTGCAACTGTACATAAAAAAAAACTAATAAACACGAACGGTCGGTACGAAGAGAACGGTCGTGGGTTCAAATCCCATTAACAATTTTTTCCTGTTTTTAGAGTTTTTATTTTGTTGTTTTTTTTTTATTGATAAAGATTACTGAAACTTTTGTCAATTGTAAAAAAGTTATCAATACCCGTAAGCATCGTCAGGTTTCAAAACATTTTGTCTAATTGGAAACTTCCTTATTATTGATTCTAGTTATTATTTTGTTTAGTTTCAGTTGTGAATTCAATTTTAATTCAGGTACTAATAAAAAAAATACATTCACAGTGGCTCCTAAGATCGACCGCCGCTGCCTTCGTTCCATCAAGGTCAAAGAGGGCGAACCAATCGCCCTTGACGTCAAGGTTTCAGGAGAACCTGCACCTGACGTCACGTGGACTTTGAACGGCAAGAGTGTGACGAGCGGAAATGGACTCAAGTGTAAGTACCTTTGAAGGGCTCTTCTCTCTCTTTCCTCCCCCCCCCCTTCCCCCCTCTTCCCCCCTTTACCCCCTTATCCCCCTAATTTTGATTGGTTACTTTTGTCGCATTATGAAAATGAAAAAATTTATTTTGGCTCAAAAAAATAAGACATAGGTACACAAAGAAAAATAAAATAAGAAAACAAAGAATATTATAATACAGGCAAGATACAGAGATATTATAATATGTAATATGTAGGTAGGTATAGGTAGGACACAAACTTAAATAAAACAAACAAACAAAGCAAAAATAAACAAAAGCGATCCTATGCCAGGTAGGTGCCTAGGCATGCCAAAAAAGCTTAGTCTCAGCTTGTTTGCTGCTCCACAAAAGGCGAAGCAGCGCTGTTTTTCAGACTGAGCCAAAAAAAAGGGATAGTTATAATTAATACTTTAAATTAATAGTGATATTCTCATTATTTTGTTGAACAGTGGTGAACGTTCCCTACTTGAGCAAGTACCAGCACTCGAACCCGCGTCGCAAGGACTCCGGCACATACAAGATACAAGCCATCAACAAGTATGGACAGGATACTGCTGAACTGGAGATAACTGTTATATGTATGTATTTTACCATAACTTTAATCTTTAATTCATTAATAGTTTCTTTAGTTAGAAAATAAAAAAAACAGATAGATATATTCTTTATTGTACTCTCCACTTAAACTAATACAACAATAATACAGATTCTTTAGGAGGTAAGTACAATGGGCGGCCTTATTGCTAAAAGCAATCTCTTCCAGGCAACCTTTGGACAGTAGATAATTATTTTATGA
Source organism: Gandaritis pyraliata (assembly GCA_947859175.1). Taxonomy (NCBI): domain Eukaryota; kingdom Metazoa; phylum Arthropoda; class Insecta; order Lepidoptera; family Geometridae; genus Gandaritis; species Gandaritis pyraliata. Next base: position 2,595,048 of record OX401875.1, on the reverse strand, counting down.
ACTTTCTTAGAAAGTTTTTTTTTTCTTAATTTTACACAAACAATCAGTGCTAGGAAGACTTAATACTAAAAGCATTGTCTACCAGTCTTCCTGGGCGTGCAAAAAGATATCGCGTGTTTTTATGTATAGGTACTAAACGGAAAATAAAAAATGTGGTTAAAAAAATTACTACACAGATACTAGAAAATATGTTATGTACTTAATAGACCTTTTCGTCAGCCTGAAATGTGCGATTGTATTTTAAAAATAAAAACAATCTTTTTCAAAGTACATTTAACAATAGAGATAATTTTTTACATGACATAGTAAGAAGTTAACCTAAATTTGTATTCCGTCAGCGAAACCAGAGAAACCCGAAGGCCCACTAGAAGTGTCAGACATCCACAAAGATGGATGCAAGTTGAACTGGAAGCGGCCCAAGGATGACGGCGGGGAACCGATCGAGGCGTATCTAGTCGAGAAGTACGACCCGGAGACTGGCAGTTGGGTGCCAGTTGGCAAGACTATGGGCAATGTGCCAGAGATGGAGGTTAGTAGCCAGTTTTAAGGTAATCTTCTTCTTCTCTTAATTCTGGCTGTTCGGTGGCTAGGGCTGCCACGAATTTGCCAATGTCAGTGTTTATTGGCGTTTACTAGTTTACTAATCTTTTAGCAAAAGGCGGAGATCTGAGTAGGTGATGAAAATGACCAGTGAAGAAGGGAGTTTCCAAAAAAGTTGATTTGTCAAAATAGATATGTACGGCGTATAGATAATTAGGTAGGTACGTAGTACATAAGTGTAGGTAAGTAAATAGAATATGATTTAAGGCAATCTAAGATAAAAAATGAGTATATCAGGGGAGTACATCATGCGCTGATTGGTATGGACACACTGAGCGGAAGCTTGACGAGACCAAGCTTCTCAAAAAATCCGCTCACTGTGTCCATACCAATCAGCGCACACCGGTGTGCTGGGCGTCAGACGTAGACACTGTAAACTCGTACTCGCCCCTCTGTAGTTTTTGCGTGAAAGAGTAACAAACATCCATACATACAAACTTTCGCGTTTATAATATTCATCATCAACCTATACTGGTCCACTGCTGGACGTAGGTCTCTCCCAAGACGCGGCATTGAGCTCGGTCTTCGACTCTTGTCATGCAGTGTCAGCGCTACATTTCGCAGATCGTCGCTCCATCTCGCCGGAGGGCGTCCTACACTACGCTTGCCTAAACTATAACCTATTTATAATATTAGTAGGATTTTAAACTTCCGAACTCATACATTTGGTTTCATGAACAGGTGGATGGCTTGATTCCCGGGCACGAGTACAAGTTCCGTGTGAAGGCTATCAACAAGGAGGGCGAGTCTGAGCCACTGGAGACCTTCGGATCTATCATCGCTAAGGATCCATTCAGTAAGTTCAACTTTACAATCGTTTTTTAATTAAAAATAAATATTCATGAACATTTCACACGACGCTCTCTAGTCCCAAACTAAGCAACGCTTGTAATATGGGAACTAGATGCTGATAGAATAATTATATACTTACTTTTTGTTGTAAATACTTACCTATAATACAGAGTAACACCCAGACATAGAACAAACATCTATGTTTGCCACACACCAATTTTTGTTCTTGGTGGGGATCGAACCCACGACCCGCAGCACGGATGTAGAGCTATTACCGACTGAGCTGTGACGCCTATCTGTCTTGGTCAAATTTGGTGTGTGAAATGTCCATTTATTTTTTTTGTCCCAACAAACATTCTAATTTATCTCCATTTTCCCAATAGCGGTACCAGACGCCCCAACCGCGCCAGTCCCCGACGACTGGTCAGCCAGTCACGTAGACCTCAAGTGGGAAGCACCCATCTCAGACGGAGGGTCCCCGATCATTGGCTACATCATCGAGAAGAAGGACAAATACAGTCCATTGTGGGAGAAAGCTGTTGAAACTCATACCCCTACTCCCACTGCTACGGTTAATGGGTAAGTTTGTAAGAATTGAAGACTTTAGGACGTGCCTTTGACTACCCCCTTGAAGGCTCTAGGTTCCTGTATCATCAGACTTCAATAGTGATAATGATCATGATAAACAATTTTTATGAGTGAAGTAAAGTTATCACATTGTCAAATATTAATATACAGTACACACAACGAACCTTTATATCTCTTATTATTTATTTAAGAGGGCTATCACAGTTTGGCCGCGATTCAAGGGCTGGCGCGCGTCTGAGTTCGTCTGAGAGTCTGAGATCGCATTTCATGCAGTTTTAAATTACGTTTATTCAATATAATAAAATAAATTATTTAAATAAAAAGTATACATTTTTATTGATTATGAACTAACGTTTATTTTGGTATAATTTTTACTTAATAATATTAATGTAGTATGGAGAAATTAACGGCTAATTCTGAACGTTTTTAGCAATTTTATGGTTTTGAATTGATTTTTTTTTGTAGATATCCCATACTTATTTCTGAATTCCGGGGCCGCTACGGTCAATGGCAGTATATAAGAGATATTTGTAGATATTTTTCATTTCGTTTGCTTTGCACAGTAGTTCAATCCAGGAGCTTGAAAAAGTGTCTGCGCGAGTTTTATTAAAAACTTGTTTCGGAATTTTGGCTTTATTTAAATATCTAAGGAAAAATTGCAAAAAGCGAGGCCGCTACGGTCAATGCGAATAACTATTCTACACCATACAATAAATCGAAATTATCTAAGAGTTTTAGTTTCAGAGATCTAGAACGTCAAAAATGGGCATTTTCACGGTTTGACCGTGATATCCGCCTTAAGTTTGTACGTGCGTAAAAATTCGCTTACCTTCAATTCGATCCAAAAATGGGTTCTGTGCAGATACTTCAGAGGGACAAAGATCAGTGTGACTACATGTTTTCCTTCTTTCCTAATATCATCATCATTTCCCTGCCCTTATCCCGCGCTAAGCGGGGTCGGCACAACATGTCTTCTTCTTCCACTCGCTTTCTTCCTTCTTTCCTAATAGTTATTATCTTTTCCCAACAGACTGATCGAAGGCAACGAGTACCAGTTCCGTGTGATAGCCATCAACAAAGCCGGCCAGTCCAAACCCTCGGAGTCCAGCAAGAACTTCGTCGCGAAGCCTCGCTTCTTGGCGCCTAAGATCGACCGCCGCCATCTCCGTGACGTCACGCTGTCCGCTGGCGCTACCTTGAAGTTGGAGGCTGCTGTGGCGGGTGAACCGGCACCAGCTGTCGAGTGGAGGTAGACCAGCAGCCCTAGTATTCATCCCTGTGAACACCCGCTCAAAATCATCATCATCATCATCAACCTATACTCGTCCACTGCTGGACGTAGGTCTCTCCCGCGACGCGGCATTGAGCTCGGTCTTCGGCTCTTCTCATCCAGTGTCTGCGCTACATTTCGCAGATCGTCGCCCCATCTCGCCGGAGGGCGTCCTACACTACGCTTGCCTAAACGTGGTCTCCACTCGAGTATTAGTTTGCTCCAACGATTGTCGGTTCTAAAAAGTCGGTCGCTAAAAATATGCACCATAATTTATAAGTTTAAAAACCTGACTCCAATTCGACTACCGGGTTCATCACCAGATGATGATGATGATGGCAGTTCATTGGGAATGTTCTAGTGACCGTAAACATCACTAAAAAGTCACAGGAAAGCAAAATACGCAATTTCGCTTGTGGATGGCATATTTTTAATTCTTTAATTCTTTATTGCACACAACACAGGACATAAACAAAAGACAGAAATAGATTTTTTTCAGTTATTTCTATTTATAAGCCAAACTATTGAACCGATTTTGATGAAAATTTAATGGGACCAACCTGGAAGTATATCCTTTCAGATAAAAAAGATTTTTTTAAATCGGTTCATAAATGACTGAGTTCTGAGGTAACACATTAAAAAAAACACAACCAAATTGAACTATGACATACAAGAAATTATGACTTTGACTTACCTTACCTTACTTACGCCCATTGTACAATTAGTTAAGTTTTGTTTTGTATGTTATAGTTGTCCCTAGGTTAAGGTGTGCAATAAAGTATTTTCTATCTATCTATCTATCTACCCTTCTCCACAGATACCAAAACATGCCGCTCCGCTCATCGAAAGCTGTCACAATTGAAAACCCCGAATACTTCACCAAGATCACAGTGCGTCCCGTGCGACGCGACGACTCCGGGGAGTACACTGTGACAGCTGTCAACTCCAGCGGAAAGGACACTGTCACTATCAACGTGCTTGTCACAGATAAGCCGACTAAGCCCGAAGGACCATTACAGGTTAGTTTGAAAATTTATTCACAAAGAAAATTATGACTAATAAAGTATTTACAATATTTATAATATGTACAAAATACACATGAAGCAGTTGAGCTATCTACACACCGTTGCAAGCGATTTATAGATAGCTCAACTGATCCAAATCAGTAGCAATCGGAAGCGTGTCCAAGACACTGGCTGCATTGCCGCGCTGAATAGCAATGCTGATACGCTGGGCCAGATAATCACCAGCCCTCGAGTCACGCGTCGCATAGACTAGACGCCCTCTTTTTTTTTTAAATAAATTACGTTGACTATCTACCTTATGCTAAACGGCAACTTCTACTTATAACATCACAGCACATCCACTGAGGATATGCCACGTGTAGTATTGCACTGCTTCCAAACGCTGCGTCCATTTAACCTTTTCACTTTAAACTTTGAACTTTTTGGTAAGTTTTTTTTTATACAACTAAATGATGGAACAAGCCGATGGCCGACCTGATATTAAATAGTGACTACCGCCTATAACAATGCACTGCCTCACTAAGCACGTCCACTGAAGACGTGCCCTATGCACTGCACTCCGCCAATCACTTTTTTAATTTAATTCTAAACGATTCTAAATGATCCTTGTGATTTTATTGAATAAAGAAATTTTGACTTTGACTTTTAACCCCGACACAAAAACGACGGGTTATTATAAGTTTGACATGTGTGTGTGTGTGTGTCTGTCTGAGGCAACGTAGCCCCTGAACGGATGAACCGATTTTGATTTTGTTTTTTTGTTTGAAAGGTGAATTAGTCGGGAGTGTTCTTAGCTATGTTTGATGAAAATCGGTCCAACATTCGGGGGTTTTTTATATTTTTTATTTAATTACTTGTTGATAGCCTTATAGTACATAGGTAAATATTTCTTGTAGATAAGTTCAAAGTTTATAATCATAGCGGTTATCTTCCATCGCAAAAAGTATCAGATGTTGCACTAAACCCTTTAAAGGTGATGAAATGTCACAGAAAAAGGGTCAAGATGTCAAGATTCGGGGGTTTTATTAAAATTTTAATTTAATTACTTATATAAAAATTTGTTTCACCAGATATCTGACGTCCACAAAGAAGGTGCTACCCTCAAATGGAAGCGTCCCAAAGACGATGGTGGCACCCCCATCGAGTATTACCAGGTGGATAAACTGGACACTGAGACAGGATGCTGGGTTCCGTGTGCCAGATCTGATGAGCCTAGTGAGTATACTCTTTAACTGCTCGCCTGCAAAACTAGGGGTGTTATCAGTTTGACGGGGTCTATCTGTGCAATGCGCTACACGGACATAATGTCTGTGCAGCATTCATGCTGAGTGTACCCCCTTTGCCTTAGCGAATTAATCTATCTATCTAATTTTAATATAGCTCGTAAGCTCTAAGGCAATAAATGTTTTTTCTTTCTTTCAATGCACAGATTGTTTTACAAGAAAGCTGATTGATATGTGATGGTTCATAGCTATTTTATGTATTGGTGCACGACTGGATTTGAACCCACGACCTCAAGATCAAGATCGAAAAAAGGGGTTGCTATTACTAGATAGGTATATCTTTATTACACACCAAAGAAAAAAAACAAAACAAGAGTAATAAGAATCAAGAACATGAGGTACAACGGGCGGTCTTATCGCTATAAGTGATCACTACACCACCGATGCACTCAACAGTGTTAGACATGGTTTAATTCCACTCGTGTGTTCCAGAGTGTGACGTCACAGGCCTGACTCCTGGTAAGGAGTACAGGTTCCGTGTGTCCGCAGTCAATGCGGAGGGTGAATCGGAGCCTTTGACTTCCGAAGAGTCCATCATCGCCAAGAATCCCTTCGACGAGCCTGGTAAGTCGCTAACAACTATAAGAAACTAGCGTCCGTCCGCGACTTCTACCTAACATCAACATTAACGTCCAAAGATTGCGAGATATTTGACAGGATGACTACCATACCTGAAATTACAATTTCCTAATAAAAAATAATAAAAAATCTCATTAAATATATCTAATATAATTTCCTCTTATTACTAGATTACAACTACCTACTTGTAACCTCTAAAGGTTTTGAGGAGATGACCACCGCTTTTGGAGATAACAATCTCCTCTTTATCTCCACAGGAGCACCAGGCACTCCTTCCGTCACAGACTGGGACAAAGACCACGTGGACCTCAAGTGGAGTCCGCCCCGCGAGGACGGTGGCGCCCCCATCGAAGGGTACATCGTGGAGAAGAAGGACAAGTTCGGCAACTGGGAGAAAGCAGTTGAAGTACCTGCTAACCAGACCACAGCCACTGTTCCAGACCTCATCGAGGGACAGACTTATGAGTTTAGGTACGTTATTACTCCATTTGACTGTATATAAATACAATGATATATGTATTAGGTACCGCGTGTATCATTTGAGCATAATTTGATAGACTTTAAGTTTCTACTTGACACCTTTTTGTTTTATTCTTAATGTTTTCTATATTGTATCTACTTTTGTATCCCTGCCCTTATCCCGCCTAGCGCGGGATAAGGGCAGGGAAATGATGATGATTTCTATATTGTATCTACATAATTACACCGCCTTCCTCTCTATCTTCACTAATCTCGCTTAAGTTGCCTGGTAGAGATCGCTCTCAGCGATAAGGCCGCTGATTGTGATACCCTATAAGCTTTTTTTGTTTTTTTTGTAATGTTTTCATGTGGTGTACCAATAAAGAGTTATCTATCTATCTATCTATCTATCTAAAATGGAGATGGACGAGGCACAGAGCTCACACGCTCGTCTGAGCACAATGTATATTTCATTATATTAAACTTCTGAGTACAATGCATATTTCATTATATAAAACGTCTGAGTACAATGCATATTTCATTATATAAAACGTCTGAGTACAATGCATATTTCATTATATAAAACGTCTGAGTACAATGCATATTTCATTATATAAAACGTCTGAGTACAATGTATATTTCATTATATAAAACGTCTGAGTACAATGCATATTTCATTATATAAAACGTCTGAGTACAATGTATATTTCATTATATAAAACGTCTGAGTACAATGCATGTTTCATTATATAAAACGTCTGAGTACAATGCATATTTCATTTTATAAAACGTCTGAGTACAATGCATATTTCATTATATAAAACGTCTGAGTACAATGCATATTTCATTATATGTATAAAACGTCTGAGTACAATGCATATTTCATTATATACGTTGTGTGTTGAGTATTTATTGTTATAATTTGCAGAGTGCGTGCCGTGAACAAGGCAGGGCCGGGCGAGCCAAGCGAGAGCACGCATCCCATCGTCGCCAAGCCGAGGAACCTTGCGCCCAAGATCGACAGGATCAACCTTATCGACATCAAGATCAAGGTCGGACAGAAGTTCGGATTTGATGTCAAGGTATGTACCAACCAAACCTTTATATATTCAGTGTATGTGTGTGCAATCATTATGTATGTTTAACATCTTCAGATATTCTCTTAGTACTATATTATTACTAGTAGTTACCCGCGACTTCGTACGCGTCTACAGTTTCCGTGTACATTATATTATCTGTGCGTGTACCGAGCGGATTCTTTGAGAAACTTGACATTACACCGAACTCGTACTGGAATGTCAAACGCTAGTCGTTAGACCAAAGAGGTAGTACTACGCCCTGTCAAACTGACGTGACATGACATGACAATGAAATCCTCTTGCCAATTGGCGCTGCTAATCCTTTTCGTTCATTTTATCCTGTAGATCCTGTTAATTATTCGGGATAATAAGTAGCCTATGTGTCAATCCAGGTTACGAGCTATATATATTCCAAGTTTCATCCAAGTTGGTTCAGTAGTTTTGACATGATTGAAACACAAACATCTAAACATCCAAACATCCAAACATCTAAACATCCAAACATCTAAACTTTCGCATTTATAATATTAGTGGGATAGTAGGATTAATAACAGAAATCCCCACCGTTACAGTTTATAGACTTACTAAGCTCACCATAATTCATCTAGTTCTGAAAAAAATATATTTCCAAAACTATGCTAATTTTCTACTTGATTTCAGGTGACCGGTGAACCGATGCCAGAAACAAAATGGTTCCTCGCGAAGCGCGAAGTCAAATCTTCCGGCGACATGAAGGTCCAACACTCGGATTACAACACTAAGATGAACTGCAAGGCCGCCACGCGTGGCGACAGTGGCCGCTACACCGTCACTGCGGAGAATGTTAACGGAAAGGATGTCGCTGAAGTGGAGGTTATTGTACTAAGTGTGCCGAGCCCACCGGGAGGACCTCTCAAGGTATGTACAGTACGCACAACGTATCTTTATCCCTCTGTAGTTAGATGCAACGACGATTGCGCATGTACTGTTGTGCGGAGAAATTAGCTTACCTCCAATTCGACCTAAAAATCGATTCAGCTCAGATACTTCAGAGGTACAAAGATTCATAACTACAGGGTGTAACATAATGTCCCTATAAGCCCGAAAAGGGGTTATTCTACACGTCATGGCGAACAACATTTGTTCTACGACTTTTAATATTTCTAAGTTTTTCATTCGTGAAAAGCGTCTTAAAGTTTCCTTAAAAAAACATTGCACTGCACGTGTTAAAGTGTCTATGTGTGGGTGCGATGTGATAGGAGGGTGCGTGAGCATGTGTACTAACAGGCTGGATACATACGCAAAGTAAATAAACACTAAAAGTGGTCGCATATATCTAAGACCAAATTAAAAAAAAATGGAAATTTCCAACATGTTGTATTCAACTTTTGCACTTGCCAATCTATTCAGGTGTTTGGTCTGAATAAGCCCCTTTTCGGCTTATAGGGACAATATGTTACACGCTGTATAATGTGATTTAGAAAAACAAAGCTTATCCTATGATTCCTTCCAGGTATCAGACGTCCACGCGAACGGAGCCAAGTTGTCCTGGAACCCGCCTGGCGACGACGGCGGTCAGCCCATTGAGAAATACGTCGTGGAACGTATGGACGAAGCGACCGGCAGATGGGTCACGGCTGGAGAAACTGACGGCCCGCAGACTAGCTTAGCCGTCGATGGCCTGCAGCCCGGACACAAGTACAAGTTCAGAGTCCGTGCTGTCAACAGGTAACATTCACTATACAAAACAATATAGTTTAGATGTTGTTGTAGTGGTAGTGATGTAGTGGTAGCGATGTAGTGGTGGTGATGCTTTTTCCTACAGCCTACTCTCCTGCCTAGTACTGAGCTGACTGTCCCTGTACTACTACTGCCTGCCTAAGGGTTTCCTAGTTGGCTTTTAGAAAGCAAAGACCGATAACTTACTAAACTCAATTTTATTCACAAAATTCGCCTATTGATGTTACAATATTTTCTTTTCGACTACGCTAAGTTTAAACAAGCAAAATTGTTACTCTAGCCAATGAGAATACAGAACTAGCTCTCCGTATTGATAATGCAAGTAAGTGACAAACCTACGCGTGAGAGCAGGATGCACTAACATAAATGTTTCGACGCGCGAGCGCGAATCCGCCAGTTGTATTAGTCCATTTTCTCTCGTCTCTGCGGTCATGATGCCTGTGCCTTGATCACGAATAAACGTAACAATCGTAAATGTGTAACGCTAGCGTATCCAAGATACACTGCGCGCTGACGCTACAGCGTTCGCCAGTCGAGTTAGCGTTGACGCGCAATATGACTCGAATACGTTAGGTTTATGTAACGCAACAACTGTGAGATTTGTTCGAGATTACCCCTCTGTTCATCTTCGCCTATATAAAGACAGAAATTATAATTCAATTAACAAAGAAAATTACTACCTGACAACATTTACAAAATACACATGTAACAGGTGAGTCAACAAACCGTTGCAAACGATTTATAGATAGCTCAACTGATCCAAATGAGTAGCAATCAGAAGCGTGCCCAAGACACTGGCTGCATTGCCGCGCTGAATAGCAATGCTGATGCGCTGGGCCAGATACTCACCAGCCACCACCTGGGCCTACTCACCAGCTGGAGCCACGCGTCGCATAGACTAGACATCCGACAACAATTTTGGAAATCCGCAGGGCCTCGGTACCCCACGGACCCAGGAGTCCTACCCCAAGAGGAAAAAATGTGTAACCATATTTCTTTCCACAGACAAGGCAAATCCGAGCCACTCACTACTCCTCATTCCACGGAAGCTAAGAATCCCTTCGATACGGCCGGCAAACCTGGATTACCCAAGATCAAGGACTTTGACCGGGACTTCGTGGAACTCGAATGGACCAGACCTGACACCGACGGTGGTGCTCCGATTTCAGGATATGTTATTGAGAAGAAGGATCGCTTCTCGCCCGATTGGGAGGAATGCGCTCAGGTGAGAATGACCTCTATTTTTTATGCTATAAACCACAGTTTTGTGTGCTCAGATTAGCAAACTTGCTGCATTGATGCTCAGACAAAAATGGTAGCTATTCCTTCATTAGCAGGGTGTAGTTTTGTATACCAAAACGAACACAAGGAACGTCGATTTATTATTAAGAAAATAGTCCTTATTCCTTTATCCCGTAAAGCACAATTTGGCTAGGTAATTTTATTGATATTCATTTGTTTGAATCTTAACCATATTTTGTAGATCGAGGGCGATGTAACAACTGGAAAGGTGCCTGATCTGATTGAAGGAAATACCTACGAGTTCAGAGTTCGTGCTGTGAACAAGGCTGGCAAGGTAAGAAATAGATAAAACTCCGGTTAGTACGTTGTTATAGTATTATACATCATTTGGAAATCACACTAGAATATTCTGATTTCTGAGTTACACTGCACGTTAACGACAGCTTAACTGCATAACGTTATAGCGTCACCGAGTAGTGTAACTCGATTTATTCGTGCTTAGCAAACAGACGCGGAGTAATTATTCCCTGATCTTAGCAGTTATGCTATGCTTTGTTCGGCGATAACTCTTTGGTTTGAAATTACATCGATGCAAAGTAATAACCAACTGTTTATTCAACAGGGTGAGCCATCAGACGCCACCACGCCACACTTAGCCCGTCCCAAGAACCTGGCTCCAAAGATTGACAGGAACTTCATGTTCGACATCAAAATTAAGGTCGGACAGAACTTTGAGCTGGACGTGCCAGTCGCCGGCGAGCCTACCCCTACGAAGGAATGGCTGAACGGAGACAACCTTATCATGAACAGCGATAGAATCAAGATCACGCACGATGACCACAACACGAAGATCAGGGTCATTGACGCCAAACGCGGTGATTCAGGTACCTACACCCTCAACGCTAAGAACCAGAATGGCAAGGACTCTGCAACAGTCAAGATATTAGTCATGGACGCTCCCACGCCTCCCGAAGGCCCGCTCAGAGCTGATGACATCACCAAGTCTGGCTGTTCTCTGCGCTGGAGACCACCTAAGGATGACGGTGGAAGCGAAATCACCCACTACGTTGTCGAAAAGATGGACCAAGAAAACCTCAGATGGATCCCGGCCGGAGAAGTCCAAGGCTGCAGCATCAGAATCGACCATCTCATCGAAGGTCACGATTACAATTTCCGAGTTCGCGCAGTCAACAAACACGGGGAATCCCAGCCATTGGTCGGTCATGAACCAATCACGGCCAAGGATCCCTACGGTACCCCAGACAAACCTGGCACCCCAGTGGTCAAGGACTGGGACAAGGACCACATGGACATCGAATGGGTCCCGCCCAAGAAGGACGGAGGCTCACCTATCACAGGTTACGTCATCGAAGCTAAGAAACGGTACGGACCTTGGGAGGTCGCAGCTACAGTACCAGGAAACCAGACCACAGCTACCATCCCCAACTTGCAAGAAGGAGAGGAGTATGAGTTTAGGGTCATTGCTGTCAACAAAGCTGGTAACGGCGAACCTAGCGATGGGTCCATGCCTCAAGTTGCAAAAGCCAGGTTCTGCATCCCCACCTTCGACAAAACCCTGCTCTGCGACAAAACTGTCAAGGCAGGCCAGAGGATTCAATACGAAATACCTATCGAAGCATCCCCCAAGCCGACCGTCGAATGGCAGATCAACGGAAAGGTGGTCAAACCTTCCGACAGAATCGACATCCAAGTACTCCACAACAGGGTTATTCTAGACATTCCATTCTCTGTCAGAGCTGACGGAGGCGTTTATAAACTAACCCTTACTAACGATCTTGGAGTCTGCTCAGCCACCGCTCAAGTTACCGTCTTAGACAAGCCATCACGACCTGAGAAACCTTTGGTCGTATCCGACGTCACTAAAGACTCCTGCTCGCTATCATGGAAGGTACCATTGGACGATGGTGGATCTCCTATCCTGCATTACGTTATCGAAAAGATGGATCTTACAAGAGGCACATGGTCTGATGCCGGCATGAGCACTTACCTATCTCATCAAGTGACTAGACTTATTCACATGAAGGAGTATCTGTTTAGAGTGAGTGCTGTCAACGTTATCGGTCAATCGGAACCGTTAGAACTTGACAGGGCGATCGTCGCCAAGAACGAGTGTGATGAACCTTCAGCTCCTGGTAAACCCCAGGCTACTGATTGGAGCAAAGACCATGTGGACCTCGAATGGACCCCACCGAAGTCCGATGGAGGTGCACCTATCACAGGCTACATCATCCAGAAGAAGGAAAAAGGAAGTCCGTACTGGGTCAACGCTGTTCACGTTCCACCTGGAAAGAACAAAGCTACCGTGCCAGATCTAACAGAAGGACAGGACTACGAGTTCCGCGTCATAGCTGTCAACAAGGCCGGCCAATCAGAGCCGTCCGAAGCCTCTGACATCATCACCGCTAAGGACAGATTCGTCGCTCCCAAGATCCTAACACCGCTGAAGGAAATCCGCATCAAGGCAGGCCTAATCTTCCACATGGATGTCGACTTCATCGGGGAACCGTTCCCGGAAGTGACGTGGACCTGCGATGGCAGACCGGTCGTGGCTAATGAAAGGACTACTGTCACATCAGTGGGACATCACACGATAGTACATACGGTCAACTGCAAGAGATCCGATGCGGGCAAATATAACCTAAAACTAAAGAACGATTCGGGAACCGATGAGGGCAGCTTTGAGCTAATCGTCCTAGACGTACCTGGGGCACCACTACCACAGTTTGAATACGAAGAGATCACAGCGCAATCTGTCACTCTATCCTGGCAACCGCCTAAAGATAACGGTGGCAGCGAACTGACAGCTTACGTCATCGAAAAGAGAGACCTCACCCACGGAGGTGGATGGGTCCCAGCCGTCACATACATCAACCCTAAGTTCAACCACGCGACCGTACCACGTCTGTCGGAAGGAACCAAGTACGAGTTCAGAGTCTTCGCAGAGAACCTTCAAGGGAGATCTGAACCGTTGACAACCGACCGAGCTGTGGTCGCTAAGAACCAGTACACGGTACCTGGCAAGCCGGGCAAGCCTGAAATGGTATCTGCAGACAAGGACCACATCAAGATCAGATGGTCATCGCCGATCTCCAACGGAGGATCTAACATCCTCGGATACGATGTTGAAAGATGCGATCGGGCTACCGGCAGATGGATCAAGCTCAACAAAGATCCTGTCAGGAACAGCGAATACGAGGACGACAGGGTTCAAGAAGGTCATCAATACGAATACCGAGTATCAGCGGTCAACGCTGCTGGACCTGGACAACCTTCAGACCCATCCAACGTCTTCATCGCTAAGCCGATGAAGGAGAAGCCAAAACTCCATCTGGACCATCTCATCGGCAAGAAGATCAAGGTCAGAGCTGGAGAACCAATCAACGTCAACATTCCGATCGACGGAGCACCAACGCCAACTATCACCTGGACCAAAGGATCCGTCACCCTCGTACCATCGCATAGGGTCTCCGCCGAAACCAAAAATGGAGAAACCAAGCTGTCCGTCGAGAAGTCCACTCGCGATGATGCTGGCAAATACACCATCACAGCGTCGAACCAATACGGAAGCGATTCCGCCGATATCGAAGTCATCGTTGTTGACAAACCTGGAGTACCTAGAGGACCTTTGGTGCCGATCCCGGTGACCCACGACGCTATGAGCCTGTCCTGGCACCCGCCTAGTGACGACGGTGGTAGCGAGATCACCGGGTACGTCGTCGAAGTTGCCGAATTCGGCATCAACGACTGGCGAACCGTCGCCGGATTCTGCCCGAAATGCTCCTTTACAGTCAAGAACCTCACCGAAGGAAAGAAGTACGTGTTCCGCGTACGCGCGGAGAACCTTTACGGAGTATCAGATCCCTTGGAAAGCAAGCCGACGCTCGCCAAGAGTCCGTTTGACGCCCCAGATGCGCCCGACACACCGAAGATTACAGGCTACAGTGCAAACAGCTGTTCCCTCGAATGGCAGCCTCCAGCGAACTGCGGCGGCAAACCAATCACCGGGTACTACGTCGAGAAGCGCGAGAGAGGAGGCGACTGGGTCAAGGTCAACAACTACCCGACCCCGAACACCTGCTACACCGTCCCCGATCTCCGCGAAGGAAACAGATACGAGTTCCGCGTCATCGCAGTCAACGAAGCCGGACCGGGCAAGCCTAGCAAGCCGACCGAACCGATCACAGCCGAAACTCAACGAGTCAAGCCGACCGCGCCCGAAGCACCCAAACCTGACAGGGTCACCAAGGACTCTGTTACGCTATCATGGAGGCCGCCCAAGAGCGACGGAGGTGCCAAGATCAAGGGATACATCGTCCAACAGAAAGGAAAGGGCGATAAAGACTGGAAGGACGTCAACGACGCACCGATCCCGAGCTTAGTACACACCGTACCCAACCTCAAGGAAGGCGAAGACTACCAGTTCAGAGTCATCGCCGTCAACGAAGTTGGCCGATCAGACCCGAGCAAGCCAACGGCCGATATTACGATCGCCGAACAGCCGAACAAACCTTGCATGGACCTCGGAGGCGTTAGAGACATCACGGTTCGTGCTGGCGAAGACTTCTCCATCCATGTGCCATACACCGGCTTCCCTCAACCAACCGCGCAATGGTTCGCCGACGACAACCTACTCGACGTCGAAGGAGACTCCAGAATCTTCCAGAAGATCACGCCAGATTCCGCATCGCTTGTCGTCAAGAACGCCAAGCGATCAGATGGAGGACAATACAGATTACAATTACGTAACCCATCGGGATACGATACGGCTACCATCAATGTTCGCGTGTTGGACAGACCTGGCAAACCAGATAACCTACGCGCAGACGAATTCGAAGGCGAAGCTCTCACATTATACTGGAACCCACCGAAAGACAATGGAGGTGGAGAAATCACGAACTACGTCATCGAGAAGCGCGAAGCTAGAACTCCCAACTGGACCAAAGTCTCCGGTTACGTTACAACACCGTTCCTACGCGTGAAGAATCTATCCGTCGGAAAGAGTTACGACTTCAGGGTTATGGCTGAGAACCAATACGGACAGTCTGACCCGGCTCAGACCACTGAGCCAATCAGGGCCAGACATCCATTCGACCCGCCCGGTGCGCCTGGAGCGCCCCGTTCAGTCGAAACCACCGAAACATCAATAACCCTGACATGGTCCAAACCACGTCACGACGGCGGATCTCCTATCACTGGTTATGTATTAGAAAAACGATTGATTACCGAGGATAAGTGGACAAAGGCATCTCACGCGTACATCCCCGATACAAACTACAAGGTCATGGGATTGATTGAAAACCACGAGTACGAATTCCGTGTTTCTGCCATCAACGCGGCAGGTCAAGGACCCTGGTCACAGAGCTCTGATGCTATCAGGGCTTGTGCTCCTCCCAATTCGCCGAAGATTACTTCGGACCTTAGCCTCAGGGACATCACAGTTATTGCTGGAGAGGAAATCAAGATCACAGTACCGTTTACTGGCAACCCTAGGCCTAAGGTGAGTTATTTTAAAACTACTTTTAGATTTTCAATAGTTCTTATTGATAATGATGAAGTTAGCGTACTTCTGATTTTTTTGTGTTTTTCATCACCGTTTCTAGCTCATTTTGTATTAATAGTACAAAAATTAGAACCAATTTCTTCAAGATATCAAGTCTTGGCGTTCCTTTCAGACGTGATCGATTTTCATTTCTTTTTTTATAAAAATGACCTTTAAACCCACATACTAAAACTCATTTTTCCTCACCAGGTATCATGGATAGTGAACAACGACGAAGTATTCCCAGACAGCCGTATTCGCTTTGTTACATCGGATAACGACACCGTATTCCACAACTCCTCAGCCAAGAGATCAGACACCGGGTCCTATACTATTCAGCTGGTGAACAGCGAAGGTTCTGATAGTGCTACTTGCAGGGTAAGTATCACTAATAGTCGAACCCAATATTCATTTCTCCGTGTGAGTCTATTGAGGACGTGCCCTGTGAAACAATGAACAGCGTCCATCACTCTGAGACGCAAAGGTAAAGTCTCATGTGCGTGTAATAGCACCGGCACCCATACCCTTCAAACCGGAACACAGCAATGCGAGCATCACTGCGCGTACGCAATAGATACGGTGCTAGTACTCAACCCGGACGAGCTCGCACACGAAGACCACTTTACCATGTCTAATAAACCCCCTTTTCAGGTACTGGTGGTAGACAGACCATCACCACCACTAGGACCGTTCGATGCCTACGACATCACCCCTGACACTTGCACATTATCATGGAAACAACCCCTGGATGACGGCGGCTCACCCATCACCAACTATGTGGTGGAGAAGACTGATAACAATGGAGTGAGTATCTTATTACTGGGGCGTATGGTTCAAAATTTATTTGCAGGAATAGTGTTAGGGCTCCTGCCTGCCTCCGTGATGGGTTGAATAAAAGATTCCTTTTACTTTTATGCGTAAGTACCATTGATTGGAGTAGAGATACAGGAGTTTAAATTTATAAAATATCAAAAATTAGATGTAGTTGGTCGCAGACGTAATAAAGAAAGAGTGAATCTTGGAATGAATGAGTGAAGTTGGAGCTGCGATGGAGTGAACGATGTTCTAGGGACGGGATGCATCGCTAGTGTTGTCCGATTCTCTCCAAATAGAAATATAGCTTCGTTTGCTGAAGTTCGAAAGTTCTACCGATGTTTCAAATTCTACTTCCAAGTATTTTAGCAATGGAGTAAGTTCTTTATTACTGGGAGATAGAGTTCAAAAATAGTTTGCAGGAACTTAAATGTATCTTTATCGACGTCTTTCGACAGTGGCTAAACTTACAAGTTGATACATCAAAGGAGTTGCACTGCGCAGTTATGACAGCTCCATTGCGCAGCTTTTCCGCATCAGCGCGCGGTGTAACTTAAACTGTACAGTACTTCTACAATCATAATTGTAGAAACTATTATGAACGTCACCACTAAACCATGTGTGAACCAAATAGCTTAGTGGTGGGGGTTCGTCAGATCTGAAGATATTCACTATCACATCATCCTATCCTACTTCCTATCCTATCCTATCCTACTAATATTATAAATGTGAAAGTTTAGATGTTTAGATGTTTGTGTTTCAATCACGTAAAAACTACTGAACCAACTTGGATGAAACTTGGCATATATATAGTACGTAACCTGGATTGACACATAGGCTACTTTTTATCCCGAATAATTAACAGGATCTACAGGATGATGTCATGTCATGTCACGTCAGTTTGACAGGACGTAGTACTACCTCTTTGGTCTAACGACTAACGTTTGACATTCGACTATGGGTTCGGTGTAATGTCAAGTTTCTCAAAGAAGTATCCGCTCGGTACACGCACAGATAATATAATGTACACGGAAACGGTACTCGCGTACGAAGTCGCGGGTAACTGCTGGTATTCTTCTAAATTCTGTATCTTTTAGTCGCTAATCTTTCTTACCACAAATCTAAATATCTCTTGTTTCACAGATCTGGGTGAAGATATCATCTTTCGTCCGCAACTGTCACTACAACGTGATGGGACTAGAACCGAACCACAAGTATACATTCCGAGTTCGCGCTGAGAACCAATATGGCGTCTCTGACCCGCTTACTATGGACGAGCCTATCACTGCCAAGGTACGTACGCGTTCGTTCGTTCGTATAAGCTAGTGGTATGTACTAATTGGGGTAAAAGAGGGTGGAAAATTTAAAAAAGGGGTGCTTCTACGATGTGGTAATAGTAGATTTGTCGATAGTGCTAGTATAGTTGAAATATTAAAGATTTTAAGAGGGAGGTTTCCGAATAGGGGAGAAACATTTTAGTAGACTTAAGTGAACTTAAAACAAATTAGCACTGTTTTTAACAGACTTAAAAAAAGTTGGTCGGTTGAGTTTTTTTTTTATTTTAACCTCAGATCTCTGTCATTTATTGATAGATTCGATAAATTTATTGTTAAAAAAGATGTATTAATATTTCTAAATTGGTCCCATAATTTTTTTTACAGTATTATATCAGTAGTTTGGCTTATCAATCAAAATGGACAAAATATGCCATCCACGTACATGAAATTGCGTATTTTGTAGTTTTTATGTGTCTGTTCAATGACATAAGCCTAGTTTAGGTATAACTAAAAAAGTTATTGTCATTTCGTTGCTGTGACAGTCTAACCTTTGCATTCCCTTCACAGTTCTCGTTCACGGTACCGGACGCCCCCGGCACTCCTCGCGTCACAGACTGGGATGGCTCCACAGCCACTGTCATCTGGGACAGGCCCAGGTCTGATGGTGGAGCCAGGATCCAAGGATACAAGATCGAGTTCAAGGATGTACAGGATAGCGTGTGGTCCGGAGCAGATTACTTGGTCAAGGACTGCAATTATCAAGTGAGAATCAACCCTAGTGTTATAGGAATAAGAGCTACAATAATCTAATACCAGGTTGTAACGTTGTTATGTCAAATTCAACCCTATGGTCATAAGAATAAGAACCATGCTCGCACCAAAATTAGTCACATTCTGCCGTCCGCTAACTAAAATGTAGCTATCTGACAAAACAACTTTTTGAGATATCGCTAAAAACGCGGAGAAAATTAAAAATGGATGCCACTTTGTAACCCTTTGACGTATAGTAGATTTACTTTTTTTTGGAAGATTATTGATGCCCTCAAGCCCTAATTGAGTACTACCTAATAGTTTTACTGACTTAACGACTATTTAAAGTTGTAATTAGAAAAAAAATGTTAGTTAGCCGCTTTCTTACTATCTCTAATTCGGAAACTATAAACGATAGGATCACAGTTCCAAGACAGATCGATAGAGAATTTTGTGCTTTATAACATGGCATTTAAAAGTGAAATTTGACCAAATGTTACTTAACGGCGTTTTAGCTAGCGGACGGGCAGCATTGGTGTAATTTTTTTCATCAGAAAACTTGTTTAGATCAAAATATTATTTTCAGCTGAACCATAGTATTGTTATTCTATAAATGTGGAGCTAATTTTGTATAATTAAATTCAGTGAGTGTACATCTTCCAAAATGTTAAAATGTGCGAGCGAGAAGGTTGTTTGACGTTACACATCGCCATTGTAACAACTTCACCACTCACAAGTCTCCTTTGCAGTGATGTCTCTTTCTCTCCAGGCGTATAATCTAGAGCCGGGTCACGAGTACGAGTTCCGCGTACGCGCTAAGAACGCGGCCGGCTTCTCGAAGCCCTCCGCTTCGTCCTCCAGATTCAGAGTGCGAGCACGCTCCGGACCGCCGCACGCGCCGCACGCGCCGCGCGTCGCGCGCGTCGGTAGGAACTATGTCGACCTTACCTGGGACCCACCGAAGAATGATGGTGGTAAGTGTTACATCAACTTACTTTCATCCTACTTTCGATCTTCTGCTATAGGTTGACGATAATGATGAAATGATTTTGACAGGCGTCACAGCTCAGTCGGTATTAGCTCTGCCTTCCGTGCTGTGGGTAGTGGGTTCGATGCCCACTGAGAACAAACATTTGTGTGTGACAAACATAGATGTTTGTTCTATGTCTGGGTGTTACTATGTATTATAAGTATGTTATTTATTATTATTATTAAAAGCCTTCAATGTCCCACTGCTGGGAAAAGGCCTCCCCCCCTTCCCTCCACGCTGTGCGATCCAGCGCTGTGATGCTCCATTCGGGCTGGTATTTGTGGAGCTCATCCTGCCATCTTGTTCTTGGTCTGCCGCGCCGTCTCGGTTCTTGTGGACGCCACTCTGTTGTTATTTTTGCCCAGAGTTCATTGGGCATGCGGCAGACATGGCATAAGTATGTATACTATGTATGTATGTATACAGACATAAGTATGTATTTACAAAAAAAAAGTATATAAGTATTCTATCAGCATCTAGTTCCCATATTACAAGCTTTGCTTAGTTTGGGACTAGAGGGCGTCGTGTGAAAATGTCCATGAATATTTATTTATATTCATTATAATATATTTTTCTTTTGTTTATTCGCAGGTTCTCGTGTGACCGGCTACATTATTGAACGCCGTGACGTCGGCAGCTCAGTCTGGCTGAAGTGCAATGACTATAACGTACAAGATACCAACTTCACAGCTATGAACCTCGGCGAGAAGGTGGATTACGAGTTCAGGATCATTGCTGTCAATGCTGCTGGTAAGGGAACAGAACACTGCCTTCACCATCATCATCATTCCCCTGCCCTTATCCGACACTAGGTGGGGTCGGCACAACATGTCTTCTTCTTCCATTCACTCCTAACATTCTTCAACTCTGAATCTACTCTTTTCACATTCATGTCATTTTGACTTCACCATATTTCCTTTAAATAAGGATCATACAAAAATACGATAGGAACCAAGGCGTTAGTTTCTTGCCCGTTCTTGTTGTCTCTGGTCGTGTGGAACTGGCACCTAGAATCACCTAGTTATACAAGACGATTCTAAATGATCTTTGTGATTTTACTGAATAAATAACTATTTGACTATGGTTAGTAGTAAATTAGGACGTCAAACATATTCCTCCCCTCAAAAAACTTGTTCGGGGAAGTACTACCCTCGTACCGGTTTATAACTCCAAGCAGTAATGCTCGTATGAGTCGTGTAATGAGTCTTAAAAAGCATTGTTTATTATAGAGACTAGAATATTAACCTACTTAGTGTTTCATTGTCGGGATCAACATATAACTTTTCGGACAGTTGCACTTTAATAACCACAATTGAAACTTTTAAACAGCTTAAAAACTCCGTCATCAAAGTAAACCAACCATAGACAAATCGTTTACATACGTACAAAACTCTGGATCTGGTCTGTCTTATCCAATTAGGTATAACAATGGTATCGATTCTGTTGTTGCATTTTACAAAACTAACCAAATTTGACAGCGCTAAAATTATAGCTGTCTTTGTCGTTTCAGTTTATGAGAAAGAGACGGCAACATTTTTAGTGCTGTCAAATTAGGTTAGTTTAGAAAAATGCAACAACAGAATCGACAGCAATAACTCTAATAAGTATTCTAATATGGCTGTCATATGATTATGCACTACCTAATGTGTGATAAGCTGAAAGAAAAATTTGAATTTGAAAAACCTTTCTATAAAATTGACGTCAATAACAAAGCATTTTCCGGACAGTAGACAATACTCAGTAAAAACATCAACAGGTAAATCTGAGCCATCATCATGCACCACACCGGTGCGCACCGGCGAAGACATCGGAGGCACCAAGCCTGAATGGATAAAGAAGTTGGCACCACACATGGCTGCGCCAATGGGCCGACCGTTCACGCTGGAGTGCGTGGCTACTGGTAACCCGGTGCCTACTGGCAGGTGGCTGAAGAACGGACGGGAGATTGTTATGGGTACAAGGTAAGTCATCGAACCTCGGCATAGCTTAGTATTGCAAGCTTTTCATTTTTCTGAACAAAATTTCACATCAAATGTTAAAATTCATGGTCTTCCTTTTATTTGTGACACTATGTTATTTAGCAAAATATAATCCTTATGATAAAGCCTTTCGATCGGTATGATAAAGCAACAGGGTGATTTTTTTTCTCGTGTAACGGGTTCGATTTCCGGTTCAACCATGTTATTATTTAAATATCTATGAATGCAGTTTAAATTGTTTTTTAAATTCAAATAATGTCTTCTTTCAGTAAAAGGTTTCATCTACAATATTCAAGGTACTTTCCCTCCTTGTGGCATATCCGTGGGACGCCCTGTATAAGTATTCTATCAGCTATCTAGTTCCCATAATACAAGCTTTGCTTAGTTTGAGACTAGAGGGCGTTGTGTGAAATGTCCATAAAGATTTATTTCTACAGCCTAGTTTATATTTAATCTAAATGATCCTTGTGAATTTATTGAATAAAGAAATTTTGACTTTGACTTTTAATATGTACAGATTCATCGCCCAGTCTCGCGAGGGAACGCTAAAACTGGACATCATCGAAGCAACAGACGCCGATGAGGGCGATTACACATGCGAAGCCGTCAATACCATCGGCTATGTATACTGCACTGGACATTTGAAGATCGGAAGTGAGAATTATTTTCAACATTTAGTTTCTAAACCATTTGGTGTAATGGTTAGGCCCCTTGACTTGTGATCGTGTGGGTGTGAGTTCAAATCTCGCTAAAAACTTGTGTATTTTTGCGCTCAAAATTTTCTACAATGCTACAGTACATACAGCGGATCTTAATCCCACTGAAATTAGGTGCAACAAAGGATTGCTCATGTACAGCATGTGCTGTTGTGCGGAAAAATTAGCTTACCTCCAATTCTACCCAATATTGGTTCTGCACAGATACTTTAGAGGGACAAAGATCCGTTGTGACTACTCCACAGTCTTCTTCTTCTTCTAACTTAAGAGCTATGCTCTTGTCGGCGTAATGTATGCATTTCCCGCCAGGTTCTTCTTTTCAGGGCAGCTTCCTTCGTGTAGACTCCACAGTCTACACGTCTTATAATGTCACGTGATTTGAGGTTTCACTCAGACGATGAAACGAACTTTACTCTTATGATTGATGTGCTCAATTTTAAAGTTGTAAGACATACTGCCTCTAACTCGGTATGTTTAACCTGTTTATTTACAAACTACTTCTTCCCCAGACCCACCACGCATTGTCAGAATGCCAGGCGACCTTCACCTTCCAGAGCATGATAACACCAAGATCAAGATCCTATACACTGGAGACCAGCCTGCTGACGTCACGCTTACCAAGAACGGACACAAGGTCTCGGACAAGGATGCTGGTCATCTCAAATACACCGTGTTTGATGACTACATCCTTATCTTCATCAAGGATATCACTAAGGATGATATGGGTAACTATTTAGCACTATAATTTACAGACAGACGTTACAACTCAGTCGGTAACAGTAAAGTGTGTGTAAAGTCGTAGCTTTTCTGTATAGATATAGATTAGATTAGAAAATTCTTTATTGCACATAAAAATGGTACAGAGGCGGGCTTAATGCTATTTAGCATTTTCTTCCAACCAACCTTTATATAGTGTCGAGAAAAAGGTATAAAGATATAATAATGTATATGAACGGTCAATTATGTCGTGCAGCCTTGGATCTGGTAAAACTTTCAATATAACGCTTTTAAAAAAAAAATAAGTGAAATATGACTTTTATCGACACGACATTCCCTCAAAGTTTTCATTCAGTATGTAGTTCAACTAACTCCTTTTGTCATTACAGGAACATACAAGATTACGATCAAGAACAACTCCGGCGAGATTTCCGATACGTTCTCTATAACAGTGACGGGTCTACCAGGCCCGCCGCAAGGGCCTCTGGAAACCACAGACGTCACCAGACATTCTTGCAGTCTGGCGTGGAAACCACCCACTTACGATGGTGGTCTGCCGGTCACGCATTACGTTATTGAGAGGAATGATACTGCTGGTTCGTATAATACGAAAACCGTTCTTTATATCTCTCAAGTTAGGTGCAACAAACGTTTGCGCATATTCTATTATGCGGAAAATTTCGCTTACCTGACAGGCGTCACAGCCCAGTCGGTAACAGCTCTGCCTTCCGTGCTGTGGGTCGTGGGTTCGATCCCCACTGAGAACAAACATTTGTGCGTGGAAAACATAGATGTTTGTTCTATGTCTGGGTGTTACTATGTATTATAAGTATGTATTTACACAAAAAAGTATATAAGTATTATATCAGCCATCTAGTTCCCATATTACAAGCTTTGCTTAGTTTGGGACTAGAGGGCGTTGTGTGTAAAGTCCACGAATATTTATTTATTTATTTATTTACCTCCAATTCGACTCAATAATAGGTTCTGCGGAGATACTTCAGAGGGACAGACTGTACTTGGTTTTCAAAGCGATACTTTACATAGCAGTGACGGGTCTACCGGACCCTCACAGTGACGGGTCTACCAGACCCTCACAGTGACGGGTCTACCAGACCCATGCTATAGAAAACTTTTCTTTCCCTCGATAGTGTCACGGGTCAATTAACTTCGCCCGTGACACTATGAAGACAGTTCCACTATCAAAAATAGACAAAGAAGATGATAAAATGAAAGAAGCAATCCAAGAAAGACTGATAAAGTCTATAATAGCTTAATTTACTTAATTTTATTTAAAATTTCAAGCTTGTACTTTCTTTTTTAGGTACAGCATGGATAACAATCGCCTCTATGGTGAGAGACACAAGGTTCACAGTCCAAGGACTGACGGAAGGACAGGAATACAACTTCAGGATACATGCAGCCAATGAGAACGGAGTAGGACCCGCGTTAGAAGGGGTCAACCCGATCAAGGTAATTCTTATTTAAGTACTAGCAGTTACCCGCGACTTCGTACGCGTCTACATTATATTATCTGTGCGTGTACCGAGCGGATACTTTGAGAAACTTGGCATTATACCTCATTACACCGAACTCGTATTGGAATGTGAAACGCTAATTGTTAGACCAAAGAGGTAGTACTACGCCCTGTCAAACTGACGTGACATGACATGACAATGAAATCCTCTTGCCAATTGGCGCTGCTAATCCTTTTTGTTCATTTGATCCTGTAGATCCTGTTAATTATTCGAGATAAAAAGTAGCCTATGTGTCAATCCAGGTTACGAACTATATATATGCCAAGTTTCATCCGAGTTGGTTCAGTAGTTTAGACGTGATTGAAACACAAACATCTAAACTTTCGCATTTATAATATTAGTAGGATAGGATTTCAGTCTCTACTTTCTTAATGTAGTAAAACTCTCAGCATAGCTCTCTCCATAAACTTTTAGGCGATAGTTCTACTAAATTATGATGTTCTACAGGCAAAGGCACCGTTCGATCCACCATCAGCTCCTGGAATTCCCAACATCCTGGAAGTCGGAGGTGACTTCGTCCACCTGGAATGGGACAAACCAGAGAACGATGGAGGTTCTAGAGTACAAGGTAAGTTATTGATGTGGTAAAACTTCAAAAGCCTGGGCGTATTTTGATGAAGAATCGCTAAATCTTTTACATTATTGACAGGCGTCACAGCTCAGTTGGTAATAGCTCTGCCTGTCGTGCTGTGGGTCGTGGGTTCGATCCCCACTGATAACAAACATTTGTGCGTGGCAAACATAGATGTTTGGTCTATGGCTGGGTGTTACTATGCATTACAAGTATGTATTTACAAAAAAAAAAGTATATAAGTATTCTATCAGCCATCTGGTTCCCATATCACAAGCTTTGCTTAGTTTGGGACTAGAGAGCGTCGTGTGTAAAGTCCATGAATATTCATTTATTTTATTTATATAATAACTTTGGATAAAAGTGTAACTTTTAGGATTTTTTTATATAATATAGAATGTCTATTGTCAATCTCATCTGATGGTAAGTGACGATGAGGCCGATGGAGCAAGACAGTAGAAGACACCTATTCACTCTTGTCTTGAAAAGACCCAGATTGTATTTCTCAGTAAAGACAAGACGGCAACGAGTTCCATTCCTTGGCAGTTCTTTAAAATAATCATTTGAATTCGAGAAACTTATGATTACTTATAAAATTAATAAATTAATACATAAGATACCTGCAAAAATGTGCCACCTAATATTTAAGTATTTATCTACCTACCTAATTGCTGTGCCCTAACAGGGTTTATGTTTGATACTCTACATACTTTTATAACACCTGTTTATGCAACATAAAAGCGCAATACAGAATTTGAATTTGAAATGTTATTTCCAGGCTACTGGGTGGACAAACGCGAAGTCGGAGCGTCGACATGGCAACGCGTCAACGCAATCCTATGCCTTCCCAACCAACTGAACTGCTCCAACCTAGTGGAAGGAAGGCAGTATGAGTTTAGAGTGACGGCTGTCAATGAGGCAGGACTGTCACCAGCCTCCACAGCCAGTCAGCAAGTCAAAGTACAAGATCCTAAGGGTAAGTTATACTGCAAAAACATAAATATAAAAAAGGGGTATTTTCTTGTACAAACTCCCAAAGCACTTTTTTAAATCATTCTTCTTTGAATGTACTACGTTTTTATCTAGTAACATTTTTACCAATGAACGGTGGTACACGCGGCCACAGGTCAGGTTACACCGACAAGCATAACTACGCTACATCAATGCAGAGAATCGTTGGAAAGGGAGCGCAATAGGCTAGGGCGTGCGCCGCGCTCGCAGCCCGTCCTACACAAGTACACTGTCGTCTCTCTCGCACGATTCGCAACGTTCAACTTCTAATAGTTCAAAGTTCAAACAGTATAGGTCGACGTGTCTTCGTGCGCACAAAGTTAATGTTATTCCAAAAAGATCTATATGTCTTATCTTTTTTGTGGACATAGTAATGTAACTGGTTTATATAGACAGAGTTGAAAAGCATAATTTATAGACCACTATGCCATCCATTTTTCTTGTATGAATTATAAGGATCTCTATCCTAGATCCTAGCATCAGAATGAAGTAGAAATCGATCCCAAATAGTTTTGTATTCAGATCCTAGGATCCGTTTTAATTGTGTTAATATTCCAGCTGCCACTCCGCCTGAGATCGTGAAGTCTCTGAAGAATGCGAACTGCATTCAGTACCACAACGCTAAGTTCCAGTGTACCATCACTGGACAGCCTAAACCTACCATCACGTGGTACAAGGGTCAGTATTCTCAACCTTATGTCGGTATCAATAGAGCTCTTAATCTGTAATCTGTTTTATTTTCTTTTTATTCGTTTGTAAGGTGTACAATAAAGAGTTTTCATTCATTCATTCATTCATATAACTCACTGGACGCATCTCTTCTCACATGCCAACTAATTCAGATGAATAAATCAAACACCACTTTGGATTATTGTTTCAAAAATAGATTGCCAAGAAGTAAGATTTAAAAGAAAAAAATTCATTCATTCTTTTTGTTATAATGCATTCGAGTTAGTACTGCAACAACAGAATTTAGATAACTTCTAAACTAATATTGAGGTCATTGTCTGGGGATGTAGTTTAAAAATTAGTAGGTACTACATAGAAAATTACTGATTAAAATTAGTCAATTTGATCCTTTGGATTGTGCCGACTAGGCTGAGAGCTAGTCGAGAGATCAGTAGGTAAAATAAATTAAAATATGCAAAGAAATAAATCAAAACAGTGACCAACACTAACTATAATATGAAACTTAAAACCTAACTAAAACAAGTAATTAAATTAAAAATTTAAAAAACCCCCGAATCTTGGACTAATTTTCATCAAACATAGCTAAGAACACTCCCGACTAATTCACCGTTCAAACAAAAAAAACAAATCGGTTCATCCGTTCGAAAGCTACGTTGCCTCAGACAGACACGTCAAACTTATAACACCCCGTCGTTTTTGCGTCGGTGTTTAAAAAGTTAGTTGTCGTTTGTAAACATGTGGTTTGTGTTTAGGTGCTCGCGAGATCACCAATGGTCCTCGTCACCGCATCTGGTCGGAGGGCGACAACCACTGCCTCACGGTGATGGACGTGTTCGGCGAGGACGCGGACGAGTACGTGTGCCGCGCGGTCAACAAGGCAGGAGTTAGGAGCACCAAGGCTGAACTTCTTATTATGAGTGAGTATTACACCTTGTACTATCAGTAAAATTACTCAAAAAAATTACTTACCTTCTTCTTCTAACTTAAGAGCTATGCTCTTGTCGGCGTAATGTATGCATGTATGCATGTATGCATGTATGCATGTACGTAATGTATGTATGTATGCACTTACCTACATTGGACAAATTCCTCTAAAAACTGTACCTAGAACACACTAGGTATGTACCATCAGCAAAATTTCCGCCTTACCACTTTTGAAACTGTTTCGCTTGCAAGCAGTTAGCTACCTGACCTCCGCGCCTTTTTCTTTTGTCTTCTTATTTTGACCAACCAGAGACCTAAACATCTATTTATTTTTATGACTGCCCATGGTTTTCATAACTTTTACACCCGAAATAATTTGTTTCTATTGGTATTCAAAAATTAACAGCTAGTCGGTTTACAGGAAATGCACCCTTAAGGTGGTAAGGTTGAACTTTTGCTGATGGTACATTACTAATGGACTTTACTTATTACTTACTAGCAGTTACACGCGATTTCGTCTACAAAAAAAAAATAGGTAACCTAAAAAAAGCGGAAAGTCTATGTGTTAATCCAAGTTACGAACTATAATATATTCCAAGTTTCATCCAAATCGGACTAGTAGTTACAGCGTGATTGAAACATGTAAACTTTGACATTTATAATTGTGGCGCGTAACGCTACCCGCTCCACTTATGCCGCTTGGGCCAGCCCTCGCGGTACTGGTTTGTCCACCGCCCGCGCGTCCCTCGCCTGCCGGCGCCTGCTGCGACGACTCAAGCTTGGCGGACACATTGCTTGCTCTCTGGCACCTACCGCACGCGCGCGCTTTATTCTATTACTACTCGCTTTGCTATTTTTTGTATTTTTGCCTTGTATATTTGCTTTGGTTGATTATAAAGTTTTCTTATTAAATTACTATTCGTTCATTTAGCTTCAGTTCTCGCTTATTTTATTCCCTGAGCTTCACTCAATTATAATTCCTACCTACAGATAAATTTTCTCTTGTTAAATTCTTGTAATAGTAGGATTAGTGCATATCCTGCTATATAATAGTAGTGGGATTTTACAACTACTTAGTAATAGATATAATCGTCAATGTATTGCACGTTACAAGCCTTGGGAGGTTTTTAGAGGTCATTCTGTGATCGGTTTCAATCAGATCTGATCCCGGGTATCAGGGGGATGAGTACGGACAAATCTGACAATCGCCGCGTTACGTAAATATAACGTATTTGAATCATATTGCTTGTCAACACCAGCTAGACTGCCGAACGTCGTAGCGTCACCGCGCAGTGTATTTCGAATACGCTTGCGTTACGGTACGTTAATGATAGTCACATTTTGCTTGTTCGAAAATAACCTCAAAATCCTAATTTTTTCCTCAGCTGCACCAAAACTGAACGTTCCACCTCGCTTCCGAGTGACGGCATACTTCGACAAGGGAGAGAATGTCGTCATCAAAATACCATTCACCGGACACCCGGTGCCTAAGATCACGTGGGTGCGAGAGGGAGAGACGATCGAGTCTGGACACCACTACCATGTTGAGAGAAAGGGTAAGATATAGTTTTAATATAGTGAAATAAAAAACTTCTCTATCTTATCTATCTTTTTTTAGTCATATCTTAAACCAATTGGATTACTAGGACTATTTCTTCAAAGGACTGTCTTCTTTAGAATGTTGTTAAACATGTGATTGTTACTAAATCCAAATGAAGCCTTTCTTTTGGAGTTACAAAGCCACAAACGCACAAACTTATAGCACCCATTTCTTTTCCGGCCGTTGCTTAATTCTTATAATATCTATTTTTCTTTATATAACAGAACGTCATGCTATTCTGACGATTCGCGACGCCAGTAAGATGGACTCCGGTCCGTACAGGATCACAGCTGAGAACGAACTGGGACAAGACAGTGCTATCATCAACGTTGAGATCAGCGGTAACTATTCACCCACTTCTTTATCAGAACAGCATCCTGAGAACCGTAGTAGAGCTTGTTGTGTGCGAGCTCGTCCGGGTTCAGTACTAGCACCACAACTACTGCGTGCGCGCAGTTATGCTCGACCATACTCTCAAACATGTATTCAATTTTTTCACATGCCAATCTATTCACGTGTTTGGTCTGAATAAGCCTCTTTTCGGGTTACAGGGACGATATGTTACACGTATAGATTCAGTTGTCCGAAATAAACAATTATCTATTTACAGCTTTTAGCGGTAAGGCCGCCCATTGTACATTAGCTTTAATTGTTTCTCTTATGTTCTGTTTCTTCTTTGTGTACAATAAAGTGTTTATCTATCTATCTATCTATCTATCTGCAGATCGCCCCGACCCACCACGGTTCCCAGCAGTGGACAACATCGGCGTAGATTCCCTAGCGCTCAGTTGGAAGGCACCAGTTTGGGACGGAGGCTCAGATATAACCAACTATCTCGTTGAGAAGAGAGAACATCCCATGTCTAGCTGGATTAGAGTTGGCAACACTAGGTAACAATTTTTTAGCTGGAAACACTCACGCGCAGACGTGATCGGGGCTTATAATAAGGCAGTGTTTTATCAAAAATAATTGACAGCCACCGATAACAATGAAAAATAAATTCTCATACATATTATTTGAAAACTTTAAAGTTTCTACGGTGCACTGCTCCAATAACTGCAATATTATAAACTGCAGAACCCATTTGCAAAATTCAGTCTAACATTTTCAGTATTCGTTTAATGTGTAGCGCCATCTAGCACGTTACACAAGAACTACTAGAACTACGACCGATAGATGGCGCTGTCGCTAATCGACACAGGCAAATCCTAGATCGCGCATGGGAACTTATCACGGAGTTTGAACATAAGTAGTACCACAGATAATATAATACTAAAGTAGTACCAACCATTGGTCCTCGGACCCTGAGCCAAAGGTCAGGACACACATCCTACCATGTTTTCCTCTTTTTATGAACTTAAAAGTAACATGAATGTTCCCAGGTTCACAACAATGGCGATTACGGGTCTAGTGCCCGGCAAGCAATACGAATTCCGAGTGTATGCCGAGAACATCTACGGACGGTCGGAGCCCAGCGACCACACCTCGCTCATCCAGACCAAGGCGATCCTCAAGAAGGAGTTCAAGAAGAAGAAATATCCAGGTAAACTAAGTTTGGGTCATAGTCAGAATTGCTTTATTCAATAAAATCACAAGGATCATTTAGAATCGCCTTATATAACTACGTGATTGTAGGTGCCAGTTTCACGGTGATTTTTTTGTACAGCGCCATCTAGTCTTATCACTATTAACTAATCCTTGTGAAATATACAGGGTGTAAGACCACTCCCAAAAACTGGGGGGGGGGGGGGTCAAGTACCCATCGATATGAACAACTTTTATGAAAGTATCAGTTTTAGCACAAAATATAAATATAATAATAAAAAATACATATGGGAGCCAATCGACTCGAAGAGGAAGCACAAAATATGATATTATTTCTTTATTATTATTTGACTCGTTGATCTGTTCATCCAAAATATAACAAGGATCTAATTAAAACCTCGAGATGACCTAAAGTAACCTTAGACGGGTATATTCACACGTATATACTGTATATATTTGTCCACAGTTGACGAATCCGGCAAACGCGTTCGCTCAAACGCTGACCACGGCCCAGTGAAGGACTACGATAGCTACGTATTCGATATATACAGCAAATATGTACCGCAGCCTGTGGATATAAACACATGCTCTGTGTATGACAGATACGATATACTTGAGGAAATTGGTAAGTGGTATTATATTCTAGGTTTATATGCAGTGTTATTTTATATACTAGTACAGTTATATCTTTTCAAGACAGCTTATATAGAAAGAGCAAGATATATGTATATATACCATGTTCTTTGAGATAGGTATCCTGGGTACACACTCAAAAATAGTATTATTAATATTGTGTTATAAAAAATATAATGAATCTGTAATTAATCTTTTTGCACGCCCAGGAAGACTGGCAGACAATGCTCTTAGCATTAAGTCCTCCTAGCACTACCTATTTGTGTGAAATTTTAAAATAAAATAAATAAATAAAATAATCTTATTTTACAAAAAAGTTGATGAAAATTGGTTTCGTGTCGCAAGTTGCGTATATATGATATTCACCATATTTTAGTTTTTTTTTTATGTAAAAAACTTACGCATGGTAAAAAACTTAGAACTAAACAACTCACGAAGTTTCTTGTGAAATCAAGTTTTTTATTAACCTAGCTACTAACCGTAGAACTTTGGACTCTATACGAATACATTTAAAGATGAATTTCGCAGGTGACTTCGTGAGAGCGTCTAAGCGGACGTCAGGTGTGTGAATGGATCGATGTAGTTCTCTTCCTATCTGCATCTCTCTGTCTCACACGCATTATTATAGGATATACAGGGTGTCCTCTATTTATGCTCGAATATTTTTAATATTTGTTAAATGTATTGAGTAGTATTGAATACACTTGTCGGTTTGGACATTTTGGTCATTGGTCATTTTGACATTTTGGTCGAATAGTTACTTGTTTAAAAAAATGATTTTTTTTCTTAACCTCAAAGTTATTTATGGGACATCTTGTATCAATAATATATGCATTATATTTATATCTAAGCAGTATATTATATTACGTAAAACTATTATAAACTATTTCAATATAACAGGGTTTGTAGTAAGTAGTATTAAAGCACGGTTTTGAGCTTAATAATATTAAAATTCACTTTATTTATTTATTTTATATTCATAAAAATATTGCAATGTGCTATTAGGAAATTGGCATTACTTTTTCAGTTTTAATAGTGTTTTAGACTTACTGAAACTAGATTTCTAAATTTTTCTTAGCTAAATATTACAACTATAGCCCTTTAATATAAAAATAAATACGCTTTAAAGAACGTTATGCTTCTAACGCCCGGATACTCAAACGCTAGTTAATAAACTTAAAATATTGCCATCTCAGCTGTCTGTGGGCAAAGTGTGTTTCAGTATACAGGCGTAAGACATGTAACTTAAGTTACACGTTGACTATCAGTCAGCCGCGCAACACTTTTATATATTAAGATACAAATAATATACCGAACTGTATAGTAGTCGGTAAATAAGTTGAACTTTATATCATTTATTGTCAGGCACAATAAAAATATGTAACAGGGATTATAGAAAGTAAGTTTTTGCTAAAGTGGTCCTTAAACTTTAAAAGCACGTAGTCTAATTACCTAAACCCAACTCTTTTCCATAATGACCTATTTTTTTAAACATTTCCCCAAAATTATCACTTCTCCAAAACGACCATTGTATCAAAATTATCACTTTTCAAAACGACCACTTTCCGAAACGACCACTCTACCACTTGGGTTCATATTTTATAAACAAATCCTTGTATCACAAAGTTCAACTTACCTGCCGGCTACTACACCCAGAAGCACAAACACGAGGTGACGTAATAACCGTTGTAGGCACAGGCGCGTTCGGCGTAGTACATCGATGCAGAGAACGAGCTACCGGCAATATCTTCGCGGCTAAGTTCATTCCAGTCGCGGGTGCGATGGAGAAGGAACTAATAAAGAAAGAGATAGATATAATGAACCAGCTACATCATAGGAAACTGATCAACCTGCACGACGCGTTTGAAGATGACGATGAGATGGTCCTGATTTTCGAATTGTAAGTTTTTTCGCTTGTTCCTTTTGACTTTTTATTTTCTAGCTGGTTAATGAAACTGAGCAGTGTTCTGCGTAGTCATCGTGTGGATGGGTGACCATTATGACCATTTTGTCTGAGCTCCTGTGCTTCAGTTGGCATATTAGACTGTCCATTCCGACTATAGCAGTCGCTATTAAATCAGTGGCTTTAGGACGGCCTTAAAACTCCATTGCCAGATTTGACTACCGTCTCAAACTTTCTTAATTCGTTTCGTCTATCCGCGTATTTCTCACGTTATACCCAAAAACGTATTGTAATTTATTTCCAGTTACATTCAATGCATTTATATTCAACTAAGGGATGATCGAACAATAGCGACGTACAATACGCACAACAGATCTTTATCCCTCTGAAGTTAGGTGCAACAAACGATTGCGCATGTACTGTTGTGCGGAAACATTCGTTTACCTCCTTTTTTTTTAACCTATCTCGTCCCACTGCTGGGCAAAGGTCTCCCCCGAACTTTACCTCCTATTACCCAAAAATGGGTTCTGCGCAAATACTTCAGAGGGACGAAAATCCGCTTATAGTAATCGACAATTGATTAATTGTGTAATTGTGTCTCTGTTATAATTTTTATAGGCAGGTACCTACCTACACTTATTTTCTCATTTTTTAATGTTACTCCTTCTATGTTCATAGTTAAATGCATGCAGTGTTGACCTATAAGTAGTTGTACATTTAGCTTAAGATAATACTTCATAGTTGGTTGACCTTAATAAATAAAATAAAATAATGTTGATAGCAACATTATCATAGGATAATCTCCCGAAGTAACCGTTAGTTGAATATAGAACCCCGTTTTAAGAAAAATGTTAACCTCTTTGATTTTCTACAGCCTATCCGGAGGCGAGCTTTTCGAGCGCATTACAGAACCCGGCTACAGCATGAGCGAGGCCGAAGCAGCTCATTACATGAGACAGATATGTGAGGGAGTCCGACATATGCACGAACAGAACATCATCCATCTTGATCTCAAGCCGGAGAACGTCATGTGCCAGACGAGAACAGGAACTGACGTCAAGGTATGTCTCTCCAAACTCCGCAGGTAGCTCTGCAGACTTTATTCTTGACTTGGATTGGAGGAACGTGAGGATTCGGGGGTACTTTCAGAAAGACAAATAACGTTTGTGACAATATAACTGTGATAAAGCAAAGGTACTCAACATAGGTCAATGTTAATAGTTCAATGAGTATAATAAACATTGTCACTATAAAACCTCTAATATTTGTATACATCAACAGATCATCGACTTTGGCCTGGCAACGAAACTGGATCCGAACGACGTCGTGAAGATATCGACAGGCACGGCTGAATTCGCCGCGCCGGAGATCGTCGACCGCGAACCCGTCGGCTTCTACACAGACATGTGGGCTGTGGGGGTCCTGTCCTATGTATTGTAAGTACCACATCCTACTTCCTATCCTACTAATATTATAAATGTGAAAGTTTAGATGTTTGGATGTTTAGATGTTTGGATGTTTGGATGTTTGTGTTTCAATCACGTCAAAACCACTGAACCAACTTGGATGAAAACTTGGCATATATATAGTTCGTAACCTGGATTGACATATAGGCTACTTTTTATCCCGAATAATTAACAGGATCTACAGGATAAAATGAACGAAAAGGATTAGCAGCGCCAATTGGCAGGAGGATTTCATTGTCATGTCATGTCACATCAGTTTGACAGGGCGTAGTACTACCTCTTTGGTTTAACAACTAGCGTTTGACATTCCTGTAGGTACAAGTTCGGTGTAATGAGGTGTAATGTCAAGTTTCTCAAAGAAGTATTCGCTCGGTACACGCACAGATAATATAATTTACACGGAAACTGTAGACGCGTACGAAGTCGCGGGTAACTTCTAGTGCAAAAATAAATTACAAATACAGATTTCAGGATATTCAGTGGCATATCCAAACATTTTAAGTAATTTTTAGAATCTCTTATTTCGCTAAAACCATTACTTGGTTGGTTGAGCCCGTTTTATATGATCGAACCAAAACTGGCGATGTAACCCCTTTTTCTACCTTATATATTTTATTTATAGATTATCCGGCCTATCACCATTCGCCGGCAACAACGACATCGAAACCCTCAAGAACGTGAAGGCCTGCGACTGGGAGTTCGATGAGGAAGCGTTCACACACGTATCTGATGACGCTAAGGACTTCATCAGAAGACTGCTTATTAAAAATAAGGAGTAAGTTCTTTGGACAAGAGAATTTTCAGAGATAAACCAATATAGAGTGTTCACAAGTAAATACAGTCAATTTGAATGTATTTAAAAATCAAAATGACAGTTCACCTCACGCTAAGAAAGATGCTGACGGTATTAATCGATAGAAAAACACTCTGCAGCTTAGTCTTACTATTTTTACAAAACTCATACATATTTTGTTGGTAGGTACATATCACCATACAAAACATGATCCATTCTAACCCATACATTTGTTTGTAGAAAGCGTATGACTGCGCACGAGTGCCTGGTGCACAGATGGTTAGCTGGCGATGCTTCGGCATCAAGAACAGCTGCCATCGACATGCGCCGGTACGAACAAATGAGGAACCGACTACGGGAGAAATACGAGGTAAACTTGCCATATAAACACCATTTATTTATCTGTTACCCGCGACTTTCTACGCAAGTACTGTTTTCTAAGCGGATTCTTTCAGAACCTTTACATAGCCCGTACTTTGATATCAGACATTTTACACCGGCTTTATACATCAAAACTCATACTAGGCTCTCTGACGTAACCGACGTGACGTTGTCCTGGTGTCGATTCGCGCTGCTAATCCCGTTTGTTCATTTTATCCTGTATGTCCTGTTCATTATTCGGGATAAAAAGTAGCCTATGTTAACTAGGTTATTAATATTATATTCCAACTTTCACATTTACAATATTAATAATTACTATTTTCGTTCAGAACTGGTCATCGTTCAGACTGCCGATCGGCAGGCTAAGCGAGTACAGCTCATTGAGGAAACTTCTCATTGAGAAGTGGAAGATCTACGATGGACAGTTTGGTAAGTTAACACTTTGTTACCACTTAATTTAATTTTGGAACCACTTTCTTACCAAACAAGTTTTTAACCCCTTAGCTACTACTGAAAGGCTATTAAATAATAAATGAATTACTCATTTAGGGCGTCTTGCACCAGAATCACTAAACGTGTTTAACAGCTAAATCGATTTAAATCTGACGTATTTGTATGACTTGACAACTCGCTAAAAACTATTTAAGAGTTAAACGCGTTTACCGATTCTGGTGCAAGCCGCCCTTATTTTCTCTTCCTTCTAAGTTAAGAGTTTGTTTCGTAACATATTTCTAATATAATCTCCGTCCACAGATCGTCGCCAAGCCGCGCCAAGATTCGTGATTCGTCCGCAATCAGCGTTCTGTTACGAAGGACAATCCGTCAAGCTGTACTGTCGTATAATCGCGTGCGCCACTCCCACCGTCACTTGGTCTCATAACAACCATGAGCTGAGGCAGTCTGTCAAGTTTATGAAGAGGTAAGTGCACTGAAACCTCATCCAATAACAGGATTTAAAAACAATCTGTCATCATGAAAAACCTCGTCCGCGAAAGTACCTATTTCTACCCCCAAACAGACTGTTTTTAAAGTTTCCCAAAATCACTTCTTTGCAATGTCAGTGCTATTCTTGTGTTCTATGTATATTTCTCTGTAAAAGGGACCATACAAAAAAACGCTAGGAACCAGGCCGTAGTTTCTTGCCCGTTCTTCTAGGCTCTGGTCACGTGGAACTGGCACCTAGAATCACCTAGTTATATAAGACGATTCTAAATGATCCTTGTGATTTTATTGAATAAAGAAATCTTGACTTTGACATAAAATCTTTTTAAAATTACCTTCTCAACCTAAATAAACACTTCTTCGAAACGAACACTTTCCATTTGCAAAATTATCACTTTCCTATAAAACTTACGACTTCGCTATATAACAGTTTTTCAAAACGACCACTTCCCAAAATTATCACTTCCAAAATGTTTTTTGTCACATCAAGAATAAGCAGTTTTGGATCATTTATGGAATACTGTTGCCTAAACCGAGTAACCTTCACTCAGGTATGCTGGTGAAGATTACTACTTCATCATCAACCGGGCGAAGCTGGAAGACCGAGGAGAGTACATCATCAGAGCTGAGAACAGTTACGGATTCAGGGAAGAAGTCGTCTTCTTGAACGTACAACGTGAGTACCTATTTTTGATATATTTATTTATTAGGGTCGTCGAATCAAAAATCCTGAACTATTACGACCCAAAGCACGAGTAGGTCACAACTTTTACAAGGCAGACTATGAAAACATTTTAGTTAAGTTGTCCGACATAAGCTGGAATAACATATTCGTTGAGTGTTATAACGCTGTCGATGAAATGGTTTCCATTTTCTATAAAACAATAAAGACAGTCATAGATGAGTTTATACCTAAATATAAGTACTAGCAGAAAAACCCAAGATCGAAAATTCTGAAAATTTTACTTTTTACCAAAAAATACACGTGAATTTGGGTAGGGGGCCTAGCCGGCCTTATCCGCAGGAAAGACAAGGTCAATACTTGCAGAGGTGACTAACCCTCGGGTTTCCTCGCGATGTTTTCCTTCACCGTTTGAGAGCACTGGTTGCGCGCACATCAATTTTCCCGAGTAGAAACCCCAATTGGTGCACGACAGAATTTGAAACCACTACCTTAGGAAGACGAACTCGCTACTACTAGACCACCGATGCTCTTTTCAAAAATACCTTAGTATTCTTTACACTAATTTATCTTTAGATTTCATTAGGACTCGCTGTAAATATACTAGTCCCGGGATTATCTTATATTCGACATTTGGCGACATCTAAATTCTTCAATCTGACTAGAGTCTTAATATATCTCTTTCAATATAATGCCCAGTTAGTTACGTACGAATCAGTGAGCAAATACCAGTCTAATTTTATCTACAGTTCAACGTCTCATTGCTTCAGCTAATTTTGTACCTTATTTCAATAGAAATAAGAACTACCTTTGCATTCGCGTAGTCGTCTATACTTCGATTTGTTTCTTTTGTTTACTAGTGAAATACCCGCGTCTTGGTTCGCGTGTCACTTACAAACAACAGTCAAACTCTTATTCCATGAGGGGTTGAATTTTTAAGGGTTTATTTTTATTATGCCCCTAAATAGTTATGCAAAAATAATGTTTATAATAGTATATTAGTCAATCCGTCAAGTTGGCTGTCATTTTTTTTAAATGTTGGATTTCTTTAAAACTTGAAAACGAATTCCGTCAAATAACGAAATCACGATACATATTAATTTATTTAATTTACCTTTGACGGTCAGTCAGACAGTACCGTTACACTTTTATGTAGACAGCAAGGAATGAGATGTCTATTGTCGTAAGAGTCTTCAATAGCTGTTAGTTCGTTACGTTCTATAAGTGTGATTGGTTCCGTGTTCCAAAGAGTGTTTTCATTTCTTGATTTTCTTTAAGGTACTTTAGTACCTTGAAGTTCCACGATTATTTTTATCTTCAATATTCTTAAAAACAATAGACTTGTTATAATTAGCTTCGTTTTCCCCAGCGGTACCGAAGGTCCAA
Source organism: Gandaritis pyraliata (assembly GCA_947859175.1). NCBI lineage: Eukaryota > Metazoa > Arthropoda > Insecta > Lepidoptera > Geometridae > Gandaritis > Gandaritis pyraliata. Next base: position 2,555,505 of record OX401875.1, on the reverse strand, counting down.
CGCCAGCACCTCCCCGAAGCCCCGCGGCGTCGCGAAGCCCTACCTTACACATTCTGGCAGGAATCCTCCGAGACGGCACCAGCATTCACCTTCCAGCTGCGGCCTCGCGTCATGCAGGCTCGCGACACCTGCAAGCTGCTCTGCTGTCTCAGCGGCAAGCCCACGCCCACTGTCAAATGGTAAGTACCTACAGTTGGCTACATACTGGACTACTATAAACCTGTAAACCCATTCGACCACATGTAAAATCATACTAGACTAACCACAATGACATGTAAAAACATACTATATACTACCTAAAGAATATAAAAATGTTATTTGACATTTGACATGACAGGCGTCACAGATCAGTCGGTAATAGCTCTGCCTTCCGTGCTGTGGGTCGTGGATTCGATCCCCACTGAGAACTAACATTTGTGTGTGACAAACATAGATGTTTGTTCTATGTCTGGGTGTTACTATGTACTGTAAGTATGTATTTACAAAAAAAAAGTATATAAGTATTCTATGAGCCATCTAGTTCCCATATTACAAGCTTTGCTTAGTTTGGGACTAGAGGGCGTTGTGTGTAAAGTCCATGAATATTTATATTTAATAATTATGTTAGTGATATGGTTAAAATACCTAGTGACCATTTTTAAATTGTCGTGCCCTAACTGGGCTCATGTTGGTAGCATTAATATATTTAAGACACTTTTGTACAACATGAACGCAATAAAGTATTGAGTATTAGATCACAGCTATAAACACACTGGACTAATCAGAAAAGCTTAGTCCATCAAAACTGTTGTAGAACTCTTTAGTTTCTAATAAAAAATAATACTAAAAAAAGAAAACTTTTAAAAATAATTATATTTCTATGTTCTCTGTAAAATTCAGCCATGTCACAGTGTGTAAAAATTAATAAAATCTGAAAATTTATGTGCTATAAATTTAAATAAATAAATATTCATAGACATTTCACACGACGCCCTCTAGTCCCAAACTAAGCAAAGCTTGTAATATGGGAACTAGATGGCTCATAGAATACTTATATACTTTTTTTTTGTAAATACATACTTACAGTACATAGTAACACCCAGACATAGAACAAACATCTATGTTTGTCACACACAAATGTTAGTTCTCAGTGGGGATCGAATCCACGACCCACAGCACGGAAGGCAGAGCTATACCGACTGAGCTGAGCTGAATTTATGAGCCTTTTAATTATTTAAAGCAATTAACCCATTGGATCACAGCAAACTAATAAATAAATAGTTAAATACACTGGACTGACACTCATGACTGACGTAGCTAACACTCATGTCGAATAGTTAAATTGTGTGAAGAACGCCAGCGAAAAATTATTTATTTATATATATTTTTTTCACAGGTACAAGGACAAACGAGAACTTTCAAAATACGATTACGCCATGACACATTCTGATGGCGTAGTTACTTTAGAGATCATCGACTGCAGACCGGAAGACAGTGGCAAGTACACCTGCATCGCCACCAACGTACACGGAACCGATGAGACGTCGGCTGTCGTCATCGTTGAAGGTAAACACCATCATTAAATAGGTTATTGTTCAACTGAGAATTAGTACATCAGTTATAAACTCATTGGATCACAATAAACCAATTCGATCACAGATATAAACCTAATGAATCATAATGATAAATAAATAAATAAAATAAATATTCAGGGACATTTCACACAACACCCTCTAGTCCCAAACTAAGCAATGCTTGTAATATGGGAACCAGATGGCTGATAGAATACTTATATACTTTTTTTTTTTGTAAATACATACTTATAATACATACTAACACCCAGACATAGAACAAACATCTATGTTTTGCACGCACAAATGTTTGTTCTTGGTGGGGATCAACCCACGACCCACAGCACGGAAGGCAGAGCTATTACCGACTGAGCTGTGACGCCTGTCACAATAAATAATAATATCTAATAATATCTGAATGATAGATCAACTGATTCTCTGCTGATAGCATTTTTTCTCGATAAATTAGTAATACTGGGGATATAATTATACTAGCTGTTACACGCGACTTCGTACGCCGTACCGTTTATTTTACATCCTTGATTTTAATGAAACTTAACCCATGTTTTGATGCGGAAAAAGGGCTTCTAAATTGTATAAGTTTCATTGAAATCGGTCCAGTAGTTAAAACTTGATCCTCGAAGAAACAAACAGTCAAACTCGATTTTTGGAATCGGAATTTTTTATTTAGTGGATCTGCATATTTACTTTTTCTATATCTTTAATTATGGTTTTGGCTATTTTACAGTTTTATAATAGTATAGATAGACATAGATTATGCTTACTAGATGTGATCCCGAGGTACGATAGACATCTGAAAACTGTATTTATTTCAGGCGAGGTGACGTCACCGGAGCAAGCACAGATGGTACACAACTTCCTACATTCTGGCGACCGGCGGTACATTGAGAAACCTCTCAAACCCGCGCCGCCGCCCATCATCACCAAGACAAAGGTAAACGGTGATGGAAAACATCATTATATTTCCCTTGGCCAGATACTAACATCTTACCAATAATGGTAGTAGCTAAGCATGACGCCTATCATCACCAAGCCAAAGGTAAACGGTGATGGAAAACATCATTATATTTCCCTTGGCCAGATACTAACATCTTACCAATAATGGTAGTAGCTAAGCATGACGCCTATCATCACCAAGCCAAAGGTAAACGGTGATGGAAAACATCATTATATTTCCCTTGGCCAGATACTAACATCTTACCAATAATGGTAGTAGCTAAGCATGACGCCTATCATCACCAAGCCAAAGGTAAACGGTGATGGAAAACATCATTATATTTCCCTTGGCCAGATACTAACATCTTACCAATAATGGTAGTAGCTAAGCATGACGCCTATCATCACCAAGCCAAAGGTAAACGGTGATGGAAAACATCATTATATTTCCCTTGGCCAGATACTAACATCTTACCAATAATGGTAGTAGCTAAGCATGACGCCTATCATCACCAAGCCAAAGGTAAACGGTGATGGAAAACATCATTATATTTCCCTTGGCCAGATACTAACATCTTACCAATAATGGTAGTAGCTAAGCATGACGCCCATCATCACCAAGACAAAGGTGACATTAAACGTTCATTTTATCCTGTAGATCCTGTTAATTATCCGGGATAAAAAGTAGCCTATGTGTCAATCCAGGTTACGAACTATATATATGCCAAGATTCATTCAAGTTGGTTCAATAGTTTCGACGTGATTGAAACACAAACATCCAAACATCTAAACTTTCGCATTTATAATATTATTAGGATTAGTAGGATGATATTTACTTGTAATTTGTAGGTGACAATCGACCCCCCCGCCAAGTCGTCCCCCAGACCAAAGTACTCTCCACAAAGTTCGACTGAGGCGGGCAGGAAGAAATACGGATCTAAGCTGGATTCTGATGCATCTTCCAGATCTAGAAGCACCACTAAGGAGCTTATACGTAAGTACTACATCTTACAGAATGACGTCCCAAAAACTTGTCAGCTTTCACCCCACCTACCCCACCCGATGGGGTATAAAAGTATTTTTATTTTCATACATTTCATACATTCATATTTGACAGGCGTCACAGCTCAGTCGGTAACGGCTCTGCCTTCCGTGCTGTGGGTCGTGGGTTCGATCCCCACTGAGAACAAACATTTGTGCGTGGAAAACATAGATGTTTGTTCTATATCTGGGTGTTACTATGTATTATAAGTATGTATTTACAAAAAAAAAAGTATTTAAGTATTCTATCAGCCATCTAGTTCCCATATTACAAGCTTTGCTTAGTTTGGGACTAGAGGGCGTTGTGTGTAAAGTCCATGAATATTTATTTATTTATTTATACTATTTAGCAGTTACTCGCCACTTCGTCCACGAAAAATAAAAAAAGAACTTAAAAAAGCGGGAAAAGTAGGCTATGTGTTAGAACTATAATATTATTATATTCCATGTTTCATCCAAATCGGCCCAGTAGTTACAGCGTGATTGAAACACAAACATTTAAACTCAGTCATTTATAATTAGTAGTGGGATCTTATTGTCCCTAATTTTCAGAATATTTTTTCACATACCAACCATTCATCATTGGTTGTAACAAATTATTACTACCTATTCCAAATTGCAACTCTAGATTGTATGGTTCGGCTTTGGTGGATGTGACAGACAGACGGACACCAGATTGAGACTATAAGTGCTCCGTTTTTCCAAAACTGGATCGGAACACTGAAATATGTGTGACCAGCAGTTGCCCGCAACTTCGTACGCCAGTACCGTTTCTGTGTACATTAAATTATCTGTGTATTATATTATCTGTGCGTGTACCGAGCGGATACTTTGAGAAAACTGACATTACACCGAACCCGTACTCGAATGTCAAACGTTAGTCGTTGGACCAAAGAGGTAGTACTACGCCCTGTCAAACTGACGTGACATGACAGACACCATCCTCTTGCCAATTGGCGCTGCTAATCCTCTTCGTTCATTTTATCCTGTAGATCCTGTTATTTATTCGGGATAAAAAGTAGCCTATGTGTCAATCCAGGTTATGAACTATAATATGCCAAGTTTCATCCAAATTGGTTCAGTAGTTTCGACGTGATTGAAATACAAACATCCAAACTTCCGCATTTATAATATTAGTAGGAAGTAGGATAGTAAAAAATTAGGTTGTTTTAAAACTAATTTGTGACACACTACGCAGCTACGCTTCGTGCTTTGCGGACGTCAACTTGTTTGCAAAATTCTATCTACGCTATCAATATATATCATAATGATTGCAGTGCCAGCATCAGATTCAACAATGTGCAAGCCATCATTCGCCCGGGCGCTGCCAGACGTGCTGGCAGCCAAGGACGGAGCGCCCCTGCTGCTGTCCTGTGCCGTCCGCGGAGACCCAGACCCTCGCGTCGAGTGGTTCAAGAACGGAATGCCTCTGCATTCATCAGAGGTACGTTGCAACCTGTACGGTATGGGTGCCGGTGCAATTACAGGCACATGACACTTAGTACCTTTATGTCTCACAGTGATGGGCGCAGTGTAATGCATAACAGGGCACGTCCTCAGTGGACGTGCTCAGTAAGGCAATGCACTGTTATGCCGAGGTAGCCGCTTAACATCAGGTGGGCCATCGGCTTGTTCCATCATTTGGTTGTATAAAAAAGATTGACCTTGCAACTCAGTTGATTTTATTGGCAAGTTTTTGAACTATACAAATATTATAATAATATATAATATTTTATTTTGATAAAACGAAGACTTATTTTAAAATCATGTTATAAAATATCTGTTAACTGATTATTTAGAAAACAGATAAGCTTGGGACAAACTAGATCAAACTCATTCAATAAAAAAAAATGAATTTTATTGACGCAGTATAAAATACAATTTTTCTAAGTTGAACTATTTCAGAATTGAAAATCATGTTATAAAATATCTGTTAACTGATTATTTAGAAGACAGATAAGCTTGGGACAAACTAGCTCGAATTTTCAATAAAATTCAAATTTAAATTTTGTATTTTATACTGCGTCAATACGCAGTATAAAATACAATTTTTCTAAGTTGAACTATTTCAGAACTAGATGGCGCTGCTAAATTTGTATCGATTCTGAATCGCGCTATCGTTGCGTTTTCGACATTACTGGACCGGATTACTCTGTATTGTTTCTTTATCGATTGTATTTTTCAACTAAATGAAACTCTAATAAGAGTTTTAAACATTTTTGAATGACTGCCTAATTCTTTTATTTGGCGTCTTATAATATTATTAAGTGCAGCCCTACTGCTGGCGGTACTCTAGTTTTTTTAATTAACCTATATAGTCCAGAAATCCCCTTGGCAGGGGCAACACGCATGGGATTTCTGGAATAAGCCACTGTCCCACTGCTGGGCAAAGGTCTCCCCCCTAATATAATATAATATATTATAATTATAATGTTTTTTTTTATGCTTATATTGTAAATATTAAAAAAATAAATAAATATGTGAATTATTTATATAAATCAATGAATATGGTAATAATATTTGACTGTTTATATTTATGACTATGTTTTTTATTCAACATATGCTACTTTTCCTGCTTTTTTAAGTTATATTTTTTTGGTTTTTTTTTCGTAGACGTAGTCGCGGGTAACTGATAGTTATTTATAATTAACAGGTAGTAGATCTGAAGTACAAGAACGGCGTAGCATCTCTGGCGATCAACGAGATATTCCCTGAAGACGAAGCGGAGTACTCGCTTAAGGCGATCAACAGTCAGGGCGAGGTCGAGACCAAGTGCAAGGTCACGGTTAAACGTGCGTACTTTCTATTTATTTATTTAACATACCCAACGATTAAGATTTTGAATTTAATAAAAAACCAGAAAAGGGTAAAGAAAAATTTTCATTATTCCTGTTCATATTATATTTATTTTTTATTATTATTATTATGCCTGCTGAAAGTAAGCGAAAGTGTGATTACACCGTCGAACTATTTAGCATATTTAACTAAATATCTCGTGTGTGTAATAAGTAACTTTGGCAAATAATGTACTATTTTACTATCTCAATTTGTTTGTAACAATATAATTCACACAGGCGTCACAGCTCAGTCGGTAACAGCTCTGCCTTCCGTGCTGTGGGTCGTGGGTTCAATCCCCACTGAGAACAAACATTTGTGTGTAGCAAATATAGATGTTTGTTCTATGTCTGGGTGTTACTATGTAATTAAAAGTATGTATTTACAAAAAAAAGTATATAAGTATTCTATCAGCCATCTAGTTCCCATATTACAAGCTTTGCTTAGTTTGGGACTAGAGGGCGTTGTGTGTGAAGTCCATGAATATATATTTAATTATTTATAATTGTGTTTCCAGCTATGGACGGCAGTGCGAGCTCAGGAACGATAAAGAAAGGAGACAAGCCACCGAGAATAGTCGACCACGCGACATCACAAAACGTTACTGACGGCGACTGCGTTACACTTTCATGCAGGTATGTAATTCTAGGTTTTATCACATTGCAATAATAAACCCTAAAGGGGTTTTTGGGGGTAGAATTCCACTATATGTGTGTATGGGGTCATATTGGATAACGTTTGTTCGACGACTTTCAGACACTTTGAAGAATTTTATTCGTGAAATAACTAACTTTCTTACAAAATGGCCCTCAGGTCCCAAACTAAGCAAAGCTTTTGGAAATAGATCACTGATAGAATACTTTTTTTTGTAAATACATATGTATAGTCACACCCAGACAGAACAAACATCTATGTTTGCCATCACACAAATGTTTGTTCTTGGTGCGAATTGAACCCACAACCCACAGCATGGGACGCAAATAGATATTAACTGAGCTGTGATGCCTGTCAACATTATGTAATTATAAGTATGTATTTACAAAAAAAAAGTATACAAGTATTCTTATCAGCCATCTAGTTCCCATATCACAAGCTTTGCTTAGTTTGGGACTAGAGGGCGTTGTGTGTAAAGTCCATGAATATTTATTTTATTTATTTATTATTTTGATAATTTCCTAAAACGACACTGATTAACAGAATCGTGGGAGCTGAACGATTCGATGTGGTGTGGCTGCACAACAACAAGGAAATCAAGCCTTCCAAGGACTTCCAGTACTCGTCAGAGGCCAACATTCACAAGCTGCATATTGCAGAGATATTCCCTGAAGACGCCGGTATGTATCATTTCAGTCGTAGCACGTCTACTGAACATAGACCTCTCATAGATCTCATTTGATAGGACCTCATATAGCTCTCTCATTGTTTTCGTTTCAGTAATAGGGCATCGGCTAAACATAAGAATAAGAAGAATAAGAATTTATTTATTTGACAGACATTACACAAAAACACAGACATAAACAAATACAATACAAAAACAAATTGCTGTCAAACAGGTCCAGTCTCAGCTTTATGCCACTCCCGAACGGGGGTAAGGAGCATGGCCTATATTCCACCGTTTGAAAGGTTTGTTTAACAAAAACTATCTTTCTCTCACAATTCCAGGTGTATACACATGCGAGGCCTTCAACGACGCTGGCGAATCGTTCTCATCGTGCACCCTCGTGGTAGCTGTTCCTGGAGAAGTGTCTACAGTTCCACAATACTCCGCGTTCCCCGCGTCCAGTACTGTCGCCACAGCCGAGCCTGTCACGTTCACCGCCGCGCTGGATAAGGTAACTCATACACAAAGATCACACAAATCAATCAAAATAAAGAAATTTGTAACTGTTAACATGTTGTCAGTTCTTTGTTCATCATCATTTCCCTGCCCTTATCCCGCGCTAGGCGGGGTCGGCACAACATGTCTTTTTCTTCCACTCGCTTCTATCATTCGTCAACTCAGAATCTACTCCTCTCACATTCATATCCTCTTTCACACAATCCAACCACTTCTTCTTCGGCCTTCCTCTACCTGCGTATCCAGTCACACTCATAGTTCTTTGTTAGCTTGTTGAAATCACAATCCTAACCAATCATATTTGTTAACAGCCACCACTCCAGCTGCAGTGGTTGAAGGACGGCAAGGCCATCGACGAGACCTCCACAAGGTACAGGTTCACGATGGAAGGTACCTCCACCTACAGGCTCGAGATCACCAAACCCAGCTCCGACGACAGCGGCCAGTACCAAGCCAGAGCAGTCGGGTCCAAGGGTGACGCGTTAGCAGCATTCTACCTTAACATCTACGTGGACTAACGGACTGAACGAAATAGGACCCAAGGCGGTCCCTTGCAGCACACCCCTACAAAAACAATGATATCAATATCTCTTTGAAACTGGAACTTTAATTTATCGATTAATGTATATGGATAACGATTTTTATACTATACGGAGTCGTAACAAACTCTTATTTATTATATTTATTGTCTAGGTTAAGTGTTACACCCTGTCGAATGCCTACGAGAAGTCGAATCTCTAGTCAATGTTAACTTATTTATTCGAATTGTTATTTTTTTTGTTTATCGTCCTCCTAACAGGTATGCAGCTTTTCTAAATTAAGCTTTCAATAATCATCGCACTGGTTCTGTTGTTGTTTTCCATCGTTTCGGGGAGGTTGTGACGCCACCCGCGACTTCCCGGTTACGGTCGAAACGTCGAACGGAACCTTACTATTTTTATATAAATTTAACTGTATTGTTTAATTGTACATAATTAAATTTATATTATGTGACCGCGTAATTTACAAATAAATATGTATACTTAAAAATAATGGTGTTGTTTTATTTTTATTTAAAATAGGAATTACTTATCTCTCTATGTAATAGGAAAATATAGTACCTACCTACGTAGGTAAGTATAGTTTAGTTATCACAACGGATCTTGGTCCGTCTAAAGTATAGACATAGACATAGGTTTATTTGTTACATCACACAGAAAAAAAAACATTAAAAAGAAAGAAAACACAAAATTGTAATAATAATATGTGCTACTGCATCAAATTGGCTCCAGCCCAGCATTATGCTTCACCACCTGATGGCAGCTAAGCGCTGTTATTCTGCCGAAACCATTGGATTAGGCCAATTGGTGAGAATATTAGAAAAAATATTATAAATAAATATAGGTAAAAAGCTTGACCCGAAAAGTATTGGCATGTGTGGTGTGTATCTGAGTATCTGCGCAAAATCCATTTTTAGTCTTATTGGAGCGAATTATTCCGCAAAACAGTACCTATATGCGCGGTCGTTGTTGCACCTAACTTCAGAGAGATAAAGATTGTGTATACTGTATCTAACTACTTTTCAGAATCGTTAAAATCTAGAATCATATAGATACTCATAGTACCTCCGTTCGTGAACGGAGTTAGTCAGAGGCACGTCTAAACCAAGATCCTAGTAGTTCTGTTATTTAAAAGTTATAATAAACTTATCTAACATACTCGTAGAAATAATCTTGCTCTACAAACACAAATACGATGCAGAGCCTCAGAGCGTCAATCCATCATGACTGGCACAAACAGAGGAATCCTCGAACGAGTTATTACTTTTTAATTTTTTTTTTTTTTTTTTTTCAAATCGTACCTACCTACGGCAAGCGAGGAGTGAAGTGACGCGGCGCATTTTGCTTTATTATGTAAAACGCTTTGCTTTAAAACTCTTTACATTCTTGTGTTGAAGATAAAACTAAAAATGGAATAAGTAGGTAGGTACATTGTTGTAGAATCTAAGGGTGGCTTGCACCAGAATCGCTAAACGCGTTTAACTCTTAAATAGTATTTAGCGAGTTGTCAAGTCATACAAATACGTCAGATTTAAATCGATTTAGCTGTTAAATACGTTTAGTGATTCTGGTGCAAGACGCCCTTAATAAAGTAATCATATTGTATGACTCGACTTGACGTAAACTTTCAAATAATCCACTTGACATTGGCAAAATTGTATGTCGAAATGACGAACAGAAGTCATTTAGAAGAGAAGAAGAAGAACAGTAAGGAGGTAAAAACCTCCCCGGCTATCTTATTTTTTTTTTACTTTTTCCAGTTTTCCTAATGGAAGTAGGTATCTATTGAAAGATTAAACTGTCTTGATATCTACCGCGCTTACCTACTTTCAATTCTATCGTGAAGTTGAAGCTTTGTAAGACACTACAAAATAAAATCATAAAAAAACAAGACAATATAACATCCCAATTAGAAATTTGTTATGATGCCGGGCATGCTCCTAACCCATTAAACTAGGCTATAAAAATAATAAAACAGTAGCTTAACCCGGGAATTCACCATAAACCCTCTTCAAAAAAACCGTGTTTTGATATCATAAGTGTGATGGGTTCCATACGCGTTTTTGAAATTAAATAAATTGGTCACTACGGGCTGCTTGCACCAGAATCACTAAACGTGTTTGACAACTCGCTAAATACTAAATACTAGTTAAACGCATTTAGCGGTTCTGGTGCAAGCCGCCTTACATCATTAATAAGATTAAGTTTCAATAGTGTTTTGACTGAAAACTAGGTGAAGTAAAAACAGTAGGTACCTTGCTAGAGTTAGGTAAGTACACTATGTAAAAACATGATAAAAAAATAAACAAATTTGATATTTTGAAAAATGCACAATGTTTTTTAAAAAGACTCTACACTACACTCTACATTTATTTGTCTACTATACTTCCTAAGTAGACCCAGGCTTAAACAATACACGTAGATGTTGGCGTGAGTCCGACCTAGACCGATGAATGATGGAATGATTACCAAATCTCTCGAATTCATAACCAAAGTAAAGGTTCCTCTAGAAGCGTATTCAGGCGCTGCGCTTGCGCAAGACGACTACTGGTTGAAACAATTCAGCCTCTGTTTAAAAAGGGTATTACTGTAAATGTTAGTTTGGGACTAGAGGGCGTTGTGTGAAATGTCCATGAATATTTATGTATTTTATACTACCTAAGTACCTATTTACCCAAACGGTTGAAATTTTTTATGTCCGAAAACTGGATTATCTTCATTATTCTGTAAAAGTCAGTTATAAAGTAATGATGACCTTGTCGAAAGCTTTTTGTTATAATACGGAACTCTAAAAAACGAACGTGTATTGGATCTCCATTCCATATTTCAATATTTATCACAGCATCGCTCGTTTTTGAACAAAACTCGATTTTTTTATTTGGATTTGCTTTCTCAATATTATAAATGAGCTCGAGGTACGAATACATTTATTTTTTAAAAATCAACCCATTTTTGTGTGTATAGCTTGCGCCTGCGCTGATTTTCCGGTTTCATTACTGATATTAGTTTTTTCAAACAACATTACACCCATTGGTAAGTTCAGTATTTGTTTGTTATCAAGCATTTGTGTGTGCCATACATAGATGTTTGTTCTATGGCTGGGTGTTACTATGTATTATAAGTATGTATTTACAAAAAAAAAGTATACAAGTATTCTATCAGCATCTTTAGCAGCAAGCTTTGTAAGCAAAGCTTGTAATATGGTAACTAACAAAACTAAGTCCCAAACTAAGGTTTGGGACTAGAGGCGTCGTGTGAAATGTCCATGAATATTTATTTATTTATTTATCAAGTATAAGATCATAATATGCAAAAAAAAAACAATTTACTCGAAAAATAAACCACATTTTGGACTTTTTTAGATGCAGTTCTTACTTATTTTTATCAAAATCGAGCCCGTGACTCCTATAACAACATTTTTGTATAACCACAGCTGTTTAGATTTTCCTCTCAAAGGGCGGTCGAGAGAACTCCCCTGTAAAACTATTCTATCAGCAATCTAGTTCCCATTACACAATATAATAATATAGTCGTGTGAAATATCCATGAATATATATTTCTTTCTTCATCTTAGCTACTTTAAGAAAACCAAACTGACGTCTAGGTATTTAACTAACATACCTACCTAGGTAGGTAGTATAATTAGTAGATATGTTGGTAGGTAGGTCGGAACCTATTTTACACAATCTCCTTCGACTTCGATCGACAACGGCATTACAATAAGTAGGTACATAAATCATTTATTACGAATAATTAATTGTAAAAACCGTTTTACGTATTACCGTGAGTTGAACGCATTAGTTCATTTTCCATAATTTTATTGGATTCTCTGACTTGGAACACAACATCCGTGGAGTGGATAATAATAATATAATATAATAATCCGTAATATAATAATCTTTTTGTACTTTTTGTACTTAGGTGTCCTAAATAGAAGAAAAATAAACAAAACAAGAGATATAACAATTTAGAACATGAAGTACCTACAATGGGCGGTCTTATCGCTATAAAAACTATATATTCCAGCATTGGTATGCCAATCAAAGTTGAACTGCAAAGTTGAACTGCAAAGTTTTAAATCATGGTCAGTTCATACTAACTCATAGTTATTCTGTGACTAAATAGTGACATTATGACGTCATTTGATGTGTTTTCGCGCATATTTTGCTGTCAAGTGTCTAAAAAGAATGATCACGTGGTACAAAATTGTACCACGTAACCTGAAGAAATTACACTGGGCAGTGAAATATAACTTGACAGCAAAAGATTGGCATACGGGGGCAGTAGTAGGTATTTATTATTTTATTGAAAACCTATGATCTGAGAATCACGTGATTGTCACGGGATTTTCTTTTCTTTTCACTTTTCATTTCCATCTCTAGGCTACATAAATTCATATCGTCTCATTTGTAAAAAAATGTTTGATTTCACCCCAATCTGTCTTAAAACTACAATTAAATCCAGCTGCTTATCTCACCCATAAATCATTCTAATATAATAATAATCGTTTCAAGATTCATAATAAAATTAATTAGGTACTTTATAATTTTTTATTACAAAAGATTTCAACGCGCTCAATTTTTTTATGCTTCATTTAATTAATGCTGTATTTCATATAAGACATTCTTATAATTTTGGGCTTCTTTTAGCTTGACTAAATTCGAATATGCTTTGATGAAAATGCTACTAGCAGTCATCCATCCGACCGAATACTTAGTAAGAGTATCTACGCAGAAGGTTGCCTGACGTTGCATAGTGATAAAGGCATAACGTTGAAGTTGGTTCAAGTCGTAATCTATACATAGAACACTATAATGCCCGAATTCTTATTTATTTTTTCATCAAAAATAAATAATTTAACGTAGAGCACTATCTATCTCTGTGAACTTATATCTAAGTATATGTATTGTATATATGTATTATTTTATTTAGTAATAAGTACACATAATAAGTATGTTAATTTTTATTAGGTATATATGTATTTTATGATAGGTATATGTTTAATACTTTATTTTTCTTAATAATATTGATTTGTTAGTTAAGTAAGTATCGAATCTCCGTTATATTATAACCTTTTATGTACACGGACCTGCCTCTGTAGTGACCTCTCTCTAGCCTCAAAGGTTTGCTGGAAGAAAACTCTTGTTAGGGTTAAGCTCGCCTTTGTACATGTCATCTATTTCTGTCTTTTGTTTATGTTCTGTGTTGTGTGCAATAAAGAATTAAGAATTAAGAATATTGAAATAGACTCCACACCAGCATTGTTCTACACTCACAATACTTTATTACGTCGTTGTTGGGTCGTTTATTTGCGCGATCGCTCTGTACTGATTTAAAACGCATGTGTCTTCGGTTCGATTCCCGGCCGGGTGCTCTTTGTGATGCTATACGTCACTAGGAATGCGCGTAGCGTTAGTCTTGGTCTTGTTTATGGAATAAGTACCTACTCAATACTTACATATTCCGTATTTCGTCGTCAATGGGAAAAAAATGTCTGATGCTCGTGTGCGGCAAATTTTCCTAAAATTTACATAAAAGATTTTGACACATCTTTAGGAAAGTTTGTTAACAAAATTAGATTTGAGTCTTGATTCAGACTCGAACGTAGGTAGATGTGAACTTGAATAAAATGGTGTTATAAAGAATGACTATAAACCCCATAATATTTTTTTATACCCCGGTAGCAAAACCTCGCTTTGTTAACAAAATTCAAAGGTTTACAAAATTCAAGACTGGACTAAAACAAGACAATTTTAAAGACTCTCTGACACAAACCCAACTCTAGTCCGACGTATCATACACATCGATCATTTCTGTCTTGCAGACAAACTGTTCTTTAAATCAACAGCATAAGGTTCGTTTTAGAACGTTTTTAGTCAATCAATAGTTGTTTTTCTGCAACAATTTAAGTAACACAACATACGAGTGCAGTGTAATTCAACCTTTTAGTTCACAAAATAAGGTGTAAATTCCTTTGTATTTAAAATTAATAAGTAAAGGATACAAGAGAATCGAAGTAGATAAGTATTATTTGATAAATTCGGAATGTAAATTACTGAATGTGAATTATTTCAGCTGATGCTATATTATTTTATTTATTTTATCAATCGATCGTCTAGTTAATAAAAGTTTTTAAAATCTTAATTATGATGGAACAAACTGATAGTCCACCTTATGCTAAGTGGTTAAAACTGCCTAACCATACATTGCCTCACCGAGCACTTCTACTCCAGACGTGTTTTGTTGTCATGCATTGCATTGCGTCCATCACTCATTTGTGATATAACTGTAAATACTTTGAAAATAACTACACCACACGTAGAGCTTGTAAAATATTGCAAAAAATCATTTTTTTAGCTAAATCTTAAAACCGCACTCCATCATAATGAAAGTCACTGATAGCCTAAAGCTGTGGGATTTCAGAAAGTGATCACATTCATTTTACTGCCGTTTTATTTTTATTTTATTTTATTGAGTAACAAAATCCACAGCTCTTAAAAATAATGGCGAAAAAACGTATATTTAAAACAGATAGCCAAAAACGGATTTACATTCTAAGTACAATAACAATAACAAAAGTCGACGATAGTCACGGGATTCCAAAGATGATTATGAATAAAAAATGTAGTTTTCGTAACTAAAACTGAGTGGTGTGTTGTTCTATTGCGTGTGTGTATGTTTATGGGTACTCCTGATAGTGCCAGTCTCATGAGAGTCTGGAGATCTCAGGAGTACCCAGTGTGTCAGTGTGTATGTTTTTATCTAAAACCGCAATCCTGTCGCAAAACAGTAGTAACCCTGCGATATTTGATTGAGAAACAATCGCTTTTTTGCTTTTTTGTTGTATTGTGTGTACTATGACCACACCTACTTACGACTAAGAATTTTTTTATAGAAGAACTATTGACTTTTGACAGCAATGATTGCCATTCTAACGCTGTTGCTCACCTGTTTTTTTATATTAAATAGAATGACTTTTGGCCTCAATCTAACCTGATGAAAAGTCATGATGAGGCCGACTATGGAGCAGGACAGTCTAGAAGACACCTATTAAGCTGATCTATTATTACAAGCTGGGACTGGACCTGTTTGACAGCAATTTGTTTTTTATTGTATTTGTTTACGTCTGTTTTTCTGTACTGTCTGTCAAATAAATAAATTCTTATTCTTATTATCTGATACCTTGAAAATACCCTGCCCCGTATGCCAATCTTTTGCTGTCAAGTTATATTTCACTGCCCAGTGTAATTTCTTCAGGTCACGTGGTACAATTTTGTACCACGTGATCATTCTTTTTAGACACTTGACAGCAAAATACGCGCGAAAACACATCAAATGACGTCATAATGTCACTATTTAGTCACAGAATAACTATGAGTTAGTATGAACTGACCATGATTTAAAACTTTGCAGTTCAACTTTGATTGGCATACCAATGCAGATTGAACTGTTTAGAACTTTTGACAGCAATGATTGCCTATTTTCTGTCGCTGTTGCCCACCTCTTGCAAAATATGTAATCAGAGGGTGGATTTAACCAGCAGAACCTTCGAATTTTGGACCTAAATAACACTTATTTTATTACTTGGCACTGAGGTTTCGTTTAATATTAAAAGCGATATTCTGTGGTTAATAATTTCTAAGGAAACTAAGACCCTTTATCGTTACAACCCAGTCATTGACCCCAAAGCCCTATTGTCTCTCACACAAAAGGGGCGTTTGAAAAAAGTGGAAATTAAAAACGGTCGAATATTTCATCATCGTGGGCTGTCATTGATCATTTTTCAAAAAACCCACAAAAATCCTGCCGTATTGAGTTTCGGTTGAAAAGGGTTTATAGGTTTTTTTGTTTTTTGTTATAAAATCTGAGACGAGTTTTGTAGGAAATGAAGAATTTGGATTGTGTTAAATATTCCGGCTCTATTGTGTGGAAACCTTAGGATTTGCTCGAGGATACGATGACAGGCGGACGGACAAAGCTGTTTTGTAATGTAGAGATCTCACGTCTAAATAAAACGTGGTACGGAAACTAAAAAATGATATTGAGATGAATTTGCTTATAAATAAAACCAGGTACAGCCAGTAAAGTAGTTTAATAAAAAATGAGTTTTTAAAATGCATGTCGGTACTTAATATAATGTAAAATATTAATTTCTCGGCGGATTTATTTTACTAAACTCTCGCAAAAGATACAAAACGGATCCTAAAACATGGACGACCTAAAATTTTAATCAACTTATGACGCCGACGTCTACTTATTTTCCATTGAATACGTACTTTTTTTAGAAAAATTCCTAGAAGTAATTTATAAACATAAAATACAAGTAAGTAATTAAATTATAAATTTTAAAAAAACCCCGAATCTTGGACTGATTTTCATCAAACATAGCTAAGAACAATCCCGACTGATAATTCACCTTTCAAACAAAAAAACCAAAATCAAAATTGGTTCATCCGTTCGGGAGCTACGTTGCCTCAGTCAGACACACACACACACACACTCACATACAGACACGTCAAACTTATAACACCCCGTCGTTTTTGCGTCGGGGGTTAAAAATAGCTTAATTTTTTTCATACAAGTCAGTGCAGACTAAAGTAGCCAATAGCCGTTCTGTAAGTAGATTTCCTGCAATAAGGTAAAGAAGATGGCCCTATAGATAAAAACTTTTTTTATTTCCTAGATTTAAGTACCTACTTGGTAAGTAATTTACAATCCAGACACGCGTGCCATTCTCACTTTTTCCTGCAAAAAGTAATCGGATCTAAAACGTTTACAATTAAATAACAAGAAACAAGCTGTGGGCGATTTACAAAACAATTAGCGCAAAAAAAGCAATCACAGGGAATCTATTCTTGCATGTCTTTGAGCTAGAAACAAACTATCGGACGCGACTATTAGTCGCAACTTTGTTACAACTAAGTAAACTATCTAATAGGTATATAAGTAGACTATAGTAGGTATATAAGGAGAGATTCTAAATGATCCTTGTGCTTTTATTGAATAAAGAAATTTTGACTTTGACTTTGACTTTAGACATAATAACATATCACTAACATAGAGCTATCACAGATAACATAAGCTGTTCTATGTTGTTGCGACTATACTTACGTACTACTTACATAATCAAGTTGATTTTCGAAAATAAAATAATATTATTATTTGTATTATAAGTTATGTATTTACAAAAAAAAAAGTATAAGTATTCTATCAGCCATTTAGTTCCCATATCACAAGCTATGCTTAGTTTGGGACTAAAGGGTGTTGTGTGTAAAGTCCAAGAATATTTAAATATTTATATTTAAATATTTATTTAAAATGAGAACCGAAAAAGTCGCTGTTTTTGTATAAGGAGAAATCATTTGCAAATCTCCCGCTAGAGGCGCTTATCGGGTTTTCATACAAAATATCGATATTCGTTTCGATTAACAAAATAAACGGGCTTTGCTTCCCATAATTCACAACATACACACACACACACACACACATCACAGATCTCTATTTGCTATGATCCTGGCACACCGCAGTCGCGCGACTTTAAATCGCGGTATCCTTATTTGATTTCAGCAGAGCCAGATCTATAAATACAGCAACGACACGCCGACGCGCACAACACAATGTTTCAGTATTTATACGTAAAATATAATATCTATCCACAACTGTACCTTCACCCATACATATGAATTTTATGAAAACAGAACATGAGATACATGGAGAATATTCATAAAAAAAGGATTTTTATAATAAGTATTTATTGTCATCATCATTCATTTCCCTGCCCTTATCCCGCGCTAGGTGGGGTCGGCACAACATGTCTTCTTCTTCCACTCGCTCCTATCATTCGTCAACTCAGAATCTACTCCTCTCACATTCATATCCTCTTTCACACAATCCAACCACTTCTTCTTCGGCCTTCCTCTATTCTGCGTACCTATTCGTACGTATTTATTGTCATTTTATAAAATAAACCAATTTAATCGTGGTGACTAAGTTGATGTGATTCGCTAAAAATATGTGCATGAAATATTTATGGATATGGATATGGATATGGCTAGTCTCAAACTAAGCAAAGCTTGTGTAATATGGGAACTATATTTTCTTTATAGAAAACTTATATTCTTTCTTAATAGATACTTAGTATATTGTTTTTTTTTTCATATTATGGCCTGCCCATAATACCCATTGTCACTTCAACTTGCTAATTCAGAGCTATTCCGGTGACTTAGAATAAAATAATCAAATGAATTATTATCGTATCAGCATTGCTATTCAGCACGGCAATGCAGGCAGTATGTCTTGGGCACGCTTCCGATTGCTACTGATTTGTTTCGGTTGAGCTACCATAATCGTTTGCAACGGTTTGTAGATAGCTCAAAGTGTTTCATATTTACAGAATACACATATTATGTATTCTGTAAATACTGTATTAGTCATAATTTTCTTTGTGAATAAAGAACAATAAAATGAAAAAAGTAATGAAAAATATAATCTGTAGGCTCGACTCCACGGCTGCGCCTGCGTGTTGGCGGGCCCGCGGCGACGGCCATCGATTTATGCCGATACTCGATAATTAAAAACAATCCGCCATATTGTTTTTTGTTATTTTATTATTGTTTTTTGTTTTGCCGTTTTTGTGCATCCCTCATTTGATTGTGTTACTTTTTGACTCTTTTTTCGCTTGTTCCATAAAGGGGGCTCTGTTTCTGCAATAATGTGGCTATCTGTTCCGTTTCGGTCTTGTAAGACGTTTTAATTTATACTTTTATCTGTGACCGGCGGCGGAGACCAAGGATGCTGTGCTTAGTAAGATGCGATTGGACCCGGTTTGTGAAGCTAATTGCTTTCTTGTTCGAAGCGATTTTCCTAATTAGGAATCTTTCGTAAAACTGCATAATTGCTATGAATTGCAAAATCACTGTTGTTTAATAAAACGCACATCAAACTTTGATTTTAAAATACAATAGAATCTAAAATCCCCTTATATGTAAAGTTATTTTTTATTTACCTACAAACTTTCTCAGATAACATAATACGTAGGTACCTAAGAAAGTTTGTACCTATAAATATCCAAAAAGCCAAACATCCAAACATCTAAACTTTCGCATTTATAATATTAGTAGGATAGTAGCACCCAGACATAGAACGAACATCTATGTTTGGCACACACAATGTTTGTTCACATAAGCACAGATTACCAAATAGGATTTTGACAATCTTTTTGATTCTTCTAGTTTTTGTGGGCTGTTATGTTTTTTAAACATGTTATTACCTACATGATTAACCAGGAGTACATCTTCGTGTAACAGTCAATAAAAAATCAAGGATATTTTTTTTCTGATCGACCTTAGATCAAAAATTGTCAACAAACGTTGACAGGATCCATTGAGGTCATGAACTAATGGCCTCATTTGAACGACGTTAGATAACGAACTTCCATTGTCGATACTCTATTTCTATACAAAAATCAATATTGACCCCAAACAATATGAAATTTTGCACCATTTTAAGTTTTTACTCACAAAAAACGGATAAAGCGGTCCAGGTGCAAGGAAAGGGTTGACTATACCCGTCTCGCTGTAACTTATACAAAACTATTTGTGGTCTCTTTCTCGTAACCCTTTGATGAAGGGTGTATTTTTTCGGGTCAAATCTGTATTTTCTCTTTTTGTGGATTTAATGAGATATTGTGTTTCGAGGTCTTTTGTCGGAGTTTAGAGTTTAAATTTGGAATCGTTATAAATGTGGTCTGAAATGTCGTAGATAGAAAATAGTTTATTAACAAAGATTGTTTATTTACAAAAAAAATGTTATTTCAAAATCATAAAATAAACGAAATGAGATTGCTTGATTAGAGTACTTAAGTACTTGGATACGTTTTTGTTGTAAATACATACCACCTACATAAAATAGGTACCCATAGTAACACCCAGACATAGAACAAACATCTATTATGTTTACCACACAAAAGTTTTTGTTTTCAGTGGAGATTGAACCCATGACGGAAGGAATAAGTACCTACCTACAAACAAATTATTGTGCCTCCTACAAGGCCAAATTAACAAGTCAAATCAAAATTCACCAACTAAGTAACGGAAGTGCTTACGGAACAACATGACATTTCAAAAAGCTTTGCCACGTACAGTGGGGGCTTCAGGGGGGCCCTTCTTGACCCAGAATAAGTATTTCTCTCTAAGAAAGATAATACAAAACTACACTAGGAACCCAGGCCGTCGTTTCTTGCACGTTCTTCTAGGGTATGGTCCCGTGGAACTGGCACCTGGGATCATCTAGTTATATGAGACGATTCTATGATCCTTGTGACTTTATTGTAAAAAAAATTTGACTTTGTTTTCGGCTAGGGGGGGGGGGCTCGACCCAATATTTGAATGGGGGAATGGACCCAACTTTTTAGGGTTTTGCCTGACAAATCCCAATTCAACTTTTTAAAAACTCAGCCCTGAGTTTTTGGGGAGCCTTGGGGAGGCTCCCCAGTTTTTGGGGTTTTTGGGGAGCCCCCCCAACCCCTCTTTCTGGATCCGCTATAGGCTAAGTAGGTAACTACGCATTCATTGTCTTCAAAAATATAATGGAGTACTTATTGAAAATATCGTAGGAGGCAGTCTTTTTGTTCACTCTTGTTCCCTCTTGGTCTGCTACTTTGTCACACCTTAAAACCGACTTAACTGAGTACAGTGAAGACTAATTGGGATAAGGTGGTAGACCATAGTCTTAAATGAAAATCTGCTCCGTGCTAAAACATTCATCATCGTCTATGTGGGGTTAGTCTGAAAACCCCCTTTAACCCCATAAAGGGATTTTGAGAATTTTGTCCCAAAACCCCTTTGGGCAAAATTACACCGTAATTAACTTATTTAGATGCTCGTTCGGTCGTTACAATATTTCAATCAACTAAGCTAAGCAACGGTGAGCGCGGTCATCATTCAGATGGGTGACCGTTTGTAGCGTTCTCTGGTTTCGAACTCTTCGTTCTCTGGATATTTTCTCTTTTTCATGAAATCATGGCTTTAGTATAATATATTAACTTAGGTACTTACATAAACCATTCTGCTTGAGAAACGACGCCCACGATGAAAACTGAACAAAAGTACCAACAAACGCGAGAAAAAATAATTAAAATAAGTAGATGTGTAATTGTAATATTCCCGGCGAACATCTGTTATTGTCAACACACCTGAGAACTAACTATATCTTATTCACCCACACTACAGGAAAATGTATGTGAAAGAGGGAGAGAGTGATAGAGAATCTGTATAGCAACGTGGAAGTGACAAAAAACGTGTGCTTCCTGTGTCTTTCATTATCATTTGAAAAAGGAATAATGTTCGTACGGTGCGAGTAAAAATCTCAGATTATTTTCTTTTATACCTATTTGAAACTAGCTTCAACCCGCGACATCGTCCGCGTGTTCGTCCCGTTAATTTTCAGGATGAAAAGTAGCCTAAGTATTACGAACTATATACCTATTATATTTTAAGTTGTAGTTTCAAACAAATAGGATAGACAAACTTTACTGTTTTCAAATAATTTCGGATTCAAAATAAGGTGCCATCTTCAACCTACTGCCACTTTCAAAACCATTATCATCATCACGTCAGATGTAGAAGATTCTGAGCTTTCTCCAACGAGTGTAAACCGTCCTACGCTTTGCTTTTCAGGTTGTGGTCGCCATTCGAGAACCTTAGTTCCTTATCGGCTGTCAGTTTTGCGAGCTGTAATTGCCACTTCAACTTGCTAATTATATAAATCATTTTAATGCTAATCGAAGATTTTCATTAGTCAATATTCTAGCACGTAACCAGCAGCCAGCTCTAGTATTATAGACCACTATTTGTGATCTGTAAACGAAAAAAGTGGCCACTTATGGCAGTTTAAAAAAAATGTTTTACTTACCTACCAAACATTTATATTTAGTATTATTCTCATAATTAGATAGATAGAAGATAGAAAACTCTTTATTGTACTGCACCGGAAATTAGATATTAGACATAGTTCTAAATTAAAGCGAAGTACAATGGGCGGCCTTATCGGTATAATTACCTAGTTGGTAAGGTTGGTACTATTAAAATAAAATGTCAAAATTACTAACTGCTTTTTTTGTCGACTGTACTTTTACTAAGCATGACGTAAGTATGAAGTTTTGACGTATTCCATACAATGTGGCTTTTTACAATTCAAAAATAGAATGTTTTAACCTAACCCTTCCATATTTGAAGAAAAGAGATTTTTTTAAAATTAGAACGAGACGTAGTTTGAATATTTTAGTTTTAACACGACGGACGACATATTAGGAGAGAGTTAATTTTTATTACCTTTACCTTCTTACTAAGGTTTTTTTGTTATGTTGGTACTTTTTAATGATTTAGAAAAATGTTCAAATTCATTTTTAACCCTTGACGCAAAAACGAAGAGGTGTTATAAGTTTGAAGTGTCTGTGTGTGTGTGTCTGAGGCAACGTAACTCCCGAACGGATGAACCGATTTTGATTTTTTTTTGTTTGAAAGGTGAATTAGTCGGGAGTGTTCTTAGCTATGTTTGATGAAAATCGGTCCAAATTTCGGGGGTTTTTTATATTTTTTATTTAATTACTTGTTGATAGCCTTTTAGTACATAGGTAAATATTTCTTGTAGATAAGTTCAAAGTTTATAATCATAGCGGTTATCTTCCATCGCAAAAAGTATCAGATGTTGCACTAAACCCTTTAAAGGTGATGAAATGTCACAGAAAAAGGGTTGATCTAAAAAAGTTACTTACAGTGTAATATTTTGACAAAACTGCGGAGTCACGTTACAGCCTGGTGTTGCGACAAAAAAAGAAAAAAACTTGCAGAACGGACGTTTTTGATAAAAGATCCGAATGTATTGTTGAATGTTTGATTCCCTGCAAGATTGTTGTAGCTATTTTTTTGTATTTTCTTATCTCGTAACTTTTTTAACTCGATATACTTATGCATTGTTATAGGCTGAGGTAACCGCTTAACATCAGGTGGGTTATCGGCTTGTTGCATTTAGTTGTATAAAAAACTTATTAGCTACGAGATTTATCCCTCTGAAGTTAGGTGCAACAAACGATAGTCCATGTAGTGGTGCGGAAAAATCTTCGATTCCAATCCATTTCGACCTAAAATTGGTTCTACGCAGATACTTCAGAGGGATAGATCCGTTGTTGTGACTGTTATAATAACAGTGTACCCACTCGTAAGTACCTACAAAAAATATCCTACTAATATTATAAATGCGAAAGTTTAGATGTTTGGATGTTTGTGTTTCAATCACGTCTAAACTACTGAACCAACTTGGATGAAAGTTGGCATATATATAGTTCGTAACCTGGATTGACATATAGGCTACTTTTTATCCCGAATAATTAACAGGACTTACAGGATAAAATGAACGAAAAGGATTAGCAGCGCCAATTGGCAAGAGGATTTCATTGTCATGTCATGTCACGTCAGTTTGACAGGGCGTAGTACTACCTCTTTGGTCTACAACTAGCGTTTGACATTCCAATAGGTACGAGTTCGGTGTAATGAGGTGTAATGTCAAGTTTCTCAAAATATCCGCTCGGTACACGCACAGATAATATAATGTACACGGAAACTGTAGACGCGTACGAAGTCGCGGGTAACTACTAGTTAGTAATAAAAACCACAAAAACATGCCGGTGTTGTAGAAAATGATCAAAAATACCAAAAAGCAAGCATTTCAATTTTGTTACCTTCATTTCATCAAAATATATTTTTGTATCACATTCTCCACCATCCAACAAAAAACGGCTAAATCCCCAAATATTTCTAATTAAGGACGAGCGCAAATATGTCGCGGTCCCGCATGTTATTAATTTTCAAAATTTTAACAAAACTGACATATCTCAGTTTGACAAGTATGCAAGGTATTTTGCGCGGCGGAGATTTTTGTACCAACCTACCATTTTTAAATGCTGCGGGTGCGAGCGAAATAGATAGTGGATTATTCTTTTATGAGAGCGAGACAGCTACAAATGTAATGAAAGTGAAATTATGAATCAGTGAAGGCATTTTACTCATGATTGTTTGCTTATTATACCACATTTACACTCGCGCTTCGTCCCTCGCCTCGTGGCTCGCCTCGTCCCTCGTGCGAGGCTTGTGTTGATCGATGGTTGTTTACACTCGCGTGCCGACGACGCCGGGTGCGACGCGAGGTCCTTTGACTCGTGCCCCAAAAACCGCTCCGGACGCGAGCGCCGCGAGTGACGAGGCGAGGGACGAGGCGAGCTACGAGCGTCTGTTCACACTCGCACCTCGCCCCTCGCCTCGTCCCTCGCCTCGCAACTCGTACGCGAATGTAAATGTGGTATTACAAACTGCGACAGGCGTCACAGCTCAGTCGGTAATAGCTCTGCCTTCCGTGCTGTGGGTCGTGGGTTCGATCCCCACCAAGAACAACCATTTGTGTGTGGCAAACATAAATGTTTGTTCTATGTCTGGGTGTTACTATATATTATAAGTATGTATTTACAAAAAAAAGTATATATGTATTCTATCAGCATCTAGTTCCCATATTACAAGCTTTGCTTAGTTTGGGACTAGAAGGTGTCGTGTGAAATGTCCATGAATATTTTCACGTCATTCATTATAACGATAGATATATTTCCCAAAAACTGTCAAAAAACATAAAATGTCGACAGTTTTTGGGAAAATATATCTATCGTTAGACAAAAAGTCTATCGCTCTAGAATCACCCCCCAGATACAACCAAGTATATTTTTGAACTTTGAACGATTTAAAATGCAATTCGTTGTAAAAATAATTTACATAGGTATTGTCTAGTTTTGGAAACCTTTTTACACCATTATTATATTATATGCATAATTGAGTATAATTCATTACGCTTAGTATTATTTTCCGCGTGCAAAATGTAAAATTACATGTAAGTATTTATTAACAAGAGAACCTTGATCATCAACTTTTTACTCTGTAAGTATTATAATGTAAAAATATTTCAGTCTCTACAAATATGTTTGAATTCTTTTTATAGATTATCTTTTCATTCTGATAGTCAATGATTCTAAACTAGATTTTAAATCTTCTTAAGGTAAAAAAAAAGGAATGTAACATTGTCAAGTTGTTTCTACTTTGTGACTTATTCCAACAGCCGGACGCGCCAAATTGTCGAAAACGTTCCGTTTTTGCTTGAGCGGTAATTTTGGGGAAATTCAGTCAGCGACGATCGTAATTATGCCTATTTCGATCGGAAACTTTTTCGACGGACATTTACGGGTTATTATCGCAGTGTGTTGCTATGTGTTACTTAAAATTAATACAATTATAAATAATTGGAAGAGGTAGCTCCTTAGTAGTAACATTCTACTGAAATACCAATAATTTAGTAGGTAGGTCTTTTTTTTTAAATAAAAAAAAATATATTCATTGACTTTACACACAACGCCCTCTAGTCCCAAATTAAGCAAAGCTTAATAACAGATAACAGACATAAAAACAACAACCTAGGTAATTACTAATGAAAATAAAAATAAAAATACATGGGAGCCAATCGACTCGAAGAAGAAGAAGAAGACAACAACAACAGATAATAAGATGTTTTTATTAATAACAGATTTTTAACAGTTTTTTTAATTTCAGGAAGGTATAATCTGAGGTATTAGTTTAGTATCTTATCTCTGTTAGATCTTTTTATGTACCTACCTCTCTCTAGCCTCAAAGGTTTGCTGGAAGAAAACTCTTGTTAGGGTTAAGCTCGCCATTGTCATCATCTATTTCTGTCTTTTGTTTATGTCCTGTTTAGTGTGCAATAAAGAATTAAAGTATTTTAATGGTCACAATTTTGAGATAACCAACATAAAATAAAATTTAATAAAAAGAAAAAAAAGCAAAGTTAGATTAGTAAAGAGCAATGATATTAAAAAAATCTCCGTTTGACCCACCTGCTAATTCTTAGCGCGAATAATAAAAGGGCAAACACAATAGACGACCCCTCGCCAGAGCACATCGGTTCTGTTAAAAAAAAAATGCGAAAAAACTAAAGATGGCAAAGGTGTCTCAATTTTAACAAAAAAAAGTTCGCCAAGGTACCCATGGGAAAGAGTTAGGTACTCCTTTTTCCCGCTTTTTTTGAGATCTTCCGCGTTTTTTTATCTATTTCGCAAGGGTCCCGTTGCGTAGCATTTCTTTTGTGTAACATTTAATAACTAAAAAAAGCTACGAATTCACCCCTTTTAGGAAGCAACAGATGATGCGAGACGCGTGAGATAGTTTTTTTTAATTTTTCGTACTTTGATTTATAACTGTTTGCAGTAATTTGAGAGTTTTAGAGTTTTGTACCGTTGTGGGTGAGTTTGTATGGATTTATTAACGGTTTTTGGATAAAAGGTGCTGTGTCATTTGTAGTTTTGTGATTTTTATGTATTTCACTTTTTGCGGCTGGGAAATTGAAGGTTAGATTTATTTTTGTATCCATATAACAGTTGTTTAAGGTACCTACCTATTTTTTTAAGTTCACTGAACTTTTTTCACGACTTTTATTTAGAAAAACAAAGCTCTTTCAGATATTTTCCCACATTTTCATAAGTCTTTTGCCAAGGTTTTTTTAAAAACTTTTAGCTTAAAATTTTTCAGTTCTATACTTGTATCAAACTGAATAATTACTTATTTTGACTTTATTTTTTAGAAAGTGAACATAAGTTTACAATACAAAAATTGATTTAACTGAAACATTTTTTCAATCAGCCATCCATTGTCCACAGACGCACGCAATTTCTGACCACAAGTCTCTAAAAAAATTAAAAGGTCTTATACAAATAAATAACTAAAAAGGAAAAAGGTCATGCCATAAGTCACCCATTATGACCCTTCTTATAAATGACCCCTTATTCTTTGGGTCATTTCTTACACTGTAGAAAAGAGGTCAGTTATTGAATTGATTTTTACAGAATTTGGTGATTCTTTTACAATAAATGAAATTCGATATTGGTGTGACCTCGGGTCAATTGATCGTTGATTGCTTAGAAATTTCTGACCTTTTATGTTAGTAAGTACAAGTTATATTTTTTTTATTAAGTTATTGAATCAAAGTTCAGGGATTTTTATTTTTTGTTACTCTGTAAGCCCGTCTTGTGAAACTGTATCTACTCGTAAATTTTAACATGAATCATTTGAATGAATTTTTTGTTTGTAAATATTAAAAAACAGGTACCTATGTCACATTTACACGAAACTATTTAGGTAAATTGAAATAGTTACTCAATTTTTTTTTTATTTCATTTATTTCCTTAAATTGTAACAATAATGCGCAAGCTGACAGTAAAAAATAAATTTTAATGTAAATTAAACTCCTATCTTTAGAGATTCGCGACCTCCACCCTTATTTTCTATAACCAGTCCCGTTTCTCACGATTCACCCCAATTTTAGGGTTATCTATTTTTAACGCTCGCTGAACTCTCAGAGATCACTTTAAATTGGAGGATCATTTTTTGCAAAAAATGATTAAAAAATTGTAAAATTGTGACCCCATTTGGTGATGAGGTCTCGACATTGTGAACTGGGTTTAACCCTGCGTATTTTGAAATTCGATCTCCCTGTTTTTTTATTGTTAAAGTTTTTACCACAGATTCTTTAAGAAGTCTTGTGAGAAAATAAATTGTGGTTTTTTCAGCTCAGTTGTTTTTTTATATTTATTTCTTTCTTTTATTTTTGGAAAACTTACAGCTAATAGAAATATACGTAGGTAAACGAGAGCCTAAGACAAGTAATTAAATTAAAAATAAAAAAAACCCCGAATCTTGGACATATTTTTATCAAACATAGCTAAGAACACTCCCGACTAATTGACCTTCAAACAAAAAAAAATCAAAATCGGTTCATCCGTTCGGGAGCTACGTTGCCTCAGACAGACAGACACAGACACGTCAAACTTATAACACCCTGTCGTTTTTGCGCAAGAGTTAATAATGCCTTCTAAAGATGTTTTTTTTTTTCGAATTGCTTACCTTTTTCAAGGTTATCTAGATAACAAAATCGATGAAGAAACAAGGTAAGTAAACATTAAATTAATTAATTGATAGAAGATGGTCAATTATAACCATCACCTGCCTTCATGATCGTCTAAATTGGTTGACATCAATAATATGAATAGTTATTACACTATAATAACCATAAACACTAAAGTCTGTCTGTTTATAAAACAGTTTTTACCTAGTTCTTAATTCTTAATTCTTTATTGCACACAACACAGGACATAAACAAAAGACAGAAATAGATGACATGTACAAAGGCGAGCTTAACCCTAACAAGAGTTTTCTTCCAGCAAACCTTTGGGGCTAGAGAGAGGTGACTATAGAGGCAGGTCAGTGAACATAAAAGGTCCTAATAATTTTTTTTTTCTATCTGCAATCCGCTATTTAGCCATAATCAGATTGGTTCTTGATTTGGTGTTTAAGGTGTAACTCCAGCGAGTAACACCATTCAGTATACAGAACAGCAGGGGTATGCCAATCAAAGTTGAACTGCAAAGTTGAACTGCAAAGTTTTAAATCATGGTCAGTTCATACTAACTCATAGTTATTCTGTGACTAAATAGTGACATTATGACGTCATTTGATGTGTTTTCGCGCATAATTTGCTGTCAAGTGTCTAAAAAGAATGATCACGTGGTACAAAATTGTACCACGTGACCTGAAGAAATTACACTGGGCAGTGAAATATAACTTCACAGCAAAAGATTGGCATACGGGGGCTGTCTACGTTCTCTGGTCTAGGTCGAGTATTTGCCATCTTTTGAGGCGTTTCACGTTTTCTTGTGTGTTAAGTAGGTTTCTAGCTAGTTCATTTGAGTGGTGTCCTAATAAATAAATAAATAATAATAAATATTCATGGACATTTCACACAACGCCCTCTAGTCCCAAACTAAATAAATACCTTTTTTTTATATAACTAAGTGATAGAACAATAAGTTAATGTTACATGTTACAGTGAGCCGATGTTACATAAAACAGTTTATACAAGTACCTATATCTTTTTTTATATATATATATATATATAATCTTAGGTTCATGGAAAAACTGCCTTGCCCAGAATGCACCAACACCTGCACCCGGAAGGATCTGTGTGACGTCACGGAAAATGCCATAGACGTGGCCCGTTTCTGGGCAAAACGGGATATTTAGTAGGTACCTAGGTACTTATTAAATAATAAAAAATACATATGGGAGCCAATCGATTCGAAGAAGAAGAAGAAGATGAAAAGACTAAATCCGCCGGCGAAGTCAGAGGCAAAAGGTACTTTACATAAATTAACAGTTCTTATGAAACGCAGTGTCATTTTGATATCAAAAACCATCTAGAAAAATTCTGTTTAGAGAATTAACTATAAATATTCATGTCACTGAAGTAAATGCCACCTCTGAATGCTAATAGCGCTCATAGAGTAGCTTGCTTAGTCAATCTTCACCAATTATCTAATTAAAGCGACGTTCTGCGCAGTCACTATTTAGATGGGTGACCGCTAGTGGTATTTACATCTGAGCGCTTCCGTGCTACGGAGGGGACGTTACACTGTCGGTCCCAGCTCTAGCAGTCGGCCTAAAATCTCCGCCACCAGAGTTGACCGGTAACTCATCCACAGTGGACGTGCTCGATGAGGCAATGCATTGTTATAGGCAGATGTGGCTGTGAATGTTTGTGTTCAATCACGTCTAAAATGCTGAAGCAACTTGGCTGAATCTTGGCATATATATAGTTCGTAACCTGGATTGACGCATTTACAATATTAGTAGGAAGGATAGTAATCAAACCAAGTCTGATGCTGCGGCTACTGAGCCAAGAATACCTACCAGAAAAAAATATCTGTTAAAAAATAATACAGGGTCCATTCCAATAGGTATATCTTTTTAGTAGTGATACCGGGTGTAAAAACACTAGTCACTTTTACATTCTATTAAGCATACGTATAGATAGGGCGGAAGATGATGGAAAAGAAGAAGAAGGAGAAAAAACAACGTATTTTATGTCAAACTTTTATTTTATGTTAGAATAAGGAAAGAAACTGTTTTTTATTTAATTTAATTTATTTATAGATAGGGGCATCTAACTACGTGATGCGGAATCCTAATCCGTTATAATTTACACATGAAATATGTATAAGCTTTGTTAATACACTTTCTGCGAGATAATTAACTTCAATCGCTTACTTATAATCAAAAATGTCTGTTTGTGCAAACATTAAAACGCCATGGTTCGAAAAACACTTAAACCAGTAAGAACGTGGAAAAATTATAATAGTATGAACTATAAATAAATTTATAAATTGTTCAATGTATTTTTAAGAAACTTTGTATGCAGTGTACATTTACGTGCAATTACAGTTCGTGGCAAAAACCATAACTGTCTAAATAGACGTTACTCAGGTAAAGTGGATATAGTGTTTAATTATTAAAATTGCAAATATTATACGCGCAAAAGAAACATACGAATTTTAATAAACAAGAAGTACTCGCACATTAATTTACTAAGTAACTTACACTATAGTAGGGTAGGTTACAACTATCCAAAGAATTTAAATTACAATACATCCTTCAAACATACCTATGTACACACTATGTTACATTAATATTGCATTCAGCGATACAAAGAGACGTTTCTCGGTAAAAAGCCGATCGTACCTACATCGTTTGCAATACTAAAAATAATTTCCAACGTTTAATACAAAAATCGCAATAATTAACTTCGTTACAGACCAATAAATTACAATACGAGAAAGAAATGCAACACGATTCGAACACATGCGCAAACTTAGTGGTACGGTAACTCACACATTGAAAGGTGTAGGGATGTGACTGTTATTTTATCACATCGTGATATTATCGAAATCGATACGCAAACTGGAAAAATGTTACTCTCCTAGCAAACCCGGCTACGCATGAGTTAATTAGAAAAAACTTTATTCATCATCATATCCTGGTGGAAGTCCACTGCTGGAATGATTATCCAGAAAGAGCAATTAAATGGGCTTATGGATCCATCCACTTCCCGCGATCCTAACAATGAACCTTAACTCGATAAAAAGTAGTCCAAAACAATTCTACGGCATCTCGAGCTTGTTTGACAAAATTGCAAGTCACATCAAAAATAATAAGCTAAGAAATCTGCAACGTAGCTTCCAGCCTACGCTATACCGCTACGTGCCACTACGCAAGTTACGCCTATGCTACGCTACGTACTATCGATCTACGCTACGTCCCTAACTTACTACCACTTCTACGGACGATAAATTCAGCAGAGTTAGATTCAAATTGATATAGCTACCTAGTTCAAATTATATTTATATACCAAAAAACTCATTGTTGAATACAGATATTATTGTATTGTTGAAGTAAAAAAAAGTTTTTTATCAGTTATTGTCCCATAATAGTTAAATAAAAAAAAGAATTACTTATAAGTACTTTGATAAATTATTATTATTATCTTAAGTTATAGTAGGTACTGAAATAAAAAAACATTTTATGCTAGCTAGAAGTTTTAAAAATCTTGGCGCATGTGAGTTCGTTTGATGCTTATTCAGAAAACAACTTCGCATCAGTTTAGAACATCGAT
Source organism: Gandaritis pyraliata (assembly GCA_947859175.1). NCBI lineage: Eukaryota > Metazoa > Arthropoda > Insecta > Lepidoptera > Geometridae > Gandaritis > Gandaritis pyraliata. The sequence continues at coordinate 2,523,139 of OX401875.1, read as the reverse complement.
ATGATCATCACCGCCAACCCTAAAAGGCAGCCGATCACAAATACATTCATATGATTTATTATTAACACGAGTAACAACTCATGTGTGGAAAGTATCATTCCCGCACACACTCTCACGCACGCACACACGCACAAATGCGCGATTATTATGCGGACGGGCGCCTGGACGTGATACTTTGGAAAATGTCGACTTCATATTTAAAAGGAATTATTAACTGTTTCTCAAAAAGTTAATTTTATCAATATTTTTTTCTCTTTTTGGCAAACGATGGGAATTGTGTTGTATCGAGTTTTTGAATTTATGGTTTTGAGTTTCGATAATTTTTAATTTTTCGTTTATTGACTTTTGGCTGTGCTTGTGTAGTGGTGCGATAATATGCATGGTAGTGACTTCAATTCTCATTGATGTATTTCTCTTATACAATTATATGATGGGACAAGCCGATTGCCTACCTGATGTTAAGCCACTGCCTAAAACAATACGATGTACCTACTGAACTGCGGCCATCATCCCGAGACATAAAGATATTAAGTCTCAGTGCCTGTAATTACACCGACACCCGTGCCCTTCAAACTGGAACACAGCAATGCGAGCATTACTATTTGGCGCACGAAAGTACCGAAGTAAGAAAGTACTTCTACGGACGAACTCTTTCACAATAAACTCTCTACTTCTAGAAGCTTTACTACTAAACTAGTTTTTACTCAAAATACATAATTCACATGAGAAAAAATAGTAAATAAATTCACGTTTTTTGTAACACCGCATGCAGTGCTGAACACTAGAAAATAAGACAAATAATGCAATAATTACTAGTCGATGTGTATATAGTTCCCCATATATAAAATTCTAGTATAGCATTTATGCAATGAGTAGCGTGTTTGAGCTGTCAGCTGTCGTCAATCGTCAGACGATAATTCTAACCTCGAGTTCTGTCATTTGTAAAAGCAACATAGCACATATTTTAATTGTTTTTCTTGGTGTTATAGTGAGTATTGTTCTTTAATTTTGGTGGAATTTTAACCAATAATACTTGCAGTCATAGCATAAAATAAATTGTTAGCCATTGGAATAAATGTGTATTGTGTGATTTTATTATTTGATGGAATTCGTTTTCAAGATTTGAAGAGAAAATCTACCATTTTGACTTCAAAACAAACGACTTGACGTATGACTCGACTTGACTAACTTATTTCAAATAATACACTTGACACTGGCAACATTGTCTGTCGAAATAACGGACAGAGGCCATATTTAAGAGAAGAAGAAGAACCGTTTATAACAGTCATCTAGTTGATGGCTGATCAGGTATCAGTCTCCAGAAGCCTACTGCTGGACAAAGGCTTCGCTATTGAAAACCAGAAAAACCTATTCTGGACCTTTTTCATCGAGTTCCCGCGATTTATGTCGTTGGACCCGATGAAGCGACGACTTCGCTCTCCACAGGCCCTAGTACGAGTTTTGGTGTATAAAAGCGAATTTATTAAAACAACCTTTTCAAAGAATCTGCTCAGTGTTTCCATACCAATCAGCGCACACGTGTGCTGGGCGTCAGACGTTTCACACCGGTTTTATACACCAAAACTCGTACTAGTGCCTCAGTTCATGACAATCAAGAACCTGTGGCGTTTCATAAATAGATCGTTTGTTTGGTGATGTTGTCATTCTCATAAGAGTAGGGTAAATTAGGTTGGCAACATCCTTCTTATGTTTTGGGCCGCCTAGCGTTGTTAGCTTAGAAAAGTATACTCGAATTTCCATATAATCCACTGTAGATGTTGTATTGTTTAGACTAAATATAACTGTAGACTACTTAAGTATATTGCAAGACACCGAAGAAGTGGTTGGATTGCGTGAAAGAGGACATGAATGTGAGAGAAGTAAATGCAGAGTTTAATGATAGGAGGGAGTGGAAGAAGACATGTTGTGCCGACCCCACCTGCGTGGGATAAGGGCAGGGGAATGATGATAAGACTAAATATAATTGTGGAAAGTACTCCAGAGGGGGTGTTCCAATGTCAGTTGAACTGCAAAGTTTTATATCATAGTCAGTTCATACTAACTCATAGTTATTCTGTGACTAAACAGTGACATTATGATGTCATTTAATTTGTTTTCGCGCATATTTTGCTGTCAAGTGTCTAAAAAGAATGATCACGTGGTACAAAATTGTACCACGTGACCTGAAGAAATTACACTGGGCAATGAAATATAACTTGACAGCAAAAGATTGGCATACGGGGGCTGCGTGGGATAAGAGCAGGGGAATGATGATGAGACTAAATATAATTGTGGAAAGTACTCCAGAGTTTAAACTAACAAAGAAAACCTTCGCGGCTTCCTCTAAAAACCTTTATTCGCCTTTATTTTCTGTGAATACTATTATGTTACTACAAACGCCACTAAAAATTATCGTTCGATTGCGAGCGCACACTAAGTGGTGTTTCTTTTCTGATACTTTTTACCATGGTATCATAAAAAAGCACATTAATCAACCATTATCTAGTACCGTTCTTGCTTACTAATTAAGTTTTCATAAAACTGTAATCAGTTTTAACACAAAAAATTAACAGCTGTTTAATAATAACCGTAAAATGCTATCGTGCTAAACTTAATACTGAAATAAGCAATATTAAATGATTATAATTATATATATCCTTGACCTAGCTAATTGTGAAACAAGTGAAAATTCATTAGAGTTTTTTATTTAAAAGGGTTGAGAACAACTCCGAGTGTATTTTACTAAGAGAGTTGCTCCTAAGAAAGTGTTTTCCATTTGTATCTTATCCAGAATTTTATTATTCTAGTTTTATTTGTTCAAAACAATAACTATATACAAATACTTTATAAAACAGCATTTTTAACAAAAAAAATATTAAAATGAACTCTCAATTCTAAATGCTAGAGATAGAAAACAGAGTTCAAATCACCGACTGCAGCAGGGGTATGCCAATCAAAGTTGAACGGCAAAGTTTTAAATCATGGTCAGTTCATACTAACTCATAGTTATTCTGTGACTAAATAGTGACATTATGACGTCATTTGATGTGTTTTCGCGCATATTTTGCTGTCAAGTGTCTAAAAAGAATGATCACGTGGTATGTACCACGTGACCTGAAGAAATTACACTGGGCAGTGAAATATAACTTGACAGCAAAAGATTGGCATACGGGGGCAGGCAGGGTGCCCAAAAGGCTGGCAACGTTACCTCTTTGTTATTATATAATATACATATATATATATATATAATATACATATTTTAGTTGATAATGACGGTCTCATTATACTATTAATCGTGAAGTTTCTAAGATATTTTTAATTGTGTTGCAATGTTTTATGTTTTGTATTTGGCGATAAGTCCAACAAATGGTGTTTAATGAGCTTGACATCTATACTGTAGATAAGTGTTGTTTAGTGGCAAGTAGGTATAAGTTTGAAAGCAAGTTCTTGTAGACTTTTGTAAACATAGTGTAAAGATATTTCTTTTTATTTCATTTTGTATTATTTATTATTTAGCTTATTCACAAAGAATATTACGACCAATACAGTATTTACATTTTTTATAATATTTACAAAATACACATGAAACAGTTGCAGCAAACGATTTATAGATAGCTCAATTGATCCAAATAACTACCAATTACAAAAATAGTTTTAAAATATCATACTATTCATCAATAAGAAGAAAACACGATGGAAGGACGTGCAGTTTTAGACAGAATCATCATAACTTATTACTAACTCATGGGCTACGTTACATAGATAAAGATTATATTGATTATGGAAATAATTATTCTTCTTCTTTCGAGTCAAAAATATTCTTTCAACTTGATAAGTAATACTTACTTATATAAAAGTTATAAATCTGGCATTGAGATCAGATATTTTTTTGTAATATTATACTTTAGTGATTAATAATAATGAGCGTATTTGTTCTAGCAATCACACAATCACAGACAATGCGCTCGCGCATGTTGACAGACGAACTGAGCGCGTGCAGAAATAGCCACTGACATTTTCGCGCCTTCCGAATCGAACAACATTACTTATAGTGAGATATGAGCAAGCTATATGAGATATGTCACTTGTTCATTTTTTAATTGCAATTTTAAATAATTATTTTAATGTAATAATTTAAAATTGTTATTATATCTGCAGGGTTATTCAGAAATTTATGTTTTTGGTATGATTTACCTAATGATAAAAATAATCTATGGTTTTACTTCTTCTTCTTCTTCTTCTTACGTGTTAATGGTGACAACAAACACTAGACGAAGTTCGAATAGAACTTCGCCACTTTTACCACTAAGTTTTACTACTAAGTAGGAAGAAGTAGGTAGGTAGGTACCTACAGATAAGGCATATAAGTTAATATTTAAATAGTACCAATTAAGAATGTTGATTGCTAAACCATCATGCTTTTAAAGCAAAGGTAGGCCAAGTTATAATTTCGCTGTTTTAAATAGTTAAAAAAAATTAGGTGCGGCATTTATAAGGCAGTTTTTCTAAACGATATACTTAACAAACGATAGCATATTGTTGCTACCCGTCATTATAATGATAGCATGAACTACCATAAGATACATTATATCATCCAACAAAAAATCACCAACAAAAACCAACCTACACGCAGGATTCGCAAAGCTGTGCTCGATTCGTTCAGGCGAAGGTCAATCCGCGTATCTAAATACGTTCCAATTTCAAATCATAAAAAACGTCGGACCTTACGGTTAACCCTAAAGTAAAGGACCTTTTCTTACAAACTTTTTTGGCAGAAAAAAACAAACGGCCGATCTTGCTCCGAGCGCACCGTATTTGTGGCCGGGCGGCTGCAGCGCGCGGTCGCACCCAGACACCACCGTAAACATTCCATCGAATTTCCAGGAGCGCGGGAAATCGCGACACCGAATTTCGAATTTAGAACTCCGAAAAAAAATCATCCGAAACGCAATTAATCGAATTTCCGCTAACATTGTATTCAGTTCAGTGTTTATTATTATGATTCGTACAAATTAAACCGCGTATTGTTTTAAATATTTCGACATTGTCGGAATTATATTGTGTGAATTAATTGTTTAATGTTTTGTATAATCTAGGGCTTTGTCGAGATGAGTTTTGGTTTACATTTTCGTAGTGATATAAACAATTGATAATTTCGCGTAGGAGTCGCGCTGTTTTTATGAATGTTTTTGCGTATGGGCCGCTGGTGGGGGTAGGGTGGGGCCTCGGCTGACTCGTCCCTCTACTAGCGAGTATTTTGATTTAGTTTCCAAGTCTTACGCAGATGTGGCAATTTTTTCAGTCGCGTGTGTAAGGCGCGCGCGGCTGTTGCATTTTCCGTGTTTCGGACGATTTTTATTTCGGCTTTTTCCGCGCTTTGGAACTTTTAACGGGCGGGTACTGAAACTTTTTTTCAGGTTAGTTAGAAAGCTTTACAAAAAACTTATTTTGGAGAAGTGAAAAACTATTGTGTCGACTCTCATGTGTGCAAGTGACAATAAGGATTTATTAGTAGTAAATACAGTGTCGTTGTGATTGACTTTCAGTTTGTTACCGAATTCATTTTCAAGTTTGGATGTCTTAGTATAAGGTAAGTTTTAGTTTTAAGTACCTTAAATATAACCTTAGTTTAAACTTAAATCTAACGCACAAACGTAGGTACTGTTACCTATTATAATATTAAAAATAAAGTTAAAAAAATAACTGATCTATGGCGCTATTTCAAGTTTAATGTTTTTTTATTCATACTTAGTCCTTATAGATTATTTGAACGTAACGTTAAATGTTTAGCTCAGTCTTTAACTGTTAAGTAATGTCGTTTTTATGCTTAAAATTACATTTATTATGTAAGTAAACATACTATTATTCGTAAATTTATTTATTAAGAAAAATTAAAGATAGCCTACCCTTAAATTATTCGGTAGAGTCTAAACTCTACCGAGTAATTTAAGGGTAGGTTTGTCTAAACAAACAAACGCGTTCAAAGGGTTACAACATAATTTATTTATTTATTATTCTTTCCGTTATGCCAAATACCCTTTATAAAGTTACCATAAACTTTCTACTAAATATGTAGCCGTTTGCAAATGCAAGATACCTTCTATCAGATCAGACCAGAACCGACATCCACTGAGGGTCACGGGTCAGTGGGATCATGGAAGATCATGGATTCCACGCCGTCTGCGAAACTACCTTTTTTGTTAAACTACTCACCTTTTTTGCAAGCCTTTTAAAAGTCAAACAAAAGTACTTTTTAATAGGTGAATTAATTCAATAAAAAAGGTTACTGCATACATAAGTTATCGTTTTAAATAACTTAATTGAAGACAGTAATTTTGCTAGAAAGCTTATAAAGAAAATAATTTTTTTTTCAAACACTTACAGTAGTCACAACGGATCTTTGAACGGATCTGAAGTGTGTGCAGAACCAATTTTTGGTCGAATTGGAGGTCAGCAATTTTTTCCGCAGAACAGTAGGTACCTACATACACAATCGTTTGCTGCACCTAACTTCAGAGGGATCCAGTTTGTTCAATAGAATACTATAATAAATAAATGAATACTATATTAAATAAATAAATATTCAGGGACATTTCACACAACACCCCTAGTCCCAAACTAAGCAAAGCTTGTAATATGAGAACTAGATGGCTGATAGAATACTTATAATCCTGTTTTTTGTACAATCATACTTATAATACATAGTAACACCCAGACATAGAACAAACATCTATGTTTTCCACGCACAAATGTTTGTTCTTGGTGAGGATCGAACCCACGACCCACAGCACGGAAGACAGAGCTATTACCGACTGAGCTGTGACGCCTGTCAAACAATAATAATATCTTTGAAACGTCTCATCAAAAATTGTCAAAGATAATTGTCATTAAAAACGCTATATTTACTATTATTTGTGATTATATATCCCGTTTTTAGTCAAATATGTTTATAACTATGATAGTTTTAAGATAATAAAGTTTTCTACTCGAATATGATAGGTAGAAGATCTTTTTAACCCCCGACGCAAAAACGACGGGGTGTTATACATTTGACGTGTCTCTGTCTGAAGCAACGTAACTCCCGAACGGATGAACCGATTTTGATTTTGTTTTATTTTTTTGTTTGAAAGGTGAATTAGTCGGGAGTGTTCTTAGCTATGTTTGATGAAAATCGTTCCAAGATTCGGGGTTTTTTTTTAATTTTTAATTTTATTACTTGTATTCGGTAAAAACACAAGGATTGTGAAGAAAACGTCATTGAATGAAGTCAAGTGAATATTGATGATTAAGCGCCAGTTACACATCACTAAACTTAGAAAAACTGATATGAAACTCAGGTATTGTTTTGTTTTGTAATTTATCTTAACGATAATTACTGCATCGCGTGCATTATAATGACCCTAGGATAGGGTTGTAGCAGTTGGTACTTTTGTTGATAACAAGCAAGCTTTTTTGCATCTAATCTAGATCATTTACAGGGGCCATTTTTTATGTTTGTTTATGGTTCGTTCATTCGTACAAGTTAGCGGTCATCTCTGGTGACGGAGTTTCTGGACCGATAGTACCCTCCAAAGCACGGAAGACCAGGGGCGTTATCCTCAGTTGCGCAGAGATTTTACTCTAATAGAGATGACGTCAAAATGACGTCAAAAACTCTATTTGGCAGTGGGTGAAACGAGTTTTTGGCCGAGGATGTAAAATGCCATCATCTCAACATTTGCATATCTGTTCGTTCGTTCGTTTGTATTCGGCTGTATGCACTCTTCTCTCATCTGTCCCTTTCACTCAATCAACGCGTACCTACGCAATATAACTAGTCTTACGCTAAAATATCAAAAACACAATGAGTTATAACAACGCATTTTTATATTCCCCATATCAATTAGAAGTTCGCGGGTTCGAATCTCGCTTGACTAATAAACTTTTGGGATGTTATAAAAACGTATGAACTTTCTATTTCACGTAAAAATAACATCGTAAATAAGAAGTAGGTACTAAAGCTTACGCTTACTAAGTTTTATAATTTTTATAACTTCTGATAATACTAGTAGCTCATAAAATTTTATTTGAAGTTAAGGATTATCTGTAATAGCTCTGTTGCTTTTCCCATTTACACTTAATAATATTTATTGACTTTATACTTATTTAAAAAGATATTTTTGATAGACATTTTAATTCTATGGTTTCTTTATTTCGTGATATAAATCCTCAATCGCTTAGACTAACTCACCTTCTTGAAGCGTTTTGTCTTGAACTTCAAGATTATAATTATAGTACCTACTCAAGTGTTGAAGTTATCTATGCTTCTTGTAAAGTTCATTTGTTTTTCTACAAGTTAAAACCACACCATCGTGATATGGCAATATAATCAATACTATTATAATTTACCGCCTATTAATTGTTTTATCTAGGTAAACTTGAGAGCAGTGTATTTCAACCTGTGGCTCGCGACCCCCTGGAGGTCGTGGCATAGACATAATGGGGTCACGAGGCATTTAGCACTAAACTAAATTGAAAGATAGCTGGGTACCGCACTAAACTGCTTTTAAAATTAACAGATCGGGATCGTTTTTACAGAAGTTGTGAGATATTTAATTTACAAAATACTGTTCAGCAGGGGTATGCCAATATTGAAAGATAGCTGGGTACCGCACTAAACTGCTTTTAAAATTAACAGATCGGGATCGTTTTTACAGAAGTTGTGAGTTATTTAATTTACAAAATACTGTTCAGCAGGTGTATGCCAATCTAAGTTGAACTGCAAAGTTGAACTGCAAAGTTTTAAATCATGGTCAGTTCATACTAACTCATAGTTATTCTGTGACTAAATAGTGACATTATGACGTCATTTTAAGTGTTTTCGCGCATATATTGCTGTCAAGTGTCTAAAAAGAATGATCACGTGGTACAAAATTGTACCACGTGACCTGAAGAAATTACACTGGGCAGTAAAATATAACTTCACAGCAAAAGATTGGCATACGGGGGCAGAGCTAGCTTTGATTTCATTATTCCAAAATGGCTATATAATTATCACCAACAGTTAGCCTGTCATCCAATTTGGTGCTCTTCAATATATTTTTCGGTGGTGTTTGTTGATCAAAACGTAAATTCTCGCGGCTCGCTTCGCTCGCCTTACGTTTGCATTTAGGCCCTTTTACGCTTACGCGCGTTGTGCTACCAGCAAATGTTCCAACTGCTGAACATGGCTACTCTACTATTTCTTACGGTAAAAAACTTTTAAAAATTAGGGGGTTCGTCGCAGTCTCTACAAAGTTGAAAATCACTGCTCTACCTATAACCACACCACATCACACTGTTTTGTTTTAATTTAATGTCATAATTATTGCGGTAACAGACGGTAGTCGTTACGGTAGTGTAGATCGAGCATTAGAACAACTCAATCCATTAAAAAAAACAAAGTAATCAATACCGACCAAAAAGTTAAATAAAAAAAGTACGCAAATATCAGATTCTGCCATTTGAAGAAAAATCATACTTTATCAACTTTTTGCGTGGTTCCGAGAAAAACATGATTTAAGAGTTTTGGGAAATACCCAACTAGCGATATTCTGTTTTATTATATTTGCAAAACTATCAAAATTGTGTATGGTTGTCGATTTTATCTTGACATTACTGAGAAAATACGATTTTTGAAATGTTGCTATGCCTTTTTGTTTATTTTTTTGTCGTCACAAGATCATTCGACGTGATAACGTACCTACTTTGCTTAACCTGTCAATACTTAGTTGAACAAATATATTTTAAATAATTCTGCGTTTCCTCAATCATTTACTCTGTATTAAAACGAGTCAAAGGCTTTCAAACGAGCTATAAAGTTTCTTTCCTCAATTTGCAAGCACTTAATTACACGTTCGAAAAGTAGGTACATAATGAGAACAAAATTACCCGTTACTGTACATTTTTAGCATTCGAATTTGGTACAAAAAAAACCGGTATTTAGTAGTTAATTAAAATGCATCTTCAGATTTAAAGTTACTTATAAATGAATTTGGGAACATTTTACACAATTTCATCTTATCCAAATAAAGAAAGCTATAGGAACTATATATTGCTGATACAATACGTAATATACATATTTTTGATAATAACACTCAAACATAATATATGTTCGTCATTGGGGATCGAACTCACAATCCACTGCACGGAACGCAGAGCTTATACCCACTGAGCTATGTGCGACGCCTGTCTCTCGGTCACAAAGATGCAGTCAGAGGTATGGAGTAAACTAATAAAGGTTTTCTTACATTAAAATAAATTACGAAGCTGGCCATCTTATTCAAATCGGTTGAAAAATGCGACCTGCCCCCGTATTCCAATCTTTTGCTGTCAAGTTATATTTCACTGCCCAATGTAATTTCTTCAGGTCACGTGGTAGAATTTTGTACCACGTGATCATTCTTTTTAGACACTTGACAGCAAAATATGCGCGAAAACAAATTAAATGACATCATAATGTCACTATTTAGTCACAGAATAACTATGAGTTAGTATGAACTGACCATGATTTAAAACTTTGCAGTTCAACTGAGATTGGAATACCTCTGCAGTAGGCGAGAACTGACAGACAGACAGACAGATAAACAAAAGTATTTTTTGACCAATCTCAAAACTGAGACGCTTCGCTCGCTTTGCTCGCTCGGTCAATAAGCATTTACAAAAAATAAGTGATAGTAATGAAGCCTTTTAGAGAGTTCCTATTGGTACCTAATAGGAAACCCAATTTAATGCTCCGAATACCAACGGAATAAACACGTGTCGAGACTGGAATGTCCATTAAGCTGTTGAAAGGCTGTACTGAATTTAATAAAAATACTTTAGAAGAATATGTCATATCATAATGAAAACTCGAGACATATTTCAGTCTAATAGGAATCGGTTTTTAAATAACAGATTTTTCTCAAATTCCAGTTTAAGACCGAATATATTGTTCATTCTATGTCCGGGTGTTACCTACTATGTTTTTAAAGTATGTATTTACAAAAAAAAATATAAGTAAGTATTCTATCAGCAATATACCTAGTTCCTATATTACAAGCTTTGTTTAATTTGGGACTAGAGAGCGTTGTGTGAAATGTCCGCGAATAACTTATACAGACAGACAGACAGACAGACAGGTATACTTAATTGGTTCATGTGTTTTTATTATTAAAGACGAAAATGTGATTTTTTTATTACTTTGGTTCAATAATGTCATTCAGAGATGATATATTATTGAACTAAAAAAATTACATCCCTCATCTCATCTAAATAAAAATGTCCGTCGTCGTAATTAGGGTATATTCCAGAAATCCCCACCAGCTACGTCGTAGCATGCTATGGTGTAGCAGTGAGGATTTCTGGATTTTTTTTCCAGAAATCCCCACTAAGTATGTGGTCCCTCTTACAGCGTTTTTTACCCATTGAAATTGGCTAAGCTTCTCTTTACTAGCTGTTACGAACTATTACCGTTTCTTAGAAGTCTACTCCAAAACTTCCCATTACAAGAAACTGTTTATTTAACGAAAACCGTTTCCCGTTCATTGTTTTACACTTAACTTTAAAAAAAAATACATTTTATTTATATAACAATCACGTTCGGCTCACATTGATTGTAGTGTGACGTCACCTCCGGCCGCCTGATAAGGGCCGCTTCCGGTCCAAATCCTCGGTGAATGAATGACTGACCGAATGAAAGAACGACCTTAGGACAATCGTACTCAAAAATAGCTTTGGTGGGCAAAATAAAAGATATACTTTCTGTTCCTCAAAAATATCACATTTAAATTGACCTACGCTCGCAATTTCATTTTCAGTAATTCAAACTGCGAATAACAAAAATTATAAATGAAATTTAATAAAATAAAATAAAAATAAAAAAATGGGCGGAGCTCGCCAAAGATCGCGGGAAGTGGAAGACGAGGGGGGAGACCTTTGCCCAGCAGTGGGACAGTATTGGTTAAATAAAAAAAAAGTGTTGTTTTTTTATATTGTGATGATTATAAGCTATGGTTCGCATGTCAACAATATGTAAGATATAGTTGTTTTTAATATGAAACAAACAAGATGAAAACATTACGTGTGTATTGCATTTAATAGTCATGTTACTTGTAGTTGTACAAATTCACAGCTGTAGGTATTTCATTTCTATAAAGCGAATCTAAAGTTTCTATCCTTTTAAAAGAATGGTACTACAAAGATTTGAGTAAGATAAGATAAGATAAATTTTTATTTGTCCCCAATTACTTAGGTATACAATATGTAAGTACAGTAGGTAGTATAAATACAGTAAGTACAGTATGAACATAAATACTTTGTGGTTGTATGGGGGCAAAATAGTCCCCGTCTTAGCATAATACTGAGTAGATATTCTCATACAAATATCTATGACAGGCGTCACAGTTTAGTCGGTAATGGATCTGCCTTCCGTGCTGTGGGTCGTGGGTTCGATCCCCACCAAGAACAAACATTTGTGTGTGGCAAACCATAGATGTTTGTTCTATGTCTAGGTGTTACTATGTATTATAAGTATGTATTTACAAAAAAAAAGTATATAAGTATTCTATCAGCATCTAGTTTCCATATTACAAGCTTTGCTTAGTTTGGGACTAGAGGGCGTCGTGTGAAATGTCCATGAATATTTATTTATTTATTATTTATTTATTTATGCTCGAGTGTGGATCACTGCTTGAGCAGTTAATAGGAATAACGGGCCTGAAAGGTTAACGATATGCAGCAATGTACAACGCACAGAATGAGTCGTATGTCGTATCGTATCGTTTACTGAAAAAACTGTAAGTTACCAACTTTAGCAGATTCTCATTGTAATGCAATCCACAAAGATATTTTAAATAATTATTATCATAATTTATAATTAAGCTACCATAATTTTCAACTCGAGAATTAATTTATCGAAAACACGATTTGATTAGCGTTTTATCTATAAATGGAGAGTTGCTTAAATAAATTGACGTGTAAAATTAATAAACGTAAGTCATTTTATAATATATTGGTGTTAATTTTAGGTATGATGTCTTTTATTGGATTTTTTGTAGGTTTTTTCGTTAACCACACAGCCCCCGTATTCCAATCTTTTGCTGTCAAGTTATATTTCACTGCCCAGTGTAATTTCTTCAGGTCACGTGGTACAATTTTGTACCACGTGATCATTCTTTTTAGACACTTGATAGCAAAATATGCGCGAAAACAAATTAAATGACATCATAATGTCACTATTTAGTCACAGAATAACTATGAGTTAGTATATGAACTGACCATGATTTAAAACTTTGCAGTTCAACTTTGAGATTGGAATCGCCCCCATGATGCCTTTTATTGGATTTTTTGGCGATGTTTACAACCGATGATGGTAAAAAGAATATGTTCGAAAATTTTGGATTTTTAGTTCGAATTGGAGGTAAGCGATTTTTCCGCACAACAGTACAAGCGTAACCGTTGTTGCATCTAATTTCAGAGGGATAAAGATCCGTTGTGCATACTGTAGGTATCTATTCAGAGCTCTTTTACAACCTAGCACGAAATCACATGACATGACGTGGTAGTAACGACATCAAACCTCATCGACGTCATTAAATACCTACTCTCACGGAAACTAGAAGCCTACGTGCATAAGTACGTAGTCACCAAATTGTAATTCCAAATGGCTTTCAATAAAAAACACATTTCCTAATTTACACGACGCGAGGTATTGTGTTGAACAATGGTCTTGACTCAGCCGTGATTCATGGCCGATCAAGGATTTTCATAATTTTTGAATCAATGATTTTTCTTGTGATTCAATCAAACGAATTTAAAGCTTTTGAATTTCGAATTCTCCATTTTATCTCGCACTGATGAGGTCAGTATGTAGAGAGTAATCCAAACATTTTAAATCAATTCATTTTTCAAATTAAGTACACCTTTTTAAAACCGATGTTTTTAGGTTGGTCTATCTGTCTATTTACTTAGGCCGTCAGGAACTTTTTAAAGGTTCTAAAATTTAAGCTGTGCGTCGTAAGTAGATGGTAAAATTCGTTTGCTCGATAATAGTCGGAGCAAACGAATACTTGAGTGGAGACCGCGTTTAGGCAAGCGTAGTGTAGAACGCCCACCAGCGAGATGGAGCGACGATCTGCGAAATGTAGCGCAAACACTGGATGAGAAGAGTCGAAGACCTGGCTCAGTGACGCGTCGCGGCAGAAACCTAAGTCCAGCAGTGAACTGGTATAGGTTGATGATGATGATGAGATGATAATATTTAGAAGAACTTAAACAGATTCTTATTCGAAAAATATTCGATAAACCTATAATAAATCCAACAGGTTTTTAAAACATTATTTTCATCTTAAAAACTTACTTTTGCCTTGCTATAAATATTTTATGCAATCCATGTTTACGTTTAGTGTTCGAAATCGAATAAATGAATTTTATTTCACTTCGGCTTGTGTTTTTTTTCGCGTCAATATGCGCCTGCACATTAGCAATGAACTCATCGTAAAAGAGCAAGTCTACTAAAGTTTTCGGTCCATATCTGGCGGTAGACAACTGTCCGTCTGTCCGTCTGGCCGACAACCGAAGCCATCTATGGACCATTTAACCATATTAAAATTGTAAATCAGCAATTTATTTATATAGAGATTTTAATCTGTTACCGTAAATGGAAATAATTATTTTTGACATTTGAAGTTAATATGTTCATAGTTATGGATAATACATTATTTAAAGTAAATGCTTACATTATTTGTTTTTTGAACTGTGTTTTCTACATGTACCAACAGATAGAATAAGGGTTTAATGTAGGTACGTATCAAAAATTTTTGATGATTCTGAGTCGAGTTCACCCCAAGACATTCTATAGAATCGAGATCATGGGATGTCTGTCTACCAGAGCTTACCACCATTTTCTTTTTATTTGTCTGGAAGTATATTACATTTATTTATCAATAAAAATGGGGTATTTACATGATAATTTTTAATGTAAATTTATAATGATAAATTTACGAAATTGATATATATATTTTATTTGCTAGACAATTACTTTTTAATACTGGACCCATAGCTTTCCTACTAAGACTTCAAAAGTTTTACATACAGCATTAAAATAAGTAGATAAATAGGTACAGTTATCGTTAAAAACAATAAAATGCATTCTGTGTGCTCATAAACTTATACAAATTTTTCGATTTTGTCTTTCAATAATAGTTAATAATAAAAGAACATTACAATATCATGCATTTACTTTACCTCTGTCACTCAATACAACCTTCTCCTTCCACACGTGCAGTTCTCTTAAACAATGAATAAGCAATTATCACTCTTTATCCCTTTCGATAAGATCCTTTTTGCAGCAAGAAATAAAATGAAGAATACAGCTGCTTCTCAACCGGTTAAAACAAACTAAACTTTATGGTTACAAGACAAAGTTGAAACTGGTCTGACTCGAAGTAATCAATGAGGCATTCGCGATGAAATGCGAAATGGATTATTTTTTCAAAAATGGAATTAAGAAGAGACAATAACGCTCATTGTTTTTAAAGATGGCGGCTGGGACTGGCTCAAATATGAGATTATTACTTGTGAGTCTGGCTTATGATAATTTTATAGCCTGGTATGGTACAATAGCAAGTTTATTTTAATGCAAAAATTGTAGTGTACGAAAACGGAAATACCTACATCTTGATATTCCGGTTCTAAGAGATCAAATGGCTCTTTTGAAAACAGGAAATGATGTATTAAGATTCTTTCTTCTATGAGATTATACATTCAATTTTGTTACGTGAATGGATTTTAATAGACTTGATTTTAGCAGTTTCTTCACGTAGAAAAGAATTCGCATGTGAATGTTTTCTTAGTAAAATTTATAATTTTATTATTATTTCAGAATCATGATGGTTCGACTGGCCATAAAGATCTTATTTATTTATAAATATTGCCCAAGCATGACAGAATTATAGTTTGAAAATCGAACGTGTTCAGAACAGGCATAGACAACGAAGATAATTCAAACATCGAACAAGCGGCCAGCTGCGAGATAGATTAGTGACGTGTCACACGGTTCCAGAAAGCTGAATAACATAACGTAACGAGTAATTTAAATAGATCGGTCCCTCAATTGGGGTTAATTCTCGCGTTTAAGGAATATCGTGGAGTTTAATTATGAGACATAGAATAAGCGATAGGTTTAGTTGAGCAAGACATGGAGTAATTGGTTGTTTTTTAATGCGTTTTAGCTCTTAGTTGTGAGAACTTATGAAATATTTATTCGATTTTACGTCATTTATAAATTTTAAAAACTAAAAAAACTGTCTGTTTTTGATGATGATGACAGATCATTGAGATTGTTTTAGTGACCGTAAATACAACACTAAACACAGGAAAGCAAAATACGCAATTTTGTTTGCGTGGATGACATATTTTTTTCCAGTTATTTTTATATAAAAACTATACCTACTACTGAACCGATTTTGATGAAATGACTAATATGCTAATATGCTAATATGCTAATTATCGTAGCTTTAATTAAAAAGAGAATTTTTCCAATCGGTTTCTCAATGACGAAGTTCTAAGGTAACAAATATTAAAAATATACTATCAAATTGAGAACCTCCTTTTTTGAAGTCTGTTAAAAAGCACATTGTTATATTACCGACATGTATACCTACTTATCACGGGAAATTCCTAAATATTAACTTGATATGAAAGGATAAGGCGCTTAATACCACATTTATTTTATTGTGAATTATAAATTATACCTGTCTCACATATTTGATGAAGGTCAAGTAAGCGGAAACTCAAAGTTAGCTACATTCCATAATTACTTAGTTCCTTAAAAAAATTTATCCAAAATCATTTTAGTAAAAAAAAACCTTGTTGCTTACTATTAAAAAAAAACTTGATACTTTCAAATCAGTCCGGAAACTTCAAATTCTAATAACATAAAGAGCACGTTTGCTATCTACTTACATCACAACTCGTTTCAACTTTTTACCGAATCGTGAGCTGACTTTTTGTGTGTTTTCTATAGAACACATATTCAGATGTGTAATGACCAATCTCCGGGCGTCGAGAAAAAAGAAATCATTCGAAACATTAATGCATCAGTTACTAAACCGTCAGACGCATGCTCTTGCGCATCCTTAACGCATTCAAAATAAGAACAAGACGTTCCATTTTCAAACGGACGAATTACAAACACTGGGAGCATTCCATCATCAATGTTACTTTCTGTTCATATTCAAATTATGTTTTGAAAATGGAACAAAAAGGTTCTAGTAACGAAATTGATGGATTTGAACTCTACCGTTATTATCAAGTCCTAAACCTTTTAAGTGATAAATATAAACAGCGAGCTTTATTTCCAAAACTGAGAGTTGATCAACACCAAAATATACTTTACCTAATATAATAAATATAATAATACGTGGAAACGTCTATATTTCTTAAAGAATTTATGATTTTTCAAGCATTTGCGTCATTGGTTTAAAAAGCTCGAGGGAAAACCGAAAATCTTTCACGAACACAAGTGTTTTAAAATATAAAATTCAGTAATAAAATCAATCAATTCCAACGTTACATGAGGTTTTTATATTTGCCTCCCATTCAAATAACTCGTGCCTTCAGTTTTAGCTTAAAAATAGACATTTTGAGTGCTCTGTTCAGAGATAAGTTATATTGATGTGTTTTAAACGGTCGAACGAGTGTTTTAAACTTTCGTGTTCTTCATATTTCATAGTAGAGTATAATTGTATTATAATCCTTGGCTATTAATAGTCGAGTGTTTTAAAACTTTCAAGTTTAAGGGATAAGGTTAATGATTAAAAAAAATATATACTTATGTGTAGTTTTTATCACACTATAAAAGCTTTATTCTAAAATAAACTCATTATGTTACACTTAAGTACTGGTTGCTTATAAATTATTATAGTTAATAAAAAAAATCTAAACTTCCTTTGCATAAAACTATCCAATTTGAAATTAGAACTAGTCATGCCTCGTTTATCCCCATGATACTACTGCTACTAGTTCTGCTATACGAAAATCTTCTTTCCCTTAAAACTACCAGTAGTGTCACGAGCTAATGAGCTTCTCTCGTGATACTACTACGATGACAGTAAATACACTTTCGGTTCCACCAAACTTAGAAGAAACGTATTCAAATTTAGAACCATCAATTATATTCAAAACTTTAGGGTTAAATTTTAAGCTAACATGTAAAAACCGTAGTTAAAAGCACAATAGCGGGCGTGGTTCACAAGCTAGCAGCGAATAATTACTTCCCCCCTCTTTCCCTTCTCCCCCCTTCTACATGTCTTCATTCAGCATTGTCTTGAGATGTGACCTCTTGTGACGTCTAAGGATATTAGTCATTCATGGCTGTAGACTGTTTGGTGCTTTCACGTAGGTACCTATTATTCATTTAGATTGAACCTTTGTTGATAAGCCCTTTTCTTTTTAAATTTCTTAATGCTAATTCAACCGAAATCATACATACAGTCCTACGTGCACAACACAGTCATTAAACAAGGACTACGATGACACCCTCTCGCTCTACCATTTTAATGTTTATATACTTTCGAAATATTTCTGAAAAAAAGTATTTATTTATTAAAGTCTCCGTAGTTAGATATCCAAAATATTCGAAAATTTTAAAATACGTTGCATCATACCAGTACCATAGATTGAATGAATTTTTTACTCTATGGGCCGTGCGTAAAAGAATGTGTCGGCCACCCCGCGCGCGTTATTGCGAATACGTGGAGCCGGCGCGTGCCGTGCCGACTGGCACAATACGCACACTTACGTAACACAAACGTGCGCTGAATTACAGAATTGCGATTTCTCTATCACCTTTCATACACCTAAACCATGACAATAGGCAAGACAATTTTTTGAACACTAAAAAACGTCTAGACAAAAAATCACGCATGTTCAATTTAAAAAATTCTAAACTAAAAGCCACCCGTCAATTTCAAACGGAATTCTTATCTCGAAACCGACGTTCTAAATTCAAAATATTAGTGAAGCAATTGAAAAACGAAACGAACTAAGTTCGTATTACGAACGCGTTCCAAATTCGAGTGTATTCAAATATCGACGCTCGAGATGGATTATGACGGGCGGTGGGTGACGGCTGGAATATCTTGATCACTTCTTATTTCTTTTTAGAATTTCAATACACTTTACTATTGGTATTCCAGAAAATTTGAATAGCATGTCATATTAATAATAATCACGTTATTTACTTGTACAACCGATCATATCAAGATATTAAATCAATCGAAAATTTGAATAAAATATTACTCAAAAACAAAATCATAGAAAGATGCTCGTTTCGACGATATGATTCCTTTGATTGATGGGTGACCACGCTGTGTCTATCCGACCAGCGTAACCGTGCATTGATTTCTAAAAAATATTCATATTTCGAAGGTTCATGCTAAACTGGCGGTAATATTTCTAAAGAGTGTTGACCCCGCTCCGAACGGACTAACGTACAAAGTTTTGAACTTAATTAAAATTGTATGAAGAATTTATAACGTGTTAAGAACGCCCCCGTATTTGTCGAGTACTTAGATATTTTTAATTGAAATTCAATTGAGTTTAATGTGGTTTAATAAAAGACATGTTGATGTAAAAATTGTTTGTTCGAAAGCTTAAAGTGTTGGTATTTATCTTATTTCCTGTTCATGTCATCTCGTAACTAATAGTGATGCAATGACGCAATCTGTCGAAAAGTATCATTGAGTCAGATTCTGAAAAGTGATTCTCAACTGAGTCTGACGATTACAAACTCGACTGACTACTTAGATAGTTATTCACGCTTATTTTAACATTTATAATATTCTGGTACTTACACTATTCAACTTTTTTAAATATGAAGCACATTGGAATAGGTATAGTAGTCACAACGGATCTTTGTCCCTCTGAAGTATCTGCGCAGAACCCATTTTTGGTCGAATTGTAGGTAAGCGAATGTTTCCGCACAACAGTACATGCGCAATCGTTTGTTGCACCTAACTTCAGAGGAATAAAGATCTGTGCGTACGGAAATCACCATTTTACTTCGTAGCGTGCTACGACGTAGGCAATGGGGTTTTCTGAGAAAAAAAAACTGAAATCCCCATTGATGGGGATTTTATCTCCACTAGATCTCTACTGATGGGGATTTTTCAGTGGGGATATCTGGAATATATCAACTTAAGCACCTTATCTTTACTATAATATTAATAAAATTTTAATAACTGACATCGTTTACTCATAAAAATGAAACAAAATAAACAAAATCATTGAATTAGTCATCCTATAGGCGTCTGTTTTATCTCAATACTGGAAGACATCTGGTTCTGTTTGTATGAAGTGCGTTTGTATGGAATTTAATGTTCATGGGAATGTTCGATTTTGATTCATTTTTATGGATGTGTTAGTTTCGTTTAGATATTTTAGAAAAAGATTGTTAAAAGCTCAATTTTTTTTACATTTATTATCTCCTAATCAATATTATGTAGGTAATATTAAACCGAGTACCTATACACCTTTAAGAAATATTATTAGAAGTTCAGAATCTCAATATTAGAATCAATTCTTAGTCAATATTTATCTTGTAAATATTCGTTTTCAAACACTGTGCATCAATCAACAAAGCTTCTCTTATGATTCTGGAATTTGTCAGTTTTTCCTCCCATTCCGCGGTGCCAAATTAAAAATGTAAGAATTCTCGCTTGCAAAAGGAATTTATATTTTATTTCATTTCATTAAATCCACCATCTTTTGTTTCCACGAGCCGTTCCGATCGGAATTCATATTTTTCTGTGTTTTGTTTCGGTTTGCGAGCGTATTGTTTTATTGTTGTATCCTAAACGGCCGACCGAGTATTAATTATTTCTTATTTTTGAATGCGGCCGACGTTTTTAACGATTAAAGTTCTCAAATTCGGCTCTTAGAAACTCAACTTTAATTCGAAGTCTGCGTCGTAAAAAGATTGGATGATCTCCGAGTGAAATCCACTTTGCCAGTCAAGATTAGCCCGCGGTCCAGTACTTTCTGTACATAAACTATTAGATGCAACGTCAATTCCGAACAGGCATAGATGCGTATCGTTTACCGAAAATAATATCGGATCGACCGTAATCTGACATTCTCATACGTGTTCTCTTGCGCTTGCGCAAGCAGCGCCTTCCGACATTAGCGGATTATTCGTTACTCATCAATCTCGATAGACGCGGCCAATCCATTGTTCCCGTGACATTTAACTAATATATAAATACGTTGCTGAATAAATTCCATACTATTTATAAATTAATACGCGCATGCAAAATTCGAAGGATTTTAAAATTGGAACGTGAACAAGCGCGCGATTGTTACCTACAAATATAGTCTAAATTCAAAATTCGAATAGAGTTCATACCTTTTGACTCGTTGGTGTTTTACGCTCTAGTGTAATTGGTTGATGCGTTTTCAAATTTCGAATGGATCTTTGTATTCGAATTTAGAGTTGATTATTTTGCTTTCTTTCCGGAGCGGAGGTTATTGTGTGCAAATGTAATTGTGACGCTGGTTATGCTGTAAATATGAGCGCGGATAGTTTCGTCTCGCATCGCATCCTCCATAAAGATTGTAGAACGCGTCGAGCCAACGATCCAGTTTATTAGTGTTCACGGTTGACATTTTTTACTATTTATTACGATTTTCTTCCAATTTATTGCCTATTACGCAGCGGGCAGGTCCATCATTCATAGTTGTCATCGTTTATATTGACGCGGCTGTAACATAAGAATGCAAGTAAACAGAAAATGCAGTTGTAACATTGCCAAAAGTCTTTTATTGCCAAATTTCTCGTACAGAGTGTTGTTTTGATATAAATGCGACTATTTTGTTTTGTTTTAATCACGTTGCAGAGTATTTCAGTGGAAGTGCTATTATATGTGAGGTGTAACGATGAGCCGTAACAGACAAATGTTCATTAAAATTGTCTGCTTTATAAATAAACAGTTCCTCGTATATTGTAATGAGTGTTTTCTCGTTAGACTGAGCTGAACTTTAGGCTGAGGTCCTAGTTTTGACCAACCAGCCCTCGTATGCCAATCTTTTGCTGTCAAGTTATATTTCACAGCCCAGTGTAATTTCTTCAGGTCACGTGGTACAATTTTGTACCTCGTGATCATTCTTTTTAGACACTTGACAGCAAAATATGCGCGAAAACACATCAAATGACGTCATAATGTCACTATTTAGTCACAGAATAACTATGAGTTAGTATGAACTGACCATGATTTAAAACTTTGCAGTTCAACTTTGCAGTTCAACTTTGAGTGACATACCCCTGCTGCATTCTTTAGATGGTAAATATGTCTAAGTACATACCACAAATACTTACCCACTGTATTTGTTTAAGTCACCATTTTTAACTTGAAACGTTAAAAAAGTTTTTATAAGCAATTTTGCATTTTTTATGCATTCCGGCTTATTTAATAAAAATAATAACTCTTTATGTCTCAGTGATGGGTGCAGTGCAATGCATCACAAAACACGTCCTCCTTGGACATGCTCAGTGAGGCAATGCATTGTTAAAAAGTATAAATGCAAAGTTCCTAAGTGCCCGTTGTTGGTATTTTGTTCGTCGTAAATATATCCCTTGACTATTTTTTTACATTAATATAAAATGGATTCCAGATATAACCGCCGCCTCATGAACAAACAAATAGAACAATATTCTAGATTTAAACTTATCTAAACTGTTGTGCGTCGGCCCGAAATAGGGCGGGTTTGTAGCAATTATTTTAGCTCTGTCTTTCTGAAAATTGGCAGCCGTGTGAGATCTTTTGCTAATAGAGCTGCCAATATAATAAACCGGCTTTTTAGGCTGCGTCCGGCTAAAAAACTGCATGTCATCTGAGAGTATTCATGCTTCATCGCGGCTAACTTGTCATAAGGCCCATGGGGTACCAAGGATCTCGGGGTATTCAAAATTATTTCAGGATGTATAATCACAGCGACGCATGGCCCGAGAGCTGGGTGAGTATCTCAGCGTATTAAGCATTACCATTCATTGTGGCAATGCAGGCAGCGTCTGCACGCTACCAATTAGTACCTGTAGTGTTTGTATCTATGTAGTAGATACTGAGACACTCACATACACAAGTAAGTTAGGTAACTGTCAGTGTCAATCTCCCGACCTGTCAATGTCATCCGTACGTCTGGGCGGGAGGACGAGAAGGTCGAGAGGGGAGAGCCTGGAGAGAGTCTGGAGTGACGACACGGTGAATGGCAGAGCTACCGAATACCGAGGGATACGGTCTTGGTGTAATTGGTGAGCCAGTGAAGTAAAATACAGAATTTTACAGTACTGATTTGGATCAGTTGACCTGTTGTAATAATCGGCAGATAGTTCAACTATTTATGTGTATTTTGTATAAATTGTATTAGTCGTAATTTTGTTAATAAATCGATCTTATCAGATAGAAAAAGTGTTTATTTAAAAAGACTACATTCAATCAAAATGTCCGGCATGTTTTTAGAAATCATACAATTAGCCGGCTTTAGAATTTTCCATCAGCCATCCCTATTCACGAATGGTATTCGGTTGGGAAACCGTTGTAACCGCGACCAGCGCTGAGAGAGCCGTGTCTCTCGGCACACACATTAGAAATGAAGACAACCGATATGTCTCATTAAATTGGACGAACTATATTAAAGTGCCCTGATATGCGAATAATAGGTAAGTCTGTCCGTCAGTAGCCGTAGGTACCTATTCTTGTACTTTATTTTGCAGTTGCATCTCGCGTTGTCATTTGTTCGCGGTTACGCGATTTTAAATACCTCGGTTATGCAATTTTGTTAATAAATTTTTATTTACTTAAGTATATTAAATCGTCAACTACTAATAAAACATTTACTTGAGACTGTCAGTTGTATATTTTATAACAAATTTCTATACTTTTAAGATACCTCATAGGTACCTGTAATGAGATATTGTGGTCCAAGTATTTACCTTAATTATTTATTATACTTAGCACTTTTTACTTACTCTAAGATAGATAGGTACCTAGTATTCTTCAAAGTTAGATTAAGCAAAATATTCGTAATCTATAATGAATGCAAAGCAATATTTTTAATAAACTTCAAATAAAATACCTTTTAAAGAAATAGAATAGAAAAAGTACGGCCAACGAAGTCGCGCGCTGTAAATTTACATTTGTAATCAGAGCCATTAACGTCTACAATAAACTGCATTGACATGCGAGAGAAAAGAACAGAGCTATCGCGGTAGACAAAGACAGGGGACCGCAGAGATTCGCGCCAGACACAATAGAGACGCGTGCGCGGATAGAGCGAGACAGACGTATTCCGTGAAAAGGGGATGGATAGAATTTTAATAGTGTCACATCGATTCAATAGTCGTGCGTTCGAATTTTATGCGTTTGTAAAAAATGCACTCGGATTTATTGTACCGCTTTCCGCGTGTACTCTGCTAAAGCATATTCTTATGCATCGACCTCGAAGATTTTTATTTTCTCACCCTCTTCATACACATCTTTTTTTATACATTTTTTTTTATATTATGCTATGTAGGTATAAAATGGTAATTATGTGATCAAAAGAGCATAGCAGAAAAGTTTATTTATATTACGTAACTTATGCGTAGATTAATAAGGTTCAATAAATTCATGAATAACATGTAAGTATTTGCATTTACTGGACTAATCCGGACTCAATCATACATTTTTGCATGTAAATCTTTACTCAAAACTAATGCTTGAATAACGGTTTATTTCAAAGGCCTCAAGTCTCATATTTTGTAGATTTCTTATTGAAAATTGTGACACTAAAAAAACCTTTTTACTCACCGTATTATATAATAAGTAGGTGGACATTAAACAGAAAACGGTGAAGGAAAACACCGTGAGGAAACCCGTGGCTTAGTCAGCTCCGCACGTATTGATCTTGTCTTTCCTGTGGATGTTGACTAAGGCTGAGAGGATGGTATAGGTGCTACAAGCCTACTCCATCTAGATCATGTCCCAGGCACTGCAGCAGCCCGTTCATCGGGGCATGGGTACCAATTATCATCCCACTACTATTATAAATGTCAAAGTTTAGATGTTTGGATGTTTGTATTTAAATCACGCTGTAGCTACTGGTCTGATTTGGATAAATCTTGGAATATATAGGCTACTTTTTCCGCTATTTTTAGGTGTTTTTTTTTGTTTTCTTTTTTCGTGGATGAAGTCGCGGGTAAACTTTGAAACACAATAAGTCCTCAACGCATTGCGCGTGCGCATACAAAGTGCATAACTGATTGCTGAACAGGTGGTTGCATTCTGTGCGTATACACGAAACAACGATTAAAATGAAATACACTGACAAACGTGTCACCTTAAATAATGCTGCAAACTAAAATGGACCTTGTTTTCCTATCTTTAGGTTAGCAATTCAATCCATCGTAATAATCCCACTAATATTATAAATGTGAAAGATTAGATGATTGGATGTTTGTGTTTCAATCACGTCAAAACTACTGAACCAACTTGCATGAAACTTGAAATATACACCGTATATTGTTTGTAACCTGGATTAACATATTAAGCTAATTTATATTCCGAATTCTAATTCACAAAATTTACGAGAGAAAAAGAATGAACGAGATTAGCAGCGCCAATTTGACACGAGGACGACGTCTAAAACTTTTGTTTAATCATTGCGCAATCTTCAATTTAAACCCTAAACGGTCAATAATATTGCACAATTCGCAATATTGCGCAATATAATTGATCGTTTAGGGGCCGCCTAATGTCAAGCTTCTCAAAGAATCCGCTCAGAAAGAGTAGCAGGTATTATAAATCTACTAGTTACTCGAGTGAAGTTTCTGTGTAAAGTATTATTATTTATTATATGATCGTACGCAAGGGTTAACACATTAATTAATTATTATAACTATTTCAGTGCTAGCGACGAAATATTATTGTTATTTATGTGTCTGGATTGTTCGCATATTTACAATTTTGCAGTGCTTGATTTGTTGTTTGGCAAATTTTTGACAAAATATGTGTTGCCTTTGTCTACTCACTCACTGAGACAAACTTGATAAGGTTTCAATATTTTTATAAGAAGTTTTTTGTGTAACATTTTTATTAACAAATAAAATACAAATCTTTTTTTAATACGCACCTACCTACTATCTTATTGGAGTTATGTTTTCTCCAATCTTTTCATATATCTGATTTTTTTCAATATAAAATGGTTTTTATAATAAGTGAAGGTAATTGAACTGAATGCTAAAAAAGTTACAATGTTATTCAACTTAGGTTATTTAAACTTTACGCATAACAACATCGTAACATTCGTGGCAGTTGCAGTGCAAATTGAATAACAATAATAACTTGAACTAAGTTAATTCCATCTGCATTAGAATAATCACAGTTCCTTGCTATTATTTGTAACTGCAAACAGAGAATTGTGTTACATTTGGAATAACAAAACCTATCTACGCAAATAGACGCGCGAGTTCGATTCGAACGAATTCAAATGTCGAATACTGGTCGAATAGCAAACTTGTTCTTTGAATTAAAAATAATTCAAAAAAGTTCTTATTTTAAAATTGATGTATTAGCATAGCTACTTAGTAAGGAATATTTACGAAATTATTAGTTTTTTATAAATAGTTTTACACACTTTTGAACACTTGAAGTAAATTCTGAAAGTAGTTTTATCATGTTTTCATTTCACAGATTTTTGATACAAAATATAAATCATAATAAAAACCAAATCGTCCTAATATTATATGTTCTTGTCATCACTGGCGATTTAGCAAATAACAAAATAATTTATACATGTACTCAATCAACACGTGCTTTATCTTTACTACCAAAGAATTAAGCCTTATGTGCCTAGATATAAGGTATAAAATACTTTTGCTGAAGAAATTGTGGGGAAATGAGTGAATTTCTAGAGACCAACACGTGCTTTAGTTTTGACTACCTAGTAAACTAAGCCTTAGTTCTTTAAATGTAAGATTCAAAATAAGTTTGCAGAAAAACTTATAGAGAAATGAGCGAAATTGTAAAGACTAACAAAGTGCCAGCCAAGACTAAGTGTTTACAGTAGATGCGTCATAAACTGTTTACAACAGTTTTATTAACTGCAGTAAGTTATTGTGGATAATTCTTTATTACTAACTGGTTGTGAAACTATTTAATGACTAGTAAATGCTCATAACTTTGCTCGTAATTTCTTTAAGGTTTAACGTCGGTAAATTTTAAATTTGCCTAAATACCTAATACTTTGTCAATCACATTATCCGTAATCTATTTTAATATCTAAAATTAAAAAGACATACCTAAGTATTTGTCACTAATCTCCTTAAAATTTAACATAAAAAAATATCGCACGACCATCTGTATTATTTCTCAGTGGTTTTTTGCTACACGTCTTTGACTTCCTGTATTGGTGTTTCATTTTGCTCTACAACCATTGCTTGCTTTCCTTGGTTTAATTAGAAGCGTTTCACACCAAAGTGGTGATGTATGTCATATAATGCAATCGGCTCTTCAACATGTCAAGTTCATCCCTCATAGGACATTCACCCTATTTATTTTTCTGTTTTTTGTTAAAGAAACCGATCGCATCCTTTTTGGTTAGGTTTGGTTTGTCTTTTAATTTGTAAAGGGTTTATAAAAACTTTACATGTATAGTTGACACAACGGATCCTTGTCCCTCTGAAGTATCTGCGCAGAACCCATTTTTGGGTAATTGGAGGTAAGCTAATTTTTCCGCACAACCAGTTCATGCGCAATCGTTTGTAGCACCTAACTTCATAGGGTTAAGGATCCGTTGTGCGTACTGCAGTAGGTATTATACTTACCTATACGGTTTTGTTCGTGATGCAGAATTTATTTATAATATTACAATTACGATGATCTTCTACAAAAATCTTATAATGTGTGGTAAGATATCTTAGACATTCTCAAAAAAACTAAGTACCTACCTCTGTTTACCTATTTATGGTCACTTTTTCACTTTTTTTTCCTTTATATAAGTACGATAAATTACGTTTATTAGGCAAAAATTTTTTTGTTTGCCTAATTTTTGTAGGGGTTTTTTTTTTTTTATTTTACGCTCTGCACGAAGACTTTCTGGTATGGTAAATATAATCAGATTAAAACTGCCTTTGAAATAAAAGAAATCTTAAAAAAAAACATGTCGCTCTATCGGAACACGAAATATCACTGTGATTGCAGCCTTCCATAGATAAATAAGTAGGTATAATTGAATCTGCTTCGCCCGCATAAAAAAGAAGCCATACAACTAAAAATATACCAAAACCCTTTTAGAAAAATAAAAAAACGCCCACATAAAACCCTCACCCTAAACTAAAATTGTTCCAGAAATATTAAAATAGTCAAAAGAGTTAAATTTAAAACGGAGGGTACACAAAAAATGTAATCCCAATACTAACACAGCTGTGCGGATCAAACTGGTTTTTGGACAAAATGTGTATTTTCATTATTCATTTCTTTTACAATCTTTTTTAGTTTTGAAAAATAAGATGCAATTTAATCGAATCAATTTAATCGAATCAATCTTATAAAATGTGAGATAGGATCAGCGCTATTTTTCCCCGCACCAAGCCATAGATAAAAGTATTATATATCTACCTATAGATAACATATAATTCCGTATTTCAGTATAACAATTTTAGACTCAGCCTTTAAGTTATTATTAGATATTATTTTGTTTAGAGTCTAGTTTTAAGTTACGTGTATTTATTCTTTGTAAACAAAATAATTTTGAGATCCAACGATAAAAACTTTTTATTCATAAATTCCAAAATACGTTGTATTGTTTAATAGTGGCAAAGGGAGCGCCATGACGAAAGCAATTTAAAAATGGAAGGGTTTCATTTTTAGTTCCAATTTTAAAAAATGAGCTCGCGACGAGTGATTTGACGATTCAGACGGATTGTAAAATGGATTTCGATATGCGAGATGAAACCAGTCACGTTTGATTTTATTTTAGGGTTGGCAGATTAGAATGTTTTTTTGAGTTTTTACAGTAATTATTTAAGTTTATAGTGAATTAGGCAGTAAGTATTATTTTATACTAACTCTATAGGTGCAAATTCCAAAGTTTTTTTTCTATTACTACAGCTTTTTAAATATGAATCCACCTAAAAGCTTAATCGGGTGCTTGCCAATGTATTATTACTAAAATGCTTAATTTAAATCACACACAATTATTAAACTAAGTAAGTACTTATACTAAATAACATTGAATGAATCACTTAAGTTGATTAGGTAAAAGCTAACACCAATACCGTGTTACAAAAAAAGAATTCCTGAAAACCCTCATCCACTTGAAACATGTTACTTTCAAGTAATTTCACTTGTGCATGAGTGTATGAACCCTTCTGGAATAATGCTTCTCACACACACACACACACATTGCCATGGCCGCAGATGTTGATTCCATAAAATAATATTTCATGTAAAGCACTAACCGCCGACCGAGGGCGGAAGGATTGCGTTCTATTTTTATATTTCGAAGCAATTTAAACATGGAACAAGACTCTTTGTGAGTTTTACGTTTTCAATTTCTCAATGTAATGCAATTTAAAGTTTATTCTTTTGTGATTTCGTTACAAAACTAAATGACTATTGCAGAATGTCAAGTAATTATTAACCTCTAAAGCAGTTTGAAAATTTCGCTCGTGACCATTCGTCAATTAAATCGACTGCACGGACTCGTTATTAAGGCGAATAAAAAAGAAATAAATCTTCAGTTGAGTTTTAAAAAGCTCCGTTTCGAAGTAAAGAATGTTGTGTACAATCTCAGTTCGGACAAAAAAGTGACAACAAATAAAAAAGGGACGCAACACGGCCAAGGAACAGATTATCAGCGCTAAAAGGGTTGCTCCCGCGCTCTCTTTCTTTTGTTCCTACCAAATTCAAACTTTGAATCCGTACAAGGAGCGTTCGAATGCGAATTCTATTTTTGAATATTCTACCGAGAATTTTTAATTAATGCCGTTCGCCGCGCTCGTATTTTTTAAAATTCGTATTCTGTTTTAAATCGAGTTCGATATTCAATTTTTGCGTTCGATTTCAGCGTTTTTTATTTATGTTGTGCGATAATGACGTTTCGTCTTTAAGTGCTTTATTTCGATTGCCGATTTTATTCCGATGTTCTCCTTGAAGGTCGGTAGTTTTAGTGATTAATGGTTCAGATATGTGGAGTGCTTTTTAAACGAAAATATTGAATTTAATGATGTTTTGTGAAACTCTCCGCGATCTGTTTTTGTTTTAGGCCGCGTGGGCGTTCTATAGGCGGTCTCAATGACATATTAATGTTCCACATCATAGATAGCTGCATTATCGATCGCTTATGCACTCGAATCGGAAGGTTCTTTTGTGTTAAATATCATATTCATTATTGTTACTGAGGGTCAGTCGGTCATTGCTTTCTTCAACGAAGAATTAAACGTTCATTCTAATACAAATCAACACTGCTATAAAAGGGCGTTAAATAGTCATAAAGGTTGTATATTAGTATGTGACAGACCATGCACTCTAAACGAGTAACCAATAACTCGCATTAAGGGGTCACTTGACGCATCGCGCATCAAACGCAGTCAGCATACTCAAGTCGTTGACCTCAATATGCAAATGCGGAGTCTCATAATCACTGAAATCGATTCATCTATTTGAGATTAGTCACAAAAAATACATCGGTGACTTACATAGAATCGTTAAGTCGCAGAGCAACCGAAATATAGATTTTAATAGCACGTATCAAATAGTAATCGTTCGATCGTATAATGGCTTCACTTAATATTCCATTTTCAAAAATATTTGAATCGTCATGCTCGTTCCATTCCTTTGTACTGGCAACACGGATGCGGCTATCAGATCTTAAAATGGGAAATCGATCGATCTTTCTTATTGGGTTGAAAATAAATTTGAATTTGGAGTTTAATTTGAGTTACATGTCTGTGAGGTAATTAAAATAATTGTTGGAAGATAATGTATTGCTGTATGAAACTAGAGTGTGTTGCTTTTCTAATAATCTTTAATTGTCTTTATTTTCTTTCTCTTTATATAACTTTCTAATATACCTACCTAATGTTCTTGTTCTTCTTTCAGGTACTTCATCATCTCGGAAGTTAAAGAATCAAAAGAGCACGTGAATATAGAACAGTGAGTCGTCATCAAAACCGGTTGGAATAAAAAATATTGTGCAAAATAACCCCAAAATACGCAGTCCTGTCTGTGCCCTATCGTCCCCACATGTAATTTTATTAATCCCCCTCCCTTAAAGTTTATTTTAAAAATGGAAAGCTAAGCGCATTCACAAAAATAATTGATGATGGCTGGACGCTCCCCTTTTAATCTCATTGCCCTGCGTACACCTACGGATTAGATCATGCAAAGTTCAAAATATAGGCACGAATATAATAGTAATGATACGTTACTTTGTTTTACGATGCAGTAAGTACTTACGCGGAAAGATGAACATTTCGAACGTACTTTTCCAAACTTGAAATTCGAATCGGACATTTAAAAATGCAGCCAAACTGGCCACTAACCACCCGAGAAAATGATTGATCGCCAAAAAAGTTTTACCTCGTTCGTAAAAGAGTTAAAAGCCTTCAATTTTCAAATTCCTTTTAAAATTTTTGAGAGCATTGAAGCTTAATTAGACCGCAGCTTTATTCTTTAATTACAATCGAATGTGTATAATTACAACTGGGAATCGAATTCGGGTGTATTGATATTTAAAATAAAACTCATGTTTTTGTTCGTCGATGGTTGAAACAAAGAGGCGGTAATTCGTATGAAGTGACTTGCGTTTAGAACGTTCTTTGTCTGTCCATCTGTATTCACAAAACGATGTATTTAATTTTTTTTATTAGTTTCCGAACATAATTATTGAAGTTTATAATTGCGTTCGGTGAGATTAGATGTCGATTGTGGCAATAACAATGTGTTCTAAGTTTAATTTAAATTCTAAATTTTGTATGGTCAGCGCCGCGCCAAGTAATCTTCGTTTGACACTGGGCACTAATGTTTCCCACAAAGAGCTGTGCTATGAATTAAAAAAGTATTTAAAGTTTTGTGCGTTGTTTTAATCTAAATACCTAATATAAGTGAACGACACATCCATTTTGCTGGCTTATTCCAGAAACCCCTTGCATGTTCCTCTTGCGAAGGGGATTGCTCAGTTGCTTTAGTTATTTAGATAGTTTTTAGCCCATAAAACTTTAAACCTATATTTCTATTTCAAATAATGAGTCATTCAGAATTTCTGAGTCAAAACCTCTTTCGCATCCGTTTTTTTCTCCGAATACATTGTACTTATTGGGTATTTTTTTAAATTTTACCAATATTGCAACAATGATAAATCCTGGCTGTGCGGCTTGCTGATGAATTATTTATGAACAACTTTATACTTCCCGACACAGTGGTTTCGCCACAAAAGCGAACGTTTTTGGATATAAACTCATCGAAAAACGCCTTTTAAACACAACATTAACATTATTTATGCTGAAAGCGAGTAACCGGGTTGTGCCAGAGTTGAAATTTTTGAACGAAAATTGTTTTGAAGACACTTTATCGATAAGGTCCTACATAACGGCTCGAAGTGCATATTTAGTTTAGCACTAGGTACTACAGAAGTTGCTATGGTTAGTTAAAATCATTTTGATTGAAATAAATACGAAAGCTGATTCATGAAATCTACTGTCTTAATAAGTAAATTCTAAAACTAGAACTGTAGAGCTTTATTTATTTCACAATGACTCGGTGCAGTGGCTTTTACTGCTTAACAACATCCAAGCAGTACAGTCAAATTAATAAGTAACCAAAAAAAATTGTCGGTGTGTTAGAGTGCATTCAGATAAGGATGAAAAATCTTAAAGAGAAAATAACTTCAGACTCGGATTAGCTTTCTGTTCAACAATATGACCGAATTCCACGAAAAAGGCTGACTTTATGAATACCATATTTAGTTACCGAAAAACAACCAAAAAAAGCATGTGACTTTAAAACTCTTTCGAAAATCGATGATCGTCGTGAGACTGCATTGTTTATTTCAACTTTTGAGAAACTCGAATGTAAACGAAAATTGTTAAAAAAGTTACGGTTTTGTTCAATTCAGTTTCATTAAGTTTTTATTCGTTTTGTAAAAACATTTTTTTAGATACCATTACGAGGAAACCATACGAGTTTATGAGATTTGAATATTTTTATTATGTAAGTATTTCAACGTACAATTCGCAAGTTTCAAACAGATTTCCTGCACAAAAAAATTAACCATAAAATAAAAATTTGTATTCGCGACGAAAGACATCGCCTTAACTAGAAACTATGCGTAAATGTTAAACTTATAAATGGTAAGTGACCGTTACTAAAATATGGAAACGGATATAATGTACCTACTAAATATAAAATTTTTAAAAAAATTGGAAGTATAATTATAATTATGCATAGATATAAATGAAATGATTAAATGATGTGAACTAAGTTTCTCGTGTTGAACTTTTTCAGTAGGTACCTAGTGCTTAAACTTATTACAATCTTATTACATACCTCATTAGGTATGTATGGTAAGTATAGATGGTACAATGATAGGAACTTAAAGATAATTAATTATAGTCAAAAGCCAAATTTTTAGAAGCCAAGAATACTTATTTCATGTTAGAAACTCAAGAATTAGCTAAACAGGTTATAAAAACCATAAGGATAATTTTAGAATCGTAAGGATCATTTAGAATCGTCTTATTCTAGGTAATTCGGTTCAGTAGTTAGGGTTATAAATAGAAATAACTGAAAAAAACATACCATCCACGAGCACGAAATTGCGTATCTTTCCTGTGACTTTATAGTGGTGTTTATAGTCACTAGAACATTCCTAATGAACTGCCATCATCACCATCTGATGATGAAGCCGGTAATCGAATTTAAGTCTGTTTTTCTAGTTTTTTAAACTTATAAATTATTGTTTGGTCCTTTTCATAAAGAAATATACTAAGGGCGGCTTGCACCAGAATCGCTAAACACGTTTAACTCTTAAATAGTATTTAGCGAGTTGTCAAGTCATACAAATAGGTACGTCAGATTTAAATCCATTTAGCTGTTAAATACGTTTAGTGATTCTGGTGCAAGACGCCCTAAACGTGTTTAACAGCTAAATAAATTTAAATCTGACGTATTTATATGACTTGACAACTCGCTAAATACTATTAATATTTAAACGCGTTTAGCGATTTTGGTGCAAGCCGCCTTAGAGGTAATAAACACTATTTTAAAATTCGATAGCAACACCGCTTGTCGTTAGCAACAGTGAATAAGTACGTTATATTCATAAAACCGCGTCCTATATTGATTTCCCTCGCAGGCGGAACACTAAAGAACAATCGGAAAACGCCAACACGTACTGTCGATAGCGCAACGGATTCGAAATTTTAAATAGTTCCATAAACTTGTGCCATACTGACAAATATGGCACATCGCATGGCACAAGTGCTATGAATATGGCACAGAGCTACTCGCTTTGTTTCCCGTTTTTGATCGTAGCAAGTCCTTATTATGCGGGTTACGCATGCGTTATTGAAGTTTCACAATAGCTGTGGCAATATAGCGGGTAGAATCGCTGTCCGTCGTGCAGTTTCTTTTTTTAACCCCTGACGCAAAAACGACGGGGTGTTATAAATTTGACGTCTGTTTGTCTGTCTGAAGCAACGTAGCTCCTGAACGGATGAACCGAAATTGATTTTTTTTTTGTTTGAAAGTTGAATTAGTCGGCAGTGTTCTTAGCTATGTTTGATTAAAATCGGCCCAAGAATCGGGGGTTTTTTTAATTTTTAATTTAATTGCTTGTTATTTACTAATAAATATAGGATGTATCTAGCGAACGTCTGCTTACACAGTATGATTGATTTTTGTTGTAGTTTGAACTTTTAACCGTGTGATGAAAGTTTTTCGAGAAATAAATTGTGTGGGGATTTTTTTGGAAAAGTAAAGTTTCGTAGCTCTGCTACGCCATCTCGTAGACCTAGGACTACAGTCTTCGTAGACCAATTTGTTTGATAGTGCTATCGATTCTGTTGTTGCATTTTTCTAAACTAACCTAATTTGACAGCGCTAAAATTATAGCTGTCTTTATCGTTTCAGTTTATGAGAAAGGGACGGCAACATTTTTAGTGCTGTCAAATTAGGTTAGTTTAGAAAAATGCGACAACAGAATCGATAGCATTACTAGTATAAGTACTATGTTCTTTATCTACTTAGTATATTAGTCACAAGTCATAGCGGATCTTTATCCCTCTGAAGTTAGGTGCAACAAACGATTGCGCATGTACTGTTATGCGGGAAAACTAGCTTACCTCCAAACGCAGATACTTCAGAGAGACAAAGATTCGTTGTGACTACTGTACTTATGATAATGTAAATATATCTACGTACAAACAGTTTTTACATATAGACAAAAGTGCATTTAGAATTTTGAGTGTAAATTTCACAGAAACCAAACATAAAACAATAACTGGTATTTAGTATTCATAGCGCGGGTTCGATTCCCGCTCACGTAGGTACCTTAAAAAATTCCATCGTCGCTTATTGCTACTTTCTACGCCATTTTTGGCGCTTTTAATTGAGAAAATCTAATATCAATTTAATTTTAGTCCGATTAGCTTTATGGTTTCGTAAGAGACGCTAAATGAATTACAAATAGCTAGTAGCAGGTGTTTTTTTTCAACAATTGAAATGTCCAGATTTACTACTTATGCATAATTATGTTTGTTTTGGTTTATTTATGCAGGAAAATCAACTGAACATACAGTCAGTGTCTTGGGCACGCTTCCGATTGGTACTGATTTGGATCAGTTGAGCTATCTATAAATCGTTTGCAACGGTAGATAGCTCAACTGCTTCATGTGTGTTTTGTACATATTATAAATATTACATTAGTCATAATTTTCTTTGTGAATAAATCCTACTTCACTGAAAATTACTATTTGAATGTCCAACATAATAAAACACACGCATTCAAGTACTTTCAGACCCCATCCAATGGCCGACTAAT
Organism: Gandaritis pyraliata; assembly: GCA_947859175.1. Classification (NCBI taxonomy): domain Eukaryota; kingdom Metazoa; phylum Arthropoda; class Insecta; order Lepidoptera; family Geometridae; genus Gandaritis; species Gandaritis pyraliata. The sequence continues at coordinate 2,487,067 of OX401875.1, read as the reverse complement.
TTAATTGAATTCACAATCTATCATAACTATACAAACTTCATCATTTACATACAAAATTCAACCTTCAATAACGAAGTTTAGGTTTAAATTCGTTTGAGATCGTGAAGCTGCGCCTCTGAACGCGCTACAAATTGGTGACTTCCTCGAAGATTTTTATTTTTATTGATAAAAGCGACTGACGACAATAATTGTACGGATTTGGTCTTGAATTGACCGAATCACGACGGATGACCTCAATATTCGGCCACATAACGTGTCCGTGTTATTACCAGGTTGGCGCTACATACAGGGTTAAATTCAATTCTAAATTCAAATCTTTGGCTGTTTCTTTATTAGTTTTTTTTTTATGTTGCAAAATTAAATGTTGGCACTAGTTGCAATGTATTGCAACCTTGTATCATAGAATAACTAATGTACTTACCAATCAAATCATAATTATAATTAAAAGAAATAAGTAAGTACTACTTTTAAGTATAATTATGATTTGATTGGATCAGTTGAGCTATCTATAAATCATTTGCAACGGTTTGTAGATAGCTCAACTGCTTCATGTGTATTTTGTATTATTATAAATATTGTAAATACTGTATTAGTCGTAATTTTCTTTGTGAATAAATTAATCCTACTTCTAATTAGTACCTACTTACACTAGAATCATCATTATATTCTGTTCATACTTTAAAATTATATTTCGTAAATAAATAAATTTATTTATATTTCAAAACGCAATGAATGGGTACGAAATATCGATCGCGAATAACATTATCACAGAGAGTTAATCTTATAACCAGAAATAGTACAGACTCAAACATGCAAAGTTTCACCCCATTTTGAAACAGTGTTAGTGTCAAATTTTCCATCGGCCCCGCGTCCACTTACGCAACCCTTCCAAAAAAACTAAAAATAAAAAACCATAGGGGTCTTTTAAAATCGTTATTATAATCTCGGACGCCATTTTTGCCTATTGGGGACGCGCCCTTCAATTTTAAATCTTTTTTTAACAAAAACCCCTTTGATGTTTATGCATTTCGGCAATATCTCCCGGTTGGCTAGATACGCGACATTTGGCCATTTCGAGGATTTCGTTGATGCATATTCGAGATTAAAACTTTAATACTCGCCCACCCATCGGATTTGTTGCCAATTTATTTGATGACGACTCATTGCTCGATTCACTTTTGTTATACACGTTGCTCACGTCTATCACGTCTCGTTGGTTTGTGTAATTATTTTTTTAGAGTTTTTTAAATACAATGTCGGCAATACCGGAGTATGAACAATCAGTGCCAACGTAACCTCCTATTAATCAAACTCATTTAAGGCACGAAAAAAAGTCGTGTGGGAAAACAGTACGTATCCAACCAACGCATTCCAAATTCGAATGAATCTGAAAGACGAGTGAGATTTGTAAAGAGAATGAGATTTGAAAATAGAACGCGCCATTAGGACTGCATACAATAGTCTCATTGGTCGATTTGAAAAAGGAACAATTTGTTAAACGTCAAAATAACTTTTTATTTGAGATGTAATGAAACACTCGCTCAGTGTGGTGTCTAGTGTACAATCTTTTAGCTTTTTGTCGGATCTCACAGGTCGTTTCTCATTTGTTTTGTATGTTCAATGTACTTGTTGATGGTTAAAATTCAAATAAGTAAGAATGTGAGAGCCGAGGGCTCTGAGAATACTGGCCTCGTGTCTAACAACGTCTATTATCGATATAATTACAAGTTATTAAACAAGGAAGCAGAAATTCTAACGTATGTTGGTTAAAATAAAACTATTCAAGCATAAAATGAAGAGAAAAAATTAGAACAATGTATTGGTACATAGATTTGTTAATTTATAGTTGGTATGTTCCGTGCATTTTTTGCGGTCGCTGCCTACGCACTCAATACATCGTGCATTCAATTTTGTACTGTCATACTTTCTATCTCCAAAACGTTTATCGGCGATCACAAACACGAGCAATGACATGAAACTATCAATATTTCTAATAACGTTTAAAAACAAAGTAGGTATATTAGTTTCTTATAAGAACGAGGCGGCCATATTAATCATTGGAACGAATTTCCGTGCACCATGTCATACGTAGTTCGTTTATTAAAAATGTGACGTATCAAGATCAACATCTCATAGGAGAGTGGGACGGTGGAATTGCAGAGGCGTGATGAGTGAAAGAGATAGACACTTGCTGACATTTCAACGGGTCATCAACCCTACGGGCGTCCTGCTCTAACGAGAATTCGAAGATTTGATTTGAATTGTTCCTAATTTGAAATATTGGCTCGTTCGATCCGGCCAACAATTTTATAATGTACAGATTTTTTATAACGTTTCACATGGTTTATTAAAATTTATTTTTAATAGATATGCTGTTATGGAGCTTCCGTTTGATGTTTTAATGGGTCGGGTTACCCATAAAAGAAGAATAAATGGTGAAACATCGTTAGACAATTTGTGTTTTTACAAAGATTAATGAAGAGCAATAAATACCGTTTGAACTAAAACACCGACTTTAGCTTTTTATTTTTTAGTAGTTGCCAAGTTGTTTACGGAATTTTATGTTTCGAACGATTAGCTTTTCCTCTTTTTGAATTAAGAACAATCTAGTTGAGCTGTCCATTCTTTTTTCAAATTTTTTTAATCTTAAAAGAGTGCTTTTTAACAATTAAGTAGGTACTTACGTAATAAGTGCAACCAGTTTTTATTAATAAAACACTGAATAATTTTCTTTTATAAAACCTGTAGTTCTTAAGAACTTTAACTGGCTCTAATGATTCAATTAATCTCTTTCTGTATCGCTTCTACTAGCAGTATTTTTTTTAAATTATGAATAATTCCGAAACGTCCATACCATAAGTCGGAATTAAAATGCACGAACACAGTTCTATCGAGACAAAAGCTACAAAAATGTTAAGCAGCAACTATAGGGGAATCATAAGGCATCATACATAACAGGTTATCTCGATCCATTTATGGCGATGTAATCCTATTGTGTGATCCTGCCTTTACAAGTTTGTGTGTGTGCGCTTTTATAGAATACACAATAATACAAATACATTATAAAATGTGTTCAATCATTAATTTCGCCGGTAATTGAACGAGTTGCGATCTCAACAGCAAAAAGCTGATGTTTCTCCGAATCCCAACGAAGTATTAAAGTGTACCGATCAGAGGGGTAATCAAGAACAAATCTGCCAGTCGCCGCGTTACCTAAAGATATTCGAATCATATTGCGCGTCAACGACAGCTCGACTATCAAATGTTGTAGCGTCACCGCGCAGTGTATCTCGGATACGCTAGCGTTACGTTTTACGATTATCACATATATTCGTGACCAAGGCACAGATGACGGAGTCGACATCTTGAATTTATACGTTCGTAAAATTCTTTTGTCAAAACGTTGCAGTTCCGAATAAAGTGGCGGTTGGATTCTTTACCGAAATCAACGCATAAGCTTTTTCTACCGGTTATTATGTCGCTAAAATATCGTGGAAAAGTAAGTCACGGCACGTCTTCAGTGGACGTGCTCAGGGAGACAATACATTGTTATAGACAGTGGTTAGGGTTGCCACTTAACATCAGGTGGGCCATTGGCTCTTCCCATCATTAAGGGCAACTTGCACCAGAATCGCTAAACGCGTTTAACTTTTAAATAGTATTTAGCGAGTTGTCAAGTCATATAAATACGTCAGATTTAAATCTATTTAGCTGTTTGCAACGGTGTGTAGATAGCTCAACTGCTTCATGTGTATTTTGTAAATATTATAAATATTGTAAATACTTTATTAGTCATAATTTTCTTTGTGAATAAATGATAATTTAGCTGTTAAACACGTTTAGTGATTCTGGTGCAAGCCGCCATTAGTAGTGTAAAAAAAGTCAATGTGTAGTGTGTAGCTTAAAATGTCAGTCAATTTATATATTACTTAATAATAAAATAAAATTTTAACCTAGTCGATTGCATATTTTTTGAAAAAACTAAAGAAAGTTTGATAATTCTATCGATAATTGTCGATAAAAAACGTCTACCGAATTGATGAATTATCAGCAATCAGCTACCATTCCAGTTTTCTATTATTCATTAGTTCATTGTTGCGTGGCGGTGTGGCCGACTGTGCTGCAACGCCCTGAATTTCGGTAACTGCCTTTACATTAATAATTACTTCTCAAAATAATGCTAAGTTTGATGCACGACCGAGATAAGAACTGGTACCGTCGGCAAAGCTACCAGATCTCTTACACGTTAGAGTTGTTACTAACCGGCTTTTTTAACCGTCCAGTCGGCTATTCCGGCTTTTTTGTCCGACTATGAAAATTGCCACCTAACATTTTTTTATGCCATCGTTAGGCAAACAGGCTTACGGCCCACCTGATGGTAAGCGGTTACCGTAACATAAGAGGTATTGTCCATTCGTTGCCAATGCCTACCTTGTAGGAGTCTCTATAACCTTTTCTTGAATCATTTGGGTTATTCAAATCAACAATACTGATTTATCAACTTAAGTAACTTGGTCTATTTTTAACCAACTTCAAAAAAGGAGGAGGTTTCGTTCATGTGCACGAAATTGCGCATTTACTTTCCTGTGACTTTTTAGTGGTGATTATGGTCACTAGAACATTCCCAATGAACTGTCATCATCATTCATCATCATGATGAAGCCGGTAGTCGAATTGAAGTCGGTTTTAATAATTTTTTAAACTTACTAATTATTTTTACAAAGCTTGAGTTTTGAGACTAGATTTGTAAAATCGATCCTACAATATTTTACAGATTAAAAATATTACAATTACCGGTTTCATTCCTATCTGGTGACTAGTTAAGAACAACACAGTAAGTTCACGTTCAATCACTGTATTCAATCAATGCGAACGATTGCCTTTCGTCCGAACTCGAGCTACTGTGTCGCAGAGTGACCACAGAGTTTGAACGAACGGGTTCATTCAATGCGTAAGCAGATTTCATTCTTATTTAAAAATATTTTATTAAAATTGGATACCCAACACGGTTTACACTGTATTTAGAAAATACATAGATACCTAGATATTTAGGAGTTTTAGTATTTTTAAATAAATAACCTATTTTGTTTTGAAAGAATGATTAGTTCTAAATCAATATTCTAAACCTAAAAATTATAATCTGGTATTTTCTAGGTTATACTTATACAATTTTTAGTTGTTTTTGAGATATCTAATATTTTTCTTTGTTTTTAAGCATACGAAAAAAATTATGAAGTGCTTAGTACCTACTCAATAATTTCCTCTTCAACCCATAGTGCGAGCTTGTAATATTAGAGAGTCTGGTTACAAACTATGCATTTCCCAAGTTTTATCAAAATAAACTAAGCCTAACAATGCGTACGCAGTAAGATACAAATAAATACATTTATCGTACATTTTAAGGTACAATATGGGTTCGTACCTATTTGTAAATCATAAAGTACAAAAGTTCTATAGCTTGTTTTCGCTCTAAACGTGAGCTTACTATTGCATAACTTAATTTCATGCAGTGTCAGGATCAATCACATAGTCTTAAGCTTCGGTTCCTTAAGAACCAGTTGCCGTCAATGACGGTCGTTTTATTACGGAGTAACGCTAAACGTTACTAAACTTAGCTTTATTAGCATGATTAGCATGGTATGGACACGTAATGAGGAGGGATGAAAGTCATATCACGAAAAAGTTATGAATATGAGTCTGACTGGGTACTCAGGTAGAGGAAGGCCGAAGAAGAAGTGGTTGGATTGTGTGAAAGAGGATATGAATGTGAGAGGAGTAGATTCTGAGTTGACGAATGATAGGAGCGAGTGGAAGAAGAAGACATGTTGTGCCGACCCCACCTAGCGCGGGATAAGGGCAGGGAAATGATGATGCTAAACGTTACTAAACTAAATGGTGTAGAACTACAACTGATTTTAGTCGTTACGTATAATTATTTATATTGTACTAAAGTGTACCTACTTAGAAAAGGGTCAAGGATACAGATATTTTTTTATTTTATTGTGTTATTTGTAAGATTACGGTCGTTATTGACGGTCACCGTTTCACAAGAACGAAATGACTTAGGTAGCGGCAGATCAATCAGATTGTTTTTGTTGACACGACACGAGACATGTGTGTGTGTACTGTGTATGTGACGTAATGCACACACGTTTACTGATTGTACGATTGTATTGATTTATGATTATATCAACGAAAACTTAAATGGAAATTATGTAATGGTTTTGATTCTTAATGCACGTATGTGCATTAAGAATTAAAACTAATACATATTCTTGATTATAATCAAGTATCTAACACTTTAATTTTTTTATGCATCGCCAATGGCCCACCTGATGTAACTAAAATAAGTGGTAAGCACTGCCTATAACGATGCATTGCCTCATTGAGCACGGCTACTGAAGACGTGCCGGTGTTAAGTAAGTGCTTGTAATAGCACCGGCACCCATACCCTTCAAACCAGAACACAGCAATGCGAGCATCACTGTGCGGCGGTAGAAATGGTGGTAGTACTTCCCCTGACAAGCTTTATCACAAAAAGCTCTACTACTACAAACTATTTAATTTTAAACACAATACACATGGTTCGAAGGACCAAATGGTAATCACGCAAGTATGAGTTTTTACCGGATCACCCACTAACATAACAAATTGAAATTAATGTTTTGGTTGTTGCAAAAAAACAAACAAAACCCAATCATACAAAATACTCGGAACAATCAATCAAATCTAGGTATTTGTTTTACTCGAAAAAATTTAAAAACCGTTTTTGCGGACTGTACGTGGCTACTTTTAGTAGGTATCATAAATTATGGCGCTCAGAACTAATAGCAGATTCTTGTCAAAGTAAACAAAATAACGAAATCGTAGAGAACCTTATCAAAATCAATTAAAATAGATATGTAGTATAAACAAGAAACATTTGCGTAATAAAACATGGGCAATTAAATCAATAACTACTCACTCGAGATATCTTGTCTGTGTTCAAGATAAGCTATTTTATGTTTTCAAAAATGGAACGTGAAATTCAAAAATGGAATGGTACATGCAGAGAAGCTATTTCATATTTTTTACTTTTTCCGTGGATAGTTTAGTGCCTACGTTACATCTCCCAATATAAAAAGTTGCTGAACAATAAAAAATTTGTTTGTTTGGTATGTTTGTCTGATTAGTCCACCGAAGTGAATAAGTAAGTAGGCAGTGGTAACGAAGAAGAAGTGGAAATAAGTAGCTCATATCACATACCATAAAAACTGATGACACATGAACTGTGAAAACACATAATTTCTGCCATTAAAAAGGCCAAAAGAGAGACCAAGAACGGAACCTTACTCAAGAATCCAATAAAAATTCCCATACAATGTAGATATACATACATACAATCCAATATCGATGAATTTTCGTACTCTGTAAGAAAATTTCCACGCAATACTTAACACAATACGCGACTGTTATTGCTGACAGTGTCAAGAGTACACATCTTTATTGGATGTTACATCCAATGTCAGTTAGTTCATTCAATACCCGCACAATATTAAAATAATTTGGCGCTAGGTTTGCATTGAAGAGCAAAAAACGCCACAAATTCAATACCGATCGATCGGAATCATCGTCAAGAGTTAAGCTGGCCACAGATAAAAAATGTCATACGCTAGATCAAGTAAAGAAAATATTTTGAGTGACAGTGACAGCATAGAAATGTGAGAATAATAAGATCGACTGACGATATAAAGGGATAAGGAAGTTCTTCTCAGCATTGTGTAGGTTCGTAGGTTGGAGACGATAAAAACCGCGTGTAGAAACTAGTTAAAATATATAATTATGCTAACTTGCGTTGCCGGGGGCACTTACGGTACTCGTGATCCAAATGTCTGGTCTGTCAGATTCCGATTAGAAATTTTGGTTTGATGGAAAACAGTTATTAAACGTCAATTATTGGACGCAGCGTGCTTTTTTTATTTAAATAACATAATGTTAACGTTGATATAACTGTTTTAAGATTATAATGGTTATTAAAAGCACATTTTACGCAACATGATCGTTTTCTTAACTACAGTTTTTTTAATGACTGTCATAATTTGTACATAAGAATCCAATTGTGAAAGATTGTAACTTTTATTTTAGATATTTTTTCCGACATATAAAAAATCTCTTGTGACAACCCTAGCTTGACAAAGAGACACTTGTGTTTTTATACAAATCTTATAAATACAAAAATTTGAAAATGTAAATTTTTACCTTTTGGAGTGTTTGCTGTGTTCTTAAAAACTTAAAAGTATGCTTACATTAAAGATCAACATTTAAAAGTGCTACTTCAAATTATATTTGTGTTTCTTAAATGCCTTTGAGGAAATGAAAATATTATTATCTTGCATTTTCTTTATCTTAGTTAGCTACGTACCTATCAAGTAATTACATATTTGCATTATATTCTGCTTAATATGCCTTAATAAAACATTTAGATACAATCTAGTTACTCGAACAATACCTACTCATTTATTTGCATAGTAGTAAAGTACCTACTCGCAGTTCAGAAATAAATTTTTGATGAGCAGCAGTTTCAATAGTCTATGGCCTTACATAACTGTTTTTTTACAAAGTTGGTAATATTACGATCACTCTAATAACGTACTACAACCAGCAATCAAGATTACATAAAAATAGAAAACAGAACGTCCGAAACAGGATTTCAAATATCGAACGCCAAAAAAACAATACTCCATCATTATCTGATATAACTAGCCAGTCTCGTTACTGATCGAATCGAACCTCATGTATATGAGGAGGAATTTCAAATACAGAACCCCAAAAAACCATTATGATTGATTGTCAACCAATGACAATCGTACTATTCAAATTCTATCAATTTGAATTTCGAACGGGTTCTTTTCCTGTTGAGCGTGTGTTCTGCCAGCATTTTTATTGGAAAATACAATCTTTTTTTAATAATAATACATAGAAACACCCAGATATTATTTTCATACCTAGATCTGCATTATGCAATAGATATTGATATTGACTCTACATTGATTTCTATTAAAATCATTCGTCAACCTCTTTACTATAATAGATGTTAAAATAAAATACTTGGTGAATTATCTTATTGTGATGAATAACATCGTAACAGTAATGTAAATCATTGTGATAATATGATATCACTTAACATCAGGTAAGATCGCGGTCAAACGCTTGCCTATAAATTATAAAAAAATGTTGCTCATTCAAGACATTTTGATAAGATTGTTTTTGATTAAAACACAACGATGCAGAGCAATTCAATTTAGTTTTGAATCTCAATAAAAATAACCCCATATCCGCCTTACAGGAAAGTAACCCAATATTACTTACAAGGCATTCAACTTAACCATTGGAGCGTTTAAAGCCATATGTTTATCTTATAATTACAGTAGTGTGCGTGTATTCGTCTGTGTGGGTGTCGTAAGTACGTAATTAAAGTATGGAAATAGTAATATTCGTTTTGAAGTGTTTTCACTATAAAACGTTCGAGTGGCTGGGAACACTCTAGTGTCAATGACCTCTTAGATTTTTTCCCCTTCTGTTATAATAACAGCTCTGTTTACTGACTAGCGTCTGTTACCTTTTTCAAATTTGGAATCTACAAAGAAACATTTTCTTGGAATAATGATGTTATGCATAATCGTTTGCTTAGATGTGTTACAGTTCAGCTTAATTGAGTCCAGTTTTATAAGCAAACTTTTTAAAAACCTTCTAGTTCGAATTTAGAACTGACCATTCCAAAACTAATAAGAATCTTTTGTCCCATTCAAATGTCGATTGAATTAGAATTCGGTATACATGCAACAGACTTTTAAATAAGTAGAGACGTGTTTTTCTTTACAAAATAAAAGGTCAGAAGTCGTAAACCGTGCTCTTGTTAGGCCACATTGTGTTCGTGTCTGTAATTTATCATATTCGAAACATTGAGTTTTAAATTCGCAACAATCAACAAAAACAAGTTTACGTTTTTTTTTGTGTAATTAGGTATTACCAAAGCGGTTATATAGTAACAAGTGTGGCGAAATTTGAATAGAACTGTTAGCGAGTCCATTAATCTTTTTTGATCTGGAACTGTCTATTTAAGAAAAATGTGTGTTGTAAACTTGTGACGTCACTCGCCGTAGGTAATAATTACTAATTTACATTTAGAATGGTTACATTTATTAAAAAAAAAACTAAAGCTATATTAAGTAGTTTTTGTACCAACTAGTTTCAGCGAGGAATCTCTAAAGGAATCAAAGAGGTCTTTTTTGATTTATTTTTGGTTATGATCGAGAAAGACAATTTAAAATTATATTAGATACTTTGTATGGTCAAACCCCGTTACATCAATCTAATAACATTTTTTGTACTTAAACGAATATTATGAAAATAACTTACCTAAGTACTGTTCATAAAACCATCGTGTATCAATCAGTAAGTACAATTTTATAATGACACAAATGATCATAAAAACATCATGGCATGAAATTGTAAGTAGAAATAGCGCGTTCCATATTTGAAATTCGCGTGGCGAGTTCGCCTTTTTATTTGAATTCGGAATCGTGTATTCGTGTATGCTCTATTGTGTAGTAAATGGAATTCCATGAAATCTACATTGCGTATTATTTTGTTAATGTGTCCATTTTGTAGAGACCTGCTCTAACTGTAATATTGTTATTGATCACGGCTCTTTTCATACTGGTTAGAAGTAGACGCAAATAATTCTTTGCAAATTATTTAATAAGATCCCGCAGTCGATAAAATTGCCGATGTTTTTTGCGAAACACGATATTTTTTTGTGAAATCCGTTAAGTATCTATAAACTTTATAAAATGAATAGTTTATATAATGTTGCCCTCGTTTCTATGTGATTTTTAGTAAGTCGACAAGTATTTTATAGGCGAATTAACGTAATAAAATCGTGAATTGCTGTTAAAAGTCATTTATTTGATTTTGCACTAATTGGATTATTCTAGTTTTGTATTACCAACATCGTAAAAATAAAAGTTGTTTTAGTAATGTTGACCTAAAAGTTTTTTATTCTATGCAAGTAACTGATTAATTTTGAGTATTGACCTATACAAAAATAAAAAAAAATATATACTTAGAGTTGATCAGTCTATGGTGCGGTGATTGGACTAATATTTTTGCCACCGAAAGAGTCGACCATAGAGCAACACACGTCTCTAATGCAAATACTGCAATAATAGAATTCACAGTTATTGTAATAAGCAGTAGGCAACATAAAATGTATGTCTCTAGGAATGTGTGTGTGTGTGTTTGTCTGCAATCGGTCGGACGTGATTCGCTTTACAATAAACAATACCTTACACCGGAAATTTATGAATTTAAATTAGAAAGTGTTAGGAATTTAATGGCTACAATTCTAAGTAAAAAGCAGGCGACGTCTTCCTGGTGATCAGTTACATAAATATTGAATAGTTTTATTGTGTATGACTGGTAGCACACATACAACAGTTGTTTTTAGTATTAAATTGGTTGTGTTTCCTTTCTGATTTTTATAGTTTTGAATGGCGGATATTTTATAAAAACTATCAAAATCACTGCCGGAAATATGACTAATATGGATATAAAATTGTACAACGGGGCTTTTACTTTAAGTCGAACTTCCAATTCATTTTAGACTAAGTATATATATTTATTTACATGATTTTTTTAAATTACGAGGTAAAAACCTTATTTTGTAACAAATATCACATGTTACATAATGAACTCTAATACCGTACCTTACGTTAGCAACCTATGCCTAATTAGGGTACACATGACAGCTACAAGGCGTGGTCTCATATACCTACAGACACACACATACCCAGTAATTCTCCTTTGTATGCTAAACAGTGAATTATCTAGCCACTCGAAATTGTAATCTCAAAACTGGTATGGAATTTCTTCATCTTCTGTTTATATTACACTGTGGCCGACGTTCGGTCGGATTTGTCATAATTGTATTTGTTCCAAATTTAAAAGTGGAAGGAATTAATGTTATTTTTATTTTCGAATTTCGAACAAAAAAAGCTCGTTGAAGTCTTTTGAACGGTGATATGCAAAAACGTGTGAATTAATAAATGGGGATTAATAAATTAGGAAATAGGATACATAAATCAGTTGTTTATGCTCAGCCACTCACAAAATGAAAGTTCAAAATTACCTCCATCGAAAAACCCACCATAATATATTTTATAATAATATAGGTACCTACTTTCTTTTATTCTGTCTGTCAAACGCGTCAACAATTAGAAACGCGTTTGTCACTAATACCAATTGTTCAAAACTAGTTTCTTGCCACAGATTAAAAAGTCTTGCCATGATAAAAAAAGCCACCCAAACAACTATGAAGATTAGGCATCGTGTGTGGTGAAATTCAGAAACTTTTGTAATGTCCATTCTGCTCAATAAGTTAATCTTTGATAACGTAAAGAGCGTGACAGTGCGTTCTAATTTTAACTTATTAAATACCTAGAACTTTGATTCGGACGCGATTATGTAATACCAAGCCAACATCATCATCACCATCAGTAACCTGTATCAGCTGGACGTAAATCTTCCCATTTTCTTGGACAACGAACATTGAGACTTCGATATCCACCAACTTTGCCTATCTTTCATGGTGTTGATAAAGTTTGCTACTTTGCTAACCATGAGAAGCTTTTTAGAAGCTTTTGGCTATTTATAATGTATCTTTTTATTTTTGTAGCAATTTCAATAATAGATAGAACTACGTAGAAAATACGACTGTATTTACTTGGATTTTAAAAACTCAATTTGTTACTTTGATTTATGTCGATGACTGTACATTTTTGTTTAATAAATAAAGATAACACGTAATAAGATCCTTCGTCTCATAAGGCCATCAAAATACCCGTCAATTGTTTAAATCTAAAACGTAAACAATACACCATAAAGCGTCCAGTGTCTAAATACCAAAATATTTACATAAAAACATGGTGAGTGATGATTCCGAGGACTTCAAGTGGATGGTCAAATGATGTCATTTTTACGTGACTGATTCTGATTTTCTAGAACGCTGGGACATTCCTGATTCCTGGACTGCACATCTAAATATAGGCTATATGACGGCTGTGTAGAGTTCAAACTTATTGGTTCTTTACGTCACTTAATGAAAAAACTATTTTAGGAGTTAGCATTTTCACAATTTTAAAATTTCACCAAGCGTACGCAATTGTATTCAATCATTTTACATTGAGGTAAGTAGGTGCTATGTATTAAAATTGAATACGTAATGAAACTATTTATTGTTATAATAAATTCTATTAAAATTCACTGCGCAATTTGCAACAGTCAAACGCATTTCAACATGTCCGTCTGTCAGTCCGGCCTTCGCTGACAGGAAAATGGCTATAGTAGGTGGAAAACTTGGGTTTTTAATATTAAAATGGTGTCTCCATCGTAGGACTTGGAATACGTTTCATAAAACAAATCAATAGTTATACTTAGGTACCTGACCTAGGTTCTCCATATCGTATATTGGGACACGGACCAGAATCAGGAACTAGTGGCATAGCTAGAACTTATATATAGAACTAGCTTTCGCCCGCGACTTCATCCACGTCCCGTTTTATTCTGTTGATTTTCCGGACTAAAAAGTAGCCTATGTGTTAATCCAGGCTACGAACTATATGCATTCCAAGTTTCATCTAAATTGGACCAGTAGTTTTTGCGTGTAGTAGTAGTAGTTACATACTAAATCCATACATACAAACTTTCGCGTTTATAATAATTAGTATGATTTTTTTATTAGAATCAAACTTGCATCTTTAACGTCTCATCCCAAAATCACTGCTCCCTAATCTGCGTCATTTCAACTTTATTTTTCTGACTAGCGGTCTAGCTTCATATTGAATAACATCATCCATAGATCAACTGAGGTGATAGAACAACCCAATTTTTGTTGTGTTCTTAAATTAAAATAAATAAAATAAAGCAAAAGATGAATCCACCTACATATTATTATGTAGTAACGTAGTATATTAATACTTATTGAATACTATCGTCCATAGACCATAGTGCAACAGAGATGACAGTGCAACCTTTCAGTAAATATTTTAAAAAATCTTCAACATTAATGCATTCCATAATACTGGCAATCAAACAGCCTAGCATCCATACATCGAAACAATTAAAAACTTACACGTTCCTATTTCAATACTGCTATATTATGATTTCAAATTTTATTTGTGACAATATTAATTTTACACCTCACACCGCAAACAGTTTTATATCTTAATCCTCCGTAATAAGGTTGAAGTTTATTTGTAAAGAACAAAATGAAGTTATTCAAGAGCTCCATATTATGGAGTGGGCTTCTCGGAATCAAAGGTCTTCGTAGTGTTATAATAACAATTTTTGCCATGTTTACATATAAGTGTTGAGTTACTAAGATTAATTTATTAATTCGAAGATTTGTGCGTAGGACACTTGGAATGCTGCAGTAGGTAGCTACTAGGAGGTCTCTGTCTGGATATTTTACCTATTTTTGATAGTTGATCATTCTCAAATTGAATACCTACATACTTACCAGTAATTTATCAATCAATTAATCAATCAGTCAATCTTGTTAAAGGTGCACTCGGATTTTAAAACTTATATGTAATCTGTTGTTATACCTAGGCAATAAATAAATATGGACATACTAACAACCATTTTTTTACCGTCACAGAACAATTAAACGCGGTTAATGAGTTATCGGTTATTTTTAATTACAATAATAAGGTACTTTTATGAAAAGACCTTGAGCCAAGTCAACTATAAGTAAAAAGTAATCGACACTTGAAAAATAAATAAGTTATTTATTTATTAAGTAGTAACAAGTACTTTTAAACATGTCCAGACGCCGATCTTGCATTTTTCAGTCTACTGATTCAGCGCATTAATTTACAATAACAAACTCAACACATTCCTCAAATACCTTTTAAATGACTTACTCGTATCTCCTTTCATAAACAAAAATCTTATACAAATTAATTTTACATCAATTTAACTACCTACCTCGTTAAGCAATACGGCGAAATCTTCAAAATCCAATTTACCTCAACCTCCGAAATATGAATAATTATCTGAACAGCATAAAACAGTTCTCTAACAATAAAAAAGCCAACGTCAAATTTGAAAACGGATAAAAAACGACATGGAACACTCGCCGAACACATTTACATCTCCTAATAAATCTTTAAGCACAAAAATCTTGGTCGAATAATAGAAAAAAAAGAAAAAATTACAAAGCCAGTAGTCGAACCGAAAAAAGGAATTAAAATTTCAAATAAAAGAACGTATTCCTTAAGATAATGCTTATTCATCCCACATTTAAAATCAAATTTTCAAATAAAGAACTGCGGCGGTCGATCGAGCGAGTAAGATGAGTGAAACAGAAATAGCTTGACGCTGTGTGACTGAAAGAGATGGGTAGCTTATTATGATTGACAGCTGAGAACGGTTAGCCTTGAAATATTTGAAACATTATATTATTATAAAGTACACTATCTTTTTTAAGATATAAGAGCAAAGCGGACATTACTAATGCCCAGCCATGTGCTCTTATAAAACTTGTCCCTACTTCTTATGCAACATGTACCTACGTTGAAGTTACATTATTTGGGATATATACCTGGTCATTGTGTTCATTTACATTTTAATTAAGGCGAAAAGTGTGTGATGCAATAGTTATCAACAATATTCTTATTAACTAAGATAAAAAGAGCTCTTTCTGTTTTTATCTACAATTTTTTTTTTAATATTATCGATCTGAAGTAGCTAGAAGCGTCCGTTTTACTCCAGCGCATCACTCATTACTCGTACGTATAATGACGAACGACGCTAGATACGTTTTTAGGAACGTCGAGTTTCTCCGGAACACGTTTTAAATCATATTTCGAACGCTTTTTGAATTTAGAACGTTGACTTTTATTTTTTTAAGATAAGCGTCGGCTAGTTGCTTGAATGATGGAAGTTTTAGAGATGAACATAATTTATTTGTTTATTTAAGTTACTGTTTATATTATGTTGACTTTGGTATATATCTTGAAACACGTTTAAAAATGTTTAGAGATCTGATTCTGTTATTTCAACAGAATTGTAAAAAAATCTAGTTTTAAAAAGTTTAATGTCCTAATTTTTTACCATTTACACACAGAAAAAACAACCTACCACTAGTTTTATCCACTTTTTAAAATGAACAGTATTTTTGATTAATATCTTTACATTCCGTTAGCTAATGTATATTACGTCGGAAATAATTTAATTGCTACTATAACATCGATTTATTAATTTGATACGTGCAACTTTTGACATCTTCTATTTTAACTTTCAATTTAGCATAAGGTTTATTAAAAAAAACTAGTTTTGCTAAAGTATTACATACTACAAAAATCCGGATCTTGTATTACTAGTAAAACTATTCTATCTTTTTTTAAGACATCTTCTTACGAATTTGTAAGTCTACTGTTAAAAAAAACCAAAGACACGGTTAATGAGGTAATAGGCGAGAAAGCTCGCGTGTACTTCCGTTTTGTCACAGAGCTACGAGTCTCGTAGAGGCTCTACGAAAATCGTAGCAACAGAAAATAAAAAAAGTTGGTATAATTTTTATGAATCATACATTAATATAATTTTTAGTTTAACAACAAATGACCACCGTATGAAAATTAGTACAACGAGACACGTCCGAAAATTTTATTCGTTCAAAAATACCAGATTTTTTTTTCATAATTTATTTATTTACATTCTAACAAAGCCATCTCCACAATATTGCATCTCTATCAAAATCCATTCTCATTTTGGAAGCAGTTCGTTATTTAAATATTCAAATCGAACGTTAATAGTTTTTATTGGTGACTTTACGATCTCTAAATGATAACTTGGAGAATACGCGCCTTTGAGTTATCGACACGCTTCCGCTACTATCCATTTATTTTTAATAATTTTAGTTTTTCTAACTTTGAACTTTGAATGTGGATTATTTAAATGTCTTTCGTATTATGTAGATCATTCTCACCTCTCAGTAAAAGTAATTTATACATCAAATGAAGTACCGGAACGAGTGTCTCTATTATAAATCGATATTTTAATTAAATTAAATCGAGTCAAAGGCGTAGGCGACTCGATTATATCTTATCTGTTTCCCAAACGTAAGTGATTCCGAAATCGGCGAGTTTTGTTTTATAATTTATTGCTGGCCTGAGGCGGCTTTTGTGCTTCATAGTAATAATTATGTATTTTAATACAAAACACGTGTGTAGGTCGTTATAAAATTATTCTTATTCTGTTGTACTTGTACTTATACCTACTCTATATTCGATGGAATAATCGAACTTCGTATTCTCGAAGTTTCTTCAAGTCTAAATCGATATAAGCATAGATTTTCTGACAGTTTTTCAACGAATGTCAAAAAATCTACGCTTGTATCACGATTCAGTCTTAAAATATTGGCAGAGTACCTTTTACACAGCGCCATCTAGTTTACTTTTTGCAAACAAATTTTAGTCTAGTTCTAATCTTGAGTTCTCTTCTCGATAGCTCCAAAATATTCACCCATAAAATTGCTAAAGCACCTAACCGCTTTAAAAACTAGAAAGTCAAATGTTTTGTAAGTAGCCTTGTATGTTTAGCAAAGAATGTAGTATACCTACTTCTATTGTTGTTGGTTACGTTACAACTCAATAATAGACAATAAGTTTATCCTAGATAAACTTATTGTCTATTATTAAAATTGAAGTTTTAAAAATACAAAAGTGCAAAGGTTAATTAAACTAGGTTTGTTGTATTTTTGATTGTTAAGATATAATTACATGATAAAAAAAAATTTGATCAAACGATTTGATAATAATTAAGGCCATTTTGTGCTTTGTTTTGTCACTTAGGTGACCTAGGTTTTGACTAGATAGGTTAAAGATAACTTATTAAATACTAGGTGTTACCCGCGACTTCGTACGCGTGTACTATTTTCTGAGCGGATCCTTGGAGAAGCTTGACATTGCACCGAATCCGTACGGCTACACCAAAACTTGTACTAGGCCCTCTGTCGCAACGCAACTGACGTGACGTCGTCCTCGTGTCAATTGGCGCTGCTAATCCCGTTAATTCATTTTATCCTGTAAGTCCTGTTAATTATTTGGGATAAAAAGTAGCCTTTGTCTGTTAATACAGGTTGCGAACTATATAATATTCCAAGTTTCATCCAAGTTGGTTCAGTAGTTTCGACGTGATTGAAACACAAACACACATCTAAACTTTCACGTTTATAATATTAAGTGGGATGATTAACTTAAGTACATATTAATAATTAAGTACAATTATTAATTATTAAGTACATATTAATTATTAGTAATAATTCAGTTTGCTTGATGGAATCTCATTAAAAGTTACCGTAAACGTTACAAAACTCATTATTAAGTCAAATCATTTAATACTGTCCTTAATTCACTACAAATTAGTCGATACATCCGCCATATTTGTTGTCCTGATATTAATAATCCACATGAGTTTGTCACGCTTTTATTATTATTGGATATTGTTCCGGACAAGGCTGGACCAAAAATGGTGCGGTTTTGCGTTTATGGAGGGTATTAACTCCCTCCACGGAATCGTTTAAACGTGTTGAGGATAAACGCAGCCCTTTGAAGGCTTCTGTGTGACGTCACCATTTGTATGCAAACTACCTCAAGTTGTTACGTAAATTACTTCTAAATTCTACTTATCTAATTTACAAAAAGCAAAGATCTTATCGTACTCAGTAGCATCATCATCCTAGATCAACGACATTTTATAACAGACTTTACATTGGGGTTTTGGGGAAACGGAACAAATGTGCTCGGACAGTGTGAGCACATTTTTTAGTTATACATTACTGCCTGGGGGATTGAACACTTTGAAGGACTCAGATATAATAATAATAATAAATAAATAATACATATTCATGGACTTTACACACAACACCCTCTAGTCCCAAACTAAGCATAGCTTGTAATATGGGAACTAGATGGCTGATAGAATACTTATATACTTTTTTTTTGTAAATACGTACCTATAATACACAGTAACACCCAGACATAGAACAAACATCTATGTTTTCCAAGCACAAATGTTTGTTCTTGGTGGGGATCGAACCCACGACCCACAGCACGGAAGGCAGAGCTATTACCGACTGAGCTGTGACGCCTGTCAAATAATAAATAGTAGATAATGGTAGAAAAAATCGATTGATCGAGGGTTTAAAACCCCTCTTGCGTTGGTTTTCGAGATGGGTGACATTTGCTTGGTAACATAGTAGATAATATAACATAATATTTTGTATTTAGATATATTAAAATATGGTCGCAGTGCAGTTCCACATAAAATTCTAAATATTACAATTCATACCGAACTCGATTGTATGAATATCGATATATCCCATCGATAGAAATGACATCCCAAACAAATCGACACGTGACATCTTACAACTGTCTTGTCATTTGACTGGTGAAAGCTTGATTCGATAATCGAATTTTGTCTTTTTTAAACTACAGGATGTTAATTTTTATTTACTAGATAAACTGTGTTTGCTTTTTCGGCTTGATTTTTAAATACCTATTGAGATAACGTACCAAAAACTATTTTTTATTACAAATTCAGCCTGTGGTATTCAAAAACAATGTAAGCTGTCTATCAGAGAAATAGTTTTTAAAATTGATTCAGAAGTTTCTAAGATTACAAGAAACAAAACTACAAACTACTTAAACATTTATGCTACTAAGGTACTGTATCTAGGTTCAAAAACCGTTTTTTAGCTTCATAAGGTTAGAACATCATAATTAAAACATATTTACGTTAACATCCGAAAATCACTCATGCTAACGATATAACCAGATACTCGCAATGTTTTTTGTCAATTTTGACTCAACATCTGGTGTTATTAGATCATTCACTTATTATAATAATTGTGAGCGGAGACAAAACCGGACGGGTATTAAAATTATATTATTGTGTGAGAAAAATAAAAAAAAAGCATGAAAGTTATTAAGTTAGGCGTAGAATTCGCAACAGTCTTTAACAAAAATAATTTATAAGTTAAAAAACTGGAAAAACCGACTTCAATTCGACTACCAGCTTCATCATCAGATGATGATGATGATGATGATGATAGTTCATTGGGAATGTTCTAGTCACTATAAACACCACATAAAAGTCACAGGAAAGCAAAATACGCAATTCGTGCACGTGGTTGGTGTTGATTCTTTAGAGGAACAACTGGTGGGTTTTTGCTTTTCTCCAATTAAATGCGGTTTGAATGTACAAACTGGGTTTATAGACCAATTTAGAAAAATGTAAAAATTTAGGTGTGCACCACAAAGGGTCCATCGTTGCTAGCAGTACAATGGTAGGCGCTACGCCGCAACTTGACATATTGCATCGTTGCTAGCAGTAAAATGGTAGGCGCTACGCCGCAACTTGGCATATTTTTTTCAGTTATTTCTATTTATCACCCAAACTAATGAACCGATTTTGATGAAAATTAAATGGGACCAATCTGGAAGTATATCCTTTTAGATAAAAAAAGAATTTTTGAAATCGGTTCATAAATGACGGAGTTCTGAGGTAACAAACATTAAAAAAAATAAAAAACATAAAAAAAATAAAAAAAAAAACATACAACCGAATTGAGAACCTCCTCCTTTTTTGAAGTCGGTTAAAAAAGTAAGCAAGAATGAAAGAAAAAACATTTATTGCCATAAGTGCTTACAAACTATATTAAAATTACGATTTTCCCTAACCAATTTAACTCTAATTTAATATACTTTGTTGTTATTTCCTTAATAAATTCGCTAAGGTAAAAGGGGTAAGCATAAAAGTCCTTATTACACTACACGTTATTTAGTCTAAATACTAGTGATGTGACATTACGATTAGAATAAGGCCTTTAGGAATCAAAAAAGTCCTCGTTCGATAATCAAAAAGTTGAATATCGAACATTTCGAGACGTTCCAATTCACGCTAGCAAGTCGAGTTATTTGTGACCCGCAACCGAAGGTTGTATCTTTGTATTAGTTTTTAATAAGTAATTGTACACCCAAACCACGTTACCAATTTCGTCATGAATACACGTTTTTTTCTCGCCTCGCTTGAAGCAATCTCGTTTTCTCGAAAATAGATCTAATATGTTGAATATAATTAATTTCATAGCGAGTCAGTTGATCGATGCGTGATACTTGAGATTTTTTTGTATCATTATTTTTAAATTACAGTGTATTACGTCAATTGGAATGGAACGGTTTCTTTTTAAAATTGGTTTTACGCCAAATTTTATATTTTGTCGGTTTTTTGTAACGCGTGGTTCATGTCTATAAAATTTTTGCTTGTTTCATTAAAAAAGTAATTTTGTTATAATAATATGGTATGTCTGACTAGACGGAATTAAAATTACCTAACGTATTTTGCATTCTAAGATGTAATTTTGTTAAATTTCGTTATAACTCGTTTGTTGGCTAACCAAGTAGTTTACTTATAATTAATGATTAAACGAACTTACCCTGTACGTGAAGTTCTATCATAATTATATGAAGACTTCGTATGAAGGTATTAGTAACAAGAGAATATTTTTAGAACACTATGTAGTAGGCATAATAATGACTCTACTCGTTGCACTATGGTATAAAGTAAACAAAATAATGGCCACACCACTTTGGTTGTGGCAGTATTATTTTAAATTTCCGCTGTCCAAATCTCCATTATCTGTGGTCTTCATTTAGTTTAGAGTAAAGCTAAGATATTTCCGTAAACGATTGGGTTATCTTGGGAGGGTGGGGTTACTAATACCTTCATACGAAGTCTTCATATAATTATGATAGAACTTCACGTACAGGGTAAGTTCGTTTAATCATTAATTATATTCATCCTTCGTATTCGGTATTAGTAACAAGAGAATATTTTTAGAACACTATGTAGATGTTGAGAGTGTTTTTTAGGAAATATCTTCAAATAACGCATGATTTGAAACAAATTGTTTCGTATTGTGGTTTTACCTACCACTACCTAAAGGGTATATAAGTGGCATGTATCTATACATAAGGTAATTAACAATATTATAGTATAAATATTGCAAACATACTGCATTACATAGTCATGATTTTTTTTTTTTTTTTTTTTTAAGCATAATTTTAATCTTTTAAGTATTGAGCATCCAAATATTTATATTTAATAAGTATTGGTCTGACTAAGATCATGTTCTCATCATTACTATGAATTGGTCTATTATAGAATCTAGCAAATGTAGTGGAATTGCCGCTCCATCCAGCAGTTTGATGAATGACATCAAATCAAGGCTCGCTCCCAGTTTGGTTGCCATAGAGGTTGACGCGTGGTGAGTAGGTACTTATTATGTGATGAAAGGATGGAAACGTCATTGCCACAATCTTTTAATGTAGATTTAATCCAGCGATTAAGGGCATTTGTAATCATTTTCAACAAAATATATCGAAGATTCTTGTTCATCTATATAAATTAAAGATGTTTTTGCAGGGCATATTTCAGGATGTTTACTGAAGAGTGGTAAATGTAACGATGATTGTTTCGTATCAATTATAGAAGTTTGATATAGACTTAAGTATTTCAATCAAAATTGTGTTTTCAATTGTAACTATTTGATCTATTCAGATTTTGGATAAGGTTTGTGCTCTATGAGCGGTTTTTCTTTCTTCATTCTTGAAAGTGGTTTTAAGGATAGGTTTTCATTTAGAAACATCGAACAAAGGTGGTTCAATAACGCCGCTTGTGTCCCACCTTGGTGTTATAATTTGGCTGTTGCGACCTTAGCTTATAGACACTCTTACGGAAGCGTGTCGACCGATTATCTTTAGACAAATCTCCACTAATTATTAGAAATATTGCAGACCTGTGACTGTTAATTATTTCGTACTGACTTCCGTCATTTATATCTGTGTTAAAAATCTATGATTATTGGAACTGAAGGTACATGTACCAACGTTTGATGCAAACGTTGTATTGCTTCCACGCGTTACGTGGAGTTACGTTACGTAAAGTAACGCCAGTATGATGTCTAGAGCTAATCCTGGCACCTAGAATCATTCAATTCTATAAGACGTTACTAAATCATACTTAGGATTTTATTGAATAAAGAAACTTTGACTTTGTCTTTGACCTGGGATACAGATAGATAGATCTTTATTCGTTCCCCACAGGTATTTACAGATAGGTAGGTATAGGTACAATAGGTACAGGTAGTTATATAATAACAATAATTTACACAGCGTCGTAGGAGCGCTGTCCTGTCTTGACAATACTCCGGCAACCAGGTTAAGATGTGGACGAATGTTCGTTTGAGAGGTTGGTTGCTGGAGTGAGAAATTAATATATCAGAATTTAGTTTGTTAAGGCAAGTTGCCTAGTAATATCATGGTTGTGTAGGCCAGTCAGATACAACCACGATACCCTCTGCTCTATCTGAGATTATTTTCCGAATAACTTATAGCCAGAGGTGGCTTTAGAAATAAATAAATTAGACAAAACTAATGTCAATGCGTCCAATGCAAATGCATCAGGATCCCTATGCCAAGAAGCATTTTGTACACATTTCTTATTTAGACGAGAAGCAAATAGGTCAGTTTGAGGAGCATTGAATTTGTTTAATTATTATTTAATTAATTATTAATTAATATTTTCTGGAAATCCGTGTCCGACAATTCCCACTCAACATCTGGGTGAGTTCGTCGGGATTCTTTATCTGCAACATTTTCTGCTGGTTTTATGTACGAAGCTGTTGAATATCTTACTAGCCATATATCGGTATTTCATTTGAGTTTGTAACTTTAGTTCATTACCGGACCAACGACCATTATCCGTTTCACCATTACGGGCATCCCCCCACCCCATTGTTGAGGCGTCAGAGAAAATTTCAAGTAAGTAATTACCATCCCTAATTCTGTGAACAGAATAATCTATGGTAGGTATTTATCCATCAGTTTATGTCTGATAAAAATGCTGTAGCATGGTCATATACTTTTCAAGTTCAGAAGCTCAACTCTTTGTAACTCTTTTGTATGTAGCCATTCATACTCTATGGAAAAACAAGTTGATATTAGTAGCCCAATGAACTGCGCTTTCCTGATTTTACAATGTTCTAGATTTTTTTTTTTTTTTTTGAGGGTACTTTACAACTTTGCATTTTTCTTTTAGTATAGTAAAGCCTAGAGACTTTTTAGTATCTGATAATGCTGTAATTTTAACATTCTTATGTAGTTGTCATAAAAACAACCTGTCAGTAATATGTCATATAAATATATGGATGAAACATGATCATGCATGCCGCATGATTAGAATTATTTGATTATTGGTTTCATTAACTTGGTAAAGGTTAATGGGGCAGTGTAAATTTTTTAGATTCAATACCAGAATTTTTAGAATCCGAAAAAATACGTGAAATAAAATGATCTGAGCAAGTTCACATTTCACATGTGGTAAAAACAAACCCCAGTATTAAATAAAGAGGTTATAGTTTCTTCTATGGCTATATTATTTGAATCTGGAATGTTATTCGAATTAGGTGGGTAGGTACGTCTGTCGAACGACAAACAGGTCGGTCAAACTTTAGTTTGTATCCATTCAACCACGACAAAACAGTACGATCATGTTATTAAAGATCTTTGACTGTAAAAATAGGCAAGCCTGCCGGCATATCGTACCGGATCTAACAATGTCATGACCGCCTGGGCCGATGAGAGTAGTTGCGCGATGACGTCCCGCTATGCGGTGCAGCATGTGGCTGAAGGTATGGCGGTGGACCCGCCTTACACAGTTTAACTTCTTGCTCTAAGCTGACGAGAAAGGAGCAGTACTTGCTGGTGGTCGGTAAGTCGGTTTTCTTGGAACATCCATTTTTAGGTGTGTACTAGAATTAGATTCTGCCTTTCCGTTTCCGAAAGGTCTTGTTGACCAAAAACAAATTTGTAAATTTTTGTTGCCAAATATAGGGCAAAGTTATACCAGTTTAATGTGATGTATATATCACATAAAATTCTAGCCAGGTTCATGAAGTCTTTGACTATGTCATTGTTTTTATTTGAAAGGACAAGTTGACTATAGAGACTATTTTCTCCAAGGAGGAGATACTCATAAACATTTGTTTTCGTTTCAATTTTATAACTTTGATAGCTTGCTCAGTAGGTAACCGTAGCATTAATTTTAAGATATAGTTGGGGAACATGCTATATGTTCAAAGCTACTTGCTTAATTTCGGGTATTCAATGTTGATTGTTGTATCAATTCCTAGAATTTTCTGCAAGTTTGAATTGTCGGCGACCTCTTTCTGCGTAACGTGATTTTCTGGTGGTTTTGGATCCGCTGCTGGTGGCGCCGGGGCGGCGGCGACTCGTCGACAATTTACACAACGTCGTGTGGTTGCTTAACAACGAGGAATGCAACCTTCAGTCATTTTACATAAGTAAGTCATTGTAAAGCCCCACAGGCTACTCAGGTGCATAATGACTAACTAGGCTAAACAGCCATTTTTTGTATGCGGCGAGACAGCCCCACAGGCTACTCAGGTGCATAATGACTAACTAGGCTAAACAGCCATTTTTTGTATGCGGCGAGACAGCCCCACAGGCTACTCAGGTGCATAATGACTAACTAGGCTAAACAGCCATTTTTTGTATGCGGCGAGACAGCCCCACAGGCTACTCAGGTGCATAATGACTAACTAGGCTAAACAGCCATTTTTGTATGCGGCGAGACAGCCCCACAGGCTACTCAGGTGCATAAAAAAAATTACAATGCGGCGATATAGTCCCAAAAACTATTCAGGTGCATTATTTTTTGTTGAGGGTAGGCTTCTTGTGAAAAAATCAAGAAGTTTTATATGTGTTAGGGAACTTTATTTTATATTAGGTAGGTACTACTGTTCCTGTTGTCACCTGGAATGCTCACACTTTGATTAACATGTCGACGAACTCGATGATGACGACCGGCTGAAAAAAGAAGATGATGTGCTATGCATGCACTTTTGTTTAGCTAAACGCGATTTTTTAACTTTCTCTTCTAATTTACGTATTTTATTGTATAGTTAATCCATTTTATCTACGTTATTTCAACTCGAAATAATTGCAAATTCCAAAAAAATTTTATGTGCGTAACGAGCGTTTGAGCACTAAAATGCGAATGAAGACCACAGATAATGGAGATTTGGACAGCGGAAATTTAAAATAATACTGCCACAACCAAAGTGGTGTGGCCATTATTTTGTTTACTTTATACCATAGTGCAACGAGTAGAGTCATTATTATGCCTACTACATAGTGTTCTAAAAATATTCTCTTGTTACTAATACCGAATACGAAGGATGAATATAATGTTTTTTTTTTGTTACAGATGACGCAAACGTGCTGGCTGATATTGAAGACTGATTAAAATATTTACTATATCAAATTAGGCAATGAGCGATCCATGAATCTCTCCAGGTAAGTACTTACTAATATTAAAAAGAAACTTTTACAATGGATGTTTTCTTTTTTACGGATAAGACAATGGGCTCATTTTGGCAAGCCCCAGACTGACCCCATAAAAGACACCTTATTAACTATAATTACACAAATACAATATTATTTCCAAACAATGAAGAGAAAATTTAAATTCAAAACATTCCACAGTATTCAGCTAATCTTGTCAACAAAAGACTATTGTTTCCATCATGTTTCCAATCCAACACATTGTTTCAATTTAAATCGAAAATGAATCACTGTTATGATTTGACACTAAATTGTATTGAGTAATTCGTTTGTTTAAAAAATAAGATTAACGACCTTTGTGGCGAGGTGAGACACGAAAACATATTTGAGTAAGGAACGCTGGTTCAATTCTCGCCCCAAGCAAAACACTTTTTGGACAGTCAACAGTTTTTTACATTATTTAGGCTTTTTTAGGCTCATTCTAAGTTTTATTTATAAAATATTTTGTAGATTGGTTGTTAAATCATATTTCTTTTCCAGGACGGACTCGTTTCAAGTTGTGGAAAGAGTCCAAAAATTGCAATGACTACGGCTATGGCAGCTCATCAGGAATCGATACATGAGAGACTACAACCGGCTGAGGAACCACTGTACCTGCATCATGGAGCCACCTGGTCTGAACCGGACGCACAGGAGGAACCAAACATGTCACCTTACTACAACATGCCTAAAAGGAACAAGCGGAAGAACTTCAAACCTAGGTGCGCTCCCAACACGACCACATTCTCTGATGAATCGAATGGAGAACATTCTGAGAGCCCCCTGAACGGAAATGACAGAACAAGTCCTGATAATGTCGAGGAAGAAAAAGACGGCTTCGCAAAAATAGGAGTTAAAAACTTCAGTCTCCTCAAAAGCGGGGCTGTCGATCTAAGCCGAAGACTAAGTACAGACTCCAACGAAAACATCGACTACCAAAACCGGCCACCAGATGACAAGAAACCGGATTCCTTCCAGCATTCTTACATCCACAGTCTCCAAGACCCTGAAAGAGACAGAACCGTGCTGAACTTCAGCGGTCTACCGAACAAAACGTTCTGTGCCAAAAATCCTTTCGCCATATCACAACTCATCAAAACAAACTCCCCACCGAGAAGAAGGGACTCAGATTCTGATGATGATAAACACCAGGATATTAATGCAAATGAAAGGTTAGAGGATCAGGAAGGCGTGGAGACTGAGAACCAAAACGGAGAAGCGAATAATGCTACGAATAGAATTTTACGAGACTACGCAATGAATACTATGAAGGAACTTTTAGGAATCTATGGCTTGTCTTCGAACGAAGTGGCAGACGCGATAACGGGACAAATACGAGCTTTAGAAGCACTACAAGGTAAGACCATCATCATTATCAAAGACAAAGACTATCTTTTGTAAAATTGACAAACTTTTGAAAACAAAACACTGATAGTCTCAGAAAATTTTTGCACATGCAAAACTAAAACCATGTCTAGTGAGATTTGAACCCACAACCTCTGGAATAGGTGGGTGTAGTCTATGAATCTCAAAGCGAGTTCATTAGAATTAATGCATTCTGAATTTAAATGGTGATAATTTTATAAGCGTATCGCACTATAATTTATTTTTATAGTGTTTGGACAGATTGTTGTAATCTTATGAGATTTATTGAGTAGGCTTATTGTAATTGATACACTGGACGTATATTTCTTATATCTTTCTTTCTCATACTTAAATCTTGTATCTGGATCTGGTAAAAAGTAGGTCTGCATTAAAAAGATTTTAAAAACGGCAGTTTTCGGTCAATTTATAGATTTTTTAGCGAAATAATCGTATGATACGGTCATTACGGTTGTAGATACCTATATCATAGAACCGATATGACGCTAGATTTTTGTCGGTAAATGTTATACCTAACCTTTTTTCATCACAATTTCATAAGTACAATGTTCCAATCGAATTTTAATTACAAAAGTGAATCTTATCTCATTTTACTTTATCTAATTTGTAACTTGCGTTTGGCAAAATAAAAAAAATTTATAGACCTGTGATTTTATAGACTTTTTTTTTTAGGTAAACCGTTTACGCAACTACCGCTAAGTCTAAAGAGACGCCATGACTCCGGCATGGAAGATGGAACTGACAGGAGTCTGAGACGGTCATCATCAGCTACTGAAGACGAGGGTTCCACCAATATCACCCCTCCGAAGACACCTGACAATGATATTGAGGCTCAACGGTAAGTGGTTTCAGAATCTATAAAAAAATTGATATATGAATGACAGTTGAACATGGCTGACTTATTTATGATAGTACAGTACGCACAACGGATCTTTACCCTAAGTTAGGTGAAATAAACGATTACGCATGTGCTGTTGTTCGGAAAATAGCTTGCCTCCAATTACCCAAAAATGGGTTCTGCGCAGATACTTTAGAGGGAATAAATCCATACTTCGATTTTCTGTAAAAATGTTATATTTTCAGACAAAGAGCGTTGCAAATAATCAATCAACAATCAATGAGGCTATTCAGATCCCAGGGTCAGGAGGAGGAAGGTAGTTCTGATGATGGAGACCAAACCCTCGACCTCAGTGTTTCTAGGGATGCTGATGGACAGGTAAACTATTTTTTATAATCTTAAATTGAATTAACTTTTTAAGTCATTAATATTGCACATATTTAATAATAAAAAAAGCATTTTTTTTTAAGTAATTTATATAAAAAAATCTCATTGCAACTAAGTGTTTTCATACAAACTTTTTTAGTTATCTAGTACTTAAAAAAAGTAAATGCCCCTACAATATGAAAAGTTATTAAAAAGAATAACATCATATTTCGAAATAGTTCTATTTACGCTTACAGAAAAAGATTTATGAAAAGTTTTGATGTATAATAAGTTTAAATAACTTTTTTATGCAATAAATAAGGTTTTAAACTTTACAATACAGGAATTATTGTTATCGACAACATCGAGCGCGGGAGACAGCGTTTCAGAGTTTGATCAACAAAATCTAATGAGAAAAAATTTGGAGGACTTAGCTAACTTACAAATGCAGGTAATTTTTCAATAATAAAATACATTTTTTGCAAAAAATACTAACATGATTTTCTATTGACAATATACTTAATGCTTTAGTTTTACAAAACAACAAAAAAATAATAAAAATTTTTATAACATCCTAAAAGTCTATGAGTCGAGCGGGACTTTCTTAAAAAAAAATTACAAAAATTATGTTTTTTCTAAATTATTTTCATTCTTTTCTCTTATAAATTAAAATGTGCGTTTGATATAGTCGTAGTTAGTTATCATAGAACTATCTCAAAATCGTTAATCGGTAAATTTTGTCATCTCTAAGTAATCACATTACAAAAAAAAACTTATAAAATCTTCACAAACTTTGAATTTGTTGCAGGGATTTTTCCAAAAATCATCTATGGATACGGAAGACTCACAGGAGAGAAAACTACAAGCTAGTGGTAAGTCTTTTTTCCAAGATCTTTCAAATTCTAGAACCAAATACAAAATTCAAATAATGTTTTCACTAAAAAATTACTGAAAAAACACGAGACTATTCAAATTTAAACATTGGTTTAGAACACGGGCATCGATGTAATACCAGTCTCCTGATTACTTAACTTGAGATAAATCGACGACAGGCTTAGAAATAACCAAGCAATCAGGGGTAATCACGAATAAATCTGACAGTCCCCGCATTACGTAAACCTAACGTATTCGAGTCATATTGCGCGTCAATGTCAGCTCGACTACCAAGCGCAGTAACGTCACCGCGCAGTGTATTTTAGATACGCTAGCGTTACGATACGTTTACAATTGTCTCATTTATTCGTGATCAAGGCACAGATTACATATCTTGCGATATATCGACAACAGGCTAACAAATAAACAAGCAATAACTCAAAACTGTTACTGTAAATATTCTGTCTCATTGCTCACAATGACGATCAGCAGGGGTATTCCAATCTCAGTTGAACTGCAAAGTTTTAAATCATAGTCAGTTCATACTAACTCATAGTTATTCTGTGACTAAATAGTGACATTATGATGTCATTTAATTTGTTTTCGCGCATATTTTGCTGTCAAGTGTCTAAAAAGAATGATCACGTGGTACAAAATTGTAACACGTGACCTAAAGAAATTACACAGGGCAGTGAAATATAACTTTTCAGCAAAATATTGGAATACGGGGGCATGTAAAGCAATAAAATTATTTTTATCGTTCTTGCTTGCAAACGCATTTATTCTTTCAGTGCAAAAAAATATACTTGATAAGTAATAAGGTGTTTATCTGTCTATCTATAAGTATACAGAATTTGTATATCAGATCAGTTGCAAATTACATAATGCGGGGTATCTTCGTGCTTAGCTTGTGTTCTCTTTCTAGGTTTTCAGTAACTGTTAATTATTATGCGAGCGAAGATTCTAATAAACACTAACTGTCGTTAGTCGGTTACCGAGAAAAAGGACATTTAGCAAATGCGGAATTGTGTCAGTTGCGTGCATGTTGCTATTACATAATATGTGTCATTTTAAAGTTACTTTTGTCTTAGATGCGCACACGCATGTTTATAAGTCGCGTGTTTTTTTATTAAAGATTGAACGATTACCTACTCTTTTGGCAAAATATGCAAACGTTTTTAATACAACTATGATGATATGATGGGACAAGCCAATGTTATGTGGTAACCACTGTCTATAACAATGCATTGTCTTACTGAGCACGTCCTTTGAAGCCATCACTCTGAGAAAAAGATGAGACATAAAATAAATCAACTAAACTAACTTTAAATAAAACTCACTTGGACACACTTTATGTTACGTTATTAAAAAAAATTATCTCTGATTAAAAAAATGCATCTAATTTCAAATCAATGAGAAAACGCTGGTTTAAAAAGCAATTTTAATATCAATTATTTTGATTTTTTATAAGAATAAGTTTGTAGATAGCTGAACTGCTTCATGTGTATTTTGTATTATATATTATAAATATTGTAAATACTGTATTAGTCGTAAATTTCTTTGTGAATAAACATTTAGTTAGAATAAGTAGGTTTTATGTTTATCAAATCGTACGTCATTTTACCCGCCTACACTAAAAAAGCTATGTTTCAACGCATTTACCCGACTGAATACGTTTACAAATGTTTAACGTGAGTATCTTTATATAGGCCACCAAGTGGTAAGTACTATCGTTTTTACGATGTCGTAACGTCCCGCTCCCAGGCCTCAATTGCGCTCCATTGACTAGATTAGTGAAGCTGAGGTTTCCAACAAGGATAGTAGTCACAACAGCAGGGGTATTCCAATCTCAGTTGAACTGCAAAGTTTTAAATCATGGTCAGTTCATACTACCTCATAGTTATTCTGTGACTAAATAGTGACATTATGACGTCATTTGATGTGTTTTCGCGCATATTTTGCTGTCAAGTGTCTAAAAAGAATGATCACGTGGTACAAAATTGTACCACGTGACCTGAAGAAATTACACTTGGCAGTGAAATATAACTTGACAGCAAAAGATTGGAATACGGGGGCAGATTGTAATTGAGGTCATATACTATTATAATAAAACCTATATATTTTTACGTAATTTTAGCTAGTTTTGTATAATGTAACAATAGAATTGCCACCATACAACGTAGAATGATATTTCAATTCGACACAAAATGTATTTACAAAAATATTTCAAACTTTTAAACTATAGTTATATAACCTTATACAGGGTTGTTACCAGACCATTTCCGAAAACTTGGAGGTTCCAATCAGACCATGATACTGAAAACATTTAGAGAAAAAAATCGCAAAAAAAAAATTGCCTTGACTATCTCCTTTTCATTTTTTTCTAGTTACATACACACAGTACAACATAATAAGACATATCTACCTAATTATCTCATTTAAAAAAGCAAAAAACAAATAAAATAAATAAAGCAGCAATGTACAGTGTACAGAACAGCTGAGAGTTCATCGCGGGTCATTCGAGTACGCGACGTGCGAGCGAGACAAGAGACGCCCGTCTTTATCGCGCAGTCGCGCGGTCTTTATACCAATTAGGTATAAATAAACATAGTAGTTACCTACCTACGCTAGTAGGCACTTACGACACAGAATAAATAATAGTACTACGCCTCGACCTTACCTACGTAAATGCGTACATTGCGGACTGGCGGAATAAATACAAATCTTTAAACATTGTTTTCTCCGGCTATAATTATTTTTCAGGATAACTGATTTTTTTTTGGTTGGGTTTTGGTGTGCTGTACCCCCCCCCCCCCCCCCCCTTTCGTTTTCGGAAGTGGTCTGGTAACTCCCTGTATACCTAGTTATATAAGACGATTCTAAATGATCCTTGTGATTTTATTGAATAAAGAAATTTTGACTTTGACTTTATAACCAATCAAGTGTGAAAGGTAATCGTAATAATGAGATGCGTTCCAAATCACACAGAATTTAAATAAACCACCGTAAAAGTGACGAAAAACATCGCTTCCACAAAACAGTGCATTCTTTGCACGACACTGTTAAAAATGACACATCACTAATTTATTCTACGATCGGTTAGTCCGGGTTTTGTCTTAATTATCGATTCTGGGTAAATATTTGGCTGGTGGTCGATGAACTTTGATGTATAAACACTAGAATTTTTTTATGCATTTCTAACTAATACTACACTACGATTAGAATTTACCATCTCATTCTATCAGTAATCTAGTTTCCTTATTACCAGCTTTGCTTAGTTTAGGTCTAAAGGGCGTTTTGTGAAATGTCTATGAATACTTATTTATTTACTAACTGTTACCATTTTATAGTTTTCTGAGCAGATTTTTTGAGAAACTAGACATTACACTGGCGTTATTCACCAAAACCCGTGCTAGGCCCTCTGAAGCAACTGTCACGTGTCACGTTATTGTTGCTGCTAATCCTGTTCGTTCATTTTATCCTGTAGGTCCTGTTAATATTCGGGATAAAAAGTACCCTATGTGTTAATCCAGGTTACGAACTATATATGTTTCAAGTTTCATTATAGTTGGTTCTGTAGTTTCGGTGCAAACATCTAAACTTTCACATTTATAACTTATGACCAAATCAGTGGGACCACGAGCGACTGCATTACGTTGACTGATGGTCCCACCAAACAGTGGGACCACGAGCCTATTAAATCGACACACTGTCCCACCAGTGGGTCAAATTAGTGGGACCACGAGTCGCGACCCAATATTAGTTGGGTTTATAACTTTTTAAGATAGGATAAATGCTAAAATTGCCAACCAATGCCAGCTTCGTATAATTTCCTTGCCACTTGCGTGGTAATAGTGGTCTCCAAGCCCTGGGACCTTCAGCTAGGCAATCTCTGTCCCCCAGTGCGACGCGGGACCCCAAACAACGCGTTTCCCATTTACTGTAATGGTCTAGTTTCGTTCGTCCGGTGCGGTGATTTGTACCATTGTCGTGAGACTGTACGATAGCTGTTTGAATATCGGTACATTTTGCTGGTACTAACATTAGTTCAATAAAAAAAAACAAAAGTACCTACCTACATATTTTTATCTTTCAGTATAAATAAATATTCAGGGGACATTTCACACCCTCTAGTCCCAAACTAAGCAATGCTTGTAATATGGGAACCAGATGGCTGATAGAATACTTATATACTTTTTTTTTTTGTAAAGACATACTTATAATACATAGTAACACCCAGACATAGAACAAACATCTATGTTTTCCACGCACAAATGTTTGTTCTTGGTGGGGATCGAACCCACGACCCACAGCACGGAAGGCAGAGCTATTACCGACTGAGCTGTGACGCTTGTCAGTATAATATACATATAAGTATATAAGTAATGTATTGTTATGTATTAAATTATTTTTTAGTTTCGTACCCATAAAAACACGTTACGCCATCTTTTTGCACGCCCAGGAAGACTGGTAGACAATGCTCTTAGCATTAAGTCCTCTTAGCACTAATTGTTTGTGTGAAATTTTAAAATAAATAAAAAAACATAATTTGAACTTATAGTATCTAAGTATCTACGTATAGTACAGACAGACCAGAACTTGATCTCATATTTTAAGAATCAAAATAGTTTTTGGCGTTTAATATTATTTTTCATCATAGTACCTACCTATTTCTCTGAAACAAATAGATCTTCAGATCTCTATAAATAACAATGTCTTTCGGTGTAGGTGATATCTAAAGAGGTAGAAAATATTAAAATACAAAAAAAATATGTACTTAGCTTGAAAAAAAAACGAAGAAATGCTAAAACTCAATTCTTCCAGTTCAGTTAATTTTCGCATAAAACCAATCAGACGAATATAAACTTAATATTCCGCATAAAATAACATTTTCTGTTATAAAAATTCAAAATTACCTTCATAAAAACGAGAACAAATAAATTACTCGAATTGACACGCCGATTGTTCGATAGAAATCATCGATTTTCGAATACCCCGTCTCATTCTAACCCGTTCGAGGCTGTATCTCGTGTCTCGTTTTTTATTAGATTATGCCCCGAGCTATGAAGATATAATTCACATAAAAATTTGTTAATTATAGCAATTAAAACAAGCTCCTTCTATGTTTTGGTTCTTTACGGTGTGATTCTGGATATTTATCAATATTACATCGATTACGTATTAGTTATGAATGCGAGCAGTTTTTGGGGGTCAGTGGAATTTTATAAAAACGAATCCCATACATAATAATGCAATTTTTTTAATAACAATCTAGTTTAGAGTTTTATTTACGAGTAAACCTGTTCGTTCATAAGTTTATGTAAAACATGTTTCCATAAAATTTTGAATTTAAACAAATATAATTTACTTATTAATCCAAACCGCTGGTAAATATACTGGCTGTAACTAAGACTTTTACATTAATATTTTATTTTGATTATTTTTAAATAGTAAGCTTTCAAAAAATAAGTATTAAAATAAACATTAAAACTATTATTGACAACAACACGCTGATGGTGTGTCTGTGTCCAAATTGCTTGCAATGACAGGCAGAGGCCATAAATAAGAAGAAGAAGACACGTAGTAAATAAAATAAAGACAAATACCTACGTATCCGGAACCATACTGACATAACACGGTTTTTATTACCCCATGCATTTATTTAAAACTGTAATTACGTTTCAAAAAGTTGTGTTCTAATTTGGTAGACGGACGATCGAATCGATTAATTATTCGATTATGTGTAATAAGCATTTCTATTCGAATGTCTTTATATCGAGGTATTTATAACAAGCTGTTATTAGAGAATGTAATATTGTGAGCAATTATAGTTTTTGACACTGGTTACAGCAATTTGAAATGTGTTTATTTAGAGGAAATACAGTCGCCCGCAAAAACATAGGGTCGCTTAGTTAACTCTTATCTATCTATATCTAAATTATAACAAACAAGAAGATAAATAAAACCAATAAAAAAATTGATTTTCTGACAACTTTTCATAAAAAAAAATTTGTTCTCACGGTTGTTCTACCAATAAAACAAGCAATGTAACTACTAATAGCTAGTGGAAATAGATTTTTCTCATTAGTTACATTTTATATAAATCTCAAAACCATGTAACCACTGGGAAAAACCACTCGAATAACAACAAAAAAAAATTAACAATAGAACTAGCAATGGAACTGGGAAAAGACCCTTGATAAATATATTATTTAAAAAAAATCATTTCTCAACGAGGTCCAGGGGCCTTATTCTCACTTCGGCAGAGATTTTACTCTAATAGGGATGATGTCACATCTCGGCCAAAAACTCGTTCCAGCCACTAGTTAAACGAGTTTTCGATGTCATTTTGACGTTATCTCTATTAGAGTAAAATCTCTGGCAAATTGAGAATTAGGCCCCTGCCCCCGTATTCTAATGTTTTGCTGTCAAGCTATATTTCACTGCCCAGTGTAATTTCTTCAAGTAACCTGGTACAATTTTGTACCACGTGAACATTCTTTTTAGACACTTGACAGCAAAATATGCGCGAAAACAAATTAAATGACATCATAAAGTCACTACTTAGTCACAGAATAACTATGAGTTAGTATGAACTGACCATGATTTAAAACTTTGCAGTTCAACTGAGATTGGAATACCCCTGCAGATACTGTTTGTCATAAAGGATGTACTGTAGGCCCATTCAGTGCATGTGCTGTTCGCATCAAATCGCTCTTTTGTTAATTAACTTAGGCCCGGCCAGCATATCCTCTTGGATATAGAACATGGAAACCGTGGAGACGGAGATTTAAAAAAAAAATTCATCATTCATGCTCAGAAAGTAGTTCATTCAGAATGAGGTGCATTACATGTATCCTACTAATATTATAAATGCGAAAGTTTAGATGTTTGGATGTTTGTGTTTCAATCACGTAGAAACTACTATACCAACTTGGATGAAACTTGGCATATATATAGTTCGTTACCTGGATTGACACATAGACTACTTTTTATCTCGAATAATTAACAGGATCTACAGGATAAAATGAACGAAAAGTATTAGCAGCGCCAATTGGCTAGAGGATTTCATTGTCATGTCATGTCACGTCAGTTTCACAGGGCGTAGTACTACCTCTTTGGTCTAACGACTAGCGTTTGACATTCCAGTAGGTACGAGTTCGGTGTAATGAGGTGTAATGTCAAGTTTCTCAAAGTATCCGCTAGGTACACGCACAGATAATATAATGTACACGGAAATTGTAGACGCGTACGAAGTCGCGGGTAACTACTAGTAGTGAAATACTATTTCTGTGATAATTTCTTACTTCCATTCAAAAATGGAACTGGCCACAACCTGGTTTCGAAAAGGAGACAAAAAGGTGCGAAACCGGGATCGCTCTTTGAAAGAATTTTTTAATTTCCTCGCATTCATGATGAAATGTCATGTGTTATCCTCTGGTGTAGGCTACTCATCATTACACCCTGAGTAACATACGCACTTTAGCTAACAATGTACTATTATTGACAGGCGTCACAGCTCAGTCGGTAATATCTCTGCCTTCCGTGCTGTGGGTCGTGGGTTCGATCCCCACCAAGAACAAACATTTGTGTGTGGCAAAGCATAGATGTTTGTTCTATGTCTGGGTGTTACTATGTATTATAAGTATGTATTTACGAAAAAAAAAGTATATAAGTATTCTATCAGCCATCTAGTTCCCATATCACAAGCTTTGCTTAGTTTGGGACTAGAGGGCGTTGTGTGTGAAGTCCATGAATATTTATTTATTTATTGTTTATTTTATAATACTGAGCCTTAGAGTTCACGAATACTGCAAAACATAAATATAAAAATATAGTTTTGCATATTACCCGAAAAAAACGTAGGAAATATAAAAATCGTAATTTATTTTAATTCTGCCCGTTTTTCTACAGTTCCTTTTTCAAGTTTTATGGTTTTTTTTCTCGCATACCTAAATAAGCACATGTTAAAACAAAATTTACCAAATAAATCCCACGAGAACGAAAGCGCGCGATGCTAGGACATCAATAATTGACATAATAAAGTAGGTATAGGACAAGTAATGGTCATGATGGAAAAATTAAAAAAAAACACCCACACCTCCACGGATTTAATGCGCGTATAATTTCTTTGTGGCACCGCGCTGAATGTGAGCAGACGTCATAAAATATGCATTTCTTCGGATGCGTGTGCGCACCACTCACACAACGAGCGCGCATGTGTGCGGAGCTTTTGTGATGTGATACGGTTAGGATGGTCGTCCACTAGATTGAGGAAGTTGAGCTTAATTCTAAAAAGTTTCAAATAAAATATTTAAAAGAACTGAAGATCCACGCTTTTGAAATTACTAGTAAGTAAATGTTTAATTAATTACGATTTTTTATCTAGTCTATCTTGTCCCACTGCTGGGCAAAGGCCTCCCACAAACCTTTTCATTGATCCCGGTGCTTGCAGTTTCCCACCAATCCGTCTCAAACACGTCAAGGTCATCCTTCGCAAAGGAATATTAAAAGTTACTAATGATTCAAAACTTTCAAACTTTTTTCGAAAATATTTTTTCTAATCCTATCCTATCCTATCCTATCCTATCCTATATCCTATCCTACTAATATTATAAATGCGAAAGTTTAGATGTTTGGATGTTTAGATGTTTATTTATTTATTTTAAAATTTCACACAAATAGGTAGTGCTAGGAGGACTTAATGCTAAGAGCATTGTCTGCCAGTCTTCCTGGGCGTGCAAAAAGATGGTGTGGCGTGTTTTTTTTGAAAGGTACTAAAAGTTAAAAATTTAAACTAATACATACCTAACTATACATAAAAAAAAAAGAAACAGAACACAAAATATATAAAATATATGTTTGGATGTTTGTGTTTCAATCACGTCTAAACTACTGAACCAACTTGGATGAAACTTGGCACATATATAGTTCGTAACCTGGATTGACACATAGGCTACTTTTTATCCCGAATAATTAACAGGATCTACAGGATAAAATGACCGAAAAGGATTAGCAGCGCCAATTGGCAAGAAGATTTCATTGTCATGTCATGTCACGTCAGTTTGACAGGGCGTAGTACTACCTCTTTGGTCTAACAACTAGCGTTTGACATTCCAGTAGGTACGAGTTCGGTGTAATGAGGTGTAATGTCAAGTTTCTCAAAGAAGTATCCGCTCGGTACACGCACAGATAATATAATGTACACGGAAACTGTAGACGCGTACGAAGTCGCGGGTAACTACTAGTACACCATAAAAGTCTAGCTATAATTTTACATAGGTATTATTTCTCCAATAAAAAAATTATACTTAGTAATTTCGTTTTGATAAAAATAAAAGAAAATGTTTTTTATGTATCTCATAAACGTTACGCCCATTTTAAGGAGATCGCAATATTTTTTTTATGTTTGCCTGAGCGTATAATCAGAGAAGATATGGTCCGATGTATTATTATAAAGAGCTGTCTATGGAATACCATCCTAAAGGCATGCACACACTCGCGCTTCACAATAACTCAATCGCTACACACGCATCGCTTTTGCATATTCATTCTACTTTTGCAGTTTGTATCTTTGTATAAAATTATAATGCATTATGTGACCCGGCGCGCCGTAAGGGCGTTTTCACACTGGTCTAAACCGACACAGACACGATACCGACATATCGGTTGCTCGGGCAAAAATGTCGGTTCGTTCGAGTTGGCCAACTCTAGTGACAAAGTTTTAAAGCCAAGGCCTGGGGGGACCGACAGTGTCCCGTGTCCTCGGAAGCGCTCAGATGTAAATGCCACTAGCGGTCACCCATCCAAATAGTAACTGCGCAGAACGTCGCTTAACTTAGATATCGGTGAAGATTGACTAAAAAAGCGTCACGAGCGCTTTGGTGTATTGTCCTCAGTATACGGTGCAAAAAAAAAACTTCTAGAAATAAATTAGAATTACTCTCTGGTGGTGTCGTGTCGGTGACTGTGTAATTCTCGTCCTTTTTGTTATGAAATGGTAAAGTTTTGCGTTTATAATGACTAGGCTCGCGATTTTGTTTTTGTTTTTTCGTACCAGCTTTTTATTTATTTATTTATTTTAAAATTTCACACAAATAGGTAGTGCTAGGAGGACTTAATGCTAAGAGCATTGTCTGCCAGTCTTCCTGGCTCCTGGCAGCTTTTTGTTGGTGTAGTGTGATGATACAGTGGATATAATCTAGATTTTAAATTTTTGACACAGATTCCAGATTTAAAACAATTAATAATTCAATTAATATTGTTTTTCGTATATAATACCTATATCGAAATCGGGCCTCTTTTCCAAAAATAATGTATGTTTTTCCTAAAAGAATTGATGTTATTAATATCAACATACTGAACAATACATATTTTTATTTTTATTTTTTATTTTTATTTATTAGGGAAACAAACAGTACTATATTAATTAAAAATAATTAGCTTAAGGTAACACTAAAACCAGTGAAGTTTCCACCGTAACATTTTACAATTAAGGCGTGTGAACAGACTCCAAAACTTATA
The DNA here is from genome assembly GCA_947859175.1 of Gandaritis pyraliata. Classification (NCBI taxonomy): domain Eukaryota; kingdom Metazoa; phylum Arthropoda; class Insecta; order Lepidoptera; family Geometridae; genus Gandaritis; species Gandaritis pyraliata. The sequence continues at coordinate 2,446,576 of OX401875.1, read as the reverse complement.
CTAAGAAGTAAATACCTAAAAGTTAAGTAAGTACCTAAACCAAAAAAATATAATATAAACCAAAATTGAAATAACCAAATATACCTAAACTTGAACAAAAAATAATTAAATTAATCTGAAACTAGTCATTGGCTAAACTACCTACAATGCTCTTGCGGAACTCAGCAGCAGTTAAGTGAAAGATATCAACGTGAATGAATTTTGAATTATATAAATCGCAAGCTCTATTAATAAACATATTTTTATTATAATTCGTTTTAGAAGAAGGCGTCCAGAAGGTTTTCTTTTTTCTTTTTGAAAGTCGTGGGCAGAACAGGAATATACTCTTAAGCAGTATTCCAGAGTCAATTTTATTAGAAAGTATTTTATATAAAAACATCTGATCCCTTACTACACGGCGATCTTGTAGGCTGATAAAAGAACTATTAGCAGTGCTCAAAGGAAAACGATACCCTAAGTGCTTCAAGAATTTGATTTGGATTTTTTCAATTTCCGAAATATGTATGGCATATTGCGGATTCCATACTGACGACGCATATTCCAAAATCGACCTGACAAAACTATTAAAAAGAAGAATCAGAGTATTTGGATTTTTAAATTCTCTACCTATTCTTAGAACGAAGCCAAGCATCCGATAAGCTTTGGATGTAATGACGTTAAAGTGCGCATTAAAGGTTAGTTTATTATCCAAATATATACCTAAATCTCTAACCTCGGAGACTCTTGAAATTAATACATTATTAAAATTGTAATCAAAAACAATAAAATTGGGCTTTCTAGTAAAGGAAATAATACTACATTTCTTAGCATTAATAAAAATGAAATTATCTTCACAGTAGGAGTAAAGTCTATTGAGATCATCTTGAAGTAACTGACAATCAGAAACTGAGCTAATTTTCATAAAGATCTTGGTATCATCGGCATAAATTAGACATTTTGAATTATAAAACTGTTTAATAACATCATTAATAAAAATTAGGAAAAGCAGGGGCCCCAAATGGGATCCCTGCGGCACACCAGATGGTACAGGCATGAATGTAGAGCAATAACCTTTAATTGTAACTGCCTGGCTACGGGCTCGAAGGTAGGACTCCAGCCATCTCAGAAGATCGCCATGAATACCCACATCATGAAGTTTGCGAATCAATAAAGAATGACTCACTTTATCGAAGGCCTTTGAGTAATCTGTGTACACCGTGTCCACCTGAAAGCCATGATCCATTGCTTCAGACACCATGTGAGTAAATTCACACAGATTACTCTCAGTAGAACGCATGCTAATGAAACCGTGCTGCTCACGATTAATCAGTGGTCGTAAGACAGGGAAGAGTGTGTCATAAACAATTTTTTCAAACATTTTAGCAATGGTGCAAAGCTTAGAGATTGGCCTATAGTTTATAACCTCATGTTTATCACCAGACTTGAAAACTGGTACAACAAACGATTGTTTCCATATCTTCGGTATATTACCCGTTCGTAGCGAATGCTTAAAAAGTACATACATATCTACTTACCTACTTAGTTTTATAAAAATAATAAAGCAAAAACATTTTATACAAATAATTTATAGCTATTGTTGATCGCACGGCTTTGCTTCGTATTTGGAATCTAATAGATACTGATGACTTCATTGTTGAACGAAATAAACTTGTGGTAGCATTATAATGTTTACATTACAGGTAAAAAAAACTAAAAGACGAATGATTAATATTTTTAATTAGCCCTCTAAGTCTAGTAGCTGGGCAAAGACCTCTCCCATTTTTTCCACACACTCTGTCCACTGTTTTCTCAGTCCGATAAAAAACGGACAAACTCGCCTATAGAAGAGTTTTTTTTATTTCTTTTGAATTTCAATATACTATGCCCCATAAGTAAACTTGAAACGCGATGAAAAAACTTGAGCTAAGTAGGATCGGTATGCAAAGAAATATATTTTTAATGTCTCGAACTGTAAAAATACATGCACTCAATCATTGTACCTAAAACGACATAAAAATCGGATGATTTACAAAACAATCGATGCGAACAAAAAGTATCGAATTATCGAAGCATTAATCCTTATAATCGATATATTTAATCGAATCGAGCGAGGACACGTCTATCCATCATTGTGTACAACCTCCTTTAAGTTTTTTTTTATTTAGTCCGTAATTAGTGTCTGTCGTTGTCCCATAGATGGCCCACCTAGTGTACTACTTGTAGTACAAAAAGGAACTATAGCAAAAAGGTTACAATACGATTGGAAGGATTTTAGCAAAAAGTTGCGATGGCAATTTATAAAAAACTTTATAGGTTTCAAACTTTTTTTGTATGTCTAACTGAACTGTTTAGGGACTTTTCCACATATGCTTGTCAAATGAGCCCAATACTTAAAATTCATTTTGAATCAGCTATGAAAATAATACAGGGTGTCACCGAAAAAAATAACTGCATGCTCTAAATGCTATATCTTGGTGCTTTAGTGTGTTATATAGGTACTTAAATAGATAAAGATACATATGCATAGGTTTGAGTATATAGATTTAGAACAAACAAAGCCGTGTCCAAAGGCTAGTTACAGAACAACATTCCTCTAAAAATTACATTACAATCTCGCTAAACAAAGAAGCTTCATCAATCTGTAAGTACCCATTCAGAACAGAACATTGTTAATTACAGCCCATCTGAGCTCAGACCTCTAATTGACTTAAAAGAGCTCAAAAACGAACGAAACGCAAACGTCAAGCGGCTATTTCTTTACCAAAAGCAGGTAACTTGCGCTTAGAAACTCGCGGGCGGCGTATTAAAAAAGTCAGGTTTTTCAAGATGGCGTGTGTCGCGCCCAAGAAGGTATGTCAATGTCAACTAGTAATGAGGTCGGGAATTTTGATAAAACAAAAGGTACATGATAGGTATTTTTGTAAGTGTACAGCGCCATCTAGTAAAAGGAGATCAAACCTTTTTTACGGATTATTGAATTCGAACGAATGACCATAAATGTTTGTGCCTATATACACAACTATTTCTTTAGACACTACCAATAAAATAAAGAATAGTTTCAGCAGAGGTAATTACTGTTGTAATTTTTTTTAATATCTCGAAATGTGATCACTAGCAGATACTGTGTTTTGACGTGAATTTTTCAAAAACATTCATGAAAAATGCATAAAATCTTCACAAATAGCTCTGAAGGTTTTATTGTATTAAATACACCCCTTATAACATAATCGTTAACTGTACAGACGCAGTAACCTGCTTTGTTAGTAAATGTCGCGTGTAAACAGAGCAAAAACCAAACAAGATCATGTGGAAGCATTCAGTCGGAAAGGCCTATTACGTGTGGCAAAAGAAATTGCGTTTGATTTGAAGTCAATGTCAATCAAATTCTAGGTATTTTTAAATAAAATAATACGATATGACTTAACTTATTTCAAATAATCCACTTGACACTGGCAAAATTGTCGAAATGACGGATAGAGACTGTTATATATAAGAAGAAGAATATTCGAAAGTTTCGTTTATAAAATAAGTTGGGGTTACGGTATAGTTCAAAGTTAGTGTAGAGTAAAATATTAGTATGAAAACTTGGTGTTTGAAGAAGACAATGTTTATCTAATAAAATAGGCCTTTGCCTTTCTTATAGTTGATTTTTATAGCGTCAGGAGCCACTTTTTACCCATGGCCCGATGAACGGGACGCTGCATTACCTGGGACATTATTTATATAGAGACTTATATACCCGGCAACTGTATTCTTTCAGCCTAGACGCCCTTATCCACAGGAAAGACAAGGTCAATACGTGCGGAGCTGACTAAGCCTTCACCGTTTGAGAGCTCTGGGATTGCGCAGATAAATCCGAGTAGAAAAATCCATTGGTGCATGACCGGATTTGAACCCGCGACCTTACGATCAGAAGGTGGGGTCGCTACCACTAGACCACCAGTGCTAGTTTAGCCAAACATATGTATATTAATATTATCTATTTAGTTGATGACGGCGCAAAGATGTGGTAAATCGAGTCAAGCAACGAATGCAGTTAATTGTTCATAATGAAGTACATAATTAATATTGTTCTTCACCATAACATTGTCCATTAATTATAATTATGATTTGAAGAAGGTTTACATGAACACGGTGCAGTCGTAAAGATCGGTGGATGAAAGGCGAGAGAGGGAGATAGTATCAGATGAGAGAGATGTGTGCATGCGCATGTGTAGATCAAATCGCGATCCATCGATCGATATCTGCTTGTATCATTACGTGTTATAATGGCAATTGATTATAATAATAATCTTTGAGTGACTTGTTTTAATTGTCTATTTTGTTGTAAGAAGGATCATACAAAATAACGCTAGGAAGCAAGCCGTAGTTTCGTGCCTGTTCTTCTAGACTCTGGTCGCGTGGAACTGGCACCTAGAATCATCTAAAGTATAAGACAGTCTAAATGGTCCTTGTGATTTTATTTTTCTTCTTTTCTTATTTATGGCCTCTGTCCGCCATTTCGACAGACAATTTTCCCCGGTCAAGTGGATTATTTGAAATAAGTTTAGTCAAGTCGAGTCATACGTCAAGTCATTTGTTTTGAAGACAAAATGGTGGATTTTCCCTTCAAAACTTGGAAACTAATTCCATCAAATAATAAAAACACATAATACACATTAATTATTCCAATGGCTCACACTTTATGCTATAACTGCAAGTATTATTGGTTAAAATTCCACCAAAATTAATGAACAATACTTACTAAAACACCAAAAAAACAATTAAAATAAATAATTATGCTGTGTTGCTTCTACAAATGACAAAACTCGAATGTCATTTGTATTGAAATCAAATTTTGACGATGTGTAAGAACGGGGCTTTTCGTTTGGAAATTTTATTTCCATACATTTGGATTAGTTTTCAATTCTATTCTACAGCGATTGTAAAATGTCAACTATGCTTATCAGATTTTTTCGAGATGTGCTTATCTTATATGTTTCAAATATCAAGGAAAATATATGAATAGAATGAATGAATCGTGGATATGTAAAACTGAAATATGGACTCATTTGAATAACACGATTGAGAGATAAATGTAACAATGAAAATAAGAAGTTTTTTTATCTACACAGGAAAACATGAAGTTCCATAATGCTTTGATTTTCTGAAAAATATAGACCGTATCATTTGCTGTGAGCAGTGTTTAATTATACAATAATATGGTAAAATAAATAAATAAATATTCATGGACATTTCACACGACGACGCCCTCTAGTTCCAAACTAAGCAAAGCTTGTAATATGGGAACTAGATGCTGATAGAATACTTATATACTTTTTTTTGTAAATACATACCTATAATACATAGTAACACCCAGATATAGAACAAACATCTATATTTGCTACACACAAATGTTTGTTCTCAGTGGGGATCGAACCCACGACCCACAGCACGGAAGGCACAGCTAATACCGACTGACGCTTGTCGCTACTAATATAAAAACTATCTTAAATATTTACTTTAACTCTAGGTGACAAAACCAATAAACAAAATCTCCCAAAATATCGTACACTTACCTACTAAAATAAATTTATCAACTGATGTTGCTGACTGTACGTCACGTATGTCAAAGTCATGTTAGGCGTTGTGTCAATGTCATTTATGATGCCGCACGTATCAGTCGTTACGGTCATCAAAAAACGGTCATAAATTCTCAAAAGACATGACTTATTGACATAAAAATAAAACTAGATGTGCACCTTATCTGTACATCGAAATATCATAATATAAAAAAGTAGGTAGGAGTACTTCATTCTTAAGCTATGCGGCCACTGAGTCGGAATCGGGAGCGTACGCAGCGAGGTGCTTCCTGTTCCAACCCAAAGTTTATCAACCCATTAGGTATTTTTCTTCGTTCGACCAAAACTTTAGATTTACAGTTATTCTTTCAACCCACATCCAATTTCTATTGTTTAAACTTAAATAAATGCCACAGTGTTACACTAAAGCAGCAGGGTCAGTAGACAAAAATAAGATGTAGATACTCAATATAAACGTTTTTATATAAAAAAATAACTGGAAACCTATCTTTATTTAGGTATTATTCAATCAAAAACATCTAAACTTTGACATTAGTGGGTTTACCTTAGGTACCTAACCTACTTACTGTTTCTGTACCTACTGCTTAAAATACACTGTGACTCACATTTTATGGATTGGGTTGAATGAGGAATATGTTTTGGGTTGACAGGAGATAAATACCTACTGGGTTGAAACAGGAAGCACTCACGCAGCGTTGTCGTCGGTCTCTAGTGGAGATACGCCGATCGCCGCAGGCTCAGGCGCAGGCGCAGTGCCATAGAAATCAAAACAAAGCAACAAATCCTTACGCTCCGTACGCTCCAATTCCGACCTAATAGACACGTGGCTTTATACCCGCATGCCTAATTTACATTCGATTCTCGACCTTAATACATGGTAATAAAGGTCAAATCATAAGTATAACTGTCAGTTCGTCAGACATGATTCATCTGTAGCCAATATGGATGATATCTTAAACATTTTTATTCAATTAGTTTTTCTAAATCCATAAAGAGGAATTCTCGCGATTTCATCATCATCATCACAATCTTCGATGATTCTTGATTTGCAAAAACACTAAGATGTAACACAAAATATACTATTTTGTATAAATAGTATTTTGTATAAAGATGTTTTATTTTAGCTTATCATAAAAATATTAATTTCACTAATTATAAAAATAATCATCAAAGCTTTGATTTGCATTCACTTTCACGGTAAAGATAGCGCGGTCTATCTTTTTGATTGCTTATACAGGGTGTAACAAAAATCCTCTCAGATCCATTAACAATAAAAAAAAAAATTAATTTGTTTAATTCAAATATGAAGAGTATTTATTCCCAAATAGGAATTAAAGTTGGATAAACAGCTACTTAAATACCTGAATTCCTACATAAAATAAATCGAATGTGTTTGCCACATCTTGCCACAATATTTCATATGGTTTTTTTTTATTTTTTTTATTAGCTTTTTGCGGCTATGATATCACTGCGGCCTACTGGCCTATTGTGATCGCCATAGTACCACCTCTATTTGGGGCGTTCATAGTTTTTTTAATTACCTCCTACTGACACTTTCTGAATTTCAGAAAATTTCAGAACCTAAATTACTCTCAAAATCTTATGTAAGATTAACGCTTATTAATTACTAGCTTCTGCTCGCGACTTCGTCCGCGTCCCGTTTTATCCTGTTGATTTTCCGGGATAAAAATCCAGGCTACGAACTATAATATGTATTCTAAGTTTCATCCAAATCGAACCAGTTGTGACCGCGTGGTTAAAACACAAACATCCGAAGATTTAGGGCGGCTTGCACCAGAATCACTAAACGCGTTTAACTCCTAAATAGTATTTAGCGAGTTGTCAAGTCATATAGATACGTCAGATTGAAATCTATTTAGCTGTTAAACACGTTTAGTGATTCTGGTGCATCCAAACATCCAAACTTTGACATTTATAATATTAGTGGGATAAGATGTATTTTGTCAGTACCTTTATAAATATTAAGATGAACTTTGGATTGTTAAGGTTTTTGTTCAAACGAGTCTTGATCATCATAACTTGTTAATAAATTCAAGAATTTAATACAATGTCCCGGAACTAGTATCTGTAAACTCAACAGGGTAGAGCATGAAAATGAACATTTCCAAGAATTATTTTTTATATATTTTTACCAAAATTAATCCATAAAATATTTTAATACCTAAACCACGTAATTCGAAAAAAGGTGGTAATTTTCTCTACATTTCTTGAATAAAAATCATTGAAATTCATAAAAGCCGTAGAATTCTGTTGTTGCCGTGAATGTCGAGAATTCGCAGCCCCTTGGGATAACATAGTAGTTTTTGGACACCTTGGACACCCAGTATAGGTACGTGTATGTCAATACCAAGATCTTTGTCTGCACATACACCCATTGCCCCGCCTATACCTCATATAATACAGCCTTATATGTTGACCAGCCTATACGGAACCCAGCGCTCAATAAAAACGTTAATAAAGTAATCAACAGCACATATCCACTTACACTGGTCCAGTATGCATACCGATGCATTACTTTTGCGTTCGTCGAATTCAACGGTTTCCTTAGCTTGATGTAAATAGAGTTTATAATTCAAAAACTGTTGGTTCTTGTGGTGTTTGTGCAATGGTATGCGCGCATTTACATTTTAGACATACTTGGCGGAGTAAATGTCAATTTAGATGGAAGACGAGAAGAGGATCAACTACTTTTAGGCGCATGGAGTCGTACTTAGTGGTTCCATGCATATCACGCGTTTTGACAATAAAGTTATGAAATCCCATCATATCCCATCCCACTAATATTATAAAACGTGAAAGTTAAGATGTTTGGATGTTTGTGTTTCAATCACGTCAAAACTACTGAGCCAACTTAGATGAAACTTGGATTTTATTTAGTTCGGAACTTCGATTGACACATAGGCTACTTTTTATCCCGTATAATAAACAGGATCTACATTATTCATAACAAGAAAATAATACACACAGATAAAAAATACGGAGATGACGTGTGTTTTGTTAATAGAGTGTTGTATTAAAATGTGATTGTGTGCGTGCATATGGATTCAGAGTTGTAGAATTGATGCTGTTGAACTCGATGAACCAATTGGTATCGATATAGACAATGGAGTAAATAATGATTCGAATTTATCAACTTTTAAATCTGTGAGAATATTCGATCATTCGTAAAACCATGTTCTGGTGCCAAACAGTGATGTTCGCATTGCTGTGTTCCGGTTTGAAGGATATGGGTGCCGGTGCTGTTACAGGCACATCTACGTTTCGGAGTATTACCTTACAGGGCACGTCCTCAGTGATTGTGCTTGGTGAGGCAATGCATTGCTAAATGCAGAGATTACTTACCACTTAAATCATGTATACTTTGTTCCATCAAAGTAGACTTTGTTCCATCACTTATTCTCAAAAAAACTTTCTTAATTTTTTTCTTCACAAAATAGCATCCGTAATATAGCGGTATAATGCAGTTAAATTATCCTGTTCAGTGGAGAGAGTGCCACCATCGAATCGTGAAACAAAAGATAGAAAGTTACGGCAAGCGAGATGAGATAGCATCATCAATTTTTTTGGTCAGTTAAACACAAATTATGTGAAAAAAACACGCATATCAAAGTCAAAGTCAAAGTCGAAATTTCTTTATTCAATAAAATCACAAGGATCATTTAGAATCGTCTTTCTACGTCATGTTTTTCATGTTTTTCTACGTCACCGCAGAATCTTAATAATAAAGCTCTAACATGAAAATAAGCACTTTTTAAAAGCATTTCAAATCCGTTTATCTAAATCTTAAGTGACATTCAATTACAATTAGTCATAGAACTAACTAAAATTGATATGAAATGACATTTAAGTCATTTCCCACTTACCAAAATGCCAATCGGCTTAAAATTCCTAAGAAATAACTTTACGGTCAGCTGTCGTTTTGGGAATTTTGAAACGTGTGAAATAAATCTTATAAGTAATCCTTTTTTATCAACGTATGATCGTTTTTTGTTTTTTTTTGCACACGGATCCTCGTTTTCTTAAATGTGCCGCCGTCATATGGTATTTGAGTTGACAAACAATGTAGGTAGGTAATATACATACTTACTCGCGACTGGGTCAATGTAAATGAAATGGGATTTTTTTATAGAAATTAGGTCCATGACCTCTAGTGGCCTTAAATCCCAAAGGTTAATGACCTCCGGTGACCTTAAATAAAGTTTGTCATAACTCCTAGATATTTGACCTTTGACCTCAACTAATCTTTGGAAAATGTTGACCTTAACCTCTTGAACCTTGACCTTTGAGCAAAATTTATACGTCATCACCTTTACGCATTACATTTTTGCGACACGTTACCTACCCATTGTTTACCTTGGCAAGCCATTATCTCTCATCATGGAAAAGTACGTAAGCAAGCACTATTAAAAACAAAAACCTCTTTCTTTTTCTGGTAAAAAACTTCAATATGCTAATTCTATTGAAACAATAATAACAATACATTCTTTCCCAAAAACTTATTCTTTTGTTCGAAACAACCAAATCACTTCCATCTCCTACATGCATCATTCAAAACAAAACAGTAATCTTCTAAAAACGGTGTCTGTATTATAACGGCCATATAAGCCACACTGAACCACAAACAAAATAAAATATAAAAATACCGATGGTCTTAGAATTAGGGTTAGGGTTATTTTTGTAATCCGGTATTCCGCGATACAAGCTTGGCCTAGTACGGGGACCACCGACAATTTATAAGTTTTATGAATTTGATTCTGGATGAAAAGAAATGGAAGGAAGGAAAGAAATGGGGGAGACCTTTGCCCAGCAGTGGGACAGTATAGGTTAAGGAAAAAAAAAATAAAAAAATTAATTTGATTGTAAATACATACTTAAACCTATTTAAATTTGTAAATTGTCAGTGGAAAGAAAAAAATGCTTAAAATTAAAAAAAATTGGTAACAACAAAAGCGAAAAGTACACATATTCAGATTAATACCTACTTTGCTTACCTTTTCATCGTGCCACATCTTTTTGTGTTCCTCTCAAAAAGAACTAAACTGTCGGATTGTGTAACCAGCTCGGAGTTTTGAGTATCAAATAAATTATTATGGTAATTAATCAATGTTTTCTCTAGTCACTCCGAGCGACCATTGTTGTGTGAGTGATCGGTACATTACATCACAATAGTGGTTTTGTGTATCATTTCATAAGTAGCTTTTGCCCGCGGCTTTATCTGCGTGGATTTCGTTTTCGAGAACAAAATATGACACTGTTCGTCGCTCGTTCCTAAATAGATAAATAAAATAAAAAATTAAGAATTGACGGAAAACTGAAAAAGAAAATTAAGTTAACAACTAATAAATGATAATTATGAATAGCAACAAAAAAAAATCTAAAAGTTTGTGCATATAAAAGTTATACAATACATATTACTGTTGCACTAATACTTCACATCGCAGTATTTCTTAAATTGTATGAATTAGAAAAAAAACGAAGAGAGAGCCCTTATAAACGTTGTTGAGAACAGGAGAGGAAAGATGATTGGACACCTTATACGACATGACAGCTTAATCGGAAATATCATTGAAGGGAAGGTAGAAGGAAAGAGAGGAAGAGGAAGACCGTGTATTAGCTATATGAGCCAAGTGAAGGCGAAGATAGATGTCATGTCGTATAAGGACGTCAACGAAGCTGCCCTGAAGAAGAAGCTGGCGGGAAAGAGCGTAGCTCTTAAATTAGAAGAAGAAAAAAATTGAGGCTTACAATCTTATTACGTTCACCGCTATTTTGAAAACCAGTAAAAAGATCGTATCAGACGTGTGTACGTGTAAAAATGTAATCGGTTTTGATTTACAGTTAAAATCATTTCTAGTCATGATCTAGCTAAACTTTCTAATGACAAAAAAAAATTGATACTATCAGTTGCCATTTTTTTCTGTTAGTAATTATTTTAAACTGTTAAATTATCTAAATGAGCTCATGATCTAAAAATAATAATAAGTTTATTCATTAAGAAATCTTAAATAAAACAGTTAATAGGTACTTAATTATGTTTTTACAGTTGATTATAAGCTAGGATTATACTTAGGTAGTTAGGTAAATCAAAGGTTTTATAATTATACTTTTGAGGGTCGGCTAAAAGATAGTGTGGGCAGTGGATAGGTTAGAAAAATAGACATATTTGCATGATTCTAATTCCCATATTACAACTTACAAGCCTTGCGTAGTTTGGGTTTAGAAGGCATCGTGTGAAATGTCCATGAATATTTATTTATTTTATTTATTATCTAGGATTCTAATAGCTATTTAATTAGGTAAAGAAAATATAAATTACTTGAGCACTTGTCTCCACGACTATCTTTGCTCCACACCGTGGAATTAACAATAGAATTCACATTAGATTTTTGTGCTTGTCTGTAAGCACAAAATCGAATATAAAATTTATTGTATCAAGAAATTGTAACTATCTATACAAAATATGTAATATATTCTATACAGGGTGTAATATGAATACTCCCAAAAAACTTTGGGGGTTAAAGTACCCATCAACATGAACCACTTTTTGTATTTAAGCGAAAAAAAAACAGATTTTTAACAAGAGGATTCGTATTTTTTATTAACAGCAGTTTTTCTTTCTGCGCTCCTATAGTTGGTTCTTTTAAAAAGTAGTTATACTTATTATAATTATATTATTACAAATGTGTTTTATATATGATACAAATGTGTTCTATCGAGTAGCACATCGCAAGATGACGAAACAACACGGCTTTTTACAAAATCGTCTTTGAAAGAATTAATACCTATACTTATGTAGATTAGCGAACACAATGGATGTTAACATACGGCTCGGATAATTTTGTATTACATAAGGATTTGAATCTACATGCCTGTATACAATCACATTTATGGTAGGTGAAATAAAAGCTTTCATGGTGCAGCTTTCTTTATGCAAATAATATTTTTTTACACAGACAATGTTTAGTAGTGACATTTTTATCGTAAGAAATTCAAAATCATATTTAATCAACAATAGTATCGAAATTGCCATAGACTTCGCTGTAGGTCTAGCATTTATCTGTAAGACCAAAAGATAAACTACACACTACACAAAGGTTGGTTGGAAAAAAATGCTAAATAGCATTAAGCCCGCCTCTATACTGTTTTTATATGTGCAATAAAGAATTTTCTAATCTAATTTTCTAATAAATTAAGAGGAAAGCCGTTTAGAAGTGCTCATATTTTTGTATCTTGCTTGTACCTATTCTTTGTTTTCTTATATCATTTTTCTTTGTGTACCTATGTATTATCTAACTTTTTGTGCCAAAGTATATTTTTTCATTTTCATTTTTTATAAGTATTTTCTCTTACTTATTAACATTATTATTGACTTAGGTACATATTTATAATTTCTTATTGGCTCGTTGTGAAAAAGATGTCAATCGAGAAAATATTTCCATTATACTTACTTATTTTTTACCAAGGAGTGATGCTCGCTTGCATTCTCATGAATGTTCCAGTTATTTTGATTTAAAAGCGCAACTATTGAACCGAGTTTGATGAAATTTATATAGGACTAATCTGGAAGTATAATTTAACCTCTTCCTTCTTTGATGTCGGTTAAAAAAGAGTCAACACAAAGCGCGGACCCATACATCTATATACAGTTGAATACCAAAACTCGTGATTGTAATAGTTGAAGTTATAAAGCTCATTATTAATGAAGAGAGATCAGTATAGCGTTGAAACTAGTAATAATGGCTCACGATTAAACAAGTGCGAATTATTGATACGAATGTTTTCGGAAATCGTGCTTGTTCATAAATCGAAGCACACTTTCTAAAACACCATTCGTTTACGCAAAAATGTTCATTATTATCTACGACAAGCGTGGATCGAAGTAGAGCGACGTGCTGCGCGGTCTCTATTCAGATGGGTGACCGCTAGTGGCATTTACATCTGAGCGCTTCCGTGCTACGGAGGCACTTTAAACTGTCGGTTCTAGCTCTAGCAGTCACGTGCCTATTTTTTCTGACGTTTTACAATCTCTAGCGATAGTATATTGTCAACTTGGCTTAGCTGCTTTGTATCCTTCTTCCGGTTGATGATGATATTGACAAAATAAGATCCAAGAGACCCTAAACAGGAATCGAAGACGTAAATGCTAATGATTTGCGCGAAGACAATATCGATGTTAATAAAAAAGACAATGAAATAAGAATCAGATGGCGGGTTCGACATAATAAACATTTTATAACGTTAATGCTGTGTTCATGGTGAAAACCGGCTGCTACAGGTAGTCAAAGTCATCATCATCATCATCCAGAGCCAACCCACCCACCCACTTCACCCACCCACCCACTTCGGATTTTTCTATAGTTGACATGTTTTCAACATGTTTTTTTTTTATATAACTAAATGATGGAACAAGACGAAGGCCCACCTGATGTTAAGTAGTTATCTCGGCCTATAACAATGCATTGCCTCACCGAGCACGTCCACTGAGGACGTGCCCTGTGATGCATTTAAATTAAAGAAACAACGATATGTTACGTATGCTTGACACGAGAACATAGATTATAATTATCATCAAGTTAATCATTATAAGCATGTATTTACAAAAAACTGTGTACTACCAAGCTTTGCATAATTTGGGACTAGAAGGCTATGTCTATGAATATTTATTTTATTATTTAAATATATGATGGTGGATATTCCTAATGCCTAAAAAGTTAGCGCTGGTAACCTGCTTTCTGTGTAACTAGAGATGGTTTTTAGGAAATTTCGTAAGATATTGTGCGAGGCCATTCAGGCGAAACAATGGGGCCCTCATAATGTTCCATAATGGGTTTTCGAAGTCGATGAATGGAACTTCGCGTCTGATCGACGAAAGTTCTTAGTAGGGGATTTATGTGACGAGAACCAGGGTGCGACTTCCTTTGCGTGACTGTATTTGTAAACAATAGTTGGGGACTTCGAATTGATCACAAATCTACGACAAATTATGGCATGTATTGTCATTTTTTCTGAAGTTCAGTAGTAGTAGAGCCTCTTTGTGAAAGAGATCGTCAGGGGAAGGACTACCACCGTACCTATTTCGTGCTTGGCCCAGTGATGCTCGCATTGCTGTGTTCCGGTTTGAAGAGCATGGGTGCCGATGCTATTACAGGCACATGACACTTATAACCTACGGAAGTGGCGATCACAAGACGATTCTAAATGATCCTTGTAATTTTATTGAATAAAGATATTATGACTAAAGCTTATTGTCTACGCCCATTATAGTAGTATTATTGGTGCTTATAGTATTTTTTTATAAATCTTATTTTAAAATTATTTTATTGTTTACATTTTTTTATTTGTTTCAGGTCTTCTTTCAGCGTTGAGCCACCTAGACCAGGCTAGGAAGAACTCTCTAAACACCACCGTAGACTACTCTAGATACGTCAAGAGGTAAGTTTTATTTGTAACTTTTATAAATAAAAATATACAGGGTGTTTCCGTTTATAGTGAGTTAAAAGGAGCATATTGAAGACGTGATGAGCAATAACGGCTTGTTCACTATTTATTTGAAATTCTGCTCATTTCTATAAAAAATACTAAAAAGTACCAATTGTTGCAAATCTAGCGTCAATAACGTTAGCTGAAACTTGGTGCGATTAATCGCTCATTTGAAAGAGTTGGGTAAAAAGGACAAGAGATTTTTTTAAAGTTTTGACTACCAAAATGTCTACAGTAACACCTAGGTAACACTAAGAAGCTGAATCAATAGATACGTATTATTTATGGTCATTGCAAAATAGCGGTGTATTGGTTTTGTTAAGCTATTTTAGCTTTATACCTAAAAAGTTGCCACTTCAAGTCAATTAAAAACATCGCAACGCCTTCTAGAAAACCAACTAAGCGTGAAAAGAGGGTTATGTATTTGCAACTATGTGTTAGTACAAGGTGTTTAAAAAATATCTTGTATTTTATAAAATAATTCGATAAACTTTCATAATTATTGCTCTACCTTTAAATATTTAAATCACAGATTATAGAAAAGTACAGATGTAATGTATAGCCATTTTTGTGTCACAGTTAGAAGTGAACCATAATGGAGTACTTTGTGTCATTCAGTCTCTGGCCATTGACACCTCCAATGCCAAACATATTTTTATACAATTATGCCGGCGTGTGTGGTTCCCACTTGCAAAAATTGGCCTGGGTCTAAAAACAAAGTAAATGGGATAACATACATCACATTTGGGTCTCTATTTGATAAGGAATCGTCTTGGAATCATCAATTTAAAGAAAAATTACCATCAATTCAATAATGTTGCAAACAACACCAACATTTTTTTCCCAACAAAATTTATATTAATCTTTATGACTACACATCATTAGGCATAGGTATTTCAATAGGTATTTTTAATCATAGAGCGCTAAATTTGTTATTTTGAAAAAATATTTGTGTAATTTTAGGTTTCTTGTTGACATACTCAGACGAGAACAATGGACAAAAATCATTCAAAAAACACGTCCTGAGTCTTTCCTTAACTCTATTAAAATTTATAAATATCTATTTCAGTACCTCCTACTTAGGTACCTAAGCAGCATTTACAAAAAAAATTACCCCAAAAAGTTGGGAAATAGTTTTGTAGGTGCAACATTGGGCTGCGCGAACATCATGCGCACGGGAACATTTTTATAGCATTTTGGTGACAAAATCCTTCATACAAATTATGTCAAATGCGGCTTCTTGTGTTTTCTATATTCTAAGATTTAAATATAGTTTTTCATAAGATCTTTATATTTGTAACGCCTATGTCATACGAATTGTGTTTGCGGGGTCCCCATGGAAACGATGTCCCATTTGCTCGTTTGATAATATTATAGATGCTACACACGAGGGGGTAAAAGTGGCGAAGTTCTACTTGAACTTCGTCTAATATTGGTTATTTTATTTTACTTCATCACCATTTATTACCATCAGACACGCAAGAAGAAAATAAATAAATTATTACCATTTTCCACCAGGTATAGCTCCACATTAGAATGCGGTTCATCATACTGCAAGGACCTGGGTTACCGGGAACACTTTCACTGCATGGATTGTACTGCCAGGGTCTTCTGCAAGAAGGAAGAGATGATCAGGCATTTCAAGGTAATGCACCATTCTTTTAGGTCTTTGAAAGAGGTGGTGCAAGAAGTCAAACTATTGGCAGCTCTCAAAACTTGAGATCAATAGGAGAGCAGCCTGAAAAAAGTTGGGGAGTAGAAGACAATGCATACCTAAATGGACGCGCCCCAAACTTATAGGCAACATCCTTATCTACAGTAATACAATAAACTTTCTCTATTTCTCTTCTTTTTTTTTTCTTTTTTTATCTTTATCTTTAACTAAATGAGCTATTAAGCTAATATTTATAAGACAAAAAATTTCTAGCCAAAAATGTGTGTAAATTGGGACAAAAGACGAAAGTTGTGATAGATTGTTTATTTTTTAGCATTTAGTAATTTTAATTGTTGCTATCTAAATGTGATATCAGCTTAACGATTCACGCTTAACAGTAAAACACTTTTTTCTTTTAGAAAATAATGGAGGATTTAAAAATTTTGATATATATTAATTAATAAACGCTTAGAACGTTTTTCGTTCTATGTTAATATTGATAATGGCATCAGTGGGTGCACTGGGTACTTAATCTAAGTTTGTTTGCTCAAAAAACTCCAGACTCAAGTGTATGTGACTTAGGTATAGATTTATTAAGACTTCTCAATTAAAATCTGTCAAAAAATGACTCAGACGTGTGCATAGTTTAACCCTAAGGGCGGCTTGCACCAGAATCGCTAAACGCGTTTAACTCTTAAATAGTATTTAGCGAGTTGTCAAGTCATACAAATACGTCAAATTTAAATCGATTTAGCTGTTAAATACGTTTAATGATTCTGGTGCAAGACGCCCTAAGTCATTTTACACTACATTCCTCTATTCTGCAGTTTTGGTTTAACTCCAATCCCCCCCCCCCCCCTTTTTATTAAATTTTTGGGAGTGGTGCTATTACACCGTGTATAGAGCCTTTTTCTTATTTATATAACCCCAGCTGTTTTCTTTACTATAGTTTGTCCACAAGTTGTAAAAGACAACTTTTCTACTCTACTGGTTGTTCATAGCTCATTCCATCCACAGTGGCACAAAAAACGCGACGAATCCTTGGCCCACGGCTTCATGAGGTACTCTCCTCTTGACGACTGTTCTGAACGGTTCACTGACTGTCCTCACAACCGCAGCCAAACTCACTACCATTGTATCCAGGACGGTTGTGATAAGGTAAGAACAAACAGCTGCCACTCATATGGTACTTAAGAATCGGCTGGCTTACAGACCACGATAGACCATTACATCTGTCAAATGGAAACGCTGAAAGACCTCATAAAATAGTAACTACTCATGTCAATAGTCGATCGTGTGTCAATTTTATGAAATGTTTTTATCGCTCTTCTGAAGAACCGTAAAATATTTTTGAAAATTTTGATTTGTAGACATCTTATTGACTCTGACTGTAACTGTAGACTCGCATAGCTTTGCCTGGTTTCAGGAATCACCGGTGTCTTATTTATTGTGAGCACAGATCCAAAAAGTAGTCCATGCGTAGAATTAATCGTTCCTGACTCCATAAAGCGATTTTTTACAGATCCAATCATCCAGAACAAAAGTAAAACTGTTTATGATTTTCTCCAGGTCTACATATCCACATCAGACGTGCAAATGCACGCAAACTACCATCGCAAAGACTCCGCCATTCTCCAAGAAGGTTTCCAGCGGTTCAGGGCCACTGAGAGCTGTGCAGCTCCTCATTGCGTCTTTGCTGGACAAAGGACCACGCATTTTCATTGTCGGCGACAAGGCTGCACTTATACCTTTAAGAATAAGGCTGATATGGGTTAGTCAAAGTTTAACTTCACGTGGTTTTGTTCTAGTTTAAACCTTTCTGCAGCCCTCAAAAGTTGAGTTTTAGGAGTTTTTTTAAGTGCATCCCACCTGCCTTAAGATTCCCCCTTTTTTTCCCTTCTACTGATTCTTTGAGGAACTTTTAACATAGTCTATTTATATTACGTATTTTGCTGCACTAAAACGTACTACTTTAGAACCTCAATGACAGTACTGACACTATCTTCTGTAATGGCTGAGACATTGTCACCGTGATAGTCAGACCTGACAAAGCATGTCTTCTTTGAGATATACCTACTATAATCTCAAGATCTTAGATATCACAAGAGGATCTGTGTATCTGAGAGGATCTAATAGACCTGACCCTCAAACCTCAACTTCTTCCACAGAAAAACACAAGACCTACCACATAAAAGACGAGGCTCTCTCCAAAGACGGCTTCAAGAAGTACATGAAGAACGAAGCCTGTCCCTACCGCGATTGCAGGTTCTCCAGAACCTGTAACCACATCCACTGCATCAGACCACATTGTAATTACGTGCTGCATTCCAGCAGTCAGATCTTCACGCATAAGAGGAAGCATGAGAGGAAAGAGCAGGAGATGAGTTTTGGGTAAGCTAGCAGAAGAAAAGCAGCTGACTGTCCTTACAGCTCAATTGGTATCGCTCTGCCTTTTGTGCTATAGGTTGGGGGTTTGATCCCCACCGAGAACCATTTCCATATTTCGCTTCAAACGATTTTAAAAATATCGTCAGTCCATCGGGAAAAATCGGATCCCATATAAAATAGCAAGTAGACCAAATAAGACCGAATATAAAATAGCAAGTAGTAAATAGTATTTTCTTTCCAGGTTACCAACCTCGGTGATTCAAAATGCGCTGATGCAGCAAGGAGCTGACATGAGCATGTATTCCCCTGGTGGAAGTTTCCACGTTGACGATGAACTGTCAAACCCAATGATGGAGGACTATTCGCCACAATTCGTAAGTACCCTCTTAAGACTTTTCTTTTTTTGTTATGAGAAATGGTTATGAAGTAAATGTCTCACCTGGTGAGCAGTTGTCACCTATATTATCTGTATTATCTCACAAAGCACGTCTTCTATGGGCACAGTTTAACGCTCTGAAACGTAAGTGTCTCGTGTACCTACGTTTACCTAGTTGTACCGGTATCCATACTCTTTAAATCGGAAGACAGTAATGCTATCATCACTTTAAAAGGAGCAACTTTAAAATGTTATTGTCCTATGGCTCTAGGGCAGTATGAACTATGCTTCTTATCATAGAATTTTTTGCAGAACCCAGCAATGATGGAAGAGATATCAAGAAAGTACATTGAAACCTTCAACGGGAGTAAGGAAGTGGATGACAAATGCAGCAAATGCAGTGCTTTGAACAAGCACTACCATTGTTTAGGTGAAAGCTGCAAGATGGCTCATAGGTAAGCCTGCTCAAATACTATACTTTATTTTTACCTTTGATTTTACCAGTGTTTCTGACCAAAATTGGAACCAAGTTCCAAACACTTAACCACAGATGTGACGGTTTTTGTAATCTTTCCAGCTGCCACACCACCATGATGAAACATGTTATGGAGCATGAACAACAGAACCAAGTCACAGAGGCTTACTTCGTGACGTACACCCGTCACAACCCGTGTGGAAACTCCGCGTGTCAGCACATCAGGGATATCACGCATTACCATTGCACTTGGGTAAGTCTTCAGACTTTTTATTTCAGTGTAGGACGTTCTCATTTGTGATCTAGAAAACTGCTTAACGTGGTCCTTTCCGTAGCTCATTGACCGGTCTTGGGCCTTCTTAAAAGAGCGTAGGCAGCTGTTTCTTAGGAACAAAACAGGAGCTAGTTTCTTTCATGAAGGAATGCGATCGCAAAATAAACGTAAGCTAAAGAATTTTGCAGTTGAGTGTCAAGGAAATCTATATAGGCCTTTAATAAACATAGACAAAAGGAGTAGGAGTAAACAAACTATACCCTCAGATCAGCAGGCAACTAGCCAAGCAGAATTTGTATGCTAAAAAAGTGTATTTCTTCCAGGAAAATTGTGGAACAGTGGTTCTCTCATCCGAAGAACACCCCTTCAGACGCTTGGAGCACCATCGCCAGCATGCAATCCTAAGCCCTATGTCCCCCAACTTAGCTGCTAGATTCGCTCCCAATTTCACTCCTCAGCTAACCGCCCAACTCCACCCAAACATGGCCGCTCAACTTGGCCAGGTGTCCAACCTACCGAATTTGCCTCCAAATCTGGCTCAATTGGCCCAAATGGCTCCTACATTATCCTCACAACTCACCCCCAATCTACAAGCTCAGTTGAACCTTGGACCGAATCCAAATGTGCCCCAGCAAGTGAACCCCTCAAGTTCTTTGGATGAAATGTTTAGCAGGAAGAGGGGGAGGCCGCCTAAGAATCGCGTCGTGGAAGTCTGGACCGATAACGTTAATGTAATTATTTTGAACTTACCTCTGTATTATACTTTTTCACGCCTCAAGTAGCTCTAGAGCATTGTCTTACAGGACGCATCTTCAACGGATGTGCTTTGTGAGGCAATGCATTGTTCTAGTCTTAAGTAACTACTTAGCATCAAGTGGTCCATTTACTTGTTCTGTAGCTTCTTGCGTTCCTCTTGTTTATCAAAAATTGTTGGTCCAAAGTTTGTGGTAAACGTTATAACTTCATGTTTATTCATCAGGTGACACCTCAAGCTATCTTCACATCGTTCAAGTTGCCGAAGAGCAACCAGCTACCACCAGTGGCACCCTCTCCCGTTATTGCTACTATTGAAGAGTTTCCTGTAAGTGCACTTTCTTTTTCTACAGTAAAAGAGTTATTATCATCAGTATTAAATCAAACTGAAGACTTATTACTTTCATTTATTTGTTCCAGCGCATCAAATTCCAGCACTTCGAAGTATACACCAGCCCAGATACCTGCACTCCATCCTACCCCTCCTGCCTCCTTCGTCTAACCCGTCTCCATCTCCACTGCTTCAACTGTTCCTTCGCCAGCGAAACCCATCACATCATGGAAACCCACATGAGGGAATCCCATTCCATCTCCCCCCTTTTAGAAGGGTTTGACTACTTCGGGTCCTTTGACCGCTGTGGTGGTCAAAGCTGCTTTAAAAACCAGTTGAGGTCCCATTTTCACTGTGCTCAGGGGAACAACTGCCCTGCAATTTTGACCCAGTATTCTGCTTTGGCCACTCATAAACATGGAAGAGGTACTCCGATTACGAGTATCAAAGAAGAAGGGAATTATGAGGAAGCCAAAGATTACTCGCTGAAGGAGAGAGCATCAGCTGATAGTGTGGGATCGATGAAAGAAGTCGATTTTGCAACAAACTTCTCGATCAACTCGATTAAGAGCGAGTTCGAAAGGGAGCAGGATAATATTTCGGGTTAGTGTTGTTCTATAACTTACATGTCTTGAAGAGAGACATTACTGTGTTGGGTATGGGTCAGACTTTACACCATTACGTCTCAGAGACTGACACAGCGTACTAAGTGCAACATAGAATATGTTCTGGTTGGACGTGCACTGTTATAGGCAGAGGTAACCGCTCAACATCAGATGCTGATTGTCACGTGTCTGCTTGTTACGAACTCTCATTAAGAAATAAAAGACGCTGATGGCCAAACTTTTGACCACATTTTTAAGATAACAAAAAACTTGTTTATACCAACACCAGCTGAGCCTGTTAACAAGACAAGTACGAAGACTTTGTTTAATTTATATTTACTATCATAACTCAACTAATCCCCCCTTTCCTTCCAGTAGTAAAAGCTACGGGCACCTTCTACCCATCATCACATCTCAGAAGCAATACATCATCACCTCGAAGCATCTACGATGCCTCTCCATCCAAGGATCTGAAACTTCGGATGGAGTTGGATAAGAAGTTTGAACCGCCAAAAATGTCTCCGACTATTCCACCTTCATGCCATGATCAGAACTGCCCGTTGAACAAGAATGCTGGTGGGATGAACCTTCATTACCACTGTCCTCATTGCAGTCAGGCTTATGTAGACTTGAAGCTGCTTTTCTCTCATATGGTGAAGAAACATAGCAATGCTATGGAGCAGCCTGCAGGATTGGCTGCTACTAAGGTAGGTATCCTTCATCATTCGTTAAGATGGTGAAGAAAAACATCGAAAACTAGTTCGTTTTAGTGTACTACTTAAACTATTGGTAGTGAAGAAAAACATCGCGAAAAACTGTCTCAAATACATTGCTTATTCAATATAAATTTTCTTCACTTTTCCCCAAAGTTCTAGACCATAGTTAACATGCGACAGTACATGTCCACACTCAACTGTGAATAAAGTTTGTTTTGAAATGAGATTTTTACCAGTTGTTATTTCATTACAAACATGAAAGATCATCAAAATATTGTTATTAAGTTCAAAAACATCTGAACAAAAACAGAACTGAATTTTAATGGACGATTGTTGCAAGAATTGCAAGTTTATCAATATGAGTTCACTGATAAAGACAAAGTATTTTGGGATGTTTTGAGAAACAAAAATATAATCACAGTTACTATTACAGATTATCACAGCAGAACTATATAGAACCTATTTTAGCTACTTTAGTAGACTTTTATATATTTCCAGGACCTGTCTTAGCAGACTCTTATAGCCCATATTTCCTTTCAGGAGACCTTGGAACGAGAGTACCCAGAGATCTCCATTCTACCCTCGACCGCTTCATCATCCAGCCAAGCTCCATCACCAAGTCATGTCAACCATCGTCCACCGAATGCTGCTGATCAGGTATAGTTACGAATTTTGCTTATCTGACGTATCATTTTACAAATTGTGCATTTGCAGACTTTTTCAACCCAGTCATTTTGCTCACCTAGACGTTTTACAATCTAGACGATCTGAACCTAACTCTTCTGATTCTTTCTAGAGCATTCTGATTAGACCAGGGGGGTGATTCTAGACCGATAGTTATTTTTGTCACGATAGATATATCTCCCAAAAACTGACAAAAAGTATGGAGTTTTGACAGTTTGAGGGATATATATCTATTGTGATAAAAAGTCTATTGGTCTAGAATCACCCCCCTGATTAGATAACCTTTTTCTGTGACAGTGTTTCCAGCGTCAGGATTTGTCAGTGATTAACAGGCTACCATCATTATATACCTATGGAATCTGTCAAAGTGAAAACTGCAAACTTTTTAATACTGATTTGGCCACCAGAGGGAGCCAATCAAAGCACTGATCATTATTTTTCCGCAGGTGCAAGCAGTTCAAAGTCTACTCCTCCAGCAGTATCTAGCTGGTGGTAGGAAGGGAAGTCTTCAGGAACAGCTGAAGATGCAGCAGCAATACACGGCATCATTGGCTGGTCTGCCGGGGTTGGCGCAAGTGGCGTTGTTTGGCCAAGGGTGAGATTGGATCACTTTTTCTTCCAAATACAGGGTGTCTGACTACTTCCGAAAACTTCGGAGGCTAACACTAAACGCTCAGACTATTGGTTCCGAAAAGTTGTTCATATCGATAGGTTCTCTAACCCCCTCAAGTTTTCAGTATCACCCTCTATATACAAAATTTTTGATTCTCATTCTTATTTTAAAATGATATAATTTAGTCTTCTTTATTATTATTTTTTCATCCACAGAGGCTCTCCGTTCCCCCTGTACCCAATGATGTACCCCCCGGAACTGCTGCTGGAACAGAGTCTGATGCAGAGCCATGGTCTACCACCAGGCATGGACAAGGAGGCAGAGATGATTGCTAAATCGTAAGTCGTTGGCTTTAAGGCACTATATAATTTTTAAATATGTGTAATATTTGAAATAATAATAAATAAATAAGTAAAATAATTTAATTTCTGTAAATCTGTCAAAGCCTATATCTACAGGCTATATACAATCCACAGTGAACTTCTACAGGCTGACAATGATGATGATAAGATCTGGGAAGTGAAAAAAAAAACAAAAATCTAAGTTAAAATTGAATTTTTTTTCGGTTAGAATTAAAATTATTTACAAAATCGTTTAGCAAAAAACATTCTAAATTCTAAAGTCAAAGTGTATTTATTTGAGAATTAAATATGTGTTGAGGTGTCGTAAACAGTTTAGGTATTAGATCTATGTAAGCCTACCCTAAAAACTTTTAAAATAAATTCTAACCTTAAAGTATATTTTTCACAGGCGAAGAACCCACACCACCAGAGGGCCTCACATGCGTGTTTTAAAAGACGAACCCATCCCCGAAGGGTACCTACGATTTAGATTCAACGAGGACTGCGCTTATCCTCATTGTGGATACAGGTAAGAACTCAAACGGTGAAGGAAAACATCGTGAGGAAACTCGCGGGTTAGTCAGCTCCGCACGTATTGATCTTGTCTTTCCTGTGGATAAGGCCGACTAGACTGAGAGGATGGTATAGGTGCTACAAGCCTACTCCATCTACATCATGTCCCAGGCACTGCAGCGTCCCATTCATCGGGGCATGGGTACAAAGTAGCCTATAAATCATCATGATTAGATGCAAATACCTATTTATACCTTGAACCACTGAATTGATAGGAGATGCCTGTTATAAGTTTAAGGTTTAAATATGTCTGTCTGTCTGTGACCTCTCCGAATTGCAATTTTTTTAGTAAAATGCTGATTGTTATGAGTTGGTTTGCTACTATTTGAAATTGGCAGCCGTTTCCAAATGAAGCGACATCTATCGAAATGTCGTAGAACTTTTTACTAGCGTAAGCTGCAATTTTCTTAGTTTCGTTATGAGCTTACAGGCGAGGCATTTTACCAAACCAATGTTGACTCAGTTACAATAAAGTGCAATAGATGGATTCTCCGGGTGGAGAGAATCGGACACCACTAACTAGCCACGCATCCCATTCCTAAGCATCGTTCACTCCATCGTAGCTCCAACTTCACTCAATCATTCAAGACTCACTCCTTTTTTATTCGCCGACGTCTGTGCCTACTGTTTAGATAATCGGTGAAGATTGACTAAGCAAGCCTAGCCACGAATACTTCAAGTTTGTAATCAGTCCAAACTTGCACACTTTTCATATTTGAGATTATAAAAGGTAAGGTAATTTATTTTCTTTATTACAGGGAGCATCAAACCCACTTCCACTGCACTCGCAAAGACTGTGGCTACTCCTTCTGTGACAAGACCAGATTCGTGCAACACACCGCTAGGCATGAAAGGTAACATCATATTTACTTATAGTACGCACAACGGATCTTACCTCTAGATACCTCTAGGCTGAGTGGATGGTATAGGTGCTACAAGCCTACTCCATCTAAATCATGTCCCAGGCATTGCAGCGTCCCGTTCATAGGGCGTAGGTAAAAAGTGCCTCCTGACGCTGTATAAATTAAATACAAAAGGCCTGCCCCCGTATGCCAATCTTTTGCTGTCAAGTTATATTTCACTGCCCAGTGTAATTTCTTCAGGTCACGTGGTACAATTTTGTACCACGTGATCATTCTTTTTAGACACTTGACAGCAAATTATGCGCGAGAACACATCAAATGACGTCATAATGTCACTATTTAGTCACAGAATAACTATGAGTTAGTATGAACTGACCATGATTTAAAACTTTGCAGTTCAACTTTGATTGGCATACCCCTGCAGATCTTCATAAAAAAAATATATTTTCCTTTTAGATTGGATACACTGATGGGTGGAGATTTCCAGCAGTACAGAGCTAATGTTTACTGCCAAAGACCTGAGTGCCCCCACGCTACAGCTTACAGTAAGTATCGTATGTACCACTTTTTAATTACCTACTTTATTTACATAAAAAAATACTTATTTTAATAACTCATGCATAACTTTAACCAAATATAAATAACTGTCATTCTTCCCAAATAAAGTCGTAATATAATATTATCGTATTTTGTAAATCATCATTTATATTTCGTAAATCAAAAATTCTATAAATCTTTTTTCTACAGATACGGGACAAAATAAGGCGTCTCACTTCCATTGCCTCAAATGCGACTTTGTATGCACCGACACCAACAAAGTGGTCGCCCATCGCCGCCAGCATCAAAAACTCGACTCCATACAAGCTGCAGGCTTCGAGAAATTTCCACCAAGCAAAGGTAATATACAGATTTAATACGTAATCCCTTAATAGAACTTTGATATAAAGTGATTTACACAATACACCTATGATTTAGAGAGATTTAGCAAACCCGTCTATGAAAGATTTTCAGGGATTTATAAAGTCTGTATAAAATACGTTAACGGATGTATAAAATACGTCATTTATAAATGTATATAAATTATAATTTATAGAAATTTATTCATTGATTTATAAAAATCTCTATATTGTATTTTATAAATGTCTATAAATCTTACATTCAAAATTATGAATGCAAGATTTATAGAGATTTACGTTATTGTACAGATTGTTTTAATTATACGAACTCAATAAATAAATAAATATTCATGGACTTTACACACAACGCCCTCTACTCCCAAACTAAGCAAAGCTTGTAATATGGGAACTAGATGGCTGATAGAATACTTAAATACTTTTTTTTTTGTAAATACATAGTAACACCCAGACATAGAACAAACATCTATGTTTTCCACGCACAAATGTTTGTTCTCAGTGGGGATCGAACTCACGACCCACAGCACGGAAGGCAGAGCCGTTACCGACTGAGCTGTGACGCCTGTCATAATAAATCAATAATAACTTGCAATTGTTTATTTGTTCAGTTTTTTTTTTTTAGTTTTTTATACAAGTAATCGTCTTCGTGTTTTGTTCCAGGTTGCGGATACGAGCCCCAATGCATCCACAGCAAGAAACAAACCCACTACCATTGTCTGCAATGTGGTTTCGCGGTTCTTGGCCTGTCCCAAATGACGTCACACAAGTACAAACACCAGGAAGCTAATCTCGGCCCTTCGACTAGTGGTACTAATTGACCAAAATATATTAAAAATATTAAAATTGGACTATAATTATATAATTATATTTTTGTGTGACAGAAGTGTGATTTATAAAAGACAGTATGTTTAGTAAATCATGAACGAATACGACTAAATTATGATGAGACGTAGAACAAAAATCTATGAAGATTTTGGAAATCTACCAAAATGGTAACTTATGATTTATGAATAATGCAATCCCTCAAATGTGTGCCTTAGATGCAAATAAATACGGACCGGAATTAATTGCGGCAAAATGTATGTGCCAAATAAAATGTAGTTAGATTGTTGTGGACAATATGAATGCTTGATGTCAATGCATAGATTTATAACCTTGTGTTTATATAAAGGAGTTTTCCTAATATATATATATACGCTATATAAACGCGTATATCATAAAGTGTGTATTTCCTAATTCCTGACCAACTTAGCATGTAGTTTTATATAAAAAATATATTTATTATCTCCCCATTAAAAGACATTTTTACGAATAGTATTATTAATGTAGATTTCGTGAAAACTACAAAATAAGGCAATAATTGTGTTAAAAACGCCATTTTGTGCCTGAAACTTGAGACAATATGTATTTTGTCATAATTTCTGATATCGAAACAAACATCAAATTAAAAACACATATCAGAGTTTATTACAAAGTATAACAGTAGCAGTGTAACTATCAAAAACAATATGAAGAAATGTATTTAAATTGTCAATTCTATAACAAGAAGCAATGTAAATAAGAGTAGATTTTAAAAGATATATTGTTACTTCAAAAAGTATAATTGGTTTAGAAAAATAATTTGTATAAAAAATTTGATTAGGGTTAAAATGATAAATATTGTGATTCATGAGGTAGCCATATAATGCCATATCACCGTAGTGGTAAAATCTTGAAATCAGTATTAGTCACTTTACACTGTGAAGAACTATGATCGAATATAACAAAGTTATTCATTTATACATAAACACCTATTTCACATGCCCTTAGAAAAATTATTTTCACAATACGGCAATTTTAATAAAAAGTTAGGTTAGGATAATTCCTGTGCACAGAAATTATACGATACTAAATATGGCCGTCATTATTTTAGATCGTATAATTTGATGCCGATTATGATATCGTCAATGAAAACATGGTTTTGTCAGATCATGGTATTAGTCCTTTTATGAACCTTAAAACCTTGCATTCCTGTTCTATTCCTGGCGTCCGTAAGCCTTATAGTTATAGTTAACGTTTTCACACTGCTAACCACACGACATTTTACACGATATCGGAGAGCTAAAATCGTAAATTTATCTACGCTTTAGCAATGACAACGATATTTTTGTTTGTAAGATGTCGCTGTTAGGCACTGTGCGAACGCCCAATCTCCGATCTCCAGATTTTTTGACCAAACCGTTTATTCTTTAGATGAGCAAGTTACATAAACAGCTGATTGTGTATTGTCAATCCTCAGAATATCAAACTTGTTCATCTTTTTGCAGAATAAGCTCATCTACCTTGTATATCTTAGGTTCTACCCAATTCCTTACAGAATAATCAGTATTGTTCTTAGTCTAAGCTGGTGTTTTTTTGTTCCTATACGTCATTTAAAACAAATGTTTTTAAGTAAATTCAAACAAAGCTAAATTGATTTTAAATTTAGTTTTTTTTTTCAGTTATTAAAAGTGCGCACAACGCACTTTGTATAGTTAATTCATTTTCTTATTAGTTGTACAAAATTAAAGTAACCATTAACGAATTTATTGTATTCGAGTAAAAATTGTGTCATAATTCTCTTATTTTATTTGTAATAAAATTTATAGTGTAAATTCAAATTATGATTAAGAATATGTTCTGAAATAATCTGTATTTCTATAAAATATAATTCAGGTTCTATCAGAGCATTAATTTTTTGTTTATTTAAAAAATTCTTTTCAATATCCTTTTCTCTTAGTCCGTGCCATAAGTCATTAGTCACATTGATTATTATTAATTTTGAGTTCCATATAATAATTTGCTAACTTCTATCACGTGGTTGATTTTCATTAATTTCATTTTATTTAATTTTCAGTCAATTTCGCAATAACTAATTTATTCTTTCTTTATTGGTTGTTACTACCTTTGTTTTTGTTATCTAATGATACGTTTAATATTTTTATTTCTCATTTTTCTTGTTTACTTATTTTCAAAATAATCATTGTATTTATGTAATGTAGTTTTAATTTTAGTATTTTTAAAGTAAATTGTTCTCCTGGAGTATTCAATAAGTATTTTTATCAGCACAAGTTTATTAAATTAAAAAACCCAGTGGAGTGTTTTGACCATATTTTGTGTAGAAAGTATATTGCGTACAAAATTATAAAAATTTAGTAATTATATTACTCATTTTGTAAGTAGCACCACCATTTTTTTATTTAGTATCTTTGTATTGAGATTACAACAATTGGTACCTTATTAATAAAATAGTTTAGTGTTGTTTACCTCATGAGTTTCTAGAAATAAAACAAGAATATCCTTATATTTTCTGTCATTTTATTTACTGTCTTACATGTTATCGCAAACCACCTTATGTATTATTAAAAAAAAACAACTACAGCGTATTTAAAAGAAAAGGTAGATACAACATACCTACTTCAAGTAAGTACTTACTAAAGTAACAAAACACATTTATCCATGGCTTCCGCCCGCAATTTTTTCCGCGTCCTGGTTGATCCTATTGATTTTCCGGGATAAAAAGTTGCCTATGTGATAATCCAGGCAACGAACTATATATATTTCAAGTTTAATCCAAATCGGACCATTAGTTATAACACAACACAAAAACAAACATCTAAGCTTTGACATTTATAATATTAATAGGATTATGTACCTACACCATTATGTACCTAGAACCTAGGTATTGGTGGTAACAGGTAACCAGCAGATGGCTCAATTGTATATCCCACTTGCGATTTCAAATCATTTTGCAACCCCCGGGAATTATAAAGTCTTAAAACTCAATGGCGCACACCCACCGCAGGCTTTGAATCGACCTCCGAAAGGGGTCGGAGGGGGGTTGGGAGTTGAAAAGGGGGTTCTCCTACCCCTACTTTGTAACCGCTATGCATTTGTAGACATGGTCCTCCTAATTCATTCACAATGTAACATGGTATTACGTATCACGATACTTGCGTGTTTTAGAAACTAGTAGGTAGGTACTTTGTTCCCATTTGAAGCTTCTTCTTCTTGCGTGTCAATAGTCTGACCAATCTAAATTAGGTTCGAGTAAAATTTCGCTACCTTTACACCATCGTCTATGCCTTTTATCAGGTCAACTCTTAAGTATCATCATTTGAAGCAGAGTCAATTTGAACTTCTTACTGCATACGAGCCACTGACTCCAGCCACTAGTGGCCAATGGTAGCCACTTAAGCCAGAAGTAGCGAGTGGCGGCCACCACATGTGTGCACCTACAAAAAGTTGAAAATTCTCAACTGGGTGTCTAAGGCCACTCGTGGCGGTGGTGAGTGGCACAAGATAACGATTTAAGATTTAGTTTTAATCCTCGTACTAATTAGTAATACATTGTCAATTTTGAACTTGCGTAGTTGTGTATGTACCTATAACTTTATATCGTAAATCAGCTTATTCATAAAATTCACTAATTATAGTAGGTAACTCTAGAATTGAGCCTAAACACAGGCTTAATATTGCCGCTTTGATAACAGCTCATTATGCAAAACAGTTTAATATAAATTATTATACTTAGAGTATCCACTTAGCTATTTATGCTCTCAATTGGTACATTCATAAATAGATCCTACTCATGCGTAGACATTAATATAAGTAGTCTTCTATATATTTACGCCTGAGGCTATGTTTTTAGGATACCCTTTATGAATCTCAATATCATGCGCAATACAGAATCACTATAAATATAAAGTAGGTTACATTTAGGGTATCCGATTTTTCGTGGGTGTGTGTGTGACTGAGGTATAGACACTATTTGACAAAACGTAACATTCCGTGCGCGGGTTGTTGTCCACGGCAGTCGGCGATATTTTCCACATTTTAGTTTTGTTAAAAAAACATACGGTAAATATTTGTTTTATCTAAGTAGCATGTTTTTAAGAAAGCTAATGACTTTTCTTTGTATATTTTGTTTATAACTCTACAACATAATTGTTACTGTAGATATTATTAGAAGTGGCAGGTAGATTTACTCGAATACTACCTAGTGTACAAATATTTAAAGCAGGGCATGGGTGCGAATGGCCGCGATGTTTCCAAAAGATGACAAATTATATCATACAAATCAAAACAACTATATAAAAAAGTTTTAGAATCATTTAGTAATGATAAAACGA
Source organism: Gandaritis pyraliata (assembly GCA_947859175.1). NCBI lineage: Eukaryota > Metazoa > Arthropoda > Insecta > Lepidoptera > Geometridae > Gandaritis > Gandaritis pyraliata. The sequence goes on along the minus strand of OX401875.1, from coordinate 2,414,804 downwards.
ACTTACCTGTATGTGAAGTTCTATCATAATTATGCGAGCTGCTAAATTATATAAAATAAATAAAATTTTATAACATGAAATTCATATTACAAAAATGGCAATTTTTGAGAGTTTTATGACATCCCAACTAAATAGCAATAAAAAAAAATTATCACTTAGATTTTAAAGCGAAAACGTGACGTGACGGTCACATATGGATTCTAAATTTATTGTCTACAGGTTTTACACGCCGTTTTGTTTAAATAATTAAGTATTAAAAAAAAAATACTTTTATGTCGTCGAGCAATGGAACGCGCCCCCTGCCGCCCCCGCCCGATCGATCCGACGCATGCGCACTCCACGCCGAAGTATTGAATGAATCCATTCATAACGCAACTAGTAAGATTCAGAATGAAACCTTGTCCACTACATCTGCAGATGTACGTTCTACATCGTAAAATAGGCTTTTACATGTATTTTACATTTTATGCAACGTCAGCTTCTTTTACCTAGGGCGGCTTGCACCAGAATCGCTAAACGCGTTTAACTCTTAAATAGTATTTAGCGAGTTGTCAAGTCATACAAATACGTCAGATTTAAATCGATTTAGCTGTTAAATACGTTTAGTGATTCTGGTGCAAGACGCCCTAATAACTAAACATCTAAATTCATAATTATCGTAATTACTTTATTCAAAAAAATCACAAGGATCATTTAGAATCGTCTTATATAACTAGGTGATTCTAGGTGCCTATAAGAACGGGCAACCAACTACGGCCTGCTTCCTAGCGTTTTTTGTACGATCCTTTTTATAAAGAAATATACTTATTACTATGATTATTATATTATTGACTTAATTAGAGTATATTATTATTTATAAACCCACAAAACAGATTTGGTCTTTTGATACGACCTCAACTATACCCTATATACCGGAAAATATGCCTATCCTCCAGCCCCCGTATGCCAATCTTTTGCTGTCAAGTTATATTTCACTGCCCAGTGCAATTTCTTCAGGTCACGTGGTACAATTTTGTACCACGCGATCATTCTTTTTAGACACTTGACAGCAAAATATGCGCGAAAACACATCAAATGACGTCATAATGTCACTATTTAGTCACAGAATAACTATGAGTTAGTATGAACTGACCATGATTTAAAACTTTGCAGTTCAACTTTGATTGGCATACCCCTGCAGGGTGGTACAATTTCCCTCAATTTTGGTAGTGCCGTCATGTTTATAATGGTGCAAGCAAATATAACTAAATCTGCACCATAATGGGGCAAATCAATGGTGCAAACGTAACCCCGAGTATTTTCCTACACGTAATTACCATGCCATTGTATCATTTGTTAATTATTATATTAGTTAGTACCTACCTATTGGAATACCACTATGTAACAGACGTTTGGTATATAATAAATATTACTTTTTCTAAACCTAGGTTTGGCGAGGAAATCAAACCTCTACCTAGTAACCTATTTATTGTTTTATAACGTTTTTGGTAAAGTTATAATATAAAAAAAAGTTTTGCCAACAGCCAATGCCATTATGAAGTTAGAGCGAATTTTAGATCAAAAACAGTTTTTCTTGTGGTTTCTTTTTATATACAAAATAAATCTTTATAATTTTTTTAATAATCGCACTAACATTTTCTTTAATGTAAAAAGTTAGCTAATTGGTTTAAAAGTTTTTTAAAACCAATTAAAAACTTTACAAGTAACCAGTTTTATTTGTACTTATCCTAGAACGTGACTAGCGACCGACTTGATTAAAAATGTATCAAACTTTTTGCTTTTAGAGAAAAGCAAAAAAAATTAAGATATTTTCAAAGAACTAGTAAAATATTTTCGATTTCGTTCACAAACAGGTAGAAAAAAAGTAATTTAACAAACTGCCGGCTTACTGATGATAAGCGGTTATCTCTACCAATGCATTTACAAATAGGTCCATTGAGAACGTACTACCTACCTTATGAGCGATGCATTGCGCCCTGAGACATAAGGTGTTGAGTGTCATGTGCCTGTAATAGCACCGGCACGCATACCCTTCAAACCGGAACACAGCAATGCGAGCATCACTGCGCGGCGCACGAGATATGTGAAGTAGTACTTCCCCGGACGAGCTCGCACACAAAAAGCTTTACTGCATTCTAAAAAGCACAAGCGACAGTTGCCTAGAAACATTTTTGTCTCTTGATTACTATCGGCACCCCTGAAAACCAGCGCTAAAGGAGCCACCGTGCACTTTTAGCATTTGCTGAGTGGGTTCTTTTTTACGCATTTTAATGTTTTTGATTATGGCTTCCGTCTTTAGACAATTTTCCCAGTGTCGAGTGAATTATTTGAATAAGTTTAGTCAAGTCGAGCCATACGTCAAGTCATTTGTTTTGAAGACAAAATGGTGGATTTTCCCTTCAAAACTTGATTATTAAATATGTGTTTATACCTATGTTGCGTAAAATAAATAATTTCTATTTCTACTATCGACCGTTGCGTCGTTACGCGCTTCCACTTTCATACAAACCTAGACGTGAGACTTGACGTCGAACAAAATAGTCGCGGAGAAAAAAGTTACTCGTGCCCGGGCGCTCGTAAACTCAATGTAGAATAAGCATAGAATAGTTACACCGTGTTCATTCTTTTGCATTGACAAGCAGATTCAAATTCGATCGAAAAAACAAAACACGGTGTAACTATTCTAAACTTACATTTTCCATTCCACAAAGCGAACAAAAGCAGTTTGGATCAGACAGGGGTGACGGACGGCGACAATTATTTACATTTAATTTCCCGGGATCAAAGGACACGGCGGATTACCGCCGCTTAACCTGGATTGGTGTGTAATTCAGGGGAAAATACGAAAAAACCACACTTACCTTAACACGGTAATCCTAATTTATTAATACGTATGAACTAATTACATAATTATTTCGTTTTACAATACCTACAACACTCAATTTGGAGGAAGAGATGCAACAAGCTTTGCCGCACATTTCTGCAATGAAAATCGTTGAATTTACAAAATTCGTTGAACATTTAATATTGTTGGTTCCTACAGAGTAAAATTAGTTCCGGGTCACCCAGTAGAATTAAAAACGACTGGCAATGTGCAAATCACGTTTTTTATTTTTATTTTCGGTTGAAAGTGATTTTTACCGATTGAATTAATTAGGTTTTCAATAACAAACGTCAAAAATGTGAAATTACGTGACTTACCTATCTTTTATTCCCAACTAAATAAATATTCATGGACATTTTTACACGACGCTCTCTAGTCCCAAACTAAACAAAGCTTGTGATATGGGAACTAGATGCTGATAGAATACTTGTATACTTTTTTTTTGTAAATACATACTTATATTACATAGCTACTTATGATTAATTTTTTATTCTCCATCGATTGTATAATGTCTTTAAACATTCTGAGAACAACAAAATAAATGATTATGAAATAATACTTAATAGAAATAAAAAGTAAAGATTACATTATTTGGAAAGATTACAAAAACTGAGAATAGTTTTTCATCAATACGGCACGTTGCGTTGGCGTTAGAATTTTTCAATGAATTTTCGTCATATTCAATACAAAGAGAAATCTTTTCGCTTTTCGGCCTAGGAATAAATTTTCACAATAAGCTAGAAGTAACTGAATTTCTGAATCGAATAAACCTGAACACGTGAGCACGTTTTTGTTTACGTATTTCAACTTACAAAATTATTATTGTTGTTTTCATCAGCCTTTTCAATATTTCTTATCTGTGATCCTGCATGTGTAGTCAAGTACACAGGGCGACATATCAACCTAGATTGTTTGTCCTTTGAACTAATGGAAGTTAAATGTTGCGAAACGTTCGAAAGCGGCTGGTATATTTTTATGCGCGTCGCGCTGTTCGCCTACAGTTTATGCGCTCTCTTTCCAACATTCTCTACATTGCATCATAACGTAGTATGTTAGGTGTTTAACTTGACGTGTAGCCGTGTGTACCTAGCTAATAAATAAACCTTTAGTAGGTTGCATAGCTACTTCTGATATGCTGATGTCAATGGAATTTCACTATAATAGAGCACAGGATTCCTGACTTTCAGATTCCCAACAAATTCCTGAAATTCAGCAAATTACCTGTGTTTGCTAACTTGTTAATCTATAGAAGGGATTTACGAAAAGCCATGATGACATGGTGGTTAAATTATTTATTCTCTTAGTAGTGAGTTCAAAGGAATATTTTGTTGTAAATATTTTCACGTGCAATGGATTGATCAACAACATAATCAAGTTTAACAGGCCACTGCTGGAGCGCTTTTCATGATTAAAAGTACATAATTCAGAATTACGGTTTTCGTGAAAGAGTTCGTCCAATTTCTGCAGCCAAGTACAGATAGAGAGGTTAAGTCTCATAACAGGCGTCACAGCTCAGTCGGTAATAGCTCTGCCTTCCGTGCTGTGGGTCGTGGGTTCGATCCCCACCAAGAACAAACATTTGTGCGTGGAAAACATAGATGTTTGTTCTATGTCTGTGTGTTACTATGTATTATAAGTATGTATTTACAAAAAAAAGTATATAAGTATTCTATCAGCCATCTGGTTCCCATATTACAAGCATTGCTTAGTTTGGGACTAGAGGGTGTTGTGTGATATGTCCCTGAATATTTATATTTATTATTATTATTATGCCTGTAATAGCACCGGCACCCATGGGTATGAGTGCCGGTGCGATTACAGGATAATCACATGATATTTAACACCTTTATGCCTTAGAGTGATGGGCGCAGTGCAATGTATCACAAGGCACGTCCTTAGTGGACGTGCTCAGTGAGCCAATGCACTGTTATAGCCCGATGTAACCACTTAACATCAGGTCGGCCATCGGCTTGTTCCATCATTTGCTTGTATAAAAAAACATTCTATCTAGGTATGTAGCAATGTTCGCTACCAAAAAAAATGTTTATTGTGACATGTTATAAAAGTTATCGTTATAAATTAACTTTTATAGTTTCAAATCTTTATTTTCTAAGCATTTTCATCTCATTTTGTTTAACGCTGAACATCTCACACGTTCATTGTTGTAAGGAATTTTCTAATACAGCGGAGTAATTTGCAGAATTTCTTTGAAATTTTATCGATTCGACCTTTTAGGATTTTTTAAAGGTTACAATCCTACAGGTTGCGTAAAAACACTATAAGGAGTGGTTTAATACACCCTCTAGAATTGTAGAAGTACCCTGTAGAAGTACCCATCAATATGGAGCGGAGAAAAAATTCATGGACATTTCACACAACGCCCTTTAGTCCCAAACTAAGCAAGGCTTGTAATATGGGAACTAGATTGCTGATAGATTACTTTTATTTTTATAAATACATACATAGTAACACCTAGACATAGAACAAACATATGTTTGCCACGCACAAATATTTGTTCACCAATCATGGTCAGTTCATACTAACTCATAGTTATTCTGTGACTAAATAGTAACATTATGACGTCATTTGATGTGTTTTCGCGCAAATTTTGTTGTCAAGTGTCTAAAAAGAATGATCACGTGGTACAAAATTGTACCACGTGACCTGAAGAAATTACACTGGGCAGTGAAATATAACTTGACAGCAAAAGATTGGAATACGGGGTGTGTAATATTGGAGTGTAATTTCTTCAGGTCACGTGGTACAAAATTGTACCACGTGACCTGAAGAAATTACACTGGGCAGTGAAATATAACTTGACAGCAAAAGATTGGAATACGGGGGCTGTAATGTATGGAGCAGCTGATTTTTGTCCTAAACCATGCGAAGTCGTACTTATATTTTACCAGCGAGGTTCCCGTAGTACAAGCTTTGCTTAGTTTGGTACTAGAGGGCGTTGTGTGATATATAAATGAATTATTTTCTTCAGCGATGGTGGAATCACATAGAGCTGGCTAACCGTTATTTGAAATCAAGATTTCATCTCGATATTAGGCTTAGAGGTAACCAACCAATGAATATAAATATTGATTTTATATGTATCTGAAAATAAAGTTTACATAAAACCATTGAATTCGACAGGCGTCACAGCTCAGTCAGTAATAGCTCTGCCTTCCGTGCTGTGGGTCGTGGGTTTGATCCCCATCAAGAACTAACATTTGTGCGTGGAAAACAAAAATAAAATATAATAAATAAAAATAAATAAAAATAACAATAATAAATAAAAATAAATAAAAATAAAAACATAGATGTTTGTACTATGTCTGGGTTTTATTATGTGCTATAAGTATGTATTTACAAAAAAAAAGTATATAAGTATTCTATCAGTTATCTAGTTCCCATATCACAAGCATTGCGTAGTTTGAGACTAGAGAGCGTTGTGTGTAAAGTCCATGAATAGTTTTATTTATTATATTTTTTAATATGGCCCACATATTTAGTGTGGATTTTTAGAAAATAATTCCAGGAGTTTCCACTGCTACGCCGTAGCATGCTACGACGTAGTCGGTGGAGACTTCTGGAAAAAAACTTAAATTTCCACTGATGGGGATTTCTCAATGGGGGTTTCTAGAATATATCACCATGTTGTATACTTATGTTTTCGAGAGTTTTTCTGCACACTGCTTTATGGTACAATCAGCAAAATAAATTAATGAAAATTATCTTTATTGCACACAAAATAGGGCACTAATTTTATTGATCAAAATAATAACTATATATATTAATGAATAATTTAAGATTGTCCATCTATGTTTTGAAAGATTTTGATTTTTCGTTGTGTAACTTTTATAATGTAGATCTTTATACTAATTTATATTACGTATGGATTGCGTATTTACTTCGATTTCAAAAACTCAATTTGTCAATCAACTTATGTTATTCACTGTACCTATTTCAGCAAATTAAATAATTTTATTTTTAGTTTTAATCCACACACAAAATGTGATATTAAATTCGGAATGCCTCAATCAAAGGTACTAACTGACGCCTACAATTCTTCCTGACGGTCGGCTGGGTACGTGAGTTTGGTCCCTAGCGCGTTTACCACCATCCCTTTCCAACTCACCACCCTCTGTGTGTTTCTTTCTCGTTCTACTCCCACCCACTCAACGATAGCATCCCTGTTCAGCCCTTAGCTCAGTCGCACCCCAGAACGTCCGGGCTGCGCTAGTCTCGACAATAAATATAATTAAAAAAATCGTCAATAAAATTAATAATTCTAAAAGGGTGGTCTGACGCGTTCTTAAATAAAGACAATATATTGATAGACTGAAGTTTTAAAATAAAAATTGTTTTTTACTAAATCTAATTTAAAAGGTGTTTTTGTGATCCTGGGCAGAATCCTGAACAACAGGTGAGTGGGATTAGAGTTACGTGGCTATGTGTGTCTCCGTTATATTAACAAGCATCTTTATTTATAAAAATTAGAGGATAATGTTATGCGTTGGTACACGTACAATTTATTTATTATATAATATAATAATCATGTGTTATATTTGTAACTGAGTAAAAATATGGAAATTATCGTTGGTAATTACTTTGAAATTTTTCAAAAAATAGATAAGATATTAAGTAAATGGAAATACGTAGTAAATATATATAAATACCTAATTCAAATGATAATCCCCATAGTTTCTTAAGTTGTCTGAATTTTTAACCATGCAAGCCTTTAATGTCATAATTGTATACACAATTAAAACATTTAAGATCTTTGATTCAGTAAAATCACAAGGATCATTTAGAATCGTCTTGCATAAGTGATTCTAGGAGCTAGTTTCTCGCGCATTGATGTACCTGATAGGTACCGCGTACCGTTCATAGACGTATGGATGAAAATGATGCTGTATAACTTATCTCCGTTAAACGCAAAACTCGGATTATTATATTCAATCGATAGATTAACATCTATTGTAGTTAGTAATTATGATTGAATATTTCAAGCTGTTCACAAAATCCAAAGAAAACTTGAGTGAATTCAATTTCTAAAGCTTCTAGATTTTTGTTATAAATTGCGTTATTCTCTTCGTGGTTTAAATGATTTTATGACACACTTAACATTAATTAAGATAACTTAAAATACAATCAGGAACAGAATATAGTGTAATATTATTAATCTTGTTCATACTTTTCATCAATTACAAATTAAAGATTTTTTATTTTAAATAAAACATTAAAAATTAAAATTTATCGTCGGCAGATTTGAAGTTGAACTTTTCTATATTATTTTTATTTAAAATTGTATAAAACGTTAACAATTCTTAATGACCAAAATTGAATCAAAATTCTATCCAAATAATATAACAAATATTTAAAAAGATTAAAAAAATAAAACGAATAGTGTTACTCGTGCTACGACGGTGCTACGCGGGGTCTACGGCGCTACGCCGTGCTACAAATCGTGCTACATGTCAGCATTGATTTTTGTCGGATTTTAGAAGAGTTTTCATTTCTTTTCGACCCTGAAGTCGTAGGGGCTGAACAGTCCTTCAACACACGTCATTCAGAATACTTATTTATACAAAAATACTAATTTATTAACCTATTTATTTTTTAAGTAGCTAGCTTTGAAATTCTTAATTGCACACAACACAGGACATAATTACTATATGCTATATATTTTACTATATGCATTGTACTATGATGCATTACACTGGTCTGAGAAATAAAGTTGTTACGTTTCATGTGCCTGTAACAGCACCGGCACCCATACCCTTCAAACCGGAACACAGCAATGCGAGCATCACTGTGTGCCAAAAACCTACCGATGAAAAATGGGTTCGAGGCATCCATCTAACAAACCGAAATAAGTAGTACTTTCCCGGACGAGCTCTTTCACAAAGAGCCTTACTACTCCAAATTATTTCGCACATATCCCAACATTTATTATTCACTAGTAATTAATTACCCGCGACTTCGTACGCGTCTACAGTTTCCGTGTACATTATATTATCGTGCGTGTACCGAGCGGATACTTCTTTGAGAAACTTGACATTACACCTCATTACACCGAACTCGTACCTACTGAAATGTCAAACGCTAATTGTTAGACCAAAGAGGTAGTACTACGTCCTGTCAAACTGACGTGACATGACATGACAGCATCCTCTTGCTAAATTGGCGCTGCTAATCCCGTTCGTTCATTTTATCCTGTAGATCCTGTTAATTATTCGAGATAAAAAGTAGCCTATGTGTCAATCCAGGTTACGAACTATATATATGCCAAATTTCATCCATGTTAATTCAGTAGTTTAGACGTGATTGAAACACAAACATCCAAACATCTAAACATCCAAACATCTAAAGTTTCGCATTTATAATATTAGTAGGATTTATTTTTTTATTTATTGTTCGGTTTATTTCAGCGATCGTGATCAATCAACGACATTTTCCCATTAAAGAGCGCTGACGTGTCATTCATCAAAATCGATCGCTTTTTTTTATAAATCCGACGAATAATGGACGATTAACGACGTCGCAATTAACTGAAATTACTTAACATCACAAGGATCATTTAGAATCGTCTTATATAACTGGTGATTCTAGGTGTCAGTCCCACGTAACCAGAGATACGTCAGAGGTATACATGTTTATAACCAGGATATTATATTCCAAAATCAACATCAACAGGATCAAACGGGAGGCGAACGAAGTTGCGAGCCAAAGCTAGTCTTTTATAAATCGAATATTTCCACATAGTTCGTTCCTAAACATCTATTGAAATAAGTCTTTTCACCACGACAAAATAATTGTATCGTAACCATTACTTCCTCACATTACGTTAGCTTTCATCAGCTCAAAAGAAAACTCCATTGTACGCGCATTATATAAAACAAAAGATTTAATTTGTCAAGCCTCCCCCGCGCAAACTTGCGACGTGAGTACGTTTGCACACTGGTCGATACCGACACTTAGGTATACCATAACGATATAGTCGTCGGTTCGAACAATAATATCGGTGTTGGCGCCGACACGTTGTGAAAGCATCCAGGGGCTCCATTCTGCTTATTCCGGAAATCCCCTACGTTTTCGCCCTGCGGAGGAGATTCCCGGCAGGGGATTTTTAGACAAGAAGTCCAGGGGTATTCCAATCTCAGTTGAACTGCAAAGTTTTAAATCATGGTCAGTTCATACTAACTCATAGTTATTCTGTGATTAAATAGTGACATTATGATGTCATTTAAATTGTTTTTCCGCATTTTTTGCTGTCAAGTGTCTAAAAAGAATGATCACGTGGTACAAAATTGTACCACGTGACCTGAAGAAATTACACTGGACAGTGAAATATAACTTGACAGCAAAAGATTGGAATGCGGGGGCAGAAATCTTCTGATGACTTTCGTAGCTAAACATGGCGCTTTTTTGTTGCCATCGCTACAAAGTTGTCAAAGTACCACTTTCATTCGACTGTTACTAAGTATGCTTCTACAGATAAAATACTGCAAAATCAAATTGTAATGTAGTTATAAAATATTCGCACCAAACGTTTTGGATCTACATTCAGTAGGTATGCGAACTGCCAAGGCATGGAACTCGTTGCCGTCTTGTCTTTCCTGAAGAATATAATCTGTGTCTTTTCAAGGCAAGAGTGTATAGGTGTCTTCTACTGTCCTGCTCCATCGGCCTCATCGTCACTTACCATCAGGTGAGATTGTGGCCAAAGGACATTCTATATTATATAAAAAAATTAATGTACCTACTTAGATTGTTTTTTTTATTCTACTTAAATAACCGTTAAAACGGAGTTGAATCGTAGTTTTTCATCTGTTTTTAAGTTATTTTGCATTCTACTAGTAAATAACGATCCAGCTACACAGACGTTACAGCTAAACTGTAGATCGATCGAACCACAGTTGAAACTGAACAGAACGTTAACAATACAACAATATTAGTAGAATTGAGCCTTAAACGTACGAGATTAGCTCTCTTGCCGATATCGTGCATTGTCGTGTCGTTCGTAGTGTGGACACAGCCTACAGTATTGTGAATGAATGAGGCTTATTGAGACAAAGAACACGATCAAAATGGAATTTTTTACACAAGTATTTTTATAAACGACGGCTTTGTCGGATGTCGACAAAATTCAGAATAACTAGAATAAACATAATATATTGTAATGATTTATAAGTTTAAAAACTAGAAAACCGACTTCAATTCGACTAACAGCTTCATCATCAGATGATGAAGATGATGATGACAGTTCATTGGAAATGTTCTAGTGACTATAAACACCACTTAAAAGTCACAGGAAAGCAAAATACGCAATTTCGTACACGTGATTGGCATATATTTTTTCAGTTGTGTCTATTAACCCAAACTACTGAACAGATTTTAATGAAATGAAATGAAATTATTAATCTGGAAGTAAATCCTTTCAGATAAAATAAATCGGTTCATAAATGACAGAGTTCTAAAAAAGGTGTCTAAAGTACTTATTACAACGCACCAGATTATAAACATTAGAGGTCTCATAGAAAGTTTTACTTCAAAGTCCTTCATTTCAAAGCATTACTAAAGGCAAGAGAAATATTAACTTTAAAACTAATATATAAAATGAGAAGCTGGAGCAATCTATTCTGTGGCTGAAGTGCAATTATAGTTCACGACTTTCACTCTGACACATTAAATAAATAAATAAATATGCATGGACATTTCACACAACGCCCTCTAGTCCCAAACTAAAGCAAAGCTTGTAATATGGGAACCAGATGCTGATAGAATACTTATATAGTTTTTTTTTTTTGTAAATACATACTTATACTTATAATACATAGTAACACCCAGACATAGAACAAACATCTATGTTTGCCACACACAAATCTTTGTTCTAAATTGTAAATAAAATCTTGTTTGAGTAGCGCATATTGTATCTATTCTACTTATCTGTGATTGAACTATAGTTTTTGCGTATGATTGATAAAAATTGAAGTAAAAACTCATAATTTGAAATAATCACAAAAAATTACATTAAATCGTATACCATTGTATTGTATATTCTTGTTATATTTATGTTTTATTGTGCTAACGTAAGCAGCTGAATAAAAATAAATCAGTAAAACGAATTAGAATTTATACTCACACTTGTGAGTATAAATCGTGCCATACTTGTGCCACAGCAACATCCGGATACTGTAAGCCCTGCACAAATACTGCAGTTCATAAACTTGAGTATTGAAATGAAGCAAATATTAAAACGGCCATGAATGAAACGGACTTGCGCCAAAGGTTCTCTCTACCTGCAAAGTTGACACTGCAATAAATATAAATTAATAAATATTCATCATTTCACACAAAGCCATCAAGCTCCAAACTAAGTAAAGTTTGTACTATGGGATGATAGCTTATACTTTTTTTTGTAAACACATAGCTACTTACAATACACACCATTTTATAGCGCTCGTTCAAGTAATAATAAGAATAACTTCGTCATGTTTTAAAATATCCCAATATTTTTTTTACGAGTCCTAATACAAGCTAAACTTTATCATTTTAAGGTAAAAAAAATGTATATACAACTGTCTTTATTAAGTATAGTTTTTTTTATAAATATGGACCACTTTTATTCTATGTCCGAGGTTACTATGTATTATAAGTATGTATTTATGAAACTAATAAGTATATAAGTATTCTATCAGCATCTAGTTCCCATATTACAAGCTTTGCTTAGTTTAGGACTAGAGGACGTCGTGTGATATGTCCATGAGTATTTATTTATTTATTTTAGGTAGAATTTTATATCATAAACTATAATAATGCTATGGTTCTTCTCTGAAATAATTTATAGAATTTAGTCCATAAAATATATTAACCATCTAATTGTCATATCATTTGGCAATAGTTTTTTTTCTAAAACATAAGATTTATTTAGGTATTTTGTTTTTGATTAGAAAGATTTGACATTAATTATCTTGTCTCGCAAAATACAAAAACTCGAACCCTCGAAATAAATACGAATTCGGTGAAACAACAATAAAAAGTTGAAACGTTCGTCTGTCTAACAAACACAATTTTTCAATACAAATAAACGCTACTTAAGTTTCATGAAATTTCCTGAAACCATCCATTTTAACCTGGTCTTCCTGGCCTCAAGCGTTACCCTCACTTTTAACGCAGGTGGAGGCTCAAGAATAATTGTATGGTGGTTTAAGTAACTTTTTATGAAAATGATGTTTCCAACAAACGGTCACTGTCAAAGCCAATCAGTAAAATTAGAGATTTTTGAGGGAAATGTTGTACTTTATAAAATTTGAATAATTTGTAGAATACTTCATTAAATGGTTCCCTGGAAAGGTTAATTTAAAGGAAATTTAAATTAATTTTAGATTAGATTTTTCTTTGTTGAAAACTTAAATCAATCAGCAGGGGTATTCCAATCTCAGTTGAACTGCAAAGTTTTAAATCATGGTCAGTTCATACTAACTCATAGTTATTCTGTGACTAAATAGTGACATTATGATGCCATTTAATTTGTTTCGCGCATATTTTGCTGTCAAGTGTCTAAAAAGAATGATCACGTGGTTCAAAATTGTACCACGTAACCTGAAAAAATTACACTGTGCAGTGAAATATAACTTGACAGCAAAAGATTGGAATACGGGGGCAGTTAGGACAGTAACTTTTTTCGACCCCCGATTGAAAAACGAAAGTGGTGTTATAAAATTGACGGCATTGTGTTTCTGTGCCCTCATGGCTTTGAAAGTGCAACCTATACCACTTAACATCAGGTGGCCCATCTGCTTGTTCCACCGCTTATTTACAGTATAAATCATTTTTTAAACAATATCTCATCATCATTTACTAATGATGTTCATTGTACTTCCGAGAAGAGCTTTTTCACAAAAAGCTATACTACTTACCTACTACTAAAAAAGCTATACTACAAGGTTGTACAGTAGTTTCCTCTTCCTATTTTGTAAGTGCGACGCGTCAAGGCAACCACTCTTCATAACGAGGCATGGTCTAAAAATACCAGAAAGGTGAGCACGAACAAATCTGACAGCAGTGTTACGTAAACCTAACATATTCGAGTCATATTGCGCGTCAACATCAGCTCGTCTCTCGGACGTACTAGCGTCACTGCGCAGTGTATTTCGAATACGTTTACGATTATCACATTTTTTCGTGATCGAGGGACACGAAAAGGTTTTAAAGTTTCTAAAATACAAGACCCTAAAATAAATAGTTCTCTCAGTTGAAAAAAAATACACTTGATGCTTTCGATGGGCTATGTTATCAGTTGATTCAAAGTAGGTACCTAATCGTTCGGATTTTTTTAAATGATATTGACTTTGATATTAAAATAATTTGTATTATAGCTTGTTCGTAAATAAACTTGGAATACAAATTTATTGAAGACTGAATTTATTCACAAAGAAAATTATGACTAATTCAGTATTTACAATATTTATAATATGTACAAAATATACATGAAGCAGTTGAGCCATCTACACACCGTTGCAAACGATTTATAGATAGCTCAACTGATCCTAGACTGAATTATTAAGACTTATTGCATATTTTACAGGATCTAAATTATTGCTATCAGATTCTCTAAAATATTGTTTAGTAGGTATATCTACAATAAAAATTTACAGGATAAAAAGATATGAGTTCTCATGCATTACGTAAAGCCAGCTGAAAGCGCTTTAGCGATATGCTCGAGAGCGCACTCAGCGCTTTGTGAATTAAATCGTTTCCGCAGGATTGTTCGAGAAACATTTTCCGTATTGTAGAACTTCCTAGCGAGATAAAAACCGGCCGACTTTCTTTCAATTTAAATTGTTTTGCAATTGCGGTAATACAAGAAATATATAAAAGTTTATTTACCACTAGAACTTAATGAGAAAAACCATTGCGTTTAATCATAAAAATAAAACTATCGCTTCCCATGTTTATTTATTTATTTATTTATTATTAAATTCAGCTGCTTAAGTACTGCACTTAGGGCGGCTTGCACCAGAATCGCTAAACGCGTTTAACTCTTAAATAGTATTTAGCGAGTTGTCAAGTCATACAAATACGTCAGATTTAAATCGATTTAGCTGTTAAATACGTTTAGTGATTCTGGTGCAAGACGCCCTTACAGTGTTAACCAACGCGAGCAACGTTTACTTTGTACCATCGATAAATAAATAGAAAACTAAGCAAAATGTAATATTACTTCTTTTCTACTTATTTATGGCTTATTCGGTCTCATTTCAAAGGACAATTTTCCCAATGTCATGTCAAGTGAATAATTTGCAATAGTCAAGTCGAGTCATTTTTTTTTCTCCGCATTGTCGGGTAAAAAACCACTAAGCTGTCTAGTACTTAGTGAGAATTTACCTAAGTATCTTTCTTTAAACGGAAAACTCATAAATAACGAGAAAAAGAAACGACTAGTAATTAGTGCCAGCTGCTGCCTATACCTACCTACTAACCACCACATTCAGAGACGTACAACATTTATTCTATCGGCATTCAATACGTTCATTTGCATAAAATTTATACACAATTTACATGAAATGTCACAATTTGCTCGTAAGTTACCAATGAGTGATGATGATATCGCAAATTTTAAGTAATATTAATGTTTTAGTAACGTCTCTGAGTTTGGCAATGCGCAACAATGCAACATGGTGCATCTCATTTTACACATAAGATCTCCGCCTTTTGTAATATTAGTAAACAAGTAAACGCCAATAAACACTGACATTGGCAAATTCGTAGCAGTCCTAGCCACCGAACCGCCACAAGAAAAAGAAGAAGAACAAGAAGAAGAGGTCAAGATGACCAACGCGACAACATGATTCACTGGGTTCCTTTTAACCCCATGTTGCGGTGCCGAGGTAACCCTGTTACATAAAAAGGTTTATCCCTCTTGAGGGCGCTTTTTCTAGTGATTTATTGCTTACTAGCAGTTACCCGTGACTTCGTACGCGAATACCGTTTCCATGTACATTATATTATCTGTGCGTGTACCGAGCGGATACTTCTTTGAGAAACTTGACATTACACCGAACCCGTACTCGAATGCCAAACGTTAGTCGTTAGACCAAAGAGGTCCTACGTCCTGTCAAACTGACATGACATGACATCATCCTCTTGCTAAATTGGCGCTGACTAATCCCGTTCGTTCATTTTATCCTGTAGATCCTGTTAATTATTCGGGATAAAAAGTAGCCTATGTGTCAATCCAGGTTACGAACTATATATATGCCAAGTTTCATCCAGGTTTAGTAGTTTCGACGTGATTGAAACACAAACATCCAAACATCTAAACATCCAAACATCTAAACATCCAAACATCTAAACATCCAAACATCTAAACTTTCGCAATTATAATATTAGTAGGATAGGATAGGATTTCACGATGTCTTTTGGTTGTACTTTCTTGTCATTGAACTGAACATGGGTACGGAAATTATATTTGAGTAAATCAGACATCAGAAAATTTTATTGTACCTATAGGTAACGGCTGTAAGAGATCTTACAGCGAAAAGAGAAAAGAGATCTTAAATAGATAAGTAGTACTACTTATAATACTACTTATGTATTAAAAAAAGTATATATCTAGGTATTCTATCAGTATCTAGTTCCCATATTACAAATTTTGCATAGTTTGGGACTAGAGGGCGTCGCGTCGTGTGAAATGTCCATGAATATTTATTTATTTATTTTATTTAAGATTTTGTTGGCTGTAGATTTTATAACATTCTCAGAACTTCTATCAACAGCTAAAACAAGACAGCAGAATTCGTACACCTAAACCCACAAACAAAAGTACGCAAAACTCTACTAGTATTACACTACGGTTCAACTACTGCCGGCAAAGTTATTTTGCAGATCGATCAATCTGAAGCGGGTATCTATCAAACGTAACTTTATTCCCCGCACGTTAGGTAAAGGTGCCTTTAGACCAAACGAACATAGGTAGAACAAAAGTAGACTCCTAATCGTTTAGTGTAAATGAAAACTAGTTTTAGCGTTTACACAAAAATAATACCATTGAGCAACGAGAACTAGAATTGTTGCGGACTGCGTAAGATGGGTTTAGATTTAAAGACATTTAATCTCATAAAAACCTAATAGTTATCTTATCTTACAATGAGATAAAACAGTGCTTAAAATTATAGGTAGAATCATTGAATTATAATACAAAGGAATCAGCATTTCATTATGAAAAACGCCAGTTTTATTACTTTGAAATTACATTCGCTCGTTTGGTCAAAATGCACCTTTATTTTCAAACTCGTCCTTATACACGTTGTAGCCATTTTCCACAGAATAAAAAGTGAATGTCATAATAGGAAGTTCAAAAAATGTTTCTTTGTAAACATAGCGATATTAAAAATACAAAGTTTTAATAAATATATAGGTAAGCTTGAATTTGATGACACAACACAGCAACCGTATGTGTTGTTAAATAGGTAGAGGTTAATATGGGACCGACATATTGGTTTAAGACGACTCAATGTCCCTAAATCAATAAAGAAAAAAAGAACACAGCAAAACATCTCAATAGAAAAAATAAAATATTATATAAATAAAATAATATATATATATATTATGTACTTAATATTGATCTCAATTCATAATCTTCTTTTTTTGAGTAAACTGACTGTTGATCCACAGATTAGTAAACTAACCTAACTTTTACCCTGGAGCTAGTAAACCTTATTTGAGAAAAAAACAATGACCTCCGTTGTCGAGTAAAAAGAGATTGCATACGGCTATATAGGGTCGAAGTGTAAGTCGATTATCTGCAAG
Source organism: Gandaritis pyraliata (assembly GCA_947859175.1). Taxonomy (NCBI): domain Eukaryota; kingdom Metazoa; phylum Arthropoda; class Insecta; order Lepidoptera; family Geometridae; genus Gandaritis; species Gandaritis pyraliata. Next base: position 2,397,115 of record OX401875.1, on the reverse strand, counting down.
CACAGATAGTATAATAATAGAGTTAGCTGCACAATGTGCGCGGGCAAATTGAATTCGTGTCAAACACAGAACAAAGGAAGTAAATAGAAAGAGCATGATGACTTTTTAGTATGAGAACCAGTGTAGCTAAACTCACACCATGTCAAAACTAACACACTTAGAAATAAAGATTATAATTGGTTGAATGAGAACGTAAAACGGACCTAAATCCATTAAAATAATTTTATTGATATAAAACCTTAGCTCCATCGGAACATGGTTCAAAACTCAATAAAATAAACAAGTGATAAAAATTAAAGTTTACTTCGTCTACTCAGCAAAAGGTGGCGCTTTTGCGAAGCATTTTTGTTATAGTCTTTATTAACAAACCTTAAGATTGATAATGCAATGGCTGTTATGACAAACATAGCTACTCACTTAGTGATGTAACCAATGAGGATACATGACGAATTTATCGATATCGATTATTACCTACCCACTGATTGATAACGAAATAGCTACGTTTAGCCGCAATTACATTTGTCTGATGCGTTGTGTCCTGAAGGGCTCTGCCGTTTGTGGTGGTCGAAATAAAAATATTTTATTTCTTTCTTTAATTATAATCAATCACAGAGGTTAGTATCAGACTGACACTATTGTCAGTCTGATACTTGGGTAAGGACCAAGAATGAAGGTACCTACATAATTAATTAAAACTTCATGAATATAATTACATGAAACACAAAATTATTAGAGTCGGTATAGCTGTGCCAACAATGTATAATTTTGTTTCCACTTTTTTTAATTACAAAATCTTGGTCCTTAAAGTGCTCTGAGCAAATTACCTACTGTAAAATTGTACCTACTGTATTTTGTAGGAAACCAATTTTGTTTCCCAGTTGCATCTATCATTTTTTTTTTTATGTCTGGCACATTGAGTAAACTGAAACCAGATATTATATCTTCTGGATTCAGTTTCAAAATATTTCTGTAATTTTCATCTGACCCAACCATTAAAGTTATCGATAACGCATTCATCAGTTTATTGGGGCCACATCCCTAACTGAGTAGCGAAAGTTGAGGTTTAAAAGAAACGCGACTTTAACAGGTACGATTTACAGTCTTTTTTTGTTGGACGGTTTTGCATTTTAACAAAACTAAGAATAAACAATAAAATAATACTTATCGGTGGTATGATATGCCCCCATTTGTTAAATTTTTGATTCCGCTATCGTTTTTGCACTCTAAAACAGTACAATATGGCATGTTTATATTTTTTAATGATTTTTTTCAAGTACGGTTACCATGACAAAATTCAAACACGACTGAAGTGAGCGGAGCTAGGCGGAGCTTGAAGTGCGTAATGCGATGCAGACTCTATATTAAGCGGATCCGCCTACATAAGCCTTCTTCTTTTTTTTCTGTTCTGTGGTGTCAAACGTAGACGTAGACCTATTACGTAGGCGTAAACTATTACACCTACGTTACTGTTAATGCACTTAAACGTAACAGCTACACGTAAAACGTAGCTCTGTTAAAGCTATTCGCGTTACGTATAGTCCAGCCAAATCTAGATTATAATAGGTAATTTCAAAAATGTAAGATGTTACGATGTATTCTAAGTATGCATTTACAAACATACTTATAGCTAGATACATTTTTTTTACAAATAAATGATGGAACAAGGCGATGGTCCACCTGATGTTAAGTGGTTACCTCTGCCAACAATGCATTGCATCACAGGGTACGTCCATTGAGGACGTGTCCTGTGATGTATTGCACTGCGCCCATTACTTTGAGACATAAAAGTGTTAAGTCTCATGTGTCTGTAATTACAACGGCATCCATACCCTTCAAACCGGAACACAGCAATGCGAGGATCACTGCTTGGCGCACGAAATAGGTACGGTGGTAGTAGGTACTTCCCCGGGCGAGTTTTTTCACAAAGAGCCCTATTACAAGTAATATAATCTTATCTTATCTTCTTACTTAATATTATAAATGTGAAAGTTTAGATGTTTAGATGTTTGTGTTTCAATCACGTCTAAACTACTGAACCAACTTGGATGAATCTTGGCATATATATAGTTCGTAACCTGGATTGACACATAGGCTACTTTTTATCCCGAATAATTAACAGGATCTACAGGATAAAATGAACGAAAAGGATTAGCAGCGCCAATTGGCAAGAGGATTTCATTGTCATGTCATGTCACGTCAGTTTGACAGGGCGTAGTACTACCTCTTTGGTCTAACGACTAGCGTTTGACATTGCAGTACGAGTTCGGTGTAATGAGGTGTAATGTCAAGTTGCTCAAAGAAGTATCCGCTCGGTACACGCACAGATAATATAATGTACACGGAAACGGTACTCGCGTACGAAGTTGCGGGTAACTGCTAGTAATACCATAATACTCACATCGTAATTAATTCTGAAAAACTTACACCATTTCTATTTATAGATCTGTAACAAACTCTTAAGTCTGCGTGGGCGTAGCGCGTAGGTAGGTATGCTTGTCGATAACTACTGGGAACCCCTATTTATTTCAACCTTTTGCTCCGAACGCCGCACCAATGTTATGTCCATTTTTACCCTATTCGAAGTGTTTTGGAGACATGGAAAATAGATTTAGGTTCTTCAGTATTAGAATACGATTTACAACCTTTTGTTATTAAACTGGTGATGTAGAAAAGTAAACATATCACAAGCTTTGCTTAGTTTGGGACTAGAGGGCGTTGTGTGTAAAGTCCATGAACATTTAATATTATAATTGTTTAAAAACTAGGAAAACAGACAATTTTATTTTCTTCCGGCTTCATGATCATGATGATGATGGCAGTTCATTGGGACTGTTCAAGTGACCGTAAGCACCGTTGAAAAGTTTCTAAAGCAAAACGCAAACAAACGCAATTTTGTTTACGTGGATGATATATTTTTTGCATTTTGATATAAAAACTAAACTACTGAACCGATCCTGATGAAATTTCTATGCAACTAATCTGGAAAAAGTCTTTTCAAAACTTTCATTACGGTTTATAAATGACGGAGTTCTGAGGCCTTAGCCAATGTACATTAGCTAGGAATCGATTCTATTTCTACAATCTTTATCGCTGCAACGATATCGAAGATAGATCGGGAGACCAATTGACATACAAGTAGAAAACTCCATATCTCCATCCTCTTCTATCTGACTGATGTCTGACTGAGACTGATGTCTTTCGAAGGTCTTTCGCTACTTGATGTCCGCCGACACCACAGAACAATAAATAATATATTTATTATTTATTATTGTGTGGCCGACACATTGCGTTGGCCAAATTGTTGGTAATTCTTCTTTAGTATAAATAAATGCTAATTTTTTAAGAAAAAATTCTTGTTATATTCAATTTTATAAAAGTAGCCATCGTAATAGAGTCAGTGTAGCCAGTAATGTTGCATTTTTGCGAGCGCGCGGGGTCGGCCACACTCAACAAACGCCATGCCTGGCTTGGCGCGTATTTGTTTGCCTAATCAATCTCGTTTAATCTATGGTTTTCTTACATCCAATGTCAGTGTCTTTCGAACATAGAAAAAATTTCTAATAGGCATGTACTACGTACTAAGAAGCGGGACTTCTACCAAGAAAACAGGAAAGTATGAAAAAGAAGTTTACCATGCTCGCCACCAATGGCCACCATAATAACAGAAATAATTTGCCAAAAGAATAGTAGCAGGTGCTATACCTGATAATGACAGGAAATCTTGATTTTAAGTGGTGCTAGCCTAGAGAAAATGAAATAGGTGTGTACTAGGTTAGGAATTTAGAATTATTTATCGATACGGATAAACTTAGAACTAGGTTTAAAAAAATACATACTTATACTTACTGCAAAATATAAGATTTATTAGTGTAGGTGAGTTGCACATCGTTTACATTGTGAATACTAATCTTGACTTTTTATAGAAGACGAAGCGCTCGTGGCGTAACTTGCCTAGTCAATCTTCACCGATTATTCGAGGGTGACCAAAAATCGGCGAGAGAGGGCACTCTATTCCCAATTATAATATTCCTCTATGATTCTATTTCTACAATCTTGATCGCTTCAACGATGTCGAAGTTAAATTGATAGACAAAGTAACATACGAGAAATAAATGCCTACTCGATCAATAACTTCGCTAATTCTGTCAGTCTTTCGCTAGAAATCACGTTTAGTCTATGGTTTTACTACATCCAATGTCATGTCAGTGTTATTCGAACCTAGCATATTAATTTTGTTTATTTATTTTATTTTTATGTAAGAAACGAAAATTTATGTTTTATTGTGAAACATTTAGATAAAAAATAGAAAAGGGGGCTACCTAGTAAATAAAGTACTTACCCACAAAACCCTGAAAATATATAAGGTGTGATTGGATGCAATGTGCAAACACCAGAAAAATGAAGAACTCTGGCTATGGAGAATACCTAATATTCGATTTTTTTGGATTCCACATTCCAGATCACATTCATAACAGGCCACATTGCAGAGGTAAAATATTTTTTGTATGAGGAAGTGATTTGAGGAAGTGACTGAGGAAGTGATACCTATGAGGAAGTGATTTTAGTTTCAATCCAAACAGTCAGTGTAAAGCGGCTTACCTGCCTACAAGCATAATATCAAGGGTTATTTATTTTCTTGTTACAGCGGTGTCCTTAGCCTCGATACACTAATGATATATTAGGTTTTATAACTTATCTTAATACGGTATGTGGAAGGTAGGTAATATTAACATCTTTATATTTTCAGATATCATCTACCTACATATCTACTGCTGCACTGAGCCTAAACAAAACATACAGTTATTCTACCAAGTAGGTATTCCTACTTGAAAGTTACAATCAACATGCTATGATATTGGAATTTTCGTGGAATAATATTTTTGTGCTCTTTTTTCCTGTGTTAATTTAATTCTGAATAAAATATGTTTTTTCTTCAAGTACTTATGTACTTTTATTTTTTTAAATGCATGCAGGTTAGGTCATGTGTAGGTATTGCTCTTAATAAAATCAGTAGCGAACATCGCCCTTTACTGCAAGGTTTAGTATACCTAGTAGTAGGTTTGAAAAAACCTAGGATTATTTCGTGGTCACCTCGGCAGTCACCAAATCGATTGAAACGTCAAAATTTCACCTAAAATCGCCATTTTGTTTCGATATCTACAGGGTTTTGGTTTTCGCTGGCTTTTCTATCGTGCTGGTAGAAAACGAAGTGAAGTCGCTTGTCAAAAGAGCCACTTGGCTACGCATTTGTATGGAGATAGTCGTTCGGCTGTTGTCGGTTCGTGCGAGGGAATCGACATGTATACCAATATTCGTTTCGTTGATCACAGACCACGTGATACATCTATGCCTTATGTCAATCCCATACATTTTTGTACTTTTGAAGTCGCCTGTCAAAAGTATTATTTGTATGGAGGTAATCGTTCGCTACTGTCGATTCGTGCGATCGAATGGACATGTATTACATTTGGCTACCAATGTTCGTTTTGTTGACTACAGACCACGTGATATATCTATGCCTTATGCCAATCCCATACATTTTTGAACTTTTCTACTGCCGACTTCGCTTGTCGAATGTTACCTTGGCTAAGGCCTCTGAACAACCTAAATTATTTTCTATGTCTCCAAAACACCTCGAATAGTGTAAAAATGGACAAAACATCAATCATAGGTTTTAGTAGTTAATATAAATGTACGTTATTATCTAAGCAATTTAAGTGCGAATGGCTGAGAATTAATATTTCATTCATGACACTGCAAACAGCCGTTGAATAAAACTTTTGATCAAGCTCTAAATGCGTTCTAAAATTGGAATAATAGACCACATTTTCAGCAAAACTGGATTCGCGTGGGTATCGTTCTACCCACTCTTTCAGCAGACATAAATTTATGTCTAAATTTTTATTTTAAGAGTATATTTTGTGCAGTTGCGGAGCAAACTTGCCACTTTAATCAAGCTTTAGCATTTAATTAATGCTCAGAGTCCATTAGCTGTGGTAGCGTATATTGCAGTAGAACTTAGCTAGTTAGTTTGTACAGTAACTTGTGCATTAGCAGTTTGAACAGTAACTTAAGCATTAACAGTTTTGATCGAAACATTGTTTGTCTTGTTTAGAATTAAGAGTTTAGCTTAAAAATAGTAATATACGGTTTAGCTAGTTATTACGAGTATTAGATTTTTATTCTATAGTTATAATAAACTCACGGTAACTCTGAGCTTTATAAGAATAGTAAAAGGCTCATTTTTACCTTATCTGCATGAGATTATGCCAAAAAGTTGAGTTTAAATTCATATTACTTCTATTTTCACCGTTATAATTTAATTACCGGAGAATATTTTCTGGTTTTAACTCGTGTGAAACCGTATGGGTTAACTAGTTAGAAATAATAAGAAACTAATAACAAAAGCACAAAAGTTAGGGATCGTTATGGAAACAATTAATTTTGGCGCCCAACATGGGTCTCCAAACCAACTTAGAAATTGAACGATAAACACATTTATGTAGTTAATACTAACATAAATAACTGATTGGAAAGCTCCAACACCATATGGCTAAGCCCAGAACAATACTGAGGATCAAATCTTATTAATTTATTTTGGCGCCCCAACGTGGTACAACAAAAGTTCTGACCACTGTATTACATTTACCTGAAATGTATTGTTCTGGAAAGGTAAGGTTCACAAAATGAAAATTATACTAAAAATAGTACTAAAAATTTATTTTTCAAGCCTAAAATGTTTTTAAGAGTAAGTACTTATTTATCGGATTTGTCTATACGTTTTAAGCTTAAGAGGTATAGAAAATGTATAAATTGAAACAATAACGAAGTAAGATTTTAAATCCTTAATGTTACTTAATTCTTGTTTGTTGGTAGCTAATCTCTTTTCTAACAAGCTATTGTTGGAAGCATTTCATGTTTTACAGAGTTTCTTTTTACTTTAGATATTTAACATTTCTTCTTTATGCTATTTTAGTAACTGGTAGATACATAAACGCTTAAACTCGCGCAGATTTAATATTTGCATGATGTTCAAAATAAAATATTCTTCAAACAAGGGTTCACTGAGTCTACTAGTAAAATCATAAGGATCCACTTACTACTACATCCATCCTCAATGGAAGGATGATATCCATGGAGGGGGTCGCAACCCTCAGCATTGAGGAGTACGACGCGAGGAGAACATACTTAGAAACGTGTAAAAACTAGGTGAATCAAAATACCAATACCAACCAACAAACCAATACCAAATACCAATTGGTGGTGAATATCAATTATATTCGTCTTGTTATGGACAATTGAGAAGTAGACCTTTAAATTTCTGTATTCAGATTAGCTCAGCCCCCGTATGCCAATCTTTTGCTGTCAAGTTATATTTCACTGCCCAGTGTAATTTCTTCAAGTCACGTGGTACAATTTTGTACCACGTGATCATTCTTTTTAGACACTTGACAGCAAAATATGCGCGAAAACACATCAAATGACGTCATAGTGTCACTATTTAGTCACAGAATAACTATGAGTTAGTATGAACTGACCATGATTTAAAACTTTGCAGTTCAACTTTGCAGTTCAACTTTGATTGGCATACTCCTGCAGGCTATCGTTTGCACGGCATCTTGGCACGGAGCCAAACCACAAACCCGCGTTATACTTATAACTTGAGACATTATGATGCACATGATGGCGGTAGACAACGAAAATGATAGCTTAATATAGCTTAGAGTGGGTGTGTGCTGCAGAACGAGTAATTAGTTAAAGATGGCTTCTATGCTTTTGAAGGCATCTGAAGGTGTCCGTTATGGCGTTAGCGTGGTCTTCAGTTCACGTCCATAAGATTTACTATTTAATGTATAAAGAAAATTATGACTAGTAAAGTATTTACAATATTTATAATATGTACAAAATACACATGAAACAGTTGAGCTATCTACACACCGTTGCAAACGATTTATAGATAGCTCAATTTAATGTATTGTTTCTATTGTTGTTTTAAACCCCCGACGCAAAAACGACGGGTTGTTATAAGTTTGACGTGTCTGTGTGTGTGTCTGAAGCAACGTAGATTCGGAACGGATGAACCGATTTTCAATTTTTTTTTTTGTTTGAAAAATGAATTAGTCGGGAGTGTTCTTAGCTATGTTTGATGAAGATCGGTCCAAGATACGGGGGTTTTTTATTTTTTTTATTTTATTAAGTGTTCTTTAGTCTTTTTGTATATTGTTAAACTTGTGAGTGCCAAAAAAATGTTTTTTTACTTACCGAGAGTAAAACGAATGCGACTGAGGCTTCCATTCAAATGATGTCATACCTTGTTGGTTTGTAAAATGATTGATTCAATGGTTTATTTACGGTCGAAATCAATACCAAACCTTAGTAAGGGAAAAAAAGTAATCTGCGAGCTACATTTTTGGACAAAATAAGCTAAGTAGCTTTGTGCGTAATACTAGCTATTACCCGCGACTTCGTGCACTGACACAAATGGTTTCATACATATATCGGTGTCACCGAAATATCTGTCACCAGACATTCATCTGTATAAAAAAAACTCAATGATCTATGTAGCGAATGACCTTTGCTTCAGAGATGTCAAGCTGTATCTAAAAATTCACATGCTGATGATCATTTATTTAGTAGATTTATATATTTACTTTTACCTTATCTTTAATTTTACTTTTTGGCTTTAGTTTTTTTATAGTTTTTTAGATACTCAGATATACTGTAAATAGCCATTAGTCGATATGATAGGTATCTTCCTTGACAATAATTTTTACGATAGAATATTATCTTTAGAAATCTAACATGCCTCATGGCAATATTTTATCAATTGTGTTGGAATTACCAATAAAAATATAGGTACTTACGTAATACGTATTCTATATTCCAATCTTTTATATTCATCTTCAAAAATAGGTTTAGGTAGGCGTCTTTACAAAACCTTATTTACGAAAACTCTTTTTTCGATTTCCAGACAACCTCAAAACTATTTCCATATGCCGTAAAAAGGGTAGATTGAAGCTCCACGATTGGGGTTGAAAATGGCGGGGTGTAGCCAGTCACTTACGGCAATGGGTTTTTCATGTTCATGTTTGCCAGCATATAAATACTTTAAAAATCCTTCAAAGGTTTATTTAAGATAAAAAAATTATCAGTCACATCATTACGACCTCATCTATAGCCTACTTAGTTGACATTCTGCAATCGCCTATTATAAAAATTCATGGAAATGACATTAAATCATAAGTCACGTGACTACTCTGTTAGGTTAGGAGCCTCTTCATCATTATGCTGGTCATTAGCAGACCTAAGTACCTATTGTTTATAGACTCTGGTTCGTCATATAAACACTTTGAGATGACCAATGTTAATGTTAAAGATTAACGTTTCAAACTTCAATTATGCCTGAAATTCAAAACAGTTTTCAGAACGAATATTCATAAGTTGGTAACGGAGCAGCAATTTTTAACAAACATAGTGAAAAATCAGCTTTATTACAAAACACTGCATTCAAATCAAAACCCTATTTTCAGAGCCACAAGATCAAAGACAAACAGGAACGCAACGCCGTCCAACATAAAACGCCCTTTCTTTTTTAGGTTTTGGGATAAAAAAACATGTGTTTTCCTTTTGATCAAAGATCAAGGTATCTAATCAATCTCAAATCACTGGTTCGAATTAATACACATGAAAGATCTTCTTCGTTAACAAGCGTAAGATTTTACAAGCTCATACACATGAATGCTTTTGACTGTACCCCCTGTTATTTATAGCGCTTACACAGGGTGTAACATAATGCCCTTATAAGTTCGAAAGGGAGGTAATCTACACGTCATGGCATTTCATTTCATTTATTTCCTTAAATTTTACAAACTTACATCTAGGTAGGTATTAATAAATAAAACAATGAATGAGTTTTACAATGTAAACGTTGGTTGGTAAGTTTGTAAGCAAGCCATATGTTCAGTCAAGTGACTACCCTCCGTACAACAACATTTGGTTCTACAAATATTTCGAAGTTTTTTATTCATGAAAAGCGTCTTTAAGTTTCCTTAAAGATTCTAAATGATCCTTGTGATTTTATTGAATAAAAAAAATTTGACTTTGGCTTTGACCTTAAAAATACCAATGCATACGCGTTAAAGGGTTGTGATATTAGGGTGCGTGATCATGTGTACTAACAGGCTGGATACATACGCAAAGTAAATAAACACTTAGGGTTTTCGCAAATTTCTAAGATATTTTTTTTAAATACATGTTGTATTCAGCTTTTGCACATGCCAATCTATTCACGTGTACGGTCTGAATTATCCCCTTTTCGGCTTATAGGGACAATATGTTACACGTTGTATTAGAGTCGTTAATTTTAGTCTTTACATATGTAACTTATGTAGGTACCTAACCTTCAAATAGATTCAAATAAGTTATTCTGTCTAGGTGTACATTTTTCACGTTTTCACCTAATGTACTAAATATTCAAGATACGGTATGCACACACATGCTAGCTAGGACGTTTTATTGCTTATTGGCGCCGTAGGTACGCCATCTTGTTATTTGTTTTGCTGTGAAAAAGTATCTGTCACAATGTAATTTTACCAGTATTGTTGTATTTTACCAGTATTGTGTTGGTAAAAAAAGAGGCTTTACTGGTTAACTTTGGGGTAAAACGATGTTTAAGCTTCTTTTTTTGTATATTTGTGGGTTTTATGAAGTAAATGTGCTGAGGTACAGTCAACATCATTAGCAAATGATAATGTGACAAAATATCAAAAAATTTTATTAACGAAATCCAGGAACTTTCCAATTTTTTTTCAACTTTCGAAGTAAACAAAGTATTTAGATATTTGTATTTTTTTGTATCCTAATGAAAACTCTAATGTTAAATTGCTGTGTCAATTTTATGAAATGTTTTTAATAAAGGTAGGTATCACCTTAGGTAGTTGATTAGATTATGAGGGTTATTGAATCCACAGTTTCATCAAATAAATGGTTTTAAAGGTATCAGTGGTTTCTCTGTTTACTTACCTTTGTTTCTCAGTAACTGTGTTTTCACGCTCAGATAATTATGACAGAAATTTACCCTAAAATTTAGTGAAATTCCTTGTTTTAATTGTGTTTTAGAGGCGTCGAAACCCGTGTGAGTTGGTTTATTTTTGGTTAAATTCCTGCGTCCAGACCATTAAGTGCTACTATTTTGTTTATAACTATTACCTACCTATTTTCTATTCAGGTAGGTATTTTGGGACCTTTAAGGTTGAAAGTTTCGGTTTGGTGGGAAATTAAAAAAAATTGTGGTTTTTAATATTTTCTGCTTTTCCGGCTATTATGATTATCGAAACTATAATTTTGCGGCATTTGTAAATCATTTTTAACCCCCGACGGAACAACGATGGGGTGTTAAAGTTTGACGTGTGTGTGTGTGTGTGTGTATGTGTGTGTGTGTGTGTGTGTGTGTGTGTGTGTGTGTGTGTGTGTGTGTGTGTGTGTGTGTGTGTGTGTGTGTCTGAGGCAACGTAGCTCCCGAATGGATGAACCTATTTTGATTAGTTTTTTTTTGTTTGAAAGCTGAATTAGTCGGGAGTGTTCTTAGCTATGTTTGATGAAAATAAGTCCACGATTCAAGGTTTTTTAAAATTTTTAATTTAATTACTTGTCTAGTGATGGATGCAGTGCATTACCTCACAAGGTACATTCTCAATGGACTGAGGTAATGCATTGTCATAGGCAGACGTGAGTGAGCCAAAGAAAGTTTTCGCATGCCATCTACAATATTAAATTTTCTTTTCCGTGAATTCAAGAAGGGTGCCCATAATTCTACAATGCTGATTTCGAATACGGATTCTTTTTCGTTTCCACAAAGAGCTTTTTTAAAATGAAAAAATTCTTTTGTTTGTTCGATAACATGGTTTTTTTCTCGAAGGTTTTTGTCGGATGGATTTTATAAGGTTTTATATACCTACCTACGCCTGTGACTTCATCCTTTCTTCTCTGTAGATCTAGTTTAATTTTTTAATAATTAATTAATAATTTTTGGACAAAAAGTAGCAGGATACGAACTATATATTTTCCAAGTTTCACCCATATCTGACCAGTTGTTACGACGTGACGTATTTTTTATATGATTTATTTCGTAATTTGGTCGATAAACATGAAATTGGACCACCTTAAGTCTCATGTGCCTGTAATTGCATTGCTGTGTGTCGATTTCATTTTCTTTAAAAGTCTTTTTTGTCTCCTTGCTGCAAAAAGACATAGACATACGTTTATTTTTTACATCACACATAGAAAAAACATTAAAAGAAAGAAAACACAAAATTGTAATGAGTAAAAAATAAGAAAAAAGGGGGAACAAGGGGGACAGATTGGACTAGTCTTCAAAACTCTCTCCTTAGGGTAACAGATCAGAGTGACAGAAGGGAATAATTCCTGTTACTTACCTACTAAATAATGATAAAAAAAGAATTCAAATCAAGCTTAATTTTATAAAATTTGTAATATATTTCGTGGCCTGGAAAAACGTGCTAAAGGCACCAAGTAAAAGCGAGAAACGCCGCGGGTAGGAGCTAGTCTCCAATAAATAAAACACGGCACCCACGCCGTGACATTTTCTTCCTAATCTTTGGTATTTGTTTTCTAAAGACAATACCGAGTTTTATGAGTTTTTTCTTAATAAAGACAAATAAGATCTTACATCGACCTAAATAGGCATGTTGGTCTTACTTACACGCTCATGAGACTTAACACCTTTATGTCTCAGGTAACCACTTAGCATCAGATAGGTCATCGGCTTTTCCATCATTTAATTGAATAAAAAAAAAACATAGAATCAACTCTCAACTTAAACACTTATAACTGTCACTATAAAACTGTCTTAACAAAACGAGATGGCATGAGTTAGAAGTTGAGAAGTGATTCTAAGTAAACCTTATCTAAAACGGCATTATCATTATAATTTTTAAGGTGATTATTTTACTAAATTGTTACTTACTGAGTGTTTTTTAAAAGTTTACATTCAAAATGTTTATTTTCCAAAAGTTCTACAATTGAGTTGAACCCGTCTGAAGGATTTGTGGTATTTTTAGAACCTCTATTAAGGCCAGAGATTCTTAGATAGCGTCGATCGTAACATGACGGCGAGAACTAAGTAAGCTAGGCTCACACAAATAAAATAAAAACGCCATTGTTATGCTTTTATTTTTCCTTCGAACAGAGATTTAATAACCACAAAAAGTCCACTCCCGAAAAATTTGGAGGGTTAAAAAAGTATCCATCAATACAAAAAACTTTTATAGGACCAGGCAATGCATTGTTATAGGCAGTATTTACCACTTAACATCAGGTGGGCCATCGGCTACAAGTACGAACAACCCTTACTTGGTGCGAAACTAAATCAGCTGTTTCATACAAAATACACTACCTATACGTGTACCAAAATACAAAAGACTGATGTTTTTCGTGGTCACACTGTTGGTTCATTAAATTTTTTTTATCATAAATTAGCATAAGGCATATATTTTTGTATATGCCCTAACCTATTTTAGCTAGTGTCTGCTATTGGGTTAGTAAAATCAAACTGGTTTTCTTCTTTGTTTTCTCTTTTTAGCACCAAGGACATCACATCAGCCATGACTCCGTTATTAAACGGTCATCGTTTTTTTAAAAACCTTGCCGTATCGACTGTTGACGTCAATGAGAGAGACAAATAGATAATCCTACGTTGAATTGGAAGGTAACTTGATAATCTGAGCGTGAAAAAAATAAGTTCTATAGATTTATCTAGACAAGCGTCACAGCTGTCGGTAATAGCTCTGCATTCCGTGGGTCGTGGGTTCGATCCCCACAAGAAATATTTGTGCGTGTCAAACATATATGTTTGTTCTATGTCTGGGTGTTACTATGTATTATAATTATGTAGGTACATAATAACATGTATTAAAAAAAAGCCTACCGTACCTGGGGATTACAGTCGGTTTAAATTATTTGTTCTTTTATTTACATAAATCTTTGCAACAGCAAAGAATGTCTAGAAAGTTCTTTTAGTATGATTTACTATGGGTAATTTTATTTATTATTATTGTCACAGTACCAAACTTTTTAATTATAATACCTAAACTAGGCTTCCAGTCCGAAAGGAACGACATTAAGCCCTAAAGCGCTCTTAAAACAGTTCAAAGTTGTCTGAGGACTTGAGAAATGGAAGGTTGGTCAGCTCCAGATGTAGTTATAAACTAAAAGCAATTTTCTGGTTAGGGCACGAACGCACTAGGCGACTGGTTGCGACTCTGCGACCAACCCCAAGCACCATTAATGACCGTTCCTAATATCAATCTACATTTTGGTTTTGCCTAAATAAGAAACGTTCGTGAAGCAGCTTGCTGTCAATTTTCACTGATTCGCGGTCAGTATTTGGATGGGTGACCGTTACTCAAATGTCAAACGTCAGTCGTTAAACCAAAGAGACAGTACTACGTCCTGTCAAACTGACGTGACATGACATGAGATCACCTCTAGCTAAATTGGCGCTGCTAATCCCGTTCGTTCATTTTATCCTGTAAATCCTGTTAATTATTCGGGATGAAAAGTAACCTATGTGTCAATCCAGGTTACGAACTATATATATGCCAAGTTTCATCCAAGTTGGTTCAGTAGTTTCGACGTGATTGAAACACAAACATCTAAACTTTCGCATTTATAATATTAGTAGGATAGGATAGGATACCCGACGGTTGAAGGTATACGTAAATTGCTTACGATTAAACCACGAATTTTAGGTCTTTTTTAGGGTTTCGTAACTCTGTTTGCGAACGGTTATAAGTCTGTAGTTTTAAAACTGTGTTACATATTCTTCGATAAGTGTCAAATATTTAAATTGAAAGGTTTTTAAGTACCGTAAAAACAAGATAAGTTACATAGAAGTGTTTTTTTTTATTTATTTTGGTATGGAGATTGGAGATAGCGAAAATGAAAAAAGTTTGAATTGATGAAATTCTGAAAAGAAGAATAGGTACCTACATGGAGTTTTTTTGACAATAATAAAAGAGTCTTAAATTAAGAAATTTGGAATGAACCCTGAAATGAGATGGTGAAGTTTACGGGAAATGTAGCTGAAACTCGAAAACGGCTCTCAACAGAACTCTTTTTACAGTACGGAACCATCAAGATGCGAGTCTCGCTCGCACTTGTCCTTTTTATTTGTTTTGTATTTTCATCTTTTTTAGGGTTTCGTTTAATGCTGAGGATTTTCGTAATAAACGCGTTCCAAATACGATAAAAGACTTTATTGATATGACAGGCCGTTTTTATATTTGGACTGCCCCCGTATTCCAATATTTTGCTATCAAGTTATATTTCACCGCCCAGTGTAATTTCTTCAGGTCACGTTGTACCACGTGATCATTCTTTTTAGATAGGTACTTGACAAAAAAATATGCGCGAAAACAAATGAAATGACATAATATTGTCACTATTTAGTCACAGAATAACTATGAGTTAGTATGAACTGACCATATTCTAAAACTTTGCAGTTCAACTGAAATTGGAATCGCCCCCCTGTTTGCTGAAAAGCCTTTTTTCCGATCAAGATATCTACGTATATTTACATCTAAAAAAGACATAGAAAGAAAAAAAAACATTTATTTTGGGACATTTGACTGGATATTACGAAATATGAATACGAACAACGAATAAAAATAAACCTCTCTATTTTTTTAAAGGAAAAAGTTCTGATTGTTTTCTAAAAATACGCTATGTACAAAAAGAGTCTCTGGTGGTGATCAATTCAGCTCGAAATGCAAACAAAGCCGCGAAGTTCAAATAGTTTCACAAAAAGACACGACTTCACAATCCACTTTCCAGCAGAATTGACTCAAGAAACAATTACACTCTCCACAAAGTAAGCTCTCGAGCAGAGAAATAAATACAATTTTTACAGATCGAACAGAAACGAGGCAGTGAAGGGTGTAAAAAAACCTCTAAAACCTGCAAGAATATAACGGGGAAAAGTTTCATCCGTGGACATTTATTAATAGCTTTATTAAGAACTGCAGGGGTATGTCAATCAAAGTTGAACTGTAAAGTTGAACTGCAAAGTTTTAAATCATGGTCAGTTCATACTAACTCATAGTTATTCTGTGACTAAATAGTGACATTATGACGTCATTTGATGTGTTTTCGCGCATATTTTGCTGTCAAGTGTCTAAAAAGAATGATCACGTGGTACAAAATTGTACCACGTGACCTGAAGAAATTACACTGGGCAGTGAAATATAACTTGACAGCAAAAGATTGGCATACGGGGGCTGGAAATAATTTTTCTTACTATTTAATTAGTTTTTTAATTATTATTCAAATTTTATCTATAAATCGTTTGCAACGGTGTGTAGATAGCTCAACTGCTTCATGTGTATTTTGTACATATTATAAATATTGTATACACTGTATTAGTCGTAATTTTCTTTTAATTATTAATTTCTACTTCTACTCTATAACTGGTACTTAGTACTAATTGGGGTGGAAAGAAAGACAAAGGGTTATTATTATTTTTTTATTAGCTTTTTGCGGCTATGATATCACTGCGGCATTCTGGCCTATTGTGATCGCCACTTGTGTAAGTACCACCTCTATTTGGGGCGTTCATAGTTCACCACTAAATCCTGCAGCTGCTAAGAACTGAAGGATTTTCTTAGGGGTGCGGGAATACCTGCGATTCTCTTGTGGGAGCTCCCAACTATTCCTTTCACCCGCTGAGATGCTGAGTTTGGTGGAAGACGCTGATGTGATAGCCTTGAAGTAAGGCGCTGATTTTCCGTGGTACGTGATGATTTTCCGGGGTTTTAGATGAGGAGAAAAAGTAGTCTCGACTCAACGCGACAGACCGTGAAACGTCAATTTTCGTAATGGTAGTTTTTCATTCCTACCCACAGGATTTAGGTAGGTTGTTGAAAGTTGAGAAAGAAAGTTGAGGGTAGATAAATATATAAATATGATAGAGAAAGTTTCGTTCCGAAGTTGCTATCTTTACGAAACACAAATGGTTTTCAAAACAGCTACAGACCACATAAAGAATAGCCATATATAGAATAGCCCCCGACGCAAACGACGGGGTGTCATAAGTTTGACTTGTCTTTCTGTGTCTGTGTATGTGTGTGTGTATGTGTGTGTGTGTGTGTGTGTGTGTGTGTGTGTGTGTGTGTGTGTGTGTGTGTGTGTGTATATGGCGCTTGTCTGTCTTAGACAACGTAGCTCCTGAAAGGATGAACCGATTTTGATTTTGTTTTTTGTATGAAAGGTGAGTTGGTCGCGAGTGTTCTTAGCTATGTTTGATGAAAATCGGTCCAAGATTCGGGTATTTATAAATTTTTTATTTCATTACTTGTCACCTCAGCGATACCTGCGAGTAGTATAGTGTGATTGGTTTTTAGATCACAAGTAGATCTGAGCCCTGGTAATATTTTCTTATAGGGATCAACTCTTTGAAAATAGCTTTCGCTAATCCATTGTTCGTGAAACCTTTTCAATGCGAGGACTTTAATAGAGATTATCATATTATATGTTGCCATAATGTCACAGAGTGGATAAATATGGATATTACAGAGAAGAATAAAAACCATGTTGTGCCAACCTCACCTTGTGGGATAAGGGCAAGAAGAAGAAGAGGTACTATCGGCAAAATTTCCGCCTTACCACTTTTGAAACTGTTTCGCTTGCAAGCAGTTAGCTACCTGACCTCGCCTTTTTCTTTTGTTTTCTTATTTTGACCAACCAGAGACCAAAACATCTATTTATTTTTATGACGGCCCATTGTTTTCATAACTTTTACACCCAAAATAGTTTGCTTCTATTGGTATTCAAAAATGAACGGCTAGTCGGTTTACAGGAAATGCGCCCTTAAGGTGGTAAGGCAGAACTTTTGCTGATGGTACATAGGTTTTTTTGAGAATAAGACAAGTGATAAAACAGATGGCCAACTTGACTCACCATAAATAACTTTCCGGTATCTATCTTAAACGAAACTTGAGTATAAAGTACGGCATCACAAAATGGTACACATAAATCCAGAATATAAATTGTGCTCATAACTGAATCTATGACATCAGGGGCTTACATAAAATGTCCGCTGGTAGAAGCCACCCTAATCCGTTTGCGTCGGAACTAAGCATAGTTCTTATCCTATGTACTGACAGCGATATTTTATTAGACAATAGACTTTGCACTGGCGCTCCGGAACGATACAACTGTGCTCAGACGAGAGCGTGGGCACACTTTTTAAGGACTGCCCCCGTATGCCAATCTTTTGCTGTCAAGTTATATTTCACTGCCCAGTGTAATTTCTTCAGGTCACGTGGTACAAAATTGTACCACGTGATCATTCTTTTTAGACACTTGACAGCAAAATATGCGCGAAAACACATCAAATGACGTCATAATGTCACTATTTAGTCACAGAATAACTATGAGTTAGTATGAACTGACCATGATTTAAAACTTTGCAGTTCAACTTTGATTGGCATACCAATGCAGAGCGGTTACGCAATCATCCGATCCAAATACGGATTCGGATCGGATGCGTATAAGCCACATCCGAATTCGGTCCGAATTTTTTTTAGATTGTAGATCTGTATTTTCACTGAGTCGGATCGGATAAGTACGTAACTTCACTCTACATTCATCATAATGTATTTTAAAAACTAAGTTAAAATTATAAGCGCGTACAATAACAGCATAGCATTTTTAAGTGCATCAGATGCACACATAAATTATACATAAAAGCATCTAAGTATAAAATAAAAATAGTAATTTTACACACACATACACTAAAAGGGTACCTACTAAATAAAGCATAAACCAATTTACTTGGAGCCAGTATCAGCCCACTTTGTCGCAAATTGCATAAACTCAACCTTCACAAAGTAACTAGGTACCCCTTTTAGAGTGCTTCGACGTACCTACAGTACCACCAACTTACCTATTAGATATGATATGAGAGAGCTCGTCCGGGTTGAGTACTAGCACCGTATCTATTTCGTGTTCTGCACAGTGATGCTCGCATTGCTGTGTTCCGGTTTGAAGGGTATGGCTGCCGGTGCTATTACAGGCACAGGACGTAACATTTTCATGTCTCAGATTGATGGACGCAGTGTGATTCCTAACAGTGCACGTCTTATATCTATTTATAACTTGAATAGTTTAGGGAACCAAAAGATTTGAGTGTCTATAAATAGTTTGAAACTGTAAGCATATTATTCGAAAACTAATTTATTCACAAAGAAAATTACAACTAATTTATAATATTTATAGTAGAACTAATTGGTTTTCTCGCTTTTTCGTGCGTACAAAATGAAAATAAATAAAATCATGTTTATGGCTTTTATTTTGACCTAGATCTAAAAATTTCTCAGAGAACTTTACTTATCAAAAAAACTAAACAGATAGGCAAACAAAACAAATTGAAAATGAATCGTACGTAGCGCATTTTGGCAGTGATATTATTTTTACTACTATACCCAATGACATTGTATTGTAGTTCAATGATTATACCTAGGTATACTGGAACGTGCATCTAGAAATGTATATATGTCTTGAATCCTGACAATCAAGAAGTTATGAACTATGTAACTCATTTGTGTGTGAGACAACGGAAATTCAGCGACAAAGCAATTGTACTTTAGATGTAATTACATACATTTTGGTTAACTTTTTTGATAAATAAAATAAATAAATATTCAGGGACATTTCACACAACACCCTCTAGTCCCAAACTAAGCAATGCTTGTTATATGGGAACCAGATGGCTGATAGAATACTTAAATACTTTTTAAAACTTTTTTTTTTATAGTTTTAACTGGACCTATTCGCGCCATCAGAATCGAACCCAAACTTAGAATTATTTTCTATTGTGATTGTGGAATGTAGGCTGTGAGGCTGAGTCTTTATGTTACCAAAATACGTCAGCAAACTACTGAATTGCTCGCTTTATACGGTAATAACATGTATTATACATTGAGAATACTGTTTGTTCATACAAGTTTAATGACCAAGTTTCAGGAATTTGAGGTAGTTTTGAACTATTCGTGTGTTAGGTTTAGTTTGTGAAGGTTTAGGAAGGTTTAGGTCATGGTATTTTTGACCGAAAGCGTTCAAACTTTATGCCAATAGATATAATGTTATTCCCACTACCCAAGGGTTAGGTGTTAGAGAATGCTATGTTAGCATTAAGTTCGCCTATGTTCAATAAAGTATTTTCTATATATCTATGCATTTTAACCCTTCTGACTGTACAGAAATTACTGAAACTTTTAGGGGTTAAACGGGCACACTTCTCTTGCTACTTATTCATTTATAAAAAAATCTATAATATCATTATAAATAAATAAACAAAATATTCATGGATATACAACTAAAAAGAAAACAATCAACTAAAAAAACAACAATAAACAAAGAAAACAACTAAAAGAAGAAGAAGAAAGGTTGTTCTAAAGAAGCAACGTTTAACTTAGCTTCTAATGAGCATGATCACTCACACGAAGGTAATTAGCTTTGTTCTGAAAATGGATCGGAATTGAATCCCCGCAATTGTACCAATCGAATAACAGAAAGTTAATTAGCTCTAGTTATAAATTAATAAATAATTAGACCCTTATAATGGTTTTGGTATCGATATACCTACTTTAATAATTAGAACAGCTTTAGAAATTGTGACTGTTACGTATTTAAAGTCGAACAAAGAGTGGAATAGTTGGAATACTTACAAAGTTCTTTTAATGTTTATTTAGAAATTACAATAAACTTTTACAACTGAACATGTGACCGCGTCATAAATAAAGTTGGTAAATATTAAAGAATTTTTGCCAGAGGTGGACTTAGGGCGGCTTGCACCAGAATCACTAAACGCGTTTAACTCTTAAATAGTATTTAGCGAGTTGTCAAGTCATACAAATACGTCAGATTTAAATCGATTTAGCTGTTAAACACGTTTAGTGATTCTAGTGCAAGCCGCCCTTAATTAACGATTGATATTTTTATTAATCGCACTCATCGTTGGCAAGACAATTATTGGTAAAACATTCTTTTGGTATTTGTAATAATGTTTTCTGTTATTGCTCTTTTTTAACCCCCGACGCAAAAACGACGGGGTGTTATAAGTTTTACGTGTCTGTGTGTGTGTGTCTGAGGCAAGGTAGCTCCTGAACGGATGAACCGATTTTGATTTTGTTTGAAAGGTGAATTAGTCGAAAGTGTTCTTAGCTATGTTTGATAAAAATCGGTCCAAGATTCGGAGGTTTTTTAATTTTTAATTTAATTACTTGTTGCTAGTGTTTCCGAACACTTACAATTTAGATGTTTTCAAGAGGAGAGTGAATAAATAGGTTTTATTCACTCTCCTAGGCAAACTCTCTCCTTTCTAGGCAAATGGGCTACATCGTCGACCGCATTGTGAGACTGCGGTCAAACGTTTGCTAATAATGTATAAAAAAAACATTTTTGTACACGTTCGTTCGAGTTAGTTGCATTCGCCTATGTAGTTCAACATACATGTTTTAAAATAAAAAGATAACTTGAACAAATACGACTGAAATTAGATCAGCAGGGGTATGCCAATCAAAGTAGAACTGCAAAGTTTTAAATCATGGTCAGTTCATACTAACTCATAGTTATTCTGTGACTAAATAGTGACAATGGTATCGATTCTGTTGTTGCATTTTTCTTAACTAACCTAATTTGACAGCACTAAAAATGTTGCCGTCCCTTTCTCATAAACTGAAACAACGAAGACAGCTATAATTTTAGCGCTGTCAAATTAGGTTAATTTAGAAAAATGCAACAACAGAATCGATAGCATTATGACGTCATTTGATGTGTTTTCGCGCAAAGAATGATCACGTGGTACAAAATTGTACCACGTGAAATATTATATTTTGACATACTAATTGCGTCTACCTATTTTAACAACATTGTTATTAAAAAATCCCACTCAACTCAACTTATACGATGTTATAGAAATCTTAAAAAGTTTCATTAAAGGGATATGCTTGTGAGATCTCAAAAACGAATGCAAAACTACGAACATTTTTCTTATGAAACCACGATAAAAATAGAGCAAGGGATATACAGAGCTGTGTATGCAGCGATCAGGCGATGCAGCGGAAATTAGCTGAGCAGGAAGCCTCGTTCACCCTCGATTTACGATCTATTCGGTTGATTGTTCGAACTCCGAATGAAAAGATTTATGTGCCAGTTCTGTGTTTCTGATAGAATAAAAAGAACGTAGGATGTTTCATTTGACAGGCGTCACAGCTCAGTCGGTAATGGATCTGCCTTCCGTGCTGTGGGTCGTGGGTTCAATCCCCACCAAGAACAAACATTTGTGCGTGGAAAACATAGATGTCTGTTCTATGTCTGGGTGTTACTATGTAATTATAAGTATGTATTTACAAAAAAAATATATAAGTATTCTATCAGCCATCTAGTTCCCATATCACAAGCTTTGCTGAGTTTGGGACTAGAGGGCGCTGTGTGTAAAGTCCATGAATATTTATTTATTTATTTCTATAAATTAATACAAACTACATAGTTATTATTATTATAAAGTTATACCTAACGTACAATGTACAGTCATTCAGGCATCAGAATTAAACACTTTTTCAGAATTTCAAAATTGTAATTGACTTTTTTATAATTATAATTCTACTTTTAGGATAAAAATTTTACTTCCTAATCATAGTTAGAAATATTGATGAATTGCACTCTGCCCATCACTCTGATACATAAAGATGTTAAGTGTTATGTGCCTGTAATTGCACCGGCATATTCGTCCAAGACCGACACCCTTCAAACCGGATCACAGCAATGCATCACTGCTTGCGGCAGAAATATTACCGTTGACTGTAATTGCATTGGTTGGAACTAATTTAGGAACATCATTTTCATTCAAATATTCCGTGGGATTCCGTGGGAAGAAGGGATTGAGAGGAACTAACCCGAAATAGGTACGGTGGTAGTACTTCTCCAGACGAGCTCTTTCAAAAGCTCTACGACTACTGAGATTATCATGGGATCATGGGATGAATATACACAACTACTCTACCGTAGTTCAAAAACAGTTTCTACGCCTACGCCAAGAAAAGAGGCAATAAGGACTGCTCTCATTTCGGTCGAGCGATCGGCACTCCCTAATCCAAATAAAGGTCCTGACAGGCCGCTCTGTCAACAACTTGCCTGTGAATTGCACGATGCGATGAGACGACCGGGTTAAGATGTTCAGTGTCGTAGCTATGTCAATGTTATTAGTAGTTTATTTAGAGCATCCAACAAGGAAATCATTTAAACAGTTAATTCTTAAATCTAATTTTGGCAATTAATGCTATGTGTTTTCCTAATTACAGAACGCCACAGCGTGCGTATACTGAAGACTCAAGCTGTTATCTAAAATAGCATACATAAGGTTCTAGTAGGCACTGTAGGTAGAAAGTATGATGTTAGTTTTTCATGGGAATAAGTACGGAATAAATGATGGAAAAAGCCGATGGCCCACATGCTAAATGGTAACCTCTGCCTATAAAAATGCGTTGCCTCACTGAGCACGTCTACTAAGGATGTGCCTTGTGAGTCACGCTGCATCCATCACTTGTTTTTGACAGACGTTGTCGTTTGACGTTGTTGTATAACGGTCTTATAGCGAACCTAATATATGCCTTCAGAAAGTTGTTAAGGGTACATAAAAACTGAAAATACTCTACGTACATACTCTAAATAGCTAATCTAGTTCTTTTGATTTATTACAGTACCTATCATGCTGCAAAATAAGGTACCACTTTTACCCAAAACCATTTGATATTTTTATCCATTTCGTGGGCGGCGTGTGAACATTGCGGGCTGTTTGGCTTTGGTAAATGGAATGGAAAGAAAAATGTTGCCAGAGTTAATTTAAGGGATATTTGCTATATTCTGGAAAGCTTTCAAACAAAGCGCTATCTATAATATCCTTTTAGATCCACGTATTAAACCTAATTGAAAAGTTGAACAAAAAAGATTTAATCATATTACAGTGCTTATTAAAGAATATGATTTATTTTTTGTAAGATAAAATAGAAATAGGAAAACCATTTATTTGCAAATAAGTAAAAAAACTGTGACTAAAACTAAAATATGAACATAAAACACGAGAGAAAATGAAACAAAATTATTAACTAAACTCTCATCTTAATTTTGTAAAATAAAGTAAGTACGAATCTCCTAAAAATACCTATAGCTACTTTTTAGGAGAATCATTTATCATTTATATGGTGATAAAGTTTGTAAAGTAGGTTTGTAGTTTGAAGAAAATATTATAAATATTCTAAATTGTCGTAATTTTTTTTTTGTGAATAAACGTGGTTTTATCTTTGAGTTTAATCTAGTATTTCACTAACTTCATGTCAGACGCCTTTTCTTTCGTGAAACAATCGCGGTAGAGCAAGTAGGTACTGAATAGGTACCTATACCTCGAACAGCGACTACGAACCCAATAAAACCATTGCACGACATTGTGAAGATCAGGGGAGGTCGGTCGAGGTTCAAAATTGTTCGTCCCAGCCCCCGTATTCCAATCTTTTGCTGTCAAGTTATATTTCACTGCCCAGTGTAATTTTTTCAGGTCACGTGGTACAATTTTGTACCACGTGATCATTCTTTTTAGACACTTGACAGCAAAATATGCGCGAAAACAAATTAAATGACATCATAATGTCAGTATTTAGTCACAGAACAACTATGAGTTAGTATGAACTGACCATGATTTAAAACTTTGCAGTTCAACTGAGATTGGAATACCCCTGCAGAACTATGAGATGTAGAGGAGAGCATACGTATAATATAGACTTCGGGCTGATAAAAATGAAATGAAATGTATTTATTTTGCTAGAAGTATGGTAGCAAACATTGACTAGAAGCAAACATTTGCTAGAAGTATGGTAGTAAGGTATAATCTCACAAATATAGTCGGAGACCGACATGCAAAAAAAAAATTTTTAGGTAGGTAGGTTTTTAAATTCAATTAAATTGCATAAAACTCAATTGATCATAAATTAAATATTTTTTTTTGTTAAAAATGCTATTTTCTAAAGTATTTGTATATAGCTATTGTTTTGAACAAATAAAGTCAGTCTCTGTTTCATATAAAAAAAATTAATCATATCAAGTATGACAATTAAACAAAGTGCCTACATAACTTTGGCGTGGGCATAAAATGATAAAACTTCATGCACACAATAGGCTTCATCAACCGGAAAGATGAGCAACTTTTCAGCCGTCAGCCTTCAATGTTCACATTTCCTATAGCGGAATATATCAATAATGTTATTTTTTTTATTTTACTCCTCGTTTTTCCTTTGAGTTGGTGGTGAGTTTATAAACAAGGTGTAATAAAACCAATCCCGAAAACATTATGGGGTTAAAGTACTTATCGATATGAACAACTTTTATTTCTTTGTGTTTTTATCCCTGTATCTTATACAGGGTTAAAAACAACACACTTGTTGTGGTAGTAAATAAGTTTGTCTACGTCTAAAAAAATCTGCTGTTACAAATAACATGCATCTAATAAGCAAAAATTTTTGGAGATTTTGGAAGTGTTCTATACGCTCAGTTTCATCAATACATTTTATCAATTTGGTAAACCCACTATATCATAAGTATCTAAAAAAAACATACAACCGTATTGAGAACTTCCTCCTTTTTGGAAGTCGGTTAAAAATACACACTTATAGTGTAGCGTGAACTATACTAAATTGAATGCGACTGCTACGATCCATAGCACTTTGCTACGTAGCACCTAGCACTTTACTACGGCGTAGCAACGAAGATTTTTACGACAGGGCAGGGCAGGGGGTCAAAAAACATCTACTAGATACGTTTTGTGTACTACTTATGTCCAACTATGTACTTACATAGCTTAAATTATATTTAAAAAGTTACAAAAATTAAAAAAAAAAACAATTTTAAACACAGGACGGGACTATTTACAGCATTTTTGCAGTTAAACAGGGGTATTCCAATCTCAGTTGAACTGCAAATTTGAACTGCAAAGTTTTAAATCATCGTTAGCTCATATCATACTAGCTCATAGTTATTCTGTGACTAAATAGTGACATTATGATGTCATTTAATTGGATTTCGCGCATATTTTGCTGTCAAGGTTCTAAAAAGAATGATCACGTGGTACAAAATTGTACCACGTGACCTGAAGAAATTACACTGGGCAGTGAAATATAACTTGACAGCAAAAGATTGCAATACGGGGGCTGGTAGGGGAGGGGGGGGCATAACGGGGACGCTAAGGGAAATAAAGAATAAAACAATAAAGATAAAATATTTTTTAATCAAAACTAATGACAACTCTTTGGTTACTCATTAATTAATCATTTGGCACCGAATTTGGTGAAGTAAGATATCAAATAATATTTTTAATTTTAATTTGACAAAACTTTCATGAAAACTCCATCGTGCCCCGGGGTAGGGGCAGTATGGGGTACCCAGTGCGGGGCAGTACGGGGTACACTATTTTATTTGTTTTTCTCGATTTCTTCTAAATCTGCGTCACCAACTCCTGCACAGGCGGTATGGGCCCACTGTCCACATAGCTGGCAGGCCACCCAACACTCCGAAGACTTCAAATAAGTGTGGTTTGAGTCAACACAGTAGATGCATAAGACATCCTCCTTAATATTTTCTCCATCTGTCTGAGTCTTCTGTTTTTTGAGTTTGTTTTCAACCGGGGATTATTCGGATTTGTACACTTCTTCGTCCGTTTAAGTTGTTCGCGTTCTTCTAGTTCGTTTTTGTAGGGAGTTGAAGTGAGAACAACCGTTTTTCCGTGCAATTGAGCTGCTTTTCTGAAACCTTCAATTGCGTGTTTCATGCTTTCTACAGACCAACTGCCTCTCCATGTCTTCTTTTTATAAGTACGTACCATTTTTAAAAACCTAAAACAAAATAAATAATTTATCAAATGAACAGGGCATTCAGGGGCATAATGGGGACGGGGCACAACGGGGTACCCCATTATGCCCCATAGCCATGTCCCCATTATGCCCCCATGTCTAACAGAATTTTAAATATCAAACAAAAAATTGAATTACCGGTCAGAGTGATTTTGCTCAAAACATATCAATAGTTGATGTTGGTAGTAATACACATTAAAAAAACTGTAGTAGTAATCTTAACACTTACCTTTTTAGACGCGTTTTGGTAACCACTCAAAATTAGATGAAATGTTGCCAGAAAAAAGAATTGGTCGTCAAAAATAAACGCGTGCACTGTGGTCGCCGATCACTACCGCACTAAAATTTGTTGCGAAATACCCTCTTATTGCCGAAAACAAAACACGGCTAGTGTGCGTAGTTACTTGTAGGTGTGGGTGGCCCCGTCGTGCCTCGCGTCCCCGTTATGCCCCCCCCTCCCCTATAACAATCAAGAAATTCTAATTCAACATCAAAACAGTAACATTTCTCGCAAAATCAGACACCTTTATCTGAATATTTATATTCCAAAAATAATATAGAATTATGGTAATTTATTCCACCAGTGGTTAAACTTTTAAGTCAGAAAGCTATGAGTTTACTACGGGCTTTAGTTGAATGAGGTACTTGGTACTTCTAACTTATGGAAATTATGAAGAAAGTTCTGGAACTTTCCAGAACTCGTAAATCGCAAATCCTCGGCGCTTGTCATATGACAGCCCCCGTATGCCAATCTTTTGCTGTCAAGTTATATTTCACTGCCCAGTGTAATTTCTTCAGGTCATGTGGTACAATTTTGTACCACGTGATCATTCTTTTTCGACACTTGACAGCAAAATATGCGCGAAAACACATCAAATGACGTCATAATGTCACTATTTAGTCACAGAATAACTATGAGTTAGTATGAACTGACCATGATTTAAAACTTTGCAGTTTAACTTTGATTGGCATACCCCTGCAGTTGTAGGTAATAAGCATTCTTTTTTCATGTAGGTACCTGAAACTTTTATAGAGACCCATCGAAACTGCTCTCACAGCTCAGTTGGTATCTGTATTTCGCGCTGCAGGTAGCCGGTTCGATCCCCACGAACGAATAAATAAAAAATAAATAAATAAATATTCATGGACTTTACACACAACGCCCTCTAGTCCCAAACTAAGCAAAGCTTGTGATGTGGGAACTAAATGGCTGATACTTTTTTTTTGTAAATACATACTTATACATAGTAACACCCAGACATAAAACAAACATCTATGTTTTCCACGCACAAATGTTTGTTCTCGGTGGGGATCGAACCCACGACCCACAGCACAGAAGGCGGAATGCTTATCTTGCTAAACATAGTTTTTTTTATTAATATGATATTGACTGTCCTTTGGCGGATAAGGCTAGGCTGAGAGGATGGTATAGATGCTACATACAAACTTACTCAATCTTAATCATGTCCCAGGCACTGCAGCGTCTCGTTCATCAGGGCATGGGTAAAAAGAAGCTTTTGACGCTGTATAAATCTAGATTAGATCAGGTCAGATCTACCCTAAAGGTCTCATCTCCTTTCTTTAACACATCGCTACTTTGGGCTATGTTTATTTAGTCCGTCAAGAAATTGCCAAGTTTTCTTGCTAGGTTGAGCTTAGAAAACCTTTTGTTTACAGGATGTGGTCGTTCTGGCGCGCATGGAGCGTGATAATATGCGCGTGCGCCGTCCTCGGGCAGCGCATTGACCAGGAAGGCATGATGTCGCCGCGGGCCGCCAGGGTGCGCGACCGGGACATGGCCAAGGCAGACGAACCCAGCTGTGACCAGCTGAAAGCTATGTGGAGGTTCGTAATAACGTCAAGGTTGTGGGTTTGATTCCCACCAAGAACAGACATTCGTGTGTGTCAATTATACTTAGATGTTTCTTCTATGGCTGGGTGAACCGCGGTTATCTACGAGGAAAAAAAATTCCTTTGAGATAACCAGTTATCTGAGAGGAAAAAAAATCCTCTGAGATCACTGGTTATCTCGTCTCGGTTATCTGTCAGGAATAAGCCGTTACTTATAATAATAAGTATGTGTTTAAAAAAATCTTGTTCTCATATTACAAGGTTGGCTTAATTCTGGACTAGAAGGCGTTCATGTATAAAAATATCAGTTATTTTTGGTAGGAATCCTAAAAAAAAAGAATCCCTATCACCAAGACGAAATTACAAAATGAAATGAAGGTTAAAAAATATTGAATCAAAAATAAATCCAGTAGAATTTATTTTTATTAATTTTGGGCTTCTTCACGAAAGTACCGATTACCTTTTAATGAATAAAAATTGAGAAATGCCAAAAATAACCAGCCCCCGTATTCCAATCTTTTGCTGTCAAGTTATATTTCACTGCCCAGTGTAATTTCTTCAGGTCACGTGACTATTCTTTTTAGACACTTGACAGCAAAATTTGCGCGAAAACAAATTAAATGACATCATAATGTCAGTATTTAGTCATAGAATAACTATGAGTTAGTATGAACTGACCATGATTTAAAACTTTGCAGTTAAACTTTGCAGTTCAACTGAGATTGGAATACCCCTGCAGGTGTATTGTAGATCAATGTGAAAGTTTCCGATTTTATGTTGAATATGTATTTAAGGCTCTCAGCAACAGCTGAACTGAATCGATTAGGCCCAAACTAGGAATACCTTCTTGTGATTCTTGAGGCTTTGTGTTGCCTCAAAGACCGAAATCTCAAAATTCAATTTATCCGCGCGATCTTTAGATATTATAATAATATCTACTTGAAAACTAATTTACAACCAACGACTTTTCTTTATTAAGATTCCCTTACCTCCTATACCACCATAACATGTTTATGACATTATAAACATGACTTGATGCTCTTAACCGCGTACTAAAAAGAGAGAGAAGGAGAGAGTTTAAGGGCGGCTTGCACCAGAATCGCTAAACGCGTTTAACTTTTAAATAGTATTTAGCGAGTTGTCAAGTCATATAAATACGTCAGATTTAAATCTATTTAGTTGTTAAACACGTTCAGTGATTCTGGTGCAAGCCGCCCTTAGTATCGAATCTCCTTTATATTATAATCTTTTGTGTACACGGATCTACTTCTATAGTCACCTCTCTCTAGCCTCAAAGGTTTGCTGGAAGAAAACTCTTGTTAGGGTTAAGCTCGCCTTTGTACATGTCATCTATTTCTGTCTTCTGTTTATGTCCTGTGTTGTGTGCAATAAAGAATTAAGAGTGTGGGAAGGAAATATTTGCACAGCAGTGAGACGAAATAGGAAAGAGTTTTTTAGAGTCAATAAAATAATTGTGGGTAAATCGTATCGGATACTATGAGCGGGTTTGCTGGCATTTCCGTAATCGCCGTATCGCCGGCGCTCAGACGCAAATTGCCACTGATTTTATCGCTTATTGCTTATTCAGTTGACTGAAACGCTGACGGTGATTTCAATTAGACAGTAGCTTTACTGGCTTCTGTACGTAGCTTTACTCGTGTTGCGTACCTAGATTAGATTAGGATATGATTCTTATTTATATTTTTATCATCAGATTTTTTTATTTATACACTTTATTTACCGCACACGCATCTCACACACCTTTTTATCAAATCACATCCACACGTAGATACATTAACACGTGTGCAATGCTATTTTTGAGGAAAGGTTAAGTTTCATATACAACTAAATGATGGAGCAAGGCGATGGCCCACCTGATGTTACGCGGTAACCACTGCCTGACCGAGCACGTCCACCGAAGACGTTGTCAAGAGTTGCATTTCATGAATGTAAAACTTCGAAATTTCAAAAGCTGCTGAACAATTGTTGTTCGCCATGACCTGTAGGTACGATAGCCCCCTTTCCGGATTATATTATGTTACACCCTGTATACTATTTTTAGTTAGGTACTGATAATTCGTACATTTTGTAAAGTTTTTCTCTAGCAAAAGATCATCCGATTAGGAATTATATGTTCTTATTATACCTAACTTAATAACGGGACTAATACTGGAACAATAAGTAATTATTAATAATCGGGCTATAACACCTATTGAAGATAATATATCAAGGCAAACATCTCTACATTAGTAGAGGAAACAATCCTATACAGATTCTGAATATTGCTTTGACACAGACAAACGATTGTTATGTATACACATTCAATTTGTAATTGATAATTATAAATTGAGTAATGGCGTGATTGAGAAACTAACAGCTAAAATCTTAGGGTGACTTGCACCAGAATCGCTAAACGCGTTTAACTCTTAAATAGTATTTAGCGAGTGGTCAAGTCATATAAAAACGTCACATTTAAATCTATTCAGCTGTTAAACACGTTTAGTGATTCTGGTGCAAGCCGCCCTAAATGTATTAATCATCGTGTAGGCACAAAATAAAATAATTATTAATTGGGTTTATTTGACTAATGAAAAAAAGACGTTATAACTAATAAACACGAACATGTAATAAGAAAGTACGTTTTAGGGAAGGTGTGTTCTCTGTTAGCGAGAGCCTACATACATAGTTGTACAGAGCTTCAGAAGCTAGTAATAATAAGGTCATAAGATTTATTCCTGTATTAATAATAATAATTAAGAAAGATCTAGAGTTATGTATTGAAGTAAAAGACATACATTTTTGTAATTACTTTACTTACCAATTTATAAAAGACTTCAAAAACTCTAGTTTTTGAAATTTATTTAAAAATAAATTTAAGTACCTTGGCTCGCTTCTCCAAAACGACGGTAATATTGACCGAGACGTTAACAATAGGATGAATGCGGGATGGATGAAGTGGCGACAGGTCTCAGGGACGATATGCGATCCGCGAATGCCCCTTAAGCTTAAGGGGAAAATTTACAAGACGGTAATTAGACCTGTCGCGATGTATGGATCAGAGTGTTGGGCAACGAAGAAGACGGATGAAAGTAGAGTGCATGCTACTGAGATGCAAATGTTAAGATGGATGTGTGGGGTGACGAGGTTAGATAAGATAAGGAATGAGTATATCAGGGGAAGTTTGAAAGTGGCGCCTGTTGTTAAAAAGGTGAAGAGTGCTAGATTAGCATGGTATGGACACGTAATGAGGAGGGATGAAAGTCATATCACGAAAAAAGTTATGAACATGAGTGTGACTGGGTACGCAGGTAGAGGAAGGCCGAAGAAGAAGTGGTTGGATTGTGTGAAAGAGGATATGAATGTGAGAGGAGTAGATTCTGAGTTGACGAATGATAGGAGCGAGTGGAAGAAGAAGACATGTTGTGCCTACCCCGCCTAGCGCGGGATAAGGGCAGGGAAATGATGATGATGATTTAAAAATAAATTTAAAAAAGTTCTAGTCTCTGCAAGATCTGCATTATTTTAACTGCCATACAGGACGTTTTTACAAAATGTGGTTTTACAGGTTTTCGAAGAGACAAGCGCGTGCGCCGGAGATCATGAACGAGGTGAGCTCGTACCGCGACCCGTTGATGTACAACGAGTGGCCTGTCTACACCGCTATGCCGAGGGCTGCTCCGAGGTGAGTCTACCGTTCAATGTAGATAGATAGATATCTCTTTATTTTTCACCACAGAAATACAACAGAAAACACTTAACTTTAAAATAGGTAACACAATGGGCGGCCTTATCGCTAAGAGCGATGTCTTCCAGGCCAACGAAGTACTAAATCTTCACTAAAATTATCCCGAATTAATAAAAGGAGGCTGAACCGGGCTAAACAGTCCGCTAAACAGTTTTAATCAGCATCTAGCCAGCATTGTTTATCGCGAGGGTACTATTACCCTGGCGAAGCCGGTATTTTGCAAGACAACTTAATAAAGCCACTATATTTTTGTACAGATTCCGTGCTGCAGTGTAGTTACTGTACTGGCATTTGTATTTATAATATATATATAGAAAAATAAATATATAGAAATATGTATTTTACTTTTAAGGTATTTATA
Organism: Gandaritis pyraliata; assembly: GCA_947859175.1. NCBI lineage: Eukaryota > Metazoa > Arthropoda > Insecta > Lepidoptera > Geometridae > Gandaritis > Gandaritis pyraliata. The sequence goes on along the minus strand of OX401875.1, from coordinate 2,364,186 downwards.
ATATGGGCCTTGTATTTTTTACTGTGTTGCCTGAATTAAATGAATTTTATTTATTTAATCTAAAAGGTTTATACAGCGTCACTTTTTACCCAACCCCTGATGAACGGGACGCTGCAGTGCCTGGGATATAATTTAGATGGAGTAGCCTTGCCCAAAACTACTAATGAAGCCTTTTTGTCCAGGTTCCGCTACCAATACCCATCGGTGCCTCGTGAAGCTTACGGCAGAGTGCTGACCAAGGCACCACCCAATGTCGTCCGCACACCGGACTATGACGAGGTAAGACAAAAATTTTGACTATAACAGTTTGTCATCAGTACATTGGACTATGACATGTTTAACAATCAGGACGAGACAAGTCAATAAAGTCGTCCATACATTCGACTATGGTCTGGTAAGATAATGTCATCCAAACACCCGACTATTCGCTATAATTAGGTAAGACAATGTCGTTGAGACAGCGGACTATACGGTAAACCTACAATGTCGTCTGCATTCCGTGCATTTGACTATGAAGAGGTAGGACTGTGATCTCGTCTGCACATATGACTATAGCGAGGTAAGAGACTATAATGTCGTTTGCACACCTATGATAAGTCAAGACTACAAAGTTGTCCGCGCATTGGACTATGACGAGGCAAGATAATGTCGTCCACACACCGAACTATAACGAGCTACGACAGCAACTATGTTGTCTACACACCACTGGTTTATTCAAATTCACTTTTATTTCATTTCAAGCACTTATACAGGTAGGTAGGTACAATAATATTTAGAATATACATTTTTGTTAATATAGTAACAGTAGAACTTTTACTTTTGTATGACTATTACTCTAGGTGCCTAGGATAATGTCGGCCAAACACCTGACTACTACGAAGTAAGATATCAATGTCGTCCACACACCGGACTATGACAAAGTAAGACAAAAAGTTTCTCGAAATATGGACATCGGTATACCAAAGAGGGACTAAGAACCAGATTTAAAGTCGTATAGCTCAGATTCAGTATAAACGTATCCGTAATACAATTAACATGTAATTGAATTAAAAATTTAAAAACCCCCGAACCTTGGATCGATTTTTATCAAACATAGCTAAGAACACTCCCAACTAACAAACTAACAAGCTTTCAAACAAAAAAAAAACAAAATCAAAATCGGTTCATCCGTTCGGGAGCTATGTTGCCTCAGACAGACACACACGCACACACAGACACGTCAAACTTATAACACCCCGTCGTTTTTGCGTCGGGGTTAAAAATAAAGAATAAAGTAAGGAATGAAGCGCTGACGTCAGCACACAAAGAATCTTTGTCACAGAAAATTGGAACATAAACGTTTATGAAGAATATCGTGCTGAGGCCTTTGAAGAGACGACTTTGTTTTAGCTCCATTGTGACTGCGAGTGAAGTGAGATTGCGTGGGCGGAAGTTTTTACGCCTGTTCACTTTATTTCCCTAATATCTGTATTGCCATGCCTCGTAAAAGAACTTTTATTTTAGCTTGGGGGCATTATTTTAGTGAATCAATAGGTGAGCGAGGGGAAATATTTCATGTGACGATGAAAGCGCTATTGTGTCGAAGCGCGAATGCAGTTGTTGGTAATCGCTTCACTGTCTATCTATAGGTTAGACTCGTATTATGTAGATAAACTTAGATTTCACCACAGAAACTCGTGCCTAAGTAGCCAGACAACGGGCGTTTATACGACGAGAAAAAAACCTTGATGCGCTGATAAGCGCCGGAATGATTTATTTTTCTGAAACGGTAGATGACTGATAGTACGAAAAAATATAGAACCGGCTTCTTTCAGTTTATACCTAGCTACCTACCTACAGACACTAGCTCATATTACATGTCCATATTACATGGCAGTCAAAATCTTTAATAACCTACCAAATGATATTAAAAATGAAACAGAAATAACTAAATTTTTAAGAAGATTAAAATCATATCTAGTCAAAAAATGTCTCTACTCAACTGAAGAATATTTTGAAAAAGAATAATTAATAAATAAATAAATATTCAGGGACATTTCACACTACGCCCTCTAGTCCCAAACTAAGCAAAGCTTGTAATATAACTATAGCTTGTAGAATAATAACTATTATATGATAACATTTTTGCGATACCTTAAAAGGGTGAATAAGTTTTAAAGTGCCTCTGACTTTAGCATAAGACCATATTTCGGCAAATAAATGTATCTTGTAGCTTCCTCTGTTTTTTTTGTATTTCTTGTTCGAGTGTTTCGTTCGGCCTTTACGATGTCGTCGACCCACATCTCGCTTTCAGCCACTGGAGTTTTTATCGAACAGATGGTTTTAAGCACGTAAGCCTACGTAGTTTTTTAAAACCTCTCTTGGTTTTTCTTATCTATTAATAGCATGATAAAAGTAGGTACCTACTTCCTTCATCACGATTTCTTAAATCCAATGTACTTAAGATGACTTTTTTTATTGAGGACTAGGACAAGATAACGCAAAACCGGCAAAACTTATCTCCCGCGCGAGAGTGCAATATCAGAAATAGATTCAAGGTTTTGTGACGACACTTTGTGTGGGATATAATTTGTAATTTTGATAGAAGCAGCATGTGGCCCTGTGGCGCAATGGATAACGCGTCTGACTACGGATCAGAAGATTCCAGGTTCGAATCCTGGCAGGGTCGAATGGTCTTTTTTTATTTACCAAAAATAATAATTCGGAAAATACATACGTGTTATAAAAATGTGTAGTTGGTTAGTAATTTAGATCCTATTAATATATTTTCGCAGCGTCACAAATAAAATATGGCTAGGAATTAAATAAGCTTCAAATTCTTCCGCGTTTTGCTAATTATACCTACTAATAAGTTTTATTTTAAGCCCTCGAAGGCCTAATGGTGTTAATTACGCACCCTTATAAGAAAATTAAGTGTCTCATTAGATTCACATCTTTTAGGGCCCAATTTATTAAAATAAGATTACGTTTAACCTTTCGTATGATACGGACAGTTTTCTTTTCACAATACTTTATGTAGAAGGTACACATGCACTACGATTTGAAGTAGCTACGTTCTACTACTTAGTATACTCACTAGCCTATTTTATTCCTAAGTTTATTGATAAGATTACTCTTTGTATTGGAGGAAGGCGTTGATCCAAATGTCCAACACCAGACGATTGCCATAAAAAAACAAAAACTCTTTCTCTCTTTCTTTTTAAAAGTCGCATCTATCACCCTGCTGCAAAAAAAGAGACAGATTGAACTCTTTTGTCCAATCTGTCTACCCTAGGGTGACAGAAGGGAACAATTCTACTGGCATAGGACCGCTTTTGTTTATTTTTGCTTTGTTTGTTTTGTTTTATTTAAGTTTGTGTCCTACCTATTCCTACCTACATATTACATAATATATTATAATATCTCTGTATCTTGCCTGTACCTATTCTTTGTTTTCTTATTTTATTTTTCTTTGTGAACCTATGTCTTATTTTTTTTGTGCCAAAATAAATTTTTTCATTTTCATTTTAGTTCATTTTCAATTCCTGTAAAACTCTATTTGTGTCCTGTTAAACTCTTTTTTGTTCTTCAGTAAGGTAGTCCATGGGAATAATTATTTTCCTATAACTTGGTAGGTACATCTTGGTATACTTAAGACTGAACTGGTCGTAGGTATACCTAGTTATATGTATGGATATATATCCAAACCACCGAAGCACCAACTTTTGCTCATCAATAATCCTCATTTGACATTTGCCCACAGATGTTCGGTACACTGAACTTGCCTCATACCTCAGGCAAGATTCTACGATACCCTGGACCTTCCCGGCCACGTGGGGGACCCACCTCCTTCATGGTCCCTCCTCAGCGTGACAGGTATGCAGACAAATAACATAAGATGCAGATCAACTAAGAACTAACTAACTAAGAAGACTAGGCGCAAAAGAAAATTAGTTGGAGCATAAAAAAAATGCAATACCTACTCGGCACAATGTACGGAGCAGCCGTTTTTTTTTTGCGCGTAGAATGTGTTGGTTCTATAAGTGATGGGTATGGGTAGGTGATGGGTATACCTACCCCTTGAAGATTTCGTGGTCATAATCCTACTATCCTTATCCTATCCTACTAATATTATAAATGCGAAAGTTTAGATGTTTGGATGTTTGGATATTTGTGTTTCAATCACGTCGAAACTACTGAAACAACTTGGATGAAACTTGGCATATATGTAGTTCGTAACCTGGATTGACATATAGGCTACTTTTTACACGAATAATTAACAGGATCTACAGGATAAAATGAACGAAAAGGATTAGCAGCGCCAATTGGCAAGAGGATTTCATTGTCATGTCAGGTCACGTCAGTTTGACAGTGCGTAGTACTACCTCTTTGGTCTAACGACTAGCGTTTCACATTCCAGTACGAGTTCGGTGTAATGAGGTGTAATGTCAAGTTTCTCAAAGTATCCGCTCGGTACACGCATAGATAATACACTCGAGAGCAATGATTCCGGGTCACTTAAAGAATGTTAAAAATCTCGGAAACTAAAAATGATAGGTTAATGCAATAAATTGTATTTAATAGACAATGTAATACTCCTTAAATGAAAGTAAAAAAATATGAGTCACCATACATTTTATTAACACAAAATTACATAAAGAAAAAAACTGCTGATCTCTCCTTAAAACAAAAATAGGAAACATTAAATTTTTGAACTTTATTACGATTTGACTTGAATTTTAATACTTCGTATTGCCTCCTCGTGCTTCCATTACTGCGTTTACGCGGTTTGGCATGCTGTACACCAAGTTCCTTATACGATTTTGGGGAATATTCTCCCATTCCTCTGTGAGAGCAATTTTGAGCTCACGAAGCGTGATTGGGGGAGGGTTTCGTTGTTTTACGCATCTGCCTAGCTCGTCCCAAGCATGCTCGATCGGGTTGATATCCGGGCTGCGCGCTGGCCACTCCATACGAGTAATGTTCATCTCTTGAAGGTAGTCATTCACAATCCTACCTGTATGAGGTCGGGCATTGTCATGCATAAATATAGCATCCTCACCTAAATTGACCATAAATGGACCAACATGATCATTGAGGATTTCTTCCACATATCTTACGCTAGTTAAAGAGCCGTTTTCTATGATCACCAGCTCTGTGCGACTTTCAGAAGAAATTCCGGCCCACACAAGTACAGACCCACCACCGTAGGCTACTTTTTCTTCGATGCATGCTTGCTTGAATCTTTCCCCTGGTCTTCGATACACTCTGTGTCTTCCATCGTGCTTGTAGAGCATAAATTTTGATTCGTCGGAGAACATAACTTTTGACCAATCTTCAATACTCCAATTTACGTGGCTCTGGGCATATCTTAGTCTTGAAATACGATGCCCACGCTCCAGTTTAGGGCCGTTTGCAGGTCTAAGGGGTTTTAAGTTAGATTCAGCAAGCCGACGTCTTACTGTCCATGCACTTGGGTTACTTCCTCCGAGGCGTCGAAACTGATTTGTGAGTTCAGTTCCTGTGAGAAAGCGATTTCGAAGCATGGTCTTCACCAAGTATCGGTCTTCTCGTGCTGTGGTACACCTGGTTCTGCCCGTTCCTGGTCTGCGTAGGTTAGAACCAGTTTCTTCGTAACGTCGGAGAACTCTTTGTACTGTTGACAGCGACACACCGACAGTCCTGGCTGTATCGCGCTGACTCCGGCCGGTTTCCAGCATTGTAAGTATTCTGGTGCATTCTTCAGGCGTAAGCGACATAATTTCAGCTTGAATAATGAATATAGAGCACTATCAACATGGTTTATATACCCACATAAATGACAGATTACAAACAAAAGCAAAACCAAATGCTGTAATTTCGTAGTTCCATCTTCGAAAGTGGCCCTTTTTCAAATTTGATTTTTTTAAGATATAACTTTACAATAACTAAGAAGTTTTAATACCTTCATTTAAGGAGTATTACATTGTCTATTAAATACAATTTATTGCATTAACCTATCATTTTTAGTTTCCGAGATTTTTAACATTCTTTAAGTGACCCGGAATCATTGCTCTCGCGTGTATAATGTACACGGAAACTGTAGAAGCGTACGAAGTCGCGGGTAACTGCTAGTAGGTACATAAACCCGAAACTTAGATACCTATAGGTACCGAGATATCTATTGAGTTGAAAATTAAATAAATACATGTATCTACCAACAGTTGCTTGAGCGATGTCTTTATCTCATCATTCCCCTGCCCTTATCCCACGCTAGGTGGGGTCGGCACAACATGTCTTCTTCTTCCACTCACTCAACGTCAACTCTAGAATCTACTCCTCTCACATTCATGTTATCTTTCACACAATCCAACCACTTCTTCGGTCTTCCACTACTTACATACCCAGTCACACTCATATTCATAACTTTTTTCGTAACATGATTTGCAGTTCACTAGATATCATCAGAAAACTGCAAATTCACGCATTTTTGATGTCGCAGTGGTCGCAAGCGCCACAGCATTTTTCACAATACAAAGCATAAATAAATAATTGAATGCAGATTTGAGGCTCTGAAGAAGCTGATCCGCCAGGAACACGTGCGTGAGCTGCAGAGGAAGTACGAAACTGAGCAGAAGCAAGAGTTGAAGGATATCACGTCTGGACGCGGGTAAGTCAACCAGCAAAGCTAAATGAGCTTTATACGATGCAAGTGACTGGATCTAGTGACTTCGGAGGAATTTCGGGTCCAATAACGGGTAGTACGGGTACATTGGTGGGACCTGGCAAGCCAGCGGAAGTCCTGAAAGGAAATGGGGGATACCTTTGCCCAGCAGTGGGACAGTATAGGTTAAGAAAAAAAAAACGGGTACCTACGTATAGACTATTTTATTATTATCTGTGGTATAGACGAGATCGGTTAGTTTGCTGGGGGAAGATACTGGGCCCGAAATAAGACAAGTAGCAACTGGACTGGGTTATTAAACTGATGTAGTATCAGACATCAAAACTTTTGTAGATTTTTGTGTGCTTAGGCTAAGAGTGTGTACAGAAGTACCCGGCATGGAAAATTCTAGAGAGCTTGAACGGTTTACCTACCCAAGTTATTTTTAGATTTCGGCATTCCTTCTCATGTCTAAATACCTACTGTAACGATATCTGGCCCAAAGATGGATGTCGCTGTCTCTGGCTTTTTTATTAAATTCCAAACAACGTAAAAAACCGAACATACAATAGTTAGGCACATATTGGATTCGCAAAAAAAAAAAAATGTTGTGGGTTTTTCAAAATAATGTTGCTAACAAACGATTGACAAATTCCCCGAACTCAGCACCAAAATAATTTTCCTGTTAGGTTAGCAAAGCTATTTTTATAAGATTTATTTTTATACACAGCGTCACGTCATATAATTGCGATTAAATCCATGGTGTCATAGCGCGGGGGCGTCGAGTCGGGAGAAGAGTGGTTTGGTTGATTGATTTGTAGGTATTTGCGTATTCACAACTATCTTAGAACGTTTTTTTTTTTCTGGAGCATTAAATTTTCTTCTTCATATTCATAAGGTAACGCCATGTTGGATGATGACAGAACCTAACTCTATTTAACGGCGTATTTTTAAAAAAAGAATCCATCAAACATTTTAAACATAATCCAATAATTTTTTACATAGCCCTGCGGTGTTTTGTCCGTGTTTTGGTAACCATTTTATTGTGAGGCACGTCAACTAAATTGTGATTTAATATCAGGAAGCTTTTTAGCTAAATTAAAAACGTCCCCGGAAACGCAGTCTGAAGTCTCGTTAAACCGTTCTGTCACTTTTTCTTTGCTTTCATGTTCCGAATATTAAATCTGGTAAAGAGACAATTTGTGAGCACTTGTGCCCACTCGCTATTTTGACTGCCATTGTTTTAAATTTTAATCTTTTCATGGTTCTGTAAACTTTAAAATGAAATGGTTAACTTTACAATATTTAGGACTTGTTAATATAAAGGTACCTATTATCAATGCTTTTTAATTATTTTATGGCACTATTACTGAGTGATATTTTACTCCTGAGACATTTTAAATGTTTATACTCGTAATGTACCTAAACTACTTTTCTAACTAAAGTTTTCATTTGTAACGGTTTCTAAATATTGTAAATACTGTAGGTATTGGTCGTAATTTTCTTTGTAAGTAAATAAATAAATTATAATCATTCAATAAAGTATAACTCAAATAGCCTTTATTATTTGAGTTAATTACTAATTAAGTCAAAGATCTTTTATTCAGTAAAATCATAAGGATCATTTAGGTCTTATAGGTGATTCTAGGTGTCAGTTCCTCGCGACCAGAGTCTAGAAGAACGACCAAGAAACTAAGATCATTTATGTGAATACAAATGCCAACAAATGACTTAGCAGTTCTTGACATCTAAGTATCTAAAGCACCCACTTGATTTAAAGCACAGTTTAAACAGTTTGACGCTTCGTAACAACTGGTTAATTACGCAGCCTGTCACTCACACGAACATTTGGGCCGTTTCCCCAGTTGCGAGACGAAATGAACTACTGCTGTTAATCCAAGGGGAAATCTCGAGTGTGGTTGGGGTTCTTGCACGTGTCTTTAATCAAGCTACCTTTATTTTTTTCTAAATCAAGGGGATTTTGAGACTAACCCTATTTTATCAAATAGTTTTAATAAGTAGGTGAAAAACTAAACAAACAAAATAAAATATCACAAATGTCATAAATATATTTTAGCTAACAAATAATTTTCAATCTACCCTCGTCCTATGAGCTTATCGAGTCGTTTTTTGTTTTATCAAATTAAACACAATGTTAAGTAATACCATGGACCAAAAAAATAAATTTGTATTATTAATCGATGGTAATACTTATGATTTACAGTGATGACTACATTTACGGAAGCTATGGAGAACAGGAGCCACGAGGACTACAACCATTGGAATATGCTGATGAAGCTGCTACTAGGCAACAACAGTAAGTTTTATCATAATTTTCAAGATTAACATTAGTTTGTGCTATGGAAAAGAGCTGTATTATGAACTACAGTGTGTTAAAGATTGAGAAATACCTCAACAATATTTACAAAATACAGTTGAGCTATCTGCAAACCATTTCAAACGATTTATAGATCCAAATCAGTAGGTACCAATAATTTGTCTAGCTATTTGCATGTCGCTCTCCGACTAAGTGTGTGAGTTCTATACCTAACTTACTTACTTTTGTGAACTTTTATTACTTACCATACTTCACGCAAAATATTCATTTCATTTCAATCGGAAGCGTGAACAACTAGCTGCATTGCGAAAGTTTGAAATTGTGAGTATTCAATTAGTTCTCCCAATCCTATTTACAGCAGGAAGCCTCAGGGTGGAAGCCGCCAGGTGTCTCAATTCTCTCGCTACTCCGACGTGATGCTACCTCCAGTCCGTCGCACTTTTCTCCACCCCTACTTTGACTATGCAGTTCCCCAACTCCCCCCCTACTTCTGAACACGCTGACACCTTCGGACCGCAGGACACTTCTTCCGAGAAGATTAATATCTTCCACGTACAAACCTATTTATTACAATATCATTAAAACTGTCATATCGAAAGCATATCTTTCGCTTTCGCTTCGACGATTCACGTCGGTTTTCGCGAGCTTTTTCAGCGTTACTTCTTCCGATATTTACCTATCATAATATTTATAATATATTTACCTGTTTTTATGTAGATACAAACGTATTTATAGTTAGGTTAGCATATTATAACACATTTTGAAAATCTCTTTTGGATAGTTTAAGGTTGATATTATTAATCGGTGATCGAGTCTGATTCAATTTCATTGTGACAATAATTGCACTGTTTATACGATTTGTTCAATTATATGACATTGCTGTCAATTCCAGGTATGTAAGTAATGACAATAATAAAATGTTATCTGACAATAAATTTTTGATGGTACCTATAAGATTCAATGTTTATTAGATAATAATAAAAATTAGTATGAAAATCATAATATAGTCTAGAAAAGTATAAATATGTTTAGTAGGTACCTATTGGTTTTCAATTGTGGCGGGCAGTCTACTCTACCAAAAGTTATTGCCTATTTTTCATAGATGTAGTTATAGAATGTTTATTTTTTATGATCGCCACGAACCTAATATTTAGCCAAGCAGTAAAGTTTTTGGTCGTGTTGCGTTCTATTCTATCGCTCAGAAACGAAACAACTTTTTTATTAACATTCGTGAGGTGAGCTAGACGACCTCAAAGAATCGAAGATTCACAACTTTTAGGATATTACGCCTAAAAATCTTACAAAATCTAAATGAAATAGTTCATCATTAAAATTTTACGGGTACCTACGTAAAATTTTAATGATGAACTATTTCATCTTCTATACTTTGAAACCTTTTTAAAACTTGGTCAATGCGACTATTTTTTTTTATTAATCCAATCTTTGTGATAGTTTCATATTTTTATAGGTAATAGTTTGTATAGAGTTATTCCACTGTGTAGCTTTTAGTGAATGTACATTTTACCTCTGTATTATTGTGATTAATTGTATGATTGTATATTCGTTTTTAAGCGCCAGTTTCTTAATGTCATACTTAGTATATGTGTTATAATGTATTATTATATTGTGTCTATTTTGGTAGCAAGTAAACGTATTTCTGTCATAGGTAATCGTTGCCCTACCTACCTGCCACAATGTCGATACCTACTTTAAATTAATATAACCTATAAATTAGTATTTGAATGACAATAAACTTTATCTCTGATGAATTGTAGAAATCTGTAATCGTTATAATTCGTATTAACTGTTGTGATTAGCGGCTAAGTATGATATCTTACTACAAAAGCCATCAGGACGGCTAGTCGGGTCGGTTGTGCGATAGTCAGTCTTATTGGATACCTAATAAGGGTCTAAGTCGGTTGCACAATCGTGTCCCGACATTATTTAAATGCTTTAACTACGATTTAATGTTTCTCGATCGTTATACATAGTTTACGATTGTAATTTAGCGGCGCGCAAAGCGCTTAATATTTGTGTATTGGAATTTTTTTAGGTTTAAGTCACAGCCAGGGAAAGAAAAAAATATAGGTATACCGCCGTAAACCACAGAGCTTTTGATGTTCAAGTTTTCACTATAAATTTCTGAATGTGGAAGTTATAATTGATTAGCTGGGTTCAGACTTTCCTCGGCTAATATGGCGAACCTAACTCAACGTTGAAGTCTCATTTCATCTTATGACACTCATGATATACCGCGATCTCATCTGACTACGAAATTACTGCTCAGTGATACAGCAGAATTTCAATATGGCTCACTGACCCCTTTTTACTGCTACATACAATAACAAAACGTTTGAGAATGCGCAAGAAAGGCTGTAATTCTAAGATTGTTGTTACTTATGGTAGGTATATACTTACATTATAAACAATTTCGACTAAATAATTATCGACAATATAAGTCGACATAACACACAGACTATGAAATTTGGCTTTAAAAATTATATAACACATGTATTATGGCTTTAAGCAAGCCAAATTCATTAAACTTCTATTTATTACGGGACTTTCGTCCTGACCTACATTACGATTTAGCGAGATATCTATACATATTTTTATTTATGTATAATTTTCTAACAATATTCTGTAGAATTTTACAAATTATTTTATTGTCTTTTAAATCATTAATAGTTAGGTAGCTAATCGATAATAAACACTGAGTAGTGATTATTCGAAGCGTATTGCTAAAATAATAGGTGTTTAAATTATATTTATGATTATTACTACCGTAGTCTTCGCAGAGACATATCCCTTCAGCTAAGAAATAAAAACTATGATTTATACTTACTGTAAACTTTACTCAAAGGTATTCACCATATCAATATAATAATGATTTAGTGCTAGTGTGAAAATTATGTCTGGCTAATGTAAAATTCAAGTTAGTCCATTGCTGTCCATCCATTTCTGTAATAATCTTCCCGAAATTGGGCAAAAAATAATAACCTGGCAACCCTGAACACAGGGTGGGTTTAATAACTTATCGATGATGGTTCAATATTATGCGTCGGTTGATAGTTGATACACCAATCGATTTTGATTTGACAAAACTTATAGTTTTGTTTTAAAAATAAATTACTCTGCAATTTGCATTTAAAAGCCCGCAAAAAAAAGATTTTCGAAATCTACCGCAATGTAGAAATCTGTATTTAATGTTTTAGCATCTATTTAAAATTGTGTAAAATTATTGATGTTTTTATTTGAAAAATAAAGGTAGTTACGTACCTAATCCAGAGCAGAATGTTCTATTATTTTAATCCTCAGTAGATAGATTAATCTATCCTACTTCCTATCCTATCCTACTAATATTATAAATGCGAAAGTTTAGATGTTTGGATGTTTGTGTTTCAATCACGTCTAAACTACTGAACCAACTTGGATGAAAGTTGGCATATATATAGTTCGTAACCTGGATTGACATATAGGCTACTTTTTATCCCGAATAATTAACAGGATCTACAGGATAAAATGAACGAAAAGGATTAGCAGCGCCAATTGGCAAGAGGATTTCATTGTCATGTCATGTCACGTCAGTTTGACAGGGCGTAGTACTACCTCTTTGGTCTAACAACTAGCGTTTGACATTCCAGTAGGTACGAGTTCGGTGTAATGAGGTGTAATGTCAAGTTTCTCAAAATATCCGCTCGGTACACGCACAGATAATATAATGTACACGGAAACTGTAGACGCGTACGAAGTCGCGGGTAACTACTAGTAATATATATAATAGTAATCTAGAGTAGAGAAACAATAAGTAGGTACAGGGTGTCCCATGACTCAAAATTAGTAGGTCTGTGAAACTCACACAGGTAAAACTTCCTCGAAAGCGGGTCTTCCCTCACATTACGAGTAAGTACCAATGAGTTCTTCTAGCAACAGCGCAGCACAACCATTCTTCTATTCGATTCTTCTCTGGTGCAATTTCTCTGCAAGTACCTAGGTAGGTAAGATGAAGGTAGGATAATTTAATTTTCTGAAAAAAAAAATGGTAAGTCTTTCCGCAGGCATAATCAGCCGTGCTTACCGGCGACTCATATGTTCAGCATAACATAGTTTCATACTTGTATCTTCGAAGTTTATTTAGCACCTTTTCCTAATATTTCAGATGGCACTAACTATGCTATAACACAAGTATCAATACTTTTATCTTCCACTTTTTGTATCAGTCTCCTAAAGTCACTTTAATTGTTATAAATAAAACAACAAATTAGATAATTTCTTAATATATTTTTACATCCATAATACAGGCGGTTACACAAAAAATAAATAAGTCTTCAATTAGATTTACAATTATGTGATGTATGGGATAACAAATACAACTACGATACACCTACTAATACATACAAAAACATTCTATACACAAATTCCTCCGAAAAAACTAACTAGTACTCGTGCTTGGTTTAAAAAGCGTAATGCGATAACGCTAAATTAAAAACAAAAGCGCAAAACGCATCGAGTGTGAAACGTTTGAAAGAAAGGTGGCACGATTGATCCTCTCTCTCTCACACACTTGACAACCAAGGAGGCTTGAACGAGCCAAACCTCTTTGACGACCCAGCTCGCGTACTAGCTTGACTCTTCGAAAGAAACCTCGACTCTTTGACCTTCCCCTTAAATATAATATCAAAATGATAAAAGATCTCACTATAAATGAATGAGATTTCCGATGATGTAATCAATCTTAGAGTAATATTCAGCAAGCTATACACTGCTACGAAATATGGATCCGTGTATGAACCCTAATATTATAAGCATAGTCGAAAAAAGTCAAGTGTTGATTCTAACTAACGCAATGGTTTTAACACTATTCACATTAAAAAAATCCATCGTACATATGACGTTAAAAATAGACAACAATGGCAAATCACATCGTCTTACAGTACTTTAAAGTTTAGCAAAAGGACAAAATATCCCATGCTAAAAACGATCACTTAAAAGAGCCCTAAAAGGGTAGGCTGTTGAAACTTTTTCTACCACCATAAGATCTCTTCTACACAGTTTTACAATAAATGATTCTTATTCTTATACTTTCGTTCATATCCTAGACACCCCTACGATTGAAACCCAGAGGTGACGTTGGGGATCGCTATGCCCCATGGCACCCCTATAGCAAAAATATACCAAAGCGTGAATACATCACTATATAGGGCGCTATGGAGCATAGCGATTTCCGAAGACACCCATGGGACTGTTCGTGGGGGTGTCATGGTATGAACACCCATTTTACCCTCAAATTCATAAACAATATAGAGGCTCCTCTAGAGGTTGGTTTAGTCGACGGGCTAACGAATGCAGGTGGAAACGGATTATTCGGCCTTTGTTTATTAACTCGGGGGTTCTCTCTCTCTCTCTCTCTCTCTCTCTCTGCGTATGAGTTAGTGGCCAACTCTGGTGACGGAGTTTCTAGGCCGCACCAAGGCCTCTGTCGTGGCTTAACGAGTGCCATCGTGGCTGAGCCGCGGGACCGACAGTTTATTCGAGGGCTTCAACAGCTGTACATAGCTTGCTGATGTTACTCTAAAATAGCGAGTATTACAACAAGATGCAATGATTTACGTAGAAAATCTACTGTAGAATGTAGTACGTTAATCTTAAGTGATAAGTAATAAGTGCTATACAACATTTGCACTAAAAGATTAGAAACATTTTGACGCTAATTTTACAGTTTTTCAAACGTTTTTCTTGTGTGTTGGTAAAAGACATACATTTTTTTGACAAATAAATAAATTAGGTTCATTCGTGTTTGAATATCTTAAGCTGATAATATGACACTGTATTTTTATTCACATTAGGTCGCTCTTTTAACAATAATTAATAGTAAAGTGTTGTGTTGCCTATTTAAATTGTGCATAAGTGTTGAGTTATCACATCTAGACTCGTATGCTGCAAGTTTTATCAAGTCTTATTCCATTTGAGACTCAAGCATAGATATGACAGTTTTTCACTAATAAATTTCAAACATTATGGGGCTTACTTATAATTGCCTCTCAACTTCTGTCAAAAGTTAACCTCTAAAATAGTGCCATCTCGTTTTGTTTAGATAGTAACAGGGAGAAACGGTTTAAGTTGAGAAGCGATTATAAGTACCACTGGTTCCAAATCTGTCAGTTCCTATAAAGTCAATAGATTAGATTTTATAACTGAGACACCACAAATAAATATTTAAAAAAGTGGAATGAATAAATCAATAGATATAAAAAATTGGCACAATACGATTATAAGGCGGTATTACAAATAGATAGAGGTCGCGCTAAAGTTATTACCGATCTACACTACCATACAAAAGTTTAGAAAAATGTCTATCCAACGTTTGCTTAACACGACAACCAATACATGGATAATATGACTCGCAATAATACATTATAATTTTATTTAGTTAGAAAATTTAATGGAATATGCTGATTTTAAGCGGTTACCTCTGAACAGTGCATTATCTCACAGAAAAAGTTTCGCGTTCCTATTTAGGACGTGCTCTGTGAAGCAGTGCACTGTGTCTTGTCTGTCACTCTGAGATGGTGTCTCATGTGCGTGTAATAGCATCGGCAGCCATACCCTTCAAACCGGAACACAGCAATGCGAGCATCACTGTGCCAAGCACAAAATAGGTGGTAGTACTTCCCCGGACGAGCTCGCACACAAAGAGTTCTACTGCTTTTTATATGTTAAAGAATCAGATAACTACAGTATACATTCGATAGACTTGTCTATAAGCTCAGGAGGTAGAAATGCATAATTTTAACGCAACCTTTTAAAAACTGACAACATCTTATTAACTACAGGCTCATAAAACACGGAACATACTTTCTGTATTTATTATACGTAAGATGACAAGCGATACATTTCCATACACACAGTCACCGACAAAAGTGTCACGAGTCATATTCGGTACACACGAAGCAAAAAGTGCTTGTAAAATATATTCCATGAGTGCATGATTGTACCCTGATCGTCAATGTTGTTTTAAAACTAACAATGTGCAAATTTCAGTACTCAGCTATTTTTATGTCACTTCGAATAATCCTTCTAAAACAATGCTCAAGTCTCTTGCATAGATTTTTTTTGACAGATTTCCTATGAAAAGTGTCAGAAAAATATGAGCCTAAGTGCCTATTTCACCATCTCTTGATTAAGTTATCCGTCAGTTGTAAATATCTCTGTCTCTACATTAGACTTGTCAAAAAGAAAGAAATATTTTTATTTGACGGATAGCGTTACTCAAAGATGGTGAAATACGCCCTAAGGCCAGAGTAGGAGGCCATCACCCTATATTACTTGGTTCTCTTTCTATCGCGTGAGCATTCATATGACTTTACTCTTCACTCAACGCAAATAGTACACCGGAACCCTATACTGGTCACAGCCTGCGATTAAACAGATAACCAGAACTGAATTCGTTGGAGAGATCTGATGGCCTTTATTCAATCGAGATACGGTCTATTTTTGTATAACAGCTCTGGATACAGCTGATTGATGGAACCAGGGGGGGTGATTCTAGATAGACTTTTTGTCACAATAGATATATCTTCCAAAAACTGTCAAGAACTATATTTTGGGAGATATATCTATCGTGACAAAAATTCTATTCTACAACCACCCCCCAGTACTGACAACGGTCTGAAAATACAGTGAACATCCCTAAATATATATTTGATTTGAGCCAAACATGCACGATTAGTAATACAAAGCTAGAGTTATTTTGTCTAGTTTATTCAGATATAATTATCAGTAACAGATATAAATTTTCACTTCCCTCGTCTTTACCATGGATACACAATATGGTATAGAGCCAAACCAAAATGGTAAAAGCCAGATTTCAAAATAAAAAGTCAGTTGTCAACCCTATTTAAGTATACCTTTCTAAATTGAACCCTAAATGGTAGATATTTAGGTTCGATTCTGTACCTGAGTATTGTCTATCTCTACTTTCGACTAGTCAAAAACAAAGACCGAATTTTTATCTGATGGATGGTATAAAACACTCTTTGTGATTCTTTAATCTGTAAGTTAGCTACCACCGGCGCTAAAGCATATTTTCTGAACTGTCTATATTTTGATCGAATAAACAGACAAAATATTGATCTCACTATAAATATATCGATACAAAAATTATACAGGAAGTTTTTAAATCTAATTGTTACCCTAAATAGCTGCAACACTCAATACCACAGATAAAAAAGAGTATATCTAACTCACTTTTTACTCAAACATTGGTATTATTGGCGCAGCCGGTAGGATATTATTATATCGGGTGCGCCAACAAACAATTTATTAAATTGTATCTAACTGGTCATAATAATGTTAGTATTCATGACCGGTGTGATTTTTTATTCTTGCGAGTGAGTTATTCTCTTTTATACCGTGGCTTTGCCTACATTTCCTACTGATCGTTATACAATACACTATACATAGACATTCTTTGGTTGTACAACGGGCAGGGATGTTTGCGCACATTGAATTACTTAACTCTTAAATTATAAGGCATTTTAACGGCAAAAAATAAGGCTGTCAAATGTACGTAAATTTTATGGGTCACTTAAACTATTCAGTACTTTTCTATGATAGAAGTTCTATAACGTAATAGTCCTATAAGTAGAACAAATGGGAGTTACCGTAGAAAACTAAGTCCCAAACGAAACGGTTTTCATTCCACTTGCTCTAACTACCTTGTTTTTACCCTTTAATGAAAAATGCGATTAAACGTCAAATCAGCTAAATGAAACCGCGGTTGCTTAAGTATAGACGATATAAGCCATAGCATTGTTAACGTTTGTATTAACCCACACAATAGGGATATGGGAGCAAGCCAAATCGAAATGTTAAATGACAAATGATCCTTATTCCAAAACACGACATACATTTTACACAACCTCTCAGGGACATTCAGATTCTATCTAAAAACTACATCGGCAAAATTGTAACTATCTACTGTATATTTAGCTATACTTAGCTATAAACTAGCTAACCAATGGCACGCGTTAGGTTTTGCGCAAACAACCCGCCCTTCTCTCAATAACTTCCACTTCACTTTACAACGAAACAACGGAGACATGAAAAAAGGTGTAGTTCTTAGGTCTAAAATTTTAAAGAACTATTTAATAAATCCAACCGGCTGCGCCAACTAGATTCTCACTCACGACATCTGTTATTTCGAACGTACAAAGCTTTGAAACGTTTTAGCAAATTCGCTCAGGTTACATAGTGAAATAAACACTGTAAAATTACCGACTTAATGTGAGCGAGATCCAAGTTCACACCGCCGATGTGATGACTAAATTTTTTCCATATCTCCCCATTTTATCCACATTTTTCAACAGTGGCACGATAGAACCTAAATGAAATTAGATTACATTACTGGTTTCAGTAATAAATTAATTCGTTCAATCTTTCGTATGAAAATGAATGAAAGAGATATTTAGTTTCGTTTCAAGACGTTTATGCTATGATGTAAAATATCTTTCAGAGAATAAAATACTGAAAATAGCAGATGGTAATCTATTGATATTTATCTGTTGTCGAAATGGTGAGGAGTGCTAGATTAGCATGGTATGGATACGTAATGAGGGATGAAAATCATATCACGAAAAAGTTATGAATATGAGTGTGACTGAGTACGCAGGTAGAGGAAGGCCGAAGAAGTGATTGGATTGTGTAAAAGAGGATATGAATGTAAGAGGACTGGATTCTGAGTTGACGAATGATAGAAGTGAGTGGAAGAAGAAGACATGCCGACCCCACCTAGATGGTAATCTATAGCATAAAGGTTTCTACCGTACCACGGAACCCAAACAGAACTGGATCCACCGTAATTGACGACCCACTAATAAGCAGTCTTCACATTTACAATATAATATCTAGTTTTTATATAATAAAAATACTGGACCATAAAATTGATTTAATAGGAATTACACGAAGCCGCACCAATGAGTATATTCGATTGAATAACGTTATTACGATGAAAACAAGGTTCTATTTTATAAACTATCCAAATAGCCTAAGCATTTTTACAAACAAAAAGATACCTTACTCCAATGACATAAAGTTTAAACAAACAATCGAACTTAATACTCATCGGGCAACCATCAGCACACTATACACACTGTACGTAATTATTTATAGGAAAAAATGTCATAATGACAATAATATACCTACACGATTAATACTTGTGCTACGAGAAAATAATATTAAAAATATATTTTATATTTCATCAACTATTGCACGAGTCTAGGGCCTATAGGCTAGTGTAAACAAAAGATTGACAGTAGATATCTTCGGTTTAAAAAAGCTATCTACAGATAGATACGCCTGCTTGAGTTTGGTTGCTAATACAAGTAGAGACGAAACTACTAATACAGCCAGTCATAAAAATATGTAGATTTAATTAAAAACAACATAATATTATTATAGATTGTAATGCCTCTCAATATATATTAAAATGCAATAAAAATATTACAAATCAACGTTAAATGCGCAAATTTTTGGAATATTTTTGTTATAATTTGTATGAAATCTAAACGAGTATTAAGCAATATTTATTGTTCTTTTAGATTAGTATTTATGCCATATTTATAAAAAATAATGCGCCGTGATCGCATAACTACTATAATAAAGTAGATCCTTATTAGGCAGATAAGTATGTTACTTTTCTATTGGTTTTTCACTAGTTTAAATAAATTGGATAAAATACAGATAAGTAAGTTAAGATTTTCGTTACAGCGCCATCTATCGGCGAACTTTAAGCTAGCGAGTTGCAAATAAAGACATCACATTCTATGGCCGGCTAAATTGAATAAAATGCTATAAAATACATTTTTAATCGTCAAAATATATTCATTACACAACCATATCTTATTTCATAAGAGACGAAGCCTTAGACCAAATTATTTTTGTCACTTAATTATTGTTAAAGATTTTGAGCATTCCGTTTTGAAACTCAAACCACAGATTATGAAAAGCTACTCGAGTACATTATTCGTATAAAAAAACAATTAGCTTTAATTGATAGAAAAATGACATCGAATTAAAAGCAATAAGCGAACCAATTGCTTCAAATTAAACTTTATCCATACGAAATAGAGTTCAATACCAAATTGTCATTTCACAAAACAGGACGAAACATTTCTAATATAAGTATTCGTATTATTAGGACCATTCTATAGATATCTGATGTCACACAAACTAGTCTATGAGTACAGGGGAATATTTCTTGTTTACAGTACAATTCGGTGGTTATAAAGGCGATAATGGTATGCCACAACTCACTGAGTATTTTATGTATGCGATGCTCGGAACTCGTGATGTGATGTGACGGGGGACCTGAGGAAGAAAAATAGTTCTTAAAAACTTGTTTTTTTTATTTTTCTGTTAGATAGATATACATTTATTCTGACCACCACAATACTTAATAATAAGAGACTAAAATATAAAATACAAAGCAAAACTTACAATTAAAAATTAAAGTGACTAATATTAAATTTTACTCTGTGTGGTGGTGAAACAGCTTCAGCTCAGCTTAATGCGACAGTTTGTTGACATACTGCAGCGCTGGTTTTCTTCTGAAGCCGGTTGTTGACATCACGCACATCCCGACCCAAAGATAGCTCTACCCTTCACAACTTAATAATACCTAACTTATCTACGAACAACACAAAAGATAAATAATAAAGAAACAATATTCATGGACTTTACACACAACGCCCTCTAGTCCCAAACTAAGCAAAGCTTGTAATATGGGAACTAGATGGCTGATAGAATACTTAAATACTTTTTTTTTATATAATAGTCGCATATACCTGTTATTGTGTCTGTCACGTGTATATGTAGGTGTGCGCGTGTTCACGTGACTGCTGGTCCGTAGCCTGCGAGCGCGCAGTAGGCGGCGAGCAGCGCCGCGGGCGAGTGCACGCGGCCGCAGCGTGCGCCGGCGCCGAGCGACGCCCACGTGTAGATGGAGGCGGCGTCGTCGCACTCACACCGGAACTGCGCGTTGGGGTCCGCTTGCCGCGAGTCGCGCGCGCCCCCGCACGCCGCGGACAGCGTGCAGAACGTCATGGCTTTCCAGCCGCCGTATCTGTCGATATTGCAATATATCATTGTCTTTACTCCATGTATTAAAAAAAATCATATATTACAAAAAAATTCATTCAAACATTGTTTGCAACAACTACTCTATATCCATGCCAGGCATGGCGTTTGGCGCTTAACCTCGGAGTCCGCGCCGCCGTCCGCAAGAGGGCAACACTTCCTTCTTCCACAATTTTTTCAAGCGCACGACGCGCTCATTTATTTTTATTAAAATTATATTACATCGATGTAAAACGAAAATTAAACTCAAAGGTACCTCAATCCGAAGCTTTTATTTGGGACCTATCTGCAACAAACATACTGAGTAGTTTGTCAAAAGGATAAAAAGGTAGTGGAATGGCCCTTTTTTACACGATCGTTTGCTCTATTCTAAAAGGTTGGAAGCATAATTGTGTGGAGCACGCTTATAAAGATGGAAATAATGATAACAAAAGGAAAACTTACAAGTGGTTATGAATCCACGTGCGCTACAACGAACATATCATAAAACTATTTAATTCCGTGTTACACTACGTTTTATCTACAAATACTCACTTATCGACAACAACGACAGGTCCATTCTTGTACTCCATCTGACAGCCGGCCACGTACTCAATAAGCGCAAACGAGTCCTTATACGGCTCTATCAGCCTATCGATAGCCGCTTCTCTTTCACTTCCCACCGCCTGTCTCACGTCTCGCACAAACTCATTATCGTCCGGCCTACCGGTGGTATAGTCTGTGGTGTTACCATCTAGCCACCCACTGCACTTTATAAACTTAACACTGAGTTGGTAATCGTCTTGTAAGGAGTGAACACTGACGTTTGTAACTTCGATCACTCGGTCGATCGGCGTATTGTCCGGGACGCGGTCAACTTTTTCGAACGTGTAGCACGGCCTTCTTAATTCGGCTTCTTCTTCGACGGAGAGGGCTGGAGCGACGGGCGGGGGTGGGGGGGCCATGTCTGGAGGAGAACCAGCAGCTCTAGAACCCCAGTCGGGGAATTTAAACTTTGTCGGAGAGCTCAGTTTAAAGTTTTTCAGCGACATTTTCGATGGACTTCTAGGGGATTTTGGACCGTTCTTTGTTCTTTCTGTCAAGGATGAGAATAGATCTCCGTTCGCGATGGATTTCCTCGCAGATAGGTCCCTGTTTCCAGCGCTGAGTCGCTCCAATCTGAGTTCCGTTCGATCGAATCGATATGACGGTTCAGACTCGTTGATCGGCGATCCGTTTTCTGGAATAAGTCTCTCATCATCAGCACAGTCGTTGTTCTCCTGACGTCTGGCGTAACCGTTCCTCATTTCCGGTGTGACGGGGTTGTTCTCCGGCGGTTTCCGGCTGGACTTCCGGTAGGCTACGTAAGTGTCCTTGGACACGAAGCTAGCCCGGAAGTTGGCGACGAAAAGCTCCTTTTCGTCTTCCGTCGGCCAGAATATCTCGGATTCCTGTAAACATTGAAAACGTGTGAGATTACACTAGTCGGGGGAGTAAGCATGATCAAAACTGACAGTCGCGTTACGTTAACCTAACATATTCGAGTCATATTGCGCATCAACGCCAGCTCGTCTTCCGAATGTACTAGCGTTACCGCGCAGTGTATCTCGGATACGCTACAATATCGACGCTTTTAAGTCATATTTATTCGTTCTGGGGTCGTTTTTATGTGATTACTAGCAGTTACCCGCGACTTCGTACGCGTCTACAGTTTCCGTGTACATTATATAATCTGTGCGTGTACCGAGCGGATACTTCTTTGAGAAACTTGACATTACACCTCATTACACTGAACTCGTACCTACTGGATACTGATACTGGAGATACTGGAATGTCAAACGCTAGTTGTTAGACCAAAGAGGTAGTACTACGCCCTGCCAAACTGACGTGACATGACATGACAATGAAATCCTCTTGCCAATTGGCGCTGCTAATCCTTTTCGTTCATTTTATCCTCTAGATACTGTTAATTATTCGAGATAAAAAGTAGCCTATGTGTCAATCCAGGTTACGAACTAATATGCCAAGTTTCATCCAAGTTGGTTCAGTAGTTTAGACGTGATTGAAACACAAACATCCAAACATCTAAACTTTCGCATTTATAATATTAGTAGGATAATGTTACCTCATCGTTGAGGTCATGCAGTAGTAGTACTAGCTGCGCGGTGTGGTCCCACAGCAGACGCCACAGCTCGGCGCACGAGTCGCGCGACGGTTGCTGCGCGACCGCGTACTCGCGAAGTCGTTTGCGACCGCAGACCCATGACGCGTTTACGTATTCACTGCCTGCGGGGAAGAAAACCTACTGTTTGTCTGTGTTTTGTACAGGATGTCCTAATAAATAGTTCCAAGCCTGAAAGTATGTCTGACGTCACTCACTATGGCCAAAGTAATCCGATTTTGTTTTTTTTCAAATAAAGTAAAAATAAATCACTTTTAAAACTCAAAAACGTGCTTAATGTAGTATTGCAACAGAAGATAGATAATTCTTTATGATTACTTACTTGTTACTGGTTTTTTACAAGCTTAGTAATAAAATAAAACAACAAATTAGGTAATACAATGAGCGGCCTTATCGCTAATAGCGATCTCTACCAGGCAACCATTGGATGGACAGAAATGAACAGAAAAATAAATACAGAAGTAGCTCCTCAAAACTTTCTTTTCTAAATAATATGTCAAAGACAACTTTTTTGCTGAGTGTGTTGTACCTTCGACTCCAGGTTTCGGCACCAGCATGACCCTGGCTGCATCAGAAGGTAGAACTCCATTCGGTCTGTTCTTTTCTGCATTGTGAGCTGCGCGCGCGCAAACACTCGGTTCAACGCACGATCGGGTGATTAGCTGTTAGAAAAAATTATGTCAACGGTGACCCTAACATTTTTTTTAGTAGATATATTCGTGGACTTTACACACAACGCCCTCTAGTCCCAAACTAAGCAAAGCTTGTAATATGGGTACTAGATGGCTGATAGAATACTTATATACTTTTTATTTTTGTAAATACATACTTATAATACATAGTAACACCCAGACATAGAACAAACATCTATGTTTATATCAGATGAATTATTTAGATCCTTTTTGTAACTTAGACTTACTAAAAACTTGTAAATACAATCTTACCAAGAATTGTTTTTCTAACAGGTTGATCGGCGGCGGTCCTTGGTACGATTGTTGTCGATTCGCAAGCGTTCGCATTCGTTCTAATAACGCGTAGTTTTCCGCTCGGTTCACCCTGGTGGTATAGATTTAACATTATGTAGCAAATGTATAAAAAGAGACCTACATTCTATGAATTCTATCTTTCTAGGTTATAACAAATCTTACCTTCTTATTTCTTCTTTCTCTTCATCACTCAGATTATTATACGCTTGCATTTTCTTACTATAAGTATCAGTTGATCTCGGCGCTAAATCATACACCCCTTCAGAATCATCCCCATTCGTCAACCCCTCTTTTTGCTCCTCAGACTCATTCGAATCGCGAGTGAAGGATTTATTTGACTCCCTGGCGGAAGATTTATTTGATTCCAACGCTGATGATTTATTTGATTCTCTGGTAAATGATTTACTCTGTTCGCTGTTCAAATCGTCAGTTTTTATCGACATCTCGCTTCCGTTTTCGACTATCTCTTTCTCGCTATTGTGATTTGATTGACTCGATTTCATGCTTGAAGTTTCTCCGTTCTCGATACCGTTTGTCAGATCATTTACGCTCTTATGCTTGTTGGAATTAAGGTCTAAAACTATAAGTTCGTCTTCGGATATGGGTTCTAGGAGTTTTGCTAAGTATTCCCTCGCTTTGGAGAATTCCACTTCGGTGTTGCCAGATCTTACGTGTTCTAATAATGCGTCGTGAACAAATACGTATTGCTCTTCGGTCTGTAAATAAATTAATTTTACAATAGAATGTCAATGCATAAATGGATTTTTTCAATAGTATTTATGTGCCCCAAGGCAAAGTTCTCAAACAGTGAAAAGACAAGTTTGTATCTTGTTTTTATAGAAACAATAATGGTATCACAGCTACTGACAAAGAACATGTACACTTTTTAAATTAGGTACGTTTGGACGTGCCTTTAACTAACCCCGAACTTCAATTAGAATTTTATATAACTGGCATCATAGCTCAGTTGGTATAGCACTGCTTTCAGCGTAAGTAGTGGGTTCAATCCCCACCAAGTACAAACATTTTTGATGAATATAATATTATGTAACTTTTTTCTTTTTTAAATTTACCTGTACAAGATGGTTTCTTTGTGTTCGCGCTCGACATAGAAATCCGAGTGGTGAGAGAGTGCCCGTAAGTTTCAGCTGGTTGAGTTGTGCGTCTAGGACTATGTAGGTGCCGGTTCGACCTACACCCGCGCTGGAATAAAAAATGCAATATTTTATCAAGCTTCTGTTTTTCTGTTTTTAGGTTGGAACCACCCCCTGAAGGGGTCACGTAGGTAGTATTTGTAATTATAAATAAATATTCGTGGACTCTAGTCCCAAACTAAGCAAAGCTTGTAATATGGGAACTAGATGGCTTATAGAATACTTATATACTTTTTTTTTGTAAATACGTACTTATAATACATAGTAACACCCAGACATAGAACAAACATCTATGTTTTCCACAATTGTAATAGAGATGTAGCGAGGTTAGTTATGTTGTTTTATGTTAGTAGTAAATGATTATATGAATGACAAAATGTGCGAATATAATAATACTGATTTAACACAAGAAATTGACTAATTGAAAAATTGACGTGAATAAAACCTCGGTCTGCCTACTTTCCTGTTGCGATACCCCTGAACAGGGTTCATGTGATACCTACCTACAATGTAATAACTATAATACCATGTGAAAGCAATCAATGTATTGAGTATTGAATAAGTATTTGTAAAAAGCGCGTGTCGCAGAGGCTGTGCGCCACTCCATTCTCGGCCCCCCTGAAAACCAGCGCTAAAGGAGCCACCGTGCACCTTTAGCATTTGCTGAGTGGGTTCCTTTTTTACGCATTTGAATGTTTTATTATTAAGTAAATATGTATTTGTGTGTTGCGTAAAATAAATAATTTCTATTCTATTTCTACCCAACAAAAGACATATTTTCACTTCAAAAATTTCAAAAACAATTAAGAAAAAATTTATTAAAACATACGTTTGGAGCATAGCCCTGTATGGGTGTGAGACATGGACAATGACACAAAAAGATAGAGAGTATTTAGAAGCATTTGAGATGTGGTGTTGGAGGAGAATGGAAAGGATTAGCTGGACAGAAAAAGTAACTAACATAGAAGTATTAGGTAGAGTAGGCGAGGAGAGAGCCCTTATAAAAGTTGTTGAGAATAGGAGAGGAAAGATGATTGGACACCTTATACGACATGACAGCTTAATCGGAAATATCATTGAAGGGAATGTAGAAGGAAAGAGAGGAAGAGGAAGACCGCGTATTAGCTACATGAGCCAAGTGAAGGCGAAGATAGATGTCATGTCGTATAAGGACGTCAAGGAAGCTGCCCTGAAAAGAAGAACCTGGCGGGAAATGCATACATTACGCCGACAAGAGCATAGCTCTTAAATTAGAAGAAGAGAAGAGTATGGGTACGTTACCTGCAATGCACAAGCACAGTGTCGGGGTGTTTTTGCGCGGCGCTGACGAATGGCAACACTGCGAGCGGATGCCGCGGCGTGCCGTGGTCGGGCCACACGGTGTAATGGTACTGCACCACAGAACGCGCTCCGGATTCATCTACGGAGCTTTCGCGTTCTGGACTTGTGCTTTCATTCACCTGGATAATAAGTTTTTATTTAAAAATGTTATTTAAAAAAAAGACCACTTTTATTTTTGCGTTATATAGGACCACATTATAAATAAATATAAATATTCATGGACATTTCACACGACGCCCTCTAGTCCCAAACTAAGCAAAGCTTGTAATATGGGAACTAGATGCTGATAGAATACTTAAATACTTTTTTTTTTTTTGTAAATACGTACTTATAATACATAGTAACACCCAGACATACAGACATTCATTGTCAAGACAAATCAAACGAGCCAACTCGATGGGGTTGCGTCGTTTTATGATAGAGTTCCCATCCCCACATTCCGTCTCCCTCATCAGATCAGCTCGCTGTCACCATATTATTACACAAGCTTCCGCCCACGACTTCGCCCGCGTCCCGTTTGATCCTGTTGATTTTTCGGGATAAAAAGTAGCCTATAGGTTAATCCAGGCTACAAACTATTTATTCCAAGTAAGTCCCACCAATTTGTGTCAATATCATGACTCCAGCGTCTTCTAAGGCCTGCCTCAGCGTCGTCGGCTGTCTTCAGGCACCCACTGCGTGATAATTGGGGGAGACCTTTGCCCAGCAGTGGGACAATATAAGAAAAATAAAATTAAAGTAGAGAGTAAAGAGATAATTGGAGAGATTGTCATGTCATGTCACGTCAGTTTGACAGGTCGTAGTACTACATCTTTGGTCTAACGACTAACGTTTGACATACGAGTGCGGGTTCGGTGTAATGTCAAGTCTCAAAGAATTATCCGCTCGGTACACGCACAGATAATAGTACACGGAAACGGTACTCGCGTACGAAGTCGCGGGTAACTGCTAGTACTTAATAAATATTTATACTTTTTTTACATGTCGGCCTTCGACGAAATGTGTGACTGTAATTCTATACCTATCTATACGCAAAATAAATACATTTCATAAACGGGCTGGTTCCTACCCTTTTGTATGATTCTGCTTACGAAAATAAGCACAATCTAAGAAATAAACACAAACTTAATTTAACTGCAGTACGAACTAACTACGGAAAGAAAACAATATCATTTGAGGGAGTACAGCTTTACAATCAATTACCTAACAGCATCAAAGAATGCGAAGGCATAAATAGTTTTAAATCTAAGCTAAAAGAGTACGTAAGCAAATTATAACCTACCGTCGTCGCGCCGACGCGACGAGTAGGTATCATTATATTGTAAGATTTATACTTAAGTACCGGCAACGCCGTCAAGAGGCAAAATAACTTTTATTAACAAGCACTCTGTTATATCTCATTGTAATAGAACCTAAGAGTTTTTATGAGAAATAAATGTCTTTAAACCTAAATATAGTTGGTAGATTGGTATGCACTCACCCCATTAACCTCTGGCTTGTTGTTCTTGACGCGCATGTGCCGCACTGTGTACGCGGCGCGCACGTCCTCGTGCAGCAACGTCACGTGGATGCCTCCGAACTCCGTGGTACTGCCGCGCCCGCCCGCGGGCCAGTACATGTCGCATTTACGCTGTTATATATAAAAAATACGGATTAAACATATTTATATTTCTCAAAATTATAAAAATAAGTGCAATTATTTTACTTACTTGACATATAAATTTTTAATTTTTTTTTATCAATTGACATCCTACTAATATTATGAATGCGAAAGTTTAGATGTTTAGATGTTTGGGTTACAATCACGTCTAAACTACTGAACCAACTTGGATGAAACTTAGCATATATATAGTTCGTAACCTGGATTGACACATAGGCTACATTTTATCCCCAATAATTAACAGGATCTACAGGATAAAATGAACGAAAAGGACTAGCAGCGCCAATTGGCAGAGGATTTCATTGTCATGTCTTGTCACGTCAGTTTGACAGGGCGTAGTACTACCTCTTTGGTCTAGCGTTTGACATTCCAGTACGAGTTCGGTGTAATGTTAAGTTTCTCAAAGTATCCGCTCGGTACACGCACAGATAATATAATGTACACGGAAACTGTAGACGCGTACGAAGTCGCGGGTAACTGCTAGTATATGTATATATCTTACCCTGCCTCGTTCTACAAGGTTGGTGATCATAACGACAGTGTGCACGCGGTGTTGCCAGATCATGCGCCAGAATGCGTCTAATGTGGCCGGAGTGGGGCCTTGTGTGGCGATATAGCGACGACGCCATAACAGCCATTCCAGCTTCACTTGCGTTTCTTGTCCATCTGCAGAAAGGTTATATAAGCATTTAGTTACTTTTTTGTCAAATTACATTTACCTACCCAGCCAATATTTTTAACATTCTATCAAATACAAACCGACTTAAGATGCTAACAAATGCAAACAAGAATGAAAGAGACAGACGTAAATTGAGTAAGACCGAGAGAAAGCTATAGATAGATAGATAGATAAAAACTTTATTGCACACACAGAAAAAGAAATTACAGAAAGAGATAAACATAAAAATAGAGAGTACAATGGGCGGCCTTATCGCTAAAAGCGATCTCTTCCAGACAACCTTACATACATCTTTGCTTGCTCAACATCAAAGACCATGACCTTTCATTCAGTAAAATCACTAGGATACGTGATTCTAGGTGGTAATTCCTCGCGAACTAAGTCTAGAACAACGGGCAACAACCTATGATCTGGATTTCTAGCATTTTTTGTGTGATCCTTCTAACAAAGATATAAATAAATAAATAAATATTCATGGACTTTAAACACAACGCCCTCTAGTCCCAAACTAAGCAAAGCTTCTGGTATGGGAACTAGATGGCTGATAGAATACTTATATACTTTTATATACGTGTTTTCATTCGCCTTCGTCTACGTTCGGACATCTTCGCTCACTTTCATTTGTTTTGAATCTGGAATTTAAAAAACCTTCTGAAATTCAACAAGCCAGTGCGCATTTACATCATTCTTTTCATCTCTCCTTTCTCTCTCTCTCCTTTCTCCCTCTCTCCTTTCGCTCTCTCTCTGTACCACTTACCAATATCAACGTAGACATCGTCCAATTCCGCGTCCGAGTCACTCTTGTCGCTGTCAGAATCTCGTTGTTCGTCCGACTCGACAATACCAGAGAATTCTATGTTTAGGAATGCAGATTCTATTCCCTCGGCGAGATTTGGAGGCGGTTTTGTTGGTTTTACTGATGGTTGTCTGTGGAATAGAGTCTAACATAATATTGCTAGTTAAGTATAGTCATCCATAATATTGCTAGTTAAGTATAGTCATCCAAAAGAGAAGTTGGTTAGTTAACCTTCACCGATTTACTAAGTAAAGCGACGTTCTGTGGCATTTACATCTGAGCGCTTTAGTGCTTCATAGAGCACGTTGAACTGTTGGTTCCAGCTCTAGAAGTCGTTATGCCACACGCTCGTCCCATTCCACAAAAAAAAAAAAGTTTATAATACAAGCACCCCCAATTGAAATGTCCATATATATTTATTTAATTACTAGCAGTTACCCGCGACTTCGTACGCGTCTACTGTATCCGTGTACATTATATTATCTGTGCGTGTACCGAGCGGATACTTCTTTGAGAAACTTGACAATACACCTCATTACACCGAACTCGTATTGAAATGTCAAACGCTAGTCGTTAGGCCAAAGAGGTAGTACTACGCCCTGTCAAACTGACGTGACATGACATGACAATGAAATCCTCCTGCCAGTTGGCGCTGCTAATCCTTTTCGTTCATTTTATCCTGTAGATCCTGTTAATTATTCGGGATAAAAAGTAGCCTATATGTCAATCCAGGTTACGAACTATACATATGCCAAGTTTCATCCAAGTTGGTTCAGTGGTTTTGACGTGATTGAAACACAAACATCCAAACATCTAAACTTTCGCATTTATAATATTAGTAGGATTTACCTGTGAGGTCGTTTCCTCCTCTCGAGTTTAGTTTGAATCCTGGTGACGTGGTGCGGCTGTAACGCCGGCAACATGCCGTCTATGAAGTTAGCGTTGACGTAGTCGCAGGCCCCGCCCCCCGCTCTCGCCCCGCCCACACAGCCCGCGGCGCCGCACCGCCCCCCGCCAGACACGCACACGCGGGAGTGATCGTCTAACAAACAATTCACCTCCTATAGCTAAGATGAAGTTCTAAAGAATAGATAAGGTACTATCAGCAAAAGTTCTACTTTACCACCTTAAGGGTGCATTACCTGTAAACCGACTAGCCGTTAATTTTTGAATACTAATAGAAGCAAATTATTTCGTGTGGAAAAGTTATGAAAACAATGGGCCGTCATAAAAATAAATAGATGTTTAGGTCTCTGGTTGGTCAAAATAAGAACACAAAAGAAAAAGGCGGGGTTAGGTATTTAACTGCTTGCAAGCGAAACAGTTTCAAAAGTGGTAAGGCGGAAATTTTGCTGATAGTAGAACTAAAACCCAATCACGTTTTCAGTTTAGAC
The DNA here is from genome assembly GCA_947859175.1 of Gandaritis pyraliata. NCBI lineage: Eukaryota > Metazoa > Arthropoda > Insecta > Lepidoptera > Geometridae > Gandaritis > Gandaritis pyraliata. The sequence goes on along the minus strand of OX401875.1, from coordinate 2,332,920 downwards.
GGTCGTAAGAACTCATCCTGTACAACTTTTGATGCTAAATGTATGACAAACATCATTTAAATTCCCAACAACATTTTTCCTATAAATATAGCCGTTTAGGTTTTGCCCTCAAAAGGCGGTCGAGAAAACTCATCCTGTATAAATAAATCTTTATGTTTGTATCTTTATACCCAGAATAATTATAATGAATAAATAGATAATGCTTACATGCAGTGATATTCAAATAGCGATTTTTCAGTCTGTTCTCTGGACGATGGCTGTGATGACTCGTGTGACCCAACGCGGCTGATTTCGCCACCACGATTTCATACTCTTTGCTGTAACAATAAAATCTAAATTTAATTATAACGTTTTAGCAAGACTCATCTATTTCGGTTTCTTAAATTAAATACAATTATATAAAAAAAAAAAATATTTATGGACTTTACACACAACACCCTCTAGTCCCAAACTAAGCAAAGCTTGTAATATGGGAACCAGATGGCTGATAGAATACTTATATACTTTTTTTTGTAAATACATACTTATAATACATAGTAACACCCAGACATAGAACAAACATCTATGTTTTGCACGCACAAATGTTTGTTCTCAGTGGGGATCGAACCCACGACCCTCAGCACGGAAGGCAGAGCCATTACCGACTGAGCTGAGACGCCTGTCATTATATTAGTAGGATTCATAATAGACCGCAGAGTTTATTTTATTTCCAGGGAAAACCAACAGTCTCATAATAACTATGTAACTTATTATTGTTATAAGTAGGTAAAACTATTTTCCTCAAGAACTACCTATATAGATAACAAGTATTGGTCATCCTTTAAAAGGGAATTGTTTATTGAACACTGTGATTGAATCATTCATTAAATTAAATGTATGTAGAAAAATAAATCAATCAATAAGGTTAAGTTAACTTGACTTTTCATCATGAATGAAAAAAAAGAAATTGACTGAATTGAAGAATTGACGTGAATAAAGCATCGGTCTGCCTACTTTCCTGTTGCAATACCCCTGAACAGGGTTCATGTGTGATACCTACCTACAATGTAACAACTATAATACCATGTGAAAGCAATCAATCTATTGAGTATTGAGTAATGAGAGGAAATTAAAAGATTATTTCAAAGAGAATTTGCATTCCCGGTTTTCCACCTTTTTGCAGACACATGCGATTTGTGGCGTCTGTTTGATGCAGGAAACTGACCTGAAGCCGATATCGCCGTCAGCATGCAGGGCCGCCACGTGCGCGGGGAAATTGGTTGCTGCGACCGCGGGGTGCGGCGGGACTGACATGCGCGGGGGCCGCGCGGGGGGCTCGCACGCCCCCCGCGCGGGGAGTGCGTTTGAAGCACAGCCGCGGAGGGGAGAACAGTTCACTACTGCAACATCGCAAACATAATTTATAACTTAAAAAAAACTAGCAAAACCGACTTCAATTCCACTGCCGGCTTCATCATGATGATGGCAGTTCATTGGGAATGTTCTAGTGACCGTTAACACCACTAAAAAGTCATAGAAAAGCGAAGTAAGCAAATTCGTGCACGTGGACGGCATATATTTTTCCAGGAATTTTCATTTATATGCCAAACTACTGAAACGATTTAGATGAAAATTTAATGGGACCAACCTGGAAGATAAAAAACGAATTTTTCAAATCGGTTTATAAATGACGGAGTTCTAAGGTAATATGCAAAAAAAACATACAACCGAACTGAGAACTCCCTTTTTTGAAGTCGGTTAACAAAGAGGGCGTCGTAGCTTCTTAGCTTCTAACGAATACACCAATTTCAATCCAGTTTTAAACATAGGTCACGTGGAGATGGTACCAAAAACATTGAAAGTGTTTGTTTACCTGGTTTCTTGTTGAGCGGAGCCCTGGCTGCTTCACCTTCTTCTAAGTAATTGTACGCGGCGCTGATGCATTTACTCAATCGAGACCTGCATCTGTAGATACACAGCTTATTGTAGTGTATTCTGCACATCCTAGTATAATTTTAAATTTTAATCATCAAGGTATAATAGTATTTGTCCCAGGCAGGATCACATTAAAATAATTTTGAGCCACGCTTAGCCTCAGCACGTCAGAACGGCGACACGATGGCCGTGCTGACGTCAGCACCGTGCCGACGTCAGCACCGTGGTGACGTCAGCACCGCGCTGACACCGCTGTCGCAGCACATTCCATGTGTATAGTTACCTCCAGTAGAGCAGTGCTACTACGACGGCGGCCAGCAAGGCAAGCGGCACGACGGCCAGCAAGGCAGCCGTGCTGACGCCGCGCGGCGCCGTCGGCATCGCTTCCCAGTGGACGCTACACCCTTCACTTGACACTTCCTGTAACAACAATTAACTTTTAGATTTGTTTATTGTTATGCATTGATTTTTTACTTTATTATATTTTTTTTACCTTTGTATAAAAATTGACGTAACTAGAAGTGTTCTCTATAGTTAGTTCCTAGGTTTTAAATAAATGAATATAAATAAATAAATATTCATGGACTTTACACACAACGCCCTCTAGTCCCAAACTAAGCAAAGCTTGTAATATGGGAACTAGATGGCTGATAGAATACTTAAATACTTTTTTTTTGTAAATACATACTTATAATACATAGTAACACCCAGACATAGAACAAACATCTATGTTTTCCACGCACAAATGTTTGTTCTCAGTGGGGATCGAACCCACGACCCACAGCACGGAAGGCAGAGCCGTTACCGACTGAGCTGTGACGCCTGTCGAATATGAATATGAACAATTCTATTACCATGTCCACAAACCAACAAAGCCTTATCTTTTGTTGCTACTAACGAGGTGATGACTAAGGCATATTCATTTATGGTTATACTTATAATCGCCTCTCAACTTAAACATTGTATATGACTATATGAGTCCCCCAGTTATTTGTCACTATTTTGACAAAACAGGGCAGAATTTTAAACGGTCTTTATCTAATGAATGACAGAAGTTGAGACGAATACAAGTAAACAATTCGTTGCTTACATTTTCATGTAAGTATAGTAGACACAACGGATCTTTGTCCCACTGAAGTATCTGTGCAGAGCCCATTTTTGGCCAAATCAGAGGGAAAAGATCCATTGTGCGTACTGTAAAAGTTTAATTAAATGGTATATATGACATTGTAGATGGATTCATCTGGACTCTAGACCGTTGCATCTACCAAAACCTTCGATACTGAAAACATAAATGCCGGGGCTCAATTACACCTAAACGGTACAAAACGGTATTAGACGCAATACAAAATGAAATAAATAATTTATTAATTGATTATTTCCGTGATTATTCAGACAACGATTTCCGTGAAAACGCAATCGTGTTAATCACGGATATCTAATATATTTGCTGGTTAATAATCAACCAAAAAATTGGATTCTGTAGCTATGTCCACTGAGGACGTGCGCATGTCCTGTGAGGCAATGCATTTGTATAAGCAGTATCTTACCTCAGGAGCAGACTCTGTGCCGTTGACAATAACTTTATCCCGTGCGACTGATTTGGTGACTGCGTAGATGATCACTTCATAGCGAGTTATGTTCTCAAACTCCACATTCTATAAATAAATAACATAATAGTGTTTTAGGTTACAATAAATATATATAAATATTCATGGACTTTACACACAACGCCCTCTAGTCTCAAACTAAGCAAAGCTTGTGATATGGGAACTACTACATCCTGTCAAACTGACGTGACATAACATAACATTATCCTCTTGCCAATAATTGACGCTGCTAATCCCGTATTTTCATTTTATCCTGTAGATCCTGTTAATTATTCGGGATAAAAAGTAGCCTATGTGTCAATCCAGGTTACGAACTATATATATATGCCAACTTTCATCCAAGTTGGTTCACTAGTTTAGACGTGATTGAAACACAAACATCCAAACATCTAAATTTTCGCATTTATAATATTAGTAGGATAGTTACACAAATAACCAATAAACTGCACGGGCAGCGGAAAACTAGTGACAATGATTTTCGGAATTACATTTTCCTGTAATTACATTACATTAGTTTTGGTATTACATTTTGCAATAAACTATTATTTATAACATAACTGTCATCATATTATAATAACAAGACAAAGGTAGGTACAGTCGGTAAAATTAAGTCGATTGAGTTATTTCTTAGTAAAAAGGATCATACAAAAAAACGATAGGAACTAGGTCGTAGTTTCTTGCCCGTTCTTCTAGGCTCTGGTCGCGTGGAACTGGCACCTAGAATCACCTAGTTATATAACACGATTCTAATCGATCCTTGTGATTTTATTAATTAAAGAAATTAAGACTTTGACTTAACAAATTGGACGCAGAAACGCAACAAGGATCCAGTCTACATCAATTCACTTTTGAGATACAGCGCAGTGGCTCGAAACGAAAAAAAGGGACATAGGATTTTTTTTAAATGATTTTTTTATGGCAAAAGAGCTCAATAATCCTACTATCCTACTAATATTATAAATGCCAAAGTTTAGATATTTAGATGTTTGGATGTTTGTGTTTCAATCATTTCTAAACTAGTGAACCAACTTGGATGAAAGTTGGCATATATATATAGTTCGTAACCTGGATTGACACATAGGCTACTTTTTATCCCGAATAATTTACAGGATCTACAGGATAAAATGAACGAAAAGGATTAGCAGCGCCAATTGGCAAGAGGATTTCATTGTCATGTCACGTCAGTTTGACAGGGCGTAGTACTACCTCTTTGGTTTAACGACTAGCGTTTGACATTCCAGTACGAGTTCGGTGTAATGAGGTGTAATGTCAAGTTTCTCAAAGAAGTATCCGCTCGGTACACGCACAGATAATATAATGTACACGGAAACTGTAGACGCGTACGAAGTCGCGGGTAACTGCTTGTTTCATAATAAACCATTCCATAACTGACATAGACAGTTAAGTATTGGCCACAATAACACACAGCACAGGTAAAGTAGGTAAACAATACATAACTGACAGCAGATAAAACCGAAGAAGAATTAGTTTTTCGGCCAGGAGTTTAAAAGAGGATTTTATAAGACTTACCACACTAATAGTAGTTTCTATATCATTCTTTGTAGTAGGTAGTGTTAGTCTTGTTCTAGGCTGCTGTTCAGGTATTTTTCTAAGCGTCACCACATACTGATCCAAAGAGTTATTGTAATAAAGAGGTTGTCGCCATTGCAGGTATAGTGTATCTGTAACAAAAAAAAAATTGAAACTATGGTTATGAATTTATGAACCTGATTTTTAAATCTAAATTTCTTCTATTATTTAAATCTAAATTATTATCTAAATTTATTTCTAAAACGGGTTAAAGTTTAACCCAGTACAACTAGCTCATTATACCAAAGTTTGTAAATAATCAGAAATAAAAAATTCATGGACATTTAACACAACATCCTCTAGTCCCAAACTAAGCAAAGCTTGTAATATGGAAACTAGATTGCTGAAAGAATACTTGTAAACTTTTTTTATAATATATCAACACCTAGACATGGAACAAACATATAGTTGTTTGACACACAAATATTTGTTCTCAGTGGGGATCGAACCCACGAATCACAGCACTGAAGGCAGAGCTATTTACCGACTGAGCTGTAACGCCTGTCCAAAAGGACTAACAGAACGAAATGAGACTTGACATTCGCACCTTTAAATCGATGCAATAAGGTTCATTATTCAGTAACACTCACGTTTCGGCTGATCGCAAGTCAGATTGAGAACTATGGGAGCGGACGGGGGCCTGACATCCGTCATAACGTATAACGGCGTCGAAGAAGGGCCAAGACGTTCCAATACTTCGGTAGAATTGAACTGGCCATGAGAGAAATTGTAGAATGCACGAACCCATATCTTGTATGGTGTGAATGGAACTGAAATATAAACAGCTTTAGTACCAGATCAGATATAGGCGATGTTACAATACGGTCGGCTGATCTTGGCAATCTTGAAGTCAGCCGTTTCGATGCGCACTGGAACTTTAGTAACAAAATTGTATTCGCGTATCACGTGTAGCTAAATTCACGATCGCCGAGATTCGCCGACCGTACCAATAAACACAGTTCACAGTAACATGATTTTTACAAGCAAAAAGTTACACCATGCTTTTTCTCTTTCCATCAAAGGAATTTTTCTCTTTTCTCCAAATCCTACTAATATTATAAACGCGAAAGTTTGTTACTCTTTCACGCAAAAACTACTGGTCCGATTTGAATGAAACTTGGAATAGATATAGTTCGTAGCCTGGATTAATACATAGGTTACTTTTTATTCCGGAAAATCAACAGGATAAAACGGGACGCGGACGAAGTCGCAGGTAGAAGCTAGTCCAAATACCTATACAAAGTCTTGAGTGACCATTGATTTCTTTAATACGCACCTAGATTTTTCAACCAAAACCCGACGACCTTGGTCACCTTTCCTGATGTGTTATAAAGTGTGAGGTTTTTGACTGAAGACTGGTGCATCCCCAAATCGCTTTGAAACGCGTTCCTTCTCACATCTTCCACTCCCTGCACCCCATTTATATTAACAATGTCCTTCCGTAAAGACCCTTGTTCGTAGTACAGCACATACGCTATAGCCGTAGAATCTTTATGTTGATGATTCTGCGTCATGGACTTTTTCATTATGTCTTTTCGATGCTCCAACTGCCAATATTCCATAACATTCTCCGCGTTTTGTGACGTATTATCTTCCCGTCTCTTTCTATGTCGCGTGTGGAGATCTCTTTTATTCTTGGAGTCCGTGAGCATTTCCGACGATGAGAACTCATTGTCGTACTTCTTATCTTTGTGATAGTAGTGAGTTTCTTTTGTGATTTCGGGAGTTATTAGAGGCGGGTCGGGAATGCGGTTTGGCACGTCAATAGGTTCGTTAGGTTCGTCGGCTTGCGGTTGGGCTTTCCCATCGGTTCTTATCGTGTCGAGGTTCGAGTTGAAGGGTGAGTCGAGGGGTGGCGCCCACCAGAGATGAACTTCCCCATCGGATATGTAGTCGGCTGTCAGGTTTTGAGGAGCGGACGGAACTGTAACAAAACAATTGCAAAATAATTTGATGCCTGCATGTGCATACCGTATATAACACGACCAAAAATTGTGTCAAGAACCAACCCTCTAAGTCTTACCGTTTAAAAGTTACGAGCTAAAACTCAAAGAAAGGAGGGGTTAGGGGGGGGTTGATATTTTTCCCATGATCACTATCCCCCTCGAAGTTGATTTACCGAAAATCGGTGGATCTATTTTAGGGGTGGGGATAAACATGGGAAAAATGCGAAACCCCCCCTAACCCCCCCCCCATCTAAACAATTGCAAAATAATTTGATGCCTACATGTGCATACCGTATATAACACGACCATTTTTACGATCATCTCTTAAAATGTTGAACGCAATTTTGCAGTCAAGGATTGGTCCAGACCAGACTAAAGCTAGTGTTTAGTCACGTTACTTCATCCATTGATAAAACTTCACGAGGAGAAATAGTACACCTACCGATGAACCAGCATTACGTCTATCCTAAAACCAGCGCCTATGATAAACAGTCATTCATAGCTCATGTGTTTTATAACCAAGTAAAGAAGACATTGTAAGCATGAAATTGAAAGACTTTATACAATTTTATCGCAGCAATTGACAGAGATATTGCCACCAGTATTTTAGCGTCATGATTGAAACTTCCAGCCGAGATATAACGTACCGGATGAACATAAATAAACATTCTCCTTCCTTCGATATAAGTTGATATGACATTGTCCGGACGACATATCTTAAAACCTAGAAGAAAACACTTTCTTCCAGACAGTTCAGACTTTACTTTTACCTAATATAATATGTGCGTGTGTGTCTATTAGCATGCATTTGTTTTACATGGAGGTAACATCGAGGTGGCAAGCTGTACCGCGAGGTATCGGAGTGAAGCACCTTCAGCATGTTACCTAGTTCGTACACCGATACCTCATTGCAGATTACCAACAGAACGCATGTTAAATCGAGACATGCGCCCGAAACTGAAATGTCACTCTTTAAACTTAAAATTGCCCTGCCTCTGTTTCACATATCTTCGAGATCCAAGTAGCATCAGTGTACGGGTGTAAGCATAATCTATACTAAAATCGATGCTCGAGTCTCGATTAAAACACTGTTTACGAAAACAGGCCTTAAGAAAGCCCCTAGAAAAATTAAGACGTTTCAAAGTGTTTGCCGTTCTATTGAGCAGACTGAATGAAATCAATGAGCGTAAATCGTAGCAGACTCCCCAGCGCGTAGTTATTATCATGCGGGCGTTGTAGTTACTCAATTAACAGCAAATAAAACCAACGTGAAGTGTGCCAACTGGGTTCAGGATCTGGTCATTGGGGGAGTTTGCCGTAGCCGCCGCTTGGCAGGCACATTGTCGGCTGTAGTTTTGTTGGCTCAGGGGCTGTGGCTGACCTGCCGTGTGTTGCTTTATAGTCGCATTTTACGACACCCACGGGAAGAGATGGAGATGTCCGATTCAACATCGATGATCTAGTAAACAACATTTGTATTGTAATAAATTGTGTGATTTTTCTCCGCGATTTTTGATTGTTTTTACAATAATACGATTTCTGGGTCCTTGCGCTAAATCAGAGCAGCAAGTTGTAGGTCTTCATAACTGCTTCTGATTGTGGTAGGTAGATTTACAGATTCTGTAAAGAATCTAAAATATCTCTGCGCCAGCTAGATGGTCGGGTACATAGAACCTTTTGTTTACGAATTAAAAACGGAAGCGCTAAGTGGGTTAGTAATTAACAATACCAAATAATAATGGTTGTAAACAATGGCTTACTAGAAGTCAACGCCCTAATAAGCTGTCATTTACAATTTGAATGGCTTTACCTTTAGGTCGGCCTTCATCCGAAACGATGACTTCACTTCAAATGCAATACCTACTAAGACATACGACTTCTCTGACCCACAAGACATACTCTCACGTATTTTAGCTTAGAATTGATTCAAGGAGAAACCAGTGGTTCGTACCAAATCATACATTAGAGTCCTATGACCACGGACTTAAGAAAATATTGTGATGATGAATTTGAGTAGAGATTTCCATACAAAAACCTATGCTTGAGTCCAGATCAGAATACGGACATTAGATACGTTTGTATGAGAGCCTGATTTAGTACCTGTGTCCGATATCTGGACTTCAGAGCTGGCTAAGGCTAGATTGCAGAAGCTAGATTTAAACAGGTAGCTATCCGCCAGGTTAATAGCATCGCTTGACCATGTCTAGGGTCAGTTTTCAACACCACTCAGGTCGTAAACTTTTGCAATAAAACACCGTTGCATCCGATACGAGCAGTGATGCTCGCATTGTTGTGTTCCGATTTGACGGAAAACAGGTAAAAGTTAATTACAGGCACACAAAACAAAACAGAGAAAAAAAAAGAAAAAAAAAGCGAGATATCGCAATACAACATCGTATGGCACGTTTTCGTTAGACGTGCTTTGTAGGAGTTGTAGGTAGAGGTTTTAGGCAGTTTCAGAACGATTCAAACTTTATTTACCTAGGTTGTTCGATTAAAACCTCCATGCTGTAGTGTGCTGTGTTTTTGTGAGCAATAAATAACTGTCTACGTGTGTAGATGATGTGGAGTTTGACCACGAGCTCATACGAAGGAAGGTAGGTAGGTATCAGGAACAGGTACCCACTAGACCTACTTGATAAAAGATTAGGTACGCAGTGTAGAGAAACGATTGCAAGGTTGAAACCTGATATAGGTAGGTTACTTGTTTAACGTATTTCTAAAAGTAGGTTACTACGCGATGTTTCATTAACAATACAATTTTAAGACTTGTTTTCATCAGACTTCCCCATGCAAGGTTGCTTTGCTGTATAGTATACCCTCAAGAGAACATCAGAAGACATTTAGGGTTCTAAGGTCCCTTAGACCTCAAAAGAAGTATCTACGAAAATTTCATTCACCGGTATAGTAATCACAACGGATCTTTGTCCCTCTGAAGTATCTGCACATAATCCATTTTTGGGTAATTGGAGGTAAGCTAATTTTTCTGCACAACAGTACACGCGAAATCGTTTGAGGCACCTTACTTCAGAGCGATAAAGATCCGTTGTGCGTACTGTAGGTACCTATTTTAAATTAGTTTCCACTTACACAGTAGGTTACACTCACATCTAATAAACCTAGTCCACCTCATGGTTATCTGGAAGAAATCACTATTGGCGACAAGACCGTCTGCCGTATTTAATTCTGTTATACCTATTTAGTTTTATTTTTAAGGTGCACTAAAGAAGTTACAGTGATTCCATTTTCCATCTTTTCTAATATTCATTGGTGAACCAAGAAAGAACCAGTGATTCATGTTTAAGAGGGGGTTCCCTGACCAATAACAATAGCTGAGGAAGAACAGGCAACGTTAGGAACTAATGAGATTTGAAGGTCAAACCGATCAGGGCGTCAGTGAGTCATGACGCGCGTGAACGCTGTAGGTATGTGCAAAATCGCAATAATACTCTGTGGTATTATTAGGACTTGCCTCTTACTACTCCAATAACTAAGGACTATAATCTAGGTACCATTGCTGACTATTTATGCTGCATCGGAGGAAAAAATTCTATTAATTATGATGATGCAGAACCTGGGTGTGACTGTTACTTAGATAAGTAGGGCTGGCCCAGCACTTAATCCATCCTCTCAGCATAACCTACCATACTGTTAAAACATAAGCGATTAAAGGGATCAATCCCATATCATTATCTTTATTTAAACCATGAGTTGTGAAGACTCCTGATAACAGATTTTTTATTAGAATATTATTTTATTTTATTTTATTTTATATAGAATAAAAAATAATCTAATGTTGCCCATTGCTGATCAGTGCTTTATTGCTAATCAGTGCTTCGAGTGAAAGCATAATCGGGCTCATGTACAAGTAAATTGATACTTACTTAAGTATTGTGATAAAATATAAATAATGGACATTTCCCACATCACCATCTAGTCCCGAACTAAGCAAAGCCTGTTACCTATATGGCTCACCATGCAAAAGGCAGAGCTGTGACACCAATCCATGCTCTATGAAAAACACAATGAAGACTAGTAGATACCTAAGCAATTTGATCTGGTGCCATGGGCCTGGCTAAGGCATAGATTCGTTTCAGCTGGTGTCTAGTACTGAATCTAATTCTAATAAGGATTTCCATGGGGTTCATTGAATTAGTCAAGAACAAGCTGTAGACTTCACATGACAGCATTGCTGTAAATTGAGGAATTAGTTACCTACTCGCAAAATGAGTTTGGCTCATTACGAAGCCGTGGCCCGTGGGCGGTGAGTTAGTTTGAGATTGAATCTCGCCAAATACAATGAAACCTATCAAATAATTACACAATTACATCAAAAACGAAACACTTACCGTAAATCTGCTTGATTTCGTTGTCTTTCGATGAATTATCACAATGAACGCACAAAATAAATACGATAAAAATGGCTCCTATCGTGTAATGGATAAACATGATAATTATATTGTTACGCACGTAAAAACGTGCGTAGCAAACTTAGATATTATTTACAAAACACATTTTCACTCTTTATTCGGATGAAAGCGGAAATAATCTCGCTATTGAGTCATTTATTCTCATTTATATTCTTTCAATCAAGGAGCCATCGAACGAGCGAGCGAAGCGAGAGCGAGAGAAGCGAAACCGAGATACCGAACGAACCTCCTATTAGTGCTGCCAACCCTGAAATTGCATTTCCCCCCAGTCTCGGTAAAAAACTACCATATTATTCGCACGGCCTTAGCATAAAACAAAAAAAGGATTTTTGTAACAATTTAAAATAGAACATTTTTTTTGAATATGAGGCCCTATTTCCTGAATAAGTGTGGCCCAGGAAACAGTAGGTACCTAACTCTTCCAAATAATATAACAATTTATGGTCCATTATGTACCTAGCCTACCTATGTACATACATACATACATAATGTACACATACATATGTGTATGTACATAGTTAATATTATTTAAAATCAAAGTTACATACTTGTTAAAATCATTAAGCAATTCTGTATAAGCATGCCCATTTTGGTCATTTGCTATGTAAAAATAAAAACACATCAAGTGGCATCAAGTGCAAATCAACTGTGTTTTTTAATCCAGTCGGACGCCCGCCGATAGGCCAGTTTGTGTTTGGATGTTTGTGTTTCAATCATGTCTAAACTACTGAACCAACTTGGATGAAACTTGGTATATCATAACCTGGATTGACACATAGGCTACTTTTTATCTCGAATAATTAACAGAATCTACAGTTTAAAATGAAAGAACGGGATTAGCAGCGCCAATTAGCAAGAGGATGATGTCATGTCTGAAACGGTACTCGCATACGAAGTCGCGGGTAACTGCTAGTTTATATAATATTAGTGGGATGTGATAAAACCCAATTTGAGCTTACAGCGAACGAAATAACCCAAACGTTATAAAACTACTTATTCTAATTTATGCAATATTATGTCAATGTCCTATATTGTGGGCACCAGTGTACCTATATGACACGGCCAACTGCGATGCACAAAGTACATTTCACAGCCTATTAGGATGCTAGCGCATACAGCTATGAATGCACAAACAAACTACTAAGATGCTAGCGATAGCGATAGTCTATGTACATTTTGTATATGCTGCGATGCGAGCGAGCGCCGCCGACGTCACCCCACGGCGGCGGCGGCGGTGCGTGGCGCGGCCGCCACCGGAGAGGAGTGCCTGCCTTAATTAATGTGGAAACTGCCTTAGTGTGGAAACACTAAAACAGGTTTGCATCTCCTTAGTGTTTCCACACTAAATTCTTCTAATTTTCCCTAGTTTTAACTCATGGAATAAGTAATTTTCATTTTTACGAAGAAGCAAAAATTTTCCGAATGACTCGATACGTGGAGCTAATTTGACAAAACTATCCTATCCTATCCTATCCTACTAATATTATAAATGCGAAAGTTTAGATGTTTGGATGTTTGTGTTTCAATCACGTCAAAACCACTGAACCAACTTGGATGAATCTTGGCATATATATAGTTCGTAACCTGGATTGACATATAGGCTACTTTTTATCCCGAATAATTAGCAGGATCTACAGGATAAAATGAACGAAAAGGATTAGCAGCGCCAATTAGCAAGAGGATTTCATTGTCATGTCATGTCACGTCAGTTTGACAGAGCGTAGTACTACCTCTTTGGTCTAACAACTAGCGTTTGACATTCCAGTAGGTACGAGTTCGGTGTAATGAGGTGTAATGTCAAGTTTCTCAAAGAAGTATCCGCTCGGTACACGCACAGATAATATAATGTACACGGAAACTGTAGACGCGTACGAAGTCGCGGGTAACTGCTAGTATATAATATGTTCCTTCAAGCGGGTTGATTTGGGCCAACGCACATCTATCGACAAAACTGTTTTGTCGCGTACTTAGTGACGTGAAAATAAATTTTCTGTTATAACGAAAACAGCATATGCTGAATGCTTCCTCGTCATATGCTGTTTTCGTTGTAACGAAATTCACATCAATTGACACGACGCATGCATAAAATTATGTTTACCTATCTATTATAGCATTGTTTAGTACCTACCTATTAAACATTGCTTTATACGCACATACCTAGAGAATGAACTGTGCTTTTTTAATAAATAAGAATATAGTGTAATTATGTAGTGTACTTAATAATATTATTAAGTACTTAGCATGATTCTCATTAAATAAGCAAGTAACGAAAACAGCAAATAAAAAGAAGCATATCGTAACTAAAAAAGTTTTACTGAGAAGTTTCACATCACTAACTGTTCGACAAGACGTTTTGTCTTTGGTTTGCGTTCTCCCGTAGGTACAATACACACATGATATATTCTATAGAAATCATTACTCTTTAGTTGTATTGTCAAATATATAGTAGGTAGGTATAATACTGATGTACAGTTTTCTAGATTTAAATATGTAATAGCGTTATCGCCTTGGACCTCTGTAATGGTAATGTCTATGTTAAATAAACAATTTGAATGAGGAAGATGAGCGTATTTTTTTTTTAATGTAGATCGATAGATTTTTACGTCCAAAACACAACAGTGAAAGAATTTTGGCGATAGCTCAAAAACTGAATTTTCTACGATTTTTTAAAGTTTGGATTTTCAAAATGTGTTTTGAGCCCGGCGATTTCGCGTGTGACGTCAGCCGGTCCGACCGCTCACCCGCGCTTTCTAAGCGTTTTCTGCATTTACGTTTCTATTTATATTTCTGAAAAATTGGGAGAAAAGTACCAATATTTTTATGTAATATTGTGCCTTTAAGTCCTAAGGACACGTTTAACGCTTCAGATAAACTTTTCAACCACCGACTGAAGAAGAAAGGTGTTCTAAGTTTGAGGCTTTTTTGTGTCTATGTGTCTGTACCTTTCAAGGCTCGTAGCTCCAAAAAATCACTCGTAATTTTTTTATAACTAGTCTTGAAATAGAAAGCAGATAAATCTGGCATAGTTCTAAGCCAAGTTTGGTAGAAATCGGTGCAGCGGTTTCCAAGTTATGAGGATGTTTATCAGCCCTCGACACGCATTTTGAAGGGTTCTCAGGCATATATTGATTGTAGTTTAAAACATTTGGTTCTTATACCAGTATAACGTGAGCTACTATTTCTTAGTGTTTCATTGATTTTGTATATCAGGTAAGACTGGTAATGAGCAAGATTGTGTTATCGACGTGATTAGCAATGTTTTTAACCCCCGACGCAAAAACGATGGGGTGGTAAAGTTTGACGTGTGTGTGTGTCAGTGCGTGTGTCTGTGCGTGTATGTGTGTGTGTGTCTGTCGAATGCGCGCGTTGGTGCGCGTGCGGATGCGGATGGTAGTAGTCTAAGTCACATTGTCTACTAGGGACGTGCCTAGTGAGACATTGTACTGTCAAGTACAATGCCTCACTAGGCACGTCCTTAGTAGACAATGTGACTCGCTAAGAAGAAGAAGAAGAAGAATGTGACTTACACTAGGACGTGCCTGCCTAGTGAGACATTGTACTGTCAAGTACAATGTCTCACTAGGCACGTCTTTAGTAGACAATGCCTACACATACATATAGTGCAATGCCTCACTAGGCACGTCCTTAGTTACGAAGGACATTGTACAGTAGGTACAATGCCTCACTAGGCACGTCCTTAAGCAATGCATTGCTAATGCCTCACTGAGCACGTCCTTCGTAACTAAGGACGTGCCTAGTGAGACATTGCACTATATGTATGTGTAGGCATTGTCTACTAAGGACGTGCCTAGTGAGGCATTGTACTTGTACAGTACAATGTCTCACTAGGCACGTCCTAGTGTAAGTCACATTCTTCTTCTTCTTAGCGAGTCACATTGTCTACTAAGGACGTGCCTAGTGAGGCATTGTACTTGTACAGTACAATGTCTCACTAGGCACGTCCTAGTGTAAGTCACATTCTTCTTCTTCTTAGCGAGTCACATTGTCATTGTCGTGTGACTTAGACTACTACCATCCGCATGTGCACGTCCTTAGTAGACAATGCCTCACTAGGCACGTCCTTAGTAGACAATGCCTCACTAGGCACGTCCTCAGTAGACAATGCTTCACTAGGCACGTCCTTAGTTTCTGAGGACGTGCCTAGTGAGACATTGTACTGTCAAGTACAATGCCTCACTAGGCACGTCCTTAGTAGACAATGTGACTCGCTAAGAAGAAGAAGAATGTGACTTACACTAGGACGTGCCTACTGTGCCTAGTGAGACATTGTACTGTCAAGTACAATGTCTCACTAGGCACGTCCTTAGTAGACAATGCCTACACATAAATACAGTGCAATGCCTCACTAGGCACGTCCTTAGTTACGAAGGACATTGTACAGTAGGTACAATGCCTCACTAGGCACGTCCTTAAGCAATGCATTGCTAATGCCTCACTAAGCACGTCCTTAGTAGACAATGCCTCACCAGGCACGTCCTCAGTAGACAATGCTTCACTAGGCGCGTCCTTAGTTTCTGAGGACGTGCCTAGTGAGACATTGTACTTGACAGTACAATGTCTCACTAGGCACGTCCTAGTGTAAGTCACATTCTTCTTCTTCTTAGCGAGTCACATTGTCTACTAAGGACGTGCCTAGTGAGGCATTGTACTTGACAGTACAATGTCTCACTAGGCACGTCCCTAGTAGACAATGTGACTTAGACTACTACCATCCGCGTCCGCACGCGCACCAACGCGCGCATTCGACAGACACACACACACATACACGCACAGACACACGCACTGACACACACACACGTCAAACTTTACCACCCCATCGTTTTTGCGTCGGGGGTTAAAAACATTGCTAATCACGTCGATAACACAATCTTGCTCATTACCAGTCTTACCTGATATACAAAATCAATGAAACACTAAGAAATAGTAGCTCACGTTATACTGGTATAAGAACCAAATGTTTCAAACTACAATCAATATATGCCTGAGAACCTTGGACGAATACACGGGACACGTAACTCGGACGATCTCGCCTTTACCCCCGCTCGCCACGTGTCAGCCTTTTTGCCTAACAAGCAAAATTGTTGCGTCAGTGTTGACACGACCACTACGTTGATTCTCAAGACAAGATAATGCAAAAAAATGACAAAATGCGCCGTATTATTTTGTAAAAACTACAGTGATCGCGTAACTAATATTTCTTTTCACCTGTGAGTACAATTTTATGCCGATAAAGTGGCTAATTTTACATAAAACTAATAAAATTGAATATAATTTTTGCTTATATGATGCCATATTAACGAGTACCCAATTTTTTCTGCAATGTAACTATATTTATGACTTACTGAAATGAGTCGGGTTTTACCGTTCTTTTTTCATTCGTTCAGTGTTCGTTCATTACAATTCTTTCAAATAGGGTTTGAAACTATCGATGAAAAATATCGATGTAAATGAACGAACGAATTTATTTTCACTCTTAGGTTTCCAACTAATCCATTAAAAAAAAAGAGAATGGGTGAAAGCAGTACGCAGAGAACAGGCATGGATTCCAAAAAAACATAGCAGTATATGTAGTATACATTTTGAACCAGAGTGCTACAACAAAAATTTAAAAAAAAGCAAAAGACTCTGGAAAGATGCTGTTCCTACATTACACTTGCCTGAATTTGTAAGTAGAGCTTGAAATGCCGTTATGCAATTTTCATATTCATCATCATCAACAGATTGTCAGGACAAGGTTTGTATGTATAAAAGAAAGTTTTAAAAAGTGAAATCGAAACTTTTTTTAAATCTCACAATATGGCGGTATGAAGTTCGCCGGGTCAGCTAGTTACTTATTGACCGAGCGAGCGAAGCGTCTCAGTTGCGAGATTGGCCAAAAATGCTTTTGTCCGGCTGTCTGTCTGTCTGTCAGTAATCGCCTACAGTTCTCATTTATCAACCGATTTGGACCAAAATCGGCACACAAGTTTCTTGATTTATTAAATTTTTTTTTGTCGCAATTTCGTGCACGTGGTTGGTGTTGATTCTTTAGAAGAACGACTGGTGGGTTTTTGCTTTTCTCCAATTAAATGCGGTTTGAATGTACAAATACTGCGTTTATTGACAAATTTAGAAAAATGTAAAAATTAAGGTGTGCACAGCACAAAGGGTCCGATTTATATTAATGTTGGTATTGATATTAATACGATTTGCTAAGTTTATCACAACCATTGTTAAAAATAGTGTCTTTAAATTGCTTCATCATTAAAAAAATAACTAGGCAAGGCGCAAGTAAATCTTACGCATGTAGTGTTACGAGTTAAGAAACCAAATCATTGTAAAGTAAAATTATAAAAATCCTTTCGTCGCCAGCTCCCAAAGTCTCAAATTACCGCAATACCAAACTTGAACATTCAGATTTGACAAACCTGAGCACATACTCCAGGGTCTGATGATAGGTAGCACTGATGAAGAGGATCTCTGAAGCTATTTTTAATTGTTGTAAAAGTGGCTTATGGTTACAATGACATGTCTATGTAAAATTATCAAGTAAAATGTTTAATGCCTAAGTTTATTTCCTTGTGATTTTCCATTATTATTATATCATCAACCCAGGCATCATCTTACCTTACTACAATTTCAAATTTAATAAAGTAGGTACCTACCTAATTCAACTCCTTCGTTTCCCGTCATTCATTCATTTTTATCGATACTATTTCATCGAATGCGTCAATCACTAGTGTCAATTTACAATAATTGTTAGACAGTGACAACGCTATATGCAGAACTAATGCAGCAATAGATTACTCCTCCCGAGCCCCGCAAAAAGTGGTCGACGGTGTTTTCATACTTTTTTCGAGCATGACGTGTCCCGTGTATTCGTCCAAGCTGAGAACCCTTCAAAATGCGTGTCCAGGGCTGATAAACATCCTCATAACTTGGAAACCGCTGCACCGATTTCTACCAAACTTGGCTTAGAACTATGCCAGATTTATCTGCTTTCCATTTCAAGAATAGTTATAAAAAAATTACGAGTGATTTTTTGGAGCTACGAGCCTTGAAAGGTACAGACACATAGACACAAAAAAGCCTCAAACTTAGAACACCTTTCTTCTTCAGTCGGTGGTTAAAAAGTTTATCTGAAGCGTTAAACGTGTCCTTAGGACTTAGAGGCACAATATTACATAAAAATATTGGTACTTTTCTCCCTATTTATCAGAAATATAAATAGAAACGTAAAGGCAGAAAACGCTTAAAACGCGCGGGTGAGCGATCGGACCTGGCTGACGTCACACGCGAAATCGCCGGGCTAAAAACAGATTTTGAAAATCCAAACTTTAAAAAATCGTAGAAAATTCAGTTTTTGAGCTATCGCCAAAATTCTTTCACAGTTGTCCTTACAATCTTCTAGACTTTTGATTTAAGCTATAAAAACAGGAAAAAATGCCTAACTCATCTTCCTCATTTGAATAATGATGTCAAAAATTCCAATGGCTTACACTTGCTACGATACGCCTAGCCTAGCCTCAGCTCTATGATTGGATTGTTGTGATACTTGGTTAGGATATTATGCTTTTAGCTTCTCGTGTACTCTATACTCTGCTTTGAGTAGAGTTTTATATAGTAGAGTTTCTTTTCTCTGGCTGGCAACACTGCTGTCAGAATTGAATGGAGGGAGGGAGAGGAGAAAATAAAATTGTTGTTTGTTCGTTCGGTTCGGCTTTGGGTGGTACCTCCTAGCCGCTTTTATAATTTTCGTAGTTTTCCCGAAATAGTCAGTGAAATTTACATTTGACTGAATACAAAATGATTTAGCGATTTTGCTATGTGATTTGTGTAGTGGAAGTACAGCCACTGTATGTAAAAAAGAGGTGCTTCCGCCATGACAATGAGACGCACCGTCGCGAACTATCCCGCCGTACTATCCGTGTATTTTGTGTTTATTGGATTGTTTCATCCAATTTCAGGTACGTTGTTAGCTTTTCTCTGTTATCGTAATGGAATATGTAATGGTTTAACTACTTCGGCTTTAGTAGAGCGGTTTCTAAGCACATTACATGAACTTGATTGTTACTATGATGTCTTGTCTGCGCATTTTGGAAGCGAATTTCCTCATTACTTTCCTCTATTCGGTAATGAACATAACCATTTATCCTGTTGATGTATCTAGATGAGCCATTTCAGGAATGCAATCAAACAGCCATAAAATGTCCACTTACATTTCCTCTCAACATTACTGCTATAGATAATATTGTCTCCCATTCCCAACTTAGTATAGTAGATATTTAACTTTGATAATATTGGTCCCAAGCTATAGCTATTCCAAGTTTAAACCCTTTTATATGGGGAGCTAAAAACCAAAAGTCATCACCCAATATGGTTTTTTTTCCATCAAGTCTGAAACATTGCTCAAGTTCACATGAGCATTATTTCAAAAACTGCTGTTGCTAGTACTGTAAAATTTTCCGCACAACAGTACATGCGCAATCCTTGTTGCACCTACCTTCAGAGGGACAAATATCCGTTGTACTGTACCATTTTATCTATTATATTTATATTTCATAATCTTGTTGGTTTTTATATCCAACAGAATGAAATGCTGTTTTAGAAAACTAAATGCTATGTTTTTTAAAATTACACTTACATGATAATGTACCTACTATACATAATATTATTTATCGTGTTTGTTCAGAAATATAGGTTAATAACTAAAAAAACATCAGAAAACAATGTTCTTTGTTGATTGTTATAATCAACTTCACGGGACACATACTACTTACTAATCTACAGTAGATTTGATATTGCACTGCATCCCATCTCTCTGAGAAATAAAGATTTAAGTCTCATGTTCCTATAATTGCATCGGCACCTTTATCTTTGAAACGTGAACACGATGTAAATACTAGTTTGTTGATAAAATTTAGTTGGCGATAGTAACAACAAACTCATACAAAAAAATCTACTACTACTAAAACTATGATAATTTCAGCAAAATTAAATCCTGAAATCCTAAATGCAACTAAATCAGGTAAAGAGGTTGGTGAAAGTGCCAGCGTCAGCTGTGAGGTTTACCCGGGTAATGCGACTATAACATGGCAGTTCCACGGGAATGTGGTGGATGCTACTGAAAAGTAAGTACTTTACTGCTCAAGCACTGATCTGGACTGAAGCATAGATTTTTTGACAGTTTTGTTTGAGAATCTCTTCTAAAGTCGTTACCGCTGACTCTAATGCCTTCAACAAATGCCTACGAACAAATAAAACAGTGCTTAAAAGATGTGACTAAAGGAAATGGCAATGACTTTAAAATAACATATAAAAATGTTTCAACACTGTGTAACATAGACATTTCAGCGAAAGCTGGTCATCTATATACCAATAAATAAATCCTATCCTACTAATATTATAAATGCGAAAGTTTAGATGTTTGAATGTTTGGATATTTGGATGTTTGTGTTTCAATTACGCCAAAACCACTAAACCAACTTGGATGAAACTTGGCATATATATAGTTCGTAACCTGGATTGACACATAGGCTACTTTTAATCTCGAATAATTAACAGGATCTACAGGATAAAATGAACGAAAAGGATTAGCAGCGCCAATTGGCAAGAGGATTTCATTGTCATGTCATGTCACGTCAGTTTGACAGGGCGTAGTACTACCTCTTTGGTCTAACAACTAGCGTTTGACATTCCAGTAGGTACGAGTTCGGTGTAATGAGGTGTAATGTCAAGTTTCTCAAAGTATCCGCTCGGTACACGCACAGATAATATAATGTACACGGAAACTGTAGACGCGTACGAAGTCGCGGGTAACTGCTAGTAAAATATAATGCTTGAGTAGAGTTTTTTTTTATCAACGTAACAATGTTACGTTTTTGTGTGTTGCCAAATAAAGGTTCTTCATATAATTTTAATTTCATTTCAATGTTAAAAATCAACAGAGTCATCGAAAAGCATAAGGATCTTGATGGAACAAGAATAAAAACCAAAATGTCTACTGTAACTATTCCATACGCAAACGCGAGTTACGCCGGGAACTACACTTGTATAGCGAGCTTTGAGGGTAACAATGAGACAAAGGATGTACTTCTGGATCTATACTTTCCAGCTAGTTTCATAAACGGATCGAAACCGTTGACCGCGGAGCTTGCTGAATCAGCCACTGTAGAAGCTTATTGTATTTTCGAAGGTTAGTTTATTTTAAAAGTTGTCTAGTTTAACTGATGAGTTATCGTTCCTTTTACTTGGTTTGAAATAGCTTGCCATTCGCATCGGCAGTCACTCTGGTCAGCACAGCCCAACGGATACTAAAACTTTCATTAATTCCAGCCTACAACATAACAAAGGTGCAATGGTACCAGAGACCAAATGAGAAAAATATTGTAGCAGTACCGAAAGAAACATCAGCTGAGCCGATCGAAGGTCACCCAAAGCTAGTTAAAAGCACCTACCCAGTCCGCACGCAAAGAGTCGAAGACAACGGGACTTACGTCTGTGAGATCCAAGATGGAGAGAAAACAGTGAGAGGACAGGTTGAAGTGTCGATATTAGCACGCCCAAAAGTCGTCATAGGTACTGCTCTAGGTATAAGCACCACGCAGATCTACCTTAACTGGACGGTCTACGCTTACAACTCTCCTATACGCAGATATGATCTCAAGATCTACAATAAGTCAAGTTCCGGTTACATCGTACACGGAGAATCGCCTAAGAACACTTCATATATCATCAACGGGTTACAGAAATCCACAAACTATACTATAAGAGTCGATGTCAAAACTGATTACAACTCCAGCGATACTGATAACACCCTGTCGAGAACGGTTTCCACCTTAGACTTTGATCCAGTATTCGTGCCGAACATATCGATCAATGGGTTCTCAGCCACGTCTGTGACTATAGGCTGGAAGAAGCCAGACAATAAAGTGGCTCCATTCATTCACTACTACATCTTAGAAGCTAAGAAGAAAGATGAGAATGTTTCGCGCAGGGCTTACCATTCGAGAGACGAAAATAACTTGCCGTACATGTTTGATAACTTGGAGCCTCACAGTACTTACGTTTTCAAGGTAAGCTCATTTTTAACCCCCGACGCAAAAACGACGGGGTGTTATAAGTTTTATATGGCTTTGTGTGTGTTAACTGTCTGAGGCATCGTAGCTCCCGAACGAATGAACCGATTTTGATTTTGTTTTCTTTTTTGTTTGAAAGGTGAATTAGTCGGGAGTGTTCTTAACTATGTTTGATAAAAATCGGTCCAAGATGGCCGCCGCCACGAAATGGCGGATTACATATTTTTTCACAACTCCCTTATTATCGGTGTCAAGTCGGGGGTTTTTTTATTTTTAATTTAATTACTTACCCCAGACGTAGGACGCGCTTGCGTTTTTTGAAACTGTTCACAATGCCGTTTCTATATGTATACCAACAAAAAAAAATATATACATGATATAGATCACGTGTAGAACCATTTTAAACTAGTATTAACCTTTTTGCAGGTCTGTGCAGGCAGTGACTACACAGGTCTTTGCGGCAACTGGTCCGATGAGATGGAAGCGGCCACGTCGGACGGAATGCCGACCAAACCAACCAACGTAAAGATTTTTTGTACAAGCACTTTCATGAATCTTACTTGGGGCCTGCCGGAGCGTCCGAATGCGGAGATCAAAGGATATACTGTGAGTCTACAACATAACAAACCGCTACAACATTATAGGATTGATATACATGACACTCTCCGACCCGCGCTATTTATGTCCTTCTATCCCACCCCCTTTGTTGGTCAATATGACACTCATCAATAATTTCTTCCCGCGCTATTTACACATCCCACACGACGATGTCGTCTGGTATATACAGTGCCGGAACATTAGTGAATTGTATGTTTTCAGATGGAGCTGACTGGTAACGCTACATTTAGAGATCGTACTGGGAAAGAGAAGCATGTCACGTGGGGCCCGCTGTCCAAGTTTACCGCTAATGATACTCAAATCGTTCGGTGAGACTTACTATTTATTTATACCAAAACATGCCATTTACTATAACTTTTTATTACAAAGAAAAGTGCTGTGCGATGTCTGCAAATATTTATTTTAAGTTTTGACTTGTAGGTTCGACGACCTGCAACCCAACACTAACTACACTGTGCGACTAACTGCAATGACGCGCACTAGACGTCGCGGGGAGGAAGCTGTTGAGTCGTGTCACACACTACCTGCGCCGCCTGACCACTTAGCTCGGCCTAGGTGGAGAAAGGTAACGTTATTCACAGGTTCGACAACTCACAACTTGGCCAGTTCTACAATCGAATGTTGACTAGCGTGCAGTGAGTGTAATCCTATGAGGATGTTTAGTGAGTGTTGGGTTGTATGTAAACCGTTACATACAACCCAACACTCACTCAACACATCTCATAGAATACTCGGCCTATAAGTTCTACAATCTAATGCTCACTACGGCCTATATACCTATAACAAAACATTCACTACACAATGATTCAAATAATAGTAGATGTGAAGCTCATTTTTCAGTCTAAAAACGAACGTTTTTGACCGACAATAAACTAAAAAAGAACCTAAAAAAATACTAAATATTTATTTTTAGATACTACAAGACGATAAATACATGTTAAAAATGTATTTACCAAGGATATCGGAACGAAATGGACCACTTTGCTGCTACAGGTAAACATACAAAACTTATCTTCTTTTTAACCCTATCGTATCGGGGTTTGTAATTTGGATCTACCCCAACGCTCTTAGGTAACATGTAAATGTAATGTTTCAGGGTGTACATGGTACGCTTGCTGCCGCACTCTGATTGGAAAAACCTACCGATGCCCAGAGACATCAAAGTTTTGAAACATAAAGATGCGCACGCGCAGCCACCGGTCTTAGGCGCCTATATCACTGATATATTCTCAAAGTAAGACTAGCATTATATAACTATATCACTGATATATTCTCAAAGTAAGACTAGCATTATATAACTATGTATGTTGATTACTCTGTTTTATCCTCGAATTCATACGATAGAGGTCAGTGATCTTCTGTCTGTGATCATGTTGTTTTTTTTTTGAGAAAGCTCTTCTGTTATTGTTTTACTTTTTAATTCATTAGTTTTGAAAGAAATTGATGCAATATTTCAATTTAAATCAATAAGTCGTGTCAAAGCACTTATATTTGACAAGCTGGAGTCCATACTCCTGGGTCTGATGATAACCAGCCACGGTGAAGAAGATCTACAACGTTCAGGGTAGAGAATTTTTAAGTTTTTGTAATTTATTTTCACAGTGATAACTTCCCATCAGATTCAGAACTAGTAATGGGGGATGAAAAGTCTTTATACAACAAGTCCGAGCCTACTTTCAACAACACCATCTGTGACCGCTGCTTGATGCCAAAGAAGCCAAATAGATTCGATCCTACTACTACTTCTACTACTACAACTACTACAACTTCTACTACGACTGAATATGATTATTTCACTGAAGACCCCATTGACTCTGTACTTGCAGACATCCCGGATATACGTATTGGACCGAAGGCAAGGCGCTCTTATGAGAAGTAAGTTTTATGTTGACAGGCGTCACAGCTCTAGTCTCCTTAGATTGGTATCCCACTAAAATTATAAATGCGAAAGTTTAGATGTTTGGATTCTTTGGATGTTAGTGTTTCAATCACGCTGTAGTTTTTATCCCGGAAGATCAACAGGATAAAACGGTACGCGGACGAAGTCGCGGGCCGAAGCTTGTTTATAATATTAGTGGGATTTCTCATTTCAGTGACTTTGCAAAATATCCAACAATGCAAGATCGACATTCGTCAGCGAATCAGTTGAGCGGCGATAGGGAATCTGTCGATCCGTTTGACGGACCATTGGACAACAACGCCAACTATACACTGTTTGTGGAACTTATCAGTAAGTACACTAACATGCATTACTGCACATTAAAAATTTAAAAAAACCTCCGACTTTGATACCCATATTGAGGGAGTTGTGAAACAAAATGTAATCCGCCATTTTGTGGTGGCGGCCATCTTGGACCGATTTTCATCAAACATAGCTAAGAACACTCCCGACTAATTCAACTTTCAAAGTCAAAGTCAAAATTTCTTTATTCAATAAAATCACAAGGATCATTTAGAATCGTCTTATATAACTAGGTGATTCTAGGTGCCAGTTCCACGTGACCAGAGCCAACAAGAACGGGCAACAAACTGCGGCCTAGTACCTAGCGTTTTGTTTGTATGAGCCTTATTACAAAGAAATATACTTTATTTTGAAATAAAACGTATATTCCACAGGTCAGATAAACGGTGAGCCGGCTATGTATAGCGACTATGTGAACGTGTTAATGCCAGCGCCGACGCCGCCGGTGGCGCAGCCCACTAGCGCCATTGAAATCGCACTTCAGGTAAAATACCACTGCTTGCCACTTGTTTAAGCAACAAACATTTGTGCGTGGAAAACATAGATGTTTGTTCTATGTCTGGGTGTTACTATATATTATAAGTATGTATTTACAAAAAAAAGTATATAAGCATTCTATCGGCCATCTGGTTCCCATATTACAAGCATTGTTTAGTTTGGGACTAGAGGGTGTTGTGTGAAATGTCCCTGAATATTTATTTATTATTATTTATTTATTTATTAAATACTTTGAGCCAGGCATGGCGTTTGCGCTGAAGCCACGGAGCCGGCGCGTGCGCAGGAGGGCAACACCTGACTTCCCACGACTCGAGCGCATAATTGTATCTAATGAAATTATAGTCAAAGGTTCCTTTATACCTGTTTATTTATTTTGGAACACATATCTACAACACCACTTAAATTAGATATAGATATGTATCCTACTAATATTATAAATGCGAAAATTTAGATGTTTAGATGTTTGTGTTTCAATCACGTCTAAACTACTGAACCAACTTGGATAAAACTTGGCATATATATAGTTCGTAACCTGGATTGACATATAGGCTACTTTTTATCCCGAATAATTAACAGGATCTACAGGATAAAATGAACGAAAAGGATTAGCAGCGCCAATTGGCAAGAGGATTTCATTGTCATGTCTTGTCACGTCAGTTTGACAGGGCGTAGTACTACCTCTTTGGTCTAATGACTAGCGTTTGACATTCCAGTACGAGTTCCGTGTAATGAGGTGTAATGTCAAGTTTCTCAAAGTATCCGCTCGGTACACGCACAGATTATATAATGTACACGGAAACTGTAGACGCGTACGAAGTCGCGGGTAACTGCTAATTCACTATACACACAAAAAGTAGTACACAAGTAATTAAATTAAAAATTTAAAGAAACCCCCGAATCTTGGACCGATATTCATCAAACATAGCTAAGAACACTCCCGACTAATTCACCTTTTAAACAAAAAAAAAATCAAAATTGGTTCATCCGTTCGGGAGCTACGTTGCCTCAGACACACACGCACACACACGTCAAACTTATAACACCCCGTCGTTTTTGCGTCGTTGGTTAAAAACAGACACTAATGAAGAATTACTTATCCTACTAATATTATAAATGCGAAAGTTTAGATGTTTGGATGTTTAGATGTTTGGATGTTTGTGTTTCAATCACGTCAAAACTAATGAACCAACTTGCATGAATCTTGGCATATATATAGTTCGTAACCTGGATTGACATATAGGCTACTTTTTATCCCGAATAATTAACAGGATCTACAGGATAAAATGAACGAAAAGGACAAACAGCGCCAATTGGCAAGAGGTTTTCATTGTCATGTCATGTCACGTCAGTTTGACAGGGCGTAATAAGAGTTACGAGTTCGGTGTAATAAGGTGTAATGTCAAGTGTCTCAAAGAAGTATCCGCTCGGTACACGCACAGATAATATAATGTACACGGAAACTGTAGACGCGTACGAAGTCGCGGGTAACTGCTAGTTACTTAATATACATCAAATAAACAGGTGGCAATCTCGTTTGTGTGCTAGAACAACAAAATGGCATCGACTCGGCATATTGCGTAGCCACTGGAAAAACTTCGATTCCTATCGAATCGTGTCAGGTTTTGTGAAATGTCTAAGAGTATCTATAAATATCTAAGTAACGTGTTTCAGGCGACCTGCGCTGTAGCAGCTTTGGTGCTACTCCTCATGATCCTGTTCTGCATCAGGCAAACAAGGAAATCTCGTAAGATGCCTCCTCACGCCCCGCTGGAGATGGGCTCGCTACAAGCTGCCATCAGGTAACTGATACCCTGAGGCTACTCCTCATGACGAGGAAATCTCCCATCTTGCTACAAGCATCTGTAGCGCTCGTGGCTAGGCTTGCTTATTCAATCTTCATCGATTATTATTTGGATGGGTGACCGCTAGTGGCATTTACATCTGAGCGTTTCCGTGCTTGTCGGAAAAGTTATATAGTTATGTTTTATTAACCGACTTCAAAAAAAGAGGAAGTTCTCAACTCTGTTGTATTTTATTTTTATTTTTTTAATTGAACATTGTCATGAACCGATCATTTGAAAAATTCTTATTTTATCTGAAAGGATGTACTTCCAGGTTGATCCCATTCAATTATCATCAAAATGGTCCATTAGTTTGGCTTATAAATAAAAGTAACTGAAAAAATATGCCATCCTCGTGCACGAAATTGCGTGTTTTGCTTTTCTGTGACTTTTTAGTGATGTTTACGGTCACTAGAACATTCCCAATGAACTGCCATCATCATAATCTGATGATGAAGCCGGTAGTCGAATTGAAGTCGGTTTTTCTAATGTATAAATGATTTGTAGGCACATGTTGGGCTTTCCTCAACACACGCCGACAGCACCCCCCGACATGGCTCCCATTCCTAAAGAAGGTCTTGCAGCCGCCTACGCCAAGAGACAGGCTGATTCTGACTACGAGTTCCAGAAGGAGTTTGAGGTAATTATCCATCCTGAAGTTAAGATCATATCGAAATTTGTTGAAATCAAATCAAATCGCTTATTTGCTAGAAATATGGTTTTTACAGATGTTTTACTTTTAATGGTAGGTAGAGAAGTGTCACATACTTCGCCAATAAAAAAAAATACACATGTCATGAAATCCGTGTGCGTGGAATGTGCGTGGAAAACATAGATGTTTGTTCTATGGCTGGGTGTTACCATCCTACTATAAATATTATAGTTGTTACATTGTAGGTAGTTATCACATGAACCCTGTTCAGGGGTATTGCAACAGGAAAGTAGGCAGACCGAGGTTTTATTCACGTCAATTCATTAATTCAGTCAATTTCTTGTGTTAATTCAGTATTATTATTATATTCGTACATTTTGTCATTCATATAATCATTTAATTCATAATAACATTGTTTTAAGAGGAACGTTTTTAGTAATTTTATAAATAGGGTATTAGATTGGTATAATGACAGGTAGAGTAGTGACACACACTTCGCCAATAAAAAAAATACACATATCATGAAATCCTACTAATATTATTAATGCGAACGTTTGTAAGTATGGATGTTTGTTTCTCTTTCACGCAAAAACTACTGGTCCGGTTTGGCTGAAACTTGGAATACTATAGTTCGTAGCCTGGATTAACAAATAGGCTACTTTTTATTCCGTAATATCAACAGGATACTACGGGACGCGGACGAAGTCGCGGGCGGAAACTATAGTCAAATATAAAAAGTTATTTGTCTTTTTAACCCCTGACCGAAACACTGAACGGAAATAAGATTGACGGCGTTGTGTGTCTGTCTGTTCGTTTTGTCTGTCCCTTGTAACTCGAAAAGTAGGGAATATGAATGAATATTCATATATACGAATATTATATGAATTATATTTGGTTATGAATGTTTTTTTTTTGTAAGAAAGGTGTTTTATCTAGGATAGTTCTTTGCCGTGTTTGATGAAAATTGGTAAAGCCGTTTTTTTGAGAATATTCATCAGTTCAATGATTACACCCAGTATTGCATAAATTGTCTGAAAAAAAATCCATACCGTAACATTGTCCATACTCCCAAGTTGTTGCAGATGCTGCCAGAATGCTTCTCGGATCGCACCACGCACGCTTCGGAAGCGCGTGAAAACCAGCCTAAGAACCGCTACCCAGACATCAAAGCATACGATCAGACGCGAGTGAAACTAACACAAATAGACGGCATTGCAGGATCAGATTATATCAACGCTAATTACGTCATGGGTTATCAGGTATGATAACAAAATAAAAATCACAGGGGCCTTATTCTCACTTCAGCAGAGATTTTACTCTAATAGAAATGACGTCAAAATAACGTTGAAAACTCCTGTCACTAGTGGATGAAACCAGTTTTCGAACGAGATTTGACGTCATCCCTGTTAGAGAAATCTCTGCCGAACTTTGTATAAGGACCCTGGTTTATCACAAAAATCAAAATGTTAATTCACAACAAAAAAATTAATGTGTTAAACCAAAAGGACCACTTCTAACCGTTACAAAACAGTTGTGAATCTAGGCGCTACGTGTATACTCTGTATTTGATATCCAATTTTCATCTTGGATAAAGTTATACACAAACAAAATTACGACTAATACAGTATTTATAATACTTACAAAATACACGTGAAACAGTTGAGCTATCTACAAACCGTTGCAAACGATTTATAGATAGAATTCATTTAAATATTCTATGCC
Source organism: Gandaritis pyraliata (assembly GCA_947859175.1). NCBI lineage: Eukaryota > Metazoa > Arthropoda > Insecta > Lepidoptera > Geometridae > Gandaritis > Gandaritis pyraliata. The sequence goes on along the minus strand of OX401875.1, from coordinate 2,302,779 downwards.
ACTTAAAAAAACTAGATTTGCAATAAATAATGCTGCAAAACAAACGCAAATACCCTACTTGCTTAGAAGACAACTTTCTGGCTGTGTCTGTAGCTTGGTTTGTCTAACTGTGTCTGTCTGTCTGTCCCTCTGCTTTCTAAGGACCCTTCGGACCCTAATAAGGTATCACATGCTTTGCTTTAGATGTGTGCATGTAAGTAGCATCTGTGTGACATTTTACGGTGCGTTATGAATTCAGTCGTAGGGACATAAGAAAGAAAAAAAGAAAAAGTTTATTTCGTGTCACTAAATAATTACAATATAAGTTGGCTTAATATTAAATTGACTACGTGACTACAAAAACGGTCATATAACTTTAAATTGAGTTTTAGGGCCGTTTGCCTAACTGTGGCATAAAAAAAAAACAATTTGAACCAATCTTAAATCATGATACACCTTAAAATTATGATGTTATATAAAAATCCATTCAGAAAGCTATCAAACAACGCTATGTTGCTACTTAAATATTCATAGCGCAAATAATAAAAATACAAGTAAATTACTAATCAAAATCTAACATTTATTCATGCAGAAATGGGTTTTACCCTGATCAAATTATCAAATGTGTAAGGTACACATTTGATGTGCTTTTGACGCCAAACTAATTTCAATCTTACCCCATAACTACAGAATCGAAAATAGTCCCTCTACTCCGAAAAACGAGTAACGAAGATTCGGTAGTGAAGTTTGTCTTACACTGCGCAGCCGCCTTGTGCGATAACGCAGGCTCTTGCGAAGCGACAGCGCAACTGTGCAGTGTAAAAAAAACTTAACTACCGAGTCATTATTCTAAGCAGATATCCAGTTCTATTGTGAGTTCAACCTAATTGCAACCTTACGCCATCCACACAGGATAGAAAACAGTTCATCTGCGCGCAAGGCCCGACCGACACAACAGTGAACGACTTTTGGCGAATGATATGGGAGCATGGACTGGAACTGATCGTGATGCTGACCAACCTTGAGGAGTACTCCAAAGTGAAGTGCTCCAAGTACTGGCCTGATGAAGTGAGGGGCTCCAAAGCGTTTGGGGGGTTGACTGTTCATCATGTTACTGAGAAACGGTGAGCTGTTCTTATACTCTTTTGTTTTTACTATTTTTATTAACAGGCGTCACAGCTCAGTCGGTATAGCTCTGCCTTCCGTGCTGTGGGTCGTGGGTTTGATCCCCACTGAGAACAAACATTAGTGTGTGGCAAATTATGATGTTTGTTCTATATCTGGGAGTTACTATGTATTATAATGTATGTATTTACAGTAAAAAGTTGTTCTATCAGCAATCTAGAGCCCACAGTATTATGCTTTGCTTAGTTTGGGGACTAGAAGACGTTGTGTGAAATGTCCATGAATGTTTATTATCTCACTCGCAGAACTAAACATAAGTATAAGAAATACATACAAGTATTCTATCAGCAATTTAGTACCCATATCACAAGCTTTGCTTAGTTTGAAACTAGAGGGCGTTGTGTGAAATGTCCATGAATATTTATTTATAAGTATATTTTTTTCAGATATTCTGACTATATTGTTAGAGAACTGAAGATCACAAAACAACCATTGAATTCTGAAGGACAGCCTATAGTTGAAGGGAATGGAATCGCTAAAAGGAACGGAGGTATGAATTATTTCAAACTAGCTACTGCCCCCGACTTCGTCCTCGTCCCGTTTTTCCCTGCCTTGTAGATGTTGATTTTTCGGAATACCTATACAGAGTCAAAAATCTTTTATTTACAAGTAAAATCACAAGGATCATTTAGAATCGTCTGAAATAACTAGGTGATTCTAGGTGCCAGTTCCACGCGACTTATGCTCAGAGGGGCGAGTACGAGTTGACAATGTAAAAACCGGTGTCAAACGTCTGACGCCGAGCACACCGGTGTGCGCTGCTTGGTATGGAAACACTGAGCGAATTTTTTAGAAGCTTGGTCTCGTCAAGCTTCCGCCCCTCGCAATCGCCCCTCTGTTCAGCAGAAATTTTACTCTAGACGAGTTATCGATCGAGATATGACGTCATCCCTCTTAAAGTAAAATCTCTTCCGAAGAGCACAAGGCCCCGGAGCCTAGAAGAACGGGCAAGATACTACCACCTGGTTCCTAGTGTTTTTTATATGATACTTGGTACGTTCGCAGATTGCAAGGAAGCATCAGAAGACAGTGTGCCGACATCCCCGCGCGAGGTCAAAGACCCCGAGACTAGAACAGTCAAACAGTACCATTTCCTGATGTGGAAGGATTTTGCAGCGCCGGAGCATGCGTACTCCATTCTCAAGTTCATCAAGGTACATCATTCGTTCATTTCATTCATGTTTGCTGTTACAGCTGATTTGGTAATAAATAAAAATAATGTATAGTAGGGTGTAGAATTACATTGCGCGGCAATGTGGCAGCGATCTGCTGTCGAGTAGTCGTCGCCGCGTAGTGTAACTCTCTGCATAACTTTATATAGTGCGTTCTATTTATTCCATGTTTCACCATCAAACTGATATCATCATTTTCCTGCCTTTATCCCGCGCTAGGTCACTCACTCCTCTCCTAACATGCGTATCTTTCACACGATTCAATCCTTCTAATATTATAAATGCGAAAGTTTAGATGTTTGGATGTTTGTGTTTCAATCACGTCAAAACCACTAAACCAACTTGGATGAAACTTGGCATATATATAGTTCGTAACCTGGATTGACACATAGGCTACTTTTTATCCCGAATAATTAACAGGATCTACAGGATAAAATGAACGAAAAGGATTAGCAGCGCCAATTGACAAGAGGATTTCATTGTCATGTCATGTCACGTCAGTTTGACAGGGCGTAGTACTACCTCTTTGGTCTAACGACTAGCGTTTGACATTCCAGTACGAGTTCGGTGTAATGAGGTCTAATGTCAAGTTTCACATAGTATCCGCTCGGTACACGCACAGATAATATAATGTACACGGAAACTGTAGACGCGTACGAAGTCGCGGGTAACTGCTAGTAACTTAATAAATTAATGAACAATGCTAAACTGATTTACGTTGAATGGCAGAGGGTCAACGAAGCGTGGTCGGGCATGCTGAACCGCGCGTGTGTGGTGCACTGCTCGGCCGGCGTGGGCCGCACCGGCACGCTGGTGGCGCTGGACTGTCTGCTGCAGCAGCTCAAGGAGCTGGGCCATGCCGCCGTCTTCAACACAGTCGCCGAACTCAGGCGGGAACGGAACTTCCTAGTCCAATCACTGGTGAGACTCTTACAGGTGGAAGGTGCCACCTTACGGGACCTGTGGGCCTGGGCTGCGCACGCGACATATTTTGTCAAAACCTAGACATTATAAATAAATAAATAAATATTCATGGACATTTCACACGACGCCCTCTAGTCCCAAACTAAGCAAAGCTTGTAATATGGGAACTAGATGCTGATAGAATACTTATATACTTTTTTTTGTAAATACATACTTATAATACATATTAACACCCAGACATAGAACAAACATCTATGTTTTGCCACACACAAATGTTTGTTCTTGGTGGGGATCGAACCCACGACCCACAGCACGGAAGGCAGATCCATTACCGACTGAGCTGTGACGCCTGTCATTATGCACTAATCACGCTGTAACTACTGCTCCGATTTGGATGAAACTTGGAATACATACAGTTCGTAGCCTAGATTAACACATAGGCTCCTTTTTATCCCGGAAAATCAACAATGAAACGAGACGCGGACGAAGTCGCGGGCTGAAGCTAGAGTGTCTAATAATGGGGGCGATTCTAGACCGATAGACATTTTATCACGATAGATATATATCCCAAGAACTGTCAAAACTCCATAGTTTTTGACAGCTTTTGGGGGATATATCTATCGTGATAAAAAAGTCTATCGGTCTAGAATCACCCCCAATGATAGTTATGATCTCTGTGTTATAAGATTGTTTTTTCCACAGAAACAATACGTATTTGTATATCGCGCGTTAGTAGAATACGCTCATTTTGAAGATACGGAAATACCAGCACACCGTCTCAAGAGCAGCGTCGACCTTCTTCGAAGCACGCCGCAGCAGACCTCCTCCTGCCTTATGGAGCTTGAGTTTGAGGTATGTAGACTGACCCACACATACATCTTTACATTTTATGTTTTGACTTGCATCGCCCTGTGATACCCCAAAAAAACTATTTCAGGGGCGCGGGACTATATAGTTCGCAAAACATAAATAAATATTCAGAGACATTTCACACAACGCCCTCTAGTCCTAAACTAAGCAAAGCTTGTACTTATAGGAACTTAGTTATTTTGAGCATGGGTTGTAACTGAAAATATTAATACGTTGTCGATGCACTTACCAAAGGATTCTCTCTTAAAAATGTACTAAGGTGCTATATCGAGGTATAACTCTTTATTTTACAGAAAATCTTAAGTAGTACAATACCGGAACCGATAAAATCGTGCGCGGCGGGCGCCGCCGAAGAATTGCGGCCGAAAAACCGCAGCTTAGACATCTTGCCGTACGACAGAAACCGCGTCATACTAGCGCCTATACCGGGCCGGGACTACTCCACTTACATCAACGCGTCATTCATAGAAGGTACGTCAAAGTTGGAGCTAAGGATCCCTACACAAGATGCGGTGTGACGAACTATCACATATATTTTTTACTAGTAGTTACCCGCGACTTCGTACGCGTCTACAGTTTTCGTGTACATTATATTATCTGTGGAATGTACTGGAATGTCAAACGTTAGTCGTTAGACCAAAGAGGTAGTACTACGCCCTGTCCAACTGACGTGACATGACATGACAATGAAATCCTCTTGCCAATTGGCGCTGCTAATCCTTTTCGTTCATTTTATCCTGTAGATCCTGTTAATTATTCGAGATAAAAAGTAGCCTATGTGTCAATCCACGTTACGAACTTAAGCATTAAGCATTATAGTTTATTTCACAGAACGGCACGTAAGTATACTTCAAACACAAAGTAATAACTATATATATGCCAAGTTTCATCCAAGTTGGTTCAGTAGTTTAGACGCGATTGAAACACAAACATCTAAACTTTCGCATTTATAATAAATATTATTATAATTTATAATTTATTTATAATTTATAAAAAATAGGATATTGTGATAAAAAAAAATTTGCGATAGTTCGTCGCATCAAACGTAAGGAAATGTTTGACCACTACCTCATCTGATGTTAAGTGATGATGCGGTGATGAAATGTTTATATGTGTAAATAAAATGTAAATGCGTTTTTTTAAAACGTCCCGAATCTAAATAGATTTAAGTTAATGTTCTGTCACAATTATTTTAGAAGTGTAATTTTAATTTTGGAATTTATATTATTATATTGTTATTAATGTTGTTGCAATCAATAGCAACAGGAAATGAAGTAGGAAAAAAAAAAGTTTCGAATCTAATTGAAATATATTCAACTTTTTTTCAGCTTACGACAATACAGAAGGGTTTATAATAACGCAGGACCCGATGCCGAGCACAATAATGGATTTTTGGAGAATGGTGTCTGAACACAACATTACCACTATTGTTATGTTAAGTGAGGTGAGATATACGCATTTATTCAATGAAATGGCATAACTCTAGAAAAACAGACAAGTTTATTCCTTGGTTCCTAATAACTAATCCTAATAAATAAATAATGACAGGCATCACAGCTCAGTCGGTATTAGCTCTGCCTTCCGTGCTGTGGGTCGTGGGTTCGATCCCCACTGAGAACAAACATTTGTGTGTAACAAACATAGATGTTTGTTCTATGTCTGGGTGTTACTATGTATTATAAGTATGTATTTACAAAAAAAAAAAGTATATAAGTATTCTATCAGCATCTAGTTCCCATATTACAAGCTATGCTTAGTTTGGGACTAGAGAGCGTCGTGTGAAATGTCCGTGAATATTTATTATTTATTTATTTATTTAATCCTTATGAGCACCGGTAGTCGTGGGTTCAAACCCGGTCGTGCACCAATATATTTTCTAGTTGGAAACTTTATTTGCGCAATTCCAGTGCTCTCAAACGGTGGAGGAAACCCATGGCTTAGTCAGCTCCGCACGTATTGACCTTGTCTTTACTGTGGTTAAGGCCGACTAGGCTGAGACGATGGTAGAACTGTTGGGCAGGCCATCTAAAAAAAAACTATATCTCTGTTTTAACTATTGTTTAAAAACTTTAATATTTTAGCTGGGAGACAACAAATGCCCTAGGTACTGGGACGACGGAACAGCGCAGTACGAACATATTTCAGTGCAGTATGAGGAGAGCGAGTCCTGTCCGTACTACACGCGGCGTCAGTTCAGGGTTGTCAATAACAAGGTAAAACCGCATTATGTTTGCTACTATTTTCAACCCCCTACTGTACAGGGTAAGGTAATATGATATGTTTCAGGATGTGGTGTATATGTTTTTTTGTAACCTCGTAATTCCGATTTTGATGCAACTTTCTAAGGAAGCTGAAAGTCGCTCAGCGAGCTATGTGGAGAGAGCTATGCTGGCAGACAGTGGATGAGAAGACCTGGAGAGCGAGCTCAATGGCGTGTCTTGGGGGAGACTACGTCCAGCAGTGGACCGATATAGGTTGATGATGATGCCTTCATCATCATCATCCCAGCCCGACCCAGCTTCCTTAAGCTGGGTTGACCTAGAACTTTTCTTAGCTATGTAGAAATCAGTGCATTTGTTTCCAATTTATGAAGATATTCGTCACGGCAAAGATAAGTCTTTATTTATTCCCAATAGATATGTACAACGTATGGTTTATGATTTGATCATGATCAGTAATGATGAAGAGGATCTATGTAGATTTTTGGGGATGTTTTTACATTTTTGATAATCAGTGGAATAGACAAAAGAATGGGACGTTTGATTTGCTTCATCTTTAGTAAGGAACGTCTAGGATGCTCATGCTAAAAGTGGTGGGTTCATGTGTATTGTTTCAGAGCGGATGCACATCATGCGTGCGCCAGTTGCAATACCAAGGGTGGCCCACCGCGCCCGGACACGTGCCCGAAGTTACACGAGGACTGGCAGAGTTAGCCGACTGTGCCGCGCCGCGAGCCGGCGCCATGCTCGTGCACTGCCAGTGAGTACTGTCTGTCTCACACTTGCGACTCGTGCCGTCTCTGTCTGTCTCACTGACAGTTGAATCAGTTCTATTCATGGAGGTAGGAAACATAAACATGGCGGGTTCCCATTCTACTACACTTAAATCGACATATAAGCCGTCAAATATTATTTTGTTTCTTTTTAACCAAACAAATACTGAATGTATTGAAAGAGATAGACAATATGTTGTCCCTTCTGATTTTTTTTGTGACATCATGATTTATGTTTGCGTGGCCAGCGCCGCCATATTATGTTCCGTAGTATGTACGCTTTTTTTGTTGGTGGGGCATATCCATTAGTTTCTGGATCAGAGGTTCTATTCTAGCTACTTCGTTACTAAACGCAACTTTCGTTTCAGTCTTGGCACGGAACGTTCTGCATTGTTCGTAGCGCTGTGCATTCTCATCTGCCAACTACGAACCGAACGGCGAGTCGACGTGTGCTGTGTGGCGAGGAAAGTGCGATCACAACGTGTTAAAACTATCAACACATTTGTAAGTATACTACTGAACGACAGTAGCATAATTTAATGTTTTTCCACCCGTGTTAGAGGGAAAAGGGAACCCGAGGGAAAAAACACAGTAAAAAAATTCTAAGATATCATGATTTATTTCAGTTGCAATACGAATTCCTACATCGTGCTATTCTCAACTACGCGGAACTCCACAATCTATTGGAAGACAGTTAAACGCCACCCGTTACGGGTATGTACCAGAAATAACATTCTAAAAGTACATTATAGTACTGAGTGTCAGAATCAAGAACACTGAAATACTGAACGGTACTTTAGTACGTACTTTTAGTACAGTCAACATTGGGTGATGATGATTTTTACTCGTAAAACATTTTGAAACTTGAGTAAATATAAATTTTCAGTTTCTTTTTTCCACTACGATTGAGTATAAACTCTTAATTAGAAGTAACGTTATGAAAAAATAACATTGTAAACTGAAAATGTTATTGTTATCAACATCTGATGCTGACTGTACAAGATAGCATTCGGGTATATTTGAGGCACTGAATTAAGCAATTTTTTTTTATTTGACTGATATTAACTTTAGTAAGGAATCTGTTTTGGTTAATTTATTTTTTTCTAAGATTGGCTATATTTTTTTGATACGTAAAGATAAAAATATTATTAGCAGCGGTATAGTTAGCCACATGTTCAAAAATAAAATATATTTCAGTAAATTATGAACAAAAAAAAAACAACTCAAATTGAATAATCAGAAGCGGTTTTATTACTAGGTCTAAGTACTGATGAAAACAAAACTTTCAAAAAGTATTTTTGAAGATCATAAATTGTTTAGCATCAACTTATATCGCTGACTGTTTTTGCTAAAAAACTTAAAAACTAATACAATTTGCCCTTATAAGCTCAGTTAATTTGATTTGCCAAAAATCAGTATTTCAGTGAGCAATAATAATATAATAATAATATATTTTCTACTCGAGAAAAAAATTAAACAATATCCCAACTTTTATACATATAGCTTGTAGGCATAACTTTATGTATTCTGAAGTTTTATACCAGTAATCATAATTTTCTAAGATACAATAAAACTTGTTTCGCACACAACCAGAATACCGTGAGGAGAAACAAAATGGCGTCTCAAATCATCTTTATTATAATCAGCTGATAACATTTTGTTAGTTAGGCATATTCCCTTTGAGGAACTAACTTAAAACGTCTCTTAAATAACATGACTTCAAGAAGTGAAATAAAAAGGTGACATTTCACGCTCTATTCTATATCTGTCACTATTGTGTGCTCCATATTGATAATTTTATATTTAGCAGCGTTTTATACTTTCGTCTCTTTCTATCCTTTGAGATAAAAAAAGAGAACGCTGTATCGGAATTATGAATAAGGAGATTCGTTATTTTATATTAGGAGACTCATTGACATTTATGTTATAATGTACAAATATTATGTAACTTATGTTTTCAAACGTAGGCTAGGCTTGTATTAAATAAATCCGCTTTCGCTTCACGAATCGCTTTTACAACTTACAATGTTTTGTACCCAATTGCTATAATTTATTTGTACACAAGAATATGGTGAATTTAAAATAATATTTGGAAAATCTGTTAAAAATCGTTTGACCGATGACGACCTTTGTAAAGCAGTGTACTATTCGGCAAAGACACATGAGGTGTGGGTTCAATTTCCGCAGCGGGGCTAGTTTCCACTATCTGTAAATACAGGGTGTCCCGGAACAAGTAAGTTCTGAACAGATTGATTCGGACCATAAAAATTAATGGATTTCTAATGTTGAGTTTTATTTTTGCATATTTTACTTTTTATTTCTTTAATAAATACCAGATTACAATTGATAACCCTAATTTGTCAATAAGTACGTTCCTATCATTTTTTTTTTACATTTGATACACCGTCTTTTGACTTCTATCTGATGGAAAGTGACAATAAAGCCGATGATGGAGCAAGTCGGTCTAAAAAATACCTATTCACTCTTGCCTTGAAGAGATCCAGATTTTAGTGATCAAATGTTCCTCATTTTTCTTATTACAATACGCAATTTGATCGCTTTCAGCAATAAGGCCGCCCATTGTACCTATTATAAGTTAATTTTTATGTTTTGTATGTCACCTAAATTTTTTGTGTGTACAATAAAGTATTATCTATCTATCTTTGCAAAAATGTGCTACAAACTTTGCTGCACATTTCATCAATGAAAATCATTGAATTCACCAAAGCAATCGATCATTTATTGTTCCCGTGTACTCGCCTCCCTTCGGGATAACTTGCTAGTTTCGGGGTCAATACACCCAGTATTGGTTACTAGTCTGGAATGATGTTGTGGTACCATACCACAGTTTCTGATGTCCTCAGGGAAATCTAGCTATAGTTGTTGATTTTTTATATTTTCCTTATAAAGTAATTTTAAATTCACCATTGCACTGACAGCCCTAGTTGTAGATCTGCCTGTATTTAAGTTTAATTTTAGATAGTTTGGTATATTAGTACAATACCGAACTGTAACAATGTCCAAAGATATGAATAGAAGTAATATCATGTAAAAAATAAATTCTACATATTTATTTTGATAACAAAAAGAGGCCATATTTTATTGCATTTCGAAACTTTTGTTATAAGTTATTTATGATATATCAGAGAATATGATTGGATTTAAAATTGGGTTTTGAGAAAACCATCTAAAAATAAGGCCAAATGATGTTATACCCCTATGTAAGCACAAATTTTTGAATGCATAGAATAATGTAAATACTCCGGATTTTTGTAACATTTTTTGTTATTCATACATCTTTTTACTGTATGAATGAGCTCGTATTTCAGAATTAAACTCACTTTGACTCTACTCAAGCGTAGATTTTTTGACAGATTTTCATTGATATCTGTTACAAAAACAATGCAGTTAAGTACCGATTCATATTTGAGTTTTTTTTTTAAATACAGGTCTCTAAACTCAACCATAATAATCCATCTATGTGGCCCGTTTCCTTTAGCATTTAGCTAGTTGGAGAACTAAATACAAGTGCAACTTTGTAATTTCAATGTTTTCAGCAGTAAAAATCTGTGTGAAAATAATTTAACTCAATGTGCTTCAATAGCTCTTTGTGTGAATTTTTGATGTATTTACCATTTGTTTTATATTGGATTTATTTTTTAAGAGACCAAATATTATGGTCTAACGTGCGACTGTTTAAACTATGTACCTAGTTAGTAAGCCTATGTAAAGTATAGATTTTGTATGAGCTAAATCGAAATATACACTGTGGTGTGCATGGAGAGAATGATATGCATAGTTGTGGTGGTAATATTTGTTTTTCTGTATATAAAAATTAAATACAACAAAAAAGTAGAAAAATAGCATAATTTTGCACAAAAACGTGACGTCAAAACTCAATATTTTTGTTTAAAAACACCACAACTCTAGCAAATTAATTGAAATGTAGGTATTCTTAAATATCGTCCAGCTATTTCTAGGGTTGTATCGCTACAGAAAATTTTATCGATGTCGATCAGCATGTCGATTAAAGTTGAGTTACGTACACCCGACTAACGGTTACTACAAACATATCTTTTTTAGAGATGTACATAGCTATCTTAGCATCAATTTTTACATAACCTTCATAGTTTGGTTTTAGTGTTGTCTATATTGGTATCGATATCGATGAACTTTCATTGTTGACCCTAGAAATAGTCCAGGTAGAGAAATCTATCTAAATATTACTTGGATTATACTCTCTAAACCAACAGCTTAGAGAATATTTTCCGATAATTTGGCTAAAACTATGATGGAAATAGAGACTTGCATGATTTCCAAATTTGTTTTAAATCTAATATAATTTTAAAATGTTTCCGAAAACTCTTCCTAAAAGTTTTCCAGCCAACTCACCGTTTAGTGATCTCTTTGAGAATGTGTTCATATTTTTTCTATCGAAATCAATGCAAGTCCCTGGGAGTGACTGAAAAGAGTGTTTTAGCTTTTTTATATTAAAAAAATCTTTGTAGGAATGTTGATTTTTTTATAAACTGAAAATTAGATAGTAAGATTTAGGCTAGCAATTATCAGAGAGCAAAAAAATGGCGTCAAGTTATCAGCATCCTCTGTAGATTAATTAGTTACAAAATACTCTTAGAAATAAATATCAAAGATCTGAGTACAATAAACCTTTTGAATCCTTTCTTAACTAGCGTTGTCTTGACGCCATTTTACAATCTCTATGTTGAAGTGCAAATGAATACTAAAACGATGCTCAGACCGCTTCGAGACATGTACTGATGCGCTTTCTTATTTGTGTAGACTGGCATAAACTGCAAAACAAGTGACGACTTATTTAAAAAAATGCTACCAAATACCGTACCTGTAGTGTCGAAATATTGAATTTCGAATGTTCTCATTCTATTTTTCTAAAGGAGTCGTTGAATTGACTAATTCAAGATACAATTCGTTAGGTGAAATCATCGATATTTTCTGATAGAATCTATCGATAGCGGCACATCACTATATTTACTGATGGACAAATAGCCTAAAGGACCCTAAAAGTTTTGTATCTTGTATTTTAGCGGTGTTTATGTATCAACTATTGTTTATTGTCAAATATACGGCAAAGGGACAACATAGGAATATTAATTTACCCTATTTAGATATTTCTAAACATGCTATATTTTTCTTAGGCCGCACATTTGACATTATTGCGTTAGTAAGCTTATTTTGTAAATATTTTTATAAGCGATTTTGCTAAAGCCCACAACTAATTTAATTTATAGTAGTGACGCATCGGCGGCCGAAGAATATTTCATTTAATTGTGTTTATTATATTTGTAAATAGATAATGCAGGTCATGTAATTTGATATTTTTGAAAATATACCATTATTTAGAAACCAATGATTTTTATTAATACAGGTTCACCTTGTTAATTTATTAGGTGCTTCATTACAACATGAAGCTATGTCAATTATGGACATTTAGGATATTAAATTCCAGAGAATAAATAAATTATTACATATTATTTGATACAATTTTCTTACAATATTATCAGTTCTGAAGATATTAAATTATCCATAATTTATTTTGTTTTACTCGGTCTTTCACCAGTATGTGTTCGCACATGAACTTTCAAGGTCTGTCTTTTGGCGTAGGTCTTTGGACACATATTACAAGCGTACGGCCTTTCTTTAAGATGAACTATTTTTATGTGCTTTTTCATAGTGCCTTGTTGTGTGAAAGTTTTGCCGCATCTGTCACAAGCGTATGGCTTTTCCCCAGTATGCGTCACTAGATGTGTTTTCATGTTTGTGTAATCCGCAAATGATTTATCGCACATAGTACAGGCGTAGGGTTTTTCGCCTGTGTGTGTTCTCATGTGTCTCTTCAAACGGGCGTTTTCTGCGAACGTTTTCCCGCATATCTCGCATGCGTACGGCTTTTCGCCAGTATGTGTTCGTATATGGGTACGTAAGTGCGTAGACATGGTGAACGTCTTGCCGCATCTGTGACATGCGAAAGGCTTTTCGCCGGTGTGAGTCCTTACGTGGATTATCAACACCGATTTTTGAGCAAACGCTTTCCCGCAAATGTCACAGACGTGGGGTTTAACGCCTGTATGAATTCTCTTGTGTAATTTCAGGTTGGTATGACCAATGAATTTTTTGTCACACATATCACAGGCAAACGGTTTTTCCCCAGTGTGTATTCTCATATGACTCTGCCAATGGCTGCTTACGGAGAAGGTCTTCTGGCATATATCACAGACGAAGCCCTTCTCTCCCGTGTGCATTTTCATGTGATATTTCACGTGAGCGAGGGTGGAGTACCGCTTATCGCATTTACTACAAGCGTATGGCTTTTCTCCGGTGTGTGTTCTCATGTGGCTTTTTAAATGACTGTTGAGTGTGAACGCTTTGCCGCATCTTTCGCAGGAATATGGTTTTTCTCCGGTGTGTAGTTTCATATGACTTTTTAGGTAGTATATAACTGAGAATGTCTTGTCGCATATTTGACATGCGTGTGGTTTTCCTGGCATGTCCTCTATGTGTGTTGTTTTGTGCCTCACTAAGGTACTTTTATCAGAGAATTTTAACTCGCATTTATCACAGGCGTGAATTTTTGGCGGTTTTTCTGAATGGATTTTCATGTGTCGTTTTAATATTTGTGGACTGTTCATAAGTTTATGGCAAACAGTGCATACAACTGTTTCGCTTTCAGTGCGATGTAAATTCTCCTTGTGAGTTTTTAAGTTAGCTTTTGTATTGAATCGATAATCGCAGATATCACATACATAAGGTCGATTTTCATCATGCACTTTCATATGTTGATCTAACGCCTTTTTTGTGACGTGCTTTTTGTTACAAGTGGCACAAAAATAACATAAATCAGTACTTTCATCAGGAATTTCTGTGTAATTTTTCTCATTCTTATCATAGTTATTATCATTGGCTTTCTGGATCATGCCTTCTTCATTTTTGGGATAGATTTCAGTGTTTTCTGTTTTTACATCCCTGAGGTCAGTTCTGATGAGGGTTTTGGGGTCACCAAATGAGGTTCTAACTGAAAATATTAAAATTACATGGTAACTCATAGGTATCAAGGAAGACTGGAACGATACCACAGGAGAATGTTACTTCATCCATACCTTCATCTTTGATACATTTATCACGATCATCGAAATCGCCGAAATAATCAGTAGACTCTGTCAGCTCCTCTTTCACTTCCTCATCGAGATCAAAAAATGTGTGCTGGACCACGGTCACGGTCAAGTTGTGAGGTCTGCGGAACAGCATACTAGGTATATCTTCCATCAGCTGAAACATTTTAAAACTCTCCTGTAGGGTCTCATTAGACCGAGTTTAAAAATTGTGAGATAATTAAGTGTGACTTTATTTAGTTTTTTTTCTTATTAGGCTGATGCGAGGCCCTTCAGACATTCCTAAAGGGTCTTCTCATTCAGTAATCATGAATAAGTTTGACTGGGTACCTAATTAGAAAAATTATAGATACCTTAGACCCATTTTCAAAAAACTGTGTTAGGACAGTCTCTGCCCTTTGAGTCATGTCCCTGAATTTACAGCATCGTTGAAGCTGAGAGTAACAAATGTAGCATATCCTGTCTGGTCTGCCATCATCAGTACTAAGCTGAAACAAAATACAGCTGACAGTTGCAATAATGATAGGCAAGGTGAGGTGACGGCATTGTGGGTAAGACTAGCACAGGACAATGGTGAGTGGCACAAAAAAGGCCATTCCTAGCAGTGGGTGAAGTCGGGTCGTGGATAATGATGATAGAAGGAAGCTGTCTTGCAAGATACTTCATTTTCTTTACTGTTGGGATCCCATGGTAGACACAGTAGGTAGATTTCGATCTGTTCGTCGTACTGATCAAAAAAGGGGCCTTACTTTAGTGCCAGCAATTATTTGAAATATTTCTTGGACGTTTGTGTCGCGCATGGAATACATTCTAATATCGCGGACAAGACACACTCGGCATATAGCTACGCTGGCCATTTTCGCAGTTTATTTCTTCAACCATCTAGTAAGAAATTATCGGATTTACATGCATTTTCCTTGGAAAATTTTAAACATAAACAAATCAAAATATTTATTTATATATTTATGAACGAAATAGTGAATGAATGACATGACGAATGAATCGATCAATCGAATATAAATTGTTCAGTTCAATGAACTGAATAAATTGTGATTGAAGTTAGGAACATATATTTCATTCGTTCATTTGCTCAGTTCAGTCAAGTCAAATTTAATTTTTCATTCATTCATTTATGTTGTGTTGTGTGCGTTGGGGTTTTGTGATTTTGCAAATTACGAAATAACTCAATATAATTCGGGCATGGTTAATTACTGTTGTGTTTACGGCTGCGGCCGGAATAGCAGAACCAGCAAGCATCTGTATTTTTACAGCGTGCCAAAAGATTTAGATCGGTGAGTCGAAGCAACCATTTCATAGATCAAATCCTAGACCTTTCTAATTTGTGTTGTGTATGTGATAAAGAAAGTGTTTCTTAGTCAGGACCAATGGCTTATAGCGGCAGGGAGAGGGGATTTACTACAGAAACCTAAAAGGAACTTGTATAGATTCTGCTCCCGCCACTTTTCCGCCCAAAATATTAAGAACAAGCATCTGTGCGCTGATGCTGTCCCTACCCTGTATCTACCTGGATGGAATGAGGTTGAAGGTAAACTTGCTTTTTAGACAGTATAATAATAATAATGGAATGATTTATTTCTTCACACATTTTTCCATTGATAAAATAACTTATTTTAATTAACTATTGTGCAAAGCTTGTCTTCCGATATAGGCCTCCTCTAGTGACTTCCATTTCTCTCTATCTCCAGCTAAGACAGTATACTAGATGTCAAATTGTGCTCTACAAATGCTGTTACTAACGCACAGAAAACTTTTCAAAGCAATCTAAGAGCATAAAAGAATAAGACATACCTAAATGTTAGTCTATTGTATTTACAGAAGCTTCAGATGGTGAGGATGACCGTCCCATGCACAGTAACATAGCTTGCAATAACTGCCAAGACAGAATTATTGGGTTCCGGTACAAATGTGTCTCATGCCCCGACTTTGACCTCTGCTCTCGTTGTGAGATGGCTGAGGCCCATGAGGAGCATTTGATGTTACGGATACCTACTCCGATCAAGTTTGTAAGTATCTGGTGATAGATTTCCTTGGAATTGAAACTAAATGGCATTGTTTGAAAGTCCATAAGTATTTTTATATACAATGATTGCTATTTTATAAATGACAATTCTTTTGAAACTGATAAAATTGTAAACGTTTCAGAATAAAGTTGAAAACATGGTGATGAAGTGGCACCAGTTGTACAAAGAAGAGCACATGAATGAAAATGAGTCTAGTGATGATGAACCAATTCAGAAATATGCAAAATCTAAAAACTATGACAGTGGTATTGATCTATCCGATGATGTTAAACAGACGATACGAACAGAGGTGGCTAGAGTTCTGAAATTGAAAAAATCTACAGAAAGTAGGAAAAAGAAAGGTTCTCTACCAACACACTCACAAAAAAGATCATCAGATACTGATATAAATTTTAAGAAGCAAAAGTTAAATTATGAGCCGATTCAGTTTTCGAGTACACCAGAGGTAGCATTTGCTGATGTCAATGATATACCCAGCGTTGGCACCAGCCACCAGATGTTAGATGTGAAAACTGAAACTTGCACATTCCCTAGTAATATTGAAGGTAACTATATGTACAATACTTTTATTTTAAATCTCTGAATAAGGCTTCCACCAAAGATGTGATGTGTGTGAAATGACAATCAAAATCACTTCAGACACATGAAGTGTTTCTATCGGTGGATTTTTGCCTCACATTTCTGGTAGAAATGCAGCCTGTTTCTACATAACTTTATTACTGACACTCATTGTTCATTTTCAGCTACAGAGGCCGAACCAGATCTGCCAGTGATGGACATAAAGCTGAATGATGATCTGTCAGACCTGATGATGGAAGTTGGTGATCCTGATCAAAAGAGCCTGTATAAGTTTTAAGTTAATTATTGTTGTCTATGTAGTGAATATGGTATAGAACATGTTTTATTAAGCATCTCTGTTAATTTATTTAATCTTAAAATACTTATTGCAATTCGGAAACACTTCCAAATAAATTTTTTAACAACAAAGGTTTGTTTATTTTGCAATACATTAATTATCAGTTATTATTCTTAGGATTATATATTATCACAAAGAAAATTAGAAGAAATAGCATAAAACATTAGTGTAAGTAGGTATATTTTTATTTTTTTATAACATACACCTTTATGTTGAGCTAAGATTTTTAGTTGATTTTTGGCTGTGTTAATGATTCTACTCCCCAATAGATGGCGTTAGATGAACATTTATGCTATATAAATCTCCATCAGAGATCTGGAACATTACACCTATATTCTGTGGTTTCAGTGCGATCAACATTTAGAAAATACTAGTTCTATGTCTCTGTCTCACATCAGATATACGTGTACCACGGGGTGCGGCAAAAAGAGATAAACAACTGTCTGTCAATGTCAGCTATCAGCCTGTCATTCATTCATTCATTATCTTAACAATATTCATTCACTCATTTCATTTGTTTTGGTGTTTTTGGCCGTGCGTGCGTGCGTGATTTTTTGTGATTATTGTTTCAATTTGCCGTAAAATATACAGCTAAAATGTGTTTTGAGAACTAAACAAACAATCGCTTTGTTCTATATGGTGAATCAATTAGATTCCTCAACCTGTAGCCTGGTAGCTCGCCCCAGGCTTATAGAATGTGGTTTTAGTGTTTCATTGTTGCTCGGCTCCCCAATGTTCGATCTTGTAACGCTCGTACCATGGATACCTCAGGCCTAAACAGTCTATTCCGGGATTACCATGATCCCAATGAGCCTTCGCCGTCGTCTGATAAGGTAAGAATGTTCCATCTCTGAAATATAAATGTCTCTCAACTTACAATCACATGATTTCTGTCGACTACCATTGAATTAGAGGTTTTACATAGATCTTCATTCTTAGCACTGACTCTCATGTTACTAGCTATATCTTGATACCTATCTACAATACACATCTTATGTCTTGCAACTTCTGTTATTTACTTAATTTTGGGGATGTTTCACTCAAATCTAATTAGTCGGGTAGTTCTAAGTGTAATGTTTCTTTTGTAGACCAAAACCCATCCAGAAGACTTGAAACCAACCAGCAAAGGTGTAGAGAATGCCAAGAAAAGGCTCCGAGCATTCTCCATTCAGAAGAAGTCATCCCTCTCTCCTATTCCTCCACCCAAAACTATCTGTACCACTGGTAAAGATAATAATTTTTGCTAAAATAATTAAATATGACCTTATTCAGACTCTGTAACACTCTGAAATGGGCATTGAATTTGTTGCAATTTCTTTTTGTTGCTGAAAATAAAAGTGTCAGTCACCGATCAAAGTTCCGTAAAACCTAGATTAGAAAAATATTTCTCAGAATTGCAATACATATATCGATAGATAATTCGTATCGTCTTAGATTTAAATTTTGTGGTCTGTCTTGTAATTTTTGCTATAAATTTCAACCCAGAAATATTTTTACAATTTCTAATAATTATACTTGTTTCTTCTTTAGTGGGTTCAGTTGGCACTGTATTCATTGGAAAGTTGGCCACATCCAAACCAGTATTGAAGCCCGGGGATATTGAAGAGGTGCTGGACCCCAAGAAACCTCCTAAACCACCCAAACCAGGCACCAGCAAGCTCCAGAATGGTAAATACCAGGATTTCACTTCACCAAGATTAACTTAGTACAATTAGCATCAGAAATTGATAACCTTTTCAGAATTTCAACATTGTTTATTATTGGATCTAATCATCTACCTAGAACAGTATGGTTGCTGGATTTCAGTAATTGTGAGGTTACCTAGTTTTTCGTGATGCACAAACACAATATGATTAAAAAAAAGTTTTATTGTGCATCGAAACAGCTAAATTAACGACTGCCAAGATCCGCTGAGCGTACTCTACCTACTATTAAAAGATAATTTTTACTTCTTAATAGTTGTTGAAAAAAAGTAAAATGAAAACTTTCAAGCAAATATTTTTTAAACCTTTACTTATCTCATTATTCGATTCGTTGACTGCAGTACAACACTGCAATTATGGATAGTCACTTGTACAACCAACATCATAAGCAAATGATGGCTACAAACATAAAATGTATATTAGGAGTTTTGACCACATCACACCTCAATGAACATTTATAACTACAAAAGTTCGAAGTACTTGGGCTTATATATTTGACGTAGTAACCTTTCCCTTAGCGGACTATCTCAACATCCAGAAGAAGACACTCTCGGAGATTGAAGCGATGAAACGGAAAATGGAATTGGTAGATCTTGGAATCCCTCTTGGCCTGATATGTCCGGTATCAACCAGTGATAAAGCCATGCCAACCAAAGCGATGCCTCCGATCAAGTCAATGCTACTAGGTATGTTTTATTGTATTGTGGTTCTTTTTTAACTTGTGATTTTGTTGCTCTGATATTATTGGCACCTTTCTGCATTCAAAAACGCTATTTAATCATAATTATAAATACTTTAATTGCTTCAATGTGTTTCATAAAGATCTTAGGAACTACTCATTAATGGAACACATTCCCCGCTGCTGAGATGCAAATAGGTGAACACAAAAAATTCACTACTTATATCAATATAAACGCTCATTTAAATGTCAGGTCAATAGATGAATTATGATGCTAATAAATTATATGAATTAAGTTTATGTATCTATTATTAATGTTAAAAAGTCATTCAATTGTAACCACAGTATCAGTTCCTTGTTAAATTTATGGCATCTAAAAAGATAAAATCATTGTTTAGTCTATCGACATCTCTTACTATTGATTAACAGAAACACCGCTTATTTAAGTAATTTATGTTTAAGTAGCGTGTCTTGAGTGTGATTGTGAATCTTTAAATAACTTTTCCCCACCTATACAGCACCTTAACTTTTTTTTTGCTGTTTTTAACCCACTCCAATGTCTTGTTCCATACATTTGGTGAAGAAAATTTAAGCATCGGTCTTAAGTATGTAGAATCGCGTCTCTTTTCATAAGACCACATGTTTCTGATAGCTTGAAATTTCATTGCCTGTGTATCATCCCCTTTGTTACCCCCTCTCTTTTATTACCTCATCATTTCATGCGAGCGGGCTTGAGTTTTATTTTAGAAAAAAGATCGAGTATAGGACTTTGTAATATTTAATAAAATATAAGGTTTTTAACTCGCCGATATTATCATGTCATACTAAAAAAAACACGCGATTTTCTAGAAAAAAACTCAAGACCCAGAAATTAGTTTGATCCAGAAATGGCATTAACATTATTATTTGCTTGTTTCCTTGCTTGTTTGGATTTGAAAAGCACAAAAAATGCGCGTTATACGCCCACTGAAAGAAAGTAAGAAACGGCTGGTGAAACGTCGAAACGCCGCGGCTAAAAGTAAGAAAAAGGCTTATTATTCGTTGATTTGCTTTTTTCGTTGTTTAGTATTATGTTTGCATGGTAGTGTAATTAGTGCTTTAGTACATTAGATCTGTGGTATTAGCAATCGGGCCAAACGAACGAAAATATAAAAAGGAAGCAGGAAATCCGTGATGATTGTCGTTCTCTGTATTATTCGTTTGGTTGGTCTGTATTAGAGTGAAAATTAGTTAGTATTAGAGTAAGAATTGGTTAGGATTAGAGTAAGAATTAGTTAGCATTATTTCTCTTCGCACCCCTGAAAACCAGCGCTCTCTCGGTACCCCTGAAAACCAGCGCTAAAGGAGCCACCGTGCACCTTTAGCATTTGCTGAGTGGGTTCCTTTTTTACGCATTTTAATGTTTTATTATTAAGTAAATATGTATTTGTGTGTTGCGTAAAATAAATAATTTCTATTTCTATTCCAATAAGAAATACAGTAAGAAATAGTTACCTATAGATCGCGCCTGTAGATTTGAAGATTAGAATAAGAAATTATTCGTTCTAGAATTTATAATTTTTTATCATCTTAATATTGATTTATTCGTAGATTGTAGTTTATAAAACATAAATTTGTTTTATGACAAGTCAAATGTAGAGACGTATAGTATTTAATCTGACGAATAGCTTTATTCCAAGTTGGTCGAACCTGGCCTTACACTACAATAGGTATTCTGTGATATTACTCGCAATATACTGAAGTTATGTTATTAAAAGAGTAGTCAAAGGCAAGTATTACATTTTAGTAATGTAACCAGTAGTTATTAGCACGGTATCTCAGTTTAAGAGTTTGACGAATGGAATGAACTGATTTAGCTCAAATAAAAATAAAAAAAAAAACAAGAAAAGTTGATCTTTTCAGTGTGGCTGGAAGAGGTTGCGCTCGACAGTATGTTTGACAGTACGTACATTAATAAATCAGTCTTGAATGTGCAAATAAATAAGATGCAGAATAGTTTTAATATAAATCGTGTATTACAGACCCCGCCAAAGTTGACGAAATAATCCGCGAAGCAAAGAAAGCGAAGGCCGAAGGGAAATCATTTAAATTCAGCTATGAGAAGCTACTTCCCACATACCAAAACCCCTTTCAAAAGAATAAAGATAAGGAGGTGCAACCACCGCCTATTGACGACCATCGCCAAAGTAGAGATAGGAGGAAGTACAGTGATAAGTATAGAAGGTATTCTAGTCACAGCGATGAAAAAAAAAGCAGAGATTGGCACAGAGACACTAAAGATAGAATGAGAGCGAACATCATTAGAGACAGGGAAGATAGAGTAAGACTAGATAAAATCAGACGTTCTAAAGAAAGATCTAAAAGAGACGAAAAGTCTAAAACGGAAAAATCAAAAACAGACGTCAAGCCTAAAGAAAAAGATTCAAAAGAAAAAAATATTGATACAATTAACTTGTCCGATGAAGATGATGACGATGTTCAAGAGGTGATCGGTGAAGTACCAGAAAAAGAAGTCAAAGAAGCAGATGTTAATCTTAAAGATTTCGTAGTCTGCGACAGTTGGTCAGAAAACGAGGAGAAAACTAAAGATTTAACTCCAAACAACGATAAGAAAGAAGAAAAGAAAGACTCTGATAATACTCCAGTCGCTAAACATATGGACCCAATGGAACAGCTTAAACAAAGTCTATTGAAAGAGATTGATCTCCCCGTCGAATGTAAAGTAGAAAAGCTACAACCTGTCACAGACACTTTTAAATATGAAATCGAAGATGAAAATGATGATGATGACGATGAGATATTAGACATGTTTTCTGAAGGGGCTTCTGTTAAAAAGGTCCCTAAAAGTATACATAAATCGATACCCCACAAAACGAACCTTTACGATGCTTTGGTTCCAATTCGGTTTGATTATAACGATGACAATTCTAATGACGCAATGGACGATTCCTTTTTAGAATCGGTCATAGCTGAAATCAAACAGGAAGATATTGATGATGATATTCCTCAAGACAAAGGTTTAGTCGAATACGACATATCTCCGAAAGACGAAAGAGAATCAGTCACGCCCGAGTTAGATGACAAAATACGAGAAATGTATTCATGTCGAAGTGACTACTCCGACGGATTCAAGTCGGTCGAAAGCATCAAGTCCATTGACAGTGTGAAGTCTGTCGAAAGCGTGAAATCGACAGAAAGCGGATTCAAGTCGACAGAAAGTGGATACAAGTCGACAGAAAGCAGATACAAGTCGACCGAAAGCCTCTCCAAGATAAGAGAAAGCTCTGAAAAACCAACGGATAGTCCTAAGCTGAAGGAAAGTGGGCGCAAGTCGATTGAAAGTCGTTCCAAGTCCACTGAAAGTGTCAAGTCGACGGATAGCGGTAGTAAGATAAATGAAAGTCGCCATGGGACGACCGAACGAAGTCAAAGGTCGACCGAACGAAGTCAAAGGTCGACCGAACGAAGCCAAAGGTCAACAAAAAATGAATCGACGTTATTAAATTCAATAGAACCCCACGCTGAAGAAGTAAATGTGAATAACATGTCAAAGTCTACGGTTGATTCTTTGGAAACTTGGAGTTTTGTTATGAAGATTTGCCAGCCTTTACTGTTTAGGCACGATAAGAGCAAATGTTACAAGTAAGTGTTATTTCAGGCATAATTAAAGTTTGAAACATTTAGTTCATCTCAAAGTATTGATGTTTGTTGAACTGAAATCTGTACTCCAAAGTCTGATGACCAATGATCTAAGAAGATTTTCACGAGAGTTTTCATTTTTTATTTATTTGTTTTAAATGTCACACAAAAAAGTAGTGCTAGGACTTAATACTAAGAGTCTACCAGTCAGAATTTTTTGTGAATTAACTTGTTATGTTTACCAAGAAATTAAATTAAAAAAATAAAAAAACCCCGAGTTTGATAATATTGAGGGAGTTATGAAAAAAAAGTAATTCGCCATTTTGTGGCGGCGGCCATCTTGGACCGATTTTCATCAAACATAGCTAAGAACACTACCGACTAATTCACCTTTCAAACAAAATCAAAATCGGTTCATTCGTTCGGGGACTACGATGCCTCAGACAGACACACATCCACACACGTCAAACTTATAACACCCCGTCGTTTTTGCTTCGAGGATTAAAAATGATCATAAAAAATATTGTTAACAATTTTTTTCAGAGAGAGTCCAGGAACGCCTAAAATATGGTGGTGTGAGAACCCCAAGTTATGTGATTGCGTCAAAGACCGCTCCGTTGTCTATGAGGAGTTAGAAATGTGCAAGATGGAGCTCGTCGACAGCCTCTACGGAACTTACCAGTAAGCCATCCCTCCATTTATCCTGTAATTTAACCCCCATACTTATTCAATTCAATATATTTATTTCCTTAAATTAAATTTTACAAACTTACATAGTAGGTATTATTAAAAAGTAGCAAAATTATTAGTAACTAGGTAGGTATAGGTATCTAAGCTGCCTTACTTTATACATAATGCTAGGTAGGTTACACTAAATTGTTATTGACAAGCCAAAAGAACACTATACTAAAAAAAGAAAAAACAATAAATGACTTTTAACTAACGTAACGTTTTAAGTAAACGTTGGTAAGTTTGTAAGCAAGCCATATGTTCAGTCAAGTGACTACCCTCCGTACTAGTTTACGCTGTGCGACGGACGGGCGTCGGTGCTCTTGCAAACTGAGCTTTGCTTCCTTGTGTTACAGTAGTTAGTGGCAAAATCGTTTGAGGTAGGTAACTAGCATGACAGTGCTAGGAATAGTGTAGTACCACTTATAAAATGTCACTGTTTGTCTCTACCCATTGGTAACTCATGACTATAGTTTACAACACTTACAAGGAGGCACATGATAAAATAAACAGGCCTTTGCATTTAATCAAGATGATTTACCACAGATTACGATGATGATTATGATGATGATTTACATTAGGGGCCACTTTTTACCCATGTCCTGATGTATAGGATGCTGGTAGATTGTAGATGGTAGAGGATGATGGAGTAGGCTTGCCCAGTACCATCCTCTCAGCCTAGTCGGCTATATCCACAGGAAAGACAAGGTCAACACGTGCGGAGCTGACTAAGCCGCGGGTTTCCTCGCGATGTTTTCCTTCACCGTTTGAGAGCTTTGGCATTGCGCATATTTTTTCGGATAGAAAAATCCATTGGTGCATGACCGGATTGGAACCCACGAAGTATCTAATGACATTAAAATATCAACAAACACTGAATAATGTCACTCTAACATTCTACTTTAAAATAGAACGAAGAAAAATGCATGATAGATACTTTTGAAAGCTGATCCAAATCCATATATTTATATAATCACCGTAGGGTCCAAGAAGCGATATACCCGGAAGCCCGCGGCTGGTACCCGGCCGCATTCCTCACAGAGAGCGAGTCCCTGCCGCTCACCAGCGAGTGGGAGGGCGAGGACAGCCAGGAGAGGCCTACCCCCCCGCCGCGGCACACCAGAGACGAAATGGTACTGGATAGAGAATATCAGAAGTAAGTTTCAAGAATGTGTCCATCCTTAATCTACATCTTACAGAGAAACATTCAGGTTACAATAAATAAATAAATATTCATGGACTTTACACACAACGCCCTTTAGTCCCAAACTAAGCAAAGCTTGTGATATGGGAACTAGATGGCTGATAGAATACTTAAATACTTTTTTTTTTTGTAAATACATACTTATAATACATAGTAACACCCAGACATAGAACAAACATCTATGTTTTCCACGCACAAATGTTTGTTCTCAGTGGGGATCGAACCCACGACCCACAGCACGGAAGGCAGAGCTGTTACCGACTGAGCTGTGACGCCTGTCAATGTGACGCCTGTTATAGCAAACATGATGATTAATTGACAGCATCAGGGGTCACTTTTCACCCATACCTTTATGAATGGGATGCTGCCTGGGACATGATTTAATTTATGAGTATAATCTTATTTATTATTTACTTTTGTTTTTTTTTATGATTTATTTGATGGAGTAGGCACAAGTCTACTTTATCTAAATCATGTCTGTAAACTAGTCGGCCATATCCAAAGGCAAAACAAAGTCAATGTTTTGTAAGAAAGATTATTTATCTGGGGTGATTTTAAACCATGTTTGGTAAAAATTTATAGAGCTGTTTCCACGTTATAAGGACATTCATCAGTTCTGAAAACCAGTTTTAAGGAATCATAGGCATAATTGCAGTTTGAAGCATTTAATTCATCTCAAAGTATTGAGATTTGATGAACTGAAGTCCATACTCCAAGGTCTGATGATGACCAGCAATTATGAAGAGGATCTAAGGAGGTTTTCATGATCTGGGGTTATTTTAATTTTCTGTAAAAATAATTTGTTAACAGGACTTTTAAACGAAGTCACCGGTTATGCTATAAAGCACCGGATTTGTCCACAGGTTTATGGAGGCCGTGTGGCCCGAAGTCGAGGGCGCCATTAAGTCGGAGACACCCAGGAGCACTCCCGTGCGGGAGACCAAGAAACGCCCCGGGGAGGAACCTGAACTCAAGAAGAAGAAGATGAAATTGAGTGAGGGGAAGCAGGGTAGTGAGGGGTGGAGCCAGGAGTCCGAGGTGGATGTGGATTTGGAGAAAAAGTAGGTTGTCATTGTTATATTTTGTCTGAATTGACGCTCACAAACACACTAAATAGTGAGTTAAGACGCTCACAAACACACTAAATAGTGAGTTAAGACGCTCACAAACACTAAATAGTGAGTTAAGACGCTCACAAACACACTAAATAGTGAGTTAAGACGCTCACAAACACACTAAATAGTGAGTTAAGACGCTCAAAAACACACTTAATAGTGAGTTAAGACGCTCAAAAACACACTAAATAGTGAGTTAAGACGGTGGGTAATGTTACTTTCCATTCGCACATTTAAATAGTTTTGAAGATATAAAAAAATATGCAAAAAGTTAAAAAACAAAAAACATATTTTTTGGTCAGAACATTTCATCATCATCATCATCATCATCAACCTATACTCGTCCACTGCTGGACGTAGGTCTCTCCCAAGACGCGGCATTGAGCTCGGTCTTCAGCTCTTCTCATCCAGTGTCTGCCGGCTCTGTCTGCGTAGTGTAGGACGCCCTCCGGCGAGATGGAGCGACGATCTGTGAAATGTAGCGCAAACACTGGATGAGAAGAGTCAGAACATTTGTTTGGATCGAAATGATATTTATGCAGAACCTTTGCATTGTTATTCTCTAGAGCGTGAAGCTTAAATGAAGCGTTAAATTAACGTATTCGAATCATATTGCGCGTCAACGACAGCTCGACTGTCAAACGTTGTAGCGTCACCGCGCAGTGTATCTCGCATACGCTAGCGATTGTCACACTTTTCGTGATCACAGCACTGGTACCCTGTTGAAAGAGTACATCTAAGAAATCTTCAAGTATTTCAAGAACGTAATTAGAGATGTCTTAACCACTGATTAAAATAAAGGTTTGTTATAAGTTTAAAGGTTGTTTATTTATAGTAAAAAGCAGAAAGTTGGCAATGTGAAACGCAAGCGAAAGCACTCGCCGGACAGCGAGGAAGAATCTCCTAGCAAGAAGAAGAAGAAGGCTATGAAGAAGGTATATTTTATTGATTATTGATAACTTAAAATAACATTCATTCGACATGCGTCACAGCTCAGTCGGTATTAGCTCTGTCTTCCGTGCTGTGGGTCGTGGGTTCGATCCCCACTGAGAACAAACATTTGTGTGTAGCGAACATAGATGTTTGTTCTATGTCTGGGTGTTACTATGTATTATAAGTATGTATTTACAAAAAAAGTATATAAGTATTCTATCAGCATCTAGTTCCCATATCACAAGCTTTGCTTAGTTTGGAACTAGAGGGCGTCGTGTGAAATGTCCCATGAATATTTATTAACATTTTGCATGCCGATGTGGTGAAACATGCGAAACCTACTAAGTATATCATAAGAATAATCATATATTTATCAAATAAACAATTTCATTTAAACGGGGTTTTAGGAAAAGAAAGAAAAGGCTAAAACAAAGACAAAGCGTCAACGGCTCAGCAAGAAGTATCTAAAGAAGTTGAAAATGAAACAGGAAAAGCAACTCAAGAAGAAGAAGGTAGTCAAAATTGAGGAGTCAGATGCCGATGAACCGGAGCGAGGTATGATCAGATTCTTGTACTCTACGAACCGTTAGTACCAGTGTCTGTCCAATAATCTCATCTCATTCAAAGTCAAAATTTCTTTATTCAATAAAATCACAAGGTTCATTTAGAATCGTCTTATAACTACGTGATTCTAGGTGCCAGTTCCACGCGATCAGAGACAATGTAATAAATGTAGCTTACATTTTCTTAGAGTAAATTATTATCATCCTATCCTACTTCCTACTAATATTATAAATGCGAAAGTTTAGATGTTTGGATGTTTGTGTTTCAATCACATCTAAACTACTGAACAAACTTGGATAAAACTTGGCATATATATAGGTCGTAGCCTGGATTGACACATAGGCTACTTTTTATCCCGAATAATTAACAGGATGTACAGGATAAAATGAACGAACGGAATTAGCAGCGCCAATCATTGACAAGAGGATGATTTCATGTCATGTCACGTCAGTTTGACAGGGCGGAGTACTACCTCTTTGGTCTAACGCATTACAGATAATATAATACACAGATAATATAATGTGCACGGAAACGGTACTCGCGTACGAAGCCGCGGGTAACTGCTAGTGTTTGTATATTTAGGAATTATGTGGTTCCGTCCTTACATAACCCACTTTATGCACTCATAATTATAATCAGTTTCATACGCAAGCCTTGCGCTACTGCTGTTCGAATATTCAACAGTTTGTGTAAGCTTCAAGCTTTTCGATCAGCATTATTTTTAACTTCAAAAAAGATTTATAAAAATCGATGTGTTTGTTTATATGTCCGGTTTGACCAATAAACTAATATTTACGTTTTACAGAGAGAAAGAAAAGAGAAAAGAAACTGAAAAAGAAGAAATTACTCAAAACAAAAAAGAAATCATCAAAGAAAAAGTCCAAAGCAAGGAGTTCCTCCCCCTCCAGCTCGGACTCGGAACCCAACAAAAAGAAGAAGAAGGAAAAACGGAAAAAGCGAAAGAAGCGGAAGCAATCAACCTCAGATTCCAACCAATCAGAACTATTCGATGTAAATATCCTCAAAAATATAAAAACTGAGAGAGTGACGGACGATGAAAAAGCTAAAAACTATCTTAATAAAAAACATAGAGAAATCATCAACGTGAAACAACTACAGAATGACTTTGTCAGCATTCAGATTAAGAAGGAAGTCGAAGATGTTAATAGTCCTGATGATTTTGAAGAGAGCTTCACCGAAGAAGAGAAACAGGAAATGGAAAATGAAGTAAAAATGGGGGAAATTGAACAAGGGGGGGAAAACAAAGAAATGGCTGAAGTGGATAAGGGTGAAGGCATTGAAGTGAAAGAGAAGGAAGTAACTTTGGAAGAGAAGTACGAACATGAGTTCAAGGTATCTGATTTTTTAACATTGACTAACTGACCGCATGTTATTCTCACTTATTAGAAACCAATATTTATCAGAAGTAATTAAATAAAAAATATAAAAAACCCCCGAATCTTGGACTGTTTTTCATCAAACATAGCTAAGAACACTCCCGACTAATTCACCTAAATCACAAGGATCATTTAGAATCGTCTTATGACTGTCATATCTATCTACTGAGTGTGTATGGAGGTTGAAATAAAATTTGAATTTAACGACTGCTAGAGAGTCAAGTCGTGAGTCCTCGGAAGCGCTCAGATGTAAATGCAACTAGCGGTCACCCATCCAAATAGTGACCGCGCAAAACGTCGCTTAACTTAGATAATCGGTGAAGAATGACTAAGCAAGCCTAGTTACGAGCGCTTCATTCCGAAATAAATATAAATAATCCTATCCTACTAATATTATAAATGCGAAAGTTTAGATGTTTGGATGAATCACGTCAAAACTACTGAACCAACTTGGATGAAACTTGGCATATATATAGTTCGTAACCTGGATTGACATATAGGCTACTTTTTATCTTGAATAATTAACAGGATCTACAGGATAAAATGAACGAAAAGGATTAGCAGAGCCAATTGGCAAGAGGATTTCATTGTCATGTCATGTCACGTCAGTTTGACAGGGCGTAGTACTACCTCTTTGGACTAACGACTAGACATTTCAGTACGGGTTCGGTGTAATGTCAAATTTCTCAAAGAAGTATCCGCTCGGTACACGCACAGATAATATAATGTACACGGATACTGTAGACGTGTACGAAGTCGCGGGTAACTACTAGTATAATATAAATATTTGATATTACAGGAGCCAGAATGCACGCGTCCACAGACCCCACAACAAAAGCCCCACGCTGACGAGAACAACTCTCAGTGCTCGTCCCAAGAATCTATCATCAGCGTGAAACCGTATGAAAAAGACGACAGCCACCTCCGACCGTCCTCGCAAAACTCCAACTATAACTTCCACGATGTTATGCAGAATGTAAACGATAATGAGCTTTATGCAAAGGACGGAGAGTTGGAAATGGAGGGGGGCTATGAACAGGGGAATTATGAGATGTATGAACAAATGGCAATGGAGTATCAAAGCGATGTTGCCAGTCAGGTAAACTTTTATTTGTGGTTTTTTTTTCTACTCTACAACGTGTAACATATTGTCCCTATAAGCCGAAAAGGGGCTTATTCAGACCAAACACGTGAATAGATTGGCATGTGCAAAAGTATAATACATCATTTTGAAATTTAAATTTTTTTGAATTATGTTTTTTAATTTAGAAATTTGCGACCACCCTAAGTGTTTGTTTACTTTGCGTATGTATCCAGCCTGTTAGCACACATGCGCGCACACACACTCCTATCACGTCGCACCTACACATAGACACTTTAGCACGTGTGCGATGCTATTTTTAAGGAAAATTTAAGACGCTTTTCATGAATGAAAAACTTCGAATTATTAAAAGTCGTAGAACAAATGTTGTTCGCCATGACGTGTAGAATACCCCCCTTTTGGACTTATAGGGTCATTATGTTACACCCTGTATACGAGTACAAGGCTTTGCATCTAATCTAGATGATTTATACAGCATCAGGGGCCACTTTGTACCCATGCCCCGATGAACGGGCCGCTGCAGTGCCTGGGACATGATGTAGATGGAGTAGGCTTGTAGCACCTATACCATCCACTCAGTCTAGTCAGCCTTATCCACAGGAAAGTCATAAATAACTTTTAGGTTTGTTTATTTGCAGCGCGTGCCTCCGCCAGACGAGCAGACCTGCGGGCGCATAGAGACGGTGGTGATGTCCCGTACGCGCGGGGAGATCAAGTGCGACTGGCGCGCCGGCGACCCCCCCACGCCGCCCCCCGCGCGCCGCGCACCGCCCCCGCCGGGGGGCGCGGGCCGGCCCTCGCGGTGGGGTACGTACACATCAACATACGGAAAAGTCCAGTGTCTTTTTTTTAAATCGACCGTCATTTTTGATAATAGAAAGTGAATTAGAGTAGTAGAGCTTAGAGACAAGAGCTTGTTGTGTGCGAGCTCGTCCGGGTTGAGTACTAGCGCCGTATCTATTGCGTACGCGCAGTGATGCTCGCATTGCTGTGTTCCGGTTTGAAGGGAATGGCTGCCGGTGCTATTACACGCACATGAGACTTAACTAACACCTTTGTCTCATGGTGATGAGCGCAGTGCAATGCATCACAAGGCACGTCCTCAGTGGACGTGCTCAGTGAGACCGTTATAGGCAGATTTTTGGTCAAATTTGGTTTTTTTAGTTTGGAAAAAAATCAAAAACTGTACCACACACCTCCGGCCACACATAACAGATCAGACATACTCTTATAGCCGTATAAAGTGTATTTTCACCTTTAAAAAAAAAATAAAGCAAAACCCTGCAACAGCTAACTAGTTAATATATAGACAACCTGTTAATATATAGACATGTTTAATTCGCAGGGTTGAAGCCAAGCGAAGTGAACATAGTGCTGACGGGCGGGTGCGAGGAGCAAGCCGACGCGTGCGAGGGAGCGCGCGCGATGAGCCCCACCGTCTACAGGATACAGAGCCTCGCTAACAGAACTGACAACTCTAATTCTGGGTGAGAAACTAATATAATTTACTAATACGGTCAACAGAATATATAAATAAATAAAAATATTAATGGAAATTTCACACAACGCCCTCTAGTCCTAAACTAAGCAAAGCTTGTAATATGGGAACTAGATTGCTGATAGAATACATATACCTACTTTTGTAAATATTTATATAGTAACACCCAAACATAAAACAAACATCTGTGTTTGTCACACACAAACGTTTGTTCTCAGTGGGGATCGAACCCACGACCCACAGCACGGAGGGCAGAGCTATTACCGACTGAGCTAATACCAACAGATCAAGTGTGAGGCCGGCTTAATAAAGTCCAAAGTCGAAGTCAAAGTCAAAATTTCTTTATTCAATAAATAAATAAATATTCAGGGACATTTTACACAACACCCTCTAGTCCCAAACTAAGCAAAGCTTGTAATATGGGAACCAGATGGCTGATAGAATACTTATATACTTTTTTTTTGTAAATACATACTTATAATACATAGTAACACCCAGTCATAATATAATATAATATAAGACATAAAATCACGCGGATCATTTTGAATACCAATATTTATTATAAGATAATGTTTCTCAGCTATGATGAAGCGTACATGGATATGTACGGAGCGGCGGACCGGCTCCAGTATGGAGACTGCTTCTCGCGCGAGCCTAAAGACGACAGCAAACCCACGGCGCATCATTCCTCATCACTCGATGATAGGATCAATCTGGCGCTGCGGACCACAGGTTTGTCAATAGATTGATAAAAGTTTTTTTTGTACACACGGCTACAGGTCAGGATTTTTTTTTTAATAAATTTATAAGTCAATGTCAGAGTCAAAATTTCTTTATTCAATAAAATCACAAGGATCATTTAGAATCGTCTTATATCTAGGTGATTCTAGGTGCCAGTTCCACGCGACCAGAGCCTAGAGCCTAAGCAAGCGTTTGACCGCAATCTCACCTGATGTTAAGTGAAGATGCGGTCGACGATGTAGCACGCTTACCTAGAAGATACCTATTCACTCGTGTCTTGAAAACATCCAATCTATATGAAGGTGGAAACAGACGCCGGCAACGAGTTCCAATCCTTGGCTGTCCGCATTACAAAAGTAGAAGCGAAACGCTTAGTGCGGATAGGTGGTATGTCAACCATGAACGGGTGTCTCATCTCCGTTCGTCTGGTGGTCCGATGGTAGAACGGGGATGAAGGAACCAAGCTATGAAGTTCCATTGCACACTCCCCGAAATATACACCCAATACAAGCATAACTACGCTACATACAATGCAGAGAATCGTTGGCGTGCTCGCAGCCCGACCCAGACAAACATACTGTCGTCCCTCTCGCACGATTCGCAACGTTCTACTTCTAATAGTTCAAAGTCCAGTATAGGTGGATGTGTCTTCGACTGTACATGTAAATGACGGAACAAGCCAATGGCCTATATGATGTTAAGTGGTTCGTTCGTTCGTATTAGTTAATGGCCAACTCTGGTGTTGGAGTTTTTAGGCCACCTCAAGGCCTCTGTCGTGGCTTAACGACTGCTAGAGCCGGGACAGTTTAACGTGCCCTCGGAAGCACGGAAGCGCTCAGATGTAAATGCTACTAGCGGTCACCCATCTAAATAGTGATCGCGCAGAACGTCGCTTAACTTAGATAATCGGTGAA
Organism: Gandaritis pyraliata; assembly: GCA_947859175.1. NCBI lineage: Eukaryota > Metazoa > Arthropoda > Insecta > Lepidoptera > Geometridae > Gandaritis > Gandaritis pyraliata. Next base: position 2,269,336 of record OX401875.1, on the reverse strand, counting down.
GAAGGTTTCAATATAATCTGTATTGTTTCAGTTCAAGGAGACGTGCCGAACAATGAAGAGCAAGAAAACGAAGAAGATAATAAAGGAATTTTAGTGACGTAAGTAGTGTTATTTAATAATAATAAATAAAATATTAAATATTCATGGACATTTCACACAACGCCGTCTATTCCCAAACTAAGCAAAGCTTAATATGAGAACTAGATTGCTGATAGAATACTTATTTTTTTGTAGACGTAGAACAGACATCTGTTTGCAACACACTAATGTTTGTTCTCAGTGGGGATCGAACCCACGACCCACAGCACGCAAGGCAGAGCTAATACCGAGTGAGCTGTGACGTCTGTTATATCGCATCTATTATCTGTTTCAGTAAATCGTTGGCTGAAACTCGTCCCGTGAAGCGAGTTAGCTTCGCAGACGGATACAAGCCCGGCCAGGACTCCGACACCGAGGAACCACCTGTTCGGAAGGTATGCTGATGGAAATTGGCCTCTTTCATTAATCCCACTAATATTATAAATGCGAAAGTTTAGATGTTTGTGTTTCAATCACGTCGAAACTACTGAACCAATTTGGCATATATGTAGTTCGTAACCTGGATTGACACATAGGCTACTTTTTATCTCGAATAATTAACAGGATCTACAGGATAAAATGAACGAAAAGGATTAGCAGCGCCAATTGACAAGAGGATTTCATTGTCATGTCATGCCACGTCAGTTTGACAGGGCGTAGTACTACCTCTTTGGTCTAACGACTAGCGTTTGACATTCCAGTAGGTACGAGTTCGGTGTAATGAGGTGTAATGTCAAGTTTCTCAAAGAAGTATCCGCTCGGTACACGCACAGATAATATAATGTACACGGAAACTGTAGACGCGTACGAAGTCGCGGGTAACTGCTAGTAAATACTAAATTATAATTAGCAGCGTAAGAAGGCGCGTCGCACTGGCTGCCCGTGGCCGTGCCCCGCGACGCACCGCGACCACGTGTCGCTGTGGGACGCGCTGCCCCCCCCGCCCCCGCCCCCGGGCTCGCCCCCGCCGCCCCCCGCCGCGCCGCCCGCCCCCGCCAGCCTGCTGCGCGCGCATCGGCCGCAGCTCAGCATGCTGCAGCAGTTGCGGCCGCCGCATCCGATGAACAAGTTCGGTGAGTGAATGAATGAATGAATGTGTAGTGACACACACTGATTGTAACGTAAGACGCCCCCCCCCCCCCCCCCGGGACGACGGACGGACAGTCGAACGATGTGCAGGGCTTGATGCCCACGTGACATTTGTACCTAATATTTCACCGATAAAATAAATGCGTTTTCGATTCGTGCCTTAAGGCTCATATCACGGTCAAACCGTGAAAATGCCCATTTTTGACGTTCTAGATCTCTGAAACTGAAACTCTTAGATAATTTCGATTTATTGTATGATGTAGAATAGTTATTCGCATTGACCGTAGCGGCCTCGCTTTTTACAATTTTTCCTTATATATTAAAATAAAGCCAAAATTCCGAAACAAGTTTTTAATAAAACTCGCGCAGACACTTTTTCAAGCTCCTGGATTGAACTACTGTGCAAAGCAAACGAAATGAAAAATATCTACAAATATCTCTTATATACTGCCATTGACCGTAGCGGCCCCGGAATTCAGAAAAAAGTATGGGATATTTACAAAAAAAAATCTATTCAAAACCATAAAATTGCTAAAAACGTTCAGAATTAGCCGTTAATTTCTCCATACTACATTAATATTATTAAGTAAAAATTATACCAAAATAAACGTTAGTTCATAATCAATAAAATTGTATACTTTTTATTTAAGTAATTTATTTTATTATATTGAATAAACGTAATTTAAAACTGCATGAAATGCGATCTCAGACTCTCAGACGAACTCAGACGCGCGCCAGCCCTTGAATCGCGGCCAAACTGTGATAGCCCTCTTAACATCGTGGTATTAATTCATTTCCCAAATTGTAGTTGAAGTCTCGAGGGAGGCGCTTTAATCTTCAATAAATGAAACTCTTTATTGTACACCTTACAAACTAATAAAAGAAGATATGGACGGTTTTATCGTTAAAAGAGCGATTTCTTCCAGACAACCGTTAAGTGTTTCATGATGGACTCTTAGTAAAAGCTTGTTAGGAACTAGATTACTGATAGAATACCTACTTAAATATTCTAATAAAAAAAAGTAGATTAATATACTTTTTTTTAAATACATACTTATAAATTTATAATACATAGTAACACCCAGTCATAGAACAAACACACAAATGTTTGTTCTCAGTGGGGATCGAACCCACGACCCACAGCACGGAAGGCAGAGCTATTACCGACTGAGCTGTGACAATGTGTTATATTAAGACGACGATGATATATTGACAGGCGTCACAGCTCAGTCGGTAATAGCTCTGCCTTCCGTGCTGTGGGTCGTGGGTTCGATCCTCACCAAGAACAAACATTTGTGTGTGGCAATCATAGATGTTTGTTCTATGTCTGGGTGTTACTATGTATTATAAGTACGTATTTACAAAAAAAAAGTATATAAGTATTCTATCAGCATCTAGTTTCCATATTACAAGCTTTGCTTAGTTTGGGACTAGAGGGCGTCGTGTGAAATGTCCATGAATATTTATTTACATTTTATTTGATGTTGTTTGTGCAGAGCCGAGTGCGCTGGGCGGGTTCATGCCTCCGGAGCCGCCGCCCGGCCTCATCTCCTTCTAACTGTATCCCAGTTCATTAGAAGTAAGAAATAATATTATGTGATTGACTATTTTGAAAATAAACAATGAAAATGATCTCATTTTTTATTAATAATATACTCATCTAAGGGCGGCTTGCACCAAAATCACTAAACGTATTTAACAGCTAAATCGATTTAAATCTGACGTATTTATATGACTTGACAACTCGCTAAATACTATTTAATAGTTAAACGCGTTTAGCGATTCTGGTACAAGCCGCCCTAGGGGCGTCTTGCACAAGAATCACTAAACGTATTTAACAGCTAAATTGGTTTAAATCTGACGTATTTGTTTGACTTGACAACTCGCTAAATACTATTTAAGAGTTAAACGTGTTTAGCAATTCTGGTGCAAGCCGCCCTAAGTCATGAAGTGTCACTACCTATAGGTTAGTAATGGGATTTATCGATGACAGCTGTCAAACTTCTTTATCTCGGAAACTACTTGTCCTGGACTTTCTCGTTTCAAAACTAAATGAAAAGCATCATCAAGTTCTGATCTACAGAAACGTATACAAGTAATAAAATAAAAAATTAAAAAAACCCCGAATCTTGGAAAGATTTTCATCAAATATAGCTAAGAACACTCTCGCGACTAATTCACCTTTCAAACAAAAAACAAAACAAAATCAAAATCGATTCATCCTTTCAGGAGCTACGTTGCCTCAGACAGACACACACACAGACACGTCAAACTTATAACACCCCGTCATTTTTGCGTCGGGGGTAATAATAGAAACAACTGTTGCGTTCACTCCTAAACTCTATGAAGATTTTTAAAAATCATTGGTAATTTCTATTTATTAATTATCCTCCTCTGCGTTGACTTACCTTCAAGGGAAAGCTCTAAATGAAACTACAGTTTTAAAAACAATAAAATAGATTTTCATTTATTGTGAGACGAAAAATACAACAATGGGACTTACACCTAGAATGGTTAGTGGCAGACTGTCGTGTCAAACAATTATCTGTTAGGTAAGGGCACCGACTGACCGTCTGCGCCTCTTAGAGAAACGTACAGACTTCTAATCACCTATTTATGTCTTTCATTGGGAAAACTCTCTGTAACGAATATCAACGAAACAAGTTATATATTACACAAAACATGACCTCTCTATTCACTGAAATCATAACTAATATTATTATTAAACATTGTGAAGTTTCAATAGTTTTCATTTTGTTAACTAATTTTTAAAAAGGCTTTATCGATTCGAAGCTAATACTTAATTACTTACAAGATTGTTTAATAGTTTGTCAATAGCTTAGTCGCGCCACTCGGCTCGTCAGGCTCGCACGGAGAGGTCCGTACGTACGGACGACCGTCCGTGCGTCCGGCGTCCGGCGTCCGGCGGCGATCTCAACGCGCCTAACTACCAACCTCACAAATAAAACGTAACAACTCTCAAATACCGCTACTATGAAACGTTCTATACAAAATTGAACATCGTCGATCCGCTAGATCGTCCGATTCATTTATTTATTTATACATAATATTCATATTACTAAAACAAGTGGGCGGCGAGCGGCGCGCGGCGGCCCGCTCTCGTGCGATGCTCGTTTCAACTCCTCACTAACTCGATTAAGTACATTTCTTACGTTATAAGTTGAAAATGCCACTGCTGCGATCCTACGTCGCCTATGTCTGAGCGGAGGCGTGCGCGGCGCGGTCAGTGCTCCCTTGGCGCGCCCGGTACGAACAACGCGCCCGGTTCGTACCGACACGACGCGGTTCGTACGGACACGACGCGGTTCGTACGTACGCGACTCGCTTCGTACGGACACGACGCGGTTCGTAAGGACGGACGCTGACCACGAAGCCAACAACCCCGCCACGATCGCCTCCCGCTATTGCTCATAGAGAAAAAATTCCGAAATCAATTCGTTACACCGTAGACTATATCTTGTTAATAAACTTGAAGTATTATCGATAATCAAGTACATTATAATAATTGAATGATTAGTATTTGTTTCATAAGAGACTAGCATTACAAATGAATACCTTCAGCTATACGATTTTTAATGTTTTCTATTTTGAACATTTCGCAGATGTTCAAAGTGGACTACGTCGGTTTCTGCACAAGAAGGGCATTCTCCTTTCTCCTGCAGAAACCTTCCTGCTGATGCGTCTACGCTTCGAGATATCACTTAAATATATACTTAGATTAGGGGGGACAAGGTCGTAAAAACAAAAAAAGTTATTGAAATTTATACATAACAAACTCCTTAACTAATAGTTGAATAATTGAGTGTATGTATAGGTATGTATGGGTAGAGAGGGGGGCGCGGGGGGCGCGGGGCGCGCGGCGGGCAGTGCGCTACAAATGAAATAACTTTATACAAAAGAGAGTCGCGACAACCCCGCCCCCCGCCACCCCCTCACCAAACCGATATAAAACATTTCATTCCGTGATAGATGACACGATGGTATGCGAATTTTTTGTTTCTTTATTATATTTTTTCAAAAACCACACGTTCCATTCGCTCACCCTTGCGCTTAACCTAAAATTAATAATTAGACAATATTTTTTATTTGTTCAACAGACGCGCGCGGCCGCATCCGCGCGCGTATAATAATAAAAATATTTTCAAAACAATCGAATAATTAAACACACTAGTTAACAATAACTCGCGCTCGAGCACTCGAGGCTTCCGCGGAACCGTCAACTGTACACAATCCGAACCAAACAGGTGAAACATTACACGCGTCCGCTAATACTGCAGCGGCGGCGGCAGCGGGGCGGCGGGGGGCGCGGGGCGCGGGGTGCGGGGTCTAGACCGCAGTCTCGGTGTGGCTGTGCGAGGAGAGGCGCTCCACGTCGATGTCGGTGGGCGCGAGGTTGTCCCTCGCGGCGGCCGCGTCCGCGTAGTCGATGGAGGAGGAGTGCGAGAACCGCTTCGAGAGCGCAGTCTGCTTGCGCAGCGCCTCCGCCAGCGCCGCGTCCGCCAGCGAGCCGCGCGAGTCCAGCCCCTGCCGGAACGCGTTCACCACGCGGATCTGTGCACCCCCCACTGTTAGTAGCGCTCCCAGCGTGCAGCATTCGTGGACCTCTGACGGGGATAGCGTTCCGACCTACTCACAACCCCATTTCCCACTGATGAGTGATGTTGCCCACTAGGCTCTGACAGAATACCAGTGTGCACTGTTACTCTTGGTCACAGTGCACGTATGCTGAGTCAGGGACCTAATTAACCTATAATTATTGTTTAAGTTTTTTTATTGTAGTTTAAGGTTTAAGTCTGGGTTTATAAATTCATTTTCTTTCTTCCATTTCAAATGCATTACAGTATCCCCAATTTTCACTCTCCAAATTCAAGGACAGAAATATTCCGTCTTATTTCATACAAGTTGCTCTAGTTTAAGATAAATTTACTTCAAGTTAGCAGGTAAGTTTAAAGTTTAAAAAATCGTCAAGAACGCTATCCCAAGTTCAACCATGTATCGATGGCGGCCAAAAGGACAAAAACTACACATTTTGTAACCAAAATCTAGCAATGTCCTTTTGGAAATGTCAGAGCAACACAAATACCAGAACAGATTACAATTGCATCCCTCTGCCGAGACAGGGGGATGTGTCTTCAGAATCTTTGACCAAGACAAACTTTTGATACTAAAGCCTGTGAATCGCAAAGATATTGAGGACAGGATAGTTTGAAGCACACCGAGCCATAAAAATGTAGGCAAGAAAGCGTTGGGTAATTCAAAATCCCAGTCACAGATTCTGTCTGTGGCGGCACCGTCATGCAACGTGGATCTCTGAATACAGACCGCACCTTTATGTGCTGTGAACGTGTCACATGCTAAACACTGTGACTGCATTTGGAACAAACACCTGTGAGCTACGCGAAGCTACCCTATTTTACAACTAGCTACCCAATAAGCAGACGCATCCGATGTTATAGATCCGATGTAGTTGGCTTCAACCCGGTACAAAGCTGTTAACTATAAACGCATTCCATAGAAACATCCAAACACCGTAATAACGTATGCAGTAGCGTAGCCATAGACCACAGCTAAACCCTACGGTAGTTGGATGGTCAGTATTGATTAAGTAGGAACGTATAATGATTATTCTCGCCTAATGTCTTGCAATAACAATGATATAAAATCATCAAATGAAAGTACATATTGGTATGCAACATTGTTCACATTCATATATGTTCATATCAAAATTGATTCAGTTAAAAGTAGGTATAAATCAAATATAATTCGATATTTGATTTAGAACTACGATTGCAAAATGAAACAAACTACAATAAGATTAAAAAATGTTACACCAAAATGTATTTTAACAACTTTACACCTTTGTTACGAATAGAGATAATATTAAAAGCAATTTTAAGAATGATTTATTAAAATGATTTTATTTTCATAACCTAGAAAATGAGCCAATGGTAATTTATGATACCGAAGAATCCCAACCCCGACCCCAAGAATCGGGTGCAGTACCTAGTGAAGCAACACAATAAACCGCTAGATATGGAATGAATGCAAAATTAAATTCAAATCTATTTCAGCTACATTTTTTGGTTTAAAATTTAAAAGATCTAACACCCTTCGATATAAAAACAGCTTTTGAAAAAACTACAATTTGTTTCGTTTTTATTGTCAAAATTCCTAATTTCCACGTTTGTTATATACAGAATATTATGTACATAAGGTAATTTACACTTGCAATACCATTCCAAAACATTGAACACCGAGTACACATTGAAATAATAAGAACATCCCATAGACATTATAATCACTAGAGGTGACCACCAGTTTCTTCACTAAAATCGTTGTTTATAAAAAGTTTAAGTTCACTATATTTTTCTGTATTTAATTTGTCACATCACCTCTATTGATTTTTTGTAGGTATCTAAACGTTTCCAGTACACATTGAATTCATCCAACTTCAGTCACAGCAGTCTGAAGTACAAACGACACAAATATAGAGAAACCAGTATGGTTGTCATCACCCCCAAATCCCCGTTTCCGCAGACCAATGTCGTCCATGAATCCATTGGTTCCCCCTAGGAATAAAGGGTGATATAAACAGCACATGCGGGGATCATGCACAATGATGATATATTTGGAAACATGCAAGTATACCGACCTATTTATTCATATATTTCACACTAAACCAGCTTAGCTATACGTTCATAAGTGCAAAGGTCATATATAAATCAAAAGGTCAGCATAAGGAAACATACAAGAGTGGGAACAGATAGATGTAAGGTTTAGAGACAGAGTACAGAGTATAAAAACAAACGAACATAAAAATCGTAGAAAACAAATTATATAAAAACAAAAAGTAAATTAATGTGAGTGAAACAGCGGAACATTTCTCCTTTTAAGAGTCTTACAGCTTGATCGGTGGATGTCTTGCTGTAGGGTACCGGTATCAACCTTTCTTGAAGCTCGCCACCTATCACCTTCCGTGTGCAATGGGTTTTCATGGAAAAGAAAATAAAAACGAGAACATGAAGTAAAAGGTCCACGAGACGAGCGTGAAAGAGGCGGCGAGCGTTGTCTCGCTCTGGCAGTAGAAAAAGATAGATAATATAAATTAAATATACATAGTTGCAGTGCTGTTGCAAACGCAATTCTATATAGATAGTATCAATATTTATACTCAACGAAATATGACGTTGCAGTACGTTTACATAATATAGAATTTCGCTCGTAACATATAGCAATATATATTTCAGAGTATATAAAGACAGTAAATAGAATCAGGGGACTATAACGAAGCAGTGTGCCTCGCGAAGCAATGAATTTGTAGAGAAGATAGATACACAGTAAAATAAACAGGGGTCTTCCTAAGGTACCTTAATAAGCACATTCATGGGGTGTGCACTTATACACTAATTTCCAATAGTTCCATCCAGGGCTCCATTGCTTTTAAATACCAAATAATAAAAAAAAAACTAAAGTAACGAAAGATAAACACAAACATCGAACATTGATGACGGGATCCACTTTTCTAAGCATATATTTTTCTTTGAATTGTGTTTTTGTGCATGTGTGTGTATGTGACATCACTCGTGTCTGTTTGTTTAGTTTATCATGCAGACTATAAACTAGTGAAGCACACAGAATATTTTCATCGACGTAGTTGCTCACATACCAGATGTCAATCGATTTACTATTCTAGGTCAAGCTACAATAGATACCTAATTACATAAACAATGACATTCTTTTTCTTTTTTTTTAGTGGGACGTCTAACTTTCTATTTACATAGCGTTTCTAAAACAAGCGTTTTATACTATTTACAGAGTCAAAGTATACAAGGTTTAATTTTGGGAGCACTGTACAAGTTTGCTGATCAAAATATAGACCTTATGTATAATGACATACATGCTACACAACGTGACGTAAATTCTATAATACAAAAGAGCGTGTAAGCACAAAGCGAGATCTAACATCGAACTAGACCGTACGACATATATCCAGCCAGTGTTGGCCGATACAACATATATGGACCAACATATAACACCAACATCTTGCGTGTTACCTTAGAATGCGGCTCTCCCATACGTGGCACGGTTGGGTGAAATCAAAGTAACTTTGGAGTATAGATACTTTATTACTAAGAATTATAAACAAGCTTAGAGCGTGAACCATGTCAGTTTAGTTATTATAAATCATGCTTTAGTGATTATTCCACTATATTACGGCGTGACCTACATATAGCATTATTTATTATTGTTTATTTCGCGTGTACACGACACGAATTATATTTTTACTATCAGCTAAATCTTATTGTAGCAGGCAAAAGATTTTCACTACAAAGTGCGTTTAAAGATGAATTTATATTTTAATTTAGTAAATATACTTATCACATAGACAGAGTTTAATATTTTCCACAAAACACATTTTTATTGATAGTTAAATTTGCTTGATAAATATTTGATGTTTTGGAAATCGAAGGATAAGGTGAGGAAGAAACAGAAAATATAGTTTGGAAGACCATAGAGTAATTGTGTGTAATGTAGAGTAGACTGATACAGATAAGTAGACAGTAGGTATAGATAGGTATACTACATCTAAACTAGGTACAGATTAAATTATTAAGTAAGATTCGGATGAATAAAATTTCATTTACTTTTCATGCAAGTTTAAAATTAATATAAAGTGCTGAATAAATATATAAGTTTATTCGGATGCAGAGCTTTTAGAGTACATAAATAATAAAGTAGTGAAATATATAGAAATAATAGCGGAGGCGAATTATTTGAATCAGTATTTGTGTTCTGAACAAAACAAACTACGAAGTCACATCACGTTTACTATGAAACATTCATCTAAACACTAAAAACTTTGTCATATCAAAACCTTGAAAAATCTATATCTAATAAATGCATTCTTTCCCACAAACAAACAAATAATAACAAGCAAATTTATATATCTTCCTTATATATTAAAAACGTTCATAAAAGCACTTGAGTAGCACAAATTGTGGGTTTATATTTTTTCATAAATATAAAAATGGCACATGAATTTATTCGTATTAAATACTTCTATTTAGCACAACACATAAACTTCATTTAAAATATAGAAGATGAAATATATGAGAATAGAATTATTTACAGAAGTTATTCACGTATAATCCACGGTAGAAATAAATATATTTTCATAAAATCCGGTATAAAACAGATTTTTAAAACTCTAATTATACTCCATGTAAGTAAATGGTGCACCAAAGTTACAAATCTATATAATTTTGCAAATATTTTTTAACTTACATTACGCTAACATTTTTTATAATAATTCTCTTAAACAATCTACTCATTTACATATTAAATTTTGAAAAATTTGAATTTTTCGAATAAACTTTTAGCAAGATTTTACGGTTATAATTTAGAATATTTTGTTATTATATTTATTTTGTATTAAATGGCAGTTATATAGCGTGGCTGTAACTAGCCGGTGCTTGTCTTACGACATCGAATGTAATCATCAGTCGCAGGCGATCTGCGTCTGCGCCTGCGCTGCGCTGACGGTTATATTCCGATAATCATTGAATGTATTGTATTGTAGATTTGTTTATTGATCGCTCTGATGCGATACGGGACTGAGGGCAGGCAGGGAGCCCCCCGACTGCACGCTGATCCGTCGATGTTCCGCCAAATAATTATTGACAAATATCCTGCGACCGGCCAAAATGTCCGCCTTTTGCTGCAAAATAACACCCTCCCGTCAGTCTATCGTCCCTCGAACTCGAACTCGCGATGTACGCGCTACACGCAGCCGTAACCAAACTGCTTTGGAAACTATTGTGAGCGGTATTCCGAACTAGCTGGCTTCAGAATACACAAGTTGCGAGTGAGATAGTAGCTAGTAGCTTAAAGAGGGTAAAAAGCAGTTTCGTTAATGCCTGTAAGGATAGGGGGCATTCATTCTAGCAGGGGGGGGTTCCAGGGCATCCAGTAGCATACTAAATATAATAAAATGATAATTAAAGTATTGTGTCGGAACTCTACAGCTACGCAGAAAAAATATGAAAAAAATCCGGTATGTGAGCTACTCCGCGGTCTAACTTCTTATTCTCTGTGAGTGATAATAGTGATTTCAGGAAAATAAAATAACCACGTTGCGTCAAATAAATACTTTTATTATTATGAGTTTAGATATTAAAGTGGTTGTGCCGGTAAGTATTAAGTATGTTTTAACAATAAAATGTACGTAATCTTTACATTATTTATAACTCAAAAATAAATTATACGTATTATGAAACCAACTTATTAGTATAAGTACATACACAACCGAGTTAACTAATTTATAAAAATAAATTGAGAAGTAATAAAAACTGAAAGCACTTATAGTTTTTACGATAAATACTTTTTATTTTAATTAAATTTGTTCTAATTTTGGTGTATTAGTGGAGATTTAAATTTATGTGCATTTTTAATTTATAGAACTATATTTTAAAACTAGATACAGTGTTAGTTTTGGTAAGCTTTCACAACTCTTTTTTTTTAAATTACTTGTACGAGTACTGATATAAAATATGTAAGTAAATAAAATTTGGATATAAAACCCACTTGTGAATTTCTGACAATATGCATATTCGAACCAACATGTTCTCAGAAACTAACTAGGTAAGTACCTAATAAAAAAAGAAATTATACAAATTGTGCATACTCACTGACATTTATACATGCATAACACTGTAAGATATAAGCATGATCACACTGTAAATGCGAAGCAAAAACTAAATAAAACAATAAAAATCACTGAGCAACATTTGTACCAAAACAATATTCATCAGTACTTACAATCTAAGCGATGAAGCCGCCATTTTGTCGTGCCAGCGCAACACAAAATGGCCGCTCGTGTTCTCACCTCGAAGTGTTCGTGAATGGCTAGTTATTAAGCGTTTCGATTATTTTTAATACAAAATGGCTAATATGTAATACAATCGTAACATAGATTGGTCAATCAGCGTGCAATACATCGATATTCCCATGCTCTAAGTACCGTACGTATACTGGACGTGTACCTACATGTTAGCGCCGTCAGAGCATACTCACAAGGTAGCTCTCTATGCGAGTCGAACCTACACTTACCGTCAACATCTGAAATAGAGCGATCTTGCTAGAAATCGGTGACCCCCACCATAACTAAACGAGTGGCGAAAGAAAATGCTATGGATTTTGCTTTAAAATTTATTCAATGTAAAATACTTTTCGTAACATTCGCAAAAACCAAGTAATTTTGTTAGATAAATACATTTTCTTTTAAAAGTTAAGAGCTCTCGTTTGATCTTCAGTTAAGCGTGAGGTGTCTCATTCATACTAAACTTTAGGCGTAGGTATACAATTTAACGATAGCTTAATATTAAATAGGTTAGGAAGGCAAACTCTGGATATGCGTCAAAGTAATCGACATTATGTCTATTACCCAGGGTAGTCGCGATAGGATAAAATGGTCCCAAAATTTACTATGAAATAAAACACGCAAGCTGCCCGAGTTGTACCCCTAAATTATTTCAACAGACTCCTCGAACTACTTACACAAAAAGCTACTAAGTCGAAATTCGAAAATTTAAAAAGTTTACTCATACTCGTAGATAATCAAAGTCTAAAGATTTAAAAAGTTTAAATTTTTTAAAGTTGTATTTCTCTTCGCCTATACAAAATATCACCGCTCTCATATACATAAAGACTTCAAAGACTCGTAACTTATGTACAAATACGTTTCTCTCTAAAATAGCAGTGTTCATTTAATGATCAGAGAAAGACTCGTTAACCTACGTTACAAAAGGGAGTTGGATCGATCGCGCGACGACCGCCTAGCGATCACTAAACTACCTACTAAACTTGAACACTTAATTAATCTTAAACTATCCGTGGGTGGAGATTACGCGGGAGATTGCGGCGTTAAGTACGTGTCGCGGATGTATCGTAAAGCGGGGTTGGGTTGGGTTCGGTCGGTGCGGTGCGAAGCTCAGAATATGGTGGTTTCGGCGCGGGCGGCCGGCACGTCGTCGTCGATGTAGGCGAGGTCCGAGGGCTGCGCGCGCAGCCGCGAGCGCAGCCCCGCCGCCGAGTGCGCCGACAGACGCTCCTCCAGATCCTCCAGGGTCGACTTGAAGGCGCGCACCACGCGCAGCTGCAACGAACCAAGCTCCAGAACCGCGCCCCACCCGCCCGACACCCTCGCTCGCTACCCCTACCCCTACCCCGCCCCCTAGCGCGCCCGGCGACCGAACGAGTGTGGTGTGGATTTGTGCGACGTCTGTATTCAGAGTACCGACTAACATGCAACTATCTGTGACGATGGCGATGTCGACGGCGACGTGCATCGAGCCTGCGACCGCTACGACACAAGCTACGGGCGACGAGGGACCGGTGGACGGACGCAATGCCCGGGTGGAACACGTGGAACATGCAACGTTCCAAAACTAATGCGTACTGTACGGGAAACCAGCGACACTCCTCCGAACAACAGGGTCACGAATCACAGAAGCAACTTGACGGCTAATTGAACGGCGCACGAGTGTCGTCTAGTTTTCCGTGGAAGGATGCCATGTGTCGAAATGAAGTAGGTAGATTCGACGCTCACTGTACGGAACTCGTACAATCCAGTCGCATACGCTGCAATTACTTTCATGCCCAAAACGCAAGTAATGGGCAAACGCATAAAAACAAATCAAAGACTTTCTTGCGCAAAGTACATTTTAATCGAAAGTTTTGGCAGTACCCTACAACTAGATCTAAATAATGGTACTGTTATAACAATCTGCATCGCGACTGGTTTACTGTTTTATTTATTTTATTTTCGGCAAGAACTACGTTTTGAATGGAGTAGCATTTTAAATCGCTCATCCCCATGTTTCAAAAATGTAGAAAACGACTGCAAAGTTGTTCAATCATTTTCTACATTAAAAAATGAAAGTAGTGAACCATCTAGCGAAGTGGAGTAAACTGTTCATGATTTAGCTGGATGATTCTAAAGTCGTTTAGGCTACATCCACACAGCGAGCGTCGATAGCCTCAACTATGGCACACGGGGACACTACGCGCTAAGGATAGGAAGGCAAACTGAGTGGCACACGGGTTTGCAAACTTAGGTGGGTAAAATTGCAAAGGTCTGTAGGTGTCGATAGGGGTTTTAGGGAAATATTAGAGGTAAAGTACACAGATTGAAAGATTGAGGAAAGAATAGAAGTAACAGATAGATAGAGAGTTAAGGACTGGGTAGTCATAGACAAAGGGTCATTAGTTAGTAAAGATTTACTAACAATAGAATAAAAATTAAAACGCATGGACTGTTAGGTATGGAAGAAAAGAAAGATGTTAAGTTAAATTCTGGAGAGAATTTTACTAAGAGAAGAGGTCAGTACATTAGAACTGGGACTCATTAGACAAGTTAAATAAGGAACGACTATGAGAGAATGTGGTGAGACCACGAAAAATATTGGAACACATTGAGAATAGAAAATGGGGTAAGATTAGAATGAAATTAGTCTAAAAACAGCTGAGATCAGAAAAGGTAGATAGACTAATAAGAAATGACAGACTGAACAAGGATCTAGTGAGTATATTAATGTAGGTTAGTACATGTAGTATACAGATGGTGTTAAAAGGAAATCAGATAAAAGATTTCAAAGTATAGGGGAAAACTAACGAAAAGTCAAGGAATAATGCGGATGCAGAAAGAGGGGATGGATTAGACAGGCGGCTAAGGAGATTAGACTAGAACGTGAAAGGGCTGAAAAGGCTGTCAGAGTAGAAAAGGATCAATAATCAGGTCAAGAGACCAGACCAGGTTACAAGAAAGAAGGTAAAAACAATCCATGTGGTTATAGAAAGTATCGAAAGAAGATTAAGAAGGATCATGATATCAAAAACAGGTCAGAGGTGTCTAAGGGAAGTGAGACTAGGATAAAAGAGATGAAGTTAGGAAAAAACCGGTAATACTAAGATCAGACAAGGAGGTAGGAGGCATTGCGTTGGGTGTGCGTATACCGTCAGAGTCCTGCGGTGTTTGCGCGCCGGGCGCCGCGGCCGGCACTACACCTCAGTCTCGAGCACGGGCCGCGGCTGCCAAATACACCGCTCTACGGCCCGCGGCTCCGCGGTCCATTCCACGCCGTCCTACCGTCACGCCTCACGTTTTACAACTGACAGAGCTAGATGTGGCACGTGTCTTGTGCTACTTTTGGGTGGGGGTTGTGACGTCATCATTTTTAACGCACGTCCTTTCGACCAGAACATTTTCTGAAGAGACAAACTCATTGAGAGCTCTGGCAAGAACTTATTTTGGTCATCATTGTTTTTCCCAGACCAATTACGATTTATTTAAACTGAAATTACCTTCTTAGAAGCTTATATAACCTCGTTATTGTGAATTTAATTCTTTAATTTAACGAGGTTTCATGTTAACCACTTAATATTAATTTATCAGTGTCTAGAAATTTAAAATACTCGTTGATTTTCACAGATCCTAAGAAGGTTCTGAATTAAACTTTTATTGTTTCTCGTTAGATGCCTCTCTCTGTATGATTTATATAGCAATCTAGAATGGAATATATGCAAATAAAAATAGCACGTTAAAATGACGACGTCAGACGTATATTTTTTTTAACTCAGGGTATGAACATGTAAGACCATGTCCCACATCTGACCCAATCGCAAGCAGGCCAACACGGAACATCAGACCCTTTGTTTGGAAGAAAAAGAACATAAACAAATTAAACAACCAAAACAGAACAATGTGTACTGTGTACGTTATGCGTGTAAGGCGCGCGGTGGTGTCTCATGTACGAATATGAACCAGGAGTGCCAACCGAACGAAATGAAATAATAAAACATAATGAAAATGAAAGAGACAGGATACCATAGCGTACCTTGAAGAACTTCTAATGCCTACACAACGAAGGAAGTGAACCTATAGATGCTTGGAAAGGGGACCACGGTGCACTACCAACCAACCTCATACCTAATCCTTCTATGATATTTACACTTTAACATATTCCATTTTGCCTCTCTGGTGGTGGCTCGCTTTGTTATTGAGACGATGACATTTAGTACCTCAGATGGAACATCTAACATGCGCTTTGTCAACTCTTTCTGTTAGTTTCCCGGAGTCAAGGAAGAACGGGACATACTATTGTATTATCGTTTCATTGTTGACGGTTTATAATTGTGGAATATTACATTTCATTATAGTGTTATTTCCCGATTTAGTTTTAATATTTACACAATTATATCGCCAAAACAAAAGTTAGAAAGCTGAACAGAATCACGGCTTGGTTATATTTTGTTTTGTTAAAACACTCTGAACCTTATTATTGTCTACATACAGTGTATACTCACCTTGAGCGCCGGTTCTCGCATCTATATACAGTTACATATCGACACTACATCAAGCCTAACAGGTCTAACGCAAATGAACACAAAAAGGCAATAATTGGAACAAGGCAAGGCCACTACATAAACCCGCGACTTGACGCTTGCACCCACCTGACTGACAACACACCCCGACACACGTCTAAGGGACAACATACACAATGAAAAACAAAACAAAAAAAACACAAACAAAATAAAAACAAAACATAAAATAACACTGACAACACAACGGCAAAGGAAAGGTACGACCGATTATATCTGTGTTAGTAACGAGCACGCGACATGCTCGTGTGTAATTCCTTTTTAAATTTATTTTGCAAGAAAAATCCACTCCACACTCAAAGGTACGGTCATTACCAACAGCAGTAACTCAACTCTGTACATAAATGAACAAAATCAAACCAATATTATAAAGAAAATGAGATTATTGGAATGTTTGTTACTGCATTCAAATGTTGGTCGGTAAACGCGGTTAGTAGTGCTCTGCGGCCTGTTTGCCGCACTCGGTACATAGCGAGGGTGTACGGGTTTGCGTTTCACAAGCAAAAATACTATTCTTAAAAATAACAAAAACAAAACAAGACAAAAATAAAAAAAAATAGTGAAAAAATCAAACAGTCAGTATGACTTAGAGTTAAAATAAAAGATAGAGAGAGATAGAGAATCATATTCATACCGCGATGTGGTTTCATGTTTAGTGAATAGCTATCGGGAAGTCATAGTAACTGTTTGGGTTCATGAGGGATAAGTAACATCGTCACAGCCTACAAGAGCATGCCAATAGAGTAAGGGGTGGTACAGTCAACTCAGGTTTAAAGATATATATTAAAATAATATATGTATATTAAAAACCGGGAAGCTTCAGACTGTATATAACGGTACGGCAAAACATGCATGGCAGTTAATCGCGTATGCTATCTAGTGTTGGCAACAGGGCTCCCGGTTTCATGACAAATTATATTCAGAAGATACAAGCTATATATACGGGACAGACTAAAAATATATATAAAAGTAATATAGTATACTGTCGTGTTGATAGTAGAAAATGTCATGAAACCAGGTAGAAAGAAATGAAAGTCAATTTTGGAAAACTAAAATTTACTAGTGTAGCTTTGTTCGGTAGCCAATTTATAAGTAAATATATTATATTGAAAATAAAATATATATCTGTGTAGAAATTAGTTACCGAACAATATAAAACTCTACTGTAATGGGCCAAATAATAAAATAGCATATCACTACTATTATTACTCTGTAAAGTGTTTCTCTGTGTAGGTACAAATAAAAATTCCGAAAGGAATAGAATATAGGAATATTGAAATGAAACAATAAGAGATAAAAACAATAAAAGGAAAACGTAATATAAATAAATAATAATGTAATCGTACGGTTATTTTGAGAGTTGATTTACTAAGGATTTATTTTGTGTATTTTTCATTATAAATAAACTTCCGTATGAATTTATCCGGCTTATTATTCATGAGTGTAGTAAAATCAACGTATTTCTAGTTCGTTTCTATACGATTATATATTATGGATGCAGTATTGAAAAATGGTGGTTCGGTTTTGTATATTATGCAAAATAGTAAAAGTATATATAAAATGGACAATAATGTTGTACAACTTAGCGTTAGGATGCCCAAGGTATCCGCAGTGTTGACCTGTTGACTATGCTGATATATATCTTTATTATAAAATGTATATATAGATATATACTGATTAGCTGTAAACTCAAAACTTATCCCTCTTAAAATCAAGTAATTTTTTTTTTAATTCTGCCACTCCTATTCAATAATTCAGATCAAAAAAGATTGACTAACCACTTTAACTGTAGTAATTTTACGGAATAAAATGTAAAATTACACAGACATTTATTGAGATTCATAAAAAAGTCAAGAAAACTATCACGAATAACTAAAATTATTTCAGTTTTCATGATGGCATCCAAGATATAAATATATTAAGCTTTAGGCCTTATCTAACTTTATTTTATTTAAAAAAAAATTACGTTTTAGTTTTCAAGCTAAATAAAAGCCAATATTTTGATTTGCAAAATAATAATTACATTTTAAGGCCTATAGCTTTCTAAAAATACTGTTAAGTATTCTATACGTTCAATTTTATCTCCATAAAAAGGTCTTACTCACTTTTTATGAGAATAAGAACTAATAATTTTATAGAAAACCTTTAAAAAACCTTTTTTCGTGCACTTAACAGTATTTTTACACATAGAAAAAATCCCCAGAGTGTTAACAGGATGTTACATAAGTTCCCACTATTGTAGCATCCTGTATAACGAATAACCCACAAAAATCCCACAGAAACTACCCTCAGAATCCAAAAAACACTTATTCATGGATTACATAAAGCCCCATACAAATTTTGCAGAAAAAGATTCCGTATCATACTTGGACGAATAATATTGTGTCGAATTCGAAAAGTTAAAAATTAGGATAGACACATTTATGCAACAAACATTTATTAAACAAAATATCTTGTATTTTTCTCTAATGTTCATAAGATCAGAACGCGACGAACTATGAACCACAGCAGATTAATATAGAATGAATGAAATAGTTTTCTAATACCTTTTTACTAATTGGAACCAAGCCTTTTTTTATATAAGTAATATAGAATCGACACAATATATCCGTGAGCTACACATACCCTTCCCTTTCACCCTCAATATAACTTCCATTAAAACTGACACAACACTCCCAACATACCCCATTGCCCCCTATCTGTCCCCTTTTGGTTGCGTACCCCTTTAAACCCCACATTTCCCCATATGACCCCATGTTATTCGTACCTGCAGCTTCTAAAAGCAGGTTTTTACCCTTTAACCTTCCTAAATGTCCCCATTTCTCCCATTTTATACCCTTTCCCATGTAGCCATCAAGTCCTATGTTTTACCCGCCAAACTTCCCCCTACTTTTACTCCCTCCCATAGCCTCTAGTTTACCGTTTAACCTTGATAAACCCATTTCCCCCTATAGCCGGTGTAATTCGTACCTGCGTCTGAAGGCGCGTAAGTCCTCGAATCCAGAGGATCTGTCCGGCGCGAGGCTTCTTGTCCAGCTCGCCGTCGTAATCCGGTCCCGGCTGGATGCTTTCCGGATCGGGCTGGCCGCGACCCCATCTGGTATATATGGGGGTTCGTGAGTGATCATTTTAAATCTAGCTAAGAAATTTATGAAATTACGAAGATAATCCTATCCTATCCTATCCTATCCTACTAATATTATAAATGCGAAAGTTTAGATGTTTGGATGTTTAGATGTTTGGATGTTTGTGTTTCAATCACGTCAAAACCACTGAACCAACTTGGATGAAACTTGGCATATATATAGTTCGTAACCTGGATTGACACATAAGCTACTTTTTATCCCGAATAATTAACAGGATCTACAGGATAAAATGAACGAAAAGGATTAGCAGCGACAATTGGCAAGAGGATTTCATTGTCATGTCATGTCACGTCAGTTTGACAGGACGTAGTACTACCTCTTTGGTCTAACGACTAGCGTTTGACATTCCAGTAAGAGTTCGGTGTAATGAGGTGTAATGTCAAATTTCACATAGTATCCGCTCGGTACACGCACAGATAATATAATGTACACGGAAACTGTAGACGCGTACGAAGTCGCGGGTAACTGCTAGTTCTGAAATAAAGCCACGTGATGCTAGATTCTTGGGGATCTTGCGCGTGGGTACAATGGTAACCAGCTGACCCCTCATCAGGATACCGGCGCCGAAGAACAGACACCATAGCCACTGGTTTATGCCTGTACTCGCTAGATGTTTACTCATGATAGGTTTTTAAAAGAAAGAAAGAAAGAAAAAACATTTATTGCCTTAGAGCTTACGAGCTATATTAAAATTAGATACATAGATTAATTCTCTAAGGCAAAGGGGGTACACTCAGCATGAATGCTGCACGGACATTATGTCCGTGTAGCGCTGATTTTCAGTGTACCCCTAAATTATGGTCGACAGGTGTTCGTCGGCTGCAATGTGTTTTTGTAATGTTTTGTTTTCCCCTAACTGTGCTCAACAAGATTTTTTTTAAAGATTTGGGATACTTATTTTCTTCCGCGTGGGTACACGGGTAACCAGCTGCCTCCAGAGTAGTCCTCTTAACATCTGGTAGTGGACTCTACTGCTAAATGAGGAGGTTCATGAGGTATTGACGATGGGTTTGTATTTAGTATACTCACGATAGATTCTTGGGGATCTTGCGCGTGGGTACAGTGGTAACCAGTTGCCCCCACACCAGGGTGCCGGCGCCGAAGAACAGGCACCATAGCCACTGGTCTATCGACAGTCCAGCCGTGCTGAACGCCATGCCTCCGAATTGAATTATCACAACCTGGAATACATCGATAACATCGTGTCAATGCAATGTCTTTGTTCGAGATTTCATTTCCTTTATTTCTTTACAGCCCAAATATTAAAAAAAAAAATAGTTTTACCGTGTTATGGGTCGTGGGTTCGATCCCCACCGAGAACAAACATTTGTGCGTCGCAAACATAAATGTTTGTTCTATGTCTGGTTACTATGTATTACAAATATGTATTTACAAAAAAGAAAAAATATTCTATCAGCATCTAGTTCCCATAATACAAGCTTTGCTTAGTTTGGGACTAGAGGGCGTCGTGTGAAAATGTCCATGAATATTTATATCCTATCCTACTAATATTATATATGTGAAAGTTTAGATGTTTGGATGTTTAGATGTTTAGATGTTTGGATGTTTGTGTTTTAATCACGTATAAACTACTGAACCAACTTGGATGAATCCTGGCATATATATATAGTTCGTAACCTAGATTGACACATAGGCTACTTTTTATCCCGAATAATTAACAGGATCTTCAGGATAAAATGAACGAAAAGGATTAGCAGCGCCAAATGGCAAGAAGATTTCATTGTCATGTCATGTCACGTCAGTTTGACAGGGCGTAGTACTACCTCTTTGGTCTAACAACTAGCGTTTGATATTCCAGTAAGAGTTTGGTGTAATGTCAAATTTCTCAAAGAAGTATCCAATCGGTACACGTACAGATAATATAATGTACACGGAAACGTACTCCCGTACGAAGTCGCGGGTAACTGCTAGTAGTCAATAAGTTTAGGATACCTGCGAAGCCGCAGTGCCGATCCATATAGAGTAGAATATAGGATTAGTGAAGAGTCCCTGGAACACGTTCCTTTGTCCGTGTATCTTGCGCGCGTTGATCTCGTTGAAGAGCGTCATCATCACGAACGTGTTGAAGATGATCGTGAAATGCTGCGAGGGCTCCGAGCTGAGCTGCTGCCCGCGTCCGGACGGGATGTTGAGGATTTTGTCACCTGGAAAACAATGCATACTGATATATATACTCATACTTGACAGGCGTCACAGCTCAGTCGGTAATAGCTCTGCCTTCCGTGCTGTGGGTCGTGGGTTCGATCCCCACCAAGAACAAACATTTGTGCGTGCAAAACATAGATGTTTGTTCTATGTCTGGGTGTTACTATGTATTATAAGTATGTATTTACAAAAAAAAAAGTATATAAGTATTCTATCAGCCATCTAGTTCCCATATCACCAGCTTTGCTTAGTTTGGGACTAGAGGGCGTTGTGTGTAAAGTCCATGAATATTTATTTATTTATTTATATATACTCATACTTGACAGGCGTCACCGCTCAGTCGGTAATAGCTCTGCCTTCCGTGCTGTGGGTCGTGGGTTCGATCCCCACCAAGAACAAACATTTGTGCGTGGAAAACATAGATGTTTGTTCTATGTCTGGGTGTTACTATGTATTATAAGTATGTATTTACAAAAAAAAAAGTATATAAGTATTCTATCAGCCATCTAGTTCCCATATTACAAGCATTGCTTAGTTTGGGACTAGAGGGTGTTGTGTGAAATGTCCCTGAATATTTATTTATTTATATTCTGCAGCTCCCAGCCCACCGGTGAGAGTACTGCTTGTCTTATCGTAGTGACCGCGCTCTCCCATCCTAAGGTCGTGAGTTCGAATCCGGTCGTGCATTAATGGAGTTTTTTTTATACAACTAATTGATAGAACAAGCTGATAACCCACCTAATGTAAAAATGTAACTACTACCACACCACATGTAACGATGCATTGTCTTACTGAACACGTCCATTGAAGACGTGCCTTGCATTGCGCCCATCACTCTCAGTTATAAAGGTGTTAAGTCTCATGTGCCTTAAATAAGCTAAAACCTTCAAAAAAAGTATTTTAATGAGCTTACCGACAAACAGCAATGAGAATATAATGAAGAGCTGGTAGATGGCCTGTCCCAGGATGTTCTTCATCATGGTGCGGCTGATAAGAGGCTTGGTGCGTCCGTAGGGCTTGCGTTGCAGTAGGTCAGGGGTCGGCATTTCAGTAGCCAACGCGAGGGAGGCGAGAGTGTCCATTATAAGATTCACCCATAACATTTGTACAGCCTAGTGACAAACATACAATAATAATAGGCCTTTACATCTATTGAAGATGATTTATACAGCGTCAGGAGGCAACCTATGCCTACACTTAACGGGACACTGTAGTGCCTGGGACAATGTTTAGATGGAGTAGGCTTGCCCAGCACCTATACCATCCTCTCAGCCTAGTCAGCCGTATCCACAGGAAAGACAAGGTCAATACGTGCGGAGCTGACTAAGCCAAGGGTTTCCTCACGATGTTTTCCTTCACCGTAAAGCTCGTGTTAATGCGCATATAAATTTTCCGAGCGAAAAATGCATTGATGCACGGTCGGGATTTGAACCCACGACCTTCGGATCGAAAGTCGAGGTACAATCCCACTCGGCCAACACGGCTTTGACAAACATACAACGTGTAACATAATGTCCCTATAAGCCAAATAGTGGTCGCGTGGAACTAGCACCTAGAATCACCTAGTTATATAAGACGATTCTAAATGATCTCTGTGATTTTATTGAATAAAGAAATTTTGACTTTGACTTTGAAAAAAAGGGGCTTATTCAGACCAAACACGAGAATAGATTGGCATGTGCAAAAGTTGAATACAACATATTTGAAACTTCTATTTTTCTTTTTATCTTAGAGATTTGGGACAATCCTAAATGTTTGTTTACACATGAATACGCACCCTCCTATCACGTCGCACCCACACGTAGACACTTTAACTGCAATGCGAGTTTTTGGGAAAGTTTAAAACGCTTTTCATGTATGAAAAACTTCGAAACATTTGTCTTAGAACAAACGTTCGCCATGGCGTGTAGAATAACCCCCTTTCGGACTTATAGGGACATTATGTGATACCCTGTCTGTATACATTAAATTGGGTGTTTATGTTTAAGGGTGCGTTTAAAATTAGCACCTCAGGAGTGCGATTTCAAACTGCGGTTATTAAGATCGTCGGAATAAGGTTTGAAACCGCGTTTGAAGTCGTGGCGCTTGCGACATAAAAAAATACAAATTATAAATAACTTAAAATTAAATTACATATTTCCATATTTTTTCCCCAAATTATTATAGAAATAGAAATTATTTATTTCACGCAACATACAAATAGGTACCTACATATTTAGGTACTTAATAATGAAACATTAAAAATGCGTAAAAAAGAAACCCACTTAGCAAATGCTAAAGGTGCACGGTGGCTCCTTTAGCGCTGGTTATTACAACATTGCCTCACTGAGCACGTCCACTGAGGACGTGCCTTGTGGTGCATTACACGGTATTACCTTGAGAGGCGAGTCTTGTATAGCGCAGGCACCAATAAATGCGACGATAACAGCGACCACGTTGACCGTCAGTTGAAACTGCAGAAACTTAGCGATGGAGTCGTACACGTTGCGGCCCCACATCACAGCTTTCACAATAGAACTGAAGTTGTCGTCGGTTAGGATAATGTCGGAGGCTTCTTTTGCGACGTCCGTTCCAGCGATACCCTGCAATAAAACATCTCATCAGAGATCTAATGATGCAGAAAAGCATCGCGAGCAAACGGCTCAGCCAGCTCGTAATAAGAGTGCACTAAACAACGAAAGTGTACTATACAACGAGAGTGTACTGTACAACGAGAGTGAACTGTACGACAGTGTACTGTACAACGAAAGTGTACTGTACAACGAAAGTGTACTGTACAACTACCGTTGCCAGTTACAGCGGCCACTTCTCTAGTGTCGAATACCTTAGTCTCGATCATTCATTTGACGAGTATATTATGAGCGTGTACTATACAACGAGAGTGTACTGTACAACGAGAGTGAACTGTACGACAGTGTACTGTACAACGAGAGTGAACTGTACAACGAGAGTGAACTGTACGACAGTGTACTGTACAACGAGAGTGAACTGTACAACGAGAGTGAACTGTACGACAGTGTACTGTACAACGAGAGTGAACTGTACAGCAAAAGTGTACTATACGACGGTGTACTGTGCAACGAGAGTGTACTGTACAACAAGAGTGTACTATACGAGAGTGCACTACACAACGAGAGGGTACTTACCATAGCAAAGCCAACATCAGCCTTTTTGAGCGCAGGTCCGTCATTAGTACCATCGCCAGTCACGGCGACCACTTCTCGAGTGTCGAACGCCTTACTCTCGATCATTCCTTTGACGAGAGTGTACTTGTCGGTGGGCGATGAACGAGCTAGAACGCGGAGTTTTGGCCATACTTTGTCTAGTAGAAGTTGTTGTACCTGTAAAATTAAATATTAATTAAGATAAGATAAGAAAGAGCTTATTTCGTGTCACTATTAAATTAATAGTTACAATATAAGTTGGCTTAATATAAATAATGTACACGGAAACGGTACTCGCGTACGAAGTCGCGGATAACTGCTAGTTATCAATCGACGTACCTCTCCATTGGTATCTCGAATACGTTTATTGAACTCCTTCCCCTCGATGATGAGGAAGTCATCTGTGGGTTTGAGTATGCCGCACTTCATGGCGATGGATCGCGCTGTGTTCACGTTGTCACCTGTCACCATCCGTACCGTGATGCCGGCCTTCTGGCACTTCCGGATAGCCTCCGGTACCTGCCACCACACAAATTAAATTAAACACGTATCCTATCCTACTAATATTATAAATGCGAAAGTTTAGATGTTTGGATGTTTGTGTTTCAATCACGTCAAACCACTGAACCAACTTGGATGAAACTTGGCATATATATAGTTCGTAACCTGGATTGACATATAGGCTACCTTTTATCCCGAATAATTAACAGGATCTACAGGATAAAATGAACGAAAAGGATTAGCAGCGCCAATTGGCAAGAGGATTTCATTGTCATGTCACGTCAGTTTGACAGTGCGTAGTACTACCTCTTTGGTCTTACAACTAGCGTTTGACATTCCAGTAGGTACGAGTTCGGTGTAATGAGGTGTAATGTCAAGTTTCTCAAAGAAGTATCCGCTCGGTACACGCACAGATAATATAATGTACACGGAAACTGTAGACGCGTACGAAGTCGCGGGTAACTGCTAGTTAGACATAGATGTTTATTTAATCACGTCGGCCCGATCGTCACTTATCATCAGGTGAGATCAGGTAACACCGCGGTTAAACGCAAAAAAAATGTAGCACACGAAATGTAGTACAACAGAAAAACACCAATGAAACAGTTGGTAGCCTAACGGGACAATTAAAATAAATAAATAAATTAATATAAATATTCATGGACTTTACACACAACAATTAACAACAACAACTTAACAATTAAAACAAATTATCAACAATTCGTTGATATGATTCCAATTATTGATGATAATCATGTTGCAACTGCAAGATTTGGATAAAACTTGGATTATATTATAAAGTTCGTAACCTGGAACACATAGGTTGTTTATCGTCCCGAAAAATCAATAGATCAAACGGGACAATTCGTTGATAATATTCGAATTATTGATTGCACAATAGGCTCAAAGATTTTTAGACCGATATTGTGTATACAACTCAACCTCCTGATTTTTCAACTTATGCGACGCTAAACTTTTCAGTGCGTGACCGATTCAAGGACATTTTCGTCATCGCTTCTCCAAAAACTTGCTAGTTTTAGAAAAATATTATGGAAATTATTATTATTGATTATATTTAGCCCTCTGCGTCCCACTGCTGAGCAAAAGCCTCCCCCCTATGTAATTATAAATAAATAAATATTCATGAATATTTCACACGACGCCCTCTAGTCGCAAACTAAGCAAACCTTGTGATATGGGAACTAGATGGCTGATAGAATACTTATATACATTTTTTTGTAAATACATACTTATAATACATAGTAACACCCAGACATAGAACAAACATCTATGTATTCCACACACAAATGTTATTATGGAAATGTTTAGTAAAAAGTAACTTACTTACCTATTAGCTGGCCTACCCTCGCATATATTTATAAATTGTGTTTAATTTAGTGTTATATGTTATGTACCATCAGCAAAAGTTCTACTTTACCACCTTAAGGGTTACCTGTAAACCGACTAGCCGTTAATTTTTGAATACTAATAGAAGCAAATTATTTCAGGTGTAAAAGTTATGAAAACAATGGGCCGTCATAAAAACAAATAGATCTTTAGGTCTCTGGTTGGTCAAAATAAGAAGACAAAAGAAAAAGGCGAGGTCAGGTAGCTAACTGCTTGCAAGCGAAACAGTTTCAAAAGTGGTAAGGCGGAAATTTTGCCGATAGTACGTATGTACCTAGCTCATTTTGTACCATAGAATGTATTCTCAATAAGTAAATATGTATATTCTTCTGAGAAATAAAGTATTCTTAAACCAGGTAATAGTTACTGACTTCAGGCCTCACGGGGTCTTCGATGCCGACGACACACAGGCACGTCAAGTTGTTTACGATGTTATCTTCATCATCCCAGTTCGGTTCTTGGTCTATGTGCACCTGGGAATACAAGTTATACATCAAACTATTCCAAGATGTGTATTTTGTACATATTAAAAATATTGTAAATATTGATTTGGATCAGTTGAGCTATCTATAAATCGTTTGCAACGGTGTGTAGATAGCTCAACTGCTTCATGTGTATTTTGTACATATTATAAATATTGTAAATACTTTATTAGTCATAATTTTCTTTGTGAATAAATACACCTGGGTGGTCAATAAAAAATACTGTATTAGTCATAATTTTCTTTGTGAATAAATTTCACTCCAAAATCTGTCAACTTTATAAACAAGTAATTAAAAAAATTTAAAAACTCCCGAATCTTGGACCGATTTTCATCAAACATAGCTAAGAACACACCCGACTAATTCACCTTTCAAACAAAAAAAAACAAACAAAATCGGTTCATCCGTTCGGGAGCTACGTTGCCTCAGACACACACACATAGACACGTCAAACGTAACACCCCGTCGTTTTTGCATCAGGGGTTAAAAATAAACCCAATCATGAAAATCTCCTTAGATCCTCTCCATCATTTCTGGTCATCAGACCTTGGAGTCTGGACTTCAGTTCATCAAATCTGAATACCTTGAGATTAATTAAATGTTTGCAATTATGCCTGAGATTCCTCAAAATTGGTTTTCAGAGAAGATAAATCCTCATAACTTGGAAAAAGCTCAACCAATTTTCATCAAACATGACTAAGAATCATCACAGATAAACCACCTTAGCTATTTAGGGTTTTCCTTGACAAATTCTGGTCTACTTGGGTAAACTTGGAGGGGGGGGGGGGGGGTTTGGGGGGTCTTGAAACCCCCCCCAGCCCCCCCTTTAGATTTAAAGAGCCTATTAGTAATTATACCTGATTGTATTGTTCGGTAGCGCTGTAAGAGTCGTCATACGACCACCAGCACTTAGTCCAGTCGAAAAAAAAATAAAAAAATACCTGATTGATCTCAGCCTTGCCAGGCACGAAGTCGCGGAATGCCACTGAGATGGTCCTTAGTCCGTCACACGCCATGGGTTCAATGACCTGCCTGACGAGCCTCTCCTGCATGTCTCGCGTGAACTTCTCTAAACGACCTTCGTGTCCGTAGATGAATGCGCATCTAGAATTTTTTTTTTAATTTTAATCTTTTTATCGCTAAGCGATTACAAATATCGTAAGAATTTAAGCTTCTTTTCCTACTATCCAAAATTATTTACAAATTTATTCTTAATTTGACACAAACTACAAATTTTAACACTCTTTCTTACTTTGAGCTACGAGTAGGACAAACACATAATTTAAAAAACTAGGAAAACTGACTTCCAGTAATTTTGGGGGTCTTGTCATCCACGTCCGTAGGAGGATACCCTATGAAACCCTACACGTGGCCCCCGGGTGGTGCAAAGATGATGACACACTGGTGGTAGGCTTTGGCCGAGGTTAGTGACCACCCACCGGTCAAAGACGCAACGCCAAACGACTATGTCGTGTTCCGTCGCGGTGGCCGGTGACACCAGCAGGAAAGAACGGGTCGGAACTGTAGCGACACTGGCGTAAACCGTTTACTAGCACACTGAGGTTTTGTCGTATCGGATGACTAGTCGCGGAGGGTAGCGGGATCCGAGGCACGGTGCACCGCTGGCCGACCGCAGGTAGTTGGGGGCCCAATTAATGAACTAGCCACTCATGAAAGGCTGCCCCGCCAACTGACGAAAAATCCCGGGATGCGCCATCGTGCCGGTCGGCGACCGGATGAGAGGGCCCGATGGACATTCCTGGGGGGGCTCGGGCGTCCCCGCAGTCTCCGGACTAGTCTTCCAATGGTACGTACTATACCAAAGTGTGTCGCAGGTATGCCAGGTGTCGCCTGGTTCCACTGCCGTTTGATCCACCTTCCCCCACTCCCCAAACATGAAGAGAATAAACAAGAAAAAAAAGTTTTTACAGCGGTTGCACTCCCTCTCACCCAAAGTGCACCTGTCTAACATACGAGGATTGCACTCCAATCTCGTACCAGTCCACTTTCATCTAGAGACTGAAAAGCCACACCTCTTGTTTCTCTCGGAGACGCAGATTGGATGTCCATCCGACGTGAGTTATCTTAATTACCCAGGGTACACCCTGGAGCACAACTTCAAACCACGTGCGGGTGTATGTTTATATGCCCGGGATGACATCTGTATTCGGCGCCTCAAAAATCTTGAAAACTCTAATTTTAGCGCACTTTGGGTTCTGGTAGACACAGGTACAGAGAAAATTCTCTATGCCTGTGTTTATCGATCGCACAGTGGAGACCAGGAGACGACAAGGCTCACAGAATATCTCAGTGACAAGGCTGATGAGGCCCAACAAATGTATCCCACTGCCCAACTGGTTTTCCTTGGGGACTTTAATGCCCACCACCACGAGTGGCTATTCCCATACCAGATTACAGACCACGCTGGGAGAGAAACGCGTAAACTCGCTTTATCATTGAATCTCACCCAGCTTGTCAAAGAGGCGACCCGGATACCAGACGTCGATGGCCACACAGCTAATTGCTTGGACCTTCTGTTGACAACAGATCCAGACCGTTATTCGGTCACAATAGCCCCGCCATTGGGTAGCTCCGACCATTGTCTGGTGAAGTCTGTATCGACATATTCCCCACCCGACCCCAGTCTTAAAGGCACCCGGCGAGTGTGGCGGTACAGGTCAGCAGATTGGGATGAGATGCGGTCTTTCTTTGCATCTTTCCCTTGGCAGCCTGTCTGCTTTTCTTCTGGCGATCCTTCAACTAGTGCGGATGCTGTGACCGACGTGTTACGTCAGGCAATGGAATATTTCATTCCATTTGCAGATGTTCCGTTGTCCGGCAAAGCTCACCCTTGGTTTGGAGCCGAATGTTCCCGTGCAAAGGCGCAATTGCATGAGGCTTACCTAACTTGGGTTGATGCTCGGAACCGTAAGTTGTTTGATGTTCGAGACCGGAAGAAAGCCTTTAACAAAGCTGCCAAGTCCTGCAAAAAGGCGCTGCGAAAGGCTCGATTCGACCACATTAGTCAAATAGGGAGTAAATTAGCCTCATACCCCGCGGGTAGTAAAGCTTTTTGGTCCCTAGCTAAATCAGTTGAATCGAACTTTTGCAGTCCCTCACTGCCTCCGATGCTGAAACCTGATGGATCACTGGCCCACACCGCTGCAGAGAAAGCAAATTTATTTGTTTCTCTCTTTGCGGAATCTTCACGTCTAGATCCTGGTAGTGCAATCCCTCCAGCTGCAACTAGTGGATGCGAGACGAGTATGTCTGATATCCGTATCCGGCAGGTGGAAGTTCGCAAAACACTACGCAATCTAGACGTGAATAAAGCTAGTGGCCCGGATGGTATTCCAGCTATTCTTTTGAAGACTTGTGCACCAGAGTTGTCTCCTGTATTGACACGCCTCTTCCGCCTCTCTTTAGAGACAGGTAAAGTGCCAAAATCCTGGAAGCTTGCTAATGTACAGCCTGTACCCAAGAAAGGTAGTCGTGCCAACCCTGCCAATTACAGACCTATCTCAGTAACTTCCATACTCTGTAAGAGTATGGAACGTATACTCAACAATAGGCTCCTGGCATACCTCGAAGGCAACGACCTCCTTAGTGACCGGCAATATGGGTTTCGCCGAAACCGGTCTACGGGTGACCTTCTAGCGTATGTCACTCACATATGGAGTGAGGCTATCGAGAAGAACGGAGAGGCTCTCGCAGTTTCTCTCGATATCTCGAAGGCCTTTGACAGGGTTTGGCATGATAGCCTATTAAGTAAGCTTCCTGGTTATGGCTTATCCACTGACCTATGTGTATGGGTATCAGACTTCTTGAGGGATCGATCAATTCGAGTAGTCGTTGACGGCTGCTCGTCTGATCACATGGCAATTAATGCCGGAGTCCCTCAGGGGTCAGTTCTCTCTGCAACACTTCTCCTGCTGCACATCAATGATCTTCTTAAGCCCGGTATCATTGGGTACGCAGATGACAGCACAGTTGTAGAGAGATACATACCCGCGGCACGATCCAGTGGATCACAAATCCAGTCGCACAGAGAGGCCATGGTTGATAGATTGAACTTGACCCTTAAAGCAGTCGCGGATTGGGGCGACGCTAACCTTGTCAAGTTCAATACGTCGAAAACCCAGGCGTGTCTATTCTCCGCTAAAAAGAGTCAACTCCACCTGGCTCCAACTTTCCAAAATGTATCCGTGCCAATATCCGACCAGCTCGAACTATTAGGGTTTACGCTTACACCTAAGCTAAACTTTGGCTCGTTCATTGAGTCCAAGGCCAAAACAGCTGCGAAAAAGCTAGGTATATTGTCAAAGGTGAGACGGTACTTCACACCGGGACAGCTTCTTATATTGTACCAAGCACAAGTCCGAACGTGTATGGAGTACTGCTCTCATCTTTGGGATGGCTCGGCCAAATACCAGCTTGAGGCCTTGGAGACCATTGACAGACGAGCCAAAAGGCTCATTGGTAACGATGCGCTGGTCGAAGCTAAGCTCCTGAGCCTCGAACATCGGCGAAAAGTTGCCAGTCTTTCGGTCTTTTACCGGATACATTTTGGAGAGTGTGCGTTAGAACTCCATGAGTTGGTTCCCCCATCCCCATTCCATCATCGGACCACCAGACGTACGGAGACGCGGCACCCATACATGGTCGACATGCCACCTGTCCGCACCAAGCGCTTTGCCTCAACATTTATCCTGAGGACCGCCAAGGAGTGGAACTCTTTACCGGCGTCTGTGTTTCCGAACACTTACAATTTGAATGTTTTCAAGAGGAGAGTGAATAGGTTTCTTCTAGGCAAATGTGCTACATCGTCGACCGCATCGTCACTTACCATCAGGTGAGATTGCGGTCAAACGTTTGTCTATATTGTATAAAAAAAAAAAAAAAAAAAAAAAAAAATTTTTATTTATAGGCCTAACTACTGAACCGATTTTGATGAAAATTTGATGGGACCAATCTGGAAGGACATCGTTTCAGACAAAAAAAAGATTTTTCAAATCGGTTCATAAATATCAGAGTTCTGGAAGTAACAAACATAAAAAAAACAACCGAATTGAGAACCTCCTTTTTTGAATTCTGTTAATAAATGACTTACTTCTTTAGTACAATTTCAGAAGCACCCTTTGTATAGAGTCGATAACCTCCCTTGTAAGGGATCACAGTAGACATGCTCTTGCGAACAGAGTTGAAGGTATACACTTTGTGTAGTGATTCTTCTGTATTACGTTCTCTTACTGCTTCGTAACTTTGGCCCAAAGCGACCACGAATCCTAGCAATGCACATTCTGTTTTGTTCCCAACTTGCATTGGTGGTCCGGTTGGTTCTTGTGATGGCTAAAATAGAGATAGAGAGATAGAGATTTATTTATTTGACACACAATCATAACACAGGTACAGCACAGAACAAGCATAAAAAAGAAAGAAAACAATAATCACCTACACAATTAATTTAATTAATTATTAAAATAATTAAGAATTTACATGTAAGAATGGCTGAAATACAATCTATATATGACTAAATCCTACTAATATTATAAATGCGAAAGTTTAGATGTTTGTGTTTCAATCACGTCTAAACTACTGAACCAACTTGGATGAAACTTGGCATATATAATTATTATAGTTCGTAACCTGGATTGACATATAGGCTACTTTTTATCCCGAACAATTAACAGGATCTACAGGATAAAATGAACGAAAAGGATTAGCAGGGCCAATTGGCAAGAGGATATCATTGTCATGTCATGTCACGTCAGTTTGACAGGGCGTAGTACTACCTCTTTGGTCTAACAACTAGCGTTTGACATTCCAGTATGAGTTCGGTGTAATGAGGTGTAATGTCAAGTTTCTCAAAGTTGGTACACGCAGAGATAATAATAATATACAGATAATATAATGTACACGGAAACTGTAGACGCGTACGAAGTCGCGGGTAACTGCTAGTATCTAATATGTCTATATCTAAATATGACTGAATTTGCTAAGAACGTCAATGCTCTGCTACTTATATTAATGTCCAACTTATTTTAGTAGAGTCAACAGCAGAACTGTTGACAGTAGTAATTCAACTGTTGACCATCAACTGTTGATATCCATGAAACCTTTTTGATTAAAAAAGAACAACGCCGAAATACATACCATGATCCTAGAAGTGAAAGCGCTGTTAATCGATATCCCCTCGACCATTGTCTCAGCGACCTCTTGCGGTAGATCTCGATAATTCGGGGTAACTTTGCACAGTTTCTCGCAGATGTAAGATTGCACCACCGTCATTCTGTTTGTGGTGAGGGTGCCGGTTTTGTCGGAACAGATGGCGGTGGCATTGCCCATGGTCTCGCAAGCGTCGAGATGCCGGACTAAGTTGTTGTCTTTCATCATTTTCTGGAAGAGAGAGAGAGTTCATGTCCCAGGCACTGCAGCGGCCCGTTCTAGAGCATGGACTATCGGAGCCTTTGTCCAAAACCGGTATTGTTTCGATATCAATTTTTTTTCTATCGGTTTTCCGGTATTTCGATATTTTTTCGATATTAATGCGAACAGTAGGTAAAATACGTCTTAACGTTGTTAAGAAGTGTGGGAATTCTATGAATAAAAGAGTATTCAAAGTAAAGCAACGATATTTATTAATTACATAGTTTTTCTATGAGATCACAACACAACAATTCTTTTTGAATTTTTTGTAATTCATTATTTTTTAAAAGAAGTGTGTCTGTTTGCAGAAAAGTAATACCTGCAAGAAAATACATTGACTAAATTAATTTTTTTACAGATTTTCAAAGAGCCAAAGGTCAATTCAAAACAAATAAGTAGGTTAACCGAATATATTGTCAACTGCAAAGTCGTATCAGCGGCGTCGCTTTAGCTAATGCCGTTGTATTTCGTTAAGAATGAGGTTACATTACAGCGTGAGTGTATGTCACAGTTTTTTGTTACACTAAACATAAATGAAAACAGCAGAAAAACAACTTCAACAAAGTAGAATATTTTTATATGCTGATTATGAAAATTATGTAATACACTTACCCACTTTGTTTGTACGTGGAACGAGTGATGTAATGCAACAAACTGAAGGCGACGCCAAACACACAACACTACTTTTTGCAATAAACGTGCGCCTTCTAAATCATAGAACACCTAACTGAGCGAATAAACTGCACAGCAAACTGAATTCGGACGAACAAAGCGCTGTGATTGGTCGAGCTGTTAGTTAGTTTAATATAATTATTATTATCGAAAAACCGATAGTAGTCGCGTCCAATATCGGTTTATTTCTATCGGGCTTTTGGTCCGATATTCCGGTATTTCGATATTATCGAAAACCGGTATCCATGCTCTAGCCCGTTCATCAGGGCATGGGTAAAAAGTGGCCCCTGATGCTATATAAATCTTATTGATTAGAAGGCCTATTTTATATGAACTGTTTCTTTTTGAAAAATATATCCATCTCTTTCTCACCTTGACGGAATAAGCGAGTGTGAGAGAGAGAGAGTGACAGCCAAAGGCAGCCCCTCAGGCACAGCAACGACTAACACGGTGACACCGATGATAAAATGTTTCATCTCTTTCTCACCTTGACGGAATAAGCGAGAGAGAGTGACAGCCAGAGGCAGCCCCTCAGGCACAGCGACGACTAACACGGTGACACCGATGATAAGATGTTTTATCTCTTTCTCACCTTGACGGAATAAGCGAGAGAGAGAGTGACAGCCAGAGGCAGCCCCCCAGGCACAGCGACGACTAACACGGTGACACCGATGATAAGATGTTTTATCTCTTTCTCACCTTGACGGAATAAGCGAGAGAGAGAGTAACAGCTAGAGGCAGCCCCTCAGGCACAGCGACGACTAACACGGTGACACCGATGATAAAATGTTTCATCTCTTTCTCACCTTGACGGAATAAGCGAGAGAGAGAGTGACAGCCAGAGGCAGCCCCTCAGGCACAGCGACGACTAACACGGTGACACCGATGATAAGATGTTTTATCTCTTTCTCACCTTGACGGAATAAGCGAGAGAGAGAGTGACAGCCAGAGGCAGCCCCTCAGGCACAGCGACGACTAACACGGTGACACCGATGATGAGATGTTTTATCTCTTTCTCACCTTGACGGAATAAGCGAGAGAGAGAGTGACAGCCAGAGGCAGCCCCTCAGGCACAGCGACGACTAACACGGTGACACCGATGATAAGATGTTTTATCTCTTTCTCACCTTGACGGAATAAGCGAGAGAGAGAGTGACAGCCAGAGGCAGCCCCTCAGGCACAGCGACGACTAACACGGTGACACCGATGATAAGATGTTTTATCTCTTTCTCACCTTGACGGAATAAGCGAGAGAGAGAGTAACAGCTAGAGGCAGCCCCTCAGGCACAGCGACGACTAACACGGTGACACCGATGATAAAATGTTTCATCTCTTTCTCACCTTGACGGAATAAGCGAGAGAGAGAGTGACAGCCAGAGGCAGCCCCTCAGGCACAGCGACGACTAACACGGTGACACCGATGATAAGATGTTTTATCTCTTTCTCACCTTGACGGAATAAGCGAGAGAGAGAGTGACAGCCAGAGGCAGCCCCTCAGGCACAGCGACGACTAACACGGTGACACCGATGATAAGATGTTTATCTCTTTCTCACCTTGACGGAATAAGCGAGAGAGAGAGTGACAGCCAGAGGCAGCCCCTCAGGCACAGCGACGACTAACACGGTGACACCGATGATAAGATGTTTATCTCTTTCTCACCTTGACGGAATAAGCGAGAGAGAGAGTGACAGCCAGAGGCAGCCCCTCAGGCACAGCGACGACTAACACGGTGACACCGATGATGAGATGTTTCACGAGGTTGTTGATGTAGGAAGCCTTCCATGGTTTCTCTTCGATCACAAAAGTGTGCACGCAGAATTGTATCACGAGAATTATGACGGTTAGAACTGCGATGGTTGAGCCCGCGTAACCAATCTGTGGATAGATTACAAATATAGATAGGTAGGCTAGAGTCTAGTGATCCTAAAGTCGTGGGTTCGAACCCGATCGTGCACCAATGGATTGTTTTATTCGAAAATTTATGTGCGCAAGTCAGCTCCGCACGTATTGACCTTGTGAATAAGGCCGACTAGGCTGAGAGGATAGTATGGTATAGGTGCTGGGCAAGCCTACTCTATCTAAAACTGGGACTCGTGGAACTGGCACCTAGAATCACCTAGTTATATAAGACGATTCTAAATGATCCTTGTGATTTTATTGAATAAAGAAATTTTGACTTTGACTTTGAAAATAAATCATCTTGATTAGATGTGCCCTGATTATTATATTATTTTAGTGTACAAATAGGTACATGCTGTGGCATTCTGTAACTAACGAAAATGGACGATTTTCAGACCACTATCTTGTTTTTTTTTGTTTTTTCATTTTCCCTTTGTTACATGTCTTAAACAATTAAAAGATCAGTGTACGAACTAACCTGGATAGCAAGTTTAGTAAGCTTAGCCTGCAGCACAGACTTCTCCTTCTTATGACTGCTTTCAGGGGCGGGTTTATCGGAAGGTGGCGGGACGTGGTTGTCATCAGGCCGCGCGTGGTTGCCGTGGCTGTTGCCCGATGCTGGCAGTGTCGCGTCATCGTCACCTGCGTTTGGACGCCAGCCGTCAATGTATTGCGTGTAATGCGATTGACACACGCGGTAAATGTGCATAGATTTGATAAGCGCAGAAGTGGTCAGATGAAAACAGTATTATCAGACACCTATACTTAAATTCAAGAATTTTATGATTCGATATGAATCATAAAAAAAATGTTGACTGCACTTAATATTGAATTCCCTTCAAAACATTTTTAGTAAGTATAAATAAGTATGTTTTTTGAATCTTGAATCGTATTTATAAATTCATCGCTAATTTTAGAAACTGAAATATTATTTAACATATATGTAAATCAATAACAATCATGCAATTTTAACTAACATTACCAACAATATAACACAATCATAACAAAACATCAATAATTTACTTTATTTTTAATTAGATATGTATGGGAATCGAACCCGATCAAAACTCAAAACTATTAAAGCACACTTGAGGACAAATTAATAGAACAGTCATATTTTTTTTATTTTTTCATATAAACTGGGTGCATAAATCACTGTGTTATACTTAAATAATCAAGAGCTGTCAACTTAAATGTGACTTGCTTAAGTGTTTTAAAAAAAATTGCCTTACATTAAAAAGAAGACAATGCCAAACCGCTGTTAAAAAACACGCAAACGAGAAAGATATTAAAAGACTACAGTGTACACTACAAAGTTAGTTTAAAAACTAAAATGCTACTAAATGAAAATGCTACTAAAATGCTACTAAATGAAAATGGGAGGTGTCACTAAGTTAGTCACAGAGTTGTGATAGAAGTTCAGGTTACAATAAATCTAAATACTAATACTAAATAAATAATAATAGTAAGAGTAGGTACACTCGAGGGTATGTTAATCTAATTACAAAACAAAAAGCTTGTAAGCCAGAGAAGCACCGTCACCGCATTTAATCTGTCCCTCAGTGTACGAAAGGTTTTAAAAGCAGGTCAAAGGATTACTTACCGGACAGACTCTTGCGCTGTGTTCCTTTTTTCTGCTGCTTTTTAGCCTCTACTTTCGTCAATTATCCATTATCATCAGAATATTCAATGATAGGATTTGACATCATGCAGGCAACACGACATAAACTCGATGCATTTTTTTTTGTTTTTTTTTTTATTTATTTTTTTTCATCGACGACATGAGGATGGGTCGTGCAGCAGGCCAGGTATCGAGGGGTGGAGAAAAAAAATTGGATGTCATTGAACGGGTCACACTATTGGTAGTTGCACTAAATCTAAGGGGTACAATTTCTTTCGGTCTTTTGGTTCTACTCAAAAGACCGAAAGCATCTAAAACTGCATTTACAAATTGCTTTAAGGGTTTTTTTTATCTCAATGGTTTATGGAGATTATTTATTTATTGAAGACATTTTTTATATAATAATTTAAAACTCTATACTAAATAACAATTTTGATACCATGCCACCCATACATTAAGCTATTAGTTACAAATGTAACAAAATACGAACAACGTTTAACAAATAACAAATTTTTTATTATCAAAATATAAAAAAATGATTATCAATAAATAAAATAATCTCTTTATTCAACGAAATTGGTAAAAAAACATTCTAAATGTAGGTAAGCCTTTTTTATGGCCTGCAGTGTACGAATCTTGCGTTCCAAAAGTCATATTAATAAGTGTAGGCATATAATTAAGTATAGTACCTACTTACTAGGTACACATTTTTTTGTTCTCTATAAAGTCCTTACTATTTTTTTTTACCAATTTCGTTTCCTTTCCCTCAAACATGTGCGGCAAATCAATGAGGGAAGTGGGGGGGGGGCGGGGGTTGTACTTAACTGATGGTAACACTAATGTATGCAATGAAGCATGGTCGTACGATGCTCATTTATTTGTTAAGGCTCTTAAATGGGGAAGATCGCTGTTTGAAAATTGTAAACAGCGCCATCTGTTTTTGTGGATCTAAACTAATTTCGTTTAGATTAGATGCACCTTAAAATTCTAAAAACGTATGTTTGTCCAATGTCATTATATTGGTAAAAAAAAATGCGACAGTTTTACGATAAAGGTTTAAGTTACAAAGCGATCAACCCCAAGATTTAGAGCTGTATTCTCACGTACACAATGTCCAATTTTGATTGCAAGCGTTATTCACGTTCGACATAAGCAGATCTAGAAGCGATATGACTCGTTTCGCGCTAAATGAGCATGGTTACGACAACGCTGTGGCTCGTATTCATAACCTCGTATTCCAGAACACCACTCAAGTCTGAATCGAAACTCAAGTATAGACTCAATGAGTATTGTTCAGGTTTACAAGCAATTTAGATCACTTGAGTATTTCTTTCCCTGTCATACTAAAATAACAGTGACAGTCACTAACAGCGACAGTGACAGATAACTGACAAGAAATACTCAAGTCTACCCACATTTATCATAATCGTTTAATATATGTCAATATATGTTTAATATAAAGAATGAAATGCATAAAGCATTTCACTTTAGCGGAAAAGTATATTTTAAGAAAATACGTTACAAACGTTTGATAACAAGATCAAGCGATTATGAATATGGATCAGAATACGGCTTTCTCTATTTGCAGGGTTCTACGCGGAATGCACTTCTTGATGACTTTGATGACTTTCTACTGTTTGAATTAATTCAACTACTGATTTATATTGATTCAAGTACAGAAATGATTCTTTCTAGAATACTTCGACAACTAAATCACTACGAAGTTAGCTGTTTCAATGCGGAAATGCAATGTATTTTGCGCAGTTAAATGGCAAACTTCAGACCAGTCTAATAATATCGACAGAATTTATAATTTCTACTTCGTAATAACGATTTGAAAACTACGATACTATTTCTAAATCTAATAAACTAAATATACCTACCACAGTATATCCCGAACAAATATTTACCCCAACGTTTTGTTAAACCATAATATGTAATTGAACCGGACACCGTAAAATTACTATTATAAATATTTGCAATAGCGCCATCTACCGTCAACGCGCAACTGTCGTACCACACTAACAGATGGCGCTAAAAGTCATCAAAAAGCGCACCCATTCAACAGTATATGTACCGCCACCGTCCGATACAGACCTTTCTTCATCTGCTTGATTTCCTTGTCCTGGTTTTCAACGGCTGCTCCTAGAAGTGTGAAGATGATACCGGCTTGGGAGTTTACTCCCACCGCTGTTACCAGCATCTTCCCTGAACCTGGAATAAGTGTAGTAATAGTAAAAATAAGTTTTTGTTTAAAAATGTTATTTTTAAAAACAAGCTTTATTTTGCGTCATCTAGGACCGGAGTCTTAGACAAATCACATGAGCCCAAACTCTGGCGTTTTATCAGAGTTCCTATGGCCACATTCCGGCTCCATCATCAGATCAGCTCGCTGTCATTGACGCTAGGCTCTGACAGAATACCAGTGTTGCACTGTTACTCTTGGTCACAGTGCACGTATGCTGAGTCAAGGACCTAATTTAACCCATAATTATTGTTTAAGTTTTACTGTAGTTTAAGGTACCTATAAGTCTGGGTTAATAAATTCATTTTCTTTCTTTCTTTCTGTCACCATAATTATTGCATTGTCACCAAAGACTAATAGGTACCTATGCCAAATTTCAGCTAAATCAGACATCGGAGAGTAGGCTTGCAAGATTTGACCTAAACGAACCCACAAACCTACATTGCAAATTAAATGAAACCTTGTAAAATAACATAATTTTGTTACGTCGACAAGCCAGTTGATAATGATATCTATCAAATCTTGGACAAAAACGTTTGACAAGTTAAAATAATCTAACTACTGACTGTACTGTTTTCATGTACTTTATGACGATGTTTTGCTACAACTAGATATTTTTCATTTTCAAGTAGCGTTCTATCCCTTACATAGTGTGGTAAAAACACGTCTAAAATCTTCAAGGGTTAAGGTTTTATTTAAAAATTTATTTATCCCATCCCACTACTATTATAAGGGCGTCTTGCACCAGAAT
Organism: Gandaritis pyraliata; assembly: GCA_947859175.1. Taxonomy (NCBI): domain Eukaryota; kingdom Metazoa; phylum Arthropoda; class Insecta; order Lepidoptera; family Geometridae; genus Gandaritis; species Gandaritis pyraliata. The sequence continues at coordinate 2,228,229 of OX401875.1, read as the reverse complement.
CACTAAACGTATTTAACAGCTAAATCGATTTAAATCTGACGTATTTGTATGACTTGACAACTCGCTAAATACTATTTAAGAGTTAAACGCGTTTAGTGATTCTGGTGCAAGCCACCCTAAATGTCAATGTTTAGATGTTTGTGTTTCAATCACGCCGTAAATATCTGGATTAACACATAGGCTACTTTTCCCGATTTTTTTAACTGCTAGTTTTTAATATTTATCAGTTTATTAAATAAAACAAAAAGTACTATACCTTCCATGATGTGAGTACCGGATAGCACCATGGGGTCAAAACTTTCCCCTTTCTTGACATGGTCCGATTCTCCCGTCAGCGATGACTCGTCAATCTACAACCAGAATAGCAGTCCTTCTATAAAGATATTATAAAGAGTAATGATTTGATTGTTTGTTTGTTTGCATTGCGTCACAGCTCAGTCGGTAATAGCTCTGCCTTCCATGCTGTGGGTCGTGGGTTCGATCCCCACCAAGAATAAACATTTGTGTGTGGCAAACATAGATGTTTGTTCTATGTCTGGGTGTTACTATATTGTATTATAAGTATGTATTTACAAAAAAAATTATATAAGTATTCTATCAGCATCTAGTTCCCATATCACAAGCTTTGCTTAGTTTGGGACTAGAGGGCGTCGTGTGAAAATGTCCCTGAATATTTATTTATTGAATAGGCTCCGAAACTACAGGACCGATTTGAAAAATTATTTCACTGTTGGGAAGCTATACTATCCCTAGGTGACAGGCTATATTTCATTTAAAAAAACATTAGGGATCCTGACTAAAACTCCAATAATGTAACCAAAAGTGTAAAAAAAAGACGTAACAATTTTTTTTTAAATTTTTGTTAAATGCCCAAAACTATTATCATTCTTCACTTCATCTAAAGCCTTGGATTTCTTAATATCAAATTAAACAATATGATAAATTGACACAGATTTTTTGACAAATAAGCCGAGTACTTGAAACTTATTTCAAACAACATAATTAAATATTTATCATGATAAAAATACTGCATTCTCTTCTTATCACGTTGCTTCATACTTATCAGGTCTTATCAGCTCAATCAAGACAGGATGACGTTAGTTATACAATTATATAATGTTATCAAGCTCATTTTTTAAAGCCATGACATCGTGTGGTTTATAATAAAATTTACCCACTACATGTTACCTATACATGTCATTTATCTACATTATATTATTATCATGCTATATTTACCCTATCTTGTCAGTGTTGGTGTGCATGCGCTTGTTCGTTCGATTCGTATTTTACCTACGAGAACCTAGTGTCTAGTCAAACCTTACCTAGGTTTTAAGGCACTATATAATCCTATCCTACTAATATTATAAATGCGAAACTTTAGATGTTTGGATGTTTGTGTTTCAATCACGTCTAAACTACTGAACCAACTTGGATGAAACTAGGCATATAGTTCGTAACCTGGATTGACATATAGGCTACTTTTTATCCCGAATAGTTAACAGGATCTACAGGATAAAATGAACGAAAAGGATTAGCAGCGCCAATTGGCAAGAGGATTTTATTGTCATGTCATGTCACGTCAGTTTGACAGGGCGTAGTACTACCTCTTTGGTCTAACGACTAACGTTTGACATTCCAGTAGGTACGAGTTCGGTGTAATGAGGTTTAATGTCAAGTTTCTCAAAGAAGTATCCGCTCGGTACACGCACAGATAATATAATGTACACGGAAACTGTAGACGCGTACGAAGTCGCGGGCAACTGCTAGTTTTATATATGTGTAACTTTTTTGAAAAAATAATAATAAAATACGTTATATCGTCTATCTATACTATACATATATTTTGCATACTATCTCTATGCCAAATTTTGTACCACGAATTTTACCACTTATAAATAAAAATTTTGCATTTTCGAAAATTGAATAACCATTTATTAACTAAGCTGATATTTAACATGAGTAAAGTAATCCAAGTTACATAACCTACAAGTTATAGATAACCCAATAACGCCTTATCAGATTATGTACCTGTATTTGAGTACTGTACTGACGCACGCGATCGTCCTGATAATAAATATAATTATTGCTACCTGCGCGCCACGATTTCATATATAGTTGCGAGGGTAAATAATTAATACCTACTGATAGTTGTGTAAATATACTTGCGCAATGGTAAGTAGCTATAACACTTGCAACCCCAAGTACCTATGAGAATTGTACTTATGCGAAATTTTTAATAGTTGAACTTGCCATCATCTTAAGAATGTGCTTAAACTTGCAGATCCCTTTGTGTTCTTAGTAACTAAAGTACGGAAACCATCTGCGATAATTTAATTTAAGGACCTCTTCATCATATGCTGGTCGTCAGGTCTGGACCTTGGTGTATGGACTCCGGTTCGTCAAATCAGAATACTTTAAGATGAACTAAATGTTTCAAACAGAAATTATGCTTAAGATGATGAATCTTGAGTATAATTTCTGGTTTTCAGAGCTGATGAATATCCTCATAACGCTGCACCAATTTTCACTAAACATAGCTAAGAATCATCTCAGATCTATCAGCTTTCTAACAAAAAAACCCGCATCCAAATCGGAGCCCTACTTTCAGAGCTACAAAACCACAGACACAGAAACGACATCTTTATAAAACTCCATTTTCGCTAGGGAGTTAAAAAGAAGGCGAAGGGTGTAAGGAAAAACCCTGTAAAGGAAATAAGAACACGCACCTTCAGATCGTTACTCTGCAGCAGTATTCCATCAGCGGGCAGCAGATCACCGTATTTGACCTGGCACACGTCGCCAACGACTATATCGCTGATCGGCACATCTATCACCTCGTTCCCGCGAATCACGGCAAACTTGTGCTCACCTTCTATCCGAGATTGAAGCCCTCTGGAATCATAAAGGTTCACTTCAAATAAATCGCATGGGTCCTGAATGAGGACCACTATAAATAGGTCACATAGGTCTTGAAAAGGATCATCTTAAATAGGTCACATAGGATCTGACAACAGACCACTAAAAGCACCGAAATTACAGAGGTAACCCTGGATTTGGGAAGGTTTTCTTCAAATAGGTTACATAAGTCCTTAAAAATGACTGAAGTTACCGAAATAACTATCATAATCGGGCAGATAAAGTGGCTAGTCATGAAGGTAAAAAACCCAAGGGCAACTAACTCTCAGAACATGCTGTGGCAATCATCATAACTAGCCTGTAGAAATCCATTGATGAACATAGACCTCTTCCATATATATCCAAAAATAACTACCTATTTTGGACCTCACACGTGGACCAACAAACTGTGTATCATATAAAAACTATAGATCTACTATGTCAATCAATTTTAACGCTGTTCATAAATCACGAGTAAGATACTTGAATGAAAACATCGTGTGGAAAACTTAAGCTACAAGGAGTGACAAGGAAGTGATAGAGGCAATTACAAGCCTTTCCGTAAAGCTGTCAATCCACATTGATCCGACGGGCGGATCTAATATTCAACACTTGGTAAAGGTTATATAGCAATTTGAAGATGTTGATGTGTACTAGTATGTCTCAAAACAAGAGATAAATTGGAAATGTCCATAAGTAGGGAACCCGACTCACCTAAATTGTCTTTCTTTCGTGTAATCGTTGAACGCTGTGACTATAACGACGACTATGACAGATATTAAGATAGCAAGACCCTCGATCCATTGGTAATGTCCTTCTTCTTCGTCCAAATGTCCTGAAAAACAGAAATTTGATATCCATCAAACTTATGACACAAAAGATAGAGTTGAAGTTTCAGAATGAGCTAAAGACATGCGGAAAGGAAAGAGGAAGACAGTACATATGTGTTAGGTAGACATCATAATTAAAATAGATAGGTATGATAAAAGTTAGGTTATAAGTTTTAGTTTCACAGACGTTTATGTTTATTTTCTAGAACTTAATTTAAACCAGATAAGACGATTCTAAATGAGTGAATAAAGAAATTATGATTTTGACTTTGAAATCGAGAAACAAAAATTTAAATTCAATATTTTTTTACTAAATTGTAAAATAATTATGTTTGTATGTCGATTAAGCAACTAAATAATTCTGGTTTTAGTTCGTTAACAAAAAGAATGTTATCATTTTGTTTATTTATCATCTTATTATCATCTAAACCATAGTAAACAAATCTTTATATAATAAAAAGATAACGTAGGTATAGGAGATTTAAAATTAACGGGGCAATTTCGTATTCTCAACACAAATCAATGCATTAGGTGATATTATTTATTCACCTGATGTGTTGGCTAAACTAACATACCTAATAAGCAATAGTCTGTATGCTGTGTTTGTCTCTCTCTATCTAGACACGTGAGTTTGAGTGCAAGCGAGACCGCTGTGGCTGATATTTAGGGTTGTTAACTGCAATTTGTCGTTTATTTCCATCATTATTTCAAATACGTATACATTTTTAATTAAACCTTCTAATAAAATACTTTTGACTTCTACAACGTCTAATTTAATTCACAAATGAATAATTTAGAAAGAAAGTCAAGGATAAAATACTAAATATATTTGTCTCAGTCCCATTGAATTCGCAATTCATAAGTTGGCTAACAGGCATTCAGAAGAGAGATTGATGACAAGTTGCGAAGACCCACAGTCTTCTGAATTAAAGATTTTAGAAGAGAATTTTGCTCAGTGAGACGAATTACAAAAACCAACAATCGTTATCAACCCCACTAAACATTAAACATAATCGTTATTAACAAGCTTTACTTATCGTTATACAACATCTACCTCCAAAAACTTACGTCAAAAGCCATCAAGTTGTAACCCTGAGTTTGAAACTTTAAATAGCTATAATTAATTTTGAGCTCAAAACTTCTTGGCCACCCTATCCGGATTATATCAAGCAACAGTTTAAACTGTAGTGGGCGCGTAACACTTCGCTATAATGGTCAAAATATTGGTTTAATTATTTTCATAACGAACTCTGATAGTTATTAACTGTATTTAGTATTAGTAATTAATTTAACTTAGCTAAATTAATTTTCAATATTGTAACTAACCCATTTGAATTGTACCGTGGATTTATAACAAAATATGGATATATAGTATGTAAGAAATAAATAAATTGAATTGAATAATCAAGTAATCAATTAGTTTTTAACCCCCTACGCAAAAACGACGGGGTGTAAAGATTTTAGTATAAGTTTGACGTGTCTGTGTGTCTGTCTGAGGCAACGTAGCTCCTGAACGGATGAACCGATTTTGATTTAGTTTTTTTTGGTTTGAAAAGTGAATTAGTCGGGAGTGTTCTTAGCTATGTTTGATGAAAATCGGTAAAAGATTCGGGGGTTTTTAAATTTTTTATTTGTTTGTGATGTTATTAATGTCGTACATAATATTAGGTACTGCTCGGTCCAATGAATATATATTGCAATCGCTGAACAACACTGTGTATTTTTTCACATGTAATTTATTTATAACAAAATCAATACTCACTGCAATATCATTTTGTTAGGTATGTTGCCAGTCTAGACTCTCATATAGGTAATTTGAATTGACCTATTTTATATAGATTTCAAATGGTCCTTGTGATTTGTATAAATACTATTTGACTTCTATTACCTACAAATGTATTTTATCATTTACCCCTGATGTTTAGGTAATTTATCTGCCTGTTGCTACTCACTGTACCTACCTGCTGGGTTTGTACCTATGTACCTTTCCTACCCTTGCCCACCTACTGTATGTATGTTTTGCTGGTAATAAAGATTTTATCATTTTTTTTTTCATTTGTGCATAAAATCAATATAATGTCTATCAAAAAGACGAACTTTTAATATCACCAAGATGAATAGGTTTATTTTGATCACTGTGAGTGAAGTGACTTTATCATTATTTATTTATGACCTTTCTGAAATACTTATTCATCTTTTCCTCAATTTGAATCAACATTCAAAATGCAAAGTCCTTTATATCAACATCTTCATCTTCATTCTTCAAATTCAGAACGCGCAGATCAAAGAGTAAATAGAGAACACAGATGCGGCACGTCTATGTACTTTACCTACAAACATCGTGATCGAATTGGGAGTTACTGAACTGTTCCATTTGCAGTCTGATTATGGATATTCTGTTCAGTTCAATGATCACGGTACGATTGTAATCGGCTCGTTCACATACTATTTTCTAGTAGGTAATTATAATTAGGTTACTAGGTTACTGTTTGTGTATTCGTCATCATATAGCATCATAAAAATAACTGTGAATGTCTATAATATCTACATTAGGTACTGGTATGCCAGTTAAAGCAGAAAAAAAAGAAATTCGTTTACCTACATTTTTAACAAGTTACATTTTACGGGCCCTATATTTTATTTTATTTGGGGGAGACTTTTGACCAGCAGTGGGACGAGATAGGTTAAAAAAAAAATTTATTCTGAGTAGTTAATAATACTTAACTGAATTAATTAGAACCTATTAAGTAATTATGTCTGTATATTTTTTAGTATGTGTCGATGAATCGATTTGTATAAAACATTTATGTTACCACGCGAGCAAAGATGCGGACAGAAGCATGTTTCATAAATCTAATTTCTAAAACTAATCTCATTTATTAATGGTTTTTTGTGTAAGCAATTTACTTTTATTTAGATTAGCAAACGTGAACCTAGCCAGGATCAAAGCTAAGCTTTTGTATTTTTAATGTATTTATTTAAAATTATTTTAAGTAGGTAAGCTATGGAAACCTGGAAACGAACTACAAGTGTGTCTGTGGCTCAGTGTATTAACTGAAATTCAGTATTAAACATCTAAACAACCATTCAACATTTAGACATCAGTTTAGAGCGAAAGTTGAGATATTGCCTTTGGACACAGAACTACCATTCAATACACACAAGCGAGCAGACGGACAAACACCTACAGGGGACATTCAGGACGGTGTTTACAGGGTGCATGTCACTACTAAACCGTGGTACTCATTAAATGCAACTAAACCAATCCTCTGTCCAGTTACCCTGGCTTCTTCTAACTCAACCAGCCACTTCTTAAACTAGAAGGTAATTTTTACAACATTCTTTTATATTGCGACATTGATTTTTAATTGTAAGGAAATTGGACATAAAACACTGATATGATGAGTTTTATGATAATTTTGAGCATATTCGAAGAAACCATGGCTGCACGGACAACAAAGACAGAAGACGGTTACAAACACTAAACATCATAAAAATTGATTTAGTTGCCCGTTTCCGCTATAGGAATTTGAGGAATTTCAGTTTTCGAACAATTAGCCAATCATTGAGTACAGGAAATCTATGAAAACAACAGTTGAATCCAAATCTTACCAGGATCGTCTATTCCCATATTGATATTGAAAAAGAAAATACATTTATTAATGATATAAACTAAAAAGGCTATCGTGTTGACCTACATTATAATAAAGGTATTCTGTCCATGAGACAGAATACCTTTAACATTTCAAACTAAATCGAACACCGAGTACAATAACTGAATAACGAGTAATTTATGTTTGTTTAATTGATAGGGATAAAAAAACCTAATGATGCGATTAATTAAAAAAAATTAATGTTATTTATGAAACCCACAAAAACAATTAAAACCAAACCTTGCAAGAAAAGCTCATATGCAAATGAACCTTGGGGTCAATTTATATAAAAAACATGTAACACATATGGTTTATGTACATAGTTACATTGTATTTCTATGAAATTGTTTTCAAATTGCAAAGCAAGTGTTGAACAAAATGTTATAAAACACTAAAACATATAATTTACAACAGATCTCAATACCAATCAGTCTGAGGCGTTAGATTGCAATCTTAAAGAATCTCAAACGCATCGCAACTGCATTTGCACATTGCAAAAACTAAATTTTCCAAATATATAGGTAAACATTTTTATATATTCTTAATCTGTCTCAGACATGAAAAAATACACTGCTATTTATCAGAAATATAATAATGATGGCAAAATATAAAACACACATAGCTTAGATAGAGTTTGGAGATAAAACTCACCTATATCTGCCGGGTCTTCCGATGGACTGTAGAAACTTAACCCTAACGAGACTACTGCAGCGACTTCAAGGATAATAAGGGTAACATCCTGCAGCGCCTCCCATACTAAAGTAAGGAACGTTTTAGGAGGTTTGGGAGGAATCATATTAGAACCAAAGACTTCGCGCCTGTGCTGCATGTCCGCCTTCGAACCGCTAAGACCTGGAACAAGAGAAACATGACGTTAGTATTTTATAAACAACTCAAATATGAGAAAAGCATACATGGACTAGGCTGAAGATATTGAAACAATCGTGAGATCTAAAATTGATTTTTTTTAAACGTTCGTCATTTTTAATACAAAGAAGTAGAATCAGAATTCTTTTCGTTTCCGAGACTATCCTTTCGAAACTGCCAACCTTCGGACAAACGCTACTGCAAAATTAATTATTATCCACGCAATCTTTGAATTGAAACAGAATGATATTTCATAATCGCAGTTTATGCTACAGCAGTTACGATAAGAAACACGGAAGCCTCTCCATTCATAATAGATGACAATGCTAGTGATAAAGAAGAACCAACCCTCGAAATGGTATACCATAATATTTAAGGAGGTAACAAATGCTGTACAAATCGAATCAGTTTGTTTCATAAAAAAATCGTTTGTATTTGAACAAAATTCTAATTCGAATTCTAAATAGCAGACTTCATTAACTTACTAAACTTAAACTAGTTGACAAATAAAACATTAGGCTGCGTTGCATTTTAGGCGTAGTAAAAGCTTATGGACTTATCCTAAACAAGTAAATGCAATGAGAAGACATGCCAAAACATAAGAATTCTGTTAACGTCGACCTTGTTACACTTGGTATACGTAAACCATTGTAAAAAGACGATAGGATTAACATTAATTAACAAGAGGATTCTTTATCTCGAAACCGGGACAAGCGAGGCAATTCATCTTGAGGATAAATAGGAGATATAAATTTTAATGCGATTAATGGCTCAATAAAATACCCTCCACTTAATAGTAAAACAATTTCGATAGGACTTAACAATTGAAATGTGCAACAACATACTTTTCGTTGAAGTTCCTATTATTGCCATGACCTATACCAGAATCATAATGTAACTTTCTTACAATAATGTCTATATAGTTTGCATAGTTCATCGTAGTTTATTTTGAAATTCTATTCTGTGTATTTGTATACTTTGTTATGAATAGAACCATGCTCTACTTGGCAGGGCTAACTTTGAAGATTCAAGTTTTAGAGTTTTAAAAGCAGTTGCACTATTTGCATCACGAATATTTCTTTCCAATATTTTACTGACAACTTTTAAAACGGAGTCTTTGATCTTTATTAAAACAACGGCAGTAATCCTATTTCCAATACACGATTTTATATTTATAAATTTTTGCTACCGCTGTGTTAATCCTACATCGAAATGATCAAACTACGTGTAAGTGATGGATAGAAATATTAGTTTTTAATACATCGGGGCATCGACCGGCATTCGCTAGCATTTGTCGGTTTACGTGTGTCTAAAAATACTTTATTTATGTAAGCTCGTGCACAATACTGTACCAAACGCTTTTTATGCCAGAACAAATAGTTATTTTAATGCATTGCGCACAGGCGTATAATAATAATAATGTTGAATGAAGGTTCGCTTTCAATTTATAGTATAGCTTTTTTGTAGAGCCCATAAAATGTTTCTTTTTCACGCCGTGGAACAACTATCATTGATGTATATTTAAACTTAATTTATTTATCCATATTCCATGGGATGTCTTTCCCAAGTTCGACACAGTAAACGATTTCCCGCCCTTTCATGAATATTTATAATCGCCGTTAAGTCGACGCTCCCGGCGCGGTGGATGGGATAACAATTTTTAATTTCAAGCTAACAAGGAGTGGAATGGCTTTGTATAGGTTCATCATTTCCGAGGAAGGCAGTAACATTAAGGACGTTAAAACTTAATTAGATAACCAAGAGTTTGCGAGGGTGCTTAAAGTTTTTAAGTTGACAGAGTTAATTTGAATAATTTTCTTCCAAGAAAAAGGAACTTGAGGTTTAAAATGAATAGACGTTAATCATACCACATGTCTAAACAGAAAGTGCTTCGTCAAAAATATGTTTACCTCAACCAAACGATGCGTAAACAAGTTCAATAAAGCGTAACGTGGGTGAATACGCAAAAACTTTATAATACATCGAAAGAAAAAACCAACGCACCATTTCAAGCTTCACACCGGAATTGGTTATAATTTGCCGAATAAATTCCCGCTACGCGTCGACTGAGGAGCAACGGGGAATAAAAAAAAAAGAAATTGTTCAGATTAAACTTTGTTTCCCCAATAACGAAACCCTTGGGATTTTGCATTGAACTTTGGAACAACATGTTTTTATATAAAACATTGTAGAAACGAGACGCGCAATCTTATAAAGTAAACAGAAAAGTGAAGGGCACAGAAGTAAAAGAAACAAGAGACGGCATAGAAAACAATATTGCTTTTAAAAGTTACGCAAATGTGATTGATGCTGAAATGGCTTACGGAGTGCAAGAGACGGTGGATGAACAAGGGAGCATTAGTGTTGCGTCGCGTGAATGAACTGATTCTATTTACGTGCCAGTCGCAAAAGTGCATGCCTAACCCGAAGCCACAGAATAAGTGCTAGTAGAATCAGTTCGTGATAAAAGCCTAGTTGCATAGAAGCTTGAAGCTTGCATTAGCTATAATCCAGTGGAAGCACGCAATCGTGTACTTTGTATTCAACGCTTTATTAACACCTAGTTGGAGTAATTTCAAGCTAGCAACAAAGAAGAATTCGTTGACAATGTAAATAAAAGCTAGGTAACGGTTGTGGCGAGAATTCTCGCAGAAAATCCAGTGCGAGGAATTCTGTCAGCTCGTGTAAAGGCGGGAATATCATAAATACACATTGGCTATTCGCCTTTAAATATTTTCAGTGAGTGTAGCTTATTCAGACTATTATACAATTTTTAAATGTTTGATATCTCTATTGGACTGGTCATTGTAACTCTCACTTTGAGTGCATCCGTTATAGTTCGTATTAATATTAAACGAGGTTATTATTCGTTTTGTATTTAGCATTTTCGCATGTAATATCGAATTCTATTGTTTTTGAAACTGTGATAAATACTTCGAAGTAAATTATAAAATAAACTACTTAGGTAAATTTTTAGAGCTGTAGCTTCTAGTACCTGCAAAGGATGTTTTGCCAATATTTGAATTGGAAAGCCTCTGTCACACGTGTTTGATGTATGTTCCAAAACCATGTCAATATTCTAGCAGGGTTTAATGAAAACATCAAAGAAACCACCGGTGTGAGTCATAAAATGCAAATGTTTTGCACAGACCCTGCTGCCCACGGTATTACGCAAGCAACATTTGTTCTACATATATCCGCAACATTTGTTTTAAACGTATCCGTAGAATTCTGTGTATCTACGGATAGAATTGTAGCTGCTGTGTAATTGTCTTTTGAGAATATTATTACTTATGAGATAATGTTCGTAATTGTTAAGGCTTCGATGTTGGTTGTAGGAGAAACAGAAGCCATCATCCGCCTGGTTAATGAAAATATAATACGCTAGTCTTGTACCACTACTGCACTGAGTCAAATCGGTTATTTTAAATAATATATGGTCTTCTTACACTGCTTTAATCTTTAACTATTATTCTGCTTGATAATTAAAGGTTTGATCTAGTTAAGATATGGACATTATTGGACATGCTATGAAAAAGGCTCTTGAGATCGCTGAGAGAAATCTTAAAATGGAAAAAGAAACGGGAGCTATCACCATCACATACCAAAGTTAAGCCACGAAAGATACACCTAAACTAGTTAGCGTTAGCCAATAACTATTCCAATTAGTCTAGTGCACTTTACGAATGAATGAATAAGCGTCTATTTCTGACGGAAATACGAACGATCGTAAACCATGGAGTCAATGAACCACACTCCGATATGGTGCATTTGGAGAATGGTGTTTGAAACATTAGCTTATGGCCATTCCCAATATTCATCTCGGGTTTTGTCTTATCCATTATTGAACCCATGGAGGTCACCTCTCCATAAATCAAAGATTAAAACATAACGAAAATGTTAATTACAAATACAGCGTATGATTATACACTGCAGCATTATTACTATGAATATGATATTCAGGTCATATATACCTGTTATTATTTATAGTCGCTTAACTGTTCCTTTATTGATCGTCACAATCATTTATTGAGTCAGCAAAATATGAATTGTATTAATAGTATAAAATATAAAGGACATGAATAATCGATCTGCAGTTTCTAGTTGCTTTATTGACAGTTCCATTTCAGTTTATACTAAACAGGTAAGTAAAGATCAGTTCAAGTCTGATGTGACTTTGCAGAAATCAGAAGAAATAGGCATAGGCAAACGCTTAGAGATTTCGGAATAGCTCTACATATTTGTTTGGTCTTGTTAATATCTTAAGGGTACTAATACTTTGTGCTTAAGGTAAGAGTCACGTAACCAGTTGCATCTTAACCATAGCTTTTGTATGCCGGTCAGTAAGAAAAGAATTCCATTCAGACCTTAAAGGGTACAGCGAGGGTTCAAATTTTTAAATGATTCTCATGGACAGTGACTTGGACATTCCAGTTCTGAGGATCGGAAAGACGCGAAGCAATTACCAAATCGTGGAACACAATAGCCGTATTAGTACTTTAATTGGTACTGTATGGAGGGGACAAAAAAAAGATGGATGGACTGTGTGAAAGACACGAGTCACAAAAAAGGGAAAACAGAGATGATAGAGGAGTGATAAAGATATAAGATAGGCTGACAGAGATATGGTGATAGAGACAGGTGATAGAGATAGGCTGATAGAAGAGTGTGGAAGAGGAAATGTTATACCGACCCTAGCGAGGGATAAGGGTGTGAAGATGATGATGATGATGACACGGCAGAAATACCCCACTTTTCGCTCCATCACCTCTAAAAAATGCAGGCTAAATATTTACTTAATTTAACATCTGCCGCTCACACATTAACTTTGAAGTCGATTAATTCACTTCTGTAAACAATATAGTTTGTTTATCGATTAAAAGAGTGTAACGGTTTAGCTTATAAAGGTCAGCCCTTACTATGTCGGACTAGTTCGTCTTCATCAGATCATACATTATTATAGTCGATATTTGATTAATGAAGTCGCGAGTACTCGTGAGAGTCCGTGAATCATGAACGGTTCATGGGACGATCTCAAAAGGTGATCGTTTGCGGGTATTTAAGGTCAAAGCCAAGCACAAAAATGTTTGAGTTGATTATAGGTGATAGAGAGTGATAAGTGATAGAATGCCACGTAGGCAGACACGAAGACTAGTTTTAATACCTTTACCCGTTACAAAATCGCATCGAAACCCAACTCGAGTTTGGCGCTGCCGAATGGCAGCGGGCGCCAATATTTGAACAAACAACATCCATTATTCATCGCCGATGGAAGCTCAGGTCACTCAGGTGCCGGCACGCAATCATTATCATCACCAGTGAGATTCCTTCATCATTGAGGAATCCCACTGCATCACGCCTATGAGCGCTCTAGAAAATGGTTCTTTCTACCACCGTTGAGTGAAGTAGACCAATCTTACTGCGTTAGTCTCTTTTGTTTAACTGAAAAACAGTTTTTGTCTTCTCTTCTGCAGAACTTGGGAGCTCGTGCTAATCGGGACTGAACATAGGTATCGCCATAGATTTCCAGAGAAAGCGACGCCCTCTTCATCCACTGATTTCTCGCGATATTGGCAATTTCGTATGTCCCTCTTCCTCCACGAATCCTCCTTCATAAGGAAATGCTACACCAGGTGGAACCTCTGCTTGTTTCGTCAGCAAAAGGTTTCGACCCGTGCAAGCTTCAAGATACCTTTATGGTGCAACTAAACATCTGAGAGGTTTGATTTGAAACAAAATTGTTTTCATGTGATCTTTAAATATTTTTTTCGCATCAGACTATTTAGTACTATAGTTTTTGATGACATGGGGAAATTCATCGTGTGTGACTGCTGATCGCTATTTACTTCTTTCGTTAGTATTCATCAAATATTTAGAATCGTTTAGGCTCATGGCCCAATATTTAGTTTTTTAATTAAACATCTCAATATGTTATTTTGAAATTTTCGAATACAATTCCGACTATTTCCCCTCGAACGCGTTTTCATTCGAAGGTCACACGCAATGGTCAAGGGTGTAACCGTAGCTTGTCAATATTAGGTTGGACACACTGATATTCTGTTACTATGTAATATAGTTGTTACTTCGACGCTCGAAGAAGGAAATAGGTAGGCTTTTACATTTACACAAAAGGGAAGAGCATTTTGTGACCGAAAGCTTTTTAATTGGTATAACATACTAACGGTCTTTTTCATATTGGTCCATTAGATGAAATCGTCGATAAATCTGTTGCCATTTCTTTCATTGATGTGACAATGACGGATTTTATAAATACGCTACAACACGTTAGAAAATAAAAGTGGATTATGAAGAGAATCTTTAAAAAATCTTCGTAATTTAAAATATCTCCGTTCTATTCTCCACAGTAATACCTCCAGTCAGGGGTCACGGAAAGCCCACCTAATTACCTTTCCGTCCCCATTCAAAATTGACAAAAATACGAATGAGGCCAAGTTCCTTTGAAGAATTCCAACAGTGAATATTTTTGTCCGTGGTCTGCAAGGTCTACCACGTGATCACAATGGAAGATCTGAATAACTGATGGGACGTCACATCGGCACAGCTGTCTGGGCGCGCGGTCGGAAATAGAATGTCGATATGCCCGACGACATTTTACATCTAGACGCGTTATACGCTACTGATGCTGCACCAAAAAATGGCACACATTACATACATACATACCAATGCATATTATGTTATTAATTATTGTAATTGGCGTTAGCCGTGGTAATTAATAATAATAATAAATAAATAAATAAATATACATACAGTATGCAAAAAAGATAATAGGACTAGACTAGATAAAGCCGTCATACGCCACATAGATTAATACACACTTGGACAGCTTTATAGTTAACGTTGCTTGGTGCGCGACTAAGTGGAAATTGGGTAATTACCTTACTTTTATCTTGCTATTTATAAACAGAGAGTAGCGTATCTAATACACTAAAAACATCTTAGGATATGCCCCGCTTTCTGTACTATTGATAGTGGTGAGATTTCATCGTAGCTTCTGTGACAGTGATATAACATCATTGATAGTTTTGAAAATGAAACAGTGTGAAGAGATAAGATACTCAATTATGGTAACTTTGAAACCGGTTTGTGGGTTGAAAGGTAGGGTGAATTAGTGAAGAGTGTTCAAGAACCGAACAATGCAACACAATAAACCGCCAAGGCACATCTTTGATGCACGATCTTTGATACGTAGCTGATGATAATTTTATTCTCACAATGTTTTCAGAAAACACACATAATGAGACAGCATTAAATAGTATAGCGTCAGAACTAGGAAGTATACGATTATATAAAAAAACTCGTATAGATTTTTACAAAAGCAATTGCAAACCCATATAATACTGTCATCACAATTTCAACTGCGATGTGCGAGTAATTCAGTCCAATCCCATGGGCGGAAAAGCTTTTCAATCGGGGTGATATATTGTAAAAAAGTCTGGATAAACGACATTTTTTTATTGGTCTGCAGTTCTGCAATAAACCACGAGTTATTCAGACGAGATAATAGTTTTTTAGGAAAAGTTGATATGCCAGTCAGATGTAGTGTTGCTGATGGTGTCTAAAATTACTAAATAAACGATATTATTTTTACTACACTATGCACCAATGTGACTAAACCACGAAATATACAGACTAGCAGATAATTTTTAGGAAAAGTTGATATGCCCGTAAATAATATAATACTTGAAAATGACTGTGCCCCAAATATAGTAAACAATAAACCGGTAAAACCTGTTCATACTGATAATAATTTCAGCAATATAAAAGACAGAGTTCACTAATAATTTCACTGAACGCAAATTAATAATATTTGACTAAATGAACGTCATTGTACTAATTAAACAGGACACACATAATTATGAACATACTGACGTCAAAGGAAGGCTACTAACGAACTAAACAACCTATTTATGACATAATGAATTGTTAATGGGTAGAAATGGGTTTAGTAAATAGTATGTGTATTGAGTAGCTTTGTAATTTTCAGTGTCGTGCTTTTAGTAATTCTATTTGTACACGTGGAGTAGATTTGGTTTCAAATCATGTCTGTTTAATATATTAGGGTATCATAAATGTTAGCCAGAGCCAAAAACCTCCATTTTGTTCGAAAATAAGTGATCGACCGATTTCGTCTTCTTCTCTTCAACATCACTGTTTAGTGACTTTTGCCTAAGTTTTATTTGTCCCGATAAAAGTAAGTTTCTTTCTTTATTTTTCATATAAGTAAGTGGCCAACTTTGGTGTTGGATATTATAGGCTGCTCGGAGGCCTGAGTCATGGTTTTAAAACTTCTCGGAAACTACATCTTAACACGCCCTCCGAATTGGTTAAGCCACCTTACTCCCGACATCTCACAAGGAGCTTAACTGGGTCCCATCTAGTTCCTCTTATCCAGTTTCCATCTCACGATAGTACGAACTACGGACCGTACCCAATTTTATGTAAATGGGATGTAATTATATTCTCAACCACATAAAAAGGTTGTTTTGCAAAGATATGAGCACAAAATGTTATCAGCTTCGGGTAATTTCCCCACGGAGCTGAAGCTCGATCAACGAATATTCAAACCAGACAACGCAAAACCTGGTAGTAAATAGAGGTGTAAAGGTAAAGCATTAGACTATCATGAGCAAATCTAATAAAAGGGTACTGTAGCGGTGGCAATCTTCATAAAGCTTTCGGCGAACGGTTGGTTTGGTTCAAATGTACCTATTAACAAAATACGGATGCGTACCTATTGCCAAAAACGTTTCAGACTCATAAGTTGGTTTTACAGAAATTCGGTTGAAATTCTTAATTAAATAGTTACTTTGGGTAATGCCTCAACACTAAAATATAACCCATATTTTAGTGTTCAGAATATAAGCCATATTTTACTGTATGGTACGAAATACGCTTCGCGCGCTATTGTTTATAGGGGAGGAAGGATAAAATGTAAGTGGGTCAAGGGAACGGTATCATAAGCGACTGCCATTCGGTTTCTGCTGAAGTAAGATTTCGTTGTGAATCTTTCTTGTTACAAGTTTTAACTAAAAAGTATTACATGTTTTCGACTGAGAAAATAAATGAATTTTAGACAACACTATAGCTGTGGTTTTAGGGTTCACTTCAAATTAACGATTTACAATTTCTAGCCAACTCAGAGCGATCATGCCGGAACCATTTCGTTGTCATGTACCACAACTAGCGTAGCGTCCATGCAACATTCATAATATCTGGTCTACTGGAATTCTACTGTCAGTTTTAGTACAGCTGAAATCAGCGATTCGAGTCGAATTAGGATCGCGAACGTATTCCGAGTGTCCGTCTTGATTTTATGGAGGTCGTAACCGTAAAACTCCGTGTCTCTCATAGAAACACACATGGCAGCCTCCGGCCCACTATGTATTCAGGAACTTACATTATTCTTGAGCAGAATTGAAGCTATTTCCCTTATCTTGCAACAATCTTTTTCTAGGATACGTTGGCTCAATCTCTGTACAGATTGTGCTGTCTTTTCAGGCTTTAGCCCGATTTTCATTCAGCAGCCCGTGTTTGTGCCCACCAAAAGTTGTCTCTCTTGTGTACAATAATAATCTATAAGATTTCCTATATGTACAACATTCATTCATGTATGCGACGTATATATTCTTTGTTATTTAGGTTACTAGCTAGTCACAATATACCAACGTCAAACAACCATTGCTCATTTGGAAACTTCAATATTCGCTCCAAAAATACCATATTGAGCTGGTAACAACCGATGTAGTCGAATGATATCGACCAAATAGGATTACTTGTGACACGGAATAAATAATAGTATGGTACGTTAGCCTTACGCTGAACTGAAACCTCTAACTTTATGTAATTGGACGAAGTTGAATATCTTTTCAGAGTATATAGTTGATACTGACATTGGCCTTCTTTCTCTATATAAGTTTTATATAAACGTAGTGACAATGATATTATATCGTAGTAGTCCAGAGATATGACAGATGTAAAATACAATACTGATAACGATATGGCTGGTTGGTTACCTTTCATACTTAAAAATCTTGGAGATAATGGATGGACGCACAAATCAATGTTTGCAAAGATATGGGAGGAACCAAAACTCAATGTTCCCTCGGCACGAAGCGATAAACGAACCTAGTCCAGGTACCAAGAAAACGTAATATAATGACGCCAACACTAACTACAGAAAGCACTTAAGTACAATGTACTTGCAGATACATGTAGCCAGAACGAAAATACTCGTAACATAATATATTTAGATAACGGCTTAGCTTCCGCAATCCTTAAACGGCCATCAAAGGAAACTCGACTCTATTGCATGCAAACAGAGTGACATTTCGATCGGGAAGATAAATGGATTGTGGAAGAGGCTAAATTCGTATTCTGGATCGATTTACAGCGTCGTCGCGAATAAAACTCACGTGAAATTTTAAGCAGCTGCCGCGAATGTTGACTTGTACAACGAAATGGGGATGGAATTTAGCGTTGCTCGTGAGGGGAGGGATACAAAGTTATGCATTCTTAAATGTAGGAATCTCAATAATTTATTGCAAGAGAAGTTTTTGAAGTATATTAAGCGTTTTAATAGTGCATTACCACTTATTTAAATAGCATTTAGACATATATGGGCTAAAATCAGACTAACAAAATATTAGTCCAAAAATTTTCTAAAAAAATTCAAAAGATAGGTCTACATTCAAACTTCCAAAGTAGGATAAGACACTACTATATTTGCTTTGAAAGCTCTGGCAACAAAATGACGAATATGAAACAACATAATGAGACAATTTATAAAAAATCTAAACCCATTATCAAAGAAAGTTAATTCGCACAAATTACTCGTTTTGTATCGCATATCGATGAACATCAAACCTTTATTAAGGCGAAAGAAAGGCATTGAACACAGCACACGCACAGCTGTACCTACCCGCCAACGTACATTGTAACACAGACTTTATTGCAAGGCCCTAAGGTGTTGTATTGTACCTGATGTAGACCGACGTCACGCAAAGGGTTACGAAACTAAATTGCTTCCGCAATACTATATGAGCTTTGATGAAAGATTCACCGCGCTATCCATGCTGAAAGAGACCGTATTTTCAGAGTCAACAACATTTTGATTAACAATACTCTAAATACACTTCTTCAATCGTAGAGGAAGATGGTATTTCAAGAATCCTCATGCCACAGACAGAATATAGACAATAGGTACATGAAGTTGAAATAAAAGCTCGAACTAAAAATGTTCGTCAAGAATTCGTCGGGGTTGATCGAAAGTAGGACAGAGTACGAGTAACCGCAGTGCAGTTCCATCCTATTCGCCGTCGACTGATCCAATCTAAAGAAAAGAAGGCGAAGACAAAAGAAATGATATATTCTCAATCGCTTAGAGAAGGTTCTGCAATGGAAAACTTTAGATTTATCGAACAACAAGTTAACAACGCCAACGTAAGGAATGAAATGTATTTTAAAGATTTGTTATTTGAAATTTGAACGAGTAATTCGAGCAATAAACTCAGCCATATCAATATTATTTATATAAACTCTATGAATAGAAATGGCTGAAATCCATGCCTTAAATTCTTGTATAAATTTTCTTTATGTACTAACATTTCACAAAAATGTTTACTATAAGTAATTTAGGTACAATAACCGCCACATATCATAAGTTCTTTCTCCCCTTGACATGAATTTAGTTTAGTTGGTAGTTTGGTGCTGTCTTTAGTATAACAAGAGCATCTTATAACGTATTTCGATAACATATAAACATTTCACATGACGAGGGTACACCTTTGTATAAAACATTATTAGACGTCACTTCACGATTTATAGTTTCTTTAAAGTCGTCACTATCGCATGGACGTCATTGCGGTGTCGTTTCGTTGACGTCACCAACGTCACAAGACACGGGAGAAATTCTATCGGCTATGTCTGATGGGACTGGTGATGAGCTATTTTTGTACGTGCTTGGCCAGACTTAGTACGTGTTCGATGAATATTTACAACTGCATAGTGCTACAATGACGTCAGATGCTGGAATGTGGAATATTAAGTCTGAGTGGATTGTTTAACAGTAGAACATATTATTGGATGAACATAATATTACTTGATAAATTGTCTCAATGCCAAATTATATTGTTTCCGTAAATATTCACGTAGATTGACGAAAATGGAAGTTTTGTTTCACTGTATTTACGATTAATGTTAGTTTTACTCAGTTTTTCACTATTATGCATAAGTATCTAACAGGTTTCTCTATCTTAATGTTTGAATGAACAATAGAACTTATTATTCAAGTACCTTGTCTTCTAGTAGACGATATTGTTATCTCGACTGTGTAAGTGTAAGGTCTTCCGAGCTGTCTATTTAAATCGGCGAAATATGATCAGACCGCAGGGCTTTACCGCAAACCTCGCAAAGATATGAGTTTGTTGGTAAAGGCTTTCCCAGACTTGGACAAAATTCAACAATGACCTCTATTTCAACGACCGTAAGACTGAGTCGGGTTAATAGTCCTAAAGGCTTTCGCAACTCCGCCAATGTTACATTAAAAGCTCTATTATAATGGTAGTAAGATTCAAGATATATGGTAAAATAAAGGCAGTATTTTGTTTAAAATATTGCTGACCTTTTCCCTATGTCTATTCGTAGGGTAAATGGTCCATTTACTGGCGTGGCCCACTCGGTCGACCTAATTAACGGGAAGGTACAATGATACTCATGCGATGTAGAACGAGTGTTAACATTCATGAGCGATAAAACGTGGACAAATTGGACAGCGGCATACATAGGTGTTTCATTGCAAATACCAAAACAAAAAATAAACCCGAAAAAGATGAAACGATCTATCTAAATAATATAAAAGCTGCAAATGTAGAGGACATTATAATGACAGAAATAAAATCAACATACGATTTCACGTACAAAATAATATATTGGCATACGACTTATAACTATTATGAAATTAACAAACCGCCCACGTATTCCCGTGTCAGAATCAAAGACGTGTAATTAAAGGTACAACTTTTGGCAAGTATTAGTATTATATGATGTATGCGCAGACACGATCAGTTCATGCATCACAATATGCTCAATAGTTTAGGTACTGTAGATAGGTAACGTGGACGATGATACTATACTACTAACAGCGATGCTTACACACAAATGGTAGAGTTAGCAACAGAAATGTTGGGAGCAACACAACGCCAATCGATCCTAGCATCGCGTGAGCCAAGTAGTCACTGCAAAAAGATTACGACACCACGTCAATGAATGGCAAGCAGTATGAAGTTCATCAATTACATTGAAACGGGATAGAACGCCTGCTATCTGGAAAATGGGTAACCTTTGGGAAGTTTTAGCATCGGATAATCTCCAAAATCCTACTATTTATCCCGGAACTAAACGCTAATCTGCCAACCCTACATTTAACTATAACAGCCAGTGATGTAGATCTTCCTCATCCCCCGCAGGCGTCATTAGAGCGGGCGCCAGAAGGAAAAGCCAATGAACTGTGACGGGTCTGAATAAACTGGGCATGATGTACTGGCTTCGGTTGCCAAAGGGCAGACGGTGATATCAACATAGTGTAATAGAGTAGACGCGCATAATATACAAGTTTGGCAACATGTATTTGTGTTGATGTTTGTATATTTGCATTAAATGTCATTAGGAATTAGCACCTGGAAGGGCAAAACTGCCAAAGCCTGGCGGTACATAGTAGATACTATAGCAATAGAAATTGAATTGGTAAAATATCGCCAAAGAAAATGTATTTTCTTCTTCACATTCATAAAATCAAATAAAATTTTCAAAGAACTGAACTGTCAGATATTGTAATAAAATAAAAATATTAATAGTATTGTCATCAACATCATCTTCATGTCCTGCCCCTAGCCCACGCTAGGTGGGGTCGACCGGCACATGTTTTTTCTATATTAATTAATAGTTAACACAATGTTGTTTACGAAAGTACAATAAAAGTCTTTTTACACAACAATAACCTAGATCAAGTTGTTATAGAGAAATTATGTAAAAATGTAAATGTGAACAATAATGTCGGCAAGTTATTTCTGAAAGCACAACGTATACAGACGTACTTGTAAATAAATAAGAAACGCAAGGCACGCAAAATGGTCACTAGCGAGCTCTGTGTGAAGTAAATGTACTCCATTTAGCTGGCAATGGTCCCTAGACGACTTTCGGGAGACGTCAGAAAAATTACGCGTCTGCTAGAGAAAACAATGCTATCAAACTTCCTGGAGATTACTAAGCATTTTCTCTGGACTAAATTAATAAAACTAATGCATCAGAGTTAATGAAAGACAAGAAGATTGGCTAACAAAACAAGTTTGATGGAACTGTGATTGATATCATGATTCGAACAGCGGAAGTGCTTATTACAAGCTCGAAACACCGCCATTTCTCCGCAGTCAATGAGATTACCCTCCGGATCACACGGGGAACGGCAATTACGCCGAGGAAGAAAACTGAGGCCGCAGCTAAATGACGCTCATTATTACATCTTGTTTCGTACTGTGCTCGAATGCGATACAATTTGTTACGTAATACGAGTAACAGTTATGGAAACAATCCCCCGGCTACAGCACTACGTAACAATACCAACAATGTGCTATTACGATTTACTCTATTTTAGATTTGTGCCGCTATAATTAGTGGTAAGACCTAGCTCCGAACCCAATAATTCGTGTTTTATAAATACGTCGCTGAATTGTGAGCAATCAGCCATTACGTGACGCATTAAAATCCACAAAAGAAATCAGTCAGCGCTGCTGCTCGATCCTTCGACAGTGACCTCGCGATGGCTTTCGATAACGTGAACGGTCTGTTTCGGACGCTCCCGACCTATTTCAGTCCGCCGGCCAGCGAAGCCACGCTCTGAAACAATGAACCGACTGCGCAAGAACAGGAAAGGTATATGTTCAGGTTGTAAGATAGAGCGGGATGCGAGCGCGGGCTAAGCATCACACAGGGAGCACGCATAGTACCCGCTGCGTTCTATTTCTGATCGTCGCAAAACATGTCTCGGAATTCGTTTCTATGTGTCTGGGAACATAAGAAATCATGTGACTAATGATCCAAGACGTAAAAACTTAAAGCCAGAGTTTTCATCCAGACCTGCAATGGGTTACCTGAACACATCCAGCCAATTGTGTGTGAAACACTTTAGCAATTACAACTTAATTATGATGACGTGTTCTGACTCAATAAAAGCATTCAGATTGTCTGATATTCCTATTAAAATGGAATGGCTAAAGGTAATGAATTCAGGGTTATTGCTTTAGTGACCTCATCATGCATATGCATGTATGTAACACTGTTATAATGATTGTCGTTTGGCAAATGGGATGTAAATACTGTGGTCGGTTTAGTGACATTGGAAAGTGTAAGGAAAGTAATATACCTAAACGAGTGTTAGTAATGTGATAAGACGGCATGGAATGAAAGTAATATATCTCCACTCCAGGCTAAACAATTCCTGATGAACATTGACTGTAAAGTATAAACAGTACAAAAATAGTCCGATTGTTTCGTTCAGTTTAGCGTACCACCGCATTAACCAGCAACAGCTGTAGGTAAATAAAATGATGTAGCACCTCAATAACGGGCCAGGGTAACACGCGTTGGGAGCCTTTTGGTTATTTGTTTAAAGCGTTACAGAGTGAGCCGGTCATCCGTCTTTCGTTAGCACGAAGTTTATTTTAATCCCAGCATTAATATTATACGAAAATACCTGGGAGCATTCAATCATAAATGCTTTGTACCTGGTTTGTTTCTGTTGCGCACGAGTTTAGAGTTGCGTATCGGGCACACAGTTTACTCTTCGTGTTTCCGTTAGAAGTTGGACCAGTGTTGCCTAATATATGTGTGTTCTATCGCACGATGATGGAGCATCATCCTTTCGGGAAGTTATGAAAAATAGCTCTTAAAATATGTAGATGGCAGCATTCTTTCCATCAGAAACATTAATTTGTAATAAGCTAAGTAAAGCGAAAACTGTCAGCCTTGAGTGCTAGCTCGTACAAACTTGATAAGATAACAATGGAACACATACCTCCAATAAACATAAGGCTTTCTCCGAAGAGAGAGAAAAAATATCAACATTTATGTTTATGTAAGACGAGGCGTAATGGAAAGACAGTGCTTCGCAAGGAGCGGAAGTAGCTGTATTCCTGTTTCTAGGAGAGGAGTCGACGGGGTGGGGGGTGGAGACGGGTGACGTAAGTGACGTCATCGTGGAAATTGATTCGCAGGCGAAAAACGAGGCCGCAACAAAGCCGGCAGGCGCCGTCCTCCCGAGACATAAATTACTGGTTTATTTGTTAAGTCGGATGGAGACAAGTCCCCTTTCTACTGTAATGGTTCCGAATATCTGGAGTGGTTATCGCGTTACCGCTTCGGACGATGCATTATGTAACAGGCTGACCTTCGTTTTATTACCGCTCCGCCCATGATAGCGCGCAAGAAATCGTTGAACAGATGAGTGCACATACGTAAAATACATCAAAATAAGCAAATTAAAGAATACTCTTGATGTGTATTGTGCATGAAAAAACTATTAGGTACTGCTAACAGACGTGACGATAAGTGTATGTGTGTAGTAAAAAGATTTACAAGGTCAACACTTTATCTTATAAATGCATAATAATATGAAACTCTAGGTACATTGTTGACTGACTAAAAAATACTGGAACAGGAACATCCTTTCATGAAATCCAGAAATCACCAAGGAGAGCAAGATAACGGTAGGTTTAAAAGAAGAAAATGGCATCACGCTGACGAAGTTGTTATACACGTCGAAAGTCCACCATTTATGCAAAGCTTGAAGCCTATTAGTACCACTATTATACGTAAACACGGCATTATCTTGTATACAATGTAGGTTTAGTATGAAAACGATGTGTTTTATTCAGCAGTGGAAACCGCATAGCTATTGTCTTTCCACGAACACTAGGTGAATCATCATGAGCAATTTTAATGTCAATACATGCATCCGACACCAGTTACATTAATATCACCTACTCATTCGTTTTATTTGTCCATAGCGTTTGTCAGTCAGTACCTATAATTTTCTTCTGGATAAGGATTAATGTTTACAATCCTTCAATTTCATTGACGTGATTCGTAAATGGTATATTGATGTCATGATGAGTACTAGATAGTTAAACTTCGTCATCAATCTGAAGTCTGAACGCCAATTTCATTGATGACCTCAGTGTCGTCTCGCTTCGTACTACCGCGGATTATGTCATCTTTATTATTAAGTTGTTTTGCATCAGCTGCTTGCAAAATCAATGCTTGTAAGCCTGACATCATCGTTCCGTCATTAACTTTCAAGTCACAATGTCGTGTATCCTCTTGTGGTATTTCTATGACGATCATATGATTTGCAGTGCCTGCAGACTAGCTTGATCAAATTTAATAAATATTTTCAGTCTTATGCATTGTATTCACGGTATAAGTGAGACCTTGCTTTTTATTTATTTACAGTTCTGTTTATAATTCATTACTAGTTCATTACACTAGATCCAGATCAAGCAAGTTCATTTCATATGAGTCATAAATTGCATTTAATTTTCCAGTCAGAAACTCTGAGTATGTTTAGCAGCGAAGTCATTGATGACGTACCTAGTTATCAGTCAGAGCTTCCGTCAGATGTCACTTTGCGTCAGTATTAGCCATGTTTATTTTTACTCTAATTAATTGTTGTTGAGTGAATTAATCACTTGTTCAGCGTTTTCAGTTAGGTGACTATAAAAACGATTTAGAAATATTGCATATTTTCTGGTTCATCCAAGTCCTACGTCTACGTCTCTCCTAATTATTTATGAAAACTGGAACAACTAAACGTTCAATATCAAATATAGGTACAACTTTTTGGTCTGCGTTTGCATGTAATTTTCACGAATCAGATATACAGCTATACATAAACCATTGTGAGAAAGTAGTATTTCTTTTTCGCTAATTGAATGATAACAGCTCTGGCTGGAAAAAAGCAGATTGTATAATAAATTTTCAGCAACTATTACTTATTCTGTGTCAACGTAAACATTTGAATTGCACGCGATCGCTGCACTGCTTTTTACGTTGCACTCTTTTCTACATTGAACTTTGTTACCATGATATAAAGTTGTTTATTCCTAATAGTAATTTCAACTTTATGAACACCATAATCTAATAATAGTTTACAGTTCGAAGTAATTGCATGGCGCTTGGCTTTAGACTCATTCATAATCATAGGTTTACGGTTTATTATTGTTATACCCTTTATGGCACGAAATTCTTTATCTATAAACAAACTTATACACCGTCAAAAAGGTTTTATTTATATTATGTCGTGTTCTACACATCATCATCATGTCATGTTACATTAGTTTTATCTTGATTTGTAACTTTTTGTCATAATAGGTATTTAAATGACAAAACAAAGCACTGAATCACCATTACAGAAACAAAAGTCCTCCAATATCGTGACCGATCGTTTCAGCCGTCAACTCCAGACGAATGAGGGTAGTCGGAGATCGCGTGACGTCACACGGAGTACTCGAGTGGACTTCAATAGGGCGGCACGGTTCGCTCGCTCCACAAACCTATTTGTGGATAATGAATAAATATTTCTGTTTTATATACTCTACATATTTTTGCGAGAGTTTAGTAATGATAGCCGAGAAGGCCGAGAGATAGCTAAGGTAGTGTTTTAAACGTCTTTACACGCACATAGACCCTCTTAAACTTGTGATAATTAAAAAGTACTTTAATTCAATTTAAAATTATAAGTAGTATTTTACTCCTAAATAGTTCTAAAGCATCGAATACCAATATAGTTCGAAGTGGAACCGAGCAGAATCGGCCCTGGATTATAGCTAATGCGATTGGAGTTGCCTTGCCATCTAGATCCATATATCCAGTTCAGTCAAGTTAGTCGTGTCAACGTCGACATACAAAGATCTATTTTTTCGAATCATGGTTAAAGTTGAAAGGTTTTACTTAAAAACACCTTTCAACTTCTGTCAAGAGTTAATCCATCACGTTTTGTTTAGGTATTAACAAAGGGTTGGTATTGCCTAACCCCGGTCCGGCCTCCCCCCGATGTAGATTACCAAATAGTTACTACGTCATCAGTGAACGGTACAACAGCAGACAAAAGTGCTTAATTTATTCATTGCAACTGCGCTGTGCTGCACCATACCTCAAAACGCATCGATAGCGCGTTCTGCCTGTGGCGACATCTAGCTAAGTTTGTGGTACTAA
This sequence comes from Gandaritis pyraliata, assembly GCA_947859175.1. Taxonomy (NCBI): domain Eukaryota; kingdom Metazoa; phylum Arthropoda; class Insecta; order Lepidoptera; family Geometridae; genus Gandaritis; species Gandaritis pyraliata. The sequence goes on along the minus strand of OX401875.1, from coordinate 2,200,700 downwards.
TACACATTATGGCATGAATCAAAGTTGGAGTATTATTTGAACCACCAACGGCTTCATCAGATGATGATGATGATGATGATGACGGCTGTTCTTTGGAAATGTTCTAGTGACCGTAAACACCACTAAAAATAAAAATTCACAGAAAAGCAAAATACGCAATTTCGTGCACGTGGATTGCATATTTTTTTCAGTTAAGTATTTTTAGTCATAAGTCAAACTACCGAACCTGATGAAAATTAAATGGGACTAACCTTGGAAGTACATCCTTTCAGATAAAAAATGAATTTTTAAAATCGGTTTATTAAATAAATGACGGAGTTCTGAGGTAGGTACCAAACATTAAAAAACATACATACAACCGAATTAAGAACCTCCTCCTTTTTTGAAGCCGGTTAAAAAAATAGTTAAGTAGGTACAGTTTATTTGGATTAATATGAAATAAGCTAAAATAAAAGAACTTTACAATAAAGTCATTTTCACTTTTTTTCGCCACAGTACTGACATTGATTTAGCGCATACATACTATTTGGTAATCTACATCGGGGGGAGGCCGGACCGGGGTTAGGCAATACCAACCCTTAACAAACAGTGACAGAGAATCTTGAGCAGTGTTTAAGTTGAGAGGTGATTCTAAGTAAAACTGTTAGTTATTTGTCTGTCTGAGCCATTGCGAGCAATCGATAGACCTATCAGCTACGGTTTGTATATGGAAATTGTGAAAAGGTTTTGTTATGTTGCTATGGTAATAATTACAGCCCTTTCAAGGATGCGTGGCATGGTTTGCATGTTATGAGCAATGTAGCGGGTATGTTTGAGATTCAACTCAAAGGCAATAATAGCGGTGAAACTAATGAAATAACCCAAACAATTGTGATAGTTTAGGCTACTATAGGAAAGGAAACTCAAAAAGAGAGAGAATAAAAAGAAAATGTGAGCACAAACACAATGGGTTATACAATATCCAAGAATAGGTATCAGTGTTACGCATGCAACATGACATAGTTTTAATTTAAAACTCGGGAGATTGAATATCATCCAGTTATTCCTATTGTGGGACAAAGTTTAATTTAAATATTTAGACGTGACGCCATCGCGCTGTAGGTTTGTTTGTCATTAATATACAGCGTCAACTTCGCAAATAGTTAGGAGTTCATTTTGTTTTGTATTGTTGAATTTGTGCCGTATTGTTCTAGTAAGTTTATCAGTAGCGTCCGTAGCTCCGTCCCAGTTTAAATTTTGATAATAGACCTCCATCGGTCTTTTCTTTAAGACAACATGTAAACTTGTAGAAATATGAAGCTCTGAGGCTTCTAACTGATCAATTATAACTAAACAATATATCTTTTATCAGACTGAAGAAGAAGCGGTTGTATTGTGAGCAAGATGACATGAATGTGAGAGGAGTAGATGCAGAGTTGACGAATGATAGGAGTGAGTGGAAGAAGAAGATGTGTTGTGCCGATGCTGACCCCACCTAGCGTGGGATAAGGGCAGGGAAATGATGATAACATATTTTATCAGACATAATGAAGCTGAGAAGCACTGTAAGCTTTCGCAATTTGAGGGGCAAACATCCCACACATCAATTAAACTTCAGACATCGATATCACAAACTATCGGCCGCTCTCGGGATGACTAATTACAGGTCGGCAGAAAGGTCGCATACTCCAAACATGCAAATACATGTGACCCAGGGACCTTACAGGACGTTATATATATAGGATGTTGATATAGGACTAATATATTCGCAGAGGTTGCCCTTAAACTGCTAGCTCTGATTAATCCTCCATTTATTCATACGTGGACCGGTTTAGAGTGAATGAGGTTAAAAACCCGTGAGTCAAATTGACTGTTAGATTTGATTGTGAGGACCATTTTGGTTAAGTGTTTGTGAATGTTTGATGATAAGGGTAGCAGAAACATCATCGAAGAATTAACACGTTATTGAGCAAGATCTTCTTTTGATGAATGGCTTCTGTAATTTGGATAATTCATCAACCTTGTGACGATCCAATAATTTATAAGTTAAAAAACTGGAAAAACCGACTTCAATTCGACTACCAGCTTCATCATCAGATGATGATGATGATGACAGTTCATTGGGAATGTTCTAGTCACTAATAAACACCACATAAAAGTCACAGGAAAGCAAAATACGCAATTTCGTGCACGTGGTTGGTTTGATTCTTTAGAGGAACTACTGGTGGGTTTTTGCTTTTCTCCAATTAAATGCGATTTGAATGTACAAACTGGGTTTATTGACAAATTTAGAAAAATGTAACAATTTCGGTGTGCACCACAAAGGTCATTGTTGCTAGCAGTAAAATGGTAGGCGCTACGCCGCAACTTGTCATATTGCATCGTTGCTAGCAGTAAAATGGTAGGCGCTACGCAGCAACTTTGCATATTTTTCAGTTATTTCTATTTATAACCCAAACTACTGAACCGATTTTGATGAAAATTAAATGGGACCAATCTGGATGTATATCCTTTCAGATAAAAAAAGAATTTTTGAAATCGGTTCATAAATGACGGAGTTCTGAGGTAACAAACATAAAAAAAAAAAAAAAAAAAAAAAAAAAAAAAACATACAACCGAATTGAGAACCTCCTTTTTTGAAGTCGGTTAAAAATGGAAAAACAATCACTTCACATAGCTTGACCTTCTGTCAGCATTTCTAAATTAAATAGTCAAGGTCGAAGTCAATGTCACCGAGAAAAAGATTGACCTGTTTCACAAAGAAACGAATGTGTTAAAATTGTCGGACATCCATTCAGACAAGGTTTTGAAATATCAGACAGACAATTTTTCCTCCAGACATAATAAAATGCCGTCTCAAAACCGCTAGTTAAGCGCAGTTTCTACTGCACTTTTGGCAGACCTCCACAAATTATACATTCAAACAGGAAGTTTAATTCGGCTGAACGTTCAAAAGTGTTGTAATCCACTAGATAAGATGAGTAATATTACATTTTTCTACTTGATAAAGACGTTATTCCACTAGAATGAAGTAACGTTGCTCATTTTTCGCGAGCGCTCTTTCGTTGACAGCTGCGATCTATCAACAGCCACGTTGAGAAGTAAGCTTTATAAAGTTAGAAATATGAGTGAAATTCTTTTAACATCGCGAGTGTATTGACAAAGTGTGTTTGAGATGTAGGTGGAATATCATCTTAGCGTCGTTTGCGAGGAGTTGAATTTATTTGAAAGTCCTTGAGTATACTCCGCGGGTTTAGGATTTTATGCTTACTCGGAAGATGGTTTACGCAAGCCATTTATTGTATCATGGCATAATTATTATCCACATGTTTTTCATTTCCACAACCCGCGTTATAAATTCAATTCCCTCAAAAAAAGCTTTCAATTTCAAACGTTTATCTTTATAATTACAATTTTCACGAACAAGATCCATTACGATGATTCGATACTCCAAATCGATTTGAAATTGATATCAATGAGATTTATATCGTTACTAGACCTTGTACGGAGTTTTGGCGATAGTGAGTTATAGTAAACTATAATTTTACCCGCGACTTCGTCTACGTTCTCGTTTTCCCTAGAGCTAGATAATACTAAAGATAAAAAGATTACTACCAATAAAGTCTGTCTCAAGAATGCAAGTTATCTCTGTGCCTTTATTGCGATACTTTAGCGGTTTATCCGTAAAAAACATAACAAACATACAGACATATTTGAATTTTATAATGTTTATTGACCGAGCGAGCGAAGCGAGCGAAGCGTCTCAGTTTCCACATTGGCCAAAAATGCGTTTGTCCGGATGTCTGTCTGTCTGTCTGTCTGTTCTCCTCTACAGGTCGCATTTTTCAACCGATCTGGACGAAACTTGGTACACAGGTTATATGAATTATTAGATTTTTTTTGTCGTCGGGGATTTTTGATTGGGGGGAAAATAGGGGAGAAAAGAGGGAAAGTTTGCTGTAGCGTTATTTATCGACGGATTTCAATCAAATTTAAGGAGCACACGAAAGATTTCATTCTACACAAGATGGTGTAAAAATATTTCCAAAAAGGGGGACTGGAAAGGGGAAAAAAAGGGGAAATTATTTTTTTATTTTTTTTCCCGAAAATTGACTTCTACCAATATCAATAAGACTACACAGTCCTCTTCGCCTTTATGAGACAAATCCGTAGACACCAGATTCGACCTCTTAGGACCAAGGGAACGCGAGTAATCGCTAAAACTTATACCCTTATTTTGCTCAAAAGTCTACATAAGGGCCTATTGGAAAATTCAAGCACCTGAAATTAGATTTACTTAGCCAGGGGAAAAGGGAAAGTGTTGGTTATTGCACGGTTATAAAGGCTCGCGAGGTCTATGTTCTCACAGGACAACTAGTATGTATATTGCATAACATGTTATCAATTATGATTACTATTGTCGATATATAACGGTGAATGCCATCACAGAGTAAGATACGCTATCAGAATTTCGATAATGATCAGAACTTTGGGAAGACAGGGTCGAAAATGTCGTGGCAACTCGACTTAGTTTCGACATAATCTAACTAAAAATATGAAGTCAACACCAATCTGTTCATGCACTAGAATTTCGGACGTACAGTCGGCTACACATCAACCTATCAACGGAACTTTGAACTATTAGAATTTGAATGTTGCGAATCATGCGAGAGGGACGATATGTTTTTATGTGAGACTCGCTGCTTGCGCGCCACTCGCCTACACCTATTGCGATCCCTGATTCGCAACATTCAAATTATAATAGTTCAAAGTTCAAACAGTTGATAGGTTGATGTGTAGCCGACTGTACAAAGACAGATGCTTGAAATATCCCCCGCATTCCTGAACCTCGCAAAACTGCCGAGCCACTTGGAGATACGACACAATAAAAACAGCGGTGACCTCATTAACCAAGCGTGTAAGTGTCACGGGGGCTATAAAACCCATAATAAATACCCTTATTAAGCGACCTACATGTATAACACGGCTTTTATGAATTAACAGACTGACCCGAAACCAAATCTGAGCCTCTGCATCAGATTACTTTGACATACTTAACAGTTTAACACATGCACGCTCGTCCTGTCCCTTAACATTGCTGACAATATCCAAGATTACAGATATAAGAAGAATGGAAAGCAAAACTAGATTGCAAACTATGCCAGCGAATGCCTCGCCCCGCGACTTTCAAAGTAAACTTTCTATAATCTAACTTTGTTTGTACTTCTGGTGAAAGCAGTAAGCGATCTAATACCGACCCCGCCTTCCGATACTTAGCTTGTTGGTTTAAAATCACTCTTTCAAAAAATCTTGTGCGCATGCGTAGTTCCAAACGGTATACTAAAACCTCGTGAGGGAAACTGGTTATATTTTAGGCTATAGTGAAACATATAGAAAGAAAGAAGAAAGAAAAAGCATTTATTTTGCAACACACACACAACAGCACAACAATACACCAATAACTAACTTACAAAACTACTTATTATACCTAAACTACCAACAACCGTGTGAGCAAGAGGGGGTGCAAGGTGTCGTCGTTGTGCCTGTGTGCGCGGGAGTCAAAACGGGCCGCATCTCAGCTTGATGCCACATCTGATCGTGAAGTGACGCTGGTTTTCAGATGCAACCCAGAGTGACTCCACGGATGATCACGTATGGAACTCTTGCTTGTGCAAAAAGTGTTTTACCAATTATAATGTTCTAACGCCTAGGCGTGACCTAAGAACGTGTACTTAGATATCTTCGGGGATGTCTAGATCTCTACGGCATGAGGATTAGACGTAGATCTATTTCGTTTCCTTCTGCAAACTCGAAACGCAAATAACTTTAGGCTATCGCCATCGTTTCAGCTATTTAGGTTGTCGAAGCACTCACCGCGTATTTTAGTATCACTAATTACTTTTTGATGAGCGAAGTGTAAAGTAACGAGATTACAAGATGCAACAGACAAGACACGTGTCGCTAAATTGCGCAAAAATGTATTCTATATTACATATACTGATCGGATCTACGAAGAGTTACCTACCAACGATACACGGTCAACTCGAATCAGCCACTTGAAGTGATTTCAATTTTCCAACGTAATTTGGCACCGTGGTAGCTACATTCTGGAGACAGACATTTTTATCGCGAGAAAGTATCTTAGTCCAGACGAAAATGACGTCCACACTGAAACGATTTTGTCCACTATATTTTTGTAAATGATTATGTTTTGTGTCGACGCTGAGTTCGTTAGCATAATGTCCGAGATTGCTTTTGATAAGGTAGTGAAGCCTTTGATATGTGATTTTATTCAGAAGAAAATAAAATTCAAAGTAAAGCATATTATTTGTTAAAAATTCAGCAAACGCGTTAATGCGCGTGTATTATCCAGAAAACTAATTAGCGGTAGCGCGGTCAAAGTTGAAAGCAAAATTAAAAATATTCATAAAAGCTTTTGCAAAATACTTTCATGAAAATGCATAATGTGTAGGTTTAATATATTTTCACATTATGTTGAATATGTTATAGCGGAATTTGATTCACGAATATTTTTGGTACCCACTCATGTATTTCACTTTTCCTCGCACTTCCTATTTCAGCTCTCAGCTTTACAGTTCTCATGATCAGAAAACTTTAATTTTAGTTTTATTTACATTTTACGCGTGACGATCCAACATTACCGTCAATTGATAAAACTTCTTTATTAACAGTATTTATTTTAGGCGCTATAAGCTTCGCTGAGCTAGCTGAAGGTTTTCCGGATTTTTTCAATTTCAAAGCTTTCTTAAATTCCTTCGAGTTCCATTGACAGAATGTTTAACCTTATAATAACAGCATCCATGTTTACAAAATTCATTCTCTTCTTTATTGTTGTTGGTTTAATCGTCACTGTGATGTTGGATCCTTCTATGACCTTGCTTCGGGCGTTGAAATCTTTGACTTTAATATATTTTTGGTTAATTCAACGAATAAATATCAACATTCACCTACTTTTTTTTCCCTAAAATCGTTTGATAGATCTGATTCATTTATGGAAAACTCTAGATTCCATATTCACGTCACTCCAGTAATAGATACTTCGTAATACAATACATACAACCCTTTTATTGAAATTGAAATGGTTCAAGCAACGGTCAGAGGGGTCGAATAAGCTATTTGTCGATATTTATCGTGTATTCGATAATGCGATGACCTCTCGTTCAGGTTTTAAGCTCCGGGCACTGAAGTTTGATCAGAAAAACGTAGATATTGTGTAGCTTTGAAGTATTTTGAACTATGCATTTTGTGGAATGCTTGTCATGCAAAAATACTATGTTATCAACATAATCGCGAGCACACTGCATCGAGTGATAACATATCAGACAAAATGCCTACTAATAACATATCCGTGACCTTTACCTAAACAGTACATATTCTCATGACCAACAGAAATAGAAACAACATTGACGTTTCCCTTGCAGTGATCTAACACGATAAATCGGAATATCGATTTGAGGTATCGACTCCAGAGGTTGGCAATGCCGATGGAAACGTGTTGGCACAGTTCGATACATTAGCTGCCCCGATGAACATCACTGTCAGTAGATAGTGTCGGGGTATTCCTAATATCGACAAGGGATTGTTGATAGCATCAGTTGTGGATATTGAAATCGTATTGATTTTCTGTCTTCCAACTTCTGGGAAATAGAAGTAACGGGCAGTAAGGGTAAAGTGTATCTGAAGAAAATGAGAAGCATCACGGATGGATTTTTGAGATTGCCGGATGAAATGACGCATTATTTTAAACTGGTGATTTTATTGGTGAATCTGCTGAAAAGAATAATGTAAATTGGTGCAAAATAAATTGCACAATTTCATTAGGTACTTTCAAGATAAACAGAAGAAAGCATGTCTGCCGTATAAAGGCTGTATCTGCTATGATCCATCACTAGAGTACAGCGATAAGGGCGAAGCTATCCACGTACAAAACTGAAGTCACGTCCTGTCGGGACCATCTCTAGGGGATTTACCCGCATCAGCCGCAACTAGGGTTACCATCCGTCCGGATAAGTCCGGACATGTCCGGACTTTTAGACCCTTGTCCGGTCTTTGTCCGGCCTTTTAATATGTCCGGATTTTTAAATTTAAATTAGATGGAATATGAGTAATATAACTACTTACATAATAAGTAATTTAATATCAAATCAGTCTTTAATTAATTCTTAATTCTTTATTGCACACAACACAGGACATAAACAAAAGACAGAAATAGATAATCAAAGTCTTCTTTAACAATTAACTTACAATAATTATTTTATTGCGTTTACAAACAATCAATCCTCCCTCGCAATGCGTTATGTGAGCGTCTGCTACCATGCCTACCATACCACTGTAACTAAGAGGGTATGTTTCCATTTTGTGAGTAAAAAGTCCGGACTTTTATCGAAATGTCCGGCTTTTTGCCAGGACTTCTCAAATTCCTAAATGGTAACCCTAGCCGCAACCGATTGCGGTGAACTACGACACTACACAATTATAAACCTTATATTCCACACGGTACGGTTCAGTTAGCAAGATTTAAGATTTCGTTTATTTTGTCCTCGTTTGATAGCAAAACCAAGCAAAAGTTTACTTATTATGGACTGATTTACGACGGCGCCGATTTCTAGCGACGTCTAACGTTATAGATTATTGTATTGATTGTGTGTATAGCGAATTTACAACGAAAGGGGAAAATGGTAGTTGATAAATCACTGCTGGAAATTCAACATACGCAAGCATTAGAAACAATCATTTAAGTGAAAAATTTGCTTGTACGTGTACGTAGAGCCGTTACATAAATATACAAAACAAATACTTTAGGATTTGGGGCGGTACAGTACATACTTACATAGGAAAACGATTCTCATAAAAGAATAATAATATCTGAAAAGGTTTTACAGCCGGATGAATTTCGTTTTATGCTGACGATACCAAAATAAACACTGAAACGAGTTTCAAATATAAATCTGGAGCGTGTCGCTTTGTTGCCTTACTCCTTTAGCGAGGAAGGGTATGTATTGTTACGGGTCTTCCCAGAGGGAACACAAAAGTAAATGGCACATCAAATATATTTAGAACATTAAAAGATTAACGGTTGGTTTGCTTGTTCTTGTAACCACGCAAACTGAACACGTTGACGATATGTATTATGTTAAATATAATATATTTAAGACATTAAATAACGTCAACGTTCAACGTAGTAAAAAGAAGATAAAACCTAACATTCTGTGCTTGACGATTTTAAAACAGGTATTTTAAAAGAATAAGCTAAAAGCATAGGAACAGTTAGGTAAGGAGTCAGTCCCTAATAGGGAGACCACGCGCAAGGAATAAGTAGCAAACTAACGGCTGTACTCAAAACTGATAAACAAAACGCTATAACTTCCCAAGAGCCAATTGTAAAAGCTATTACCGGCAGTTTAGATATTAACAGGGTGGCCATTAAAGAAACTGTTATCAAAGACATTATCAAGGGTACTGGATACTTACGAACTCCCCACCTGTTCGTGGAGTTAAACGATCAGTATCAAAATGATAGCGAATGATGTACCTATTTGTAAAGTTGACAAAGATCTTTACTGTGAAGGTACGAACAATCAGAAGTCAGATGATGTTACTAATAAAGATAATTTATTAATTAATAGATTAAAAACGATAGTTTAAATATTAGTAGGCGGGTTTGTTTTACAGCAGGTATTATTAACACACGAAACAAGACTGTCACGCGAAGGTTACAATTAACTATGACCGAAATGAATAAGAAACTCCCAAGAATATCGTTATGTAGGTCAACCAGTGGTCGTATTTTGAACTATTTGGTATCGATAAGAGACTTAACATTCTAGTAGACATTCGAAAGAACATTCAATTTCAAGCCTCAAGAGTAAAATGTGGATGTGTTAGGTTCGGATTTACTGGTATCTATCAAATCAGTTGAAGACACCACTTAGAGAAGGCATATAACTACTTTAACTACGCCATATATCTATATTCTTCTGTTGTCCTTACAATTCCCGACCACCGGCAGATGTTCTGGTTACTGGTATGGCATCACCTATTGGTTTTCTGCTGTCCTCACGATGTGCAAGTATTGAGATGGTCTGGTTACTTGTAATAAGGCATGAAAGACTTACCGTCTGTGGGTGACGTGTATAACTTCCTGCATATCTCCTGCGGCCCGCCGAGCGCGTTGATTCTGGCGAGACCCTCGCTGCCTCGCGACTCCATGAGCTCGCGCAGCTGTCGCAGCGAGACGCCATATTGCGCCGGCCGCCCTTCCACCGTAGCCATGGTGCCGGGCTCGCGGCCGCCGCCCGCACCAAGCCCGACAACCCTCTAGCTCTGGAACAAGAGGAAAGAACAGATTAGATACGTATTACTCTCGCCCACATCTTCATCTTTTATAAAAAAACTTTGATTGTGGAGTATGATAATGTTAGATCGTGAAGTAGGTTGTAATGTGAACAACAGTTGAAGTCTCATCGTTATTTGTAATCTGTTTCCTTCTATGTTGTTTTGAAATAATGGATGAACAATGTCAATGCCGTCAAGATATGCGGAAAAACCGAAGGGCTCACTAGAATTTCAGTTAGGGATGTCTTTATGTGTGACAAAAACTACAAAATGCCATAGTACGGTGAGCTACACGAAGACCTAGTATGTGCTAAAGAACGTACGTGTTATTTACTACAAGACTACTGTGGTTATCAATATTTAAACCAAACTACGCTGCAGACTCGTCTCGGAAATACTTTGATGACACAGCAGCAGCTGGTACAACTTCTGAGTTGGACAAACCAGAAGTTTCGTTACAAATGATATGAGGCGCAGGATTGTACAAGTTTGTATGTCGGAAACTTTTCAAACTTAATGCGGATAACTGTGATATAGAGGAAACATTTTAAATTGTTATTTTTTTTGTTTGTATACGAGATGCCGCTGTATACTATTGACTCAGTTTACTAAGAGTCTCATACGTATTACTTTTGCCTAACAAAAGTAGTTGGCTGTTATAGAATCTTAGGATCATACATTTTCAGAATAATCTAAGTAGGTTCTTGAACTGGGATCAAAGCATGTTCACGATGAAAGACAAATATGACTCATCAAAGGACTGAATAGACTCTAGACACAACAATTCAACCTTTTCAAATAAACAATGAAAATTGAAAGAATGAAAAATGTTTGTCAATGATACAATAGCCGTTGTTTTTGATAAAACCTGATACTGTTTACAACGAGCATTGCCAACAAAATGTTATTTTTAGAATAAGATTTTATACATTGTTGCATACATAATAACAGTTTATGAATAATTTATCGCACATTATTGTGAATCAATAGTTGAACAGAGTGGCACTAAAGTCACTGAATACATATACTTCATAGTAAAGTGACAAGAGCAACATGAAATACTACTTTTGAAAATAACAAAGCTGTTTATGAGTTCGCTGTCCTAGTTTGAATACTGATTGAGCTTTTAGATGAGTCAGAGTATACTCTACTAGAAGAACTTTACTAGCTTAAGATAGGAATTTCAAGGGGGGAGAATTTTGGTATACGAAATATAGATCTGATATATATAATACAGAAATAGATCTATTAAAATCAAAACCTTTATACAATCGACTATATTGTATCAAAGACTCATTAAACAATTTCACAGGCATATCAAAGACGTATATTACGAAGGTTTATGGTTTAGTATAAAACTTTCCGTTCGAGCGATGCACCTCGATGTCGGCGCATAATTAAACAAGGGTGGGCTTCACACCTATACCACCACACGGGGTGGGATCCACCCGTAATTAATAGGGATAAAATATTTCAAACGAGGGTGCTCGAGGTCGAGAATTTGCATGTGTAGTGGATTGTACTGTTCAGTCTTTTATTTTTTACTTGCTTTTTACGTGGAATAGTAGATAAGGTACTTATATTTAAACTGATTCGACCATTATGGCGGGACTCAGAACTAGTAGTTCACCCCGAGATACATTTTATGAGAAACAAAACAAAAAAACAAGATAGGAAACACGAGAAGAGAGAAATAATTCAGATGTAATTAATACTACCCGTATGTTCCTAATGTTCGTATCTCGTTTGAAAAGAATCGAGCGAGATAGCAGAAGAGGCAATTATTAGAACAGAATGTTTAGTTTACTGTGAATCTGCTTGCAAATCTTGCAATAATAAATGTGGTGTAGGTTATTGTGTGGTAAAACAAAGTATGAATTGTCTAAGGAAACTTATTACGATAGGTTCCATTATATCGCGACGTCACTAAAGCCTGTTTATACACCTGGAAAAGCTATAATGCTCTTTTACGAGCCCATAAAGACTTCCGATCAGCGATGCAGTGTCATACATAATTTAAGACCATCGGTGAAGTATGTGTTCTGAATAATAAGGATTCTGTTGGACTTCAATAAGGTCACTGGCAACAAAGAACTAAGTACTAGAACAATCAGAAGAAAAAACGAGAAAGAACTTATCATAAGAAGAAAAAATAATGACAATGAGTCATGATCATAAAGCATTAAAATCTCAGAAGAAGAGATCAAAATTAAAAATAGAACAAAAACCAAAGTAAAACAATAACAGAAATTGAAAACAATGATAGTAACAATAGTTAAAACTGTTCCGCAATAGGTAAAAAGTGCCATAGAAACTAAGTATAATCAAGAACCGTCTACCTCAAGGCCAGAAACAATAGCCCAAAGCAAACAAGAGGAAACAAAGCATGCCAAAAAAGAGAGGGTTAAGTACTCCATAAACTTGCTGAATACACAATTCCGGTTACACAACCTCCCCTACTTCGTTGGCAAACTGTAGTGGAAGTTATAGCAAGTGAGACTGCAAACGTTTACTTTTAATTCCATTTTGATGTGAACGTCTACAGTCATGGAAGTTGTTACTGGCATACAACTCTCTGATTGTTTATCTCTTGATACTATCAGAATCTGACTTACAATCAAAATGATAGTTCAGCGAATCAGCGAACTGTAAACTGACATTTTGATTGCAATTTGTCAGATTCTGATGATATCAAACGATAGACAATCAGTGGGCTGACAAAACTCAGTAAGTAACTGAGTAAGAGAAGTTACATATCACTGCATAGTAGTCTGTCTATATCTACTATAATTTATATTATTGTTTATAGGTAGAGGCAACTTCTTTCTGTAAGGAAGGAGGCTTAACATCAGGTGGGCTGGTGTTGAATCTACCTGTGCCATCAATTTTGATGTTTTTTAACAGATTGTGCTATGCAGTTACTTTTAGGTACCGATTATTTCACAGCCGCTTTGATATTGAATCTAAACCATAGCGCAATAAAGCTCATTCTACTCCAAAGTTGTTATAAAGTGGAAAAGGCCTAATAATTTACAATTTGTGTAAAGAGTCGTATTTGCCTTCAAAGGACCTATTAATCTAAACATACTACGCTTTAAAATTTGTTTCTATTTGTGTTTTACTCAATTTAAACATTTTTAATGTGTGCGGAGATAATTTGAATAAAATATGTTTTGTGGAAACAATTTCTGAGAGAAAAGGGGCACTGGAATGTAAAGTTATACAAATACAATAAAATGATCCATTTGACGTACAATATTAGATTGAAAACATATTTGAATTCATACCCATTAGAGCTTTTAATCATATTTTCCCATTAGTTACCTTTTATGGAAATTGTAAAAAAAATTATCTACTGGGACAAATACTTCAAATCGGTTATACTAACAGAACAGGCAACAGAACTAGTTGGAACAGATTTTTTCCACGGTACAGACAATTCCTATAAGTTCTATCAATAGAACACCTTTGTGGCTGGTCGGTAGCCAGAGTAGTGAAGGTATGAGTATGTATACCTAGTTTCTGCGAATGGTTTCGTTCGCGCGATATGCACATTATGCACCCAAAAGAAATGTTTTCACTTTTTCAATGTTTGTAGGACATGGCTGTCTGGATTTAAGAAGTTTACGTATGAATAGTGAATGTTCTAATGCAAGCGGAAGTTGTACATTTATAAAAGGAAAACCCTTTTCAATTAAAAACCTCGTTGGAAGCTTTAAGGGCACTTGAGGCTATAAATAAACCTAAATAGTCTAATAAGAATGAAGGCAAAGGCAAACACGTCGGACGCGGCGCCGCAGAATCACTGCTCAATTAGAACAGCTAGTCTCATCCAAAAGGCTATGTACAGATAGTGCATCAATTACATTGTGCTGTGTCATACCACCCATAGAGATAATGGCCATACTCAAGATTCCATGACAAGGTTATAGGACTCTTGTAAAATACAGAGTAGCTCTGAGTTCTATCTACATATATTTGCGTTGGAGACATTAGGATTCTATCGCCACTAAGTGTTCAGAGCTTCGATCAACTACGAGTATACCTTGTTCAGAGACATCAAATCGTATGTTTTACAAATCTCGCTGTTTGGACTGTGCCAATGCAATATGATAAAACTATCACTACCCGCGATTATACGCAAATCTGTGTGGTAGAGCAGCTTCAGTGCTTGCCAGAAGTTCAGTAAAACTGACGGCGATCGGTAAACGATCACATCAGCATTTACCGATCAAAAACTAGACGCTTTTGTGTGTGCTTTAGTTAGACATTAGCCGCCCTTCATAAGCTGGGTGCCAAGATGGGCATCAACTCGACCTAATTGCTGGCCGTTCAACGGCACTCAACCCGGATGCCAGCAAACCCTGCGATGCACCCCCGCAGCAGGGCGCTAATAGCATGCACTTGATATACTGGTAACTCCTTGTTTTTAAAACAAACCTTGTGCCAGCAGATGGCAACGTTAGCTTTTGCCATAGTTTTTCAATGGTACCATACATGAATAATCTTCCAGAAGAATTTAGTTGCTAATTTGCGCAGTCCGCTCGTTAGTTTTGAGACGAGGTATCTGGGGAGAATTTCTAGCCTCTTAAATCTTTCTCAGCAAGGTTTTAAACGTAAATAGAAGAAAACAGGCATAAAAACGACGAATGAAAATTCAAGCATCTTTAAAGTGTGAACTATCAAACAACTTCTACGGGCACTCCAAATTCAGTATCAGCTCTCCGCTTGCCAAAGACGAGGCCTCGTTCGGAGGGCTCCAAATGGGTCAAGCCTTAGCAGCTTAAATAATAGTTACTTATCAAGTTTGCGAAACTTGGAGCAAACAATCTTAAATGGAAGCTTAATCAGATTCATTGGAATAATCGACGAATGAAAGTACGTACCTGCTGCTTAAGGTTTGTAGTCACAGACAGAAAGTTGTTTTCATAGTTTTGTAAAACTATCTATTCTCTAAGATATTCTCCATGATAGTTAATTTTAGAAACCTCTAGAGTAGATTCGGTCTCTACATTTAGCAACCAGTTGAGTAATTTACCTTAAAAAGATACCGGCTCTCGTAAGAGTTAGGATAGGAACAAAGGAAAATCCATTGTTTCTGTCTATTAATTCCAAAGGTTAAATTACTTAATGCGGAACCACCACAATTAAATATGATACACCCAAGTGCGGATGTGAAAATGAATACCAAAACCTCGCCTTAAGACCCAATAAACGTGTTTTATAACATTGCAGAACCTACGCCAAGTTCTAATAACTAGTCGCAAAAGCCAGGTGTGGCCAAGATAAAGCCGGAGTAGACACGCGATCGGGCCGTACCACACTGAGGTGTGATTTATCAGGCAGACCTTGTATTCACGGTCTAACTAATCGTTTGCAGACTTTGCAGCGATGGGTGATTGGGCCTGATTGGCCGTGTATCGATTTTGGACAATTACGTTTGTTCCCTTTGTGGTGAAGGAATTTAAACTTTCTGTAAAGGAATTGGGTTGCTAATCCTGCTGCAGGTATTGGTGTCGATTCTATTCTTGCATTTTTCTAAACTAACTTTATTAGTGTAGTACGTTTTATACTCGGAAATATCAAAATACACGTCCGGTTCATCAGGCAGACTGTTACCATTTATAGGCTAAAAACGGAACCTGTAGAGGTGCAACTTCGTAGGATTAAAAAAAATATAATATAATAATATTAAACATAAAGCGTAATACCACATGTACTCATCACATTCACAGCTATACACCTGTTCTACCAGTTCAGTCGAAAGGGGTTACTCATGAAAGTGGACCATCAAAAACTTGAAACAAAAGACAGCAACTGACAGCGAAACAAAATGGGGACATTCCGTTTTGGTCAACAGAACAAATAAGGCAGTGGCACTATAGGCATACCACTGTTTCAGAAGATGCTATACCAAAAGCGTTCATATCAAATGCAGCACATTTGCATACAATAGCGTCATACAATCGTCTTTATCTATTGAATTTGCCCAATGGTTCCATAGTTGAAAAGCACAGTTCAATCAATATTTATTGACTAGTTTGAAATTTAAATGGATTGTAAACATCGATTGTAATAAAAACAAACGTAACTTTACTTACCGAGCATGCGATTGAATAGACAGTTTTGTAAAGAAAAGAGTGGTTAAATATACATCTATGATGTAGAGGTAAATTGCTGAAATTGTAGCTCTTTAGCAATATTGTCCTGTCGAAATACCAGCTCGTCTGCATGATACTGAAAATACCGAAAACATCAAGAACGCCAAAAGCATGCAAATATGAAATTCCATCACGCAAAGCACTTTCCCCCAAGCAATTAAGTTCATAGACCTCTTGAAGAATTCGTCATAAATCATGATTGAAGAAGTTAATAACTCAATCGACAAAACTGTCTTGTCGCGTACTTAGTGACGTGAAAATAAATTTTCTGTTATAACGAAAACAGCATATGATGAATGCTTCCTCGTCATATGCTCTTTTCGTTGTAACGAAACTCACATCAATTGACACGACAGTCTTTTCTTACGTTTTTTTATTAATAGGTTCGCAAACCAGCCGTTAAAACAATTTAATTAATTAATTAAATTGGCCGAGCGGCCTTCAAAAGCAAACATGCATGCATAAAATTATGTTTACCTATCTATTATAGCATTGTTTAGTACCTACCTATTAAACATTGCTTTATACGCATATACCTAGAGAATGAACTGTGCTTTTTTAATAAATAAGAATATAAAGTAATTATGTAGTGTACTTAATAATATTATTAAGTACTTAGGATGATTCTCATTAAATAAGCAAGTAACGAAAACAGCAAATAAAAAGAAGCATATCGTAACTAAAAAAGTTTTACTGAGAAGTTTCACATCACTAACTGTTCGACAAGACGTTTTGTCTTTGGTTTGCGTTCTCCCTAGTTGTCATAGTTCAGTCACAGAGAGATCAGAAACTGTCAAGGTTGATTTAAAGTTGGACGTTGGCGTAGATTAAGTAATAGCTGTGGTAACATTCGCTGAAGATGGAAGTTTGCAACTAAGTGGGCGCGAAGTTGAGAACATCGTTTAAAAGGCATGGTCGCAACTATTAGGGCCAACGCACATCTGACGACAAAACTGTTTTGTCGCGTACTTAGTGACGTGAAAATAAATTTTCTGTTATAACGAAAACAGCATATGATGAATGCTTCCTCGTCATATGCTGTTTTCGTTGTAACGAAATTCACATCAATTGACACGACGCATGCATAAAATTATGTTTACCTATCTATTATAGCATTGTTTAGTACCTACTTATTAAACATTGCTTTATACGCACATACCTAGAGAATGAACTGTGCTTTTTTAATAAATAAGAATATAAAGTAATTATGTAGTGTACTTAATAATATTATTAAGTACTTAGGATGATTCTCATTAAATAAGCAAGTAACGAAAACAGCAAATAAAAAGAAGCATATCGTAACTAAAAAAGTTTTACTGAGAAGTTTCACATCACTAACTGTTCGACAAGACTTTTTGTCTTTGGTTTGCGTTCTCCCTTAGTATATTATTTTGAAGCTAAACAATTATTGCAACGAAAACGTCTAGTAGACAGGTACTTAGTCAAAATAGAAGACGTGATCAGTCATGACAAAATCAGTGCTTTGTCTAGAAAATAAAAAAATCATGACACAGTGTTTAGAGTGACAAAACTTATTTTGAATAGAGAAAATGAACCCGAGGTAAGTGCTTGGAACCAAAATAAGAAAGTAGGTGTATATGCATCCCATTAACGCTGTTTTGCTTGAGCAGAAGCTCATTTGATCAATATTCATAGTACATAGCGTACGGTAACCCGGCCTATGCGTGATAGAAATCATCTAAATTCTACACACGTCCCGTCCGACACCTTTATCTTTAGAAATATTCGTAAAAACACCGTATAAAGTTTAAACGTTGCTATTATGTATGAAAATATTGTTGGGTACGTGAGGCAATCAAGAATTCGTAGGGAAGCCAATCCCCAGATTCAAGATTACTCCATTCAGCTGAGATACCGATCAAATCAATACCACCATTAGGTTGAAAATAAGAAATCAGAATTACGAGTTTTTTAATTGGTCGTTGGAATTTTCTAAAAGTAGGTTGGTTCTAGATCTAATCACTAGATTTCATTCGAGGGAGAAAGCAGTAATTGTTATTTAGTGTATGCCGAATCAGAGAACCTAGAATCGGAGAGTCGTGAAAATAGGTGTAGAATTTACACAATTATTAAATACGAAATATGATGTCGCTTCTTAGAGCAAGGTTTGCATAAAACAAGCAAGTATAAGATTAATATGACAACATTTACTAAGAAAAGCTTAACACCATCTTATACCAAACCAAGCGGTCGGTGAAATAAGGTTGTAAATGATGATGGGGCTATTACAACATGGAATATATTTTTTATTTATTAACTTATTTATTTCAGACAACAAGATCCATACATAGTACACGCATATAAAAGCTTGAGAGTTTGCTTCCCGTAAAGGATTATAAGATAATGTACTGCAATGCTTGCACACAGGAGGATATCGAAAATTTATCGAAAAGATAGAACCGGGGAACATGGAAGCAGAATACGCACCAATTTGCACTGGATCCAAATATAACTCTAAGCCGCAAACTCCTAAAGAAATTTTAAAACGTTTAATATAGAATTAGTTATGATTATAATACAGTAAATTTTAATGATCTATCAACTGAGAATACTGAGATGCCCCAACAATAAACACACGCACATTCATGAATATATTGTGTTATACATGAGGGAAGTAGGAGGCAAGTCCGAGAAATGAATTTGGCACGTGCCCACATTTTGCATACCGTAGTGCCAGATTGCAGTCCATCGCAGCCGGTTATTAGTCTTACACACCAACAGCGCATGCCGTCGCCTGAGCACCGTGAAGTGAAAAATGTATCTAATCTAAATATTGGCTAGGTAAAATCTCGAACGCATAATTACGAAGAACACGTATGTGTCAAAGTTTCCCTGATAAATCAACGTCAATTTACCCCTTAATCGCAATATCGTACCAGGTGAGCAGAAAACCGAAGGGGGACGATCGCGTATTCAGCGCGCGCTCGCCCAGTGTCACCGCTAATCAGACTATCTCGTGACCTGCGGTCGGGCTCTGCGGTCCTAATGGGAAAATCGAAGAGTACAGAGGAGTAAGCAATACGGCAGGGTGAGTGAGAGTGTAAATAAAGTTGAAAGGTTGTCTAAGAGAGTGGGGACATTAAATATGTCGATAGTATCAAATTCAGGGGCACATTTACATTTTAGATCTTGTTGTTTTTTATCAGAATGTTGACTTTCAAACAGAGAAACTCATTTTCATCTTGTTATTGGTATGGTTATTGGTCACCTGATCTTTCGTGGTGTATGGAACCTACCTAAACTTCAAGGTACATTTTAAAAGTTTTACTCGTAAGAACAATTGTGATGAGAATGATCTTAGCATCCCGTGAAAAAGCTTTTATTAAAAATCAAATATTGACCCTTTCAAACATCAAATAGGAGACAAAAAGTAGGTAAGTTTGTTTGATCGCTGTCACGTTACCTTACTAGTGCAGTGCAGCCTCGGCTCAACACAAAACACTCCCTAAACTTCCGTCCCTAACAACACGTCGATCGAAATTCATCAAAATTTCAAACACAACCAGCACTCCATACTGTCATAAATCAAATTCTGCTATTTCCTGTTACATACATGCACGAAAACCATAACACGTGCTGCATCAGTATTCGGAACGCGTTGGTAGCAGAGTTAATCAGAACTCCTGATTCAGGAGTGGAATTGCGAACAGAGTCCACTGGGAGCTGATGTTTCTTTACTAAGCGTCAGCATTGAATATTTAAAAGCTCCTTCTAATTTAATCTAACAGAAATGTTGATACCAAAAATTCACACGAATACTATTGACCATAGCACCGAACCCTTTTTCGCTGTTTTCTTATCTAGGCACCAAATAGCGGCTTAGGTAGGCTGAAATTTAAGGAACGGCTTTTTTCTCATTTACTTTTTAAATTAAGATTGTCTTATGATAAGCCTAGCATATTTGACGAGGAGCAACGATGGAATCTGACCGAAAAAATCTCCTTCCAAATTAAAACTTAACAGGCTTCTTCAGCCTTCATTAAAACTTGACAGATCGACAGAAGGCTTTATTGTTCGAAAACGCCCATCGCCTACTAAACTATTGATAGAATAACTAGTACTGAATGACGATTTAGGGGAGAGCATTGTGGCGCCCAACATGGGGCAACTGTTAAAACAGATTATAGCATTACTTTTAAACGTTTTTGAATTAGGATAATGCAGAATAAACTACTATTATAAGACTTAGGGAGGACGCGTATGCAAAAGCGCTTTATGGTTTTGAAGAAAAGTTTATTTCGCAAGGGCCAGATTATGGTTAATTAAGTGACGTTAAACAAAAACGGTAGCGTCTTTATTACATTAAAATCCGAAATTGCGCCCAAGTAGGATTTCAGATACAATTAAAGGAATTTCATCGCGCTCAAGATCTGAAGATCTGCTGTTCATTTTGTAAACTGGGGTCTATTTTGATTAAATTGATTGGTTTGTTAAAATTGCGGGTAATCAGAAGTCTTGATTACAAAGTATAATGTCTAGTTTACACGACGAGGTCGTCGGTAACAGCATTTGAATAGGATGCACGTAGTAACTAACTAACAACTAAAGAAACCACAAGACATTACAAGGGTTGTCCTAACTGCTCCGGATGACTTTATTACATTTTGTGAAGTGTGAAATGAAGGCATTAGCTTTCGATACAAACGGTCAATTTCTGAAAGTAGCTCTAAACCAGAATTCCTAAAAAAGAATCATAAGTGTCTGCAATATACCTAATTCAGTGCTTCTGTTTGAATAATTTTAGCTTCATTCTAGGAAAGAAAATAAAGAAAGATATTCGTAACATTTTAGAAATTAATAACGTAGATGCATTCATCGCTCGTTTAAAATAACGTAAACTGGCATCGCGTGAAAGGCGTGAATCGAGAATAAAGAATGAAAAACACGAGTTCGGTGAACTCTAACAAAAAATGCTCTTTCACGCATAAAATTGTGGAAGACCTTTTTGTATCCAGCCAACTCATAACGATGGTTTTGATCTTATTTTTCGAGAATTCATAGGTCGGAAGGTTGATGACATTGAACATTACAATGTCGGATGTTAATGGTTTAGTGTTGAAAAGAGTTTTTCACACGTTGGGTATCTACTTACAATACAACATGGCTACATGAATATACAAATATTTAGTCAATACCATACTGTAAGGACGCGCTGCGTACATCAATTCAGTCCCCGACATATTGGGCGAACTGGCGCCTATATTCAGATGTTTTCTTCGCTTAATTTGAAATGTTTCAGGGTGATCCCTACGGTTTTATTGAATAAAAAAAAATACGTATTGACCTTGACTCAGAATAAAAAACATTGTTCTTCGCGTTGAAGACATCTCTGCAAACTATTTACTGCGACACATAGAGGTCATCAAATTATGCATGATAATCTCCTGAACGAATGGTTATAGGTACTTTTGACATATTTCCGGTGGTTTACTAGTGATCTAAGAACTCTGTCACTATAATCAGTTAGTTTGTCAGTCACTAGGTCATAAAACTGGCTTTAAGTTTCATATTACAATGGAACGCACGACCTAGGTCATATGACGCATGCTATGTCCTTAGCAGTGTTCAAATATTATTGAAATGATTTATCGATCCTATCGAATTGGAAGTCTGCCAGTTCATCACTTATGTAATTAACATTATATTGATGCCATACCAATAGAGCTCCATTTTCCTCTGGGCAAAAGGAAGTATTTTGTTTAATTAATTACTTTGGCTCATCGTTCACCAGCACCTACCTACTTATCTCCCATTACCTATACTGTTATTACTACTGGTTTTTTGGTCACCATCAGTTTCCCAATCTTTAAAATCTGGTTTTTGTTGTAAATGATATTTCATTTAGTTTTAATAGGACGGTCTTTGTGGTGTTATTGTACAAGGACTCCCGTAGACTCTTAGGGCCGTGCGAGCTAGTCTTTTGGTGAGTGTGTTCAACGCCGTTTGGCCAATATCATCATACACAATTCACATACCTATTGTTGTGATTACTATTGCGTATATTCCTAACCTAATAAACTTAAGGTCCGTTACTCCAAATCAATACAATAGTTTGATTCCTCAAAGGGATATTAGTTAACACAATAGAAATTGCGAACTAATACCATAAGCGCTTAGCCCACTTCAAATTGTCTGTTCTGTTATTCATTAAGTTGCTAAGCTAAGTCTAACTTAGTCAATAGTAACAGTCTCTGGGGAATGAAATAAACCGCGAGTAGACCATTCAGACTTTCAGACCGTTGGTTGTGAAGTTTTCATTTCATTGGATTCAAGCTCTGAAAGGTAAAATAAAATTCAATATGTAGAAGGACGTAGTACGAGCCCGAGCTAAGTAATGATAGTATGGCATAGTGACTGAAGAATTAAAAGTGGTAAGAAGAAGACATGTTGTGCCGACCCCACCTAGCGTGGGATAAGGACAGGGGAATGATGATTGGGAGATCTATGTCTAGTATTAGATGGTATAGAAGTCTCTGAATTAGGATCATAGAATTGGGTCTACAAACTTATTTATTAGACGAGAAAAACATGCGACAAACATACGGTGATGAGCAAGTCCCACCCAATAGATGATGAAAACGAACCATGAAATCATGAAAGTTAAACGGATACTCGTTCCAAATTACGTATAAAAATAATTACCAAAACAGCCTAGTTTCAAACCCACTCATTTAGTATTAAACTTTACTACACTGATACACTACACTCCCCTAAGCCACTGACCACAAAATTAAAGCAGCAACTAACCCCACATGCGGCTTGACAGCACGAATGCAATAACTGGAACTAAAATATCTACAACGGAAAATAGCCTTTCATTCCTTACGTTAAAATCCAAAATTGTACGACACGGAGAGATGGTAGACTTAAGAGACTGAACAGGCAACGATGTCATCTAATACCTAGCGTTTAGGTTCAATGTTGGGCAGCACAGAAATGGTGCAGAGCAATAAATTTCAGAGGAATATAGCCTCTAAGCTCCTGAAGCTTGAAGGTTTTGAATCGTGTGACACAATTGAGGTGGCAGACTTAATTGATTGCAGTAGAGTCGGGAGATGGGACCGCAAACTTGTATCCGTAATGTAACTTGACTAAGTTGACACAATTGTACGAATGTGGTTTGACGATTTTATTTTTGTTTCTATCAATAAAGATAAAAGTGTACAAAGACTGTCGATTTATAAACGAGGACTGATGTTGCAATGGGAGCAAGTGAAGCAAAAACCAATAACGTTTTATACCCAGAAATAAAATGTACAAATGAATCATTAGGAAAGCATTGACTGAGGGGACGCTTTTTCATTTCTGTTTTCAAAAGTATCATTATGAAACACTTGGATTTCTCCTTCGCTGATTCCTTTTGATCATTCTAAGAGGGAAGTGCTACTTAAGACATCTTAAACCTCATCAATATATAAAAGAATTCATAACATGAAACTGATTTGAGTGCAGATTTCAAAAACCCAATCATTTAATGTAAAATAGGTAGTTTCGGTACATCCTTTTATATCTACAACTACGTATGCGCCCGTGGACTTTATGCCAATTTTAAATCTGCTTCCATTTCTGTAATGGTATTTCATATCACTACTCGTTTCGTTAAGCTTAGCTGCAGAGTGGAGTACTAAAGTATGATCTACACTATGAAATCGAATAAATTCTGTATTTTTTAGAGACCCGTTTCAGTTTACACACTTTCAAAATCTACTGATAAAAAGCACCCAAGGATCTTAAAGATTCAAAAGATCCCCTCTATCTCTCATGCATGGGAAGATTAAAGACGTGACCTCGTTAGCCCATTTTTTAAACCCCAACTAAAACGAGGGGTGATAAGTTTGAGTGTGTCGTCCCTTCCGCTTCGTTCATGCGGATGTTTCACTATTGTTTGTTTTGTTGTTTATCTGCGAAACGGAAGCTCCAATTTTGATAGGGATTTTGTAAGGTACATCATCAATAAGTGATGTTCTCAGACATGTTCTTTCATCATCAGTAGGGTCTTTAATTTTTAGTAAATTGGCTTGCTATGAAACAGCAGCATGTTGAAGCAAGGCTCAACTTTACGAAACGACAAAATCTTCAGTTTCTTGAAGGTAAAACTTTAGGTTTTGATAGTGTGATCGTAAATCTAGTGTTTTGAGTTGGCTCTGCATGATGTAATTGGGTTCTGGAGTGCTGTGATGTATGATCATAGAAGATTGATGATAATGAAATATTGTTTGATGGTGTTACATTAGCTACTGGAAGCAAAGGTTCGTTACCACTGAATTTTTTGCGACATACCTGGTTTTTGGGAGGTTTTAAGACATATTGATGTAATACATACAAACATAACTTGTTTAATTTATGGGTGCGTGTATATCCTTTCGTATATGCATAATTATAAGGCACGAAGGCGATGTGTGACCGTTTTAAAAAGTATTTATACCTTAGAATAAAATATGTATTGTCTGTACATTTATGATTTTGTATGGATAATGTATCAGTATTCTCAGAATAATGTAACCTAAATTGAAGTGGCGCGATACATTTACCCTGGTGTATGAGTTAATTGAATTTACAAGAACCTCGCTGCCGGCCCTGGACGTGATATGCATGGAGGTCTCTCTTGAGCAATAAAAAAGGATTACAGTTTTATATGACTCATGACACGTAAACTTGGTTTTAGTAAGATCTGCAATACTTTGATCCTCCATAAGCAAGGGTTCTTTGAAAAAATGTAAATTAACAGCCACGGAAAGAATTGCCATTATTTCAATTGTATTAGGAAACGCATCTCTCCTTTCTTAATAGTTAGCATTAAAAGAAAACCACTGCGGAAAAAAGAGTAAAGATAAACAACATGAACCAAAGAAAAAAAGAAAAACCAAATAGAACAGCAAAACCTATCGCACGAATGCGGGAACAAAAAAAGATGATCACTCAATCTTCTATTCTTCTTTGTTCTTCTTTAATGATTCTGTAATCTATATTGCTTATTTACATCACTCTTTTTATCTATATTTCATTTATTTCTTTGTAAAAATAGTGTAAATGATTTTATGCATGCTGTGTTCGCTTTTAGAAGGCCGTTCAGCCAAGTAAGTTATTGATTATTTGTTTTACCTATAAGTAATTTTGTTGTAACGGCTGGTTTCTGAATCTATTAATATTAATAAAAAAAACACTCGTTTCATCTGTAATGAGAGTTGAATAAAAACAGGGGAGAGCGATTTGAACACCAGTGGCCTTGTATTGTGTAAAAATCGATACGAAATGAGAAATTCCAATTAGAAATGTGTCAGTGACTCGAGCTGACGTTGACACCCAAAATTCAGAGACACCAGCGCGCAGCGTGAACAAAATAAATATTCAAATTCATGTTTACCTCTCCAACGTATTAAGCAAAATAGACGTTTATCATAAACTAACATTGTCTAATTCAGGGTTTTGTACTTTGAGTTCGACCTAACAAAATACGCCTTAATATTATTGATTAGGAAGACAGATTTATTTATTTTAACCAGGGCAGAAACTAAATCAAATATTTATTTATTTGAATACTCACTTACGTAGTGACACGTGACGTGACACACAGTAAAACACACTATAATCACGGAATAGTTAATAGTACAAATACTAATAATAGCCGTATAGCAGACAGACATAAAATAATATTTAGTAAACTCAGTAATGTATGGCGTCGGAAAGCCAAAGGTAATATACTAAATAAATAAATAAATATTCAGGGACATTTCCCACATAGCCCTCTAGTCTGAAACTAAGCAAAGCTTGTAATATGGGAACTAGATGGCTGATAGAATACTTATGTACTTTTTTTTGTAAATACATAGGTACACTTATAATACATAGTAACACCCAGACATAGAACAAACATCTATGTTTTCCACGCACAAATGTTTGTTTTTAGTGGGGATCGAACCCACGACCCACAGCACGGAAGGCAGAGCTATTACCGACTGAGCTATGACGCCTGTAAATGGCCTGTAAGTGATTGAAAATGTAGCTGCACTTACTGCTAAAGTATGGAGACGTGTTAGATTAGGATGTAGTGATGACGTAAATAATTATAACGACATTGTTACAGGATAAAACATAGCAGAAACTACAAGGTTGGGATGTATGGACTTAAATACATGTTCGTTAGTAGGTATATTTAAAAATATTAGCACTAACGTTCATATCTATATCGTTAATACTTATTAACCAATATTTGATAGAAATATATATTTTTATTGAAAAACTCGATATTTTTTTATGAATTTGTCTGTACATAAAATAACGAACAAAGAGGTTACTTGATCAGCTCATTTGTCATAAGTACTTATACTATCTGTAGCTTATCAGTGTAATTAAAATAAAGAGGAAGATATATATTTCCTAGATGTTTTTACTCTCTGGCATAAGGATGATCAAATATATAAGAATCAGATAGGTACTTAACTACTCATTATCCGAATTTGCAACAGAAAAAACTTGCTGAGAAATCTGATGAAACCATAAAAGGAAACAGGCAAAAATTCGGAGACAACATGACCGAAACGCACGGTCTTACCGAGGTGGATGACATAACGGTAGCCATGGCTGATCGAGGGGCCGTGGGAACGTCAATCAAAGGTGTATTCTTTGATGCACCTGAATGAAATGAGTTTAAAAGATACGTACCACGAGTGCGTGTCGCACCCGTCTTTCCGCCGCAGCGTATGGCTCCCTATTATGCTGCAGGGTGCGATCTGAAACAAAATTAAAAAACATTTACAAATCACATATCATAAACCGGGAGAGCTGTGATAATAGCCCTGTCTTCTAATCATTTACCTATGGATTTAGAACCACATGAACTAATCGAGAATACCGGTAGCTTAGCTAGACCTAACCTGCTTCTTCTTTTGATCGAAATGCCAATTAAAGCAATATACCTAAACAAGAGGTTGACTAGGAAACTCTGATCATTCACCTAGAAATTGTTATTGAAAAAATATGTTTTGTGCTTAAAGCTAGTGCTCTCAACGATGAAGAAAAATATTGTGAGGAGAAGGGGACCCACGGCTAAATCGGTATTCCGTACTTTCAGATAAGTTCTTTCCTGTGGATGCAGACTGCAGACCACTTGGATGAAGAGATGTTCGATACGCCTACTTTAGTTAACATAAACATGTCCCAAACGCTGGAATGGCGACCCAAAAATAGGGGAGGATGCTGGAAAAATAAATCATCATGAAAGCTGCTCTTTCTTAAGTCTAAACTGTAATTTTTGAACTAGGTTAAGTGATATCATCCAGATGCCACAGTGTTTCGTCAGTTGTGGTCTAGTCATCCTAAATAGATGTTTCCTGGTTAATTTTAAACTAGGTACCTAACCTAAGTGATTAATTTATTAAAATGACTCATTCCAACAAAACCACGAAAGGGTATTGCCTTGTGGATCTACTAACCTTACCACATCCACATACTAGTACAATGTTACAGCAAAGAACAAAATATTTACAGTAAAAATATAACTTGTTGAAAACTATAGAACTTTAAATCCATTGCGTGAACGTGACTAATGTCCTGTATTTTGTTAATAAAGCTTACTTTAAGCTTTTGCTTATGGGTAGGGTAGGTATAGGTATTAATTAACCCTCCTTAATTAACCAACACAGCTACTGTTTCGGAAAATCTAAATTAACTTATCAATCTAACGCTAATTTACGTCAACGTATAAAAGCATTATGAGATTATGAAAAGCCAGGTCGCAAATCCAAATATTCATCCGTCAAAGCAGACCGAGCTATTTTAATCAGTTTAAACCACGTCTGGAATTCGAATGGGCAGGGCACAGGAGGTGTGCTTCCGCATCTTAAATAACTGCTTATCCATTAAGCAAGGGAACCCAAATGGGACTATCAAATTACAAATTCAGTTTTAATACAAAACAGAAGTGGATTGACATACACCATACGGGTTTTGTGGAAACGGTTTATTTACGACGGTTTTATTGCTCCTGTTTTAGACTAGTGTGATCAGCCGTCAGCAAAAATTCCCCTTTACGCTTCTAAAACTATTGCATCTGTGACAGAGATACTACCTAAAATATCCCGTCCTGATAAATACAAAGCAGAAACGCAGTATCGATTCATAGATGAAATATATTGGTAGGGGAAATTCGATTATTTGAAATCGGAAGTAATTAAGCTCGAATCATACCAAAGCAAAAGCGAATTCGGAGATCTTTCCGAATATACAACACATAATGTAATGCCGTATCCTTATTCTATTTTCCATGCAGTTTTACGACACTAAAGACCGTTAAAACGACCACTAGCAACAACTTCATTTGCTCAACGGAGCGCGGAAAATCGGAGGCATTTTGCCGAGCCATTGTATAGTCACTGCTGAGAGTACTTGCGAGCAAATGCACAATGCACGCACCACTTGCGAACAGCCATATGCATATACCACCGGCACTTGGCACAGAAAAGAATAAAAAATCCAAGCTATGCTGAACGAGGATCCTGCTATGCTGTCGCAAGTTGTACAGTCGCTGTAGTCGAAATCGGCTAAAACAACAATATCACATCAGCAGGAGTAAGAACCTGCTTCAATTTTTGTTCTAAATAACCAAATAACTGGAATGAAAAATAACTACGCGAAACCAGAAATCTATTGACTGGTACACTTTTCCCTTGGCTGAACAGTTACAATTGTTTCTCGAAACAAAGACACAAATGAGTTCCAAATGGCCGAACGACTAATTACAGAGCTTAAACTGTCCGCTTCGCAGTACCGGCACGTCGGATGCCGGATGCAATTCCCGGTACGTCGGCCCTTACCATAGCTAGCATTCATTCCTGAGGGGCTGGTTGGTCCAATCTGCATGGTGATCGAGAATTTTACGCACGCATGAGTATTCGCGGTCAGAACCCCTTTTGTTACTGGATAATTTAAATAGCTGTCTGTCTATATTGCATCAGCTTACCAGCCTGTGATACAAAGAAAATATTTACTGTAAAATATACACGAAGTCCCTTCGGGGGTGAGAAAACCGAGTCGACACTCTGGTATCCTTTGAGAAGGATTGCAGAGAAAAGTGAAGAGATGACAAAGCTGCCATGAGAGTTGAGTTGACTGTTAATCGGCCATATTCTTTATAATGTGAAAGGGTAGGCGTTATAGCAGCAAATAGGCTCTATATAAAAGGCGATTAGCCTCATTCCTAAATGTTGGCAATATAGGCAAAGATTAATGCGTGTCTCAGCAGTACAGCTATTTGGTTGTTAAATTCAATTGGCAAGCTCAAGACCCATTTACATTCTCGCAGTAACTCAATTCATTTGCTATTCGTAGTAGTGGTGCCATTATTTAGTCGGAATCCGTAAGTCGTTGTGTAACCCGAGTGCGATGCTTTACGGAAGCGGGGTTGTCTCATAGCAAATTGGCTTTCTTTACAATGGACTGTATTGTGCTGGCTTTGGATTCAATACGGCTTGATACGGTATTATACCGATCGTAAATTCAGGACCTGCTGGTGCTGATCATGTTATCAGGGACGTGTGCGTGTTTCGATTCTGCGTTTTTCGTGGCGGAAGTTCAGAACGTGCTCTGTATTGGCTTACAGATATGACGCCAAATAGAGTAATTATTTGGGTTTGAGGCAATTGAGTAAATAGAATTATTATAGTAAAATTAATAAAAATCCGGTGCTAAGATCCTCTCTTCCTCAATATGTGGTTATCTAACAGTGTAATTCCAACTCACAACTAAAATAACCTCATAGTGTGGTGACTTCGGTCGGATAACTACCTTGGCTTCGTAAGCTATACAGAAATAAAATACGATTCCAAGAGATATACCTAGATAATACAACGAAACGATATATTGGGTCGGCAAACTCGAGACCGGGTCTTAAACGCGAATAATGTACAAAGCCCGCTGGATTCGTTCCTATCGATACCATCGACAGATCCACTTGCGACGACCTCAAAAATGTCTCTTTATGCTCCTACTTTTTATCTTTTCATGTTATCGCTTTAGGCAAGTACTTTAGGGTGCAGGGTAGAGAGGTCGGAGAGTAGATCAATAAGGTGGAGTTGATGGAGGTAAATATTTGTCATATGTCGTGCGGTGACGTATGGCCAGAGCATACTAGTTTGTTGGTTTTGGAACGCACTTTTGCTGGATAATTAGATGTTTCCTACACAAACAGTGAGTCAGTTTTCTAAATTCAGACTAGATGTAAGTACAAAATGTCCTCTCTTACCCGGTGATATACACTTATCATTTAAATTATCTACAATTATATTTTAAAAGGAAATCTCATAAGTACTTGTGTTAGAGAAAATAAATAACACAATCAGCTCAAGGTTTTTTATATAACATCAAATACTTATATTTCTTATCGCAACAGACGTGCAAATAAAGCCTATCAAAGTATAAAATTCCAAATCAAACAACAGCACTGCAATAAAAATCTAGAGACTATTAGTATAACGTATTTGCATATGAAAACAAACCGTCCTTCAAGGCAAGAAGGCTTAAAAAGAACACACGTATTTATGTTGATTATAAAAATGGTTAATTCAAAACAATAAACATCTTAATTTTAACTAGGAACCCTTTTATACAAAGAGATATAAACGTACAAGAATAGTTTCCGTAAGTGACAAACTGAATTCCGTTAAATGCTGTGCAAATATTTTCTGACTGATGACGGTAAACGTCAGGATAAGGTTAATGTAATATTCCATGATATGATTGCTCATCTTACTCAACTTACTCTCAGTAATGATACATCTAAATGTATTAATGTATCTTCAAGCTTAGAAGAAAAAAGTCTACGAGCGAGGTGTACAATGGTTCTTTTACCATCACATCACACCATAGAAAGAAGTTACAAAATAGATACTCGTAGATATAGTTAGGGTGAAAGAAGGTAAAAGGATGAAATTAGACAGAGTAATGATAGACGGCACAAACACGCTCAAGATTATCGATCACATGAACACACGAACCAAAATAGCGACAGACAATGAATTTCAATCTTGTTTTATTTATCCGCTGGCAGAGCTACTGTTATTACAGGGCAAAACAAGCATTAACGGTTTCACCATTAAACAAGAGATGCCATCAAAAAACTGTTTGAAAACCACATTGCATGAAAACCGACCGTAATTGTAATCGTTTAATCTCACAATATGTTTGTCGGCTGCGTAAATTAAGGTCGTGACGTGACTCTTGAGCCAGGTCTATCATTACCGCCATCATCTGTCGTTGGTAACGTCAACATTACACTATCGCACTAAGTATAGAAAAAGGCAGGAAGTCGAATTCCTAACCATAGCATGAAATTTTGTACTGAATTGTCTAAAGGCTTCTGTTTTCTGTATTCAATCATCACTTTATCAGTCCACAACTTTAGATCGAGTTTCAGCTTTGCTAGCCGTTTATTTTGGAGAACTTCCGTTTGTTAGCTTTGATCACTAGATAAATTCATTCCATTCAAATGTAAATTAGATATCTCTACCATTCATCATTATCAGCTTGACTGAATATATTCACTGTTGGAATATTTACGATAAAGGTCTTTCTTATTTTTGGGGAGGTATAATTTTAAGTTTACTTCATCTCCATCTTCTAGCGATCTTCAAAATAATGTCAGCAGTCCATTAGATATCAGCACTAATCAGCAGACGTCCTAATTTGTGTTTGGGTTTGTATTTGCCATTTGGCCTCCTCTATTCACCAGCGGTTGTTAGTTCCACTTCTCTGTGGCCTGTCCATAGCTTCTTCAACCTGCTTCTTGAATTTTGTCACGGTTTTTCTATGAATTTCGGATTTATGTAGTGAAGGAAACTCACAGCACATCATCTGGCACAATAATAAGTAATATTAATACTAGTTGTCCTGTGAGAACATAGACCTCGCAAGCCTTTATAACCATGCAATAACCGACACTTTCCCTTTTCCCCTGGCTAAATCGATTTTCAGGTGCTTGAATTTAGACTTTTGAGCAAAATTAGTTTTAGCGATTACTCGCGTTCCCTTGGTCCTAGCCTAGGAGGTCGAATCTGGTGTCTACAGATTTGTCTCGTAAAGGCGAAGAGGACTGTGTAGTCTAATAATAATTGACATTGGTAGAAGTCAATTTTCGGGAAAAAATAATTTTCCCTTTTTTCCCCTTTCCACTCCCTCTCTTTGGAAATATTTTTACACCATCTTGTGTAGAATGAAGTCTTTCGTGTGCTTCTCAAATTTGATTGAAATCCGTCGATAAATAACGCTACAGCAAACTTTCCCTCTTTTCTCCCCTATTTTCCCCCCAATCAAAAATCCCCGACGACAAAAAAATCTAATAATTCATATAACCTGTGTACCAAGTTTCGTCCAGATCGGTTGAAAAATGCGACCTGTAGAGGAGAACAGACATCCGGACAAACGCATTTTTGGCCAATGTGGAAACTGAGACGCTTCGCTCGCTTCGCTCGCTCGGTCAATTATCGTTTTCCATAAGATTTTCAAATTTTTCATTGAAAAAGATATACTGGAAAACCATGGAATGTTCTGCTTCTGACTTTTACCTCAAGACAATAGAGGCCATATTAAAATAAATGCTGATTGCAACGAAGTATGCAGCCAAGAGGGTCGGCTCGGAACCTCGGAACGATGATGTCACAGTTATGACGTCACCCACATGGATACCATAAGCCTTCGTGCCAGTTTACTGCTAATGAATAATTAAATCTTTTATTGACTCATTCGATAAAGGTCATCCATAATAAAGGGAGGATCAATGAGCCAGAAATAATCTTAATATTATAAGAACTGCCATCATTTACCAGCTTGACGAGTACTAGATAGTAAAATCAAAACCACGGATGAACGATATAAGCGGTGGGTAATGTCGACAACCGTTTGCACTGTCATGTCACAGATTTCCACAACGCCCACTTTAACACGAGGTCTGGTCCACTAGTGGCATGTCAATCCAATCAGCTTTGGTACTGTAGGTCAAATTCGATTACCTCTGCACTATTCCATTCCGATATCTGAGAGGCGATCGATTTCGAATTGGGATGAGTCACATCCAGAATGCCCGCCCTTGTTGGCTGGAAGTATAATTATAATGTGTCTGTCTAGACTTCCGGCGACATCCAGGCGATGACGGGTTCTTGGTAATATTTAAAAGAAAGCTAGGACTTTTGGTATTGGATATTATAGGTTATGTCACCGTAGCGAGGCAGGACTCAAAGGCAAAGCAACTACGTACCTGGAAGTATCACAAGTGTGGTAGCGACAGAAGAGAGTGCACAGGACGGAAAACACGAAGAGGTGCTGTTTCCCGAAATACTTCTTATCTCCATATCACTTCACGGGAGCACCTAATTGTCCCCTAGCGCGGACCACCATCGCTAAATGCGACATCGGTATTCCTTTCAGGCATACAATTTGCCAAATACATCAGGCACTTGAGTCATAATTGGCTGTGAATTTTCGCGCGGCACCAGGGGGGCACACATTATATTAAGGAATAGTAACGGGCACACGTGCTATCGCAGCAGAGAGGGACGGATTCACTGAACGTCCTTGGCGAGGGGGCGCGCGGGGCGCCTGCGGCATCAGACGTTTCAATCATCCCCGGAGCGAGCGGGATGGAAGCGACGAATCGCGCCACGAGCGAAGGAGAGGGGCGATGCCGTGCTATTGACCGGCTCGCAGACCACGCCCACCCGGGCTAGACACGGGCGCTGATGCTCCAAGTGAAAATCGACCGTCGGCCCGGGCAGACGCGGCGAGCTGCTTAGCTGCACCATCAAGGTTACCCATGCTTACGCCTGATGCACTTCCTCTTCATACCATACCATCCGCGCCCGTCGCTCCAAGCCCACGCTACTACCGAGCCCTAGCAACAATAGGAATTTCGAGTAAAATCTATAATACTGGTTAGATCGTACGGTTCGATATAGGTACAGACTTGGCACGGAAACAATATGGGCTGCCAGAAAAGGACGTCAGCAGTTCGAGAGAGAGGAGCCGAAAGAATAATCGACGCGGAATTACAGCGGCCGACACAGGGCCTTTCATTTTTAATTAAATCTTCACGCGACGGGTTGTGATGATTCCGATCTAATGAAACGGTCAAGTGTAAGCTGAACGTGTAGTACGCCCCCTTTACATTTTTAATCCCGAAAAGTCAACGTCCGATTACGTAACAGAGGAACTTCCCCGTTTTCGAAGTTCTAAAATGAAATTAGCGAGATTTATATTAAGGTACCTTCTGTATTCTTCAAAGCATGCGTTTTACTATTGATTGAGGCATCAAATCTCAGACAGGCGATATAAATAAACCTAGTCATTAAGAACACCACAAAAATCTCCATAATGCGAGAACGGGTCTCATTATTTTACAATTCCTTAAAGTAAGGGAGGGTTAGCGAGCGTAAATTAGCTTACAGGTAATAAAGATTACGTAACCAACCGCAGCCTTCCTCGTGGCTGCTTACCTGCCTAGCTTCGAATTAGGGCGGAATAGCGAGTTAATAATTTATTACATTTCATTGACTGATCTTTATGATATTATGTCTGGCACCAAATGTACTATTGTGACCATACTAGGTGCACTGGTTTTTCCGCGATGTTTTTTCTATAACTCAGCAGGCTGAAATATAATAACTGAAATGAGGAATTAGTTGAATTGAAAACAGCTTCAAAGTTCAACTTCTAATTAAACGTCACCGAAAGAAACTGTGACAATGAACAGGTGTCTTAAAAACAAATTGGGTAAGAAACTCCAACCCCAGTAATAAAGACAAATAAAGACTTTTATAATTACACAATACTCGGCAACTTTTTAATTGCAAAGAAAAGTTAGCTGTTCTTTGTAATGAGCGTTTTGTGTTATTTCAATTTCAGTAACACGTCAGATATTTTCAAAACATTGGTTCACAAGATTATATCTTGCAGCTAAAAGCAGCCCAAATGAAATCGAAAGACCCACGTAATAACGTTCAATTTACACCAAAAGCCGACATGGAGTGAAACAAACCTAGAGAGAACCTGAACGGTGCATTCCTTGACCCGAGCTATTAATAACATTCCGTATTTTGAAGGCTGTACAAGCTTATGTCAAATGATGTCACAGAGATAGTACATCACCTTCAACTCAAGGATAGTGAATGAAGAAAGGCTTACGAGAATTTCATGGAGCAAATTGGATTACGCTACGCCCCGAACACGCTAGGCACCGAAAGTTGGCGTTTTCTTGAGGGTAGACGCGCTTTTTAAAATTGGATGAAGTAAACTAAAATATGTCCCTGAAAATCTGCACTAAAAGCCCTTAAAATAGACAGACTTTTAGACGATACCTACTCAGAGGTCGCAAGTTCAAGTTTACAGATGTCTATTTCATGCAAAACACTGTGCAAGATGTTTATGAAAGGATCATCAGCCATAGCATACAATGGCAACACGATATTTAAAACTAAAACAAGCTAGCGTAATTTTATCACTATCATAAACAGAATTAGTTACTATGACTAAAGATATGAAGGCAGTGAGAGAATTTTAGTAGATTTTCGAATATCATCAATATTGATCATGTCTTATTGTCGTAGCTACAAATAGAAAACAGAAATCCAAAGAATAGCTAAAGGTAAACGTCACGTCTCGCAAAGCAAAGATACTAACGAGAAACATAGCGTGTATACCAGTGATTACGGCTTTGAAAGAAAACGTAAAAATGTTGCTTGTAAATCCCAACTCCACAAATACCGAAAACTTTCCGTCCATATTTTAGAAGCGGAAAAGGGAACTTACAACATTTGTTACAACGAAAGTTGTCCAGACTTTGTAAGTAGATATCCCCCAGCTGTAAATTACCTTCATGACGGTAGTTTTATAAGGGCTGTAAAATGGTATGAACGATGCTTCATTTGAGTTTTAAGACCTTACGCCCGTATTCATACTTCACTCAAAGATTTAGCCAAATATATGGCAGTCTAACACTAAAATCTAATTAAAATAAGAACAGAAACAAACGGAGTTATGAGCTAAAGACTGATAGAAAAAGTATCTAGAACATGTCGACTCAAGTTAAACAGGTCTAATCTAAAAACCTATTTAACAATTGTTCTATGTGATTGAATAAAACAATCATTAATGGTGACGTATGAGGATAAAAAACGAGTATATGTTCATAATTCACAATAAGGATAAAATTCATAGTACCATACTGTACTTTAAATCTATTTAACACCTAACAATTATTAAACAAAGTGTGAAGCGACGCTATAGTTTAGTTAAGAGTTGCCTATTCGCCATCGATACGATAACCTAGATCACTAAGTGGATTTAGGACCACGACAAAGTAAGCTAGTATAGTAAACAAAATAGTAACAGTGTTGGATGTTGTTCTTGCTCTCTGTTTAGTTTGTTTTTCATTCGAAAACCACAGATTTCTGTAGTAATTTGCCTGAAATTAGAATCGGTGCAGATGGCAGTACTTATATGCGGAGAGCGCTAGCTAGATGTAGATTTTTATATCGCACGACAACCAAGAATATCTGATATGCATAATGTTGCTTGCATTTCGTTTTGAACAGTTTGATTTTGAATTAAAAACGGAATACACTAAAGGGTTTATAAACCGCAAAAATATTCCTCAGCATGATTATTTAGAAAGTAAATAGTAGCTTGTATAAACTTGGCAGAACACCTCGAATCATTGTTTAAACTGCGAAATAGTTTGCTTGTTCGTCATTTTGCCCATTACATTCGGGTCATTTAATTCGGCAATTGGGTCATGGTTTTGATGATTCTTTATATTTATTTCTGAAGGTGAAACTATAGCATCATCAGCAGACAGAAAAGAGATAGAAGGTCTGAAGGTAGATATAACACTGAAAGAAATGCATATCAAGTGGGATACCTGGAACAGACATTGGAAATCCATTAATAGCTAAAATCTGGATATAGAATCTAGATGTCGACTAGAATTGGGTCCAAAATACCAAAGAGATTAACCCTTATGGGGAGATTAATAAATAGTCAAGGCCAAAACTCCGAAATGCTCTCAATATGTTCCCAAAAATCTTTATATTTACCGATTACCCTATTTAACGGCGCTTTTACGTCACGTTATAACTCGAAGGGTTCAGGACAGGACAGTGATGTCCTTAATTACGCTGGAGACGGGCGGTTTATGGTGGAGGCGGTTTGCAGACCCACTCGCCAAAATTGACAGTTATCTGGAGTGAGGGAGTGAGCATTTTATTATGCTTATTGAGTTTTTAGACACGCTCAAACAATACTTTAAGTACCTATTCTGCATGGCCCAGGCGTTATAGTTTGACTGTTTTGGATGTCTAGTTCACTTCAAATATTGATTAGGAGAATCCTATGCGTGCTAGATTAAAGATATTTCCAACATATTAGAAGCATTTAACACTAAAATATAAGAAACAGTCTCTGAACTTATAAATAAGTCGGTTAATGTACATAATTTATCAAAACCTGTCGCGTGTAGTTATAAACATAAACATAAAACGGTACAGTCCCTAACAAAGATAGATGTCACAGGAACGCCTATGCTGTAAATCATAGATACAGAACATCGCGTGTCAAACAATTCAATAAGCGCCGACGCAAAGTTACTAGCTCATTCACATCCAGTTAGTGTTGATGGAGCTACAATAGATGGACCACAATAGGGGACTGATCTCGGACAAGATCTGACGGACACAGATTCAAACGGCAACATGGAATATAACAGAGATTCAAATGTTTACATCGTTTATGTTCAAGTTGCAAAACAGTTTGGTAAAAAAGGCATAATATAAATATTTAGTATTATATAAATTTGATGTGAAGTGGTTCATTCATCATATAATGATGAATGAACCACTTCACAGCATTTTCTAGTATAATTAGAGAAAGAAATACAATTAGTTTTACTCGACGAAAACATAAATCATTTGAAAACATGTCAATTGGCGGTTGTTTCACGCAATCAAATCAAGTTACTGCAAATGGATAAAATCGATAAATAACAGAAACACATTCGGGCTCCGGACTCATATATTTCCAAGACAGTGAAGAACTTTGCGATTGTGACACCGATTCCAAGAACTAGAACAGTGCAATCAATCAGAAGCGTAAAAACTAGTCGATGGAGATAAGTAGAGCAATAACAACTCTTTGTGATAGAGAGACTTGTACAACTTTATACTTCCGATTGTAGTCCAGACATTAAATCAATATATTACTCGTAGTTTGCGTCAAACCGGAATATGTCTCAAAGATAAAAGTTAAATAAACCTACCTTATACAGTTTTGTACTCTTATATTCTTGTTGAGTTATTTGTTAATTTTCCGGGTAAATTGATCGGTCTCGCTCAGACTTTTTTCTAAACTACCAGTTACACTAAAGATACGGTTATCTACTCCTTGTCTGCCTTTTCGAGCAATCAAAACTAACATTCTCCGTCATCTATCCATCATCTTTCATCTGTCGTTCCCAAGTTACCAAGTTCATTTCATTTGAGGTGACTTGCTCAAGTTCATTACGTACGTTTTACGTGGTTGTCACGAAACTTTTGACTTGATGGTTTTGGATTAGATCTGTCATGTTATTTTCTTTTAACTGTATCATGTCAGCTTGTTAGAAGTTCGCTGTTGGACATAGGCATCCTCAATAGATTTTCATACGTAACCTTAACTACCATCCTGCTTGACCCATGGTGACAGTATCGGTAACACATGCTATATGGTTTTACCCATATCGCCACACTTTGATATGATAATAATAAACTATTCCAGTGTGGGTTTTTTAATGGTAAAGGTAATGGAAAATTCATTGTAATTTTAATAAATCACACGTCATGATACAGTTTCTAACCACCATTCCAATAAAAATCCTTTTAAAAATTGATTTTATATTAAATTCATTCGTCAGTCGAAAATCATTAATAACGTCTAGTAGACTTTATTGTAGCCATATTTCACCAAGTATATTAATTAAGGTGAACGGGCCTAACTAATGAGAATTCAGTTTACCTACACTTAATACACTGTGCTGCCGCAATTCGGTAGTACTAGCACCACTATGCTTAAGACCTACAGTGGCACAAGTAGTATATGGTTATGTTCATATGGCTCATTGTGCAACTCGCCCACGTTTTTAACGTATAGTGGAATGTGGAATTGTGGATCTGTTGCAAAAATATATAAACGCCATATATATATATTTACCTTCTTTGTGTTCATGACCATACAAACATCGTAATTTCCAATACAATAAAAATATTGTTCTGGAAGCCGAAGATCAGTCCAAAAAATTGAGCGACAAAATCATGAACACCTAAAAAAATCTGCATCAACCAAATCCTCATTTAGAACTCCAGGAAAACGCTAAAAGTACAATGGTCGTAACAAAGTGTAATGAAAGCGATTTCCAGCAATCGCGTAAATATATCCCTGAAGACCCAGCTTCCTGTTTAATCGCTGGAGCCTGGAGCCACAGTGTTAGCTGAACAGCTGGTAAACATGGAAACCTAAAATATCACAGTACAGAGATCTCTAGCAGTGGTTAAGCCACGACGGAGGCTTTAAGGCGGCCTGAAAACTGTTGTCCACTAACTCATACGAACGAACGAACAAACGATAGTAAAGAGATAATATATTGCACGTTCGGATTACAAAAGTTTGAAAAACCACTATCCAACAACTCGTTTAGCGCCGCCGCACACTGTTTTGCATACTACAGCTGAATTGGTCACCGAGTTAGGGGACACAAAGGCTTGAACATTCAGTTTTTAGCTGACGAAGGGAAACGGAACCGACTAGGATACGAGGGACGCGACACGAGAGTGAGCGTCGGTAATCTCCCCAGCCGTGTTGGCCAGTTACTAAAGGCCCCTTGTACTAATACACCACCGAATTACATGATTTGGATGCAGGATAGCATATGCCCTTCCACTGCGCCCACGACGCCTGCAGTTAGACTTTTAATCTCATTTGACCTTGGCTCCCTAAATGACGAAGAGGCAAAAGTTAACAGTTCCAAATAAAACACGTATTGAGTGTATGTGCAGAGACTATGACAACAATGTTACTGGACTGCTCAAGCATCAGTATAATATTATTATTGTCATAGATAGCTTTTTGTCAATTTACTAACGCCACGCCGACGACGTCACACAAGCAGAGGCTACAAGGGTCTTTTTAAACAAAGATCATCATCATTATGACATCCGCTAAGCGGCACTTTTGTTCAAGGTACGTTTTTACACCACTCGTGTAGTCAATTAGGTTTGCGGTTAGGTACGTGTATGTTTAGAAATCAACGCAAATATATGAACCTAATATTGAAACAGGAGGACATAACTGAAAAGTAGGTAGATGAGTTTAGCTAAACTATTATTAGCTAAACCATTATTAGCTAAGTTACCATAATACCTGATGGAACGTGAAGATGCAGCCCAAGGTAAAGCACGCTTACAATCTATCTGTTCATTCATAACTTGAACTTATAACTTGAAGAGTGAAGGAAAGGAATCATTAAAGAGTGTTCAAAACATTAGGACCGTAGGTTTTGCGGTAATGAAAAACCCAGCATGTAGAGAAATCCAGTTATATCAGTATGCCCACAGTATGCCTGTGGCATAAAATCAGCAGTCATTACGAAACAGTAAGCCATGAATCTCGTGTTATCCAGGTTTTTGTTGGCTCGCGACTTCGTTGACTAGTGTTTGGACAAGCGTTTGGATAAGTGTCTGGATAAGATAAATGTTTACATACGCTTTTTCGACTAATGAAAGGCTCAAATAGACTAGACATCAAGAGGTCATGCTGTGAGCACCGTTTTAGATGGAACTAAGCATGAAAAGTGTGGCATGCTTGAGAGAATCTTACCTAATTACTCTTCGATAGATCCCAGATGGATATCTACTATGTACTTACCTACCTATTAGCTTATTGTTGTAGATAACACTCTGGGCACTTCCGAGTTTGGTATTTTTTTCTTAGGATCATCTGCGTTTCTTCTGCAGGTATAAATGAAATCAGATAACAGTATATACTTAGCCGTTGAAAAGAGCTGATCTAAGACCCAGTTATATAACGTCAAAGAATCTCATTTTCCGGAATCTTATTCTCGTGGTTGCAATGGTTGGAACGTAGCTTTATTATGCGACGGAGCTTAGGTTTTTCGTAACTTCAGACCGGATTCCCGTCGAAGTTTGGAGGATTGCTTGTTAAATTATGGACGTGTTAAGTTGGAGAGCCGTTTCTTGTAGAAGTTCGGTTTATTGGCAACTACTTCGCTAGTTTTATTTTACTTGCAGAAGCGTCTTAGATAGGTCACTGGTAATTGCTGGCTTTTGCTGTTGGCAATCGGTAGACGATTGTACCAGTTTAACGTGTCCGAAAAAAATTACAGTTGATCGCATTTGAAAAGTTTTTTGAGCCCTATATGAATGGTGTCCTAAGGGACACAAGAGAGGCCTTGGCAGACCTACAGCTAGATTGGTGGATGACATCGTTGGCGGAATGACTTGAATGCAAAAGACACATAACCGAAACGAGTGTCGGTTCAGGGAGAATGCTTATGCCCACCAATGGTGCATTACAAGCTACCTATGATGATGATGGAACTGTAAAACATTTTCATTTAGATAATTTGTAGACAAACTCTTTATTTAACTGGGAGAATGAAGCAATTAGATTTAAAAAGAGTTAACAAAGCTGCAGTGCAATTGACTAGATTCTAGAATGGTGCTAAGTTTGTTTCACACTTCTTGCAGATTCCAAGGCAAAGGTTTTGCATCATCCCATTCATTGTTACGAGAAATTGAACCTTGCGAGTTTACATTAAATTTAAGGACGTAAAATTGAAGATCGAATTGAACCCGCCTCTAAAGCAGCTTCTACAACATTTATGAATTCGAGGGTAAGTGTTTTATTTATACAGAATTAATAAAATACGATATTGATAACATGATATACAGCGCAGATATAGAAACTGTCGATAGCCTTAATAACGTGAAAGAATTTATCGATCAAATAATCATATCACAGTGCGGCAATATTAATTCGATTATCAATGAGGCACTGGTGGATTAGTGATAGCGACGTAACCTTCCGATCCTAAGGTCATGGATTCGATGCAGTCGCGCATCAAATAATCAGGCTTTTGCATCTAGATGATTTATACAGTGTCAGGAGACAGTTTTTACCCATGCTCTTAAACATGACGCGCTGTAGTGCCTAGGACATTTTAAAGATGGAATAGGCTTATAGCACCTTTACGATTCCCTCAGTCCAATCGACCTACTGCATTAAACAATCTAGATGTAAAATCTTGTTGTATTAGCCTTATTAATAAGGTCAATATGATATCTATTCATTGATCTTCTCGACTCTACTTTGTTTGCCTATCAGAAAGAGTCAGGAAACTCGTGATTTTTTTAACAATTTACCGACAAAAGCTGTCGACTTATCTAGCTAGTATTACAATTTCTAAGTTTCAACCTTAGTGGTTTAGATCAGTCTTTGTAATAAAATCGATTCGGAATTTGATCTGAGAGAGAATTTGCATGCAGAATTTAAAATAGTCGACTCATCACCATTCTTTTGATCAGAGTGAATATTCGCAATAAAATCTTCGACTAGAGGATGGCAGGATGGTAAAACTCCTTGGCAGAACGCGTCAATTTTCTGCTGGCAACGAATGTCAAACGTACGCAAACTAATAAAGCAAATTGGTAGTAAATCTGATGACAAATATAAGAAACGCGCAGACCGTGGAATGATGTAATGCTGGATGGCCTCGACCACAGACCTCTAGCTCCGATTACCGACCACGTGGGACGAACGTCATCTACCTAGTACCTACCTATTATGGTGTTTAGCACGTGGAAACTAAAAGCATTTACTTCGTTTTTGTCATGAATTTTAAGCCTGTAAGTGTTCTAATGAGAAGTTTTTGAAAATGGCGTGTATAATCAAGTATGTTTCATAATTTACTTTTGTTTTTTAAGTGGATATTTCTAAATTGAATTTTATATCAGTCTGTGGTTGTATGAGTTAAACTAAACCTCGTCATGAAATATGTTTGTCAGTTCTGATTATAAGTAAAACGGAAGTCGGAGCTGTGATACACCCATCACACGCTAGATATGAGATAATCGCTACAATTAGTAGGTATTATTAGACACAATAGTCA
This sequence comes from Gandaritis pyraliata, assembly GCA_947859175.1. Classification (NCBI taxonomy): domain Eukaryota; kingdom Metazoa; phylum Arthropoda; class Insecta; order Lepidoptera; family Geometridae; genus Gandaritis; species Gandaritis pyraliata. The sequence continues at coordinate 2,156,987 of OX401875.1, read as the reverse complement.
CCATATTACTTCATAGATTTATACTCAAGACAAGACCATAGAATAGAAAAAGTACTACGACGACGTAATAGTGGTTAGACTAAGCAAAACCGAGACAACATTTTTTATAACATGGCAGAGTATTTGCCTTCAGTAAATTCCTAATTTATGAGACCCTATTTGGAATATTTAGTGCCTAACCATGCCAATATCAGCCTCTTTATTATATAAGACAATCCCAAAAGCAACTTATGGTTCGCTCCCGTTCTTTCACGATTACAACGAGCGGGATGAAATAACAAATTCCTTTTATTTTGGTTTAATGGAGGTTATATAAGTACTTGTACTGCCGAACTGCAGCTCAGCTAAGCAGAAGATCATATTAGCCTATAGAAGTCCACTGCAGGATAGATCTTCCCCATATTTTTCCAGAATAAACTATATTCAGCCATTTCCAATTCTCCATCCATTAACTTCCTGCTATCCTAATAATGTCGTCAGGTCGACAGAACATCAATGATAAGAATAATCAAGGTAAAATAAACTCTATCACCACAGTGGTTCTTTCGATAAAGCACAAATATAACCATAATAAGTGGCTTCATAGTAAAGTCAATGGAGCGGCCTTTGAACTTGCCAGTCTAATCAGGTTTTCGGTTCAGTTCATTCGCACTGAAGGTTGATTATAATACGCCTATGTAAAGTTGGAGCACATTGCTCTATCTGCTCTCAATTTTTCATCAGTAAGGATCAGCGTATTGAAAGAAATAGCCAGTGTTTCACCAAAAAACAATCGAAGACGAATCTAGGCAATCTTTTTATAGCTCCTAAAAACCTGGATAGCTGCACGCTCGACAGCACAGAGTAAACTGCGCTCGATAATTACTTATTGTTGTGCGCCATCTTCGGCGATGATTCATACCATCCTACGCGAACCGGTTTGCAGATACACAGTACATCAAAATTTATACACACAGTGTACACAAGTTGTGCTAATTCAGTATGTATTGATAGATGGGTCGTGTTTTGGCTTGCTAACTAGATCGAGTAAATTCATAAACCTATACCATTTTTTGTACGTTCTTTCTGTATGGCATGGCGTAGACTATGACTAATTAATTTCGTGTTTCTATTATGAGTCATCTTCATGCGCTGTACTTTGCAGTTTTTTGACATGTCTTAGTAAAGGAACAGAATACCTAAATACTAACAGAAAAGTGATTATAGGTACTCTACAATATTTTATTCCCTGAATAAAGCTCAAGAATGCCAAGCAGCTGTTCGTAAGTTTACTAAATGTCGCCCATTAGGTACAATTAGTTACATATAATTAAATTTCACCAGCACTTGCGACGCAGTTTCCTAAATACCTAAAACGAGGCTGGAATTGCTGCTTGAACTATGATGGCACCCTTCAGCACTTTGCGGATAACCTCTCCTACATTTCGTGCTAAAAGTTATGTAGGTGTATGAAATAGTTACGTGACAGGCATAGCGCATAGCTTCATTTTAGATACAGTAATAAAAGCTATTCGAGCATATTAAAAATGTTAATTGTCTCACCGAACCATGGGGAAAAACATCCTGTATTTTGATTTAACCAGTCCTAAGGCTCAATCAAATCTTTCTAAAATCTGTTAATAGCAGAGACTACGCTACATGGTGACCTGACCTGCCCCTTACTCAAGGGTACTTTGTCAAACAAAAAACCTCTACATTCTACAACTTATGTAGAGCATAGTTTTGGCCCAATGCCGGAACTACGTAATCGATCTATGGCGCTGGCACGACCAGCAGCAGAGTCAAATTCGGACAACGACCTTTAAAAACTAGACAAGTTATGGCGAGGAAGAATTTTGATACGTGATTCTTTTCCTCGTCATAAAAAGAAGGCTGGAGCCATAATGGTGCTCTCAATTTTTCAATAGTAGAACGTATTTTTTCAATTAAAATTATTGTAGCCACTCAAATTCCAGGGCATAACATTTTCATTATTGCAGGCAATATGAAGGACGTTGACCGTTAAATTGTAGAGGTTAATTCGACACCCACTTTTCGAGGTGATGTCTATGATGTCAGTTCTGACCCTTGCCCTGACTGACCCTCATCAATTGACTCATGTTATAAGAGTACTAGGTGCATAGCAATCTTAAAAAGCTTTTATCGCGTCTGGGACGTACCAAATTCAGAAAGGATTGTTCTTTCTTCGGTTCCCTGAGGAAGGGGCGATTTAAAAAGCATGTGAAAGATAATTGGAAAGATACATTAAACACACAGTAGTAATAGGTAAACAAAACACTAACATACACACTTACACAGGGTAGTAATAGAAAAACAGAAACCTTTCAGAGATACCACACCATTTCGTCCAAAAACACCGTCCAATTTACAAAACAACAAAGTTAAAATAGGCTGCGAAATATTTTCATTGAGACAATGGCTTTTCGGCTTTATTACTCTAAACAAAATTGGCTACGAAAGCCGAATGGATTGACAAGTTACAATTTCGAAGTAAATTGAAATTTCGAGGACTCCTCGTGACGCGGGCAGTCAACCGAAGCAAAACCCTAACAGATGGGACAGGAAAAGGGGTTAACGGTACGAATTGTTTAGTGCAGCCAAACGTTTTTCGTCGTCATCAAAAATTCAAATCAACGTTTCAAATCCGGCGACAAATGCTTATCAGTTATTTCAGACGAAGAGCACAATCTCTCCAACGACACAATCATAATTTCTACTCTAATGATCATCTGGTCGACGTCTGCCTCGGGTAAAATTCAGGACCTCCCAAGGTCTCCCATTACTATTCAGACGTCCTCAAGATTACGAACAAATGGCAGAGAGAAAACAAACTGCTCTTTGGGGTGATAAATAGTGAATTCGGGACGTTTTTCCCGAGCCGTTTTTATGTGTTTTCGGATGAGAGACGACATTTGTCATATAGCCTGGCTGCGCAGTGCCTGAATCCACTTAAATGATTGACGGAAACAGTCATATAAAATTCCATCTTTTGGAGATTCGGGACTTTCTGTCTGATAAAATTGAGTTTAAAGGTTCTGCTGTTGATTTACTGCAAGATATCGCACTGCCTTCTACATCTTCTAGATAAAGCCAGTGCCAGTGAACTGTGTGGGCTTACTCATGGTTTAGAGTGGGATGGATGAATAATAGCGTGCGAACTAGTCGGTAAAAGGATTCAAGGCGTTTTGGAAGGCGTTTAAGAGTTCCGTGTGATTTTGTTGGTTAGACACATTTTTGTTTGATTCGAACTTCAATTTTTAGACCTGGGGCCTTATGCTCAGTTCAGTAGAGATTTCACTCTAATAGGGATGACGTCAAAATGACATTGAAAACTTCTGTCACCGGTTGGTAAAACGAGTTTTCGGCCGAGATATGACATCATCCCTATTAGAGTAAAAATCTCTGCGGAACTGAGCATAAGGCCCCTGAGCTGAAAGATCATCCGATCTTTATCACGGATCGTAAAGATACCAGGTGACATCAGTGGGGTCATGCTTCAAGTAAAGTTCGAACAGTTGTCCGTCACGCTGAGCGATGCTGGCGTCACCTGCGGCCAGCGAGGGTCACCGAGTCTATTCGCGTTGAGTGACGCACGCGCCTGTGACGCTTCCGAGACGAGTGCCGATCTCAAGCTTTAAATACCAACACGATTGTGAGCATCTGCCTTTGAAATCGATGTATAAATCGATATTCTGTTTGATGGATTCCGTGTTTGTTTGATCTGGATATCTGGAGATCAGACATGTGTGACAATAGATTGATGCTTTTGATTCAAGTGCGATGAGTTACATCATGTTTAGAAACATAGATTGTAATTTTTAATGGAATCTCATTGGTTGGTGTTTAAGAGAACATTATTGTGATGTCCATTGCTGGTAAACGCTGTATCAGCTCCACGAAATATCGATATAAAAGCTTAGAATACGGAAGTGGCTGTCAATGGCCTATTTATCTCGGAGAGGCCATTTTCTCCTCCCCCTCCTATCTAGCCACATTCCCCCCATTTCGGGGTATTGTACAGCAGAGCACTGCCAAATTGCTCTAGACGAATGTTATTGCAGAAGGACATTGAAATCAGGTTTTAGGGTTGGCAGTTGGTGGAACTGCGATTTATACACTAAAAATTGGTAGTACCATAAATGAGGTTATTAAGTTTTAGTTCAGTCCATTATCTAAGCAAATGACGAAGTAGATAATAGATTACCAAACATAGTTAGTTATCTAAACGATCAGACCTAGATGTAAATGAAAGATAGATAGGTAATTTATATGCCATGCATCCAGTTGAGTCATACTAAACCAGATATTTTCAATCAATTTCTTCATGTTTGAAAGAAAAATACTACGTTAAATGATGTCTACGTTAAATTAAGTCTCATACAAACGTCATGACCAGAGACAACCCTAGTTCTACAGATCTTCACCCCCCATAGTCTCTATTTTATTTTATTCCCCACGCGAAATGGGGACAAGAGTCATGCTCTCAGTGCGGCTCCAGCCTTTTATAAGATAGAAAAGATTTATAGTTTGAATGAGTTTAATTATTATTCAGACTACAAATTCAGCCTACATTACAGCATAGTATGATGTTATACAGACAGGGCTGTCACTCGGAATTGCATCAAGTTTTTAAAATTAATTTTGCATTTGAAATGAGCCCGTGATCTTTGGAGAAATTTTAAGATATGGATGGCATTAGGAACTAGGACAGGCTAGGAATCACCACGGTTGGCGGCAACATGTTTTTTTAATTAAATTAATTGGACCTCCGAATGAAGTCAAGCTGTGTGCAGGTACGATTTTTAAGTCACGACACGAAATCTCTTGCTTGTCACACAGCAAGTTTCAAGAAGTGAAACAGCTTAGCTATAAACTTAGTAGATAGTACTTAGTATTCTGTGACGATGGCAGATTGCCAAACTAAATATCAATACTGCTATGTGCTTATTGTAATAAAATATTTAACCAAGAAAATATAAGGATGTGAAGGAAATAAGCTATAAAGATTTTACAGGTATTTTGGTATGAAGCTATGAAATAGTATGAACATACAATTCTTTTCAAATACCTTTTTACACAACTAAATGATGGAACGAGCTGATAGTCCATAATTGTTATTTTTCTCTTATCAATCTAGTAAATTATAATCAGACTTTGAACTTTAAACCAGACCTAAATTTGAGGGTATTGTAGTGCCTGGGACATGATTTAGATGGAGTAGGCTTGGTCAAGAACTAGGTATACCATCCTCTCAGCCTAGTCGGCCCTAAACACAGGTAAAACACCTGTGTATCTACTAGGTATTATGTGCTTGCTTGTGTACTTACTCAAACCAATTTTTTTGCCTTGTCTCACTGAGGATGTGCACTGAGGATGTGCGCTGTGAGGTATCACAATGCAATACTTATTTTTTCTAGATCACTTTTAGCAAGTCCATAGGGTTGTGCAACTAGAAAGAAAGAAAGAAGGCAAGAAAACGTTTATTTCGGGTCACAACTCTATGGAAAGTGATCTGCCATCAGATTTTCATGGTCAGGAGTTTTTAAATATTTGAAAAATTAAATTGATACCTGACCACCGAATTGAAAAAGGGGAGATATGATAAGTTTGAATTATTTTTATGATAAACTTTTTAAAGAATCTATAAAATCACTGGTATTTCCAGAAATCCTCACTGAGAAATCCTTATCAGTGGAGAACTCTGGATTTGATTCCTATTTCTTTCTACCTCAACCTTCTTCTTTATTGTTGCTATCAACTGCAACAATGTTTAGTTCTTTTTTATTTTGCACTTTACTTAGAAACAAAATATTTACTTATAGTTTACTCATAGTTGTACGTTGTAGTTATAGATACCTACCCATCATGAAACAATCTAGTGCTAGGCCAATGAACTCGAGTATCAATGGAATTACTAGGTATTAGGTCAACAGCCTAGCTTCTGGACTGTCTAAATAATTGGCCTTGTACAAATAATCTATTAGGACTTAGGGTGTTCACTTTTTATGCTTGGATACAGATAAAATAATGTAGCTAACTATGGATTATTATTGCATTGAACATTGCCAATAAGAAGATATTATTTGGAAATAGATATACATAAACACAGTCTTATAAATACAGTAGTCACAACAGATTGTTGTCCCTTTGAAGTATCAGCGCAAAAATTTTTCTACACAAGAGTACCTACATGCGCAACGGTTGTTGCACCTAACTTCAGAGGGATAAAGATCCGTTGTGTGTACTGTACTTAATTTGTATATTTTTATTTTTTAAAGGTAATGCCACATTCTTATAGGTCCACTCTACTTATAGGTAGCAGAATAATTTGCTCCTCATTATAAGGGAGAAAACAATGATTATGTTGTGTTTTATCATAACGAGAAATGAATAATATTTTGACATCATATTTTACTTACATAACATTATCCTTTTGACTGAATTTTTGTGAATATTTTGTGTACTTACTAATGACGTTTACTTATAATGCTTATAATATTGTTTTTATCTTTATTTACTGTACTTAATTAGTTTTTGAAAATTGTTTTAATTAAAGTCAATAAATAAGTAATTGTGGCTTGTAACTAGATTGTATGCAACGGCTTTAGTATATTACATAAATCTGATCATTGCACCCAATAGATTACTGACAGTCAGTGAGTTAATGAACAAAGCAAGTGTATGTTAGCAGTAGATTAGACAATTAACATTTAATGAGCTATCAAGCTTTAGTTTTCAATTAAGTAGGCAAGACGATAAAAACTGTAACCCATTACTAATGGGTACTGGGTAATGGGTAGGTACTTAGTTTACTCGTTAGACATGGGTTTCGGTAATATTAGCTTAATACTTTAATGTAATATAGGGAAATGTTTGACCGACATCTCACCTGGATGATGATACTGTATTGTTTAGGAATTTAGGGCGGCTTGCACCAGAATCGCTTAACGCGTTTAACTATTAAATTAATAATAGTATTTAGCGAGTTGTCAAGTCATATAAATACGTCAGATTTAAATTTATTTAGCTGTTAAACACGTTTAGTGTTTCTGGTGCAAGCCGCTCTTAATGTTCAGTAAATGCCTGGTCATAATTGAGTTATGGATCAGACAAAATGCAATTGTATCACTATAGTTTGCTATAGCAATAGAATTGCATATACGACTCAAATAAAGTTGTGTGCAAGTTGATCATCTGGTTCCCTTGAACCTTTTGCTGAACAATAAACATAACCTATACAGCGATTATTAAAATAAGCTCTAATAATACGTTGTCCTCACACAGCCGGCTTGTCTCGATATTACCCACGTACCTATTTATTTTTACCCATTACGTACGCACAGCTGCGTCGGCCAGTCCGCGCCCGGACCAAGGGAAATTTGCTATAACTAGCTATTATTTGTTAAACTACAGGTAAGTAAACCCAGTTTATATGAGGCTACAGGCCTGTAGCGCGACTACTCTCTATATTTGGAACAAAACCCGTTGGCTAGTAGGTATGCAATGCACCATTCTGAGGTAGGTAGGTACGTAAGCGAGAGAAATTGCACATATGGACAGGTATTTGCAATTTAGATAGTGCATTATATAAGTAAAATGTACATACCTCTGACGGTCCCGGGAGTTAGAATGTATCCTCACAGAAACTATTTCTCGAAGAGAAATCACAAAAATTCAACACAACACGGGCGAGAGAGCACGGGGCGTGCTACTACTCAACTCACAGCCGGCGTGGAATATTCACAAATCCAGTCGAACACTCGAAACAGAAAAACACAGATTACACTAAATAAAAATCTATGATTTCCACAAGAAAATATTAGTTGAACTAAACGAAAAACGCGCCAACTGTCAAAACTAAAAAACTACAAGCACCGTGAAACGCGCCGCGCGACCGCGCGTTCTGAGTCCGCTCTGCTGACTGGCCCGCTTAGGCTCGCTACACACGAACTACCACCGCACGACTACACGCGCCTCACACACACTGCACGACAATCTCCGCGTACGGCTAGTACCTACAAAGTTGTCGCAGTTTACTTTTCATTTAGTATTATACGAGTATAAGCTGTCCTGTTATCTCATAATTGATTAAATATTATAATATAACGGCAGTGTTATCTACAACGCGATGCGACAAAAATGAGATAACCGCTCGACCATGAATTCCGCCGACTAGTTATACGACCAATATGAAAAGTTCATAGCGGGCTACGAAAATATGTACGATCTAACACTCATCTATATCCGTACGGAATAGACGTAAGCCAGACGCGCATGCGTCAGGCAGACCGCGACGTCAGTGAATGACAAGCCCGCGCTTGCTTGTATTAACCGATCGATTTCAAAAGAAATATGATGTCTTGAATACAAGCAGTTATGTAAAAGCTTTTACATTCAGTACAGTCAATACTGCCCATGCAATCAATCCACAGCTAAAGTAAAGTATATTTTTAGCTGCGAATATTTTACCTAGATCATCAATAATTAGGTATAATATTAGGCTTACGAAGAACATTATTGAAATGTTCAGTCATAAATACTTGTTAAGCAAAATTTAATTGACATCTTTTTCCATTTGCGTAGGTAACAAGGCGTTTATACGTTTCTGAATTCAAACAAATTTTATAGTCTGATCCTTCGATCAAAATATACCCGATCGAAGGTCAGATCAATAAATAGTAATTAATACTTACCTACATGCAAAGCTCAATTTGATTTAAAATACTTACATACCTACTACTTACATTAAAAGCAGGTCTTATAGTTGCATATTATTATTTAAAAAATCATCACCCATTATAAATTACCTATATAAATATAGGTAATATTTACGCCTCCGATTCCGATTGTTATTGATTTCATCAAATAAGCTGGTATTTAATAGGCACATCGTTTGTGATGATCTGCAGAGCTAATTGACATACCTACCTAGTTAATTCTGTTAGTCTACAAAAGGATTCATATTATTGTATGCTAATTTCCGTGATTGAGAGAACATTGCTTCTAGCAAACCAACCACTTTTAGTAATACCTACCTACCTATCGATTTAATTTTTAATGACATCTGGGTAGTATTACAGTGCAGATTCAAAATAGAAGCCCATAGACGTGAATGGCATCTGTAGTTGTAGGTACTTGAAGTAAAGTTACGAAATAGTACGAAATAGTAAACGTAAATAATTTACACCCGTAATTTACTTTGTAACTCCTGATTGCCTCAACTGCTTAGGTGACAACCTTGATAGATTAGAGTACAAACAATTTTATCTGTAAATTCATTGCTACCTTACACTGAAATACGTGTCGTGTCTTACTAAAGCTATTACAATAGGTATGCGTCAAATATTATCACAAATAAATATTTATTTTAAAATTAATATTGAAGAACAATACTCTTTTGAATCATTGCGCCTTTCGTATTACCTTACTTACGTACGATTTTATTCGAACTGAGTATTATATTATAAACTGTGATAGATTTTTTATAAAACTAAATCCTAAACCATTTAGATAAGTAAAGTAGGCGTAAATGAATAAATAACTAGGTACTTGAAATATGAGAAGGTAGGCAATCAAAATGGATTATTCCCTTCTGTCACCCAAATATGTCACCCTGATCGACAGATTGGACAAAAATATGCAATCTGTCGCTGTTTTTGTAGCAGGGTGACAGATGTGACTTTGAATGTATCGACTTTGCATTTCATGTTTCGTTAATAAATATTTGAATTAACTGTTATTCGTGAATCCACCAAAACCGCTTATCCCATCAACATTAGTGACATGACATCATAGTTTATAGTTTAGGTATGTACAGGAAGACAATCGAACAGTTGAAGGTGAGCGCGTGGATCGAGAACAGTAAGACCTTCATTTATCCAGAAATACATGAAACAATACGAGACTGGTGGTGTATCACTGTTGTAAATACCTAGATGACACAGTAAAATAAATTGTCTGCTGGACTAAATAATAATTTATTGATTTATTTAATAAAATCACAAAATCAAAAGGATCATTTAGAATCATAATTATGTTCGGTATAAATAATTTGTGTATTATCCAGCTATCTATAATTTGCCACGCCACAAATTAAAATACCCGTCTTCGGCTCAATATTTTACACATCCAATATATTGTTAAGAGTATTTCCCACAAAAATAAAGTGATTGATTAAACGAAACCTGTTAAACAGCTATACAAGAAGGCTATCTATAATAATAAGTTAATAACACATGCTTAGAAAACATCTAAAATAGCGAGCTCAAACAATACACAGACTAAACAAAGGAGAGTCAATCCATCTATCAAACTGTTTTATGTAGTTACCTACCTAACTATTTTGGGTAGGTATTGATCAAATAATTAATTATTTGTGTTATGTTACCAGCTAATCTCTATTTTTTATATAGGTATTTACTGGTCAATTGCGTACGTAACTCAGTTTTTCGTATGCAAGTATATTTAATAACGTTCTATAAAATAATTTAAGTACTTCCTATTAGAAATACTCTGTAAGTAAAGTTCTGATATAATCGATATTTTATGAATAATCTTGAAACGACTTACAGATAAATTAATAAAAAGTAATATTATGTACCCTGAATATGTCTATATTATGATAATCTACTGACGCAAATTACTTTTTGTTTGACGCACTCTTTGAATTGATAAAATAGATTTGTCGCATTGTATTTTTATCTTCTTTTACCTTATTGGTCGGTCGGTTAGGTCGGTATTCTTGTGCAATTTTGATAAATAAAAAAAATGATAATTTGTAACGGAATACCAAGTAATTGTTGTACCGGCCGGTAATCGGTGTTGCTACCAAATCCTAATTATATTACAAAGTTTCTGACATTGATAGAGGAAAATCAAAATTTACTTTACCTGACTTAATATTTCAGCCATGACATTATTTGCCTGAGATTTAACTTCTTTTAAAAATCATTCTATCGGCCGGCCCGGCGACGATGACGTCACCGACGGCGCGCGCAACACAGCATCGATCCACACTGCCATCTCGCAGCGCTGCAGCAAAATACCTTTTCAAGTCGAGAAGCAATGCTAACTTACTAACATCGCTTACAGCGCTGCCGTTACGATACTAAACTTAATCTATCAGAAGGAGCGCGCTTTTACTGAAACAATTTATTTTACTTTACCTACTTATTTATTATTATAACGCCGATTGAAAGATCTGAAGCCAATATTATTTTTTGTGTTGTCGTATATTAACTGACTTCTTTCATGACAATCAATAGTACCTATGTGCCTAATCAGTTATAAACACTTATCTGTTTAAAAATAGTCACCTCGTAGTCTAAATTATCTAAGTTAGTAGTCGATGGCATGTAATCGTCACGTGTAAAGGAAGCCTAAAAAAACGGACAACAATGTTTTTTTACCATCTAGGCTAGGCAATGAACAGTTGGAGCATTCTACCAAAAAAGTTAAATGTACGTCATGCTTGACATACATGAGAGTATGATGATGAGAGTTATCGCAAACTATATTTTTTTATTTGGTTGTGGTCAGATTTAAAATAAACGTAGATAAAGCACTAATAAGATAGCTCAATAAAAATGTTTCATGTGTATTTTATAAATATTGTAAATAAGTAGGTACTGATTTAGCAATAATAATATCACCCTACAATAATGATGAAAATGATGAAATTGTCAGCATTTTTTAACGTTGTGCTTATGACCGTTATATTGAATAGGTAGGTAAGGTCCCCTACTAAAGGGGCCGTGCCATCGTCATAGCGTCATTTAAAAAAATTACTTACTACTTACCTACATTGGACAAATTACTCTAAAAACTGTACCTACCTAGAACACACTAGGTATGACATGTACATCGTGATGTTTTTATGAAAAGAAGACGTGATAAGTAGATATAGATACCCCACCGGATGTTAATTGCTTACCTCTGCTTATAACTGCTATAGGTAATATAAGTTGTGTAAGCATGGGTATAAGTGGGTATAACGTTTGTAAAATATCCATGGATACTTACATTGGTACTTAGTAACTAGTTAGATATTCACCTGAACGTGATCAAACCAAAAACCTTTTACCTTTCAACAAAAACAATTCTATTGCAAAACGAAGAAAACACATAAATGAATACACAAAGCCAGTGCAAATGCACCACAACATCCACAGAGCAAACAAAGTAAAAGTGCCTACTTAAAAGTTCATAGCAATCTCGCAGCCGGGTCAACAACCTCGCAAAACTTGTAGGAGAACATAGACTCTAAAAAAACTTTATTGAAAACATAAAATAACAATACATAATATTACAGATACAGGGTGCACAAGTTACTTACATACAGGCTGTAAAAAGATCACATCCAAAAGTTTAAGGTGCATGCACTAGGTACGTACCTACCTTTTTGTTCCTGAATTTTCGTTTTCTTCCTTCATATAGGTAGGTACTGTAGGGAGAAAACTTTTTACCCATTTCAACAACCATTTTCATCGCTTGGAATATTTCTAATATATTGTTTAGGTAAGTAGGTAGGTACTTACCTACTAGTGGTTTTTAACTTTGGTCGGTAATATTGGTTCATTTTTGTTTTGCTGAATAAACAAAAAATTACATCCAAGTACGTAAATGAAAAGGCGTATTTTGCTTTCCTGTGACTTTTCAGTAGAATAATCCCCATGAACTGCCATCATCATCATCTAATAATGTAGCCGATCAAATTAGAGGCCGGGGGTCTAGTACAAGATTTGCTAGAAAACTTTATTTAGCTTTTTGTAGTTCCTTAAAGATTCCGCTAGGGGCGCTGCAAGTAGGTAGGGAGTTTCCTTAATTTTGAAAACTTTTTAAAATTATTTATAATTATGTAAGAAAGCACTTACCTGACTAGATTCGTCAGACCAGCTCGATTTTCTGCGCTTGAAAATGTCTCCGCGTCCGTCGCATCACACAAGTCGCCCGCACACCACGCGTCCCACACCCAATCTCGACCTTATTCCAATAACTTTAAGAACTATCTCAATCACGCATCATGAAAGGCAAGTTCTTACACAGATTAGGCAGTATTATCTACTACGGCTTTTGTGAGTTTTAATTCGTGACGAATCACGTGATTTGTACCCGTCTCGCTCCATATAAAGCGTTTTCAGGGAGTGTGTGGGTTGTCTGTCTCTGTCATACGCGGCAAATTAATCTGAAACAAGAGAAGGTCTGATTAGGCGATGCTGGAGCGTAAAGAAATGTTAATTGTGGATTGTGGACGGTTTTTGTACTGTTTGTGGGACAAATTGCTAATTCAGTGCTAGAAGCTTTGTGGTCGAGTGTAATTAATTACTTACACGTTTCCGGCATTGGTTTTCTATTTTTTGAAGCTTTACAGATAAGTATAGCAATATTGCAACGACATGAGGTAAGTTGTACTAACTGGAGTGCATTGCATATGTGGCAATCACTGTGCACGTATCTTAAATTTTCGGTAGTGCTTTTTTTACAACCTGTAATTTTACAGTGTACCCTGTATTCAGCACTCTTCTACTACAAAATTATCAGATTTTATAAGTATTTGCTTCTTCTTATTTTTTTCTCTCAAAAAATCGAACTGTTGGTTTGACGTAGGGTGGGTCTACGCCTCGTAGTGCGTAGCAAAGCGCGTAGCGCTCTCTACGGCTTCGAATGATCCCTATGCTACGCCGTAGTTCTATTTTTTTTTTCAATTTTTACATTTTAATAAAAGTTCTGTTACTTCTAAAATAAACCTTTGATTTTTATAAGCTTTGATAACAAATTAATCTGTTGATTAATCTGTCGGTTTTGATAACAATCACTTGTTTTGATAGGAGGGGTTAGTGATTAGAGATATCAAAATTACAATCACGACCTAAAAATAAAAATTGCATAAAGTCAAAGTCATAATTTCTCTATTCAATAAAAACATAAGGATCATTTAGAATCGTCTAGAATGTTCTAGTGTAAGTAGAATTGTAACAATTTAGTTTCAGTGTTTCAATAAAATAAATTTAATTAAAAAAATATTATAAAAATAATTGTATTGTCGAAAATAGAAATAGCTAATATATTTTCTATTGGTTTTTATGTTGTTAATTAAAAAAAATATATTTTTTTGTGAATTTCAAAAAGATGGTCGAAAGTTCTACTTCAGTGGGGTTGAGAATTTCTCTAAACGGTCAAGAGACAATTTTTTTTTTAATTTTGAGTTGTATTCGAACACATTGAAGACATAGATATAGTGTTAAAGGAAACATATATGTCAAGGGCTCAGACCAGCCCCTTGATAGCTGGCTTACTGTGTAGAAACGACCACCCGAATGTGTTCTTTTAGAACCTATATTTGACCCAAGCGGGGTACAAACTCCAATAGCGCGATTCAGGTTTTATCGACCTTAAACCAAAACATCCTTAAATATATCCACCAATATCTCATTTAAGAACGAACGAATGTAAAATTGAGAGAATTGTTTATGAATTTTGCTGTAAAAATATATATTAAAAAAGATTTCATTCATAGATCGTAAAAATCTTGGTAGATCGCTCACCTAACGCCATCTGTTATGAAAGAAAGTATTTAGGTTATGAACTTATGAATCGTAGTCAAAAACGATTTCATACATTATGGTTTTAGTAATTTTTCGGGATAAAAAGTAATATCCCGTTCGTCCTGTTAATTTTCCGGGATAAAAAGTAGCACTTGCGTTATAATCCAGATTACAAAATATATCTTATCGTATTCAAAGTTTCAGCTAAATCAGACAGTTCCAGCGTAATTGAAACACAAACATCTAAACATGCACATTTAAAATAGTAGTAGGATAGGATGTATATCTCCAAAAGTTTAATATTAGTGCCTAAAAACTTATGTACCACGTTGGTCAAATAAACAAAACAAAATGACGCATACTTGGATTTTATTGTGATTAAAAATCTAAACTAGGCAAGACCAATCTACCATAAGCTCTGAACTAGTTCATGTAAAACCACAATGCAGTTCTTACTAAACTGGGCAATTCATCGTCATTGAAGAGAAGCCAAAATGTTATAAAGGCCAAGATAAATAAATCGACAACGATTATTTTGATGCGTGTTAAAAATACCAAAAATATAACAACATTTTTGTTTAATTTTGGAAACTGTCTACCCTCTCGATTGTTATTTTTTATACAGCAGGGGTATTCCAATCTCAGTTGAACTGCAAAGTTTTAAATAATGGTCAGTTCATACTAACTCATAGTTATTCTGTGACTAAATAGTGACATTATGATGTCTTTTAATTTGTTTTCGTGCATATTTTGCTGTCAAGTGTCTAAAAAGAGTAATCACGTGTTACAAGATTGTACCACGTGACCTGAAGAAATTACACTGGGCAGTGAAAATATAACTTGTCAGCAAAAGATTGGAATACGGGGGCTGGTATGAAAAAATATACTTAAATAAACAAACATCGTCGGGAAAATACTAAATAATAAGGTATCTACGCAATAAACTTATTTAAAACTTGCCAATAAACTTATTTAAATGGAAGCTAAAAAAGTGGTTACTGGACAAATGTTTCTATAATATTAAAGAGTATCTAGATTTTAAGATTTGATTTATTTAGCTTTATATTTGTTTTTGACATACTTATCTCATATTGGAAGAAGAATGGAACTATTAAGACTTAAGAAATTGTATATTGACTTGAGTACCTATTTGATTTTATTCGATTTATATTAAAGTTTGCACACCTTCTTGAGGTAGATTGTAATGGATCAAATTATATTATAATAATAACTTTTGTACCTACACTCACGCAAATAAATGATTTACTATTTACTATTTAAAAAAAAAATACCCATGTAGTAGTAGAGCTTGTTGTGTGCGAGCTCGTCCGGGTTGAGTACTAGCACCGTATCCATTGCGTACGCGCAGTGATGCTCGCATTGCTGTGTTCCGGTTTGAAGGGTATGGCTGCCGGTGCTATTACACGCACATCACACTTAACACCTCTGTCTCAGAGTGATGGACGCAGTGCATCTAAATGATCCTTGTGATTTTATTGAATAAAGAAATTTTGACTTTGACTTTGACTTTGACATCACAGGGCACGTCCTCAGTGGACATGCTCAGTGAGGCAATGCATTGTTAAAACAGAGGTAACTGCTTAACATCAGGTGGGCCATCGGCTGGTTCCATCATTTAGTTTTATAAAAAAATGTAAAGTACCTCTCCCAAAGGCTAGTTGAAAAATCTGAGATTGTATACCAACTTATGTACCTAACCGACTGCAATACAACGTTCCACAAAGTGGCTTTTAACAGTGATTGTAAGTCGACGGGAGACTTCATTCTTTTACAATCCTATGTACCTAGATATCTACCTACTGACTGTTGACATTTTATTGAATTTATATTGTTTTTATGTGTTAAATAGATAGAAATTTCAAATACGATTAATCAAATTGTTACTGAATAAGTTGAATTTTATTGACTTATATCTACTTACAACTAGAAATTCATGGTTTATGGTCGGTTTGTACATTACTGATTAGATAGTGTAAGTGTTTGCAATTTTTTATATTTAGTTGGGCCTTAGGCTGCCCTCTTGTAAATTTAACTTTTTAGTTAATTACGTAAACTTTAGAAATAAAACTTTACCGTGAGTATAAGTAACACAAAAGGGTATATAAAGGTAATCTTAGAATGGGTGTTACTGACACCATAGCAACATTTTTACGTGTCACAAGAATTTGTTACTTTTTCAACAACCCCCAAGAAAAACATAGACTTCACAATTTTAGGATTGCTTAACGAAATAACGGTTAAATAAACCAAGAGTTTTGTTGATCAACATCAGCTAAGCTTATCGTTAATCACAGTCGTTAAGGGTAGCTCGTCAAACAGTAATTCCGCTACGTTAACTGTATAGGCCTTAAATATAGGAGGCTGTTAATGTTATTGCTACAGTAACGAAGTGATCGCAATGAGTAGGTAGTCTGCAAAATTAAGGCCATGTCACACAATGGACGTTTGCATCCTGGCACGACAGACGACTATCTACATGTTGTTGCTTGAACAAAAATGTCGTTGTCGTCGACGATACTGACGTATCCAATATTTCGGTTGAAGAAGGTATTCCTATTTACTTAGGATTTTCCTTGACAAATCCTGTGGGCCTAGGATGCGCACGCGAGATATTTTGTCGACTCGTTAGGTTATCGTGACTCAATTTTTGAGTCGATTTTTGAAACTCGCACGGGATTTTTATGAATTTTTTAATTCTTCAAAATAAAGTTATAAATTCGAAAAAAGTTATGACCCATACTTAACGAATGAAAAAAACTTTTAAATGCTTCTACTGAAATATCGTGATTTGTCAGATTGAACGCAACGACTATATTATGGTATATTCCAGAAATCCCCACTGAGAAATTTCCACCAGCAGGGGTATTCCAATCTCTAACTCATAGTTATTCTGTGACTAAATAGTGACATTAAGATGTCATTTAATTTGTTTTCGCGCATATTTTGCTGTCAAGTGTCTAAAAAGAATGATCACGTGGTACAATTTTGTACCACGTGACCTGAAGAAATTACACTGGGCAGTGAAATATAACTTGACAGTAAAAGATCGGAATACGGGGGCAGTGGGGATTTCAGTTGTTTGTGTATATGTAAATAAATAAAAAAGTGTTACAAACATTATTTCAATGCAGTAATTTTGAATCTAAACCACATTGATATTCATGGTTGCCTCTCGCAATGAATTAAGACTTGGAAGTTCACATAATATCATGGAAATCTTAGGTCATGGCTTTGTACGCGATTAGTGGGGTAACGTAGGGTTGCTACGCTTCAGTTTTACCCGACTTTCAAAGTCAAAGTCAAAAATTTCTTTATTCAATAAAATCACAAGGATCATTTAGAATCGTCTTATATAACTAGGTGATTCTAGGTGCCAGTTCCACGCGACCAAAGGGGGGGATTGGTTTTTCATGGGTTTAAATTACTCAGGTACCTAGATGTGCTGTTTTTTTGTTGTATGTAGCATGGATGATATTGTAATATATGTAAGTATTGATACTACTTAGTGATACTTGCTAAATTAGTAGGTACATGACCATGATCACTTAGGATGTATGTGGAAAAACAAATAAAACATACAAAAATACTAGATTTTACAGTAATTTTGTGTCTTACTGATTTTTACCTTTGATACACGTGGAAATCAGTATCACCTTAGATGAATAAGCTCACAATATTACATAAAAGTTTTTGCTCATGGGTTTAATGATATTTTGGGCTTTCGCATCTCATAATAATATCCTTAATTCCAGTACAACCCTAGTATTACAAGTTTATGTCATCCCCGTCAAGGGGGTGAGGGGGGTGGGTCAAGGGCGGCTCGTCGCCACCCTGTCGGAGTGTCTCTCACTTGGTGATGCCGAAGACTTGGCACGGTTTCTGACGATGTTGTTTTAGAGTGCCAATATGAAATTAACATGATTTCTCCATATTTTCTGCAGTGAATTAAGTTTTTGCTGAAATATTGCAGCCCCCGTATGCCAATCTTTTGCTGTCAAGTTATATTTCACTGCCCAGTGTAATTTCTTCAGGCGTGACCATACTACAGAGCCTGTTGTCTTTTTTACGAAAGTGATTCGCAAATTTACATACAATCAACAAAACACTACAATTACATTGTATTATTATCCAACTAACCAACTGAGCACATGGGAGCACAACTGAGCAACTGAGGTAGATATTTGGCGTTCTAATTCTCACTTTTCGATGTGTCCCCATATGCCAATCTTTTGCTGTCAAGTTATATTTCACTGCCCAGTGTAATTTCTTCAGGTCACGTGGTACAATTTTGTACCACGTGATCATTCTTTTTAGACACTTGACAGTAAAATATGCGCGAAAACACATCAAATGACGTCATAATGTCACTATTTAGTCACAGAATAACTATGTGTTCACTACGCCTCCTTGGTTCACCAATTTTTGATGAGTCTATTCCGGCATTTGTTGATGAAAAAATTCAAAATTTCAATAAAACTTCAGACAGATTACTCAAAAATAGCCACATGGCTTTTACTATTATTAAGTTTTGCCTTTTTGTTCCTAAATTTACATACTCTTTACGATGTTGTCAACTGTGGAAACACAGCGAGCTGGTGGAAGGCTTAGACAACATAATAAAGACTACCTTGTCATCGGTTTTGAATATTTATTTGGATGACAGGGCATGGTCGCAGGCCTCCCTGCCTGTCAAATTGGGAGGCTTAGGTATTCGCAAAATTTCAAGTGTAGCCCTACCAGCGTTCTTGTCTTCCGTCTATAGCACTAATTCTTTGGTAGAAAAAATTCTAAATCCGTCTCTTTTGGCTCTTACTGGCATTGATCTCAAAATTTCGTACAAAGACGAAGCTAGAAATGCTTGGCATAGAGCTTGCCCCGATTCTGCTCTCCCCAAATCACTTTCGGCTCAACGGCAATGGGACGGGCCTCTGTGCGAGTTAACACGGAACTCTCTGTTACAAACGTGTTCAGCTCCGCAGATCGTGCCCGTCTCCTAGCCGTTTCTAAAAAAGAGTCAGGATTATGGTTGCAAGCTCTTCCCTCTCATAACACTGGTACTCTAATGGATCCTGTCACGTTCCGTATTGCAACCTGTCTACGGTTGTGTGCTCGGTGCTGTGCGCCTCATCATTGCCAGTGCGGTACGGCTGTCGAACAGCTTGGTCACCACGGATTATCGTGCACTAGGGCCGCCAGTCGGATATCCCGTCACGCTAGCCTTAACGATATCATCCGCCGGGCTTTTACCAGCGTGAACGTGCCAGCCATTCTCGAGCCGAATGGTCTGCTGCGTGACGATGGTAAACGGCCTGACGGTATGACTCTTGTTCCTTGGGAGTTGGGAAGGCCTTTGGTGTGGGACGCTACTTGCGTCGACACCCTTGCTCCTTCACATCTGTCTAGGACATCCGCTAGGGCCGGTGCGGCAGCAGATTCGGCCGAGGATCTCAAGAGGCGCAAGTATGCGGGTCTCGACAGGGCCTACACATTTGTACCTCTTGGGGTCGAGACTCTGGGTCCGTGGGGTACCGAGGCCCTCCGGGTTTTCAAAATTATTGCAGGGCGTCTAGTCGCAGCGACGCGTGACCCGAGGGCTGGTGATTATCTGGGCCAGCGAATCAGCATTGCTATTCAGCGCGGCAATGCAGCCAGTGTCTTGGGCACGCTTCCGATTGGTACTGATTTGGATCAGTTGAGCTATCTATAAATCGTTTGCAACGGTGTGTAGATAGCTCAACTGCTTCATGTGTATTTTGTACATATTATAAATATTGTAAATACTTTATTAGTCATAATTTTCTTTGTGAATAAATTTTTACTGAGTTAGTATGAACTGACCATGATTTAAAACTTTGCAGTTCAACTTTGATTGGCATACCCCTGCAGGACAGCATCAGTTATCTTTCTCAAATGGAATTCTGGGAAAAGAATTGCAATAGTAGCTTTCTGTATTGGCCTAAATAACAAAACAAGTTGATGTTTCTACCACTTTGCTCGTCCCCTAGAAACCGAACACACAAAAAAATAAAATAAAAAGTTATAAACAAAAATAGAAAGTTGAAAAATGTTTTGAATGGCATTTATTTTAAGTTTGTTAAGAAGTTAACTTTATTAAGAAAGAAAAATGTAGACATTCTTTTGTTAAGAAACAATGTCACAAATACGGGAAAGTTAAAATAGAAATAAGAATTTAAGTACTCGCCAAAAATAGAACGTAAGTAGCTTTAAGTTCAGGTATTGTTATTAAGAAATGTTAACAGGTATCTAATAATAAGATTCCTATTGATCTAAATAAGTAGGTAATGAAGAAAAAACCAGTGGTAGTAGACAGTGATTAGTGATGCATTGCATCACTCATGAGGATGTTGTAGTACTCGCAACCGATCTTTGTCCCTCTTAACTAAAGTATCTGCGCAGACGTGATTTTTGGGTCGAAATTTTTGGGTCGAATTGGAGGTAAGAGATTTTTTCCGCACAACAGTACATGCGCAATCGTTGTTGCACCTAACTTAGGGACAAAGATCCATTGTGCGTACTGTAAGCTCTTGTGCGTGTAATAGCGCCGGCACCCATACTCTTCAAACCGGAACACAGCAATGCGAGCATCACTGTGCAGAACACGAAATAAATAAAATTAAAATAAATTAAAATTCAATTATTTCAGACAACACAGTAAAAAATACAAGGCCCATATTATAAATACCTTAAAACTAAACAAAAAATAGGTACAATAAAAATTAAATATATTTATACTTAAATATAGGTAAAGTATAAATATAGGTATAGGTAAAGGTAGGTCTGTGTTTCCGAACACTTACAATTTGAATGTTTTCAAGAGGAGAGTGAATAGATTTCTTCTAGGCAAATGTGCTACATCGTCACTTACCATCAGGTGAGATTACGGTCAAACGTTTGTCTATAATGTATAAAAAAAAAAAGTCCAGAAATCCCCTTCGCAGGGGATTTCTGGAATAAGCCTAATATAGGTGATAGGTAGGTATTAAATAGGTACCTACGGTGCTAGTACTGAACCCGGACCTTTGTCCTTTTACATATTTTGATAAATACATATTTAAATCCCCGCCGCTTAAAGCTTACACAAAACACGTTACCATATTTTATACCACAACGTGGGCACGTGAAATGTCACGTATCATAACGTAGCGTATTTAACGGACCGGAAGTACTACGGTGGACCGGAAGTGAGACCGTAACAGCACTTACGCGAACCGCGTAAAACCTACGTGACTTCATATTTTCATTTTCCCACCAAGAACAAACATTTGTGCGTGGAAAACATAGATGTTTGTTCTATGTCTGGGTGTTACTATGTATTATAAGTATGTATTTAAAAACAAAGTATATAAATATTCTATCAGCCATCTGGTTCCCATATTACAAGCATTGCTTAGTTTGGGACTAGAGGGTGTTGTGTGAAATGTCCCTGAATATTTATTTATTTTAATGAAAACGGTCATGGTTTCGTTGTTAGTATGAACTTAGTAGGCAAAGTCTAGTGACAGATGTAGGTATACAACGTGTAACATAATGTCCCTATAAGCCGAAAAAATGCTTATTCTGACCAAAGACGTGAATAGATTGGCATGTGCAAAAGTTGAATAAGTACATGTTAAAATTTTTTTAGCTTAGAAATTTGAGACATCTCTATGTTTATTTACTTTGCGTATGTATCAAGCCTGTTAGTACACATGCTCACGTACTCTCCTAGCACATCGCTCCCACACATAGACACCTTAACGCGCATGAAATGCAATTTTTATGGAAACTTTAAGACGCTTTTCATGAATGAAAAACTTCGAAATATTTAAAGTTGTAAAATAAATGTGGTTCGCTATGACGTGCAGAATATCCCCCTTTCGGACTTATAGGGACATTATGTTACACCCTGTATAGCATGTTGTATTAACAATTGGAAAATCTTTACTATATAAAAATATAGATATGACAATAATGTTTATCATCATAATAATAAAATAAGCGTCACATCGCTCGCTACGTGACGTCATCAGAGCAGTTACTACGAAAAACTATAAACCAAGATCCACATAGGAAATTCGAGTTACACTGCGCCGCTGCCTTGAGCGTTGAGCTCGGATTGTTGCAGAGTGACCAAATGCTGCGCAATGTAATTAAAAAAATACATAACACCGTTTATCGCTTGACGTAGTAGACATTCAGCTGGCAACATAGCGAAAGACGTCGAATTTCACGAAATCCTATAAAAACGGCCAGAATATTTTTAGAAATACGCGAGTTTCATTTTTATAGACGTTAAAATGTATTGTTTGTCAAATGTTACATAGTAGCTATTAATATTCACGAACAATTTAAATGAAATCATATGAAATGTACTTTATGACCCTATAACTCCTGCCTGTGGCTTTGCTCGCGTTTTTGATAAAAAATAAGAACTTTGCAAATTTTTGTGCTATTTCATCAATTCGCAGCAAAACTGGCATTTTACAATCCAAAAAATAGTATGAAAAATTTATAGGAAAAACATAATTATTACTGTATAAATTGGCATAAACACTCATATTTGACAATCCTAAAATAATAATTTTAAACCAAATAACGTCAAATTTTAATCAAATATGATCAAATAAGTCAGCGTCAAATATATGTCTATTAATTTCACGAAAAGTTACTCGAATAGAAAAAAACGAATTTGAAGGTTGTCGGTCAGAATGCCATTGAAATGGTATGCTAATTAGGACCTTGGCTTAAATATGATAAGACCTATACATTTTTACGTAATTTTAGTTTGCTGTAACGCTGTTTAGAGGGTTAATCGGACCATGCATGCGGGCTCAAATCTCAGTTAGTGTTACTTTTTGCATCTATTGTTCGCTTTATCTTTAGAAAACCCATTTACAAACATTCCTCAGCGCTAATAGACTGGTAATCAGGAATCAGCTACTAGAACATCACGTGGATATCTTGGCATCTATACCCCCCACAATCTTCAAGTTTTTCTAACATTCTCAAACAAGTTTCGACCTTAACCCACTGTAATAAGGAAGTGTGGTGATTTAGCGAAGGGTGTGCAAAGTTTTGTAAGATTTTTATAACTATTCGAGGGTACCTAAATTGTAGTGTCGTCCCGTGGGTGACCAATTGACTAATATGGTTCCAAGTACTTCTCTACTTTTCTAGTAGTGTGTGTGAGAGAGTACATACCTACTTACTACTTTATTTTTTAGTAAATTTTATGTCAAAATATTGATGAGTTCGATACACAACAAGTCGTTATAATGAAAAGATTAATATTGATGATGATAGTAATCAAGTTGAATACAGAAAATGAAACCCCAAATGGAAAGCAAAAAGGTGTTTTTTTTAATTGTAAGAGGTTAAATAGTGTACAATATTACAGATGCGCCTGCGCCGCGTCCGCCATGATTGATTCTGAATCTGCCGATGATGATTTATTGTTTTCTGATAGCAGGCGTCTGTTAGTTCAATATTTCGGGTAAATTATTGATTATTGATGGTGGCCGGATGCATTTTAATAGTGTGGTGTGTGGAAAGGCTCTTGAGGCCAGCTATGGCAATTCTCTAAATAAAATCTCGTAAAAATATACTTGGGATTGTAACATAAGCTGTTTGTGATTTTGATTATAATTTTTATTAAGAGACTTAATCCTCTGGTTAATATGGTTAAACTATTATAGCGATTACACTAGTAATGTAAACTACGTCCTATTAGGTTCCTAAGTGCGCGTATAGCCTAAAGTCACATGCAGACAAAGCACAGTCGATTTCCACAAAATTTTAGACAAACAGTATTCAAAAAATTCTGGCTGCTACCTACGTATTGTTTAAAATATCTTTTATTTTCGCTTAATAGAAAAATAAATCGTAACCGTTCCAAATTAAAATAGACCTGTCGTTAGAATAATTTAAAGCCGGACTAGAGCGATTAAATAAATCTCTAACTGACGGCCAAAGTTCACCAATATTATAACCAGACGGTTAGCGTTCTCTTTATTGTCTCTAGACTGTAGGGCCAGTGGTTTAGGCTGTATTATGTTTTTCAGTCAGTCCTTTCATTCTTATACTATTTTTGACTCCATGATTTGAGTTCATTCCATAAAATGCCATAAAAAAGGTTCTCCTTTTTCTTTTTCTAAACTCTTTATGTAAAGAACGTGGCCACACAAAACCATAGAAAAAGATACGTTTATTTGTTTTGTGTTGTCTTAAGCTAAAGTAGGCACTTTATAACTTATTCACACTGTTCGGGTATCGCAAAAATTTAACCTATTGCAAGACATGGTCGTGCAATCGTAATCTTGGTAAAACCTATTCTAAATCCTCTGAAAGAATAAAAAGTTACTGTTAACGCACGGTTAACGCTTAGTGCACGTTGGATTTAGCCACGGGCAATAAAACAATACATTGTCCAGAACCATTGTTCGAATTAAATCGAATTTGAATTTACTTTGTTTTTCATAGATTATTCTTGGGACTATTGCGAAACGTGCTACATAAATGTTACTTCAGGACTTGCCTTTGACTACCTACTCCCGTTAGACAACCGCAATGCATCTCAAATTAAATATTTTGACATATATCTACCGCCGCACAGTGATACTCGCATTGCTGTGTTCCGGTTTGAAGGGTATGGATGTCGGTGCTATTACACGCACATGAGACTTAAACCCTTTATGTTTTAGATTGATGGGCGCAGCGCAATGCATCACAGGGCAGTTCCTCAGTGGACGTGCTCAGTGAGACAATGCATCGTTATAGGCAGTGTTTACCACTTAACATCAGGTAGGCCATGGGCTTGTTCCATCATTTAGTTGTATAAAAAAAGCTTTGAGATTCTTATAAAAAAATGTCAAAAAATCTATACGAGTCCAGAGAGGTAACTACAAATCTGACAGTCGTTAGTAAACCTAACGAATTCGAATCATATTGCGCGTCAACCTCAGCTCGACTGCCGAACGTTGTAGCGTCACCGCGCAGTGTATCTTGGATACGCTAGCGTTACGATACGTTTACGATTGTCACATTTCTTCGTGACCAAGACACGATGAGTACGGAGACTCACTTTATGTTACGCCACAGAATAAAGTTAAAGCAGAAGGTCTGCTTGTATGGGGGTTTTTTTTTGGTGTGATACAGTTATGTCGATACTGTAACCTGCACTGTGGCAATAGGCAATGAAACCACAGAATATGAAGCCGCATGGATGTCACGAGCTATTTCTGTTGGCACCTGGAGCCACGCCAGAGCGAGGCGCACAGTCCTGAAAGAATAGCTCGTACACTATATAAGTATAATATACAACGTGTAACATCCTATCCTATCCTATCCTACTAATATTATAAATGCGAAAGTTTAGATGTTTGGATGTTTAGATGTTTAGATGTGTGGATGTTTGTGTTTCAATCACGTCTAAACTACTGAACCAGCTTGGATGAAACTTGGCATATATATAGTTCGTAACCTGGATTGACACATAGGTTACTTTTTATCCCGAATAGTTAACAGGATTCAACAGGATAAAATGAACGAAAAGGATTAGCAGCGCTAATTGGCAAGAGGATTTCATTGTCATGTCATGTCACGTCAGTTTGACAGGACGTAGTACTACCTCTTTGGTCTAACGACTAGCGTTTGACATTCCAGTAGGTACGAGTTCGGTGTAATGAGGTGTAATGTCAAGTTTCTCAAAGTATCCGCTCGGTACACGCACAGATAATATAATGTACACGGAAACTGTAGACGCGTACGAAGTCGCGGGAAACTGCTAGTATTGTCCCTATAAGCCGAAAAGGGGCTTATTCAGGCCAATCACCTGAATAGATTGGCATTGATATTTGCGACCACTTTTAGTGTTTATTTACTTTGCGTATGTATCCAGCCTGTTAGTACACATGCTCACGCACCTATCACATCGCACCCACACATAGACACTTTAACTCGTGTGCAATGTTTTTTTAAGGAAACTTCAAGACGCTTTTCATGAATGAAAAACTTCGAAATATTAAAAGTCGTAGAACAAATGTTGTTCGCCATGACGTGTAGAATAACCCCCTTTCGGACTTATAGGGACATTATGTTACACCCTGTATAGCTGTAGTACAAATTATACTGTGCCATTTAACCAATCCAAAAATCGAATTTGTCTGATTGTTTGTTCGCCGATCACGCTGTAACTATTGGATCAATTTCAATGGAATTTATTCAATTTAGAAGCCCATTTAGATGTTTTATTGATTAAAAAAAATAGTTTTCTTAAATACGAAAGTTTTTGGGAATCGAACCCATATTCACAGCGCAATGCCTATGTACTACCAATTTACTTGTAGCAAGGCAAAAGCCAATCCAAAGTATATAATTTGAGTTGAGTGTTGTAGCAGGCACCGTAGACCCTGTCTACGCATTGTGCTACGAGAGCTGTGCTACGACACGTGCTACGCGTGCTACGCTACCAATGATTTATGTAAAATCTTTGTACGTTACATATATGTAGGCATCCTGCTGTGAAGTTAAATTGTACTTTATTACGTCTGAAAGAGAGTAGCTATGAAATTGAACGTTTTCACGGACTCAGCCATCTGTACTTGTATATTAGTAATGAGAAGACTAAATTTAGCCAATTTTAATGTTTAAAGAAATGATTTTTTAGGGACCACATACTAAGTGGGGATTTCTGGAAAAAAATATCCAGAAATCCCCACTGCTGGGGATTCTGGAATATATTATTATTCCTTGTGTCGTACGGTCATTCAGCAAAAAACACAGCGAGAGAGTGCTACGTGGGCTATGCTCTAATACGAGTATTATTATTAGGGTTAATCGTAACGCGGGTATCAAAAGAAAAGTATATTCCAGAAATCCCCACTGAGAAATCCCCACTAGTGGGGATTTCTGGACTTAATAGTGTGCTTTATGAATGAATCAGCTGTTCTCCCCTCACTGTACCATAGAGTAATGACTGTAATAACGCACAGATGTGACACATCGCCCGTATGTCCGGGGCGTAAGGTGCAAATTACAAATACCTTCTCGTTTGATAGAATGCACAGTTGCTAATTGTTTTGCCTGTGCGAAGTGTACGAAGTGGGAGTTTCATCAAAATATATACCAACTTATTGAAATAAAATATAAGTTTAAAGTGACAGGCGTCACAGCTCAGTCGGTAATGGCTCTGCCTTCCGTGCTGTGGGTCGTGGGTTCGATCCCCACCGAGAACAAACATTTGTGCGTGGAAAACATAGATGTTTGTTCTATGTCTGGGTGTCACTATGTATTATAAGTATGTATTTACAAAAAAAAAAGTATTTAAGTATTCTATCAGCCATCTAGTTCCCATATCACAAGCTTTGCTTAGTTTGGGACTAGAGGGCGTTGTGTGTAAAGTCCATGAATATTTATTTATTTATTCAACGTGTCTATTGACATCTATAAACACTGAGTTAGTGACCAACTCTACTAGAAGTCTAAGGGTGGCTTGCACCAGAATCGCTAAACGCGTTTAACTTTTAAATTATAGTATTTAGCGAGTTGTCAAGTCATACAAATACGTCAGATTTAAATTGATTTAGCTGTCAAACACGTTTAGTGATTCTGGTGCAAGCCGCGCTTAATGATACTTAGGCTTTACCTGTACTTTTAGATGTATTTAGACATAATATATACAAGCTTACCTGAAAAAAAAAACACAAAGCGTTAGTGCATACTACCACAGATAATATGTACCTACCTCAGTTAATCTTTCCAAGCTATTATGCTCATAATTTATATGTTTAAAAAACTAGAAAAACTGACTTCAATTCAACTACCGTTTTCATCATCAGGTGATGATGATGATGGCAGTTCATTGGGAATTTTCTAGTGACCGTAAACATCACTAAAAAGTCACAGAAAAGCAAAATATGCAATTTCGTGCACGTGGTTGGTATATTTTTTTCAGTTATTTTATTTATAGGCCAAACTACTGAACCGATTTTGATGAAAATTGAATGGGACCAACTTGGAAGTACATCCTTTAGATGAAAAGATAACTTTTCAAATCAACCTCCTTTTTTAAAGTCGGTTAAATTAAGTAGGTACTCGTTTGGGTTATATTTATAGTGCTTTCAATAAATACAGAAGTCTCTAGCCAGACTAGGCCATCATACTCATCACTCGATCGGCGCCGGAAAACAGATGGCGCTGTACGATAAAATAGCATTGTCATTTTGCATTGTTACACGACCAGCGTAAGCTGAGCCACAACTACGAGATGTTTCAAACAAAAGTGGCACGCGGCTGCCATTTACGCGGCTCTAGATAAAACGGTGGTTGGAACTATCTGGGTGAGTAATATAGGGCTGTGGGAATCGGATGTTGAAAAAATAACCTTTTGTGAAAAACCAAACCTTTGATTGAAAAATGCTGGAGGTTTTACGCCAGATATTTTCTTATCAAAACGTTTTTCTAAAAGAGCAAAGTTCCATTAAGTAGTTATAGCCGAAACAATATCGTTCGGCTAAATACTTTTTTCAATCTAAATTAACGTAAAAACTATTTACTTTTCTATTTTTGTACCTATACACCTGTCATTATTAAAAAATTGTTGAACTAAAAAATATCAAATATCTAAAATACTTACTAATAAAAAAAATTAAAACATGCTTAACCAATATTTTATATTATAAAAGTTTTTGATAAATGCCATAACTTAATTATAATAGTAACTGTCTATTAAGTTTTGGTTAATAGTGGCTTACATTTCTTCTAGCTAGTGAAAAGGTCTAGACTAGGCTAGGTATCAGCAAGATTCTAGACACAATAGACTATCAATAAGTATTCATCTAAGTAGGTATTGTTTATTTGAAATATTCTTAACAAAGAAAACAGAGGTGACAACCCTAAAGCGGTGAAAATGTTAAAGTCTAAACCTACTACCTACTTTAGTGGAAAATTATATGTATAGGGTTGCAGTAAAATTAAAGGGGTTGTTAAGGGTTAAGCAAGCATGCATTATTTTGGTTTAGGTAGCTATAGATTCCTACTCAATTCAGTATATAAACGTTTGTATATTAAATGTATTGGTAAGTAGGTATTTTCGATAAATCGTTGGTTAACAGACCAAATTTTAATATATAAAATAAATAAAGTTTTAGCATGTTATCGTATTTATACACTACAATCTACTGCTAACGCCATCTGTTATCAAGGTTTACAGTTTTTAGGTCAGCTCTTTTAACTACGAGAGGAGGTAGGTATGGCAAAGATAAATGCTACGGAAATACAGGCTTTTCAATTTAGAAAAAAACAAGGTAAATACCTAGGTTACAAATCGAAGAATAGGTTCAAATAGTATTTATTAATAAGAATATTTATTAAAATAAAAGCTAAGCTATTAAGGTAAGGTTCATAGCTTTTATTTTACGTAAAAAAATTATACATTATTTTCATTTTTTTCGAGTAAAGAGTATTGATACTTATGTTAAGCTCAAAACAATTTGTTGATTATTTCGTTTAGTCTCATTTAAAAACTAAATTTACGCCTCGCCTCTTATACTAAGTAGAACAATATAAATTTATACTAAGTAAGTAAACCAAATGTTACGGATTGCGAGCGGCTTCTGCATAAGTATTTAAATTATTTAGGCCAAGTATAGACAGCCATCTTTAATTGAAAATATCTTGCTTATTGCTAGGCCACAAGATTACTTTAATTTTAATTATATTTGCCTACTTAGTGAAGTTTTGCAGAATCAATTCATTTAAAAATCATAGTTTTTGAAATGTTTGATACTCATATTAATACGAGTTTCAACATTTTCTAAAAGATTTTTTTTAATGAGTTTTCATCCGTGCAATATAAATCCAAATATAAGTCACTATCTTCTCAATATTTTTTATATAACATGATAGAACGATAGTTATAAGTTTTTTTACCTTTTTTACCCACTGTTTGGTGGTACTAAAAAAGGGTGTGTCACTTTACAGCCACAAATCATACGCAGGTCGTTTATAAAAATGAAATCGTTTTCACGTCACGGTTGCAAATAAATGCAAATAAAAATACCAAAGAAACTCTTTATTTAATCAAGTAAATAGCACAACTTAGTACCTATAACTAAGCTTCGCGTGTTCAAAATAATAAAATAGGTACAGGCTTTAGAAAACCTTTCAGAAATGACATAATATAAAAATGTAAAGAACAGCCTTCAAAATGTGGAAGTTTATCCTACTTGTGCGACCCGTTTGCGAGCCCTGACCTCGGTAAATGTCAGGGGTCGTCAACATTCTAGCGCTGCCACTATGTTCCCGTTACGAGAATTGCAGGCTTAGTAGAGATGGAATACGTTATAGGTACATTCACGTCGATTGATACGCCTTTTACGTTGTATCACGTAGTAGGGCTGATGCATGTTTAATATAGAAAAAAGTCATTTTATACATTTGCGCTTCACATTTTACTACTAGGGTTTACTTAAAATCACCTCGGAACTTCTGTCAAAACAAATCACTTTTTAAAATGCCATCTCGTTTTTCAGATGTAAGTTCCAAAAACATGGAGCGCGTTTATGTTTTTTCTATGAAAAATCAATTAATTGAGGTCAATATTTAGAAGATAAGATTTTTAAAAAATTTTAAATACACTTTAGGTACTTAGTATATTCTTTTGCAGATCTTTCGGGCATTTCAAACTATTCAAAATACCTATTAAATTTTTGGTCTAGGTACCTACTTTTAAACATTATAATTACCTTTACCAACGAAACTGGATTTACCTGTGTCTGCTGGTTTCTTTATTTTTTCATGAATTGGATATTATCTCACAAAACCAACATGAATAAAAGAATACTTATGAATAATACACTCAGTAATAATCACGTAAACTATTTTCTGCTGAAAAAGTCAATAGTTACAACCAGCGCCATCTCTTATTGGTTTCTGTAAGCTTCTTTCTAGGTTATCGCTAGGGCTTGAGTTAGAACTAGACTTGTTTACTTCTAGCCATCAATATAGAACTATAGTTTATATTATCTGTGAATATAGTAAGTCAATATAGTAAGCCATAGATATAGATAGTTTGCGAGTCGTAGTTTCGCTGATTGAACACACTTTTAATGTTGTTTAATAATGGTTTTGGCTGAGTTCATACAAACCTAGCTACCTAGCAGTAGGTGCGTATAGCGTCTATTTATAAATAACAATTATTCTAGCTTTCAGATAGATGTAGGAATAGTAACCATGTTTTCTCGATGTTTTTGCAAATCGATCGATATGAATCGAGTTTCAGCTTGCGATTATTCACGTTGGCTTCTCGATTGTAGATTGGAACTCAGTAACTACCGATAGGTTTTATTCGATCAATAAGTATTGCAACACACATGCGGGTCCAAATCGAAAAGAAGGTTTCAGGGAGGCCATGAAACCTATTTCGAAGATTATAGGTCATTAATGGATTTTCGTGAGTGTATGGAAGATTTGTGTGTGAGTGAATGTTTTAAGCATGAGCTGGGGAGCTCGTTTTAAATTTATCTCCACACTCGCACCACTTACACCAGAATCTCCCAGAAACAAAAAATAGACCAAACACTGACACTAAACTATCCTACAGCACAATTTGAAAACAACTACGCTTACATAATTCTCAGTCCGCCATCGTTGTTTGCCGGGCGACACTCGCCTCTATTCCCTGGTGTTAAGACCGTGTTCCATGGGTTTATTTCGGAGCTGCGCCCGCGTAACAACCTTGAATTTGGAACGCACCTTTTATTTTAGCCGGCTAACCTAGATTCGTGTGGATCGATAGCCGCATGCGCTGTGGGTGTGGTGGGTTCGAGGACCGCGGTCCGGCTCGCCTGGCGGTGGCTCGCGGGCGACTGCCGCCGCCGTGGCTTGGCGTGCGCCGCGCCTGCGCTCTGCCTTCAGCATCGATCCTCGCCGCCAGCATGTCACAACCGAGAACAGGTGACGGCGGCCGCTCGCGCCGAATTAATGTACTAGCGCCAGACCATACAACTCCACTCTACCAAAATAATCTACTGCAAGAAGATTCTAAAGCTTTGTATAATATATATCTGAAAGTCACGCAGAATCAATGTCTCTACCAATTGACTTGATGAAACTTTAGGAGGTGGTGACTGGTGCACGTGGAAGTCTTGTCTTCATGAAGGATTGTAAGCTTTGTTTCAGCAAGCACAAGTTTTTAAGAGCTTAGGTTCTTAACTTTCGCTTCAAGAAGACTTATACTTGGAACGGGAAGTCTAGTCACAAAAATGGAAAAATGCCATGACGATACGTGGATAGGAAATTTAGTGTAGACGTTACTTAATACATCATGGTGCCTCCATTTTAATAATAGCTAAGTATCAACCAGAGTGTAAAATATTTGGATAATATTCAAACTTTGAAAGTATTTTCTCGATTCTAATAATATTTGACGACAAGCGTTGTTCTAACCTAAAAGCCATCAATCAGACACAGTGGCGCCGCGACGGCGGCTGCGGTGAAAATTAGAAGCTTTTGCGGAAAGCTCATTCGATCGTTTAACATCTTCTACAAGATTAATGTCTGAATTGAAAAACATGGAAACAAACAAACAAAGAACTTACCTATTTACCTACTGTAAGCAATCTTATACAACAATAACATCATGCCAGATAGAAATATAAGAAAAAAATAGCCTATTAGCGCCATCTATAAGAATTTTCTTACAATAATTGTAAAACTTTTGTAGAAGTTCCTGTTTCTCAACACCTTATACAAACAAAACTTAACTATTTCATCCATCTTTTCTATAATAATAAAAGAAAAAATAGATTTTACGTTTTATTTTCAAATAAAAATTAAATTACCTACATCACACTAAAACAGACATCACATTAGGAATACATTGATGGTATGTACAAAACTTAAAATATAAAAGTTATTTGTCAATATTTTACAATCTTACAATGAAAATGTATATTTTGCTGAAAAATTAAAACGTCAATTAGCAATAACTTATTTTAAAAGATAAAATAAATATTTAATTATTTCATATTGTTGATGAAATAACAAAAAACGTTACAATTCGGTCCAGCCTTAAATAAAAATATATCGTCGATGGGGTTTTAAAAATATTTCATTCAAATAATTATTATAAAACATTATCCTCACACGCTCAATATTCTGAGCTCACACGATATTTATATAAATGTTACTTACAGAAATATATAAATGTTACAGCCATAACCCTATTTCAAAGAGTTGATAAATATCTATGGTAACATGAAAAACAATATCGCTAAAATAGCTAAATACACGGTAGTTTTGGCCAAACCCAGTGCTGCCCTTTCTCGTGTGTTGAAACAATTTTCAAGCAATTCTGAATCAAGATAAGTAGACCTAGCACGCCTTAACATAATTTATAAGTTTAAAAAAACTAGAAAAACCGACTTCAATTTGATAACCGGCCTCATCATCAGATGATGATGATGATGGCAGTTCATTAGGAATGTTCTAGTGACCGTAAAACACCACTAAAAGTCACAGAAAAGCAAAATACGCAATTTTGTGCACGTGGATGGCATCTTTTTTTCAGTTATTTTTATTTATACCAAACTAATGAACCGATTTTGATGGAAATTGAATGGGATCAACCTGGAAGTACATTCTTTAAAAAAAAAGAATTTTTCAAATCGGTTCTTAAATGAAGAAGTTCTGAGGAGGTAACACACATTAAAAAAAAACATACAACCGAATTGAGAACCTCCTCCTTTTTTGAAGTCGGTTAAAAAGTAAATAAAAAATGTTATGAGTTGGTGAGTTTATTGATTTTACATTTCAAGCTGATAGCTTGCACAGTATCAATAGGTATTTGTAAATATTGGAATAAATGATAAATGTGCAGCGCCTTATATATTAAGCACTAGCAGTTACCCGCGACTTCGTACGCGTCTACAGTTTCCGTGTACATTTTATTATCTGTGCGTGTACCGAGCGGATACTTCTTTGAAAAACTTGACATTACACCTCATTACACCCGAACTCGTACCTACTGGAATGTCAAACGCTAGTTGTAAGACCAAAGAGGTAGTACTACGCCCTGTCAAACTGACGTGACATGACATGACAATGAAATCCTCTTGCCAATTGGCGCTGCTAATCCTTTTCGTTTATTTTATCCTGTAGATCCTGTTAATTATTCGGGATAAAAAGTAACCTATATGTCAATCCAGGTTACGAACCATATATATGCCAAGTTTCGTCCAAGTTGGTTCAGTGGTTTTGACGTGATTGAAACACAAACATCCAAACATCTAAACATCCAAACATCTAAACTTTCGCATTTATAATATTAGTAGGATTTCCTAAACTAACTCAACTACTCAACAGCTTAATAATTTACATACTACATAACAAGTCGCTATATACACATAAAAATCTCGTTTGTATCACATCATTCATTCAAAAATATATCTTAACCTTACGCTAATATGGTCATTAATCCCGTGGTCTTAGAGAACTCATTTTATGAAAAGCATGGCTTTTCTGGTGAAAAATTTTACGTCATTTCTGTTAAAAAATAGATCGTATTCTGATTTAAATAAATAATTCGATGTTATGAATTCTAGATTTTAAAAATGCATTTATATAATACTATTAGAATGTCTCAAGTATTTATTTTGTAACTGAAAATCTGTAAAATAAATATTAATATTAGGTTTTACCGCTAAAAACTGCGATATTGTACTTAATTTATTTCAAGTAAAATTAATTATTTAACACTAAGGGCGTCTTGCATCAAAATCACTAAACGTATTTAACAGCTAAATCGATTTAAATCTGACGTATTTGTATGACTTGACAACTCGCTAAATACTATTTAAGAGTTAAATGCGTTTAGCGATTCTGGTGCAAGCCGCCCTAAACCTTATTCATGATTATTTTATGAAACTTCAGCTTTAGTTTTAGATTTAACGTCAACTTTAGTGTTAGATTTAACGTCAACTTTAGTGTTAGATTTAACGGCAACTTTAATTTTAGTCTCTTTTTCCATCTATTATTATTAGGAAAAGAGTGAGAGAGAAACACTTTGATTTTAATTTAATATAATATGGATCAATAGTTTTAATGCTTATCTTAGATTACAATCTTAAATAGATTTAATACCTTTATATAGGAATTTTGCTGTTTTTTATTTTCACAAAAATAAAGTTATTTAGACCCATATTCTAAATCAATACCTCGAATAATCCTCGACTCGACTCGACTCGACCTCGAAATCGTGCTTTCGGAAGGTTTAGTAATTAAAATTACCACCAAAGTACGTTTTCGAGGTAGAGTCGAAAGAACTCTATCTGTCTAGAATACCTAGGGGCCTAATTCTCACTTCGGCAGAGATTTTACTCTAATAAGGATGACGTCATATCTCGGCCAAAAAGTTTCACCCCCTAGTTAAACGAGTTTTCGGTGTCATTTTGACGTCATCCCTATTAGAGTAAAATCTCTGTTGAAGTTAGAATTAGGCTCCAGGCCTTTAATGTTAGTTTTAATTTTAACACGTTTCATGTTTGTTTAAAATAACCCGCAAAATGTTATTTTGCGGTAAAAACATTAACTTAATTTCTAAAGAGTCAAACTGAGTAAAATAAGTATTCTAAAATAAATCTTAAAAGTATAGCATGCAATTTTACTAATTGTTACTAATGTAATATTTAATTCGCTATATTGGTGTCAAATTAATTTATTGAAATTGATATCACAGCTAAAATTACCTCTAAGCTATCAAAACAATTGCTTTTTTCCAATTTGTCAATTATTGAAATACTACATTGCTTTGGAATACCTACTACTTTTTCGGAATTATTTTTTTATTTAAGTAATCTATCTTGGCACTAATTATTTGTAATTATATAAAATACTGCTAAAAGACACTCTCATTGCGTAACATTATCACAAAAATATAATTTACAAAAAATATTAGCAAAATAGTTCAAGTTATAGCGCTCGAAATAGTGAAGTTTCTAAGCAGACGCGGAAAAATTGTTTGCGTTGAACATATTGCAAAAAGGACTCAACCCACAATACAGTTCAGCCCCCGTATTCCAATCTTTTGCTGTCAAGTTATATTTCACTGCCCAGTGTAATTTCTTCAGGTAGGTGCTACAATTTTGTACCACGTGATCATTCTTTTTAGACACTTGACAGCAAAATATGCGCGAAAACACATCAAATGACGTCATAATGTCACTATTTAGTCACAGAATAACTATGAGTTAGTATGAACTGACCATGATTTAAAACTTTGCAGTTCAACTTTGCAGACCAACTGAAATTGGAATACCCCTGCAGCATTGGTACACATTGCATTAAAAAGTTTAATAAATTAAATTGTGCATCAATATTTTGGTTTAATGTTATGTTGAGTTTTGTTATCCGCGCCCGCTTATGCCATCACAGTGTTCAAGGCTTTAGGCTCAACTAAGTATCACCCGAGGTAACTAACCTTTGGTATTTTACTAAGTTTAAACCTACGCAATTTATAGCAGAAAATAAATCCTAGAACCCTCTCACCACACTGGTTCTTTCACAATCAAAATATCCTTTTCATAGCCACCAAACTGACAAAGGTAGGATCATTAAGACGATTCCATTCTCTCGTCTAAACATAATTGACAAAATAGGACTACCATGATGCTATGACGACCGATTTAAAGGAACACATACCCTAGTTATAAATCGTATGTTTAGGTGCGTCAATCTATCTTTATAGGGGGTTTTAGATAGTTGAAAAGGGTCTTTTATATTACGTCACACAAGTAATCAATGCCTTGTGGCATTTTTTTTTGGGCAATAATTCCTTTTATTGTAATCTTACGTGAATCTCATCATCATCAACCTATACTCGTCCACTGCTGGACGTAGGTCTCTCCCAAGACGCGCCATTGAGCTCGGTCTTCGGCTCTTCTCATCCAGTGTTTGCGCTACATTTCGCAGATCGTCGCTCCATCTCGCCAGAGGGCGTCCACTACGCTTGCCTAAACGTGAATCTCATTGGACTTGGATGAAGTAACTACTGACTACCCCTCTGAATACCCCAAGTTAGGGAGGATCGTAATATCTGAGCGTACATTTTTTACGCTTCGCTTGCATAGATCTCTTTAGCAAATGAGAACTCTTCGAGGATTACCTACTGCATAGAAGCCGTATGTGGCCGTGTTTGCCTGATCGTCTACCGTCATGCCATTTGTGGTGATTGTAACTACTGTAATACAAACATGACTTTCGTACGTTAGTTTTACATGCCGTTTCGGGACATCTTTATCAAATTCGCCATGCTCATTTGCAATCTCCTAATATTTATCTACTTATGGCGTCTACAGTGCCTATGGCACTCAGTTCTGATTCAAATGATCTCCCAACACTGGCTTCACTGGACATTGTTTCCGTACCCCATGCCGAAGAACGAAAGGGTCACGAATGCCAGACCTAGGAAGATGGAACCTAGGAGATCTCCTAGCGCTGTGAGGTAGGGGATGGCCGCGTTGTCAGGGTCCTTCTTCTTCTTCCACATGTAGTGGATGAGGATGTATGAGAGGTATAGAAGCACCATGACCTGGGGAGATAGAAAATGCTTATTAAGCGAAGCTCTGTGAGATAAGTAGAATAAAAATTGAGAAATAAGCCAGATATCAAACAAACAGTGGAACTTGTTCGAAACAGATGACAGAATAAAACAGCTGGGTTGACACATTGACACAAGCAGCAAACACGCTTTCAAACTCATAAAGTTCAAGTTTCTTACCTGTAGCAATGAGCACATAAGATACGTGATGCCAAATGGCACCTGTATGGTCACCATGCCTTGGTACACGAAGTCGGCGACTATCATGAAGATAATCTGCCCAAAGACTGCCAGCACCAACAGCATCCGAGCCACCTTAGCTGCAGTAGCTGGAGAGAAAAAAGTAGACATAAGAAACACATTTGAAATTCAAAGTTCGTCCAATTTTACCTTCAGCTGTGAGTGTGACCTTTGTTCTTATTTTAGGCCAGACCAGCCAATCTCCTCTTAAACTTCAGCTTAGTGGATGAAAAGACTTACTTCCAAAGAACAGCGTCCTCCACGGCCACTCCATAATCTTCGTTCCTTCCGGTAACTCCCCAGGTATGGCTGTTTGATGCAAGTGGGTAGCCATCCGTGAAGACTGCACGCAGACCAAGTTACCACCGATCCCGTTGACAATCGGCTGGAAGACTTCGTAGCCTCGGTAATGATCTACTGCTTGGTCCAGGACTATGCCTCCGATACTGACAGGATAATGGGTAAATTAACGTAACGTTTTGGAATGCGCAGAAAACCGAGTCCTTCGGGGCAGTTTTGTGATGGAGATCTTGGGTTTCGGGTCGCTAAACTAAGACAGTTATTTGCCATCAATATAATTAATTATTCCGGTGATATCCACAGTTAGATATGTCCACGGAAAAACGATACTATACCTTCTTCATTAACCGACTTCCCGCGATCTTCGCCAAACTACATCGGTAAAATGCCGTAGGCTTTCAGGCACTGTTTATTGACACCGTACGAAAACCTTTCTTCGCAGTATGAAGGTAAGCTTATTACGAGGTTGCAACTATTAAGATCTGAGAGGATGTCTATCTTAGGAATTACAGTCAAGAGTCTATTTCATTTAGTTTACATCTGTCAGATTCCGTTTTCTGTTCAACTTACCCACTAATGAATAGAGCGGAGATGACCGGAGTCCAGCCACTGGTGAGCACCACCTTGGTATACCTGTTCCGGTAGACCACAAACACCCAGAGTGGTAACAGGCTGTAGTACACGCAAATCAGGACGATAGGCTGCCATAGGGACACCTCTGCAGAGGAAAATATCCAAATACAAATTGGTTGACACAGACTAGGGTTTGTCAATGTTCTATTAAGAATCATTCTATAAATATAATAATGGAAATAAATAGTTTCTGCTATATCCACCATTGAACATAGGCTCTCCATAGATTTCCAATGCGAATAGTTTTCTAGACACAAAGGCTCCCATCAACCTTTCATCATTATCAACATCATCCATTACCTAAGTTCATCTACTTCGGTATAGACCTCTTTCTGCCATATATCCATCTTTACTAGGTTCTAACTTTCCTAACATAATATCTACTTCGGTATAGACCTCTTTCTGCCATTTCTCTATCTTTACTAGGTTGCATTTCTTTCCTCATAATATGTTAGTTACACAGCGCCCTGCACGGGTACGTATTTTCACATCACGTTAGACCGTTGTTCTCTTCGGTCGCTCACCTGCGCCTCTCCGTACAAAGGTAACCAAATCAAAAATGCATTCATCACTGATGATTTTTGAAAGAATCATACCGTTATTGGTATTTACTCCATAGAGTATAAGTATACATTATAATAATGCACGTGCTTATTTTAGAAATGATTGTAACATTATTAATGAGTATATAATTATCCGTAGAAATATCTATGTGATAGTGTAATCTCAATGAGTTGAAGCATTGAAATGAGATCTACAAATGACTGTTCTGATGAAACTCTAATCTAATTGTCATGATTTGGAAGTGGCTATTCCTATTTTTAGGTTTGTCTTATCAGTTCGTCGTAAACTGTTTTTAACCACCGACGCAAAAACGACGGTGTGTTATAAGTTTGACGTGTCTGTGTGTGTGTCTGAGGCAACGTAGCTCCTGAACGGATGAACCGATTTTGATTTTGTTTTTATTTTTGTTTGAAAGGTGAAATAGTCGGGAGTGTTCTTAGCTATTTTTGATGAAAATCGGTCCAAGATTCGGGGGTTTTTTTAAACATTTAATTGGATTACTTGTTAAACTCAAACTCAATAATCCAGCAGTGATATCGATAAATCGATTAAAAACATGCATGCTTAATTGAACGTAGTTAAACAGAAAGTACTCAACCCACAAGATGTATTAGGCAATCTAGGTTGATTCGTTTCTGCTTAATTACGAGTACATCTAACTATAATCGAACAGAAACAGAACTCCACTGATTTAACTATGATATTGCAACTAAAATTATTTGATCGCAACCATTAACTTACCAGAATAAGGCCCATCCGGTCCTTGGTAAATGTAAATGTATTGAGTAAAAATAGATAAGTAATTATCAGTATTTCATACAAGGAGTTTGATTTGGTAAACTACAGGCCAAGTTGGTATTCTAGAGTATTCTATTCTCTTGTAATCGTAATATGTCATCTTGACGCATCTTCGTCCATAGACATATTTACCTAAGTGTTTTTTTATTTATATCTCACCTTTTTGAGGGGTTGTAAGTAAAAAATATTAAATAAGTTTTGGAGTTTTACTATGCACTCTTAAATAAATCTACTATTCAATCATTATTAGGTACCATTAGGTATTATTATTAGGTATTATCATTATTAAGCTTTGTCATTAGGTATCGGTAAGTCGATTAGCCACGTGTGTAATCGTACGATTTTATGATAGTATCGTAAATAATTTCATGAAAGACGCACATCATCAATTAGATAATAACTATATTTTTAGGTACCTTGATTGGAATCATTAGATATATCGATTATCACTACTTTATTTTGTGCCACGTTACCTACTGACAACTACTTAACTTAAAAACAATTGATTAGGTACACTTATCAGTAACATGGCGTTGCTTTTTATCAGGTTAATACCTATCTATAATTTTGTTAATGTTCGATAACAAATATTCTCTTTTTAACCGACTTCAAAAAAAGGAAGAGGTTCTCAATTCATTTTTTTTAATGTTTGTTACCTCAGAAATCCGTCATTTATGAACGGATTTCAAAAATTATATTTTATTGGAAAGCATATACTTCCAGGTTTGGCCCATTTCATTTTCATTAAAATCGGTTCAGTAGTTTGGGTTATAAATAGAAATAACTGAATAAAAATATGCCAACCACGTGCACAAAATTGCGTATTTTGCTTTCCTGTGACTTTTAAGTGGTGTTTATAGTCACTAGAACATTCCCAATGAACTGTCATCATCATCATCATCTGATGATGAAGCTGGTAGTCGAATTGAAGTCGGTTTTTCTAGTTTTCTAAACTTATAAATTATTGAAAGTTATTGAACTTACTTATCTGTTCGTACATATACTGCGCTGTGACAGCTAGCACAGTGTTGCTGACGATATCACCGATGGAGGCTGCTAAGGGTGTGGCGACGTTGTCAGGATTCACCTTGAACTTGTGGGAGCCGTAGATGACCATCACCATCACAAAGTCTGTAAAAGAAGTCAAAAGTTAAAGTCTAAATTTCTTTATTCAATAAAATCGCAAGGCTCTTTTAGAATCGCATTATATCTAGGTGATTCCAATGAAAGAACATTGTGTAATACAAGAATCTAGTCTAGATTCTAAATGATCCTTGTGATTTTATTGAATAAAGAAATTTTAACTTTGACTTTGAGTAACACAGACAAGACAGAGGTGAAACTATGAGCTGATCAAGATACAGAATCTTAATCATTTCAGGAGGTGGATTTTGAAAGACTGTTGAGTTTGTATTTCAGTATCCCAGTTCCAGGTCACCTTCGTCTTTGCCTTAGCGAATTAATAATAAATAAATATTCATGGACTTTACACACAACGCCTTCTAGTCCCAAACTAAGCAAAGCTTGTGATATGGGAACTAGATGGCAGATAGAATACTTATATGCTTTTTTTTGTAAATCATACTTAATATACATAGTAACACCCAGACATAGAACCAACATCTATGTTTTCCACGCACAAATGTTTGTTCTCAGTGAGGATCGAACCCACGACCCACAGAACGGAAGGCAGAGCCATTACCGACTGAGCTGTGAAGCCTGTCACAGATAACAATAAGAAGAAATTAAATTAAAATTAAATTGGTTAGGGAATATCGTAATATTAATTTAAATTGGTACATCATTGTATTGCATGCACATTATGTGGGTATAGTTTGTAAGCACCTAACGCAAGGTAAATGTTTTTTTCTTTCTTTCTTTCTTTCAGGTTTGAAGATTCGTCTTTAGACGGGATTCAAAAATGGATTTGCAGTCAGCAAATCCATTTGACTGACTGAAATAACAGTACTTACTTAGAAAAAGCTTAAAAATAAATGAAATGACATTAGAACTTATGTTATCGTTATATGTTATCGTTTTATTATTAAGTAAATAAGTATGTACCTTATTGTGTGTTGCGTAAAATAAATAATTTCTATTTCTATTTAACTTGAATAAAATTCAAAGCAGTGATGGTTCTACTCACCGAGCACGAAGCATGTGGTGGTGGCAGTGAAGACAGCAGATGCTATCAGCAGCAACACGTAAGACCCGTTGATGCCACGGTCAGTGATGGTATTCACCACTATCGCGAATATCGACACCACTGTCGCCGCTACTATTGCTTGCACCTGGTTTATAAAAACAATACGCTGTAGTTGACAAAGAGTTATCCAAAAGGTTGGTGGACGTGACAAATGACCAATGGGCTGGCGCTTACCTTGGACAGAGAATTAGTATTGCCATACAAAGAGGTAACGTTGCCAGCCTTTTGGGCACCCTGCCTGCAGTCGGTGATTTGAACTCTGTTTTCTATCTCTAGCATTTAGAATTCAGAGTTCATTTTAATAAGTTTTTTTTGTTAAAAATGCTATTTTCTAAAGTATTTGTATATAGTTATTGTTTAAAAAAATAAATACCTTTGTTGACAAAAGAAAACTACTTTTTTTAATAACATTAGCGTCATACATGCTGATGATAACCTAGTTGATTTTAAATTGCTACTTCTGCCCAAGGATGCATAAAACATGCAAACCTAACATAGAACGTCCACCAAGGATGTTCCCTTGCCTTTCTAACAGACTTCAAAAAAAGACGAGGTTCTCAATTCGGTGGTTTTTTTTAAATGTGTTTTACCTCAGAACTCCGTAATTTATGAACCGATTTCAAAAATTATTTTTTTAATTGAAAGAATATACTTTCATGTTAGTCCCATTCAATTGTCATCAAAATCGGTTCAGTAGTTTGGGTTATAAATAGAAACAACTGATAAAACATTATGCCAACCACGTGCACGAAATTGCGTATTTTGCTTTCCTGTGACTTTTAAGTGGTGTTTATTAGTTGTTAGTTTATTAGTTATCTAGTGACTTAGTCACTAGAAAATTCCCAATGAACTGTCATCGTCATCATCATCTGATGAAGCTGGTAGTCGAATCGAAGTCAGTTTTTATAGTTTTTTAAACTTATAAATTATTGGATTACTTAGTCCCTTTTATGAAAAACCAACTAGGCTAAATTCAGAGTGAAGTTGTACTGACCTGTACTAAAGATATGTTCCCCACCACCATGGATATGACCTCCCTCGTCGACTCCATATTGCCCAAGTTGGCCTGCGTCGATAGCCGCGATGCCAGGCACATGTCCAGATTACCTGGAACCAGCATTGTAATCATGTTACTAACCTAGAAGGTTCAAACAATGGTTGCCAGAATCAGTGCTGAAAACGTATGCGGCTTTCAGGTTTAATTCATCCTTAATTTATAGCCATAGTTTAGCATAAAGAACTCATCATTCCCCTGCCCTTATCCCACTCTAGGTGGGGTCGGCACAACATGTCTTCTTCTTCCACTCATTCCTATCATTCGTCAACTTTGAATCTACTCCTCTCACATTCATGTCATCTTTCATACAACCACTTCTTCTTCGGTCTTCCTCTACTTACATACCCAGTCACACTCATATTCATAACTTTATATCAACCCACAAAAACGTATATTAAGGGTTGAGTACTTTTTGCGTAACAACGAATTAGACAAACGGGAATGTTACTTCCCCGTAGTACGGGACGGGTAAATCATCCCTTACCCGTTACGCTCTTGCTATTACGTTACTTGCTTGCTTACGTAACGTTACTTATGTTGTTGCTTGTTTGTTACGTTAGCATAAGACCAAATTGTAACACTTATTTCGGCAAATAAATGTATCTTGTATCTTGTTTTGCTATGAACTCGCCCACAAATCCCCAGTGTCAATAGCCCACTTATTTTCATTGTGAAGGTTCAATGCTCACATCTTAAGTCGTACTAAGTTTTATCATAATCTATATAAATACGTTTATAACGGTAATATCCTAACAAAGAAACATCTGATCAAACCCATTCAATTATAGTCCTTATTGTTCTCAAAATAAGACAGTGAAATAACTTGGTTCTTTTTATAACATTGTTAAAAGATCGTGTTGTAAAGAAGATATCAATATTGAGTCATGATTAGCAACAGAGACTTGTGATTGCAATAAGTAGGTATTCCAATGATGTTTT
Source organism: Gandaritis pyraliata (assembly GCA_947859175.1). Lineage (NCBI taxonomy): Eukaryota > Metazoa > Arthropoda > Insecta > Lepidoptera > Geometridae > Gandaritis > Gandaritis pyraliata. Next base: position 2,112,093 of record OX401875.1, on the reverse strand, counting down.
AGTAATTAGACGTGTTATGATATTAGCTAGCATTATTATACAAAAAAATGGCACTAATATTATTTACATACACTAATGTATACTTACAGATAAACATTACAGTAATATCGGCGGAGGGCTACTGTTTAAGTTTTTTTAACCGACTTCAAAAAAGGAGGAGGTTCTCAATTCGGTTGTATGTTTTTTATTTTTTTTAATGTGTGTTTTCTCAGAACTCCGTCATTTATGAAGCGATTTGAAAAATTCTTTTTTTATCTGAACGGATGTATTTCCAGATTAGTCCCATTCAATTTTCATTAAAATCGGTTCAGTGGTTTGGCTTATAAATGGCTTATAACTGGAAAAAAATATGCCATCCACGTGCACGAAATTGCGTATTTTGCTTTTCTGTATCTTTTTAGTGATGTTTAACGGTCACTAGAACATTCCCAATGAACTATCATCATCATCATCATCTGGTGATGAAGCTGGTAGTCGAATTGAAGTGAGTTTTTCTAGTTTTTTAAACATATAAATTATTGTACGAGTCACTGATTTAGTCTTAGAGACTTTTTGTCTAAAAATCCTTGATATATCGGTTAGGTGTACCTAGGTGTCGTGTCGGACAGTGTGCAAAACCTCATTTTTGTGTAAAAGTCACTGCCATTATTTTGAAACACATCAATCATAGAGTAGGTACTACCGCAAACCTAGTAGGTAATGTATTTCCATTATCATATATGTTTACTGTGTGTTCTGTGGGTGTGAACTAAAGCTATTCATAAAAATATATTTGAAATAAATCGTTTTATAAACCGTGCATTTAACTTTTACGAGCGTGCGAAAAACATTTTCTACTTAGAGTGGTCTCCAGCAAGCTTTAGTTATTTAAACAACCATGAACAACAGTCAATGGGATGGTATATTGATCATTGCTGTCATTGCTTGCTTCCTCTTCTTTTTTATGACTTCTGTCCGTCATTATGACAATTTTTCCAGTGTCAAATAATTATTTGAAATAGTATTTACTTCAGTAGTACTTTGAAAGGAGATGGTGGGAGGCCTAGGAGAGAGAGTATTGGAAGTCTTTGGGGGAGACCTTTGCCCTTGCCTTTGAAAAAGAAATTTTTACTTAGTTCAGTTATTTCCCATAAGATTTACAAAATAAATCATTAAGGGCGTCTTGCACCAGAGTCACTAAACGTGTTTAACAGCTAAGTAAATAGATTTAAATCTGACGTATTTATATGACTTGACAACTCGCTAAATACTATTTAAGAGTTAAACGCGTTTAGCTATTCTGGTGCAAGACACCCTAAGTATTGAGAAACATGACAATTCCTAATGTTTATATTTTAATCTAAAACAGTGAGAACTAAAAATATATTGATCATTCTAAAACAATAAAATCAAGTTGCTACATATTATAAACCAATTAACTATGCGCAATAAACTGTGGGCATAGTTTTGGAAGTCTCACAACTGCGTACACGCAACTAATGGTTGATATTTTCCTGGAACACCTTTTTCTTGCACATCTTCGGTGGAACAGCTGCCTATACCTTGGTTAACATTCCTCTAAGCCATTCGAATCACATCCTGCTGTTCTCTCGAACAAAACAGTTTTTGTGATAAGAATCTGTCATTTTCTTCAATCTTCGCAATCACACGCAATTATTATTGTTTGGAGGACAAAAGGTAGAAACGCGAGTATACACATGTCATCTAATAGTGGGTTTCTAGACTATACAAGGCCTTGTATTCTAACAAGCAAAGTCAATACGAGTAGTTTTAAGTAAGTATAGTAGTCACAACGGATCTTTGTCCCTCTGAAGTATTATTGTAGTAATATTGTAGTAATAATAGAAGTAATATTGATTTGTTAGTTAGTAAGTATCGAATTTCCGTTATATGTACCTTTTATGTACACGGACCTGCCTCTATAGTCACCTCTCTCTAGCCTCAAAGGTTTGCTGGAAGAAAACTCTTGTTAGGGTTAAGCTCGCCTTTGTACATGTCATCTATTTCTGTCTTTTGTTTATGTCCTGTGTTGTGTGCAATAAAGAATTAAGAATTAAGTATCTGCTCAAAAACCATTTTTGCGTATTGGAGGTAGGCGAATGTTTACGCACAACAGTGCATGCGTAACCGTTGTTGCACCTAAATTCAGAGGGATAAAGATCCGTTGTACGTACTGTACGTAATAATACGTTTTGGTAAAATAACAACGGTCAGTCTACTTAAAATCGTTTTTAACCACCGACGCCAAAAAGACGGAGTGTTATAAGTTGGCCGTGTCTGTGTGTGTGTCTGAAGCAACATAGCTCCCGAACGGATGAACCGATTTTGATTTTGTTTTTTTTTGTTTGAAAGGTGAATTAGTCGGGAGTGTTCTTAGCTATGTTTGATGAAAATCGGTTAAAAATGGCCGCCGCCACAAAATGGCGGATTAGGTACATATTTTTCACAACTCCCTCAATATGGGAATCAAAGTAGGTGGTTTTTAAAAATTTAATTTAATTACTTGTTCAATACAATGGTTAAAGTACGTTGCACTAGAAGAATTAAAATCCATCCTGTATTCATCACGTCATGATACAAGTTTCAAAACAAAGGTTACATGACCTTTGTTTAATATTACAGGAGCTCGAAAATTGTTTAATACTTTCGTCTTTCTCTCAACAAACGATTACCTAATCTATACTTTAGTTAAACAATGACTAAGCTTAGCCGACACGTGTAAAAAACGTGAGTTGTTTTACGTAGAATTTGAATCACACTGGGACGGATGCAAAGTATTAGTATTATTCCTTTGCCTCTGACTACCCTTCTTAGCCTGTATTCAAAAACCATGCTCAACCAAAAAATCTATGTTAGACCACTCCAAGCTCAATAAAAATATTTTGACACTTATAAATAACCAGAAGTAACCAGAAGCCCATTCTTCAACTCTGTAATATGGGAACTAGATGCTGATAGAATACTTATATACTTTTTTTTGTAAATATATACTTGTAATACATACTTAGTAACATCCAGACATAGGACAAACATCTATGTTTGCCACACACATGTTTGTTCTCAGTGGGAATCGGTCGCGTAAAACTGGCATGTAAAAACACCTAGTTATACAAGGCGATTCTAAATGATCCTTGTGATTTTATTGAATGAAAGAATCATACAAAAAACTCTCAAAACATTGTTCTTGAATATTAATTCAGACTTGAAGTGAAAATAGACACGATTTGCATGAACAGTGAACAAAAACGTACCGTCACACTCGTGTCGGTGATGCTGACTCGCGTTTACTCGTCACGTCATCCACTCCACTCGTCATCAAGCAGGAAATTACTCGTTCCCAAATTTAAAACAAGTAATTAAATTAAAAATGTAAAAAAACCCCCGAATCTTGGACCGCTTTTCATCAAACATAGCTAAGAACACTCCCGACTAATTCACCTTTCAAACAAAAAAGCCAAAATCAAAATCGGTTCATCCGTTCGGGAGCTACGTTGCCTCAGACAGACACACACACAGACACGTCAAACTTATAACACCCCGTCGTTTTTGCATCGAGGGTTAAAAACGTTTAATTTCACGAAATATGATAAAAATATTCCCTTGTCAGCAAAACAAAACATGTGCGAGCCAAACACATTAAAAGTCAAAGTTTTTGGAAAATAAAGTACAATACTCACTAATGGATCTTTATCTCTCTGAAGTATCTGCGCAGAACCGATTTTTGGATCGAATTGGAGGTAAGCTAATTTTTCCGCACAACAGTACATGCGCAATCGTTGATTCACCTAGCTTCAGAGGGAAAAAAATCCATTGTGCATACTGTAATTACGTCTAGTTGCCGGACACAAGCCATAAATGAAAGAGAAAACAGAAGATTTAAAAGTTTTTTTTTTAATTTCTACTTTAATTTAGGGAGTTTTACCATTAATGGCATGTCAGTTTATTATTTTAAAAGCTAAAGTCGCGGAAATTTGACTAGTTTCCTGAAACTAGAACGAAGCCACTGAAAACTGAAGCTAGCTGCAAACTAGGTAATTTATAAAAGGGTTAGGGTGTGAAGAAAAATGGGGCGAGCACAAAACACGTGAGCGCTGATGTGGATTCAAAGCACTTGGTGCTTTGGGATTTCAGTTTCCGTAAAATTCATGTTCCGTAATACCAAAAATTATGAATGAAAACTTAATGTTTTTTTCACATTGTGCTTATAATCTGTAACTTGGTGATATAATCTCTGTTCTTATGTCAAGGATACGTCAGTCGTTGTTTCATATTAAAAATGTATGGTAATTTTTCAGTAATTAATAATAAAATAAATAAATAAATATTCAGGAACATTTCACACAACGCCCTCTTGTACCAAACTAAGCAAAGCTTGTAATATGGAAACTAGAAAATTGTAAAATAAATAAATAAATTGTAATTGTAAAATTGTAGTAATTGATCAAAAACAAACACAAGACAGATGAGGCTGGCATTGCATGAAGGAGGCCTGTACCCAGCAGTGAGTGATACCAGCCTAAAATGATGATGATGATGAATTGGTCAAAATAAGCTTGTAAATATCAGAATTGCTTACCTTTTAGCCCTGATAGAGATGGCACGAGTACAAATATGGCTGATACGTTCACGAACACTTCCCAGTCCTGAAAACAAACGTCTCATGAATTGAAAATATCATCATCATCATCAGGTGCGCCATCGGCTTGTTAAATCAATTAGTTGTATAAAAAAAACAGATCATTTTCTGTATTACTTAGTCGTAATTTACTTTGTGAATAAATGATAGTTTGTTTTTACATAAAAAAAAAGATAATTTCCTAAAAACTTTATTTATATTTATTTATTTATGTGTGTGTTTATATAGGTACCTAATAGAGGTAAATAAAATTATGTATATATATAAGGTAAAAGGAAAGAGAGGAAGTGGAAGACCGCGTATTAGCTACATGAGCCAAGTGAAGGCGAAGATAGATGTCATGTCGTATAAGGACGTCAACGAAGCTGCCCTGAAGAAGAAGCTGGCGGGAAATGCATATGTTACGCCGACAATAGCGTAGCTCTTAAATTAGAAGAAGAAGATACATATAACCAACTAAATATCACGTAAAAAGTTAATCTGAGAGTTACTATTTTGAGCATGATAGCGCCAGTGGTCTAGTTGTAGCAACCCCGCCTTCTGATCCTAAGGTCGTAGGTTCAAACCCGATGCACCAATAGATTTTTCTATTCAGAAAACTTATGTGCGCAATGCCAGTGCTCTCAAACGGTGAAGGAAAACATTGTGAGGAAACCCTTGGCTTAGTCAACTCCGCACGTATAATAAAATAAATAAAATAAAAAATAGCCTAGTGTCTATCCACAGGAAAGACAAGGTATTGACCTTGTCTTTCCCGTGGATAGACACTAGGCTAGTTTTTATTTTATTTATTTTATTTAAATAGGACTCCCAACACGGGTTTACACTTTAGTATCAAGTGAGCTAGTCGAGGGTCATAATAATAGTGCTCCCATACTTATAGGAGGATAGTATAGGTGCTACAAGCCTACTCCATCTAAAACCATGTTTCAGGCACTGCAGCGTCCCATTCAAAAGGAGTATAGGTGAAAAAACGCTGTATAAATCATCTTGATTAGATGTACCTACATTTTATTCATCTAAGGCCTTAGAAAAGAAAGATTGGTATTGAATCGGTCGTTTTTTATGCAGACATATCCGGAGGGTTTTGCAACTAGTCATTACGTGTACCTATCTCCTAATCTTCACGGCCCAGAGTATTGCAATACCAAATAACGGCCATGAGGAATGAACAAAGAGCAACGTACATAATGGCAAAAAAGTTACACGGGCACAGCCGCACTCAGAAACATCACATATTTGTTTATTTATTTGAGTCACCAACATTGTATACACTAAAACACAGAATAGAATAAAATTACAAGGAAGGAATCATGCCAAGTGCTACAATAGTTACAGGAGACAGACAACAAGATATTAAGATTAGATCAAACTTAGAACTTAGAATTAAATACTTAAAATTAACGGTGTCTCTGTTTTGATTACTTATTTGAAAGATATGCCAATAAAGTAAATATTGATTATCTTTTATTAAATATCTCTGAGTGTGGCTGTAAGAGTACGTACAGTACGCGTCATCAATTAATCACCTACGTCTAACGTATTAGATTGAAATAAAAACAAGGATTTAAACAGAGTTTAAGTTGAGAGGCGATTCTAAGTAGGGCCGTTAATCTTACACTGTGCTTAGAGCACTTGAACCAAATAAAATTGGCTCATTCCGGAATTCCCCTGCGGTTTCCCCTGCTAAGGGGATTTCCAAACTTTTTGTCCGGAAATCCCCAAGCGGCTCCTGCGACTACCGGCAGGGGATTTTTATCATTTGTAACGGTTCGATAAAAATATCTAATTACGCGTTTGTTGTTCGAAAAACCTAATTAATTACAAGATCGATTGTCTAATGTTTATATCTAATCTAGAATAACTAAGTTATCGATTAATTTAATTATATACCATTAGAAGGCCGATCACTAGCCTATTTTGAACTAATCTACAATTGAGGTACAGTTGACGCCAAAAATTCATTGAACCCAACGGATTCATTTAAAAATTCATTGGTATACAACACCCATTTTTTTCTTGAATTTTGCAAGATTGTTTTAACTTAAGGAACTGCAATTTGCAGATAATTTTTAGGTCGAATTATTTCATCTGAAGCAGATATTAGATACAGGTAGATAGTAGCTACATTTACTTACCAACGGTAAAATAGTTAATTGTTTTAGGTTTTATTGTGTTAATTGGTTTAATTTAAATAATTGTTTTAGGCGTGACTTTGCAGAATTCCGTTCTTATAAATAGACAACACATTAATGTTTAGTATACTTATAAGTTATTTTGTTGCTGATTGTACTGTTACGTTGAATGCGTTCTAAGTACAGTTAGGTACATAATTAACGCCGTATTAGCATAAGGCGAGATGGTAGCCAAAAGTATTTCGACTAAACAAAAAATCAATTTTCTAGTCATAAAACATTATTTTAATTGATAAATATAGTTGGAAATACAAATTAGTGAATCTTTGGAGCAGAAACACGATTGTCTGCTCAGACTCATGCATATTCTTGTATGAAAATCTGCTTGAGTAACAATTTATTTATCACACAGGGCACGCCCTCAGTGGACATGCTCAGAGGTAACCGCTTAACATCAGGAGGGCCATCGGCTCGTTCTTTCATTTAGTTGTAAAAAACACGAACATGAGTTTCTAAGGTACCTAATGACCTAGTATAAGGAAGCTTACCCTGACAGTGCCCAAGACAAGACCAGCTCCGATGGTGCCACATCCAGCTATGAAGAATGGAACTGCTACTTGCATCAATGTGGTCCACCATTTTTCTTCCTTCTTCTAAAACAACAAATAACAATGAATTAGACACACAAAATGATGTCGTCCCTCTCGCACGATTCGCAAAGTTCAACTTCTAATAGTTCAAAGTCCAAACAGTCTAGGTCGATGTGTCTTAGACAGACACACATATCCTTCCTACTTCCTACTAATCATAAACGCGAAAGTTTGTATGTATGGATGTTTGTTAGTTTTTCACGCAAAAACTACTTATAAAAACAACTGGTCCCGTTTGGATGAAACTTGGAATACTATTTTATAGTTCATAGCCTTAATTAACACATAAGCTACTTTTTATCCCGGAAAACCAACAGGATCAAACGGCACGCGGACGAAGTCGCGTGCGGAAGCTAGTACGCAATGAACTAGAGAAGTATTATACGTATAGATATTTGTAAACTACATACAGTACGCACAACGGATCTGTGTCCCTCTGAAGTTAGGTGCAACAAACGATTGCGCATGTACTGCTGTGCGGCATTGGCTTACCTCCAATTTCACAAAAATTTCTGCGCAGATACCTACCTACTTCAGATGGACAAAGATCCGTTGTGACCACTATACTTAAGTATTACGTGTCAAGTGTTTTAACAATTACTATATCTATTCTGTTGCAATACTGTAGCATATTGTTATTATTTACTTTCAATTGTTTTATCTAGAGACGACAAACAATATTGATTTTACAAACAAACAATGTTCATGTTTGTTTGTTTATAATTACTTCAACAAACTCGTAATAACCACCATATAGGGGATGTTGTTAAGTTTCTTTCACCACACTGGGTTTTTTACGGCCACAAAAAGTATTCATCTTTTCATATTTCGATTTTTTTATCGTTTTTTTTTATTTATTTGAAAGGAAGGATTTTTTTTTCTTTTTGGTCCCATAAAAGTATTCATCAACGTCATAAAATATTAGTGGGATGTAATGTATTAGGTATGTAATACAAGCACTTGTATTTTATGGTTCGTTTTTATAGACACAGACACACAAAGTGAAATAATGTGGTTTATGTACATTATTGATTTATGTATATTATGTGACAAGCGTCACAGCTCAGTCGGTAATAGCTCTGCCTTCCGTGCTGTGGGTCGTGGGTTCGATCCCACCAAGAACAAACATTTCTGTGTGCCAAACATAGATGTTTGTTCTATGTCTGCGTGTTACTATGTATTATAAGTATGTATTTACAAAAAAATGTATGTAAGTATTCTATCAACATCTAGTTTCCATATCACAAGCTTTGCTTAGTTTGGGGTTAGAGGGCGTTGTGTGAAATGTGCATGAATTTATTTATTATTATTTGTCACTATATGATTCTGCTGAGGAGTAGGTAAATCCATTGGCACTAGTGTCCTCCACATATTATTTTCGAACCATCTTTCTGTATTACCAAGTTTTATCTCCATAGCTACTCCACATTAAGATCATGATCTTGTCATATCACTTGCTAGTTGCTATAGAGATCACTGAGCTTTCTCAATAGTTTTTTTTAATATCTTATCTCAAGAAGAAGAAGAAGAAGTAGAGTAAACGAGGAGAGAGCCCTAATAAAAGTTGTTGAGAACAGGAGAGGAAAGATGATTGGACACCTTATACGACATGACATGCAGCTTAATCGGAAATATCATTGAAGGGAAGGTAGAAGGAAAGAGAGGAAGAGGAAGACCGCGTATTAGCTACATGAGCCAAGTGAAGGCGAAGATAGATGTCATGTCGTATAAGGACGTCAACGAAGCTGCCCTGAAGAAGTACCTGGCGGGAAATGCATATGTTACGCCGACAAGAGTATAGCTCTTAAATTAGAAGAAGAGATCTCAAGTTATTTGCAAAGATAAAATACTACGTGCTGCGTCCACCGTATTAGATGCGTATCACAATTTTTTGAAGTATTTTATCTGCAAACTAGAAGTGAAGGTAGAAGGATTACCTACTTACACTACTTATAAATGACAAAGATGGAGATAGTTATGAGCGAAGAACATGTCACATTGGATTATTCTCAAAATCCCCTAAAAAAATTCTAAGGGGATTTAGAGACTTTGCTTAAAATCCCCTTTGGGAAAATCTTCACCGTAATAGCTTTATTTCCATTTTACTGGACCTACCTACTTTTTGAATTATATACCTAGGTCAATGCTGCTGAACTATCCTATATAGGGAACGTCCTCAGTGGAGGCAATGCGTTGTTACCGGCAGTGGTTACCACTTAACATCAGGTGGGCCATCGGCTTGTTCCATAATTAAGTAGTATAAAAAAAATCCTAATAGTATGTTACTATGTATCAGGTATTTTTTCGGTTGCACTGGTTCAGAACACACAGGTACGAATCTCATTGAGACAAACTTTTTGCATGTTTTTATTTTTATTCTCTACACTCACCCCTGATAGCGGTTGTTTTTCAGCGTCAGCTTCTGCTAGTTTCTTGTCAGGCGGGTCCCCCAGACTCTTTAAATCTCCGTTAGATGAATTTATCGAAGACATGTTGTAGTTGCTGTCGCCGATGCCAATTTCATCTGAAACAAACAAAAACAGATATAATAATAGTTTATCCCGTTAATTGTAGAAATTGGTGCTAGTTTTTGACGTTTCTGACTTTATAAATACGCGAGTGCTCGATTCGATTTAACTCAAATAAGTAACTTGAGTTTGAATAAACTCAACTCGTCACGTCACTACTATTTTTAAATCTAAATAATTTTCTAAATAATGAGTCGTGTAATGAGCCCTAAAGCGGTCAATGCTTCAGCAACGTCAACACAGATCTGAGACTGGACTATATTTCCTGTCTAACCCCCGATTTGCGGGTGAGTTCGCAGCGAGAGCGCAGCGGACTCGCAGCGAGTAGTTCGTCAGTGTTTTCGACAGTGTAATAGAGCACTAATAGGTATGTAATTTAAAAATGAAAATACCTAAATTGTGCGTTGGTAGGCACCAGCACAAATAAGTAGATAAACACGCACGTCTATCAGTAATATTGCATAAGTAATTAGGTAAAGTAATGCCTAAGTAATTATGTTCTAAGACGCGCATAGGGAGAAATGTCACGGTTTTCACGTAAGGTTTTCTAGATAATTTCATGAATATGTACAGTCAGCTGTGTAGAATACTATAACTGTTGCGCAAGAACAAGAAGAAACTTAGATCAATTAAAAATGATGACTCGACGACGGCTCGACGCCATTGTAAAATGCTGTCACATTATCGCACTCTAGGGTTTTTTTTCAAATCGGTTTATAAATAACGGAGTTCTGAGATAACAATCATTAAAAAAAAGAAACAACCTAATTGCGAACTTCCTTTTTTGAAGTCTGATTAAAATATTAGTGTCGGCGTCCATCAAAGCCGACTGACAAGGTATAGCATAATTCAGCTGTAATATATTGTTATGTAAACAAAACTTGTTAAAACAACCACGGGAAAACAAATAAAATAACATTAAATACAATTATTTAAAGAAGGCAAAACTGTTGTATACACATACATAGCTCGTAGAATGAGCTATACAGGGTGAGTTTTCTGAACCACCTCTCCGAAGAGAAAATCTAAACGGCTGTAGTTATAGAAAAATGTTGTTAGAAGTCACGGGCTCGATTTTGATAAAAATATGAACTACATTTAAAACAAAAACAGTTGTTTATTTTGTTCGATATTTGAACTATGAAACCTTTTTTAATCGTCTTCCTATTAGTAGACTTGGGGTATAAAAACAAAATCAAAATTCGAATTTAGAAAGAGTACCTACTCACCTAAGTAATGTACTCCACAAAATGGCGCGTTTATCAGAGCCAAATATATAACACTGCAGAATTTACAATCAGTCGTTTGAGATATACCTACATAGAATTATTTCAGACATGCATATCGAAAATTTTACGACTCCATTTTGATAATTTTAAACAGAGTCAAAGTGAAAAATCTTTATTCAGTAAAATCACTAGGATCATTTGTCGTCTCATAAACTAGGTGATTCTAGATGATACTAGGTGCCAGTCCCTCGCGAACACGTAGTTCACATTAGTATCCATTCTGATAAAAAATTACATTGTATGTTTATTTCAGTAAATATTTCTACATGAGTTTTGAATTACCTATATTATTAAGTATACTTTATTACACTTTGTTTTTCTCGTTGTAACAGTTATTATCAGAATGGATAAATGAATGAACGAGCATGTAAGAATAAATTTTACCTGGTAGATACATCATATAATTCATTTTTCATTTCATTTATTTCATTCATTACATCATTATGATAATGTCATAATAGGTAGTCTGTGAATAAGTTTAAAAATAGCGCTAATTCCAAACCTACCCCAGCGAGTGTTCCATTTTGAAACAATTTAAAATATGATATGACTGCTATAATACTTTCAGTCATAGCATAAAGTGTGAGCCATTGGAATAAATGTGTATTATGTGTTTTTATTATTTGATGGAATTCGTTTTCAAGTTTTAAAGGAAAAATCCACCATTTTGTCTTCAAAACAAACGACTTGACGTATGACTCGACTTGACTAAACTTATTTCAAATAATTCACTTGACACTGGCAAAATTGTCTGTCGAAATGACGGACAGAGGCCATAGAACAGAAGAAGAAGAATATGCCCTGTGAGGCATTGCACTACGCCAGTCACTCTGAAACATAAGAGCAGCTACATACAGGCCACATACGAAATTCCGAAACGGGATTCCGAACGTAGTAACTTTATACAAATCTATGGACCTATCACATACATACAGTAGTTTTCCGTTCGCAGTTTACTCCGATACGGAATTCCGCATGGTAGCGTGTGCGTCCAAAACTGAGCCTTGGCATTCCGAACGGAAATAAACGCATACTGTGTGTGAAATATGGATATACGGAATTCCGACTGTATGTGGGCGTTCTAAAGGTGTTAAATCTCATGTGCGTGTAATAGCGACAGCCATATCCTTCAAACCGGAACACAGCAATGCGAGCATCACTGTGCGCACGAAATAGGTGCTAGTACTTCCCCGGACGAGCTCCTTTACAAGGAGCTGCAGGGGTATGCCAATCAAAGTTGAACTGCAAAGTTTTAAATCATGGTCAGTTCATACTAACTCATAGTTATTCTGTGACTAAATAGTGACATTATGACGTCATTTGATGTGTTTTCGCGCATATTTTTCTGTCAAGTGTCTAAATACACTCGAGAGCAATGATTCCGGGTCACTTAAAGAATGTTAAAAATCTCGGAAACTAAAAATGATAGGTTAATGCAATAAATTGTATTTAATAGACAATGTAATACTCCTTAAATGAAAGTAAAAAAATATGAGTCACCATACATTTTATTAACACAAAATTACATAAAGAAAAAAACTGCTGATCTCTCCTTAAAACAAAAATAGGAAACATGAAATTTTTTAACTTTATTACGATTTGACTTGAATTTTAATACTTCGTATTGCCTCCTCGTGCTTCCATTACTGCGTTTACGCGGTTTGGCATGCTGTACACCAAGTTCCTTATACGATTTTGGGGAATATTCTCCCATTCCTCTGTGAGAGCAATTTTGAGCTCACGAAGCGTGATTGGGGGAGGGTTTCGTTGTTTTACGCATCTGCCTAGCTCGTCCCAAGCATGCTCGATCGGGTTGATATCCGGGCTGCGCGCTGGCCACTCCATACGAGTAATGTTCATCTCTTGAAGGTAGTCATTCACAATCCTACCTGTATGAGGTCGGGCATTGTCATGCATAAATATAGCATCCTCACCTAAATTGACCATAAATGGACCAACATGATCATTGAGGATTTCTTCCACATATCTTACGCTAGTTTAAAGAGCCGTTTTCTATGATCACCAGCTCTGTGCGACTTTCAGAAGAAATTCCGGCCCACACAAGTACAGACCCACCACCGTAGGCTACTTTTTCTTCGATGCATGCTTGCTTGAATCTTTCCCCTGGTCTTCGATACACTCTGTGTCTTCCATCGTGCTTGTAGAGCATAAATTTTGATTCGTCGGAGAACATAACTTTTGACCAATCTTCAATACTCCAATTTACGTGGCTCTGGGCATATCTTAGTCTTGAAATACGATGCCCACGCTCCAGTTTAGGGCCGTTTGCAGGTCTAAGGGGTTTTAAGTTAGATTCAGCAAGCCGACGTCTTACTGTCCATGCACTTGGGTTACTTCCTCCGAGGCGTCGAAACTGATTTGTGAGTTCAGTTCCTGTGAGAAAGCGATTTCGAAGCATGGTGTTCACCAAGTATCGGTCTTCTCGTGCTGTGGTACACCTGGTTCTGCCCGTTCCTGGTCTGCGTAGGTTAGAACCAGTTTCTTCGTAACGTCGGAGAACTCTTTGTACTGTTGACAGCGACACACCGACAGTCCTGGCTGTATCGCGCTGACTCCGGCCGGTTTCCAGCATTGTAAGTATTCTGGTGCATTCTTCAGGCGTAAGCGACATAATTTCAGCTTGAATAATGAATATAGAGCACTATCAACATGGTTTATATACCCACATAAATGACAGATTACAAACAAAAGCAAAACCAAATGCTGTAATTTCGTAGTTCCATCTTCGAAAGTGGCCCTTTTTCAAATTTGATTTTTTTAAGATATAACTTTACAATAACTAAGAAGTTTTAATACCTTCATTTAAGGAGTATTACATTGTCTATTAAATACAATTTATTGCATTAACCTATCATTTTTAGTTTCCGAGATTTTTAACATTCTTTAAGTGACCCGGAATCATTGCTCTCGCGTGTAGAATGATCACGTGGTACAAAATTGTACCACAATCAAATCAATCAATCATTCTTTTTAGACCTGACCTGACCTGAACCTGACCCTGACCTTCTTAGTGACCTGAAGAAATTACACTGGGCAGTGAAATATAACTTGACAGCAAAAGATTGACATACGAAGGCTGTACTAAATACTACTAAATGGTTATTCTCTCTAGTTATTGTGAACAAAACAAAGCGATTACGTATTTGCACTGCTTCAGCTGCATTACGAATACGGCTGTCTTATCAGCTTAGGAAGTGCAATCGTAAAGGTTAGGGAAGCCAGTGAAATTCCATTGTACATGACAATCATTGTAACATATTACATTATCCAGTGATAACAGCTAAAGAAATCTAACACCTATTATGAAAGTATCATAATTTTATTGGTATATTCCGGAAATCCCCACCAGTGGGGATATCTGGAATTTTTTTATGTATGTTATCGGCAATGTATATAATGCCTGATTATACAGATTGACAGTAACATGTATGTAGGTACATATAAAAATGGACATCCCAATAATATAATTTTAATACATTCATTGCATGCAAATTAATTAAGAGCGGCTTGCACCAGAATCACTAAACGTGTTTAACAGCTAAATAAATTTAAATCTGACGTATTTATATGACTTGACAACTCGCTAAATACTATTTAATAGTTAAACGCGTTTAGCGATTTTGGTGCAAGCCGCCCTTACCAATTTTTTTTAACTAATTTAAATTTTTAAGTTTCAATTTTATGTTATAATTTATTGTAAAAGTGAAATAAACGGGTTATTTATTTATAGTTATAGCAAATTTCGTCTCTCGAAAATTGAGAGACGTATATGTAAATGATTAGGAATATTCTCGCCCATAAACCCGTCTCAACGTTGAGAAGCTACTGTCAAAACTAAACAAAGAATAAAAGATAAACGTCGTATAGTAATTTGGGAGTGATTCAGTTGATACATGGCTAAAATGATTTGTTTCATAAGTAAGACTGCAATAGTAGTACAAAATATATATAATACTGCATGGATTAAAGATTAAATCCTTACCAATTATGGTATATCCATGGTATCTTTTGAAAACCTTGTCCACAGCCATTTCAAATCTCGTACCAAAAAGGCACGACATTTTTAACACTTTTATAATCACTTCTTCACTTCAAAAACAACACAAATGCATCAGAATACGGAGAGTTATGTTAAGCTGATTAAATATTGATACAATTCACAATAGTTTGTGTGGGAAGTAAATTTACGAATGAACTAACAGATCGACAAGTACAGAAAACACTGATCAAGTATTTTATAAAGTAATTTAATCGAATTGCGGAAACCCAGCTTCCTATTAAAAAACATCTGAAAAACTCAGAGCAATTACTTTTTTTACTTATCAGCACTTTTTATCATTGATAAGAGAATCCTTTGGATTAGTTTTGTTAGAACGTCACATTTTAACTGTACAAAAACAATGTTGGCACCTTTTTGCACTTTTCAAATATCTTGTGTTTTCATTTCCAAAAAGGTTGTAACTATTGCAAAAAGGTTTTAACTAAATAGAACTGTTTAAATCACATTTTTGCTAGCAGTGGTCGCACTGAGGTCTTTAACACTAATGGAAGGTCATGTCAACTGCAGGGTACCCACATTTACGATAATAAGTAATTTATGTATGCGTTATCATTTTGTTATTGAGTATAACAATGAATACATAGATTTGTCTTTGTCTGGCTGTTGTATCTATGTTATTTGAGCAGTTAGTAACACGAATGTTTACATAAAGATTTTTTTTATATTGTCAATGGATATTTTGCATTCGCAAGCATGGAAGCGTTAGTAGGTATATTTATTTATTATTATTAACTTCTTTATTTCAGATAACAAGAACATTTAGGCACAAAAACATAAAGAAATAGAAATTTAGAATCTGAATATTTTTGACCGACATTAAAAAAAATATTATCAATATTTTCTGTATAGGTCACTGAGTGTATTTTGATCATTAAAATATTTACGCAGGAATAAAATTGGGTTTAATTGTAATGTTATTAAGTGGGTTATATTGATTTATTTGTATTTATTGTCATTATCGATCAATAAATAAGGTGTAAAGGGAATGCAAAAACAAAGAATTTCCTACGCAGTCCTACTGAGCACCAGTCTTCCTAAGGTCGTGGGTTCTAATCGGGTTGTGTACCAATGGATTTTTCTTACTACCTACTACTAACTTACCTACATTTTTTGATTTGTTTGATTTTTTGATTTTTAGATGCAAAAAAAATTACTTCAATTTAATAAGCGTCCCCGTCCCCCTACCATGTTTTAGTTTGATCCAATAAAAAAAATATTAGTTTTTTGATAGACGAGACATAGCAACACAAAAAAAATTGCTGAAAAATCTATGTTTTACCCAAAAAGTTTTTCTTACCAGGATTCAAACCCACAACCTATAGCGCGGAAGGCAGAGCTAACTGAACTGTGAAACCAAACTAGGTGGTTAACAAAGACGTGCACTATACAATCAGGAAGGAAATGGAAATCGATAAGAAAACGATTTTCCTGTACCTAGTGTCATCGATCTTTAGAAAAACATTTTCCTATATGTATTTATCGTCATGTCAATGATCTTAGCGGGTAATTAAATTGAAGAAGGCGGCATTAAATAGTATTTTACTGTAGATTCTATAACTTCCGTCTGTCCGATGTTCGTGGTACACACGGCCACAGGTCAGATTATAAACCCAATACAACCATAACAATGGTACATACATGTAGAGAATCGTTGGAAAGGGATCGCAATAGGCTAGGGCGCGCGCCGCGTTCGAAGCTCGTCCTACACAAACACACTGTCGTCCCTCTCGCACGATTCGCAACGTTCAACTTCGTTCACAGTCCAAACAGTATAGGTGGACGTGTCTTCGACTGTACCAGATTAAAAAGTGGAACCATAGACGGTTCAGCCACCCTAGCCAAAATGATATTCTTCTTCTTTTCTTATTATGGCCTTTGTCCGTCATTTCGACAGACAATTTTCCCAGTGTCAAGTGAATCAATTGAAATAGTATTTAGTCAAGTCGAGTCATTCGTCAAGTCGGCTGTCGTTTGTTTTGAAGACAAAATGTAGTAATTCAATTTGTTGTAATTTTCCCTATTCAATTCGCAAGGCAAAGGGGGTATACTCAGCATGAATGCTGCACGGACATTATGTCCGTCTAGCGCTGATTTTCAGGATACCCCTAAATTATGGTTGACAGGTGTTCGTCGGCTGCAATGTGTAGTGTTTTTTCCCCTACCGTGCTCAACAGGATGCATGTCCACCAAGTGTAAAAAGGTGCGAAGGGTGTAATTTATGGATGAGTGTCTGTGAAAGATGAGTGTGTTTGTATGAAATGGGTAGGCATGTTTTATTTAAGTGAGGGTGTGTGTATCTAATTCGAGTGTGTGTAAATACCGACATCGTACGCTACGTACGACATACTCCGATTCCGACGCAGTGGACGCGTAGCTTTACTGGGTATATTAACCCAGTATTACTGCCATAAATAAATATTATGTACCTACAACAATGATTTTCTATACCAACCGATATATTTTATTGAATTGCTCAACACCTGTGTAAATACTTAAATAAATACTACACTTACTTATTTACTTAATAACTTGGATATAATTTCTAAGTACGCCACCTTTGTATAAACAGGTAATAAAACCACTTTTAAAAACTTTTTACCCATTGGGTAAGTAAGTACCCATCAAAATGAACAATATTTCCAGAAAAAACATCCATCAGCGCAAAAAAAAAACAAAATTTTTGATTCAAATTATAAACTTAAATCTGTACCTATCTACAGTCAAATTATATCAAAGGACTAACAATGCACAGTTTACAATTTTTATACTGGTTAAAACAATGTGGCATAACACCTTTTTGCACAAATGTCAAAGGACATCAGTGTCCTGAAAATGGAACGGTAAAACTGTGACATGGGGGGTTACTTACCGTACGTAGTGATGCCTCTGGTATTATACCAGTTTCCGTCGTAAATACGAGTAGGTACCTACTTAATTTTTGACCTTATTTTGTTTAATATATAAATATAATGGAAAACCATTTCAATAGATGGAGATTTTTTGCAATTTTTTTGTTTAGGATGTAGTTAGGTATAAAAATGTGCTCACCGCTGATCGTGTAAACGGGATTTTCTTTGCCGTTGACGTAAGGGGACTGATCGTCGACTTTGTCTATTGGTTTGACGACATCGGGCGCTCCAACCATGCCTGGAAAGATGGAAATAGCCATTGATAATAAGTACTACGATTAGCGACTAAAAGCTTAGCTATCTATCATAAAAAATAAGATTAAACACACGTATTAAAACCCTGAGCTGCAAATAAAAAAAACAAAGTTATATTACCCAAACTGCGTTAACTTGAATAGTTATTGTCGTTGCCGCGCAATGTAACACAAAATATCAAAGATACTTGAGATGCTCCACGTCTAAACTTCCGCTTGACACTACTTATAGGGACATCCTGTATTTTTTTATTTACTCGCACGAATGGATCTAATCCACACAGCCACCATGTGGATTGGGTCCTTTTAACCTCGAGACCTACTCGAACATGAAACAACAAATGAATGAATATCTTTCTATCACTATGATATCTTTACATACTTTACCTAGTTTTTCAAGTGTATTTGCTTCTTCGAATATTTATAAGTATTTACCTACTTACCTGTTTGTTTTGTCAATACATAAGTATGTTGGCTAATGAAAGTAAATTCCCTTGATCATCGATAAAAGATATAAATGTTAATAACTCATTGTATATCTATCTTTCTTAAAACCTACTTTACTTTGCTAATGAAAATTGATCTTTTCTTGATCAACGATAAAATTTTAATAATATTAAAATATAATCAACTTTATAAACTTAATAGGTATCAGTCAAATACATATCCTGATCAGTTTTGAACGATAAATGATAAAAATATCTATTCCATAATAATCTACAAACAATTAATCGGTGATGAATAGCGTGAATAGATATGCTTATTTTTATCAGACACTTATAGGCAAAGAATGGATTACTGAAATAAAAGATATCTACCCGTCTATGATAAATGGAGATATAGTTAGGTATTTTGTATCGTTTTAATACCTAAATGGTGGAGATATGTGTATTTTTAAAAAGACAGTTAGTTGCTAAGTAGGAAATTAAAAAACAAAATTATTTAAATAATAAACTATCCAGTCTTTATATGCTTTTTTTTAAGTCATTTTCTATCCAATTCTTTTTCCTATGACCTAAATACGATAAGAGTTAATTAATTTTGAAAATTCTAGTTAAACGCGCCGAGGCGTACTTAGTACAAGCATTTAAAGATAAACACTCTTTTAGTTATAAAATAAACGGGTACCGTCACCAGAGTTGGTAAGTCATACGAACTTAGTACAAAGTCGCGCAAGTGAAGCCGAAAAAGTGTAAAAATGGTGCATGAAATCGGTCACAAACCTCCATTGCCTACTTCTTAGTAATATCAAACCTTACAAATAAAACTAAATAAAAAAGTTAGTGAAACTACTCTACTAATGTAGAGGCCACGACCTATAAGAACCTATAATTGCACGCCCAAAGGTTCTTTAGTCATTCAAAGATAATTGTACCTACCTATGTGGGATATTATGAGTATCGCTAGTGACAGGCGTCACAGCTCAGTCGGTATTAGCTCTGCCTTCCGTGCTGTGGGTCGTGGGTTCGATCCCCACTGAGAACAAACATTTGTGTGTAGCAAACATAGATGTTTGTTCTATGTCTGGGTGTTACTATGTATTAGGTACTTGAGAATATGCTATTGAGGGTCTAGAAAGCGATAATCTTCGTCAGTTTAACTCAAATACCAAGAAAAGTGAGGTGTACAGAAGCTAAATGTTGATTGTTACCTTTCTGCACATTTTCATAATTTGAGTTGTCACGTAGTGAGCAATTTGCATTGATTGTAATTTTGAGATTTATGGAACTTCAAAATAGTCTATAAATCATAATAAGTAGCAGTTGTTTCATTGTTCTATCACAATGGACAATCAGTCTTTGTGTTATCATATTTATAATATAGTTAAATATAATCAATTAATGATTGTGTGAGCAAAGCGAACTAAGATTTGGTGCTAGGGCTTTTAATTTATTTAAATTATTTTGGCTACCAGAATATTATAATTGGATGTCTCGTGCTGAAACTATATCCTTTGTATACGTAATGTCCCACTTAATAGATTTTGGCTATATGTACATATTGATAAATAATAAATAAATAAATATTCATGTACATTTCACACGACGACGCCCTCTAGTCCCAAACTAAGCAAAGCTTGTAATATGGGAACTAGATGCTGATAGAATACTTATATACTTTTTTTTTGTAAATACATACTTATACTGGGAGTTGTCTGAGAGTATCTTGGCGTTGACGCGCAATATGATTCGAACACGTTAGGTTTATGTGTAACGCGGCGACTGACAGATTTGTTTGTAAGTAATCACAGATCACCGCATATATTAACTCGAGTCCATCTGTCTGTCACAAGCGCTGTTTTTATTACACATCTTATACTAGTGGTCTGCCCGCAACTTCATCTACGTTTTCCCGGCTTGTTTTAGAAATATTGAGATTAAGCGCATTTTTATCGAAATAAAACATGATATAGGGCATTTAGGTATAACGTAGCTACATACTTATCAGCAAAATATTTTAAAAATTGGAACCAGTAGTTCCGAAGATTACCCATACAAACAAATAAAATTAAAAACTTAATTTATTAATGATGAGTGGGTTTGGGGGAGGCCTTTGCCCAGCAGTGGGACGAGATAGGCTAGATAAAAAAAATGATTAATGGGTATTTTAAGAGAAATATAAAACTAAAATATTACATTGGCATTGATAAATGTTCTATTATTTGCATTTTATTGCACTTTTACTACAGTTCAAAGTCAATGTGAAGACGAAACATATTAAAACTGAGTTTCCATGCCATCCGAAGGCCCAACGGAATGCCGCATAGACCTTGACCACATAATAATACTTTTAATATGTAATACTATCCTTGAGGAGTTATTAAAGTTTAAAAATAACCTGTAACTTGTGCTCGTCTAAGTAGTAGTAAGTACTTCATCATCATCCATCCACTTCACCCACTGTGGTAAAGCCTCCCTAAGTTTGTGCCATCCACCACGATCCTGAGCTAATGTCTCCTATTTACGGCCCGTGACATTGATGATGAAAGTAGTTATTTTTATTTTTCCTAAATTGCATACTCCTGGAGACAAGATTTTTTTTTTAATTAACCTGTCTCGTCCCACTGTTGGGCAAAGGTCTCCCCCAGAGACTTCCAATACTCCCTATCCTGAGCCTCCTCCCACCATCTCCCTTCGAAGGCGTCCAAATAAATAAATAAATAATAAATAAATGACAAAGATTGAATGTCTTAATAAAGAAATTAATTAATATTTATAGACGTTTCACACAACTTCTAATCCCAAACTAAACAAAGCTTGTAATATGGGAACTATTAGATTGATGATAGAATACTTATATACTTTTTTGTAAATATATTCTTATAAAACATAGTAACAAACTTAAATAAATGTTTACCGCACACAAATGTTTGTTCTCAGTGGGGATCGAACCCACGACAGCACGGAAGGCAGAGCTATACCGACTGAGCAGAGACGTTTGTCTAGAAAGGAGTTATGTGTAGTTTAGTTTTCTAAAGCGGATACACCCTGTATACGCGTATGTTATGAATGAAATACCAGATGGAGTTATTTTATTTATTTTATTTTTATTTTATGTGGAAAACAAACAGCTTATTAAATAAGAGTATAAACAGAGGAAGTATAGCACGAAAAAGCCAATGCAAAAATTGTTATGCAACAATGAGTAATTCCCGGAATCTACATCCAGCGGTTGACATTGAGCTAGGTTCCAAGGTATCTAGGTCGTAAATTAGCTAATGTCTATGCACGTGCAACGCTAACCGTTTTGTCAATCATGATCTTACGATGATGACGGTAACGGCTTGTTGTTAAAGGGCTCGCAAATATCGGTACACACGGCCACAGGTCAGGTTATACACCCAATACAACCATAACTACGCTACAATGCAGAGAATCGTGGGAAAGAGAGTGCAATAGGCGAACGCGCGCGCTGGCTCCGCGCTCGCAGCACACTGTCATCTTTCTCGCACGATTCGCAACGTTCAACTTCTAATAGTTCAAAGTCCAAACAGTATAGGTGGACGTGTCTTCGACTGTACCTAACCTATAATTTTATTTTCTCATCATCATCATCATCATCTATCTATATCAGTTCACTCCTGGACGTAGTAGGCCTGTCCCGCGACGCGCCACTGAGCCCTGTATCGGCTCTTCTCATCAAAGTGTTGGCGCTACATTTCGCAGATCGTCTCCCAATCTTGCCGGAGGGCAATTTTATTTTTATTACGGACCGGACGCATTAACATTGTAAATCCCATCCCATCCTCATTGTAACCCGCCAGGGAATTTCTGGACTTTTTGTCCAAAATTCCAAAATCCTCTTCGCAGGGGCAACACGCAGGAGATTTCTAGAATAAGTCATTTGATTCTGTGGCATAGTGCATAGTAACTATAATATCATCTGTGCCCCACAGAGTATATTATTATTTGTGAGTGCTTGAAGTAATCAGAACCACAATAACATTGCACCATTGTGAAAGCGTTTTCGTAAGCAAGGCATTAGACCACGGTGTTGCAACTGAGCCTCCAAAACTCTTTGTTAACTTACTTATAACTTATTTTATATCTAACTAGCAGCTACCCGCGACTTCGTACGCGTCTACAGTTTCCGTGTACATTATATTATCTGTGCGTGCACCGAGCGGATACTTTGAGAAACTTGATATTACACCTCATTACACCGAACTCGTACTGGAATGTCAAACGCTAGACCAAAGAGGTAGTACTACGCCCTGTCAAACTGACGTGACATGACATGACAATGAAATCCTCTTGCCAATTGGCGCTGCTAATCCTTTTCGTTCATTTTATCCTGTAGATCCTGTTAATTATTCGGGATAAAAAGTAGCCTATGTGTCAATCCAGGTTACGAACTATATATATGCCAAGTTTCATCCAAATTGGTTCAGTAGTTTAGACGTGATTGAAACACAAACATCCAAACATCTAAACTTTCGCATTTATAATATTAGTAGGATAGGATAGGATAGTTTTATAAATCCTACTAAGTAATAATATTCTAAAAATTACTATTTCTGGATGTTTGTTCTTCAATCACGTCGCAAGGATTGGACCGGTTTTAGGATAGTTTATCTAGACTGGAATTTAGACAAGAAATAAGCTTCAAAAAAACAAAAAGATTATGTAGGTACCTATAAATTTATAAAGAACAAATATTCATGGACACAACGCCATCTAGTCCCAAACTAAGCAAAGCTATGCGAACCGAATTACTAAATACTTTCATACATTTTTTATTTATTTCAATATTAGGTACCTAGGTAGGTACAATACAGTTGATTAACAAATATTATAGACTATTGAAGAATTAAGTTATTTGAGAACTGAAAAATATACAGGGTGTTATAAAAACATATATAAAGGTGATCATTGCTATTGTAATTTTCATTCTGTAATTATAGAACGTGATGTTGATGTAGGTACCTACTTCTAGGGTAATTATGTTGTACCTACTTGAAACACTAGGTGACCTACTTGATAAAACCTGAAACGGTAATCAAAGTCTAGATTATAGTTATTAGTAGGATACGTGTATGTAAAAACATTAATTCAAACAATATATTCTGAGTAGGTAGGTTAGTACCACCTACCTACAACAGAAGTTACCTTCCCTTTCTCGAACTAATCTAATCTAGCTCTAATCTGGAGTCAGATCAAAGTGACTGTGTACCGGCATCTAAACTATCATTTAGCCAGAACAGAAAGAAGAAGACGTCATTTTGATGGACAGATAAAAAGATGAAACGACAATAGTCAAGACAATATGATGTCTAATCTAACTTTTTATATGATAGGAGGTTATTGTATTCAATTTGGAGGAGAAAATAATTCAAGATGCCCAATCTGTCCAACATTTTCTGCGTATTTTTTGTTCCTTTGACACTTAGAATATAGATACCTTTCTATAATCTGTGCTTTTACATAACTCGGGGGAAAAACATGTTCCGGAACAAATTCAAATTTCAAAACATTGATAGTTCGTTGAATAAAAGTTATTGTACAAAACGAACATTGTAAAGCATTCATAATTTTTGCTAACCGTTTGCGTCATTCACAATGGATATTAGCATAAAATCACGTAGAAAATAATCAATTTGGTCTAAATAATGAGAGCATTGTTACGCATGCGTTTTAGAAATGGACACGCTAAAGATTCATGCATTTGTTTTATCCCGAGCATTTTATTTGTTTATTATTTACTAGCAGTTACCCGCGACTTCGTACGCGTCTAGTTTCCGTGTACATTATATTATCTGTGCGTATACCGAGCGGATACTTCTTTGAGAATCTTGACATTACACCTCATTACACCGAACTCGTACCTACTCGAATGTCAAACGCTAGTTGTTAGACCAAAGAGGTAGTACTACGCCCTGTCAAACTGACGTGACATGACATGACAATGAAATCCTCTTGCCAATTGGCGCTGCTAATCCTTTTCGTTCATTTTATCCTGTAGATCCTGTTAATTATTCGGGATAAAAAGTAGCCTATATGTTAATCCAGGTTACGAACTACATATATGCCAAGTTTCATCCAAGTTGGTTCAGTAGTTTTGACGTGATTGAAACCCAAACATCCAAACATCCAAACATCTAAACATCCAAACATCTAAACTTTCACATTTATAATATTAGTAGGATTGCTGACCCTGGTATCTACCGTTGGAAAGGGTGTCATCTACATCATCATCCGCAGCCCGACTTCACCCACTGTTGGGTATAGGCCTCTCTTTCCATGTGCCATTCTCTACCGTCCAGCACCACTCTCATGCAAGTCCAACCTGCGAGTCCTGCGGCGCTAGTACTGTCGTCAGCCCTTCTCGCCGCTGTACGACCGACACTTCTCTTTCCTGTCCTCGGTCTCCATTCCGTAACCGCCCTACTCCACCTGTCGTCACCGCGCCTTGCCATGTGTCCGGCCCAGCTCCACTTGAGTTCCATTATGTCGAAAACTTTTGTGCGTTTTCGAATTTCGACGTTTGGAACTCGATCTATCAACTTTATGCCGAACATGACACGCTCCATGGCTCTCTGTGCAACTCTCAACCTGTACACAGCCTCCTGCGTAAGCGTTCATGTCTCGGCACCACCTAGAATCACCTAGTTATATAAGACGATTCTAAATGATCCTTGTGATTTTATTGAATAAAGAAATTTTGACTTTGACTTTGACACCGTAGGTCTGGGCAAGACGTACTGATTCTTGAGGCGGGTTTTCAGACACTGTGGAATTGTAGCAGATTTCAGACTGTCGTCCAGCTTCCCGAATGCAGCCAAGTTGAATCCTCCTTGAAATATCTTGTTACAAATCACTAGAAACTTACTGACTTTCTCAAAGAAGTCTACACTACAGTCAACGTCTTTAGTAGGTAAATGATGATGGTACAGTGTAAAAATATTTTATGACTGAAATAGTTTTTAATTTTTCCAGTCACAAATATATCATAAAGAAGTGATCTACTTTTGCTAACTGCATCATAAGCATAGTTTACAAATGAATAGACAGCCAATGTCATTCGTTTATACAGTTCTATAAATTTTTACAATAGACACAATGTGATTTTCAACAAGAGAAAATCTAAGACAATGCAACGCTTGTAAAACGTGACACAGGAATACATTTTGTATGGAAATCGATTGATGTGAATGCATTTCGAGGAATCGAAGTTTGTTTACTGTCATAGATCCGAATTCGCATTTACTAGTTCGAGCGTTTGTAATATGAATTAGTGGCCAACTATCTGGTGACGGATATTTTAGGCCGCCTTGAGGCCTCTGTCGTGACTTAACAATGCTAGAGCCGTGACCGACAGTTTCATGTGTCAAACGCTCATGTAAATGTCACTAACCGTCAACCTTCCAAATAATTTGATGAAGATTGACTAAGCAAGATACGCTACGACGAGCGCTTCGTTACTGCTAAAAAAAAACATAGCATAAAAAAATAATTCGATATTTTTGATAGTTTTGTTATACAAATATATGCTTGAATCTCTACTCAAATATATGCTTGTGTCTGAGGCTGAGAATTAGACGTGGCTAGGCAAGAATTTACGCTTATGCTTATCAAAATCGGAAGATTAGTCATTGTTTTGTATCTAGAGTCATCTAAAATTAATGTAAATCTTAGGCTGAATAAGCTAAGCATTAATTTTAACACAAACATACTGAATTCTTGATAATAATTCAATAAAAATGTTGGAACCTAAACGTTGGCTGTTGTGTGCTATAATTATAAAAGTTAACTTTGGAATCTGTCTTGATATAATTCAATAAAAATGTTGGAGCCTAAACGTTGGCTGTTGTGTGCTGTAATTATAACAGTTACCTGTAGAATCTTAAAAAAAACAGTGCCTCCATCAAGTTTCAATGTCTGCGCAGCGCCTGATAACGTATTAGCTCGGTAGACAAAAAATATTATTTTATTAAAAGGTATTGTGGTATTTTTAGGCTCAAAAAAACAATAAACTGACGTACTTAGGTAAATTAGCGCGTTGCTTGATGATTTGAATAGCAGTTTACAAGGAACGACGCCAATCGCAATTATTCAGAACAATCAGCATGCAAAACTAAATAACAGTCTTTAAGTTTTTTCTTTTTCTTTTTTTACTCATTTTTTTCTTTCTAGGTAGTGAAGATAAAGAAAACATGAAATTGGAATCTTCTGAACAAACGCGTGACTAGAATTTGTAATTTTGTTTTATTGTTATTTCTTATCTATTTATCGTTTATTTTGCAATTCAGTTTTTAACCCCCGACGCAAAAACGACGGGGGGTGTGTGTGTGTGTGTGTGTCTGTCTGTGTGAGGCAACGTAGCTCCTGAACGGATGAACCGATTTTGATATTGTTTTTTTGTTTGAAAGGTGAATTGGTCGGGTCGGGAGTGTTCTTAGCTATGTTTGATGAAAATCGGTCCAAGATTCGGGGGTTTTATAAATTTACAATTTAACTACTTGTTTTAACAAGTGTTTTGTTTATCTGTTGCAATTCAATATACTTGTAACAAACAAGATCCATAGTAGTATTAGTAATAAGACAAAAAATAGCTCTATTAGAAAAAGTTACAAAAACATTAAACGTACTGCAATCATCCTGTATTTACGTAATAGTGCACACGCCAAAACATCATTAAAAAGACAAAAATATTGCACAATGAATATTGTGGACAATGTTGACATGGGAAATTCTATTTTTACTGCATCATGCAAGTACTTACGACCTCTAACCTGATTACCCGAGTTAAAGCCGCTGAAAGACGACACTGCCTGACTGACTGTTAAGAGCCGTTTTACATAACACATTTCATTGCCAAGATAAGCTGTTTTCACAACGCGACACGATATCATCGATATTACGTAACTCACATAGGTAAAAATAGACCATCATTTGCTATCAAATTGTTTTTTGACCCCCGACCGAAAAACGGAAGATTGACGGCGTTGTGTCTGTCCGTTTGTTAGTTTGTCTGTGCCCTCGTAGCTCTAAAAGTAGGGCTTCGATTTGAATGCGGTTTGTTTTGTAAGAAAGGTATTTTATTTGCGATAGTTTTGAGTCATGTTTGGTGAAAATTGGTGGAGCCGTTACCAAGTTCTGGGGGGCGATTCCAATCTCATAGTTGTACTGCAAAGTTTTAAATCATGGTCAGTTCATACTAACTCATAGTTATTCTGTGACTAAATAGTGACTAAATAGTGACATTATGATGTCATTTAATTTGTTTTCGCGCATATTTTGCTGTCAAGTGTCTAAAAAGTCTAAAAAAGTGTCTGAAGAAATTACACTGGGCAGTGAAATATAACTTGACAGCAAAAGATTGGAATAGGGGGGCTGAAGATCAGCTCTGAAAACCAGGTTTAAGGACTCTCAGTCATAATTGCAGTTTGAATCATTTAGTTCACCCATTAATGAACTGGAGTCCATACTCTAAAGTCTGATGATGACCAGCACTGATGAAGAGGATCTAGGGAGATTTTCCTGAACAGGGTTTTTAATTTTTTGTAAAATAA
Organism: Gandaritis pyraliata; assembly: GCA_947859175.1. Taxonomy (NCBI): domain Eukaryota; kingdom Metazoa; phylum Arthropoda; class Insecta; order Lepidoptera; family Geometridae; genus Gandaritis; species Gandaritis pyraliata. The sequence goes on along the minus strand of OX401875.1, from coordinate 2,083,599 downwards.
CTTGTAGTTAGACGTTGAGAGAGCGTTAGTGATTGCCTACTTACTTATAAGTGCATTATATTGGAATTCTGTCGCGGGGAATGTAATATACAGGGTGTAACATAATATCCCTATAAATCCGAAAGGGGGGTATTCTACTTTAAATTAGATATTTCCAAGATGCTGTATTCAACTTTTGCACATGCCAATCTATTCACGTGCTGGGTCTGAATAACACTCTTTTCATCATATAGGGACAATATGTTACACGTTGTATAGATAGTAGGTAAGTACAATTTATTTTAGGGCTTGGCAGAGTCAATTGTAGTCTTACAACGGATAATTAACCACTAGTTTTTATTTGTTTTTTAACTACACGCTGTAAGCATATTAAAAAGAAATGTAAATTATTTTTATCTTTTTTAGTTTTTAAGTTCAATATCGATTGTAATGTATGCAAATTACTATGAATACCATTCTAAAAATTTACATTGAATATATATTAAATACTATTAGCAAGTATCTCAAGGAAATAGCTATAAGGGGTATAGGGACAGACTTCCTGCTAGAAGGCATTTGATGCGTGAGAACAACATTGACACAAAAAGGAGTTGATTTTTTATAGACAGGAAATTACCTAAGAAAACGTAATATACCTATTGTAGGGTTTAGAAGACCAATCCTGAAAACTTTTATTCATTATCTTGACATTTCAATTTATGTATTTAACACTGGCGAAATTGTCGTCGAAATGACGGACAGAGGCCATAAGAAAAGAAGACGAAGAAGCTACGAGAGAATAGATATCCGTACCCACGAATGCCATAAAGTTTTCACATCCAAAAGTACAAATCCGGCATCGAATTTGCATTTCACATATGCATCCACATTAGTTTAATATATACTAACATAGACTTTTAAACTCATAACTCTTTGCTACGCGTAGTAGGGTAAAAAAAGGTTTTTCCCCAAACGGCCACACTTTTTCTGATTATCTTCATAACAATAACAATTAGGCAAATAGGTAAGTAGTTCAAGATGTATTTCTGATGAGAAATATCAATTAAATGACAATATAATAATCATTGTCGTTATAAAATAGATATTGGAAGGTAAAAATACTTAGATCTCATTTTTATTTAATTTCAAATAATTTTGAATAAAGATTACTTATTTATATGCACAAAGAAACTATTATATTATTTAGGTACATGCGTAAAAAAGAATGAAGGGGACTACGCGACTTTTGACTTGCCCACAGACTTGCCCATACGTACTACGGGATGGGTGACCGCTAGTGGCATTTACGTCTGAGCGCTTCCGTGCTTCGGAAGACACGTTAAACTGTCGGTCCCGGCTCCACGATGGAGACCTTAAGGTGACCTAAAAACTCACCAGTGTTAGCCACTAACTCATACGAATGATCGAACAAACAGCCTGTATAAACCTTTTTTTTATTATATCATTCTGTATAAATCTTTGTTTTTATTGTACCACCCTGTATAATCCTTTGTTTTTATTGTACCATCCTGTATAAACCTTTGTTTTTATTGTACCACCCTGTATAATCCTTTGTTTTTATTGTACCATCCTGTATAAACCTTTGTTTTTATTGTACCATGCTGTATAAACCTTTGTTTTTATTGTACCATCCTGTATAAACCTTTGTTTTTATTGTACCACCCTGTATAAACTTTTGTTTTTATTGTACCATCCTATATAAACCTTTGTTTTTATTGTACCATCCTGTATAAACCTTTGTTTTTATTGTACCACCCTGTATAATCCTTTGTTTTTATTGTACCATCCTGTATAAACCTTTGTTTTTATTGTACCATCCTGTATAAACCTTTGTTTTTAATATAACATCTTGTATAAACCTTTGTTTTTACTATACCACCCTGTATAAATCTTGTCGTTTCTAAGAATAGTCAGATCTAGCTCTTTCTAAATGATATTCAATACGAATCAGCAAATAGCTATAAATAAAGATTATAAACTGGTATGGATTAGAAATTGTTATTATTTATAATCTGTCTGTCGTCAAATGTTATGCAACACGGGGCTTACTTATTCTCGTCTCTCGGGTCTCAAAGTCTTTGTAAAAAGAATCATAAAAAAAACCGCTAGGAACCAGGCCGTAGTTTCTTGCCTGTTCTTGTAGGCCCTGGTCGCGTGGAACTGGCACCTAGAATCACCTAGTTATATAAGACGATTCTAAATGATCCATGTGATTTTATTGAAATAAACAGGTTCGACTTTTTTTTAATAACCGTTTAAATAAATCTTGTTTTGTCAATTTTTTATGTATAATAATAAATTTTAATAAAACAAAGTCTAATTTATTCGTTCACGGCCAAATTTTTAGTGCGAAAGTTATTGTGGTGTTATCTTGCCTCTAATCTGTATTTATTTGCACCGAAAGAGCAATATCATTAAGTTTACAACCTGGTCTTTTCTGCGAACTTCCTTGGCATAATTATTTTTTATCTATATTATATCTGAGAATAAATAAAAACTCAAGTATGCTTGGTCACTTGGGAATAGATAGACGATTACTTGTACATAATATTAGTTATTCTAATCTACACAATGACATACCTAATATTATGATACTAAAAACTATACATGTTTTCATATCACACAACGCCCTCTAGTTCCAAACTAAGCAACTTTTAATATGGGAACTAGATTGCTGATAAAATACTTATATGTACTTTTTTGTAAATAGGTACCTACATACTTATAATAAATACATAGTAACACTCAGCCATAGAAAAAACATCTATGTTTGGCACACACACACATGTTTGTTCTCAGCCAGTGGGGATCGAACCCACGACCCACAGCACGGAAGGCAGAGCAATCACCGACTGACCTGATAACTTTTTATCTTTATCTAAATATGCAATTTACAGACACACAAACATGCAAACATTCACGTTTATTTATATAGAGTAAAATAAAAATACTTACAAACGTAAATTTTAAGAAAAATTTGCATTTTAATATAGCGCGAAGGACAATGGTGGTTGACCACATTCAGAATAAGATTGACAGTTTATTGAGCACATTTGGAAGTATCTGGTTGTATCAAATTAAAACCCAATACCATAATATACTTAAGCAAATCTTTGAATCTAGATGATTTATAGCATCAAGGGCCATTGTAATGTATACCCATGCCTATACCCATCCCATGTATATACGGGATGCTGAAATTCCTGCAGGGGTATTCCAATCTCAGTTGAACTGCAAAGTTTTAAATCATGGTCAGTTCATACTAACTCATAGTTATTCTGTGACTAAATAGTGACATGATGTCATTTAATTTGTTTTCGCGCATATTTTGCTGTCAAGTGTCTAAAAGAATTATCTGACCTGAAGAAATAACACTGGGCAGTGAAATATAACTTGACAGCAAAAGATTGGCATACGGGGGCTGGGCCATTGTATACCTATGCCCATACCCATCCCATGTACGGGATGCTGAAATTCCTGGGACATGATTTAGATTGATCTTGTAGCACCTATACCATCCTCTCAGTCTAGTCTGCTATCCAGAGGAAAGACAAGGTCAATACGTGCGGAGCTGACTAAGCCGTGGGTTTCCTCACGATGTTTTCCTTCACCGTTTGCGCACATTTTATAAATAGAAAAATCCATTGGTGCACGACCGGATGTAAACCCACGACTTTAGCGTTGTAAGGCGGAGTTGTTCCCACTAGATCATCGGCGCTCACTACACAAAATAAACAAATGTGTCAAAATCTGTAGTCTCAATTTTCGGAAGTACCTACTTATACCTATTGTAGTAGAAGTAGTAGAGATAGTAGTAGTATAGTAGTAGAGGGATAAAGATCCGTTGTGCGTACTGTAAAGTAGGAGGTACATTGTATTTTTAAACCTAAAACATTTACAAGCGATGATTACTTTTCATTGATTGATCTGTGATTCAAACTTATCAAGGTTACTTAGACTGTATTTTTAGAACAGCAGCGGTCTGACCACCGAGTATAATGGTAATGGAAATCAACTGGTTGCCATTTCTACAATATTAGATTATTTATTTTAAAATTTCACACAAATAGGTAGTGCTAGGAGGACTTAATAAAAGTAGATAGCTCAACTGCTTCATGTGTATTTTGTACATAAAAGATTAGTGAAATGTTTGTAACTAAAAGTTAAAAACGACCGTAATATCTATTCCCTATTTCAGTTTTTACCCGACTGCGGCAAAAAGGAGGGTTATGATTAATAGTTTGGGTAGGTAATGCTAAAGTTGTAAATATTATGACCAAAGTTTTTGAAGTTCAAAAGTTTTTTATTTACATTACTGACACTTGGCGGTCAGACCGTAGGTAATAAAATCGTCATAACTAACGGAAGTTCTAAAGTTGTACTACCGTTGTCTACTCGTTCCTCCGTTTTAGGCACTAGGCCTAAATATGCGTGTTTTTCTAATATGATTGCCAGTTTGATTTTTTTTCATTTAAAAAGTAGAGGGTGCGAAAAGTCTACAAGTAAAGGTAAAAGGTGCAATAATGGGATGAAACAAAATCAAAATAAAAATTAGACCAGGTATGCATTTAACAAAAACTTAGAAATGCGACATGAAAAAATACAATGAAAAAAGTTAAGTTCAAATCAGTTCAAACTCAATTATTATGCTAAATCTTAGTTAGCTTGGTACAGTCAGTGACAAAATTATATGAACGATTCTAGGTTGGATTTTTTTTAATGAGTCAATCCAATTTTATTAAAATAGTCCATGGTTAGCAAAATGGCATAAAGCTACATGTCCACTGCGTCGGAATTGGAGCGTACATTTTCCTGAGCGAGAGTTTTTCATTTATTCATTTACTAGCAGTTACCAGCGACTTCGTCCACTAAAAAAAAAACTAAAAAAAATATATTTAAAAAAAAGCAGGAAAGGAGCCTATGTGTTAATCCAGGTTACGAACTATAACATATTCCAAGTTTCATCGAAATCGGACTAGTAGTTACAGCGTGATAGAAACACAAACATCTAAACTTTGACATTTATAATAGTAGTGGGATGGGATACGAACGAACTGAGCACGTCCACTAAAGATGTGCCCTGTGGATTGCATCACTCTTCTTCTTCTTCTTACGTTTCAATGGTGACAACAAACACTAGACGAAGTTCGAATAGAACTTCGCCACTTTTACCCCTTCGTCTGTGGTTTGTGCAGGTGGTAGGGCACAAGGGGCAAATGGCATCACTCTGAGACATGTATTAAGTCATGTGCGTGTAATAGCACCGGCACTCATACCCTTCAAACCGGAATACAGCAATGCGAGCATCATTTCTTAGCGGCATACATAGTTACAGTGGTAGTACTTCCCCGGACGAGCTCGCACACAAGAAGCTCTACTACTATGAAAACTACTTATCAAATTAAACTTATTATTTCGCTGACTGTACCGAGCTAAAAACAACTAATAATGACTTGCAAACCTTTACTAATTTATCGTCGTTTTAATTACTCCGATGCAATCAGGTTTAATAATACACATTTACCTACCCTCTTGATGTAGTTACAATGAATTTAAAAAAATTATAACAGCATTTACAATATCCCACTTACCCCACTATTATTATAAATGTCAAAGTTTAGATGTTTGTATTTCAATCACTCTGTAACTACCAGTTCGATTTGGCTGAAACTTTGAATATAGTTCGTAACGCTACTTTTTATCCCTTAAAATCAACAGGATCAAACGCGACGCGGGCAAAGTCGCGGGCGGTAGCTAGTACAAAATAAAGTTTACGTGATTTTTTTTTAGAATACGTAAAACGTACACATTAAGCATGCTATTTTTCTACGGGGTTTGTGATTCTCCGATAAATTTTTATAAAGTAATCCCTAACTAATGATTATATTGACGGGTTTGTCTCAAAATCTTCGAGTTTGCCCCCTTAAGGGTATTTTGAGACTTTTTGTCTCGAAATCTCCTTGATTTGACCACCCTTGACCTGACCTTATTGTTTACCTAACCCACACCCACTGCTGGGCAAAGGCCTCTGCGGAAGACGTAGATGTCCCTTGTTTTGACATTTTAGCTTTGTTTTTTTTGTAATTTGTTATTTTGACCATTTTGAGGGCATCGTTTGCTTTATAGTAGGTATTTAGTACAAGGGGTTTTGATAATATAAATGCAAGTTACTAAAAAGGCTCCAACGATATTCATTGGAGCAAACTAATACTCGAGTGGAGACCACGTTTAGGCAAGCGTAGTGTAGGACGCCCTCCGGCGAGATGGGGCGACGATCTGCGAAATGTAGCTGGCAGACACTGGATGAGAAGAGCCGAAGACCGAGCTCAATGGCGCGTCTTGGGAGAGACCTACGTCCAGCAGTGGACGAGTATAGGTTGATGATGATGAAAAAGGTTTTAGTATTTTAGATATGGAACTGATATTTTAGTGTCTAGATAAATTATTTATCTTGTGGTCACGTAATAACGACGAAATCGTTTTCGATGAAATTCGGAACAGATAACACTTAGTACAATACTGAGGCTAAATTGTGCTTAGATCTAGATCCATCAAGCTAGCTTTCATCCTATATACCTACTTACACTTCCTCGGTCGCACACGCACTGGCATTTCATATTTTTAACTCCTAACGCTAAAACGACGGGGTGTTATAAGTTTGACGTGTCTGTGTGTGAGTGTGTGTTTGTCTGAGGCAACTAGATGCTGATAGAATTGTTATATACTTTTTTTGTAAATAATAAATAAGTAATAATAAATATTAATGGACATTTCACACGACGCCCTCTAGTCCCAAACTAAGCAAAGCTTGTAATATGGGAACTAGATGCTGATAGAATACTTATATACTTTTTTTTGTAAATACATACTTATAATACATAGTAACACCATAGTAATACATGCCAATAATACATAGTAGCACCCAAACATAGAACAAACATCTATGTTTGTTACACACAAATGTTAGTTCTCAGTGGGGATGAACCCACGACCCACAGCACAGAAAGCAGAGCTATTACCGACTGAGCTGTGACGTCTGTCAAGTAATAAGTAATACCTATTTTTGTAATAAATCTCATTATCGATTGGGGCAAATACAGGGTGATATTTTTGTCTTTTTAAAAATAAATAACGTTTTTCTGAAGTAAAATTGTCTATAATTTTTATTTTCCTGTTTAGTCTTTCTCGTATTCCCATTTGTTTGTTTTCATCTTCTTTCCTGTTTAGGTACCTATTTATATTTATTGTATATTCCAAAATGGTTAGTCCGTTTTCTTAAGTTAAGAATAATGAGTGGTGGACAGATTACCTACACAATGACATTATTTAGCGATTAATCTATTTTTATAGATTATGTGAATCACTTCGCCGATCTAGATTTATTATTATGATTTTATTTTACATATTTGTATTATACAGTACTTACTAGTAGTTACCCGCGGCTTCGTCCACGAAAAAAAATATAACCTAAAAAAAAAGGCGGATAAAAGTAGCATATGTGTTAATCCAGGTTACGAACATATATTCCAAGTTTCATCCGAAGTTTCATAGCGTGATTGAAACACAAACATCCAAACATCTAAAGTTTAACATTTATAATAATAGTGGGATAGTCTGTCTGAGGCAACGTAGCTCCTGAACGGATGAACCGATTTTGATTCTGTTTTTTTTGTCTGAAAGGTGAATTAGTCGGGAGTGTTCTTAGCTATGTTTGATAAAAATGGGACAAGATTCGGGGGTTTTATAAAAATTTTAATATAATTTTTTGTTACTATCTTTATTTATTGTTCTCCCTGTAGTATTAAACAATGTTACAAAAAAAATAGTAAAAATATTGGCTAAATATACATGTATCCCTTATCAAATATCAAATCGAATATAGATATAAGTATAGTTAATAATTAGTAACCCTTGTCTGAGCTTCGAGCTTGGGACTTTGAGGGATCAAATAATGGATTCTTTTCAAAAGAATTTTATTCACTAATTTTATGTTCCACAAAACGGATAATGAAGGACCTACCACAAGATTTGAACCAGAATTATTATTTAAATATATATTCCGCCCTCTAGTAGACGCCCTCTAGTCTCAAAAGCAAAGCTTGTAATATGGGAACTAGATGCTGATAGAATACATACTTTTTTTGTAAATACATACTTATTATACATAGGTATATAATACATTCAATACTTATACTAAAAAAACCATTTGAGTATTGTAATGAGAATACACTTAGGATTAAAAGTTAACTATACTTACCTGTGACAATTCTTTTCTAAACTAACGTGCTAGCACAAACCAAAATAAAATAAAAAAAATACTTACTTGCTGCTGTACCTCGACAGATCCTTAAACTAATATCACAGGATTATAAAAAAATTACACTCACATAAAACTTTACGATTATTTACAAAATTTACACGGAACAATGAATTTTTTTACATTCTCGTAGGTATTTACATTTTTGACAAGACGTGTGTTGGTTACCGCGTTCGCGTGTAGACTGACGCTCAAGGCAACTCAGGGTACCTATAACATCAGGTATAGAAGTGGACAGCTCAATCGGTGATAAAATGATAAGCGTACAAAGATCCAGGGGTTGCTGTCGCTGCAGAGTGCAGACAGACCGGTTCCTTAGTTCAATGGTCTCACCGTGAGAACTATTTTTTAAACAATTCGATTCGACGGAAGAGCGTAAACTGGTTTTTCAGAATTAGATATCGATTAATCACATTAGCAATTTGTTCAGTTAATATTTATCGATACATTTTGGCATATTATCTACTTGTTTTTTTCCTAAACCTATCTAGTCCCACAGCTGGGCAAAGCCATATCTAGTGATTAAGAAAAATTGTTTTAAGATATTGATATTAATTGAAATGATAACAGCAAATTAATATTTAATATCATGTAAGTAGGTATCGTATGCTTACAAATTTTGTCCAAAAAATACTACTTAGAATTTATTTAATTTTATCGTGATAAAACCCTTACCGCGTCTAAAGAACCTTTCTTACTAAAATAATTCAATATTTTGTACAGTCTAGGATTGATTATAATTGTAATTCTACGTGTATTAAAATTATAATTCACATTTTTTTTAAAGGGAGTATAGGTGCCTATGTATTGTACTTAGAATGTTTGTTACCTAAGAACTCCATAATTTAAATCGATTTGGAAAGTCTTTTATTATTTGAGAGGATACCTACATCCTGATTGGTCTCGTAGACAGCAAAATCAATTTAATCGGTTTAAAAATCCAAATACCTAACTGGAAAAAAATATGCCATCCATCCAAAACATCCACGAAATTGAGTATTTTGCTTTTCTGTAACTTTTCACTGGTGTTTACTATCACTAGAATTAGTCCCAATGTACCTTCTAGCTTCCTCATCAGATGATGATGAAAGATTTTTAGTCAAATTGAAGATGGTTTCTCTAGTTTTAAATTATAGCTATTTATTTAGCTTACAAATTGCTATTTATGTAAAATCCTACCTAATTATCTTAATTACCGTAACTACCTACTAATAAGGGCTTTGCATATAATCTAGATGATTTATACAGCGTCAAGGGCCACTTTTTACTCATACCTTTATGAACGACGTTGCAGTGCGTGGAACCTGAATTAGATGGTGTAAGACTGCCTGAAGATCTTTGCCCAGCAGTGGGACAGCATAGGTTAATAAAAAAAAGACTGCCTAATACCATCTTCTCAGTCCAGTCGGTCTTATCCACAAAAGATAAAGTCAACTTGCAGAGCTGACTGTGCGGGTTTCCTCACGATGTTTTCCTTCACCGTTTAATCACTGGCATTGCGTACATTTTCCTGAATAGAAAGATCCGGTACGACCAGAATCATAAAAATCCATAGAACACGAACCCACGACTTGCCACCACTAGACCACCGATGCTCTCCACAAGTTTTTTACCTAACTATATACAAAGCACGTAACTAGGTGGTTACTCATCACCTTGGCAGCGAGTAACCACATGTAATACTGCACAGGTAACTTCCCTAAGACAATGGTTTCGTGGTGTGATGATGTGCGGTCTTTCCCCCCTGACAGAACAGCTTATAGTCTCACCCACCAAACGATGACGTAGGTAGTAACCCAGGACTTACCACATTGTTTATTCCAAGCTTTTGTTCCAAGCTTTAAAACACAAAAACAACAAGTGTAGAGTAGGTACTTTTGAACGTTTGCACAAGACAAGACTAAAGTTATATTGATTTTTCTCGGGCACAAACATTAGTGCAATGTAAAAACATGGTGAATATACGAAATATTTATTTTTGGAGTTTGTCAAAACTATTTGACAGCACTGAAAATAAATCCTACTCTTTGTTTGACAGGTAATTCTAGGTAATTAATATTTACGAGATTAGGTATGGACAGGTATGGAGATCGGTAGGTATAAAAAATATTGAAAAAGTTTTGGTAGAAAACCGAGAATAGAGGCCATATAAGAGAAGAAGAAGATTCCGATTATTTGGTATCGTGTCGTTATTTCCTGTAAATTCAGCCATATTCTATATAAAATAGTATTCATAGTTATTAAAATACTTCGTTTTCCTTTCCCTGGATATAATAAAACAAATAAATAACAATTTCAGAAAAATATCATTTTGGTTTTATCAAGGTTAGGATCACTTTTTAACCGACTTTAAAAAAGGAGGAGGTTCTCAATTCGGGTCTATTTTTTTTCTAAACAAGCGTCTGTATCAGTCGTATATGTATCATGAAAACTTTGAACAATGTAAGCTCCGACTCCCGTCTTGGGCCTGATCCAGCAGAAGAATATTTTTTCTTAACAGATAACCATTTCAACTGTCGGTTATCTACAAGGAAAATAAAATCCTTTGAAATAACCAGTTATGCAGAAGGAAAAAAATTCTTCACAGATAACCAGTTATCTAGTCTTGGTTATTTGCAAGGAACAAGCCACTATTTGGCCGGAATAATGCCCAGAGACATTACTACTTAGATAGAAGTGGCTTATATGTAATAGCTGTGGCAGTAGTAGGTAAATAATAAACTAACGCAAACTCACGCTTAACCCTTTAGAATCCTTTGTTTGAGTTATATTTTTCGATTTTTCCTCGTGATCTCAATATGCATGATTGGATTATCAAGTAGTATATATAAATTTAGATCCTTACGATATTTCCACTACGTGCACATTATCTAGCTGGTAGGAATAGAGCCCTTATAAAAGTTGTTGAGAACAGGAGAGGAAAGATGATTGGACACCTTATACGACATGACAGCTTAATCGGAAATATCATTGAAGGGAAGGTAGAAGGAAAGAGAGGAAGAGGAAGACCGCGTATTAGCTACATGAGCCAAGTGAAGGCGAAGATAGATGTCATGTCGTATAAAGACGTCAAGGAAGCTGCCCTGAAAAGAAGAACCTGGCGGGAAATGCATACATTACGCCGACAAGAGCATAGCTCTTAAGTTAGAAGAAGAAGGAATAGATTAGGTAGTTAAGTATAATAGAAAGAGTTACAAACCACATCATTTATTGTGATTGCTAGCGGATTCAGGGAGGGTAGGGTGCTCAATACTGCTCAATCCCAGCCTGCAATTACAGGCATGAGACTTACACCTTTGAGTCTCAGAATGATGGGTAGGGTGTAATGCATGACAGGGCACAATTTTTAAAAGTTGCATCTGTCACTCTGCTACAAAAACAGCGACGGATTGGACATTTTTGTCCAATCTGTCGCTTAGAGTGACATGTTTGGGTGACAGAAGGGAATAATCCACGTTTTCACGTGCTCTGTGAGGCAATGCATTGTTATAGGCAGTGGTTAACCGCTTAACATCAGCTTGGACTAGCGGCTTGTTCCATCGTTACATTACTAAGTTGTATGAACTTTTTAATCCTTAAAAATTTAAGATTGCCTCTCTATGTTTTGGGAACGTTTGACCAACTTCGTTTGTTTGTTCGTTTGTTTCTTTTGTAAGTTTAGCGAGAGTTTCGGTAGATCTTTACATTTTTATGTAAGTATACTAATTCCAATGATAGAACCTTATATTTGACAGCATTTACTTGAATTTGAAGAACTCCACTTGTCGACTTTTGTTGCCAACTGTACTGATGAAACTTGCGTCAAACTCTTGTTTGTGGTACTCTTAGGGCCAACGCACATCTATCGACAAAACTGTTTTGTCGCGTACTTAGTGACGTGAAAATAAATTTTCTGTTATAACGAAAACAGCATATGACGAGGAAGCACTCGTCATATGCTGTTTTCGTTATAACGAAAAAGCGAAAAAAGCGAACACAGCATGCATAAAATTATGTTTACCTATCTATTATAGCATTGTTTAGTACCTACCTATTAAACATTGCTTTATACGCACATACCTAGAGAATGAACTGTGTTTTTTAATAAATAAGAATATAGAGTAATTATGTAGTGTACTTAATAATATTATTAAGTACTTAGGATGATTCTCATTAAATAAGCAAGTAACGAAAACAGCAAATAAAAAGAAGCATATCGTAACTAAAAAAGTTTTACTGAGAAATTTCACATCACTAACTGTTCGACAAGACGTTTTGTCTTTGGTTTGCGTTCTCCCTTAAGATGGGGATTTTCCCTCCAACAATGAAGCCGTCATGATACCACAAATTACAATACATTACAATCATGAGTTATAGCTTTTATTGCTTATTGTAGATGGAAAATAGATGAAAATGAGACATAATTATCTTACCGATAATAATACCCACAAGACGAAAGGGTGACATTTTCATATTATAAAAGTATTATCTGTCCATCCCACTGCAGAAAAGAGGACAGATCGGACATTTTTGCCCCATATGGACCCCTAGGGGGACAGATCAGGGTGACAAAAGGTAACAATTTCTAATTCCGAGCACGTAAATAACTTAACATTGAAAAGTTTAGGACATCGTATTTGTAATTCCCATCCAAGAGTATTATTATATATAAGTTGCTTTGCGTATTTTTGAGGCTGGTTTTCGACTAGAGATGTGGTACGTTGCTGAACGGTGAGCGAGGTCAAAGGCTGTGCAACTACGTGACGGTTTCTACTAAAGCTATGCTAAGCGGGTAAAGATGTGCTGTGAAGCTGTACGAGTTAGTGCGAGGAGGATAGCATACATAGCACGCATCTTTCTATTACAACAAAGCATATAGATCAGTTCAGAGATAAATCGTTTGCAACGGTTTGTAGATAGCTCAACTGCTTCATGTATTTTGTACATATTACAAATATTGTAATGTATTAAGCATAGTTTCGTTAAATCCGTTCCACCAGTGCTAAGCGAACCTAAGCTATGAAACTAAATTATTACTCTTACCTCTAATTATTATTACTCTGATTTTATTACTACATACTTACTTAGATTTTACTTTTATTTTTACTTTTGTAATAAGTTGTTTTTTTGTTCTTTTACGCACGCTGTGGTACCCTTTAATTATGGGAGCACCTAGTTTTATATTTTAAATGAACCTGTAATATTGTGAAGTGTAAACCTGTGTTGGGTAGGTATCCAATTTTAATAAAATAAAATAAAAATAAAATAAAATAAACGATCTCTATTGGTAAATATCATACACCTTCTTAGTTACATAGCTTAGCTGGTGGAAAAGCAATGCTGGCGCCGACCTAGTTGCCCAGAAACTTGTTTCTTTTGTTTTCTATCGGCTGTCACGTCGCGTCGTTACATATTATATTTGTCTATGATATTATATACAAACCGGTAGATTTGACATGAGAGACAAATTGGTTGCGGAGACAAAATTGCTCATGCGCTAAAAGAATGATTACTTAGTAGGTATTATACCTAGTTATCATTCATCATTTATCATTGATTTATTAATCATTCTTTATTATCAATGCATTAAAGAAAAAAGATTTTGTCGATAAATAGTGCACAGGAAATTGGCAAAGAAATAAGATAAGGTATTTTTTCTATCATTCTGGAATCTAGATTATCTATGAGTTATTTATGAAAAGGACAACGCTCATTATCAGGCAAAAATTCATGAATTTGAGAATTACTGTTTTTTTAATCAAGAAAATCGTACCTACCTGTAATACTTTTAAAGCTTTTGTGGATGTAATAGAGCTGTATTGCTGACTGTTTGCTGTCATATTTTAGATGCAGTTGCAACCGTATTTTCGTATAATCGCTCTACTTTGGCTGTAGGGGTCAACAAGAGTTCCTTGTGGGTTGAAGAGGGTTGAACACAACACCAATTCGTGATTTTGTATAGTCGAACATTTAGTAAGCTTATTTCGACACGGTGCACACGTGGTAGCGTGGCCGAGCGGTCTAAGGCGCTGGTTTAAGGCACCAGTCTCTTCGGAGGCGTGGGTTCGAATCCCACCGCTGCCAAGATCTTTTTGAACTACTTTTTGAAAGTATACTTTTATTTTACTTACCCGTAAACTATTTATCATGATTTGAATAAAGATTTTACTGATTTTTATGCATGTTTAAAGTGGCTAATGACGTCAAAATAAATCATCTACATTAGATGCAAAGACCTGATTATTATTATAAAATGTGTCATTATCATTAGGTAAAAGTAGGTAAGTACCTAATTATTTCACATTTTTGTCAAAAAATTATATATTTGATGATATAAAAAATATAGATAGGTAATAGGTAGATAAATATAGATTATTTGATAATCTATCTATCAAATAATTAGTTAACATAATTAAATAGTAAGATTATGAGGTAGGTAGGTGTTACATACAGCTGTTTCATTTATATGAAATATGTATAAACATATTTTGTAAAATGTAAATAAGTTATTAGTTGTAATTTTAAAAAAATTTGGTGGGTAAATAAATTCAATAATACTATTTAAATAAATTCAATTTAAATAATTTTTCTTTCCATGTAAATAGGTACCTACTTAATTGTTTATATGTATCTGTAAATAAAATAAATTAATATTATTGTAATCATGTTGTTTGGTACCTATGAAAATCGATGTAATTTCTTGATACATATTCACCTAGATCTTCAAGATATCATCACTCAATATTGAGCCATCCACAGTTACCCTAACATGCATTTTACCACAACACATCTAACCATCCACGTGCAATATCGATTATCTCAACATAAAAAGGAACGTCTACAAAACATCTAGGAACCAATTACTATCTAGACACACTACACTTTTCTAGATTTCTATCACATTCAACACGTTACGCATTTTTCTATTTCACTATGTTCATCTACACTGCACTCACCATCACATGGCTTGTGAAATTCGTCTACAACACACCAATCTTGACGTCAGACTGACTATGACTAGATAGCATTCGATTTTCAAAAACAGCTGAGTCCAGAATGTATAGACCTCTCTCAATGTGCTAAAACCTCTCGTTCCCAGTTCATTCGAACTTGGTAATATCGTTCAAGTCAAAGGTCAAAAAAATTCAGAAGAACACTTTCTATTTTCAAATAGAGGATAATTTTTGTTTTTTTTAACGGTTCAGAATGTATTTAAATTTTTTTAATATTAGATTGGTTATAAAACTTGTTAGTTTGAAAGGATGCTAATTATTCGGACAGCTTTGCGCATGCGTGAGATTAGAAGGGCAAGGGTGAAATTAAACATTAAGCACAAATGAATGAATGTATAGTATCTATAGAACGTGTAGTAGACAGCTGCTAGACATCATAAATTCAAGTGTATTGCATTCTAGGAATAGATTGCTGTAAGAAATATTACCTAGCTTCCCATATTATACCATCCATTGATGGTACTTAGGTACCTAGCTACTATTATAAAAGTTAAAGTACTAACCAGTCGACTAGCCAATTAAGAACTAAATTATGGCTAAGTTCCATTGATTTTCATCAGTGCATTGGTTCAATCTGTCTTAATTTAATTAATCTGAAAACCTAAAAATTGGAAACGCTTCATGTGATTTGCACCTCTCTGAGAAGTTCTGCTTATAGGTAACGAACGAGAACGATTCTACGTAAATCCTAGCCCAGTCTTGGCGTGGAGACGTAGGTACAAATAGGACCAACAACTAGGTCTAGAAAATATCGCTTGAATGTAAGATACCTTATGCTAAAAGATTTATTTACAAATTAACATTTAGACTAATACAGTATTTACAATATTAATATTTACAAAATACCGTAGGTATTTAATTTTATGAAGGTTTGGTACCGGTTAGGTGCCGTGTATTACTACTCTTTTTAATAAATAAAAAAATTTAAAACCGCGTCATCTAGTATCGGTATACCGAACTACAAAATTTTTACTGCCATCTAGCGATGAGTAGTAAGTAAGTAGTTTTAACTGTTTCCGGTTTGTGTACGGAGCCTAATGAGCGAATGAGAAATGACATGACACCCATGACATGACAGTGACAGCAACTAAAACTATTTCATTCGTTCATTTGTTTTTTTATGCTCTGTCTGTTTGTCAAAAACCCAACAACAGCGACGAAGTACGGTTGACTGTCGATTTTATTTAATTTTTAAACAATTTCAAGCAAAGCAATGCATAAATAAATACACTACTGAAATAACAAAATGCCGTACGCCAAAATGGATTCTAAAAAGACACAGTGCAATCAAAGAAACCGTAAGTTCAAATTTTACTTTAATAAAGTTCAACGAACTTTTGCTCAGAGACCGTATTCACACTTTTTTTGTTTTATTTCAGGGTTTTTGAAGCTCTCTTTGAAGAAAAACAAAGTGAAACTTGACGAAGAACCTAAAAAGTTAGATCGAAGTTCAGATATTCTAATACTTGACGATTCCTTCGATAGATTGCAGTCAGAATTTCTAGCCAGTGTAAGTACCCTACCTACCTGCATTTTCTATCTAAAACACGCAAAACAGTAAATATAAGTTGGATATTCATTTAGTGCCGAAACACTTAGCTGAGAGTTTTTGCGATGCGACGTTCGTTGCACTTGCATCGCAAGAATCTGCTTAGTGATAGCACTCAACTCAATCCGGACCCGAGTCCGAGTATCGATTTTTTGACAGGTTTTTAGTAACGCTGAAGTCTGAGTACTCTATCAGACTACGGACTTTAGTGGACCAAAAATATATAAATGAGACACCAAAGATATATTTCTATATTTTTGTCTTGTCTATATATTTTTGGGATGAGCTGGCACCATATTATTGTGATAAATTAGAATAGTTTTCTATTACAGTTACAACGAAAACCCAAGACAATATACTCTCCAATAGTGATAAATGACTCCGCTGAACTAGCTGATGATGATTTTGCTGAAATAAAAGTATCAGAGCAGGAACCGAGCAGATGTGGCAATGTTAGTAAATCTACCATTTTCTAGTATTTTTTTGACTAGACCAGCACATATCTGTCTTCTAACAACAACTTTTAGCTTGGTTATAGGCATAAAACAAACATTCTGTACATTTCAGGTGTCATTCAATGGCTCAAAAGAGTTCAAATCACCAACATACAACCCCAACTCTCGGCCGAGCATTGGTGGATGGTCACCAGCACAGCATATCATCTGTGCGACTCCTCGGAACGACCCCATCCCCACCACACCCAAAGATACAGCCAATGAGTCATACGAGAAATGTTCCATCAATAAAATCCAGTTATCACAAAAAAAGCTACTCAACGATCTCTACGGAGACGCATGGAAATCTATCCCAACCCTTTTTAAAACTCTTTCAAAAAAATATGACAATTTTGATGGTGTTTCAAAGAAATTACAGTTTGATGAAGAGGAAAAGGAAAATATAAGGCATGATTTAAAAAGAAATAAAGAGCTGTATCTAACAGGATCTGATTTAAAAAGAAATGAGATGAATTTTGGTGATTCAGAGAAGAAATCTAAAAAGAAATTGTTTACAGATAAAGTTCCTAGCACCCCAGATATAAAGGAAAAAGTTAAAAGTAGAAATGTTAATAGTACGACAAAGAAATCGAAAATAAAAGCAATGTCTGTCACAGAGTTAGTAGAAGTTATGAATAGTGAAGACTCTGTGGACAATGTACCAAAATCTGTAAAAAAAATAAAATATGATACTAAAAGTGATATCAGAAGTAATTTGAAAAGTGATAGCAGAAATGATTTGAAAAGTGATATCAGGAATAATGATAAAGTAAATGGGTTGGCAAAAAGAATTGAAAAGGTACATGTCACTCCAAACGATAAGGGAGTGAATAGATTGACCTTCATGGGTTCTCTGGCAGGTAATTAATTTAATACTACCTCTAAAGTACCCGTCAAAATGAGTGATTTTGTTCAGTAAAGCTGTACCATAATGGTCTCATGAAAGGAAAACTATAGGCAACTTCTAAAAGTTAACTGAATTCGCATAACTAAATAAAACCCACAATTAAATCCATCCACCACCCACCCACCCATCACCCACCCACCACAACATCCACCCTAACTTGGACCGTATCATCATTAAAAATCCTACAAATGGCAGCACTTGTTATATTGGTTTTTGTTATAAAGCGAATCCTTGACTCTGACTACCATATGGAAATAAAACTTGCGCCTTGACCAGTTTATTTTTTTTTATAATAATTTCAGACAATATTCCAACATGGCGGTGCCATATCGAAGCATTACAATACAGAGATAATTATAAGACGTTGAGAGAGCAACTGACTAGGAGGTTGTACAAGGAGTTCAATCGAGAAATCTTTGACGATGCCCTGGATGCTGATTTACCTGTGCTGTGGGACGGAAAACTTAGGAGTACCGCTGGGTATGAGCATAATCAATTATTTTCTTACTTTTATCTTCAACGCTTCCGCCTGCAACTTCGTCGGGTCGCGTCTGATCAAAGTTAAAGGCATAATTTCTATAATAATATCACAAGGATAATTTAGAATCGTCTTATATAACTAGGTGATTCTAGGTGCCAGTTCCACGCGAACTGTTGATCCTGTTGATTTTCTGGGATAAAAAGTAGCATAATTATGTGTCAATCAGTCAATGTGACAGTCATAGTCATATGTCAATGTGACAGGCGTCACAGCTCAGTCGGTAACGGCTCTGCCTTCTGTGCTGTGGGTCGTGGGTTCGATCCCCACTGAGAACAAACATTTGTGCGTGGAAAACATAGATGTTTGTTCTATGTCTGGGTGTTACTATGTATTATAAGTATGTATTTACAAAAAAAAAGTATTTAAGTATTCTATCAGCCATCTAGTTCCCATATTACAAGCTTTGCTTAGTTTGGGACTAGAGGGCGTTGTGTGTAAAGTCCATGAATATTTATTTATTTAATCCACAAGTTTCATCCAAATTGGACCAGTAATTGCAATGTGGTTGAGGAACAAACATCCAACATTTGGAACATGTTTGTTTATAATTTTGTATTTGATAATAATTTCAACTTATTTTAATTAGATATTTACCTATGGATCTTTGCACTCTTAAAGTTTCTGTGCAGAACCCATTTTTTCGTACCTAATTGGCGGTAGGTAAGCGTATTTTTCCGCACAACAGTACCTAACTTCAGAGGTTTGTTGCATCTAACTTCAGAGGGATAAAGATCCGTTGTCCGTACTATACTTACAGTTTATTATAAACTTTTCTTTTGTTTATTGCTAATCTTGGACATCATCTGAACAATGTAAGTGTGAGAATGTGTGTATATCATAGTCTTGTCATAAAAAAAAATCATAAAAATTTAATTCTCTGTCACAAAAGTGTTGTAAAAATTACTAAAATGAAATATTATTACTAAATAGTTCAATATTTAAGATTGGGGCTATTTATTTACCCTCTCCCTAGTATGTTCTTTATGAGTAGACACTTTTACCCTTTACTTTTTTTTTTACTTTTACTGTTTTTAACTATTCCATGCCTTCGTCTGGTTTATTAATAACAGAGCTAAATTTTAGAGGTTTATATTTTAAAACAAGTAATTTAATTTAAATTTAAAATACCCCCGACTTTGATACCCATATTGAGGGGCCCCGAAGGACCGACAATTTTTTTCACATTTATTCTCAAAACATTTTTGTCGAGCACAGTACCTGACAGCGCCACCGTCAAAATTTTTGTTTGTCGGGTTGCACTAATTAATTAATATTTTTAATTATTCAATTCTTTAATGCGCTTTTATGTTGCATAAACAGGTGTTATAAAAGTA
The DNA here is from genome assembly GCA_947859175.1 of Gandaritis pyraliata. Classification (NCBI taxonomy): domain Eukaryota; kingdom Metazoa; phylum Arthropoda; class Insecta; order Lepidoptera; family Geometridae; genus Gandaritis; species Gandaritis pyraliata. The sequence continues at coordinate 2,063,465 of OX401875.1, read as the reverse complement.
TGTAGAGTACCTATCAAACATAATTATGTGCATAGAAATCTTCATCTTTCCAAAAGGACCCTAAATTCTTGTGTGCCCAAGGGCCCCAGCATAGTTTAAGACGGCCTTGTCTATATTTACCAATCTTTTCTAATTTCAGTACAACAACAAACCGTTTAACAAAAAACTCTAAAGGCGATCAAATAAGAACTTCAAGCATAAAGCTATCCACCAAAGTAGTGGATGCGCCACAACGGCTGCGAGACACGTTAGTGCACGAGCTGTGCCATGCTGCTACCTGGTTAGTGGATGCAGAACTGAGAGCTGGACATGGCCCGCTCTGGAAGAAATGGTAATTATTGTGACAACAATAATTAAGAAAAGGGGAGATGCGGTACGCTCATGCGTCAGCAATTTCCGTCTATCTTTCTCCGACTTCAGAAAAGGTGTTTTTTTTATGTTTCAGGACTCCGTCATTTGTAAACTGATTTGAAAAATTCTTATTTTATCTGAAAGGATTTTTCTAGATTGCTCCCATAAAAATTTCATCAAAATCGATTCAGTATCGGCTTTTAAATCAAACTAACTGAGAAAAATATGCTATCCACGTACACGAAATTGCGTATTTTGCTTTCCTGTGATTTTTTCTGATGCTTACGGTCACTAGAACATGCCCAATGAACTGCCATGATCATCATCTGATGATGAGGCCGGTAGTCGAAGTGAAGTCGGTTTTTCTACTTTTTTTTAACTTCTAAAATTATTATTCCAGAAACAAGTACCTACCTAATTTAACTAAAAATTTAAAAAAAACCCCGAATCTTGGACCGATTTTCATCAAAAATACTTAAGGCGCGTATTACGGTCAAACCGTGAAAATGCCCATTTTTGACGTTCTAGATCTCTGAAACTGAAACTCTTAGATAATTTCGATTTATTGTATGGTGTAGAATAGTTATTCGCATTGACCGTAGCGGCCTCGCTTTTTGTAATTTATCCTTATATATTTAAATAAAGCCAAAATTCCGAAACAAGTTTTTAATAAAACTCGCGCAGACACTTTTTCAAGCTCCTGGATTGAACTACTCTGCAAAGCAAACGAAATGAAAAATATCAACAAATATCTCTTATATACTGCCATTGACCGTAGCGGCCCCGGAATTTAGAAATAAGTATGGGATATGTACAAAAAAAAATCAATTCAAAACCATAAAATTTCTAAAAACGTTCAGAATTAGCCGTTAATTTCTCCATACTACATTATTATTATTAGGTAAAAATTATACCAAAATAAACGTTAGTTCATAATCAATAAAATTGTATACTTTTTATTTACATAATTTATTATATTAATTTGAATAAACGTAATTTACAACTGCATAAAATGCGATGCGTTGGCCGCTCGAATTCAGACGCGCGCCAGCGCTCGTGGAAGGTGGACCTGTGTCGATTTTCTCCGCGCCAAAAAGATCGAGCATAACCGTGCGTGTACACGTGGAGTGTGACTGACTACCTAGTTTTGATGTTAGTAACTTTTTTATTCATGACAATCATTAACACCTGTACATACCTATTGGGGACAATTAAAATCTTATCTTATCTTACCATTTATAATATTAGTGGGATGGGATGCAAAAGTTTAGATGTTTGGATGTTTGTGTAGTACATACAAAATCGATTGTTACACCTAACTTCAGAGGGATGAAGATCCGTTGTGCGTACTGTGCCAAACAGTACAATCTGCAGTGCAATGAAGAACGTGTACTTGAATAGAATAGAAATTAATGATGATGAGCTAAAATGAAAAGATATTTTGATAGGCCTCACAGCTCAGTCGGTACTAGCTCTCCCTTCCGTGCCGTGGGTCGTGGGTTCGATCCTCACCAAAAACAAACATAATTATTTTTTGTGTGGCATCATAGACGTTTGTTCTATGAGTCGTCTAAAGGGTGCCGTGTAAAAATGTCAATGTATATATTTTTATTTGTACCTATTTATGAAAAATCATAGCCGCCATTTTTAACTTTCCTGTTTATGGACCGATTGCTTTCAAAATCGATATCTGAAGGTCCCTTTCAACCATTACCAAGAATCTAATGTCAAATTTGAAAAATCATGGCCGCCATTTTTAACTTTTCTGTTATTATATTACTAAATGACAGAGACAACTAAAATTTACATTTTTGATGTCAGCTGTCAAATTCAACTTCAAACGGTCATATCTTGGAAACTACTTATTCTAGACTACTCGTTTCATCACTAAATGACAGAGAAAACTAAAATCTACATTTTTGATGTCAGCTGTCAAATTCAACTTCAAACGGTCATATCTTGGAAACTACTTATCCTAGACTACTCGTTTCATCACTAAATGACACAGACAACTAAAATCTACATTTTTGATGTCAGCTGTCAAATTCAACTTCAAACGGTCATATCTTGGAAACTACTTATCCTAGACTACTCGTTTCATCACTAAATGATAGAGACAACTAAAATCTACATTTTTGATGTCAGCTGTCAAATTCAACTTCAAACGGTCATATCTTGGAAACTACTTATCCTAGACTACTCGTTTCATCACTAAATGACACAGACAACTGGACAGACAGACACAGACAGACACATCCCACAGACAGACAAAAAAAAAATCTGTTCTATAAGCGGTCGTTCTCCACCTCATGTTAGTTTTAGTTTTAAAGCACTATTTTGTAATTTTGTAGTTTTAGAATAAGTGAATTTTAGTTTTGTGTAAGTAGGAGCTCTTATTTTATCCGGTTAATTGTGTTTTCATTTTTGTTTGTATTTATTTGTTTTATTTTATTTTGTAATTATAATAGAGATGTAGCGAAGATAGTTATATGTTGTTTTCTGTTAGTAGAGTAAGTAAGTATTTGTAAAAAGTGCGTGTCGCAGAGGCTGTGCGCCACTCCACTCTCGGCACCCCTGAAAACCAGCGCTAAAAGAGCCACCGTGCACCTTTAGCATTTGCTGAGTGGGTTCCTTTTTTACGCATGTTATCGTTTTATTATTAAGTAAATAAGTATGTACCTTATTGTGTGTTGCGTAAAATAAATAATTTCTATTCTATTCTATTCTATTCTATACAACTAAAATCTACATTTTTGATGCCAGCTGTCAAATTCAACTTCAAACGGTCATATCTTGGAAACTACTTATACTAGACTACTCGTTTCATCACTAAATGACAGAGACAACTAAAATCTACATTTTTGATGTCAGCTGTCAAATTCAACTTCAAACGGTCATATCTTGGAAACTACTTATCCTAGACTACTCGTTTCATCACTAAATGACAGAGACAACTAAAATCTACATTTTTGATGTCAGCTGTCAAATTCAACTTCAAACGGTCATATCTTGGAAACTACTTATCCTAGACTACTCGTTTCATCACTAAATGACAGAGACAACTAAAATCTACATTTTTGATGTCAGCTGTCAAATTCAACTTCAAACGGTCATATCTTGGAAACTACTTATCCTAGACTACTCGTTTCATCACTAAATGACACAGACAACTAAAATCTACATTTTTGATGTCAGCTGTCAAATTCAACTTCAAACGGTCATATCTTGGAAACTACTTATCCTAGACTACTCGTTTCATCACTAAATGACAGAGACAACTAAAATCTACATTTTTGATGTCAGCTGTCAAATTCAACTTCAAACGGTCATATCTTGGAAACTACTTATCCTAGACTACTCGTTTCATCACTAAATGACACAGACAACTAAAATCTACATTTTTGATGCCAGCTGTCAAATTCAACTTCAAACGGTCATATCTTGGAAACTACTTATACTAGACTACTCGTTTCATCACTAAATGACAGAGACAACTAAAATCTACATTTTTGATGTCAGCTGTCAAATTCAACTTCAAACGGTCATATCTTGGAAACTACTTATCCTAGACTACTCGTTTCATCACTAAATGACACAGACAACTAAAATCTACATTTTTGATGTCAGCTGTCAAATTCAACTTCAAACGGTCATATCTTGGAAACTACTTATCCTAGACTACTCGTTTCATCACTAAATGACACAGACAACTAAAATCTACATTTTTGATGCCAGCTGTCAAATTCAACTTCAAACGGTCATATCTTGGAAACTACTTATCCTAGACTACTCGTTTCATCACTAAATGACACAGACAACTAAAATCTACATTTTTGATGTCAGCTGTCAAATTCAACTTCAAACGGTCATATCTTGGAAACTACTTATCCTAGACTACTCGTTTCATCACTAAATGACAGAGACAACTAAAATCTACATTTTTGATGTCAGCTGTCAAATTCAACTTCAAACGGTCATATCTTGGAAACTACTTATCCTAGACTGCTCGTTTCATCACTAAATGACAGAGACAACTAAAATCTACATTTTTGATGACAGCTGTCAAATTAAACTTCAAACGGTCATATCTTGGAAACTACTTATCCTAGACTGCTCGTTTCATCACTAAATGACAGAGACAACTTAAATCTACATTTTTGATGACAGCTGTCAAAATTAACTTCAAACGGCATTCATTTAAGATTCTTGAGGGTGACCCTCAGATATCGATTTTAAAAGCAATCGGTCTGTAAACAAAAAAAAATAAAAATGGCAGCCATGATTTTTCATCAAACTTGACGTTTGATTCTTGATAATGGCTGAGGGTGACCCTCAGATATCGATTTTGAAAGCAATCGGTCCATAAACAAAAAAGTTTAAAATGGTGGTCATGATTTTTCAAATTTGACATTAGAATCTTGATAATGGCTGAGGGTGACCCTCAGATATCGATTTTGAAAGCAATCGGTCCATAAACAAAAAAGTTAAAAATGGTGGTCATGATTTTTCAAATTTCACATTAGAATCTTGATAATGGCTGAGGGTGACCCTCAGATATCGATTTTGAAAGCAATCGGTTCATAAACAAAAAAGTTAAAAATGTTGGTCATGATTTTTCAAATTTGACATTAGATTCTTGATAATGGCTAAGGGTGACCCTCAGATATCGATTTTGAAAGCAATCTGTCCATAAACAAAAAAGTTTAAAATGGTGGTCATGATTTTTCAAATTTGACATTAGAATCTTGATAATGGCTGAGGGTGACCCTCAGATATCGATTTTGAAAGCAATCGGTCCATAAACAAAAAAGTTAAAAATGGTGGTCATGATTTTTCAAATTTCACATTAGAATCTTGATAATGGCTGAGGGTGACCCTCAGATATCGATTTTGAAAGCAATCGGTCCATAAACAAAAAAGTTAAAAATGGCGGCCATGCTTTTTCTAATTTTACATAATATTCCTGATAATGGCTAAGGGGGATCCTCAGATATCGATTTTGAAAGCAATCGGTCCATAAACAAAAAAAGTTAAAAATGGCGGCTATGATTTTTTCTAATTTGAGATTAGATTCTTGATAATAAATAAATAAATATTTATGGACATTTCACACGACGCCTCTAGTCCCAAACTAAGCAAAGCTTGTAATATGGTAACTAGATGCTGATAGAATACTTATATACCTTTTTTTTTGTAAATACATACTTATAATACATAGTAACACATAATGGCTGAGAGGGGCCCTCAGATATCGATTTTGAAAGAAATCCGTTTTTAAAATAAGACTGTACTTTATAATATTGTGCGCGCGAGTTGACGACAAAAAAAATAGGTTTAATTGGAAAGTGCCAAATCACGAGTTTCACGCTCGCGAGTTGACGAATAACTCGGCCGTTTGAAGTTGATTTTGACATAATTACCTAATGTGTGCAATGTACCTAATGTTGATCGGTGCTATAAGCTATCACCATGATACGATTCATCAAAATCTGTTCGGCGGTTTCAGCGTCAACTGTGCTCAAACGACAAACCGACAGACATACTTCAACTCCTCCAAAGAATTTATCAAAAAATAAATCAATGTAAGTACAGATTTGTAAAAGTTTAGATAGAAATTCTATCTAATAAAATAAATAAATATGAATATTCTTGGGCTTTACACACAACGCCCTCTAGTCCCAAACTAAGCAAAGCTTGTGATATGGGAACTAGATCTGATAGAATACTTATATACTTTTTTTTTGTAAATACATACTTATAATACATAGAAACACCCTAAATAGAAACAGCCATCTAAACTATTATAAATCTTTAGGTACATTGAAAATTTTTATAATTTTAATGGCTTTACTTACCTAACTTCCAAGTACCAAGACTAGTTAGTTAATGTACAAACTCGAGCGGAAAGCGGCTTCAATTTGTGCGTGGGCATTTTTTTTTAGTTTGGCGGCTCAGAAACCGGAATTCGAGCGCGGCCAAACTGCGATAGCCCTCTTAAGAACACTCCCGACTAATTCACCTTTCAACCAAAAAAAAAACAAATCAAAATCGGTTCATCCGTTCAGGAGCTACGTTGCCTCAGACACACACACACACACACAGACACACAAACGCACGCAGGCACAGACACGAGGGTTAAAAAGGAGTAAGTACTAGAAGTAGATTTTACTTTCAAATTAATCAATGGTTTTTTATTGTTTGCAGGGCGGCAAAAGCTTTACGCGTATATCCAGAGCTGGGCGAGATATCTCGCTGTCACGATCTCGAGATACACTTCAAATACTCTTACAAGTGCACCAGTTGTGGATACAGGTAAACATTATCTCTATCGTCCAGAGGGGCGAGTACGAGTTGACAATGAACAAAACGGTGTCAAACGTCTGACGCCGAGCACACCGGTGTGCGCTGCTTGGTATGGAAACACTGAGCGGGAGCTTGACGAAATCAAGCTTCTCAAAAAATCCGTTCAGTGTTTCCATACCAAGCAGCGCACACCGGTGTGCTCGGCGTCAGACGTTTCACACCGGTTTTTACATTGTCAACTCGTAATCGCCCCTCTGTTCATTTTAAGGGATAAAAAAAGTAGCATATGTGTTAATCCAGGTTACAAAATTAAATATAAGGCTATTCTAAATGATCCTTGTGATTTAATTGAATATTTTTTGGCTTTGCTTAAGAAGCACAATAAATAAATCTTTGATATTTACACAGCGCCATCTAGCCCCCAAATAAAACAGTACAGATGCCAAAAATACAGAACTAAGATTTGTAAAATATTCGTGTTCACTAATTTCATTACACAGATGTTTGTTCTTACTGGGAATCGAACCCACAACCTACAACGCGAAAGGCTAGTCTACTAATTGTACACATCTTTTCAGCATTCAACGTCACTCAAAATCCATAGACATAACAAAAAAATGTTGCGGCTATTGTCGTGGCACGTTCGAGATAGTTATCAACAAGAAAAACAAAGATGGCGTCGTGGTTTCAACTCCCGCTAGGAAAGGGAATCTGAACGAATTTGCACAATTCGTAAAAGATAATTACGCTTTTCATAAAGATGGTAAAAGTCACGCTCAAGTTATGAAACTCTTAGGTGAGAAATTTGCAATGAGGAAGAATGATAAAATTATTGGTAGCGATGATTCTAATTGACAATTGACATGACACTTGTTCTCACGTTCAAATCGTGTAACTAGAGTCTGTGCACGCTATGTTTGCAGCAATTGCCTATACTTAGCTGGATACAGCGTATTGTATGTATGTAATACATGAACGATTTGAAATGTATAAAAAGTTACTATGTAAAAATTATAATGGTATCATTTTTACATAGTAATAACATTATAATGGTATAATGATACCATTATTTAAACAATATATATGTTAAAGTAAAAGACCGATCTGCGGTAAATCTTAAGATTTACCGGTAAAAGCTAAGATTTACCGACATGAGTTGGTAAATGTAAGAATTTCTTTTATTAGAATGAGTTTTCGGGCTTTTACCATGAGAATTTGGTAAGTACATCTTATAATATAATGCCTATATAAAACAATTTTTTTGGATTATTTTATCCCATTGCAGACGTATCGTGCTCAGACTATAGGTGTGTTTTAAAAATAAAGAGATTTGTATACTTAACTATGTATAGTTAGTCTCAAAATTGCCTTTATGTCAAGGTATTGTGTATTTTTTAGCTGTATACGTTTGAATTGCATACTTTTTGTATGTATCTCTACTTGACGCCCTCTATATGTAGAATACTTCAAAAGTTTGTTTTTGATAGCTGTTATTTTGACTTTATGTTCCCATAATTTTACGAGATTACCTAAATTAGATTTTTAGACAGATGGGAACATAAAGCCGTTTTACACCCGCATAAGTACAGTGGAGAGTTTAGTAGCGGTATGCTAACGTCAGTAGTCGTTGACGCGCAGTGTGATTCCTCACTTTACTTATAGGTGTGTATGTGTGTAATTCGTTTAATAAGTTCCCAAAATGCAACCTCAAATTGAAAAGACTGATAATACACTCTTCATTTGTTTTTTCATTGTGTTTTTGATGCACACATGAAAAAATTAAGTTTTAGACCGCGCGGTAATTTTTAAAACATCTAGTTATGAACATAACTTTTACTAAAATATCCCGTTTTTAGTGAAATTTATACTTATTTATGTAACACGTTCATATACTTTTACTAGGAACATTATTTTATAATCTTAGTTATCTTAAATATATTTTATTTTTTAATAAAAACTTGTACCAATTGTTACTGTTCTAAGGTAAGTAAAATAAAAATAAAATGTGTTTTTTTTTCTATGTTAATATTTTTAGATTATATTTTTAATTGTTATTATTAGACTTGTACTGGTTACAAAATAATTTTTTAAGTATTTGTTGCACTTTACTTTTTGTAAATCTCTCTTTAGTAATAGCCGATGGTCCATCTGATGTTAAGTGGTGTAATAGCACCGGCATCCATACCCTTCAAACCGGAACACAGCAATGCGAGCATCACTGCGCGTACGCAATAGATACGGTGCTAGTACTCAACCCGGACGAACACTCACACAACAAGCTATACTACTACTAATCTATTGGAGATTTTGTATACTTTCTTATTATAATAGTCTAGTAGCCTGTGACTTCGAAAATTTCGAGATAATAGGATAACTTCATTTATATGTAACTTTCTATTATGATTGTACATTTGTTTGTATGTAAAACGTATACAATGATTTGTTTGTAGTATGTACTTTAAATCTAAGTTATTTTTACGTAGCATAACGTTATTTAGAATATAAAATGTTGGATCAGTTAACTTATTACAATAATATGACACATTTTAATCGTCTTTTACTTAAAACACCTTTGTTAAAGCCTTATTTAATTTTATAACTAGCAGTTGCCCGCGACTTCGTACGCGAGTACCGTTTCCGTGTACATTATATTATCTGTGCGTGTACCGAGCGGATACTTCTTTGAGAAACTTGACATTACACCGAACCCGTACTCGAATGTCAACGTTAGTCGTTAGACCAAAGAGGTCCTGTCCTGTCAAACTGACGTGACATGACATCATCCTCTTGCTAAATTGGCGTTGCTAATCCCGTTCGTTCATTTTATCCTGTAGATCCTGTTAATTATTCGGGACAAAAAGTAGCCTATGTGTCAATCCAGGTCACGAACTATATGCTAACTATAACTGTATATATGCCAAGTTTCATCCAGGTTGGTTCAGTAGTTTCGACGTGATTGAAACACAAACATCTAAACTTTCGCATTTATAATACACGCGAGAGCAATGATTCCGGGTCACTTAAAGAATGTTAAAAATCTCGGAAACTAAAAATGATAGGTTAATGCAATAAATTGTATTTAATAGACAATGTAATACTCCTTAAATGAAGGTATTAAAACTTCTTAGTTATTGTAAAGTTATATCTTAAAAAAATCAAATTTGAAAAAGGGCCACTTTCGAAGATGGAACTACGAAATTACAGCATTTGGTTTTGCTTTTGTTTGTAATCTGTCATTTATGTGGGTATATAAACCATGTTGATAGTGCTCTATATTCATTATTCAAGCTGAAATTATGTCGCTTACGCCTGAAGAATGCACCAGAATACTTACAATGCTGGAAACCGGCCGGAGTCAGCGCGATACAGCCAGGACTGTCGGTGTGTCGCTGTCAACAGTACAAAGAGTTCTCCGACGTTACGAAGAAACTGGTTCTAACCTACGCAGACCAGGAACGGGCAGAACCAGGTGTACCACAGCACGAGAAGACCGATACTTGGTGAACACCATGCTTCGAAATCGCTTTCTCACAGGAACTGAACTCACAAATCAGTTTCGACGCCTCGGAGGAAGTAACCCAAGTGCATGGACAGTAAGACGTCGGCTTGCTGAATCTAACTTAAAACCCCTTAGACCTGCAAACGGCCCTAAACTGGAGCGTGGGCATCGTATTTCAAGACTAAGATATGCCCAGAGCCACGTAAATTGGAGTATTGAAGATTGGTCAAAAGTTATGTTCTCCGACGAATCAAAATTTATGCTCTACAAGCACGATGGAAGACACAGAGTGTATCGAAGACCAGGGGAAAGATTCAAGCAAGCATGCATCGAAGAAAAAGTAGCCTACGGTGGTGGGTCTGTACTTGTGTGGGCCGGAATTTCTTCTGAAAGTCGCACAGAGCTGGTGATCATAGAAAACGGCTCTTTAACTAGCGTAAGATATGTGGAAGAAATCCTCAATGATCATGTTGGTCCATTTATGGTCAATTTAGGTGAGGATGCTATATTTATGCATGACAATGCCCGACCTCATACAGGTAGGATTGTGAATGACTACCTTCAAGAGATGAACATTACTCGTATGGAGTGGCCAGCGCGCAGCCCGGATATCAACCCGATCGAGCATGCTTGGGACGAGCTAGGCAGATGCGTAAAACAACGAAACCCTCCCCCAATCACGCTTCGTGAGCTCAAAATTGCTCTCACAGAGGAATGGGAGAATATTCCCCAAAATCGTATAAGGAACTTGGTGTACAGCATGCCAAACCGCGTAAACGCAGTAATGGAAGCACGAGGAGGCAATACGAAGTATTAAAATTCAAGTCAAATCGTAATAAAGTTCAAAAATTTCATGTTTCCTATTTTTGTTTTAAGGAGAGATCAGCAGTTTTTTTCTTTATGTAATTTTGTGTTAATAAAATGTATGGTGACTCATATTTTTTTACTTTCATTTAAGGAGTATTACATTGTCTATTAAATACAATTTATTGCATTAACCTATCATTTTTAGTTTCCGAGATTTTTAACATTCTTTAAGTGACCCGGAATCATTGCTCTCGAGTGTATTAGTAGGAAGTAGGATAAAGCGGCCATATGAAGTTAAAAAAAACTATGCCTATAATAAGGTTGCCCCATTGTTTTTATTGCAAGTGAAGAGATTTAAAAAACATGTAAAAAAAGAGGTCATAAATGAAACTACACATTTTGCAATACCATTTTTTATTATCATACATTTTAATCGTTTTTATTAAAATAATACCTAAACAATATAGGTACAGTCTTTAATTATAAAAGAAAATTATATTTTACAAACAAAAATGGACGCGGTTGTCCGTTTGGGTACATTCTGTAGCCCTATGTACAAGATTCAAATTGATTTACATTATAGCGAATATTTAAAAAAAAATGTGAACATTTTTATGACAGGGTTTCATGCTTGCAAATTTACAAGTCAATTTCACTTCAATATATAGCAATATCGAAGCATACGATATTTATTATACAGAAATAATTTTATTTTTAGAGTATAAAATAGGAAATTAAAAAAAAGTGGCGAAATAAAAAATGCCGTTTCTATTACAATTTTACAGTTTATTCGCCATAACCCGTTTTGTGGTTGCTACTCTGAATTTACCAACCGTGCTAATTATAATGTACTTAGAATAATATTTTTATTTACATAGGAATTTTTATTAGTTCTGTGTACAGGATGTAAAGAACTTTAAAAAAAATAGTGAAAAAAAAGTGCGTTTTTCAAATCGATTAGCGCTTATCGATAAAAAATGTTACTTGCTTCTTCTTTACACCTGTTTTCTAAACACGTCATACTTTTCTTATTTTACAATTTATCTATCTAGATATTTTTACTTTTAACATTGAGTTGATATTTATTTATACGTCAATAGTTATTTGTCAATCAAAGCTATGCGTAGGTACGGTTTGGAAAAATAACTTGGTAGAAATATACTACTCATGTTGACTCTACCAGCACTTTTTATAACTTTACACTATAAAAATATGGCAGGAGGTTGGTAAAACTTGGATGAAGTCGCAATGACTAGGTACAATGGAAAATAGAACACCATTATGAATCCTGATTTGTGAAATTTAAAAATGGTAGGTACATTATTTATGTATTAGGTAGATAAGTATACCTAGTATATTGAATCACTCGTCATAAAATGATATTCAAAATGTTCAAGTGAAATCTTTTATACGGATTAGTATAAAATTAAATTTACAATGAGATAACGTGCAATAAATTTATACAAATTCGGAGTTAATATTTGTTCGGATTATTGAACGATAAGTATTTAATGGCCAGTTTACAGACGGACTTAAATATTTTCCTCATATATTATGGACAGATTTGTCAAACACAAACTTTAATATATCACAATTATATTATCATTATTTTACACACTAAAAAATTATTAAATTAAATGGCAATTAATGTAGGTTATTAATAAGGGCCTGTATTATTAAGTAAATAAAGTGACTTATAAATAAAAGAAAATGCTATGTACAAAAGGCCGTATTTCGATTAATAATATCTTATTTTTAACATTTACAATTTTACATTATTCTTAAAAATTGTTACATTCATAGTGATATTATTTTATTTTGCCTAAAACTAAGCATGTTCAGATAAAAACAACTTTTACAATTTTGTAAAAATGCTGTAACTCCACTATACATGCTAACTAGAAAAAAAATGCAAGATATTTTGCATTACGTACTATTTTTTCAACTCTGGATCATTTGACAAACTCGAAATGTCGTATGTAGGTCGTATTTACGTGAAAATACCTAAATCCCTAACACTTTGTCTGAAACGACCATGCCCTGGGTGCTTAGCAACCAAAAGCCTATCTTAAGATAGGCAGAACGATCGAAATAGTTGCCGAATTTTCTTAAAAGAATAGCTCTTGACAGAGCAATGCCACTATCAGAAACTTAGGTCATCCGCTGTGCATGACAGCGTGATGGTAAATCAAGTAGACGGGTCTTCTAATGGTCGAAATCTGACAAAACCGTCCTGAGCTACCAGCATACTACTGCCATCTGGTTGCGCGACCTCATCTTGAGGCTGGGAATAGGAAGCTTCGTAACTACAATTCCTGGGGGCTGGAGTAGGATACGGCCTCTCACTGGGTTCCTCAGAGAACCCATACAGATCCGTAGATTTAGGCCTATCTGGGAAACCATTTCCCTTTCCCCTCTTCTGACTACCACTAGTGTTTACCGTCAAGGGAGAGTTTCTCCGCTGAGAACTCCTTACTTGACTTTCTGGGCCGTAGCTCCTATTGGGGTTCAAGGTTTGGATACCAGAAGCGTGGTACGATGCGTTTTCTGATTCGTAGTTTCCGTATTCATCGGGTAAGTGTGGCTGGTGGTAATGGTGACCCATTGAGTCGTAACCCATCGTCATGCAGTTCTGGACGTTCTTGTTCTTGGGCCTATGCTTTTTTCTAGGATTGCTGTTCGTTCTGGCTGAGACCCTGTCGTACGACATGTGTTTAAAATTATGGGAACTTCGATTTGAACCTCCGTTGTAGTTTTGATTCTTGATATCTCGAATGAAATCGCTGTTGCTTCCGTATTGGATGACATTGTATTCGTGGTCGAGAGGATCGTCTCCTTGCAAAGATTGGATAGCAGGGTCGCAGTTGGAGTAGTGGTCATCTGATGCGGACTCTATGCCGTTGTAGCCAAGGTTTGGATGATGCTTAATCAAATGGTTAGTGACACCTTGGCTGGATGCAGCATTGCTGGATTCCGTCGAACTGCTGTGGCCAGCGTTGGCTATAGAACTGTGACCAGAATAATTTTCTGTGCCAGAGTTGGCGTCACAGTTTCCAGCCAAAGTGTTGAGTGGGAATCTCTGATGATCCAACACTGGCCCTCCACAGCAAGGATCAGGCATGGTCGGATGATGACTGCTGCCTTCGTAAATAGGCTTGCCAGTTCTTAGGGTATACGTGTGAAGATTTGTATTGGTGTTGCAAATAGCTGGATAGTCTGATTCGAACTGTTCGTTGCTAGAACCTGCTGCACAAGCAAACAGGTTCATACCAGATATTTTATTGCCATCTGCTTTCTCGTTCTGCAACGCGACTATACCGACTTTGAGGCTTATCACCCAGGAGATAAGAGCTACTATACTGATTTCTATTACTCTTAGGGAAAGCTGGTATCCCCATTGGAGCCAATTGAATTTAGTCATGTTGACTTGGTTCTTTATGCCGAAGATTCCAAAGATTTGGAGCCCAGCCATAAGTACAAACAGCAATGCAGTTGCCAAGTTTATATGAATAGCTTGGTATAAATTTTGGAAACCATTGATGTAGGTATGGCTCTTCTTTTGTAAAATATCTTTCAGAGTTTTGTATACGTAAATGTAACATAACCCTAAGACAAGACAGACAAGGATAAATATAATTTGACACGTAAGGCCTAACATAGTGTTACTATTCTCGAAGATATGTAGCATAAGACAGGAGAGAAGATGAATTCCCCCACCGACAATAATCGTTCTAGGACGAATGAGGCATGCACAACATGTATTCTTAAAGTTAATGCTATTGTTGAGGAGAAACAAAATGGTGCAAGCGAACGCTATGCTAAGGAATATCTCTGGAATATGTAACAAGATTTCACTTATGAAAATCGGCAACGAGTTATTAATGTTATAAGGATCGTAGCACATGTAGAATATCCTCATAAGACACACCAGAACCAAAATCAAATGCAGGATAATGAAATAATATTGAGTGAAAAGGTGTGTGAATTTGTTGTAAATTATGATTTTAAAAATTGAGTAAACAGCTAGAATTGTGAACATAACAGTTGCGAAGTAAATGTGAACATTCCAAGCGAATGACCAATTCTCTCCCGTCCTTTGAACAGGCTCACTACCTTTATCCTTTTTCTTATCTAAATTCACATTAGCTAGATTATGATACCTTTCCGTAGACATTTCTGGATCTTTCAGCTCAAACCCTACAGTGGTAGCTGGCATAAAATCTTCTTTCCTACTATCGTTCACCTTAGGCGAATACTGTAAATTCCTTCTTGTATTCGTCTCACCATCTACAATGAGCGGCCTATCTAAGTTATTCATTTCTGGATCTAATACTGCTAAGACACCTTCTGTGCTGGTGTCAGAAAGAGTAACTCCAGTTTCTTTAGTGATGAAAACGTCACTTTTGCTTGTCCTCTCTTGGTTGTGTTGAGGTTTTGCAGTGACTGTTCTGAGGAGGACGTCTGGGATGTCCTCTTTCCTCCCGTTGGAGCCTGAGAGGATTCGCGATATGGTAGGTATGTTGAGGGAATTCGGAACGAAATCTGTGAAGTTGGCTTGGTCTGTTTTGACGTCGTCTACATCGTCAGCCTGAAAAACAAAAAGATGCGAGTTAAAGATAAAAGTAATTTTTATGTCCTTACAAGAAGAGTATTATTCTCAAGGACAGTACCTATAGTAGACCTAAGTATGGGTGGTAACCCATACTGTCCTTACCAGCAGCATATCTAGGGGTAGGGGTAGGTTTAGTCAAATTTGACTAATATTTCATCAAAGATTTTATAAAAAACATTGTACCTACCAAGCTTGATCTGGACTTGACTGCGATAAAGGTTTATAAACAGCAACTTCATCAACTTTCTTGAACTACCAACTAACCAGTCGCATACCACGTTCATTCTTAGATATTTGTGTAACCGCAGCTTTATCTACAATTGCCAATACCAATTCTAACCGCAATTGAAATCTGAATCATACGAAAGCGGATAACGGGATTGGAATTGACTCAGCTCACAAACATGACCTTTATTTTATAGTTAGTGGCGTTAGCATCATCATTGCACTTTACTTAGCCGAGATGCCGGCTTTCTTATTTATTTAACAGCATTGAATCATCAACGTTTTCAGTTAGTTCATATCGCTACTTGGTCATTGACTTATTCAAGAAAATCAGTAAAAACAAAAAATTATAATAAATAAATATATTATAATAAATTATAATAAATAAAATTATAATAATAAATAAAAGTTTGGGACTAGAGGGCGTTGTGTGAAATGCCCATGAATATTTTTTTTTAAAGTTTATCTTACCTTATGGCTAGGACTGTTGAGAGCCTTCTTCTTCTGAGGCTCGATGGCGGGGGGTAGGGGTGGCGCGGGCGGGGGGGCCGGCACTTGCGGGGATGATGTCTCCTGGGAATGAAGAGTTTGGTTTCAAAGAGTTTATGGAATGAAAGCTGTGGTAAGGCGGAGTACAATTACTTCTGTGCTGTAAAGCAAAGCACAGTAGTAGTAGGTACCTAGTAGAGCTTCTTGTGAAAAAGCTCGTCCGGGGAAGTACTAGCACCTATTTCGTGCGCCAAGCAGTGATGCTCGCATTGCTGTGTTCCGGTTTGAAGGGTTCCGGTGCTAGTACAGGCACATGAGACTATTAGAGTAATGCACGCAGTGCGATGCCTCACAGAAAACGTTTTCAATGACCGTGATCAGTGAATCAATGCATTGGTATAGAGGTTACAGCTTAACATCAGCTGTGATCCCCTGCCGGCAGTCATAGGGGAAAAAAAAGCTAAGGGGATTTCTGGACCAAAAGTCCAGATCCCCTTCGCAGGGGCAACACGCAGGGCATTTCTAGAATAAGCCGCTATTGTTAGGTGCATTACTTATTATCATTAAAGAAAACGTAGTTCTCTTCCAAGGTCTTCGACTTTTCTCGTTTTGCGCAACATTTCGCAGATTGTCGTCTATTTCTGATAAACATTACTAAGACCAAATAAAGGGTTTTACCTGTCCAGGAGGTCTGATGGGTATTCGCTCGTGGCCTGCGCCCAGTGACGGCGGAGGAATAGGCCTTCGGTTGAGATAGTTGTTCCCATCTGTGTTTGTGCCTGTAATTAACAAAATATTACATTTGGTTTAGGACTTTGTAGTGACACATACTGATTGTAAATTGCAATGTAAGACGCCGCCGCCTCCCGCGTCCCCCCCGGAACGACGGACGGACAGTCGAACGATGTGCAGGGCTTGATGCCCACGTGACATTTGCACCTATATTTTGCCGATAAAATAAATGCGTGTTTGATTCGTGCCTTAAAACGTGGTATCAATTCAACTCCCAAAATTGTAGATGAAGTGTCGACAGAGGCGCTTTAATCTTCAATAACTTCATGACTGATTAACTAGACTGATTGCTAAACTGAGAAGAGAGAAGAAGAAGCAATGTAATGAAAATTCAGACAACAAACATGGTTACGAACATAGAACATGCAAATGTTAGTGTACGTGTTGATTGCAATATCATATTCTCTTTGAGAAAGGTTTATTATATACTAGCAGTTACCCGCGACTTCGTACGCGTCTAGTTTCCGTGTACATTATATTATCTGTGCGTGTACCGAGCGGATACTTCTTTGAGAAACTTGACATTACACCTCATTACACCGAACTCGTACCTACTCGAATGTCAAACGCTAGTCGTTAGACCAAAGAGGTAGTACTACGCCCTGTCAAACTGACGTGACATGACATGACAATGAAATCCTCTTGCCAATTGGCGCTGCTAATCCTTTTCGTTCATTTTATCCTGTAGATACTGTTAATTATTCGGGATAAAAAGTAGCCTATATGTTAATCCAGGTTACGAACTATATATATGCCAAGTTTCATCCAAGTTGGTTCAGTAGTTTTGACGTGATTGAAACACAAACATCCAAACATCCAAACATCCAAACATCTAAACATCCAAACATCTAAACTTTCGCATTTATAATATTAGTAGGATATTACACACGACTGTTCTGGCACTCTGTTCTTTGGGAAACATACTCCTTTACACTTCCCGCAGTAGCTTTTACGCTAGCCGTGGAAAAAATATCACATTTATCACTAAGTTTAACCCCGATAGATCAACCTCCCAAACTTATAGTACTCTGTAGTATGGACTCCAGTTTTACAACTCTGATTGGTTATTTGTATTTGTTTAAATTAATCGTAGCCTGCAACGATACAGACAGAATCTCAAACTTATAAAACCCATGTTTTAGTAGGGAATGAAAAAACGTCACACGAAAGCATTATTATTTTTTAAAACTTAGAGCGAACAACTGTCATATTCATAATTTCACGGTTCCGGAAGGAAGGAATACGTACCTACTTGTATCTATTTAGTTGATAGTGTACGGCGGCAACAAGTGTGAAAGACCATCCACCCAATGTACCTATTTCAACATTTCGCTCACAACACACGTGAACAACAAGGGAACCTCCGAATACCACACCACTTAGATTAGTAAGCTTACCTCTGAGTGTAGGCTTGTCCGCAAAGGGGTTCCTATACTCGGGGGGCAAGGGGGGCGTGAAGAAGGACCGCCCGGGGGGTGCGTACGATGGCACCGCCGCGCCCCCCACCCCCGCCAGCAGAGCGGCCCCGTGGTGCTGTGGAGGCCTGGAACAAGAGGAGATTGTGATAAATTAAATTATCTAAAATACCCAGCTTAAATACTGATTAGTGGAGTGGAAAGAAATAGTTTATGTGCTTTAAATATTTTTTATGCGTGGTTTTTGTGGAGTACCTTTTTTTTATCTTTATTTTACGGAAATGATGTATTTTTTATTTTTAGAAGGTATGGTCAGGTACTACGAGTATATAGCCAACGAGGTGGAGACGTGTTTTGAGCACTTTCACACAGAAAACATGTTGGTTTTTCTTTTTCAATATGAGTTATATACCTAACTAGTAGTTACCCGCGACTTCGTACGCGTCTACAGTTTCCGTGTACATTATATTATCTGTGCGTGTACCGAGCGGATACTTTAAGAAACTTGACATTACACCTCATTAGGTACACCGAACTCGTACCTACTGGAATGTCAAACGCTAGTTGTTAGACCAAAGAGGTAGTACTACGCCCTGTCAAACTGACGTGACATGACATGACAATGAAATCCTCTTGCCAATTGGCGCTGCTAATCCTTTTCGTTCATTTTATCCTGTAGATCCTGTTAATTATTCGGGATAAAAAGTAGCCTATGTGTCAATTCAGGCTATGAACTATATATATGCCAACTTTCTTCCAAGTTGGTTCAGTAGTTTAGACGTGATTGAAACACAAACATCCAAACATCTAAACTTTCGCATTTATAATATTAGTAGGATAGGATATTAGTAGGATTAAAGGGGTCTACTTTTAGGAGAAATTCTAGCTAGATAGAGTCACGACCTTGATCTTTTTATTTTCATAAGATAAGAATTTATTTGGTTTTGTTTTGATACCGAAGTTTGATACCTACATTATACCTACATTTCTACGGCCTGTGAGTGATTTTTTTAAACTTTATGCAAGATTCGTTTCAAGTTTCAACCACTTAAAATAATAGTTCTTACAATCGAAACATCTACATAAATAAACGATATCTTTAAAATCCGTTTCTCAGATCTCCGAGCCGTAATATAATGCCCTACAAATTGTGCAGAATGCAGCGTATTTTGTGCAATTCTCATAAAATTCTGGTATAAAATTTCAATAATAGCCTGTCCAGGGCAGATTTGTATCATTACCCTTAGTTTCTGAGATGCGGCCCACCGTTTTATGACCAATGTTTATAACCGATTGACTGGCTGTAGGTACTATTACAGAGTCATTTAATTTTTTTTATGTGTCAAGTGTACGAATTCGTAGATACTGTCAGCATCAGCATAAATGAATATTCATGGACATTTCACACAACGCTCTCTAGTCCCAAACTAGGTAAGCAAAGCTTGTAATATGGGAACTAGATTGCTGATAGAATATGCGACAATTATTTATTATTGATTCTAATAATTATTTTTCGTCTTACCCTTTTAAGATAGATAGATAGATACATAAACACTTTATTGTACACAAAGAAGAAACAGGACATATGAGAAACAATTAAAGCTAATTACAATGGGCGATAGATGGGTTAGATGGAGTTTTTAAAAATAACTTTTCGTCTTCGAGTTCTTACTTCTCATAGTTGGAAAAAGATCCGTTTTCATGAAAGCTCCACAAAGCATTTCATAAAATGGACACTTATAAATAACATCTTGGTTAGTCCGTTGTCTGAGGAAGCCAAGATGTTGTAACTTGTAATAAGACAGATTTAGGTTTAGTTAGGGATTGTGTTTGTTTTGTGTTTTTTTAATTGTTATACGTGATGTATGATAGGGTAATGTGATCGCTTTGCGAATAAAAAAAAAATTGACATTAGAGCTCTCATTTACATTTTTATGAAATCTTTTGTACTCTGTGGAGAACCGTGAGACCTACCTAGCGCCATCTTATGACAGATATCTTATTGAAGCTGACTGTACCACAACGTACAAAATGGATGGCACTTAGCTAAGTACATACATTTATTATAATAATGCGGTACCTAACCTATAAAACTCGTATTATCTTATGAATTATTAGTCTCGCATATTCCCGGCCAAAACTACCCAACTCATTTTCTACAAAAACACAGAATAATAAGATGGCGACATTGGTGGTTATTTTTTCTCGAATGTCGCTGACCTTACGACCACCGTAAGCTGATATTTCTTGCTACAGTTCCGCAAAGTAAGTATATAGATCAATACAGGGTTTAGTTGTCTGGTATGGTAATTACAAAAATTGGCAGCACTCCAAGCCTGTTCATTCAGTTAGCTTTATATTCTGTACGCAAACCGCGTTTTAATGAGTGGGACACAACAATGAAAATACTAAAGTTAGGTAGAAATAGAAGCTACCTACAATGCAATGCAATAAAATAAATAAGTTATATAGGTACAATACAAACAAAGTGCACAGGCAAAGAATTCTCACGTACCATACCACAGATAAAATAGAGGGTACCTTGGTAAAGGAATTTCGATCATGTTCTTTTTTGTCTATGCAGTCTTGAGTGGTTATTTTTTAAACAACCACAAGCACACGTATCAACCTAGTATACCTAGGTACTAAATATAGGAGAGACAAGAAGTCAGAATTTCAGAAATATTTTTCAAAGGTACAATGGCGGTTTTCATGCCGGAAAACTTCTTAAAAATTTTTGTAAAAAGAATTCTTTTAAAATGGCGGAACGTGGTTGCGGAATTTAAAAAAAAATACCTGTTGCATTTGCTTTCGAGCTCAGCGCATTATGCCACGCGATTTCATCCACAATTTTTATGCAAAACTCATTCACCGAATTCATGTTGTAACCGTGTACAGTAATTACGGCGTAACACATCGACCTACATTACATACGAGGCTCCTCGTACCTAGAGCGATTCATGTGAAAATAGCCGTGATGAGTGGAAACTTTTGAATTAGGCAGCCGGATTTTACAGTTTACAAACATTGAAAATTGTGTTTGGATTTTTATTGCTATGCAAGTCATAGCAAAAAGTGAAAACACAAAGTAGGCGTGAATACAGTGTACACTGTACACTAGGTAGTAGGTCGTACCTTACCTACCTAAATTTTTATTATTCTAGATTAAAATTATAATTTATATTATTAGGTAGTACATTTTTTTCACATTCACAAGTCTGTATATTATATTAGTACCGCTACTTGAGGATAGATGGCGCTCTAAACATGATTAAATAAAAAGAACACAAAATAAATACCTACAAACTATTCCAAATTTCAAACCTATTAATAAATTCAAAGATTATTATAAAAAACCTTGATATTGGATTAATTGTTTAAAGTAATACAAACAACCTAAAACATAAGAGCTTTCAAAGCACTGCGTAATTCAGTTTCAGCTACTCGCCGCTAGATGGCGCTACGAGTAACTAATGCACAATATGCACATAATCTTAGCATGTATTTTGCAACGTCCACGTTTAGAATATCTGAATACTAATGAATCCTAGATAACATGATGAATAAGCAATTACATAACTTCTAGACAGTTTAATTCTTGTTAGATCTGATGAAATAAATTATTTGCTTAGATTTATTGCAACTAATTTACTGGGACCAATTAATTACATAAGAATGAAAACAGCCATCTTGCTTTCAATTTCCAAAAAATACATATCAAATGATTCATTTATAAGCATCACTGCTTCGCAGCAGAAATAGGTGTGGTAGTAGCACTTCCCTGGACGAACTCTTTTACAAAAGGGCTATTAGAAAAAGCTCTACCTACTATCTAGAGTGCGTTCCTAGCGCCAAATTGTTTCATCATTGTACGGAAATTTAAATAACTATGACCGAAAGTGGTATCAATAGTCAGTAGGTAAGGTACCTACCGTTATAAAAACTGTATTTAAGTAGAATTTTATTGGAATAAGGATTGGTTCGGCATTGTTATTGCTTCCAAGAACAGAATAATTTAAACTAACTTTGACAGCTCAATAAACAAACGCTATCAAGCAGTCAAAACAACAGTGCAACTGTACAACGGACAATGAAACTCTAGATTAATGATTGTCTCAGTGCAGCGGGGAATCCTTTGGGGAAAAGTGGGGAAAATCTGGAAAAAACGTGGGAAATCTAGAAAAATGCGACGGAACCGTTTTGTGTTAGATTGTTAAAACACGCTCGTTAAATCTGTTATTTGTTTAAAAACAGTATAACAAAATGTAGCTGATATACTCTGGAAATAAGTCTGTACAGCATTTTTTGACATTACCAAAAACCTAGAGTTACCTAGAGTAGCTTCCAAAAATCATCTATTAGGGGTTTTACGCTCTGCGTTGATTTGTAAACCTCAAAACAGTTGTTAGATTTCATTTTAAAATATGGAGCGTCGTCGGTCTACCTATTAACCAAGCAGAAAAATAAATCTTAAGTAGATAGGTTAGGTAGGTGTCAGCGCCTACTGACTACACAAACTAGGTCTCTCCCTCCTCTTAGGGACATTATAATGCACCATGACCCAATTCCTCATTTCCCTGACAAAGGAATACTTACCTAACTTGTTTTTCCGTCGCTTTTCCTGCTTTCGTACCGAAACTCATTTTAATAAGCACATTACTGAGCATCGAATGGCCAGCGGGTTTTAATAAGGCGCCAAAATTGTCCGCCATTTTGACTTGATTGAAATGTCAACGTCATTGTCAAGAGCGAGTCGAAGGTAAATAACTTACGCCCTAAACGCGCGAAACGAGAAAAGCCGATTTAATACCTACTCATTTTATTTTTACAAGTAATTCTTCGAATTGAATAGGTTCTTTAACGTTATTTTAGAATTACTAGGCCCCTTTTTTTTAAACATGATGTTTAAAAAGTTACTAATTAATGTCTTTATGATATCCAAAAATTATAGATAAAAAAACCACTGACCGAATTTTGTTTTATTCACTAAAGATTGACAAAGATTATAAAAACCGCAAAATAAAGACCGTGCGAAAAACCACGACGCCAAATTATTTCAAAATAAGAAGAAGAATCACCGTTTCACCGCATTTAAAGTTAAATAAACGTTTTGACAGCTACGATTAATGTTTCAATCATGCTTAGATGGAGTTTAAAAACGCGACAGCCGCAAATCCGGACGAATTGAGCCAGCACCGTGAATGTATCGCTTTTTAATTGTTCTCGTTGACGGTTTAGTTTGGATGGTTTGGATTGATAAATTGTTTGTGGCCAGGTTTTTTTATTGCGTGTTTTTTGTAGTGGAAATTGACTGTACCTACCATGTGTCAATGTTTTCTTACCCTCACATCTCGCGTGAAGACGGCATTCATAACAGGACTAGCCCTCAACTCTCATTTTTGATCCAAACGAATCTTAATAAATAAAACTCATTAGACAATTATGTACAGATCTTTTCGTTTCATGACTTCTAAGTTCACGCCTTACCGGCCAACTTAAGTCGTTTAAGCATTTTTAAGCTCACCGAAACAGATTATAAGCACGTTTAATCGTGAGTTATGCAACTTTGTAACGATTTACATAATTACTGGCAACAGTTTTGCAAGCATAGTGTAAAATTGTACAGCTGGTTTCTTATTAAGAGATTGGTAGCTACGGATGTTAGATCTAAGATGTTACTAAGCTTTTGAACTGAATTTGAAAATGTTTAATCAAGATCGACTCTATCTGTTTTTTTCTTACGCGAATATTTATGTGATTTGTTCTTCTCTATTCCTGATTTAAGTTTAGAAACACAAAAACCAAGTTAAACCATACGAACTTATCTATTCTACAACTTATGGTTAGTTAAGGGTTCAATTTTATTTATTTGAGAACGAAGTAACGGCTTATTCCTGACAGATAACCAAGACGAGATAACTGGTTATCTCAGAGGAATTTTTTCCTCTCAGATAACTGGTTATCTCAAAGGAGTTTTTTTCCTCGTAGATAACCGCGGTTATCTGTAAGGAAAAAAAATCCTCTCAGATAACTGGTTATATCAGAGGATTTTTTTTTCCTCGTAGATGTAAGGCTTCCCAGCTATTACTGCGATAAGCTGTGGTAGTAAAGTACGGATGGTGTAATTGTAGTCACGTCTCAGAACTTGGTTAATTCTTCACAAGGACGACCCTTCTGCTACCTTGTCTATTCTTGGCCAACAATCTTAATTTTCGAATAATTTTCATAGCTAAAGAAGTGGCAGATTTTTAACCCCAAAACAAAAACGACGCAAAAACGACGGGGTGTTATAATGTGTGTGTGTGTGTGTGTGTGTGTGTGTGTGTGTGTGTGTGTGTAAGGGTGTGTGTGTGTGTGTGTGTGTGTGTGTGTGTGTGTGTGTCTGAGGCAACGTAACTCCCAAACGGATGAACCGATTTTGAATTTGTTTTTTTTTTGTTTGAAAAGTGAATAAGTCGGGAGTGTTCTTAGCAATGTTTGATGAAAATCGATCCAAGGGGGTTTAAATTTTTTTTTATTTAATTTCTTTTCACCGTAGATATCGTAAGTACCTACTTACCTGATTTTTGAAGAAAGTAAATGTACTACCACACAATAGACGTAATATTAATTAGTACAAGATACGTACCTACCTATTACTTAAAAAAATTAAAATATAAAGTGGTATTAGGAGAGTATCAGCAAATAATCATAACCTTTTAGATCAAATGAACGTAAGTCGAAAGTCTCACTTAGGTAGGTACTGGATTATTCCCACTGCTGGGACTCAACCAAACTCCCTGAGATAAAAACTAAAACCTAAGAGAATTTAATTCTCAAATATCTCTACGAAAATTATAACCTTAGCCTAGTTATCTCTTTTCTTAGTTTTCTCATTTGGCATAATATGCTTTCTCATGATTAATTTATTAATCACTCAGTAATTATCAGACAATGACGTCATAGTTTCAGGGCTAAAGATTGCGTAAGAAAAAGCAATTAATTTTCCTTTTGACAAAATGGCGGATATATCGTTTTAACGTTTTATTTGTCGTTTAAACTTTATGAAGTTCGATTAACATATATTATTCTGAAACCGTTTTATTTATACACCTGTTATGGCTGTATGTAAGTATTTATATTTACATAAACAATTAAGTACTATTTATAATTAGGTTAGTACTTATATAATTTTTGTATTCATGGTATGGACACGTAATGAGGAGGGATGAAAGTCATATCACGAAAAAAGTTATGAATATGAGTGTGACTGAGTACGCAGGTAGAGGAAGGCCGAAGAAGAAGTGGTTGGATTGTGTAAAAGAGGATATGAATGTGAGAGGAGTAGATTCTGAGTTGACGAATGATAGGAGCGAGTGGAAGAAGAAGACATGTTGTGCCGACCCCGCCTAGCGCGGGATAAGGGCAGGGAAATGATGATGACTTATATAATTTTGTATATATTTTTATTCCGTTTCCACGTAGTATCTAAGCAAAGTATATAGTTTGGGGCTAAATATCAGGGCACTGTGTGAAATGTTCAACAATATTTTATTATTGCTATTTATGTGGCACAACCTTTTATATAATAATATGTTTCATATTATTATTCACTTAATAATATATGTTTTATATTATTATTCACTCATATCTTATCCAGAACGCTTAGTTATTACCCTTTATAATATCACAGCCATGAAAGACGTGCGAATATAATATAAAATAAACGGCTGGCACAGACAGCACGTACTAGGTAGCTATATTTTAATATTACCTACTCGCATACGTCGACTACTAGTGTTACCCACCATCCGGCTATTTTTCCCCATATTTTATAAAAATAAAATAAATAAATAAAAAAAATAAATATTCATGGACTTTACACACAATGCCCTCTAGTCCCAAACTAAGCAAAGCTTGTGATATGGGAACTAGATGCTGATAGAATACTTATATACTTTTTTTTTGTAAATACATACTTATAATACCTACATACTAACACCCAGACATAGAACAAACATCTATGTTTTCCACGCAAAACTTTAAGACGTTTATTTTATAAATGTATTTTTATTATAACTTCCAGTACTTTGATTGTATCGTAGTCTTAATAACTTGACAGCTCTGTTGTTTGATCACAATGATACAGACGATACGAGTACTCATACTCGTATCGTCTGTATCATTGTGATCTTAACTTTTTTTTTTGACAGGCGTCACAGCTCAATCGGTAATAGCTCTGCTTTCCGTGCTGTGGGTCGTGGGTTCGATCCCCACTGAGAACAAACATTTGTGCGTGGAAAACATAGATGTTTGTTCTATGTCTGGGTGTTAGTATGTAGGTATTATAAGTATGTATTTACAAAAAAAAAGTATATAAGTATTCTATCAGCATCTAGTTCCCATATCACAAGCTTTGCTTAGTTTGGGACTAGAGGGCATTGTGTGTAAAGTCCATGAATATTTTTTTTTTTTATTTATTTATTTTATTTTTATAAAATATGGGGAAAAATTGCCGGATGGTGGGTAACACTAGTAGTCGACGTATGCGAGTAGGTAATATTAAAATATAGCTACCTATTATCACATAGCAACTTCTTAGACGAATAGATTTAAGATAAAATAACCGATTCTCAAAGCGATTAACCGGTTTTTTACTGCATCCCTAGCATCGAACGTACAGCGAAGTGTGGAATTTACGGCAATTTTACGGTCCAAGACAGAGTCAAACAACGCGGAACAAACTTTTTTACGTATTTAAGTTAAAACGCTTTAAATCTCAGATTTACGATGAAGATTTCATTTGAGAAATTACTGAAGAGTGCTTTAAGATCCAGCTTTATGCGTTGGGTAATTGGGTAATTTTGGAGACTGCGACTGGTATCATTAAAATAAAAAATAATCGCTGAAAGAGTTCAACTACGCAGTAACATAATACCTTTTTGCGTTATTTTAAAAACAGAACGAAAACGTCGAGTCTTATCGTTTCTTTATTCAGAAAAGTGCTTTTATTTTTCTGACGCTTTTAAAATAAACTTAAAAAAAAACATAACGGAAGAACAGACCAGTAAGTGTTCCGTTTTTTTTTTCAAACATAGACCGAGAATTTATGAACATGTTGATAGAGGGAACGCAATGTTTGTTTGATAGAAACGGAAATCTAGTATAACCAATTAACTTTGCCAGTAGCGCAAAATTGGCTCATCAATAATATAATTTAACTTGCCCAAAAAGAAAAGTCCTAACTTAACAAACAAAGCTATTTCCATAAAAACAGGGCGAGAAGAATGAAATGGATTTATATCGAGCACCTATACATAAATACTTATATTACTTATGTAAAAGTTTGTATATAAAGTTCCACATACTTTCTACTTCGCTCAACGATCAATCTCTGTCATCAATTGTACAACTTTTGCGTTGAAAACAAACTTGAAAACGGGTCAAGCGTTGACGAAATCGTGCCAAGTGTTCCGTATAGAACTAAGCATTTTTGAAAGATAGCTGCTGAAATACGATGTTTTTCGATTCTGAAAGTTTGTTATTTTTATCTTACATTTGTTTACTGCGTTGTGGAGTTTATTGTTATAGATGAAATATTTTGGAATGAAATATGAAGAGTGCGATAAAAATATAACTATTTAACTAGCAAGAGAGGAATGTCAGAATAAAAATTCTAAAAATATTATTCTTAACGATGCTGCGTGAAGTTGACATACTATTTTGAACTTATCTATCTATCTATCTATCCATCTACGATTACTTTAAGCGGGGTTGTAGGACTTGTAGGGTGCCGTGTTCGTCATCATTTTAGCTGTAGGCATCCTATCCTGGTACATACCAGGTTCATACTTCATACATGAAATGAACGTAGGCATAGCCTACCTGTAATAGTCCTCCTCATAGGACTTCAAAGTGATAATTTGCAGCCCCAAAGGTCCCTGTATGTAACCTTCAGTAAGTCATCTGTCTGTCTTTCCAAGACCACCCTACCTTCTGCGTGTTATTTTCTTACAACTTTCTTCGACTGTATCTTTTAGTTTAGAGTTCAATTTACTAACCTTTTTAAGTTCATCCCTGCTTTACAAAATGAAAATAAATTAGGCTTTATGCTCCCTCATAAAATATAGTTGAGTGTAGATCGTGACACCATCTCCAAAAGTTACGATGATTTTCACAGCAGATCGTTCTACCATTACCACGGCGGATCTCCGAAAACTCTATGAACATTGATTATCGTAACCCGAGAGTTATTCGAATGAAAAAGTTTTTTCATCGACAATTTGGCAATTTGAAAATGTTTGGGTTCCGATTCACTCGGGGTCGAATTACATCTAAATTGATAGGGGTTAAAATGATTTTTAATTACTTTTGTTTTTGTTATGAGAATCTAGTTAGTTTACTGACGTTTATTCGATAATAAATTTAATTATTGTACAATCAAGTGTAGGTGAATGGGAGATAGTTTATATATGCAGAAACTCTCTTCATTTTGACATTTGGTAAAAAATAATGTGTAATAATGTTCCCTTACATGAACGTTTTATATAGCGACTCCACATTTCTTTTATACTTCTTCTTTGAAGACTACAGAAGAATCTAGGGCGTGTTTTTTCTCTTCAAAACTTATTCTCTTTAAAACTTAATCACGACGCGATGGTATCGCGCATTTGACGTCTCTGGTGTTGCAAACGTCTGCGTAACCGCTCACCATCAAGGAGTCCGTACACTTGCTTGCGTACTAGTATAATAATAATAATTTATTCAGAACAGGGTACATAGATCAAATTACAAGCTACGATGAGACTGTAAAAGTTATAAACTGTGTAGCTATCTCAACGCCCACTTCCTATACCAATAAACTTACCTAGGCTTGTGATACGTAGGGTTACTGTTGGTCTTGAGAATGTCCGCGTTGGGGACGGACGTTGGTAGAGCATGCTCTCTCTCCAATTCTGTCTCATAGCTCTCCAGTGGAACGTGCTTGCCCGGCAGGGGGTCGGCTGTAACAATCAGAAATAAACGTTAAAAAAGAAAATACCTAGAAGACTTGATGAGATATTTTTAAAATTAATATCGTGTTATATAATTTTTATCTTTACACTGTTTATGCTTAGCGAAAATTGATATTTATTAGGTCCTAAGACTGACGCAGATCTGTATATTTGGGGTTATTACTATTTGTACATCTACGAGTAGTTTTTATCATAATTATGTTTAAAAACAAGGCTTTAAAATGTAGGTACTATTTTTTATTCTGCCAATATTGAACGCAGATTGATATGAATGATTCTAAGGCGTGAAGTTTTTTCTTGATTTTCGTGTCGTTAACGAAAACCAAAGAAAAAATGGACTAGTTAGAAGAATCGTGACTGGCGTGACAAACATCTCTAAAGTAGAACCATGACTGGTGTATTAAGGCGTTTAACATAAGAATTTGTGCGCTGAACCCTGATTTTGTTACCATTTTGAGTTGAATTACGCTTTGTACTATTATTAAGTGGCTTCTGTCTATCATTTACCTACAAACAGTCAATTTAATTCACGTGGGTATATAAAATAAACAGTAAAGTCGTCTACCGTGCTCTACTATAGCAAAAACAAGCAGTTGTGTCATAATGAGGATTGTGAAATCTGGCAACATTGTATCCTATTATTTTCTAAATTTCATAATTAGAACAGTAAAACAGTTAATACCAATGTTCCAATTAAAAGCCCCAAATAGAGGGAAAGTCTGAAGCGTTTTGTTTAACTAGCGGTGGAAAGCACGAAAGTTCTGGCTTAAAAGCCGCGAGCCCCGGCCCGGAACAATTTAAAAAGTTGAGGAATTCGCAACGGAAACGCTCATTCTGAATTGGGCGAGATATTAAGGTAATTATCAGGGGGGTGATTCTAGACCGATAGATATTGTTGATAGATATAGAGATTTTATATCTATAGGCAATTATATCATATCACTTGAAATCTCTACAAATATCTCTACTCCACGCTAAAATACGTATTCTAGCCGGCAATAGACTTTTGCTTTAGTAGATATATCACAAAGGAGGTTTATTCAAACAGTTCATTTACACTAACACCGGTTTCCACAGACTATCTAGATTTTGTTTCCACCGAAATGCGTTCAGTTATTATATACATTTAGTATATAACCGAAAAACTTTGTTAGGTCGTAATAAAAGTTATATTTTCTAGTAAATGTTTTAATAGTATATCTAATTGTTGTTTTAAAATAGGTATTTTTGTACAAATACTCATTTAATAGTAATTTCGTCTCACATTTTTCACAAGAAATGGAATGTTATCTTGACCTTCTGCCTGCACAAGGGGGGCAAAAAAAAAAAAAGAAGAAGCGGCAATCAGAGAATTTTTTCCAAACAATACAAACATTTTCATTTTAATTTCCTTTTGATTTTTATTGTTTACTATTAAAATACTTAGATAATTACCAAAAAATCGTTGCAGCTCGAAAAACTCCGTTCATATAAACTATTTGAAGGCACATTACGAGAGAAAAAAGTTTAGTGCAAATGTGATTTTCGTGCATTGTTGGATGAGTCCTCCTGTGGATGCATCACATAGGGGAAAATTCCCCATGCTTGGTATTAGAAAACGTGGCAAGAATCATCCATGAAGAGCAATACATAAGAAACAACGGTTTTGGAGACAGTGATTTGATAGTGTTTGATAAACATACCTACTTACATTTTGGACTATATGAAAATAAAGAAATATTATGTCTACTTATGCCGTTTTAATTAATTTAAAAGTGAGTAGGTAGGCTACCTAGCTTGTAGTTTTATTCCCGCATCCACTGATCATTTAGGCAGGCTTAGATTTGTAGCAAAGGTAGGTAGTCAGAGTAACATTGAAGCACAGACAAGTTTTCTAGGGGCTGCGCAGGCTTGTGGGGGTGACCTAGGTAGTAGGTAAAATTGCAGGGGGCGCATCGCCTAGGCTCTAGGATACAAACAAGAGTCAATTTCAGCCTCCACAAGTTGATTTCGCCACATATTCTATGATAAGTTCGTCCGTTTGGATTTTTACCGAAAGTAGATTTCTATTTGACACTAGGTAAAAACTGAAATGTCTAGTAGAGATCTCAATATCTACTGCTGCCGACCAGTCGATACATGTCTATCGGTTTACGGTCGATATATATCTACAGTGATATGTCCAGAATACGATATCTATTGCAAATTTTTATATCTATCGAAATTTGACAGTTTGAGGGATATTTATCTATCGTGATAAAATATCTATCGGTCTAGAATCACCCCCCAGGTTTGATAATTTTCGGGAGATTTTGGGGTATTCACTTTTTTTTATAAATTCGTTTTTATACGCAAACACCTTTTTATGGGTATCCAAAGTTTTTTATTACTGATTGATTGCTACAAGTGTTAGGTTATTTAGAACTGGCTGGTATGCACTATGCATAGGTAGGTATTATAATTCACGTTTGTTTATTTTAGATCCTTTTTCCATCCCACACTTAAACCTTCAATGTGTCCGTTCTAAGAACTGTTTACAATTAAAGTGTTGATATACAAAATCCTTAGGTAACGTACCTATACATTTAAGATAGGTAGGTATATCATAAACAATTTAAAACAAACATTCGTAATTAAGTGGACCTTTGTTTATGTGATACCGGAAAGGTTGTTCTTCGAAACAGTCCAAAGTAAACAATATAGGATAACGAAGCGAACGTGCGTAAACAAAAACTCATTTTAAACAACCTATTTTTTTCGATTCTAAACTTATTTGAAAACGGCTACGTAAGAAATAAATAAGCTATAGCCAGTGCCTCGTTTTTACAGCAATAATTTAAATTTGGAATATAAAAACACGGTAGGTAAGTATAAGTAGGTTAGGTACGTAAAAAGTTAAATA
This sequence comes from Gandaritis pyraliata, assembly GCA_947859175.1. Taxonomy (NCBI): domain Eukaryota; kingdom Metazoa; phylum Arthropoda; class Insecta; order Lepidoptera; family Geometridae; genus Gandaritis; species Gandaritis pyraliata. The sequence goes on along the minus strand of OX401875.1, from coordinate 2,031,097 downwards.
GATCTCTATCTATAAAAAGTTATCATAATCTTTTGAAAAATAAAACTGATCATAAGCCGAAATCTACAAAAAAGATGTGAATGTTTGTTTTAAATTATATGAGAACGCAACTTTCTGTACATAAATGCTTTTATTTCCCAAGTGACCGTTCGAAGACTATGACCAATTAAGTTGTGCATAAAACACGAAAATAGAGAAGTTTCAAAGACATTTTGTTCTACAAAAATTAAATTAACAAAATGTAAAACATTTTAAAATAAATGAAACTGTCACAGCGCATAACAGTTTAATTAAAATAGAATTGAAAAAGTAAGGTTGCACTAAAAACTAATAGGCTAGTTTAATTAATGAAACCTGTATGGTTTTGCCTCTATAAAAGATAATTTCAAACACAACTCCGGCAAGTTTTGAATAATCAAGGCTGGTATTAATTTTTTTGATCTTTTACTAATGAATGCACAAAACACGACCATAGGATACGAGTTAATGATCAAAAATTTTTATATTAACTGAAAAATTTACATTCAATATTTAATAAAACTGGTCTAAGTTCATAACCCATTTCTGATTTCAATTTGGTAGATAGGTATTGAAATTCAAATGTATGCATAAATTCCTTCACATGGATTGGAATCATAGGTTCCTTTAAAATGAATGCTAATTTCACTTTCCGAACGCTCCTAACGTTCACAATTCCAATTTCAAAATTAGGAGTTCGTGACTTTTAAATTCCGAACCCTCAATTTAAAAGGTCATCAAAATGTCACTGAGTCGAAACAATAACGGCCATTTGATATCAAATTTCGTATTGAATTAGCTTTATTTGCTATTCCCACAGGTTATCAAATTCAAAGTTCATCGGAATGAGATAAAAGGCATTGTTCTTAAAACGTCAGGTCGATAGTGTTGTGTTACTTCGCGATACTGTTTATCAAGTGTGTACTCTTTGTTTGCTGACCTACTTTCAGATTTTATAGAACTGAATATCGTGCGTAGAGAAAGCACTGGCCGGTTGTATTATTTTTAATTGGTACTGACATGACAGCGAGCGATAGACATTAAGGTCGAGTGTGGTCGAGTTCTAAATTTGAATGCTGTGATTGTTTGAACGTGAATCGTGATTCGTTTGCGATGTTTTGAAAACGGAACTCATTGGTGTTTTCTTTACCTACCTTTGTTTATTCACTTTATTTATTTACACAATTTCATAGAACATTAATCGTCAAATTTAACGCTGTTAGAGAGCATTCTCTTCCAGTTACCCTTTGTGGAATGAGGAAAAACACTGTATCTAACCATAATATTTTTAACTCTTTTCGAAGACCAAATAACAAAGCAAAATGGACCCGAATACCGTCACGCAAACCGAAGTAATCCTAAACAATGGTCAGGTAAAAACTCTTAAGCCCCAATGCCACGAACTCCACGAGCACTATTATTCACTATTTATACACCCATTATCATGTAAAAGCAAAAAAACGATGTCAAGTGTGAGTCGCTGCATGCCATTCTTTTTAACATGAGTTTTTGATATGACTCACTTTTTTATTCGCGGTTTTAATGATAACAAGAAACGGATAAAATGTTACCATTTTATTGAGGTTTAAAACTTTTATAGTTTTTATTTATGGAAATACTGCCACGGTTATACAAATCGGATCCATTTGCAAGTTTGAAACTAAAAGATCTCTTTGTTAGCATTGAAACAATCTTGGATTATTTGGCACAGCTTTTGGCGAAGTTTGAAGTACCTAGGTCTTCTCTTTATTCGAATAACAATTAATACTTCCTTACTTCTGCTCAGTGACTGAATTTAATTTAAATTTTAGAAACTTTTTAACTCTCGAAAAACGTCAAAGGATGTCAAATTTCAAAATGCGTTTCCTACAAAATGAGATTTGCTGTAAATTTTGGTAGAATGAGAGTCTCTCTTTTTAAACCACAGTGTTAAATACTTGAATTTGATATTTTTAGACCATTTTTGTAGTAATTCGACAGTCTACCAGCTAAATAGTTTAACTCCCACATAAAATAACTATGTAGATTAGTTTGGCCACATGAAACAAAACGATAAACAATTTCCAATACTGCCAACACAATACGATTTTCTACATACCTGTTTAGTGCCTACAAAGCAGTTCGGGATACAAACCTACCAACCACAATTCCTTATCAATTCCTCCCTAAACAGAATCCCCGTCAACTACAATGAATCATAGTGTATCTTCATGGGCCACTGAACCAGGGTCATTTGTTTTCAATTAGTATCCGACTTCAATTGTGAGACCAGACAGGCTATTAAGGCCTAAACCCCAATGCATTCGGAATTACATGACAGTTGGCATTGAGTTTTAGTACTTACTAGCTTCTGCCCGCGACTTCGTTCGCGTCTCGTTTTATCCTGTTGACTTTCCGGGATAAAAAGTAGCCTGTGTCAATCCAGGCTACGAACTATATGTATTCCAAGTTTCATCCAAATCGGACCAGTAGTTTTTGTGTGAAAGAGTAACAAACATCCATACATAAAAACTTATGCGTTTATAATATTAGTGGGATAGAGATGTATTGTTGGGCGTGGTAGCCGAGTACATTTCAAGGACGAGATGTCTCTAGGTTTATTTAAAAATAAAACCTATGATGGCTTGTATTACTGTTTCAATCAAACAAAAAAAAACAAAATTCGTAGATTTTTGTTGAAGATATTTATAAAATACACATAAAACAGTTATTATGTTATCCGCAGACATCATCCATAATCAATAATTAAGTGTATATTTTCAATGTGACAGTTAACATCTTTGAAATATTTTATGAAAACACGTTTTAGTATTTTATAACCAAATTTAAGCATTCAAATCTAATTAAATCATCATCATCATTTCAGCCTGGTATCACCCACTGCTGGGTATAGGCCTCCTTCATGCAATGCCAGCCTCCTCTGTCTTGTGCGTCTAATTAAATAAATAAAATAAATAAATAAATATTTATGGACTTTACACACAATGCCCTCTAGTCCCAAACTAAGCAAAGCTTGTGTAATATGGTAACTAGATGCTGATAGAATACTTATATACTGTTTTTTTGTAAATACATACTTATAATACATAGTAACACCCAGACATAAAACAAACATCTATGTTTGCCACGCACAAATGTTTGTTCTCAGTGGGGATCGAACCCACGACCCACAGCACGGAAGGCAGAGCTGTTACCGACTGAGCTGTGACGCTTGTCATTAAAACGGGTTAGTCTCAAAATCCCCTTTGAGTTTTTCCCTTTAAGGGGATTTTGAGACTTTTAGTCTCAAAATCTCCTTAATAGCTTGCTTTTAATAAAAAAGTAGGCTGGCTATATACCAGTTAATGCTTTTTTCACAAATAAACTATCCACTTATTTCAATAACGTTTTGTTTTTCGTTTACAAAAGCCCCTTACGAACCACCAATTGCGTCCAACAAGCGTCCAACCGATATTAATTGAAGTGTTCCGGATTTTTTCGAACTATGTTCGTCCATTGCGGTCCGATTGTTGTTTTTTATATTATTTGTAAGGCTGCGGCGTGCAATGTGAATCGAAATGAGAGGCAATATTATTTTTTGGATAATATTTCAACGCATTAGGTCAACCGTACCTACTGTACTACAAAAAATGTAGGTAGTTTGGTACTATAGTAGGTACGGTTTATCTTATTGGTTCTATAAAAAGAATATGTAAGTTAATTTGGTTGTATACGCTTTTATTCATTATGATAGATATTATGTAAGTACCTACCTACATACACGCGAAAATCCTCCAAGTTATCAAGTAAATAACCCAAGCATGATGTGCAACTTTAGCTTTTTCAGTGTACTCAAATATGCATTATCATTTCGGCCTTAATCGAATTTACTTACACCGCAGAATGTAAGAAACATGTTTTCAAACACAGAAAAACTAGACTTTGTCTTATTTATTACAAAATGTCTAAGTTAGAACACGCTGAGTCAAGAATCTATTATGTGTCTGTAAGTGTCTGTCTGTCTGTCTGTGTGTATGTGCGTTCGTCATATCCAAAGGTTTTTTTAGACCAGCATGACTAAACCGAAAGGCACAAAACAGGCGTGAATATTAAAATATAAACTCAAGTAGGTTTGAGCATTTTCAAGATTGAATCACAATCGGGCTCGTCTCTGACTCAACGGATCCCCATTACGTCCTAATGACAGTTGAATCACCGATAACGTTTAACGATCCCAATCGGTTTTCTATTGAATCGATTTACTTTTTTCAGAACCATAACCTCCGCGTTTGAATATGAGACTGGCAGCTAAAAAAAAAAATTAAAAGTTTCGTCAACTTTGTCGTCAATTTTACGTTTTCCCGCCTTTTCTGACACTAACAGATGAAACAAAATTATAGAACAGCTTGTCCGTGTCAAACTTTGAGTAAATTCGAATTTCAAACCGTTTTCCAAGACGTGGAAATGGAAACGAGTTGGTAAAAGCTTCGGAATCATCATACGCTTAACTTGACGTAGTATACTTCTATCTACAATATACGCGACTGAGGGATAAGCTAAGGGTGTTTGTCTTGCCAAACGCGGATAACAAGCCATGCATGATTTGAACTTAGCATTATACGTAGAAATATTATTCGACGCAAAAATATGCTTGCGAAAAATTCTTCCAAGTCAGTGATGAAGCTAAGAAAATAAGCAGCGCAACATAAAGAGAGTGGCATCTCAGTGATTGCCTGTTTATACGGGGTTTTCTCATTTTCACACAGCTTATGTTGAAGTATCACGAAATAGGGTAGTGACAGCTGTCAAAAGTACCTTATCCATTTCGATATCAAACGTCAAAGTCGAACTATCTCGCTAAGCGAACGTTTGAATAAAATATATCGAACGTCGTTTTTTACGCAAATACCTTTCAGTAACCCAAATCACCTGCTCAATATGAAGCTTTTAAGCGTCACAGATAACTCAACCCTGAATAAATAAAGATATCTAGTCGGGGTTGTGCATAAGTATTATGTAGGGTAGGCGTGAATACAAGATCCGTCCGCAAGCTTGGCAAGGTCGAAACTTAGTAAAATATTCGCTAACCGCCCGCGCGAATGAGAAAGAAGATCATAAATTATTTCTGTTGAGTTTCTTTATTCTTTTTTTACCGAACAAAGTGCTTTGCGCTAAAACTTGAAATACATGGAACTGCAGTCTAGCTCAGCACCGCCGGAGTTTTACACGAAAGAATTTTATATTCAGCAAAGCGCATTGCCCGCACAGGTATCAGACTTTTTAATAACAATCCCGCTTTCTATTAGAGGTGGGTCATACTAGGTAAATTGAGATATTAGGTTACTCTGTGACTGTGATGTGAGGCTACCTGTTTCAAATACCTGTGAAAAATATTAGCTATTATTTTTTTACTTCTATCGAATCGAGTAATTATTTTCACAGATAACTCAAAGTAAAAGACAGATCCATATACTAGGTAGTATTTTTGTGATACTACTTTGACAGGAATGCCTAAAAACCGAAAATATATAGTTACATCGCCTTCAAATATCAATCAAATCATACCAAAAATTAAAAAAAAAAATTCAAATCCAAAAATCAAATCATAAATGTAAAAATGTAATGTAAATAATAATAAAATAAAATTAAAAATTAATTAACAAATTAAAAAATGAGTAAATAAATCGTCTTGCATGTGAATATTACATTACAATAGTTAGTACAGTTATTTGTAGTTTGTAGGTATAGTATATTGCGTGAATATTTCATGTTCAACATTTCTTAGAGCTAAGTGATGCACTGCCGTGTGTTTTCGTCAGCGCGATCTACGTTTTGTACAAATTTAGTCGCGCCATCTAGTTTTGATTTTCACAACACCCACGTCACAGGCATCTGTTCATCACTGTTTGACACATTACTTTAACGAAATGTAAAAGGGATAGAAGCTAATATTCAGTATTCAGTTCATCACTGTTTGACACATTACTTTAATGTAGTGTAAAAGGGATAGAAGCTAATATTCAGTATTCAGTTCATCACTGTTTGACACATTACTTTAATGTAGTGTAAAAGGGATAGAAGCTAGTATTTTGTTATGCCTGTGATAATATACTAGCGCAATGTTGCGCTCAAAGACAAAGGGGTCAAGTGGGGTCACAGGTATTTGGGATCTTCTGTCGCTGTGACAGTCTGTGATTTTTAAATAGCAGTGAGTTTTACCTGTGATGATAAATACGTCTCACCTCTACTTTCTATGTTACGAAAAACAGTATAAATAAGTAGGAAAGCAAACAAAAGAAAGATTCTCGTTTCTTTAGTTATACTATGCTATGCGTCAACGGCTAGCGATACTTTTGAATATGGAATCTGAACCCGGGCGAACGTCAATTTAAATTCAGAACGCGCAACATCAATTTTTTCCTCGGAAGAAACAAGACAAAATAGTCAAGCAGATACAGCCAAGATCGCATAAAAATAAGCAAACAAGCACATTCGAGCATAAGTATAATGCTAACAGCAAAAAGCTGTTAGTATAGCAAAGATAAGAAAAATACAGAGGAACAGAGCAGAGCAAAATTGAACTTATTGAGTGTTAAGAGGCAAATTCTATTAAGGAAAGAAAATGCGCTTGTATAAAATCTTCGAGGAAAATGAACTAAGAACTCGCACTGACAATACCTTTGTTAACGCGTACCTCATTATGCTTTTCTCTAATGCTCTTTTAAAAGGTGGAGAAACCATCAACTTGGAATGAATTTACGAGAGTCTAGATTGCGCCTTTAGTTATGCAATGGAGAATATTCAAAGGAGGTTATTTCGTAATTCATAAAAATGTTCGTTCGGTTATAAACGCTTGAGACAAAAAGGTTGCTATTACTAATTTAATCTAAAAACAGTTGAAGTAGCACTTTACTCTTATCGCGATGTAAATCAAATATAACTTAAACTTTTGGATAAACAAAATGGCGGCCACTTGAACATTAATTAAACATAGACAACAATAGAATTGTCTATAGAAAATGTGGAAATATAAAGCTTTGTACGAATATGAGAATTTGGTAAGCATTTATATTCACAAGGAAAGTTAGCAATTATCCCAGAGGAAATTTCTGAACGTGACCCAGGATTCGGTGTTTGTCCAATTTTTGCCTTTAAAATTAGACCGTGTGATAAAAACTTGGATAATTAAGGCCTGATTCGATTTTCGCATTAAACTTTGAAACGAAATTTGTTTTTCGAAATTTTAAATTGATTTTATGTTTTACTTCGAGCAAAAAGTGGATCAGTGTCAGTAGGTATGTTGGCTGATTCGTGTTTTTGTTTAAATTACGTTGCGAAACTCGATTTGTGCTCGAAAATATAGAGAGCAAAAAAATAAATTGAATTTGAACTCAGTATTTTGAGTTTAAGCTTCAATCATTCCATAAAACAAAACTTGTTTTTTTTATAATGTTATTTATCGCAACTACAGTCCTTGTCTGAGTGAGTTTTTAAGTAAAGATGATAAATAAGGGTTAGTAGCCACGTCATTGGTACTTGAGAAATGTATTTAAGTTCAAAATAAGTATCTCAAAAGTAGAAATCACAAAAAGAAGACTAAAGATGCAAAACTTAAAACTTTATTGGTACCTAAGTTTACGAAATGGATAACAAAGAGGTTATATTAAAAGTTAATACATATTGTTATTATTTGGGGTACCCTACGCACCCCTAAAATCCATAGATGGGCCCCACTTTGAGAAGTTTTCTTCTATGGCTTTGTAAATTCTTATGGTAAAATTTCTAAATTCTAAGCCGAAACAAATCTCTACGGAATTTGAGTTTATCTTAACGCAAGCTTTCAAAAAGTTAAGTAATTATCGTTACTCGTATTCATGGCAATCAAAGTTGTGTGTAGTTTTTACGAGTTTGCGAGTTGAAGACCTATTTTGGCGGGAAATGGCGAAGCAGAGGAAGTTTATGAAGTGTTTCGTCATTTTATTATAAGGTCGCATGAATGCGGTTGAGTTATACTGACACATTTTGTACAAATGTAACTTCAGTATTTGAGTCGTTTATCTCCTTTTTTTTCATCAATCTAAAGAGAAACCACAGATTATAGAAAAGTACAGATGTACTGTATAGCCATTTTTGTGTCACAGTAAGAAGTGCACCATGATGGAGTACTTTGTGTCATTCAGTCTCTGGCCATTGACACCTCCAATGCCAAACATATTTTTATACAATTATGCCGGCGTGTGTGGTTCCCTCTTGCAAAAATTGGCCTGGGTCTAAAAACAAAGTAGATGGGATAACATACATCACATTTGGGTCTCTATTTGATAAGGAATCGTCTTGGAATCATCAATTTAAAGAAAAATTACCATCAATTCAATAATGTTGCAAACAACACCAACATTTTTTTCCCAACAAAATTTATATTAATCTTTATGACTACACATCATTAGGCATAGGTATTTCAATAGGTATTTTTAATCATAGAGCGCTAAATTTGTTATTTTGAAAAAATATTTGTGTAATTTTAGGATTCTTGATGACATACTCAGACGAGAACAATGGACAAAAATCATTCAAAAAACACGTCCTGAGTCTTTCCTTAATTCTATTAAAATTTATGAATATCTATTTCAGTACCTCCTACTTAGGTACCTAAGCAGCATTTACAAAAAAAATTACCCCAAAAAATTGGGAAATAGTTTTGTAGGTGCAACATTGGGCTGCGCGAACATCATGCGCACGGGAACATTTTTATAGCATTTTGGTGACAAAATCCTTCATACAAATTATGTCAAATGCGGCTTCTACTATATTCTAAGTGTGGTTCCCACTTGCAAAAATTGGCCTGGGTCTAAAAACAAAGTAGATGGGATTACATATCATCGGTAAGTATCACATTTGAGTCTCTATTTGATAAGGAATCATCAATTTAAAGAAAAATGACCATCAATTCAATAATGTTGCAAACAACACCAACACTTTTTTTCCCAACAAAATTTATATTAATCTCTATGTGATTACACATCAGTGTAGTGTTACTATGTGACTAGACATAGGTATTTCAATAGATATTTTTAATCATAGAGCGCTACATTTGTTATTTTGAAAAAATATTTGTGAAATTTTAGCTTTCCTGCTGACATACTCAGACGAGAAAAATGGACAAAAATCGTTCAAAAAACACGTCCTGAGTATTGGATACCGTCAGATAAGAGTATTATTTGTTCGGCGCATTTTGAGGAAAAATATTTTTATTTTACGAAATTATCATTAAGACGATTAACGAAAGAAGCTTTTCCAAGTAAGGTAAGTCTTATTAATTTTGCAGTCTTTTGTATACTTATTAATTTTACAAATACGAACAGTTTCTTATCTTATTCTGTTTAAATAAATATATAAATAGTATAGAAAGAATATAGAAGTAAATAAATATTGTAGAAATATAAACTAAAAAATTGTGTTTTATTTATAGGTACATCATCTAAAAAGTTTTTCTTTAATTCTTATAAAATTTATAAATCTCTATTAAAGTTTGTACTTATTTCTAATAAAATTTATAAATCTCTATTTCGTTACCTCCTACTTAGGTAAGCAGCATTATACAAAAAAAAATTACCCCAAAAAATTGGGAAATAGTTTTGTAGGTGCAACATTGGGCTGCGCGAACATGATGCGCACGGGAACATTTTTATAGCATTTTGGTGACAAAAACCTTCATACAAATTATGTCAAATGCTCCTTCTTGTGTTTTCTTTTTTCTATGAGAGAAACATATCCAAAAGGGTCGATATATTCACAATATTTTTTTATTATTATTATTATTATATTTAGCCCTCTGTGTCCCACTGCTGAGCAAAGGCCTCCCCCCATTCTCTCCACACACTCCGATCCTGGGCTAGCCCAGCCCACAATATTTTTAAACTAAAATAAAATTGTCTCTAAATGATTGTGTGAGCGTAATTTATTTTATTGGTTTAACGTCAATCTAGAGTACAGACGATTTTAAATTTGCTGAGTTAATTGACACGGAATGTTTTTTACCTGACGGTACTTTGCGTACCCATTGCTAGGGTAATGTTCCCATCTTCCACTTCCTCACTTACAATAACAAAAAAAAACATTATTGTAAAGGGGCTTATAATAGGATAGGGGACGAAGGGGTAAAATAGTTATTTTCACAAACGCCGGCGTTATTACTTCCGATTATAACCATAACAAATCAAAACCGCCTCAAGATGGCGCCCTAAATCAACCCTACAATTTATTTACACAACTTTCTTACACCACTTAGTTACAGCATAAAAACAGTTTCCCTCTAAATATAGTTTGAAACATCTTGAACGAAATAACTTGGCTTATCCCGCGACTTCCGTGACTTGTTTTTAAACAATCTTCGTTCAAGTTTAGAATTATAAAGTCATGAGATTTTAATTAAGTCTTTGACGCTTTTTTCAGAGGGTTTAGAGACTACCCTCAAATATTTTTCTTTGATTTTTTTGGGGACGGTCTTACTTGATTGCTTATTGTCCAAACAATTTAGGTTACCTAATTTTGTAGGTATAGTTGAAAACAATCAAAACTTATAGCAGATAAGATTTTAGTGTACGATTATATTACCATCGAAACGTGACAACCCTAAACCTCGAACCGGTTCAAACTAGTTAGGAATATCTGCTTTTATTTCATGCTGAAATAATGGAATTTCCAAAACTCTGTTATCGTTTAGAAGCTGATTTGATTATATTTCACTCCTCAGAAGTTAAACTTTTAACAAGTTAATGTTTTTCGACGAAATTCAATATTTTCAAAGAGATGTTTTGTTTTCAGGAATAATAGGTTTTACATTGTTAAATTGTTATTTAACACAAGAAAAGTATTTGTATATAGTTATTGTTTTGAAACAAATAAAATAATAAAACAGTAAAAAAAAAAACACAAGAAAATCAGTAACTTTATTATTTATGTAATAAACTTGAAACATCAAATTAATTACCTACATTACATTTTAAATAAATAAAAATAAATAAATGTTCGTGGACATTTCACACGACGCCCTCTAGTCCCGAACTAAGCAAAGCTTGATGACTCAACTTTCTACTAGATTATATGGATATAACCGAGTACCGTTTCCGTGTACATTATATTATCTGTGCGTGTACCGAGCGGATACTTCTTTGAGAAACTTGACATTACACCGAACCCGTACTCGAATGTCAAACGTTAGTCGTTAGACCAAAGAGGTAAAGAGGTAGTACTACGCCCTGTCAAACTGACGTGACATGACATCATCCTCTTGCTAAATTGGCGCTGCTTATCCCGTTCGTTCATTTTATCCTGTAGATCCTGTTAATTATTCGGGATAAAATGTAGCCTATGTGTCAATCCAGGTTACGAACTACATATATGCCAAGTTTCATCCAAGTTGGTTCAGTAGTTTCTACGTGATTGAAACACAATCATCTAAACATCTAAACGTCTAAACTTTCTCATTTATAATATTAGTAGGATTGTCTATGTATACGGTTATATTTTTTGAAATGAGAACGCACCATCTCAATTCACTTTTGCAGTCCATGAACCGTCAACTTGCTAAGCAAAACGTGGAAATGGTAGAATGTTTGGTAGAGTGCACAGCCCGTGCTTTGCTGACCAAACTAAAAAGTACTTGCTTTTGAATTTAGAACATGAAAGCGTTCGAAATTCAAATTAATGTTTCGGGAATCTAGAGCAATATCATAACTGAAACTTCTTGTAATTTGCATTTAGTTTTCCATTTTATAGTGGTCCCGTTTCGTTTCTATGATTTCGTATGTCTTATATATTTATTCAAAATTACAAAATATGGTGTCGATTCGGTACAATTTATAGCATAAAAATAAACATAGCTACTTTTACTTACTACAGCCGTTACCGACTTATTAAAACCATGATACAGGCACTGCAGCGTTCCGTTCATCGGGGCATGGGTAAAAAGTGGTCCCTGACGCTGTATAAATCATCTAGATTAGATGCGAAGGCCTGATAAAATTACAGTGGTGTAATCACGAATGATATCTAGGTATTCTGAACTTTAATTTTCAAATGCTTTATCAAACATAATTTAGTTCGCTGGCTATTAATCTAAAGAGTAAGCTCCTCTGCATAACAAATGTTTATTCTTCACATCGCTAACTTTAATCTTTTAAAACTTTTTGATCTTAAAAGATTAATCTGACTGAATGCTGAGCTGAGTTTTGCCTCAAATACCAAAATATATAAAAAGTAAAATACCCATAACATTACTTTTCTAGAGTAGATGCCAGTAATCTATAAAATGGCAAGCGAAAAGTAAGGTAAATGCCCGACTTAGTTACGAACCAAACCAGGCAGATGAGTCCACCACACGCACGTGCGCTTGCCTGAGTGTGCAGTTATCTCTTTCTGGCAACCAGTGTAACTTATGACAGGTTTCATCCGAACCCAATAAAAAAAACCTACTTTTCCATGCATATTGTATGTATACATAAGTAGGTATAATTTGCGCCATTTTTTGGTGCAACGTTGTAGGCGTATCTGTCTATATAGAACGTCGTTGTTTTAACTTTTTTTTTGTCTGTGGTTATAAAACTTTTATGACAGCTCGAGTTAGTTTCGGCTAATTTTATTTTACTGTCGTAGTTAAAGAGTTGAGCCGGTAGTTAAGTTTAACCACGGCTTTAACTTTTAGTTCAACAGACAATAATTAAATATATTGGTAGCTTAGCTTGTGTCTGAGTTATCCTTTACAGTTTAGATGTTAGTTTTTTAACCCCCGACGCAAAAACGATCGGGTGTTATAACTTTGACGTGTCTGTGTGTGTGTGTGTGTGTGTGTCTGAGGCAACACGTAGCTCCCGAACGGAAGAACCGGTTTTGATTTTGTTTTTTTCTTTGAAACGTGAATAAGTCGGGAGTGTTCTTAGCTATGTTTGATGAAAACCGGTCCAAAATACGGGGGTTTTTAAATTTTTTTATTGAATTACTTATGCTAAAAGTGATGGAACAAGATACTTTATTTCAATATTACAAAACCAATGTAACTTCTGTTTATCCCTCACAATAGCCACATGGCGAAGTTTATTATGACACCGTTTAACGCTTTTTTATAGCTTTTCCGAGATATGTCAGTTTTCCGGGTGGCTACCGAGAAAGTGGAATAAACAAATCTTACGGTAGTTTCGTTTAATGGACCGTGTTAATGTCACAGTGACAATGTGTGGCCGAAAAATTTATTTTCATTAAAAAATGTTATTTTTAAGCATACAATTTCTGTTATGCTTAAAAATTAACCACACCACACCAAACCACAGATGTCTTTCTCTACCATTAGCTAAACCAGCCGAGTTTTTTATACATCTTTTGATCCACCTGATGTATAAAAAACTCGTATAAAAAACCTGTATGATATGATATGAGATGTATAAAAAACCTGATGTTAAACGATAACTACTGGCTATAAAGATGCATTGCCTCATTGAGCACGTCCACTGAAGACGTGCTCAGTGAGATAAATCTGTCAAAATAATCAAACGACGTACAAAATGCTTAAATATTAGATAAAGTAAAAAAACGTGTTTTCTTGCGAACACGTAAATATATTCCCCAGGTGAGTTACACAGCGCATAAAATCATTTTTTCCGTCATAAAAACGCTACAAAATCAGCTCGGAAAAATATATCCCATTATACAGTAGCATTTTTTTGTTAGTACCATACATCAAAGACATGTCTAAAGCTTTAGATGGAGTAATGTATCTACTTTTCCCTTTGTTTATAGAAAAATGGTTAATAATAACGTTTTTCCTTCATTGTGCTACTTTCATTTAGAGGTTATTGTGTAGTGAAAATGTCATTTTCAGACTTACATTTTCTTTGTCGGATGGTCGATATATTTCATCAAATGGCTGTTATTAGTTTCTTTGTTTTGCTAGATAGTAATTTAGGTTAAAGGTACCTACTTACTAGTTACCCGACTAGGAAGCAAAAAAGAGGGTTATGATTTTTATCGGTATGTATGTTCATCTGTTCCCTCATAACTCTTAAACTACTTATCATAATTTGACAAATGAGGTATCATTGGAAGTGTCTTGATTGTCCGCTGGTTATAGGCTATGTGACGTCAAATTGAATTGAATATAGCGCCCTCTAGGAGACAAAGTCGTGAACTAAAAAAATTTTTAATCGTCCTGTGTGTTTTTTGTTATGGAATCATAAGAAGGAAATTCCGACTTATTTAGTAATCTACAGTATTAGAAAATAATTACTTAAAATAGAGTATGAAATTATATTAGGTGAACTAATTAAGGTTAGTTAGAAACAGCATAACCTACTCAAGAGATAAATTATTCATGTTTTATAAGCACTATGATTAAGCTAACAGTCCAATTTTTCTATTGAATCTTACCAAAAATAAAGCAAAACTGTGATCTATTTATATATACTTCCCCTGTACCATAAATACGCTATAAAAATGCAATGAAAAGAATCTAAGATTCGTTTTAAACTTTTCTAGTTCCGCTACTCGATAACAGATGGCGCTAGGCGTAGCGACGCGCTTACCCAATTTTATCCAAACGAAATTTATTAAAACAGCAAGTAATATGCCTGTCAAATTGAATTAGGGTAAGAAAAATACTCTTTTATAAGGAAGTTCAAAGGAAATTGGTGGGCGGGGTCAAATAGGTAAATAAGTGCTGTTTTATTTTAGACGTAAATTAGCTGGTATCTATGGCATAAAATTATAATTTATTTATAGACGAGATTTGTATAATTTTATATTTATTTGCCAAATGTTTAGGGACCAATATTATGGATGATAAGTTGTAGTTTAGTACCTAAGCGTAGTTATGTTTACACGGTTGTACATAATTATATGGTACATATGGTACCTATTTATTACATACTAGGTAGGTATTTGTTACACACCCACTATGAACTATCGTAGGTTTTGATTTAAATTGGTACAGGTACTTAGGTAGGTAGGTATTATAGAAATTAAGGAAAATAAACTTATTGTTAAATTGCACGCACGGATCATGTCTATTCCAAAGATAAGGTCACCTATGCTAATATTTAAAATACCTACGTAGACTAAACCAGCCTAATCTATTGAAATCCAGCCCTAAGGGTGTCTTGTCTACTACTAGTGTCCAACACGTAGGGCAAGGGTAGGTTAGGTACCTAATGTGAATGTAATAAGTACCTACTAGAATTTGATATTGCGAATTAATTTTCAATAAGATTGTTATAATTCTTAGTAATAAAGTAGAAGCATCTAACAATTAGAGTCTTAAACATTAATTGAAGACGAAAATTTAAATTACAAGGAGTCTTCGCTTCCCTTATTAACCCTCAATACAATACTTGGATCTTGGGCCTTCATAAAGGAGCTGGGCACAATAGGGCTCAAAGCATACAGGGCTCAAAGAGCATGATTCTACAAATCAGGTGGAACGTCCAGACAAATACAAACCAGATAAATATAAAATGGACGGAACTCAGTCGTGCCTTCGAGTCACGTCGACTTAATTTCGTTTGGGACGGTTTGCCCACTTTCTAAAAAAAGGCATTCTAGACATGATTTATTGAAAATATTGGAAGCTAAATTGAAGTTTTTAAAGAGGGTGAGATGAGATTATCTATTTTCGTTCGACTTACGGTTTTTAAGGCCGAATTTTCGGCCTCAATACTCAATTGCTTTCACATGGTAATATAGTTGTTACATTGTAGGTAGGTATCACATAATGAACCCTGTTCAGGGGTATTGCAACAGGAAAGTAGGCAGACAGAGGTTTCAATTATCTAAGTTGTAATAAAGTTAATATCGGCCTTTTTAAGTTTAATTTAAGTGTGAGCATTCACAATTCACATGCGTTGTATGATGTCAAATTGTCAACCTATATGATCAAAATATCGAAAAACAAAATGACTGAACTTTTGATCAAAGATTTTTGTCGAATTTCATAAAACTTGATAATGAGGAACATGTTCTGTCGATATTTTGAACTCCTCGAATCCAAAATTTACGATTTTTAAAAACATTCGTTAATTGAGTAAGCAGATTAATTTAATTTATTCAATACATTATTAAATTAACTACCAGTTGCCGCGTTATCATATTATCATATAAATTCCTTCACTAATTTGATTTGCAAAACAATCTGTAGTTTTATATCTTTGGAGGCAGTATTATTTTGTTCGCGTACAAGATTCTTTATGGCTTCTATAATCTCAGTCATTTGGCAGAAGCTGGTTCCGGCGTAGATATATTGGATTCAGCTTTATTTTACGATATTTCGTAACTACCCAAATGGATAAACATTGAAACTTATTTAATGTGTTAATAAACGTAAATTTTAACTGTACCTACTAATCGCTTACCCTTAATCTCCAGAGTTTTATCTCTAAACTCGAGCAATATTTCTAGTTGGATAACTGTTTTGAAAAGTATCTAATCTTTGTTTTCAACGACGGCTTTCTGTTTATAAATAATAGTCTTTTCTTTTAAGTTCATCTATCTCAGCTGTAGGCTATCGTCTAGGTGTCAGGTGAATTGTCTCGAGAGAAAAATACAGTGGGAGAATAAAACACTTTATCTTGGTAAACTTACTCACCGATTTACAGGACCCTCGGGTCAGAGTTACTAAGCTCACTAACAGAAGGAATTCCATTCTCATTACAGACGACGTTCCAGAAGACTTCCCAGTTATAGTAAACTTGAATTAGGGACAGAGACTCATACTTGCGAATCTGACAGTTATATTTGGAAAGGATAACTTTATCAGGCTTTGAACTTAACTCTGTTTTACTTAGAATTTGAGCAAGTCTCTTGATATTTAAGTTAGATTGAAACCCTTCTAAGTCGAATGGATAGGCAATTATTTTTGTCAATAGACCATTTTCAATTTGGATTCTGAGTTTGCCATTTTCTATTATCATCTTACTTACTTAATCGGATTTTCAGTAAATCACTTATTGATTTTAGTTTATGTATAGAGCTTGTTAAGCTTCGACTTTGATCTTTCAGGAAACCTTTACTGAATTTCCCAAGTGGATAAATTGTTTTACTTCACTTTACTCAAGAGATGTTAGAATTGTAGATGTAGTTTTCGGAATAATTCTATTGGATATCAAATTTAATGTCTCAATCTCGTCTATCGTTACTTCTGTAAATCATTTTCTTGCGAAACAGATTCACTGGTGCATTAAAAGTTCACGTCAAACCGACGGATTCAATTAATTCATTCATTCGTTATTAAGCTTTAGATTTAGTTAAAATACGAATTTGAAATGTTTCGAAAGTTGTGTTGCGCATAAATAAATTTGAATATAATTAACTTTGTGTGGTCTCTGTCTAGCGTGAGATATTTAATGAACAACTTACTAATTGACGTGGAGGACTGGGTAGGAGCAATAATGTCACGTTAACTGAATTTGTGGCTTCTATACTTGAGGATCTATTTCGTTTATCGCTGGCTCTATGCGGGCCTTTTGCTTTATCTACGTTATTTATGTTACTTTTTTCGTTAATTCGTATTCGTATTTTTTTTTATTAGACTTATTTTTACTTGCTGCGTGACTCGGTTTTTGTTGTCATCAATTTCTGAGACTTAGCGATTAGGAGCGTCCACGCCAAATGACTTTTATCTGGAGCACGGTATTTCAGTGTTGTAACTATTTCTAAATTTGTTTCTTTATCCAACTTCATTTTTAGTTTCAGCCCGTTAATTGTCCGTTTATATAAGTCCGTTGCATCATGTTTAAGATTTATTATTGCGCTGTCATAATTACTTAGGGATGCAAATGAGCGGCCATAAATTTTCAAGATAAACCAGTCACGATCAGAAAAGCACTTAATAAGAAGTTATAAACACTGTACTCACCTAAAACTACTAATATAAAACACAAACTAATGTACAAGATCATCAGGAATCTTTGGTAACTAATAAACTAATATTTTTATCACACACAAATACGGCAATCATCTACGCGATCGCCGAAATTTTATATCACAGTACACATCACTAACTACACTATGTTGGCCGCACTGCGATCCCATCAGGCCATCACTGTATTACGAGCACATATTTTTGTGGACCCGATTGCATTCGGTACCACAACTTTTTCTTTCCAACTTAAAGTTTCGGTCATCGTACGTTTTCGGCACTCGCGCGATCGTTATCGTCTCTTCCCATCACTATTTGTTTCGAAAATAATTGACGATTCGAATTTCGAACCGATTTGAGTCACTTTGATTTGTTTAACTGTTGTTGTACGATAGTTTTTTCGGAACGTCGGGCAGCGGTCCGTCGTGCACAACGGTCGGGGCTAAACTGGCGTGAAGTTGCTTCGGATTGGTGAAGAATGCGCCGCGCATCGTTGGCACGCCGGCCACGCTCGGCTTGAACTCCGGCCGAAATGGAGAGGTGCACTTGAACACCTAATTTACAATAATCCAATGCGTTTTCAACTTTACCGGTTAATATAACCAGCTTGGCGGTACGGTGCATTGTCGGTGGCGTCGCCCTCGATCTTGCTCGCTTCGAAACTTTATTCTCTATACGTTTTCGGAACAATCTTTTGTGTTCCATCTCTTTCTAAAGAGCTTTCGAATAAAAAAAAACAGGTAAACGCTTCGGGCCTACTGCAATAATAAGTTTGATGGTTTCGAAACATGAGATTTTAATGCCGTGTCGATTCGAGTTTCCAATTTTACGCATTTTAACGATTTGTGCAACATAATGATTTAATCTATACTGGAGCGAAAATTATAGATGTGTTTATGATTGTCTGAAAATAGACTAACCTTATTGTGTGGCTTGTACAAGCCAATATAGCCTCTAATGGTAAGTACAAGTTACACAAAAGGTACCCTCACTCACCTACACGTCTTCTTTGATGTCGGTGATACTGAGCTAAATCTCTACCTGTCTACAACCAAATACACCCCTTTCTCTTGAAACACACCACCGCCTATTTTCATAAGATTCAACGAGCTAGGAGCTATTGTTCTGATGCAGATCTCATTAAAACTTTTCATGTAGGTAAAACACGGTATTAATTGTTTTAGAAATGCGCAGTTATAGTGCAAGGAGCTTAAATTGCAGTAATACAAGATATTATGTTTGAAAATTATTCGGGTGCTTACAAGATGGCGCGGAGTTTTACGCTGAAAATTAAGTAAATACTAAGCAACTTAAAAATTCATGAACAGTACAGAAAATGTATAGTAAATAGGTTTATTCACAAAGAAAATTATGACTAATAAAGTATTTACAATATTTATGATATGTACAAAATACACATGAAGCAGATGAGCTATCTACACACCGTTGCAAACGATTTATAGATAGCTCAACTGATCCAAATCAGTACCAATCGGAAGCGTGCCCAAGACACTGGCTGCATTAAAATTAGTGTCAAATAAGTTTTTGCAATCTTTAATAATTTTATTATTATGTACCTAACCTACATACTTACTATATAAAATAAGTATGATCCAATATATTGTTGTCTAAGAAAATACTTAACGTGGAGTACACTAAAGAAATAACTAAGTATGTAAAAAATACTGTCCCAAGAAACTCAGTAAAAATACTGACCACCCCAACAGCACCAACATAAATAAAAAATTTAATTCGGCCGTTTTTGGCCAAAAAAATATACAGATAATACTTAGCCTACTTTTCTTAATTTCGCACTTAGCACGTTAAATTTAAAGCGGCTTTTTGAATACCAAAAGTATTTTCTCCAAAAATTTTGTCCCAAAAAAAGTAGTGTAGTGTCCTTTTCGTAGTAAAAAAGTTCGTGTAAAAAATTAAAACGTTGAGGTTGTGTCATCGATAGTTTTCGACAAAAATGCCCACAGATAAGCGATCTCGAGTAACCGAACGCAATTTATTATCGAAAACGGAATTTTCGATTTCGGATTAATGATCTTTTGTTTTATCGCGATAAATTTTACATTGTATTTTTAAAAACCTGACTAGTCTTTTTATGTTTCGCGGGATCGAATTACGTATCGAATTTTATGGACAAACGGATAATTTAGTGCACAATTTGAATTAAAATTATTGGGACGAGGCAATAAACGGTTTGTTCAACTCTTATCTCTTGTAACTTGTAACGTTTAACATACAATATGTTTTACAACTTCTTTATTTTGTAAAAAATACATTTTGTAACATAATCTTGTGTTTTTTATATTCTAAAAATGTTCTGCTTCTTTATTTTGTACAAAAGAGATCCCAATAATATGATAAAAGGTTTTTCAAACAAATCCTTAACCTACGAGATTCACGCGTGGTCGAACTTCTGGCAAATTAACCCTCACGCCACCACCAGGCCAAATTACTAGACATCCTCAACAATTTCATGGGTCTCAGCACCATTGGGTCGACGAACGTTAGAAAGAGTCGGCTGAATAAGAAAGAGATGGAACAACAATAGCAGGTAAGGAAGCGGACTATGAGGTTTGAAATAATTGAATTTTGTATTGGTGGTGCATCAAAATCAGTTCGTCTCGGTCGCGCTAAGTCTATTTTGATAAAACAGCTATTGCGTTTACGTTACGTAATCTGAATCTTGGAGAAATGAATGGAATATTATAGTAAAAAATATTCCATGAATCACTCTTAATTTAATGGTAATTTTTTGAGCCTCGGTTTCGTTTCCACCATGTTCTTTCTGTATGTCGGCGTCTGTCTTTCCTGATCACTACAATCTGGATCTCTTCAAGGCAAGAGTGAAGGTGTCTTCTAGACCGTCTTGCTCCATCGTCGGCTTTCTCGTCACTTTCCATCTAGTGAGATTTAATCAAAAGATGTTCTATCAAAATGTAAACAAAATGTCGTATCATAATGTTGATGATAAAAAAAATATGTAGTTTTATTTGGCTCTTAAAATAAGCTTTTAACGATCTACGATGTTGTTAAATAGTTTTTTTTTAAATTAGGTACACATACTTAACACAAACATTAACCCTACACCGATTTAGTCTTTGTCGTGGGTCTCAAAAGCCACGAATATCATGGTATCATATCCAGAACAAACCCGTAAGAAATCTGCAAATCATGCTAAAACGTTTTCTACGTAGGGTGGGAATCGAACCCACTCTACAATTCAACCCACTTTCAGTCCACTCATCGCGTAACCAAGGTCGTGATGAGAAATAAGGACTGTAATCATATTTTCTACCCTAATTTAATTTTCAACAAAACAAAATACGTCAGGATGCCCCAGGCACGTCAGTAGTCGACCAGCTGCCCGCTATGCCAGTAGCCGTACCAGTAACTGGGCCAGTAGCTGACCACAAGCCACAGCAACAATGTTTATTTCAACATTGTTGAAATTACGGTAATATTATGAGTTTTCGGGATATGTGAGGTTGTGAGTAGGTACTTAATGTCGGATTTATAAACCTTTTACCAACTTCTTTGGAATTATCAGTTTCTTTTTATTAAAACTTTGTCATCGCTATAGAATTTCCCTGATGAGGAAGTAGATATACAATACAATGTATCGACACCATAACTTCAAGAAGAATACGGAAAGGAAATTTTATATATATTTTTTTAATTCTTCTGCATTGGTATGCCAATCAAAGTTGAACTGCAAAGATGAACTGCAAAGTTTTAAATCATGGTCAGTTCATACTAACTCATAGTTATTCTGTGACTAAATAGTGACATTATGATGTCATTTGATGTGTTTTCGCGCATATTTTGCTGTCAAGTGTCTAAAAAGAATGTGAAGAAATTACACTGGGCAGTGAAATATAACTTGACAGCAAAAGATTGGCATACGGGGGCTGATATTACATTCTGAAATTTACAGGGGTCAAAGTTCAGTCGGTATTATCTCTGCCTTCTGTGCTGTGGGTCGTGGGTTCCATCCCCACGAAGAACAAACGTTTCTGTGTGGCAAACACAGATATTTGTACTATGTCTGTCTGGGTGTTAATAAGAATGTTATAAGTAGGTATGTATTTTTACAAAAAAAAGTCTAGTTCCAAGCAATCTAGTTCTCATATTACAAGCTTTGCTTAGTTTGGGACTAGAAAGCGTTTTGTGAAATGTCCATGAATTATTTATTTAATTTCTTTTGAATATTGACCATTCGGCAATAAAGACCGACCTACTAAAAATAAAATTATTCAGGATAATATCATTTAAATCTTGCAATAAAACTACATTGTCATAAGACATAAAATAAAAGTTCTAGCGATAAAAAGTTATGTTCCTACTAAGTAGGCCACTTAACTTAAGTTGTGACTAACTGGTGCGGATTATCAGTGGTTTAAACTTGAATAGATTTAAATTGGTTTGTGTTCGATGGGTTTGCAAACTGTCACGTTTTAGTACCTACTAACTTGCATACTTAAATGTTTTTAGGCTAAAAATCTCTTTTCTAAATGTTACTTATACTACCTAAATTAATTTTTGTTAACAACATTTGATATGGGTCATTAAGTTTCCTATGTTCATAAAATAAACAAATAAATTATTCTAGGGAACCGTGCCTTATCGTCAAAATGTACCATTTTGAGAAATTTTACCCCAAAAGGGTCACTTCACCCTTCGTTAGCACAAAAATATGCAAATAAAATTCGAAAAATTTGCATGCACCCGTCAAATTTGGGCGTAAAGTGTGAAATTTTGTAATGAGCTTCGGACACTGATTGCTAGGGGTAGATACTACCCTTAAACATACGGGACGTGTTATAGCAGTTAAGCGGTGGAGGAAAACACTGGCGAAATTGGGCTTGCTATCTGAAATTGCGTGTTTATAGCTCCTACGAAAAGTCACGTATAAAATGTTTGTGTGAGGATTTTACAAGACCAGAGGGAGTGAAACGTTATTTACTTCATTTTGACAGTTGACAGTGGTTGACAGGTTGGATGAACAAGTAGAAAGATAAAAAAAATGTGATTGATATTTTTACTTTGGATACGCATCAAATTATACTACGATTTTAGGTATTAACATCATCTCTCTAACTTGTATCCAATCTTCATTACCTCATTTTGTGCTGAATTCTACCCCGTGTTTTTCCAACCTCATTTTAATATTAAATAATGTTTTAACTCCGATCAGTACCAAATACAGCAATTGTTTACAATAAACACTATCATTGATCTTGATCACGATAAAATTGAATGAATAAATCACTTTTTTGACTTAAATTATGATTTCTAAGATAAACCTGCCAGTGTCAAATTAAATAAGATTGATTACCTAAATTATAAACTTGTTATAAGTTTTTGAAACTTTAAATCGGTTTTAAATTATCTTCAGTTATTACTTCGTTCATGAAACTTTCATTGTTTAACTTTAAATTATACCAATCTTTAAAAAAAAGTTTTCAAAAACCAGTATATAAATAATTCGCGAAACAGTGCGATATAAACACTGAAATAAAAAGAAAATAATTTACCATTTAATAATTTACCTACCTACCTAGGTGGTAGTATTGTGTAGGTACCTACTTATTGTTTTCTTTTTCTTTTTTTCTGCTTGTTCTGTACCTGTGATTGTGTTTCGAATAAATATTTCTCTTTCTCTATCTCTCTCTCTACCATTCAATGAGGACTATGGTCAATTGTTTTCCACACAGAGCCTGTAGCTTGTAATGAGAACGCTCACTATGTGCCATTTGCAAGAGTTGTCTGATACGCAATTGCTAAATCTCAGATGTATTGCAAGTGTAACTCAGCCTATTAATAAAATACATTTCTTAAGATGGACTACAAACACGAACGCTTCTAAAACGCACAACAAAGTTAGTTTAATCTATTCTAGGTGCTACAAGGTTTATGCACTGACAGGAAAGTAATGTAGGTACTATTTGCATAGTATCTGCGCTTGGCATATGGTACCATTAAGGTAGGGTGACCGTGAAGTTGCTGGGATAAATAAAACATAAAACATTCTTGGACTTTACACACAACACCCTCTAGTCCCAAACTAAGCATAGCTTGTGATATGGGAACTAGATGGCTGATAGAATACTTATATACTTTTTTTTTTGTAAATACATACTTATAATACATAGTAACACCCAGTCATAGAACAAACATCTATGTTTTCCACGCACAAATGTTTGTTCTTGGTGGGGATCGAACCCACGACCCACAGCACGGAAGGCAGAGCTATTACCGACTGAGCTGTGACGCCTGTCAGTAATATAATATTATATTGTTTAGAGAAATGTTTGTGTTGTACGGGTAATTTCAAAATATTGATTTCTTTATAAACTTTACCTAACAGGACTTATATATACTAGAATAAAAAAATACATAGAGCTAAAAAAAAACTAAATAACAAATAGGATTAAATAATTGATATTAATCATTTACAGCTAAACACATATATAATACCACTTTGACATAACATATATTCTAGAATTTAACAAATTTAACAACATCTAATGCTTTTTATGTGGGTAAGTAGTTTAACGAATTTATATTTTTTTAATGCTAGCATATTGATCCAGGGATTTCTTTGTTTTCTTTGACCCGAGAGTGACAGATCAGTAGTAGATTATAACGCCAGTTTAAAACAAGAGACACCATAAAGACTTACCTAAGTAACTTCTGACTATAAAAAAATATATCATTATATTAATATGAAGCTGATATCTTGTCTTGTCTCACGTATAACTGAACGCATAGTCCCCCTACCACCGGCTGCAATTTGCACCGCGTTCGATTAAACACACGCGACGCGGCATGTGGTAGGGGCGAGGCACACCTGCGCCCGCGCAATTATGACGAAAAATTCGGGAATTTGAAGTGTAAGATGTGGGGCAGGAGCGCATAAATCAAGGATTATGATGGGTTAGATCAGCAATTTTAAATTAATTTTTTTTTATTAATAAAAGGTTATTTTATTAATTTCCTAATTTTATGTGACAGGCGTCACAGCTTAGTCGGTAATAGCTTTACCTTCCGCGCTGTGGGTCGTAGGTTCAATACGCACCAACAAACATCTGTGTGTGTTAAACATAGATTATTTGTTCTATGTCTGGGTGTTAGTATGTATTTGCAAAAAAAGTAAGTATTCTATCAGCAATCTAGTTCCCATATAACAAGCATTGCTCAGTTTAAGACTAGGGTGTTGTGTGTAAGTGCATGATTATTTATTTATTATTTCTACAGAGAGATTATAAAACTTTTACTCTTCGCTTTTTCTATTTCATTCTCGTCAAACGAAGTTTTCTTTTAAGAGCAGTAAAATATCAAATAACACGTGAATCAGCGAATGGAAGCAAAAGTGCAAAAATACAGACTGAAAATAAAACATATTGTATCTAACCCTTACATTGAATGTTCCCAACCACAGTGGTTCAGCGATCATTAGCGGTTTTTTATTTTTAAATAATTTGCTGAGCTGCATTTTTAAATAATAGCCGATAATATTGCGATGGATATGAACATTTTTATTTTTAAAAACCTTAAGTTTAAATGTGCCACTAATAGCACAGTAAACACTCCTTTTTAACCGACTTCAAAAAGTAGGAGATTCTCATTCGGAATTCGGTTATTTTAACTGAAAAAAAAAAATTACCAACCACGTTCACGAAATTGCGTATTTAGCTTTTCTGTGACTTTTTAGTGGTGTTTTGTTTACGGTCACTACAATATTACCAATGAACTGCCATCATCATCATCTGATACTGAGGCCGGTAGTCGAATTTAAGTCGGTTTTTATAGTTTTTTAAACATATAAATTATAGATGGATTTTGTTATAAGTATTATGAAAACGGTTACTCGTCAGTATCAGTGTTCTTATTTTGAAGTTTAAAAATAAAAAAACTAGAGAATGGTTTTAAAAAGAAACTGCACATACGCAAATGAAAATCAGTAAGACCTCGTTTTGCTAATCGAAGTTGTCTCTCATCTTTCTGACGAAAGCCTGCTTTACTCGACATGAAAATAAAAAGGTATTACTTGCCTACATTCGACAGAATTCCCAGGGCTTCATTACACCGCAGAATCGGTTATCGCGTTTGCACAGCGCTGCTGATTTAGAATTCAGCTACAAAAGCGCTTTGTGAAGCGGAAAAAAGCTACCTGCGAGTCGAATGGATATTTTAGCCGGAAAGTCTCAAAGGCCGAAGCATTTTGCAGTAGTTATAACAGAACACTAACGGGCCTGAAAGTTTCATAACTTTTTATTTAACTGAAACATACAATACTTTTTTATTATACGCCTTCTGTAGTAAGTTTGGATTAAAACTCGTTGAAAAAATATGGGTATTAGGTACATCATAATATTTGAAAAAAAGTTTTACATTGCAAATTTTTATTACCATTATAAATATCTGTATTTTATTATTTAGTGTTGGTGAAGCAAAAATTTATTCACAGAGAAAATTACGACTAATACAGTATTTACAATTAATTCGTTTTAGTATTTATTTTAAGTGGAGAGTACAATAAAGAATAAATATATCTATCTATCTATACAGAAATACAAATGAAGCAGTTGAGCTATCTACAAACCGTTGCAAACGATTTATAGATAGCTCAACTGATCCAAATCAGTAGGTACCAATCAGTGTTGGTTGGTATTGTTTACTGTTTTATCTGTGTAAACTACAAACAAAACTATAACAAATTAAAAAAAACTAATAAATTCATAACCGTTAAGATGGATAAGTACGTAACAAACCAAATATGCGTTGCGTAACAATAACTGGTTATTCGCGAAAAAACCGGTTTTTATTTTACCGGCTTTTTTGAGTTTCACCTTACCCGAGGGTAGGAAAGGTGCTCGTTTAAAATTATAAGCTTTCGGTGTATGATGGAATTGATAGACGGCTTTGTCATCGATATTTTATAAGAATACCTATTTATATTTTATGGTAATGGCCGCCATGACAAACAGAAGTTAATTTTTAAAGATATTACGAGGGTAATTGTTTGTTTGGTTTCACTTTATTCTTTTAAGTACCTACTTATCTATTTAATATTAACTTCTAAATAGGTACTAAGATTGACCTACATATATTTTTTGCTACATATTTATAATAATTCTCGTTTCTAATGTGGTACTTGTAGTCAAATATAATTTTTAGCAATTTATACAAAACATAATTAAAATTCACAAAGAAAATTACGAATAATACAGTATTTACAATATTTATAATATATACAAAATACACATGAAGCAGTTGAGCTATCTACAAACCGTTGCAAACGATTTATAGATAGCTCAACTGATCCAAATCAGTAGGTACCTATCAGTGTTAAAAAAACCTTTAAAAAACCCCTTTAAAATGTAGTAATGTGGTAGAGTGAAAATAATAATAGCAAACAGTAAATAAATACGGCAAATCACTTATAAATATCATAAAAATAAATAACATTTTGAACTTATCCACTACACTCAACAATTCACCATTATTACAAGTACCTACCACCAGATTTCTATTCATAACCACCGTTATCATTAGATTGATTGACGTCAGATGACTCGACCAATTTTGATAAAACTATTGAGAAATCAGCAACTCACTAAACCACCCTCGCTTTAAATCAGAGGGTTGAAATATTTGGTTTTATTTGTACCCTTAAAATTTAAGGGTAGGTTTGGGCGCATATGGCTTTCTACCATTTATTAATAAATAATGAGTGGTTTTAAAGTTCAATTTTGTAATAAAACGTAGGTAAATACTTACTAGGGAGGTAATAGATGGGGAAAAAGTTAGGGGAAAGGATTTTGTCCAGCAGTGGGACACCCTACACTATAGGTAGACGTGTAGTTATTTACATTAGACAATAAAAAAAACCTGTAATTTTTTAATTGATTATTTAAAAAAAAAAAACGGTTTGTAGATAGCTCAACTGCTTCATGTGTATTTTGTATATATTATAAATATTGTAAATATTGTATTAGTCGTAATTTTCTTTGTGAATAAACTATACTCTTTCTTTAATTAACCTGTCTCGTTTCACAGCTGGGCAAAGGTCTACCCCAGAGTTTTTATATTAAACTAAAATTATATTTTAGTTGGTTAGTTTTAAAACGGGTAGAATAGTGTTAATGTTAATACTATGCAAAATTAGTGCAAAAAGTTTTTGTTCGCGAAGCAAGTAAATATTAGATGATATTTTGGCATAGAAAAATTCAAAATTCATTTTCTGAGCAAACATACATCCACCACGCTTATTTTTATATTAAAACACCAACTTAATATATTAATATAATTTACTATAAGTGTATTTATTCATATTTACAAAAGGTTGGTGGACGTGACAAATGACCAAAGGGCTGGCGCTTACCTTGGACAGAGAATTAGTATTGCCATACAAAGAGGTAACGTTGCCAGCCTTTTGGGCACCCTGCCTGCAGTCGGTGATTTGAACTCTGTTTTCTATCTCTAGCATTTAGAATTCAGAGTTCATTTTAATATTTTTTTTTGTTAAAAATGCAGTGTTCTAAATTATTTGTATATAGTTATTGTTTTGAACAAATAAATGAAATTTTAGTTACTTTATGTTATATTAAAATAATTATAATAGACTTACCTTTCAAGCCTTTGGATGATACATGAAAGAGAAAAATGATGTTGGTTAGTATGAGTATAAGCATATGATAAGAATTATTAATAGTAAAATGCGATAAAATAATGTAAAAGGTAGCAAATGATGGATTAGTAAAATGGGGGTACTCAGACCAAGCACAGTGTGACTGCGGAGCCCTACAATGCCTCACCTCCTGTCTTGCCCAGAATGCACCAAAACCTGCACCCGGAAAGTACTTTTTGACGTCACGGAAAATGCCCCGTGAAAAATGAGACGTGTCTCGTTTCTGGGCAAGACATGATCATCATAGGCAGCTTGTGTTAACCCACTGCTGGGCATAAGCCTCCTCCCTCTAACGCCACTCGTGTCTTTTCTGGGCCTTTTGCAACCAGGTCTTCCCCTGTACGGCAACGATATCATCCATCCATCTGGCTGTTGGTCTGCCAAGGCCTCTTTTGTGTCCCCTAGACCATGACAGCCAAGACATGACATACTAATAATAAAAATACATAGGAGCCAATCGACTCGAAAAAGAAGATGGGTTAATAGTTAAAAAGTGAATAAGGATCCTTCAATTTAGACATTACCTAATTTTAACAGGTATCCATTTTGAAATCAAAGATGGCGGACATTAGTTTTTTTTTAGTAAAGTGATATGGGTGTCGTTTTCGGGATATTTTGGGGTGCTGATTATGGAAATTGTATCCATTTTGAAATCCAAGATGGCGGATATTGGTTTTTACTTATTAAAGAAATGAAAATACTAATATAAAATTAATTTTTTATTTGTTTGTTTTCCTTTTGTTTTCTGTCAGTGTATTATTGTGTTGTTAATGATAATGATAGGACTCCCGTTTCCGCATTTAGGCTCAAAAGTTGGCCCATTATGCGTGGTATTGTGTTGTTATGTATCCTAAATAAAAGTATTTTCTTTCTTTCTTTCAAAGTAAACATTTTTATGAGAATAAGTACAAGGAACAAGCTGAT
Source organism: Gandaritis pyraliata (assembly GCA_947859175.1). Taxonomy (NCBI): domain Eukaryota; kingdom Metazoa; phylum Arthropoda; class Insecta; order Lepidoptera; family Geometridae; genus Gandaritis; species Gandaritis pyraliata. Next base: position 2,001,569 of record OX401875.1, on the reverse strand, counting down.
TATCCACCTGATGTTAAAGCGGTTACCTCTGCTTATATTACCTCACAGGGTACATCCATTGAGGACGTGTTCTGTGAGGCAGCATTCGTACTCTAGAACATTTTTTTTTTACTTTTAAATTAGGATATAAATAAAAAGATCAAAGCTATAATTGACATCACAAACGCTAAAAGAGAGTACTTAAAATCAGCAATCGGAGCTAAACGACGTCTCAGGCAAAGGGAATAAAAATCCAAATAAAGCATTCTTCAAACGTGGGGTTAAAAAGAATATCTCTTTTAAAAGATAGCGATTGTATGGAAGCGACTTGTTCCTCTTGTGACCCGTTGATTTTCAGAGATGAAAAATTTCCTATGGCCACAGTGCAATGCATTACAAGGTACGTCCTCAGTGGACGTGCTCAATGAGGCAATGCATTGGTATAGGCTGTAGTTACCGCTTAACATCAGATGGGCCATCAACTTGTTCCATCATTTGGTTGTGTAAAAAAATCTCTCATACATATCCCAACGGGTTTGGTTACTGAAAGTGATATATATTTGCAACAACAACACAAAAGACACATACAATAAAAAACACAAACTATAATTAAAACACATTTTTTTAAAATTAAGTAAAAAATTAAACAAGTGCAATGTTGCAAAAAGGTCCCAGGTCAGCATGTGCAGGCGTTAAACCTGCGCTGGTCTTCCTCTGGGGCCTTTGAGGAATTAGTTACGGGTTATGACTGTTAGCTTTCATTTTTACACAAAAAATACGTGACGATAAAGCGGCAAAAACGTAAATTATATAAATGGATCTTGCAACCATTCCACACTTTCGAATTCACGAAGATTAGATTAAGATTGAAAAAAGTTGAGCGTTCAATATTAAATTTCGATCTTATATTAAACTAGGTCTTACCCGCGACTTTGTACGCGTGTACCGTCTTTATTACAGATGGTTTACACCGGTTTTATAGACCAAAATTCGTACTACAATTCTGAAGCAACTGACCTAATGTCGTCCTTGTGTCAAAGTATGTTTTTTTGGCGCTGCTAATCCCGTTCGTTTTATCCTGTAGGTCCTGTTAATTCGGGATAAAAAGTAGCTTGTGTTAATCCAGGTACTATATATTCCAAGTTTCATTCAAGTTGGTTCAGTAGTTTAAACGTGATTGAAACACAAACAGCCAAACATCTAAACTTTCATATTTATATTATTAGTGGAATTCTAAGCTTAGAATGAGATTGTTCTTGAACCTTAGTGTGATTGGAGCGAGGTTCAAAGGAATTAGAAATTAAACGTACATTGAACTAAGTATTTTAAAGCAAACTCAATAAAAAAATTTCAATCAATTTTAATTTTTTTTACACATAACCAATGACATATTACAAAAAATATTATGATTATATTATAAATTAAAACAAAGAGAGGTAAAATTAGTATAAATCAAGCGTCACAATTTTTTAAATATTTAATTTTGTAAGAAATTAAATAAAATTAGAGCATACAACATTTTAACAGTAACATCTTGACATTCCGAATAATTTAAACTTGTAATAAGTAATTTCCCAAAGAATTTTCTAGTCAATGTGGCCGAAGTTAAATATTCGGACGAAAAAGGTCCTTAGAATTCTCATGCTCCGTTTACATTTATGTTCGTTTGAATGAAATTGATATTTTAAAGATTTTTAGTAGTAGTTGAGCTTCTTGTGAAAGAGCTTGTCCGGGGAAGTACCTACTAGCACCTATTTGGTGCGCACAGTGATGCTCGCATTGCTGTGTTCCGGTTTGAAGGGTATGGCTGCCGGTGCTATTACACGCACATGAGTTTCAAAGCTTATATTTAAAGTTTACTTAGGTTTAAAGTTTAGAGGGAATTTTTGGTACCTACATAATAAAATGACAAAGTAATAATAAAAATATAGGTAATTAAATTAATGAAATTTTGATTTTCGGAAAGTACTTTACTTTAGTTTGAGGTATATTTTTTTAGGTTAGCTTTACCAAAAAGGGCAGTAACTAGCATCTTTACTAGCGTAACTGTCGATAGTCTAAACAGAGCACCAGGTTAAATAACCAAGTATCCCAAAATGGGACAGCGTAAGCCCTGAACTTTGCCCAGTAATAGCCGAAGAGTCTAACGTCTCCCCTTAAGGAGTTTCTGCCCCTTAAGGAGTTTTCGGGGCATTTGACGAAAATCGTATTGAAAGTCATAGACATAGCGGCAATAGACAGGTTATACGCATGCATTAATTTATCTACATACGATTTAATGCATACAGGCTGTAAGATAAGCAAACGTAAATTATTTTTAGAAAAAATTTAAAGTCCCCGATCATAAAAATCTAAGATCCTCTTCATCATTGCTGGTCAACATCAGACCTTGGAATATAGACGTCAATTCACCAAATCCGAATACTTTAAGATGAATCAAAACTGGTGTTTAGAGCTGATGAATATCACCATAACTTGGAAACAGCTGCATCAATTTTTACCAAGCATGGCTAAGAACCATCCCAAACCAACCAGCTTTCTTACGACAAAACCGCATTCAAATCGGGAGCCTTATTATTTTTAGAAATACGTTGCAACAGACAAACAGACACATAACTCTGTCAAACCTAAAACATCCCTTCCTTTTTCGGTCCGGGGTTAAATAGAGGAAAGTATTAGATAAAGCCGTCATACGCCACACCTATTGCTAGAAAGAGATAAATATACACTCAGTGGTAGTGGATGCAGCCGCGGCGCTCCTCAGTGTGCGAAGTCAAAGTCAGGCAATTACCTTACTTTTCTCTTGCCGTTTAAGATAGAGGACCACGCATCTAAAATCATCAGATACATCATCGCTGGGAGCGTTAGATTTCATTCGAGCGAAATAAGTGACTGTCTTTTTAAGTCGTTCCGTTTTTGAATGGCATTTGAAAATGGAACGTTACAAAGTTCAGTCTGAAACCGTTTTCACAAACACCGCTTAATTATTTTTTATTAGGTACTAGTAGTGCGCCCGCGACTGGTCGTGTAATTTTCTTACAAACTTAATAGTAATACCTACCCTTCACTTCGTCTTTAATTTAATTTATTTAATTGGAGTTAATTTTGTGTATTGTTTTCTTTGGGGTGCCCAAAGCTGGTTTTGTATCATACACTCCATCCATTGCTTCACTGAGAGCTCGAACAAATCTGTTAGTCACCGCGTTACGTAAACCTAACGTATTCGAATCATATTGCGCGTCAACGTCAGCTCAACTGTCAAACGTTGTACCGTCACCGCGCAGTGTATCTCGGATACGCTAGCGTTACGATACGTTTACGATTGATTGTCACTTTATCTATTTGATTTGAATGCTAGTAGTAAAAATTTGAATTTCGATCTCTATTTTCTACCGGCTAATTTTTAGGTCATTGAGGTCAAGTCTAGCGTGACCAAGGGCGTGTCAAGTACATCATGGTTGGATGGTTCTTTAGGCCTCTTGCCTACTTGGTGACCGCAATTTGCAACATTTTAATATTAAAATTCACGATCATTAAGTTTTTACTTAGTAAGCACTATAAGCAGGCTTTAGATACGTGCTCAGAGAGGGAATGCATTGTTATAGCAGTGGTTACCAGTTACCACTTAACATTAGGTGGGCCATCGGCTGGTTCAATGATTTAGTTTTATAAACAAAAAAGCGTACTGCACACCTGATGGTATGTGGTTACTGTAGCTTGCAACACCAGAGCTGTCATATCACAAGCATTTGTAGGTAAATAAAAAGTACAAAATGTAGACCAATATTAAAATATGGTAAATTCTATTCGTTGATGAACAACATTTATTGCAAGTTTCATCAAAATCGCTCCAGCTGTCACAGCGTGATGTGACAAACATCCCAAACGTTCAATAATATTCGTAAGGAATATCAAAGTACACTTAAATCGAATTATTTCTTATTTTTTTCTTCAAACGTTAGAATCGCTGTAGTAACTAAACAAACAAACATTTAAAAAAAACTCAGGTAAAAATCGAGTCACAATAATAATAAGTCGTTGACGTTCTGCCTTCCAAATTTAAAAAAAAAAATAACTAACTACAATAAACCCTATTCCCTGGACTGTAAAGCTCAAATTGTATTGTACTTAACACACCAAGGTGTCAAAGCTTAACAGAACTTTTTTGATGAAAAATGCGGTAGCTCTTATTACATTGTAAGAAGGTTCAATTTGATCATGTTTCGGTTATTTGTTCGCACTATCGGTGCAAACCTTCAATATTGGAATTTCGAGGAATGCGTCAATGTGTTATCGATTCTAGGTAAAGTTTTAATACTCTGTGAGGGGTAGGTTTGATACCTAATGAACTGGAATACTTAGGGCTTAGGTTATGATCAGTTTGACTGAAATACATTTAGCATCAGTCGTATTACGAATATAACTGTTTATAATTGAACATACAAAGACCTAACTCTTTAAAGATAAACTCTTTGCAGAAGTTAAAAAGAAATGTTAAAAGCTGCCAGAACATAGTTGAACAATTTCAATAATAATCAGATCTTTGCATCTAATTAAGATGATTTATATAGTGTAAGGGTTAACTTTTTAACCGACTTCAAAAAAGGAGGTTCTCAATTCGGTTGTATTTTTTTTATGTTTGTTACCTCACAACTCAATCATTTATGAACCGATTTCAAAAATTCTTTTTTTATCTGAAAGAATGTACTTTCAGATTGGTTCCATTAAATTTTCATCAAAATCGGTTTAGTAGTTTGGGTTATAAATAGAAATAACTGAAAAAAAATATGCCAACCACGTGCAAGAAAATGCGTATTTTGCTTTCCTGTGACTTTTAAGTGGTGTGTATAGTCACTAGAACATTCCCAATGAACTGTCATCATCATCGTCATCTGATGATGAAGAAGCTGGTAGTCGAATTGAAGTCGGACATCTAACAAACCGGTTAAAAATTATATGAAGCCGCATTTAGTAGGTAGGTACTCATAAACTTCATATTACTCTCATTCTTCAAACAAATAAATTATTAACCGACTCAAAAAGGGAATTTTAATGTGAGGGTGTGTAAATATTTGCAGGGTCTATCTGACCGCGAAGCCCACTGGGTTAGGGGTAGTAATAATCCCTTATTCTTACACTTGTAAGTAATACCATTTCTAATTTAAAAGGGCTGTATTCAAAATAATACTTACTACACTAATAAATTGTAGATGGGGGAACGATCTATGTGATATAGCTGGCAAACAGGACAGCCTTCGTATGCCAATCTTTTGCTGTCAAGTTATATTTCACTGCCCAGTGTAATTTCTTCAGGTCACGTGAAACAATTTTGTACCCCGTTATCATTCTTTTTAGACACTTGACAGCAAAATATGCGCGAAAACACATCATAATGTCACTATTTAGTCACAGAATAACTATGAGTTAGTATGAACTGACCATGATTTTAAACTTTGCAGTTCAACTTTGATTGGTATACCCTTGCAGGCATCACAGCTCAGTCGGTATAGCTCTGCCTTCCGTGCTGTGGGTCGTGGGTTTGATCCCCATTGAGAACATTTGTGTGTGGCAAACATATAGATGTTTGGTCTATATCAGGGTGTTATTATATATTATGTATCATATAAGTATTTACAAAGAGTATAGGTATAAGTATCCTGTCAGCAATCTAGTTCTTTGCTTAGTTTGGAACTAGAAAGCGTTGTGTGAAATGTCCGATGGGCGCAGTACAATGCATCACAGGTCACGTCCTCGGTGAGGCTATGCATTGTTATAGGCAGAGATAACCACTTAACATCAGGTGGGCCATCGGCTTGTTCCATCATTTAGTTGCATTAAAAAAAGTAAACTCTCCTTTATTTCAGAAGTAGTAAAGTACGGGTTAGTCTCAAAATCCCCCTTGAGCTTTCCCCCTTAGGGGATTTGGCAAAAAAATAGAAAAATTTGAAATCAAGGGGACTAGTTTGTTAATTTCGTAAATCGAATTAACCCTTCACCAATGATAGCCAAGGGCACCCCCTATTCAATAAACAATGATTTCCAGTCCCCACCATTGTATTTTTAATCGGCTATAAATTACGCCAATTAAAAACAAACCGTCGTTAAAACCAGAAGCATTACCTGAAACAAAACAACGAAATATTAAATAAATAGCCATTAATTATATTTATTAATTTGCTGCGGAAGGATTTAGATTTGGCGGGAAAGGGGCGCCATTTTGAAAATTGTCTTCGAGACGGTGAAAAATTATTAGAACGTTTGTTTTTTTTAAAGCTATGTACACACACACACGCACACGTCGTCGTGTGTGTCTTTATGTAGCTACTGTTTAATTATGTGGTTCTTTTAAAAGAATTTAAGTATTCTATGAGCATCTAGTTCCCAAATCACAAGCTTTGCTTAGTTTGGGACTAGAGGGCGTCGTGGGAAATGTCCATGAATATTTATTTTATTTGTTTTATTTATTTTACTAATATTAAAAATAACTGTTTGACAAAGTACATTTTAAAAACTAAATAATAATGTTAATGTTACGGCCGAACCATAATATTTAATTTCTAACGTTTCTAATTCTAATTATACATAAAATAAATAATACCTACTAGGTATTTGATCCAAAATGTATATTAGATTTTTCCGATCGCGCCTTTTTATATTAAAAACATTTTATTAGACAAAAAACATGTCTGTTCACACATTTTTTACGCACAAATTAGATTCAAACTATAATTTCGGATTACGAATTTATTACAGCTAATAAAATGTATATTAGGATAGAGATATAATATACAAGGGAACAAAAAGGTATGAACTTATTATTATTGTCTAGATCGTTCATACGCTTTGGCAAAGTTTGATTGGTCATTCCGAACCGATAAACTAAGTTAAGCGACGTTCCGCGTAGTCACTTTTTGGATGGGTGACCGCTAGTGATTTTTGTATAACCTAATTTTTGTTTTTGAAGAAGCTATCGTTCCTGGGTATTACCAGTCCTTAAGGCTAATAAAAGCATTTAAAAAGTTATTTCGTCAGATATTCTCTATGATACATTTTTGATTTTCATAAATCATTACAAAATTATAAAAAAAATTGTATTGTCAACTAGCGTATAAAAACTTTTTTTCAGCGACTAGTTTTAATGTACTATGCAAGCAAACCCTACTGCAGACGCTAGCTATGATTTTACAACGGTCAATAAATGTTACATAGTAAAATAATATGCAGCAGGGGATGTGGGCAGCGCCGGAAGTTCGCGGCGAGAATATTCGAAAGCCGTATAACGACGAAAATAAATACCACGCTTTGGAAAGTTCGCGGCTTTTAGTAAAAGATTCTGTCAAATACAATGAAAGTTTACAAAAAACAATTGATGGAGGTGAAAAACGACGTGACGCTGGCAGAAATGTCCAAATACGGACGATTGCCATAAAATATGGACATGAAAACTTCTGTCATCGAAAATGTAGATATTGATGTGCTTTGACTCCCTTCTTCACCGGTCATTTTCATCACCTACTCAGATCTCCGCCTTTTGCTAAAGATTAGTAAACTAGTAAACGCCAATAAACACTGACATTGGCAAATTCGTGGCAGCCCTAGCCACCGAACAGCCAGAATTAAGAGAAGAAGAAGATGTTTGATCACCGTAACCGAAGTTGATTCAGCAGTTTTTAAGTGATTGAAACACAAACATCCAAACATCTAATTCAAAATAATACATACAGATACAGAATTTCATAGAAAATTGTTAAAAAATCTAGTCAAGCTTCGGTCAGAGTTTTTTGAGCCGCAGAAGAGTGCAATTTTAACAGATGTAAGCGTAACTTCACGCCGTTTTTTATCTAAAGCGTGAACTAGACTACCACAGAGTAAATTAGACCAGAAGATTGAGTAAACCCCGTTTTACTCGCGTAACAAATGAGGGTGCAGGCATTTCTCATTCCTTTATTGCTAAGTGGGAAATGAAGTGAATTAATTAGATCAATTTTGTATGGTGGAAACTGGTCTATTATCTAAACAAGATGTCGAGTTCAACATTTACCAAATATAAGAAAGAAAGAAAGAAAAAGCTTTATTTGACAACACACAAAAACGTAAATAATAGTAGACCAAGTGACGTGGTTTTTTTGACCTCAAGAGGTTCTCAATTTGGTTGTATTTATTTTAATGCCAAACTTAATCTAATTTAAAAGCCAAACTACTAAACCTATTTCGATGAAATTTTTATGGGACCAATCTGGAAATATATATTTTCAGAAAAAAAAAGATTTTTGCAAATCGGTTTATAAATATCGGAGTTCTGAGGTAACAAACCTCAGAACTTCGACATTTAATGGGTTCAGCCCCCGTATCCCAATCTTTTGCTGTCAAGTTATATTTCACTGCCCAGTGTAATTTCTTCAGGTCACGTGGTACAATTTTGTATTTTTGTATTTCGTATTTCGATTTGTATTTCGAACCCACGACCCACAGCACGGAAGGCAGAGCTATTACCGACAGCCCCCGTATCCCAATCTTTTGCTGTCAAGTTATATTTCACTGCCCAGTGTAATTTCTTCAGGTCACGTGGTACAATTTTGTATTTTTGTATTTCGTATTTCGATTTGTATTTCGAACCCACGACCCACAGCACGGAAGGCAGAGCTATTACCGACAGCCCCCGTATGCCAATCTTTTGCTGTCAAGTTATATTTCACTGCCCAGTGTAATTTCTTCAGGTCACGTGGTACAATTTTGTATTTTTGTATTTCGTATTTCGATTTGTATTTCGAACCCACGACCCACAGCACGGAAGGCAGAGCTATTACCGACAGCCCCCGTATGCCAATCTTTTGCTGTCAAGTTATATTTCACTGCCCAGTGTAATTTCTTCAGGTCACGTGGTACAATTTTGTATTTTTGTATTTCGTATTTCGATTTGTATTTCGAACCCACGACCCACAGCACGGAAGGCAGAGCTATTACCGACAGCCCCCGTATGCCAATCTTTTGCTGTCAAGTTATATTTCACTGCCCAGTGTAATTTCTTCAGGTGTCTAAAATGTCTAAAATCTTCAGTGTCTAAAAATAATGATCACGTGGTACAATTTTGTACCACGTGATCATTCTTTTTAGACATTTGACAGCAAAATATGCGCGAAAACAAATTAAATGACATCATAATGTCACTATTTAGTCACAGAATAACTATGAGTTAGTATGAACTGACCATGATTTAAAACTTTGCAGTTCAACGTTGATTGGCATACCCCTGCTGTGCAAATACTTTAGAAGAACAAAGATCTGTGACTACTACGGGGCGCGAAAAAATATTGACATTATCCATAGTTTTTTTGTTTGTGTCGCCGATATGTTGAACGGTCAATAGCTCCAATTAGTACTACAAAAGATGGATATTAACTTCAGAGTTCTGCCTAGAGGATTCATTAATAAAGAAAAAAGTTACCTAATAAACGAAAGTGGTAAACAACTTTGTTTTCTCAAATAAAGCCTACAAACTAATCTGATTAGTAATTAGGAGTCACAAGTGTGCGCTAATCCTAAAGTCTTAAAGCTTTATATAGTAACGTATGGATACGAACTTTGTGATTGTTAAGGGCGCGTGTAAAATAGGTACAGAAAATAGAGTTCGTCGATAAGTAGGGCAAAATTACGTCGAAGGTCACCAAAAAAGACTTCATCACCATGTGAACGTCTAGGCCATCCAGCTCCTCGACAACACGGACTTAAGCTTTTTGAGTTAGTGTAGTGATAAAACAAGTGAAAGTAGTGTTAACTAGTGCTACATATAAAGAAAACTTTTTGTTCTATTAGGTAGTTGTATTTATAGATAACAAGCTACAAATAATTTAGAATTTTCACAATACATGCGCCTTAAGCCAGATCAGGATTCGGATTCAATCAGAAAGCCTTTTCGAATCGATATCAGAAACATTCAAAGGATTAGCAAGCAGGCTGAAGTGGCAGTGGGCCGGCCATGTTTGCCGTAGAACCGACAATCGTTGGAGCAAACTAATACTGGAGTGGAGACCACGTTTAGGCAAGCGTAGTGTAGGACGCCCTCCGGCGAGATGGAGCGACAATCTGCGAAATGCAGCTGGCAGACACTGGATGAGAAGAGCCGAAGACCGAGCTCAATGGCGCGTCTTGGGAGAGACCTACGTCCAGCAGTGGACTAGTATAGGTTGATGATGATGATGATCAAAAACATTCGAAGATTTCAAATAACGAATTCGAAATATCCTTCGAAAGTTCCGATATCGATCCGAAAATGTTTTCCGAATATCTAAATTATTTATATGTATAAAAAAAAATCTAAACTTTCTCATTTATAATATTAGTGGGATTACGTTTAAATATGTTCAGTTACATGCAGATTCTAAAAGAGGATCGCGTACTTAACAGTGCGGGTTGAACCCCAAGCTTAGGTAATTCTTAAGGTTTCATTAGGATCAGTACGTGATATCCTGAAGGTTATCACGGGTTAAGTACAGGTTAATCACAGGTTAAGAGGATTTAAGGCTTAACTTAGGTATTTTAAGTGGAGTTTAACTAATCAAACTAAAAATTTATGGATCATAAAGTTGTGAAGCTTATTAAAGTTGAATTGGATGAAAAATCTCTTGCTAGGATTTGATGACGGGCGATCTTTGACCAGGTGTATCTCAGACTTAAAGGAGTCAAGTCTCCGGTTGCCATACCATTCTAACCGGAACACAGCAATGCGAGCATCACTGTGCGGCGCACGAAATAGGTGGTAGCACTTCCCCGGACGAGCTCTTTCGAAGTTCTACTTTTTTTTTTCCTCAACTTATCTCGTCCCACTGCTGGGCAAAGGTCTATAGGGCTACACCCCTGGGTCCCTGACGGACGTCGGTCTCGTGGTCGGACTAAAAAACGCTGGCGGGACGACCTGGAAGCCTTTGAAAGGAGATGGTGGGAGGCCCAGGAGAGAGAGTATTGGAAATCTTTGGGGGAGAAGTTCTACTACTAATAAATTAGTGGGGCATGTTGTAGTGTAGACTGATGTCTAGATGTCTATGACTCAGATAGTTCCTTCATAAGTATGTGTCATATTAGTACAAGGAAAATAAATAAAAGGTATGTAAATATTACGTGTGAAAGTTAAGAGTTTGGTTTTCGAGGAATCAGATACCGTCTTATGCTGGCCGTAATGGAACGTCAGATTGATGCAAAGCGTTGCATCGGAGACAATAGCCATAGTTAGCTTCGGACTTCTTAGTGCTGCAGCTTATTATTTAGCTTCAGCAGGGGTATGCCAATCAAAGTTGAACTGCAAAGTTGAACTGCAAAGTTTTAAATCATGGTCAGTTCATACTAACTCATAGTTATTCTGTGACTAAATAGTGACATTATGACGTCATTTGATGTGTTTTCGCGCATATTTTGCTGCCAAGTGTCTAAAAAGAATGATCACGTGGTACAAAATTGTACCACGTGACCTGAAGAAATTACACTGGGCAGTGAAATATAACTTGACAGCAAAAGATTGGCATACGGGGGCAGGCCTTTGCAACTAATCTAGATGATTTATACAGCGTCAGGGGCTATTTTTACCAATGCCCCGATGAACGGGACGCTGCAGTGCCTGGGACATGGTTTAGATGGAGTAGGCTTGTAGCACCTATACCATCCTCTCAACCTAGTCGGCCTTATCCACAGGAAAGACAAGGTCAACGTGCGGAGTTGAGTAAACGGTGAAGGAAAACATCGTGAAGAAACCCACAGCTAGTTGTGTTTTCATTGATACATCGGAATGTGTTGGTACAGATCATCATCATCATCATCATCGTTTCAGCCCGTTTGTGCCCACTGCTCCTCTATTAGGCCTCTAATACGCCATTCTTTCCGGTCCCTTGCGACTCTTGCAAGTCTTAGCTATTGATTCCCAACTCGGTCTATGACGTCATTGGACCGTCATCAGAAGGGTGGTCTCTTGGTCTACGAGCATCCTTTTAACCAACATTCTGTGAGCTTTCGTCCATCTCCCATCATCCAAACCGAAGTGCCAAGCACAGAATCCTCGTTTGATACGTTCCTTTACCAACATGAATAGAAAAATCTACTTTTAAAAATGTGTGGTTTGGTTTGCAACCGCTTTATGATGGCAGAGGTTTTTTAAAAAAGAATCTTATCGCCTGTTGACCTCTTTTATGTGAGTCACTGTTTATCGTGTTGTGGTGCGGTAAAATACGTATTAGTAAAGAAATCATAAAAATGAAGACTGAAGTAAGCGACTGTTCAAATGTTAATGAGGTGCAGGTTCAATTCTTGCGGGACAATGATCTAAAAATATTTGCTTAATGATGTGTTTATTTATTAGCTTCAGCGTGATGTCTAAACGTCGTTTTTCCCGAAAGATAATTCTCTTAATAAATTCAAGTAAAAATATAATAACGATTTTATTAGGATGTTAATAGTAACAAATAGAAAACTCTAAGGGCGGCTTGCACCAGAATCGCTAAACGCGTTTAACACTTAAATAGTATTTAGCGAGTTGTCAAGTCATACAAATACGTCAGATTGAAATCGATTTAGCTGTTAAATACGTTTAGTGATTCTGGTGCAAGACGCCCTAAATGTTATACCATCCTAACAAAATATATTTATCTTCAATTTTATCAACAGAATGATCCCTCTGTTTGTGTTTTATTTTGCAAGTTATTTAAAATTATTCATACTTTTCTTTAAGTGGTGAAAACGCTTTCCACGATTGGATTATAATAAAATGGAAAATATTAACTTGTTTTGCGACAAACAACTCTATTCTTAGAAGCTCTCATTCAATCACCATCCCATCATCAGCCCGAGGAAGGCCTCTGTTGGTCATAGGTACCTTGCCCAAAGGGGCATCATTGGCGATTTCTAGTTTTCAAATGTCAAATTAGGTAAAAGTAAAGACCCAGTTGACATTCTACAAACGCTTGAGAACATCCATAGTCATAGTCATAATTTCTTTATTCAATAAAATCACAAGGATCATTTAAATCATCCCCATGTTTGTCTAATGAGGAAGATGAGCGTATTTTTTTTTTAATGTAGATCGATAGATTTTTACGTCCAAAACACAACAGTGAAAGAATTTTGGCGATAGCTCAAAAACTGAATTTTCTACGATTTTTTAAAGTTTGGATTTTCAAAATGTGTTTTGAGCCCGGCGATTTCGCGTGTGACGTCAGCCGGTCCGACCGCTCACCCGCGCTTTCTAAGCGTTTTCTGCCTTTACGTTTCTATTTATATTTCTGAAAAATTGGGAGAAAAGTACCAATATTTTTATGTAATATTGTGCCTTTAAGTCCTAAGGACACGTTTAACGCTTCAGATAAACTTTTTAACCACCGACTGAAGAAGAAAGGTATTCTAAGTTTGAGGCTTTTTTGTGTCTATGTGTCTGTACCTTACAAGGCTCGTAGCTCCAAAAAATCACTCGTAATTTTTTTATAACTATTCTTGAAATGGAAAGCTGATAAATCTGGCATAGTTCTAAGCCAAGTTTGGTAGAAATCGGTGCAGCGGTTTCCAAGTTATGAGGATGTTTATCAGCCCTCGACACGCATTTTGAAGGGTTCTCAGGCATATATTGATTGTAGTTAGAAACATTTGGTTCTTATACCAGTATAACGTGAGCTACTATTTCTTAGTGTTTCATTGATTTTGTATATCAGGTAAGACTGGTAATGAGCAAGATTGTGTTATCGACGTGATTAGCAATGTTTTTAACCCCCGACGCAAAAACGATGGGGTGGTAAAGTTTGACGTGTGTGTGTGTCAGTGCGTGTGCGTGTGTCTGTGCGTGTATATGTGTGAGTGTGTCTGTTGAATGCGTGCGTTGGTGCGCGTGCGGATGCGGATGGTAGTAGTCTAAGTCACATTGTCTACTAAGGACGTGCCTAGTGAGACATTGTACTGTCAAGTACAATGCCTCACTAGGCACGTCCTTAGTAGACAATGTGACTCGCTAAGAAGAAGAAGAAGAATGTGACTTACACTAGGACGTGCCTAGTGAGACATTGTACTGTCAAGTACAATGTCTCACTAGGCACTATATGTATGTGTAGGCATTGTCTACTAAGGACGTGCCTAGTGAGACATTGTACTGTCAAGTACAATGTCTCACTAGGCACGTCCTTAGTAGACAATGCCTACACATAAATATAGTGCAATGCCTCACTAGGCACGTCCTTAGTTACGAAGGACATTGTACAGTAGGTACAATGCCTCACTAGGCACGTCCTTAAGCAATGCATTGCTAATGCCTCACTAAGCACGTCCTTCGTAACTAAGGACGTGCCTAGTGAGGCATTGCACTATATGTATGTGTAGGCATTGTCTACTAAGGACGTGCCTAGTGAGGCATTGTACTTGTACAGTACAATGTCTCACTAGGCACGTCCTAGTGTAAGTCACATTCTTCTTCTTCTTAGCGAGTCACATTGTCATTGTCATGTGACTTAGACTACTACCATCCGCATCCGCACGTGCACGTCCTTAGTAGACAATGCCTCACTAGGCACGTCCTCAGTAGACAATGCTTCACTAGGCACGTCCTTAGTTTCTGAGGACGTGCCTAGTGAGACATTGTACTTGACAGTACAATGTCTCACTAGGCACGTCCTAGTGTAAGTCACATTCTTCTTCTTCTTAGCGAATCACATTGTCTACTAAGGACGTGCCTAGTGAGGCATTGTACTTGACAGTACAATGTCTCACTAGGCACGTCCTTAGTAGACAATGTGACTTAGACTACTACCATCCGCATCCGCACGCGCACCAACGCGCGCATTCGACAGACACACACACACATACACGCACAGACACACGCACACGCACTGACACACACACACGTCAAACTTTACCACCCCATCGTTTTTGCGTCGGGGGTTAAAAACATTGCTAATCACGTCGATAACACAATCTTGCTCATTACCAGTCTTACCTGATATACAAAATCAATGAAACACTAAGAAATAGTAGCTCACGTTATACTGGTATAAGAACCAAATGTTTCAAACTACAATCAATATATGCCTGAGAACCCTTCAAAATGCGTGTCGAGGGCTGATAAACATCCTCATAACTTGGAAACCGCTGCACCGATTTCTACCAAACTTGGCTTAGAACTATGCCAGATTTATCTGCTTTCCATTTCAAGAATAGTTATAAAAAAATTACGAGTGATTTTTTGGAGCTACGAGCCTTGAAAGGTACAGACACATAGACACAAAAAAGCCTCAAACTTAGAACACCTTTCTTCTTCAGTCGGTGGTTAAAAAGTTTATCTGAAGCGTTAAACGTGTCCTTAGGACTTAGAGGCACAATATTACATAAAAATATTGGTACTTTTCTCCCTATTTATCAGAAATATAAATAGAAACGTAAAGGCAGAAAACGCTTAAAACGCGCGGGTGAGCGATCGGACCTGGCTGACGTCACACGCGAAATCGCCGGGCTAAAAACAGATTTTGAAAATCCAAACTTTAAAAAATCGTAGAAAATTCAGTTTTTGAGCTATCGCCAAAATTCTTTCACAGTTGTCCTTACAATCTTCTAAACTTTTGATTTAAGCTATAAAAACAGGAAAAAATGCCTAACTCATCTTCCTCATTCGGATACCATCAGAATCTGCCAAATATCAACAGTCATCCCGCTCGCGCGATTCGCAACGTTCAACTTCTAATAGTTCAAAGTCCAAACAGTATAGTTTGACGTGTCTTCGACTGTACCTAACAATATTAGGTAGTTCTCAAACGAGTTCAAGAGTCCTACTAAATACTAGTGTACACGACACTAGTTCTAAACTTATACTTACCTCATGCATTTCAAATTAAATAGAAATGTTAATGAATAATACATGATGAGAAGTAACTACACTTAAAGCAGCTAGTTGAGATGCTAATGGTTTCCAAGTATCACCACCCAGGATTATATAATACACTAGTTGTTGTACACAACTTCACCTGTGGCCGTACCACACGTACCTACACTACCTATCACAACCATGCTACAGCCTCCGTATGCCAATTATTTTGCTGTCAAGTTATATTTCACTGCCCAGTGTAATTTCTTCATTCTTTTTAGACACTTGGCAGCAAAATATGCGCGAAAACACATCAAATGACGTCATAATGTCACTATTTAGTCACAGAATAACTATGAGTTAGTATGAACTGACCATGATTTAAAACTTTGCAGTTCAACTTTGATTGGCATACCCCTGCTGGATACCTACCTACCTATATCTTCCTACCTACTCGGTGAGAACCAATTTCTTGTTTGGGTAATTGATTAATTGTGAAATATGAATATGTTAGCTGAGTAATGTGTTGCATATTCACTAAGTACCTACCTAGTATTAAGACTACCAACCTTCCTACCTACTTACATAATTATAGTTTAAGCTCATTATAAGTGGACTGTAAAGTTCTTCGATGAGTAATAATAAAGTTCTTTAAACCGAAATTTTATATAGAGCACAATAGTTTTGGTTTCATCAAACGATTTTTGTCCAAAATTTCGGAGGCCTTAAGGCGAACATACGAACGAACTGGGGAATAACTTCAGTTACAAATTTTTACAAATATTATTGTCAAGTGGTATCTTTGGTAATAAATGATATTTCTATCAAGGAAGCTATAAGTAGACTTATGTATCCCATTGCTAGTGGAACTCCATTTTCTTTCCCTTTTACAGGCTAGCAAATAGACAGAGCGGGATAAAATAGCAATCACTTAGTAATCACAGCTGAGGTTAGTTCAGCTGGTCCATTTCAAATGAATATGTAGATAATTTAATACTGTAAATACTGTATTAGAACTCCGTCATTTAAGAACCGTTTAAAAAAAATATCTTCCAGGTTGCTCCCATTTAATTTTCATCAAAATCAGTTCAGTAGTTTGGGTTATAAATAGAAATCGCTGAAAAAAAATATGCCAACCACGTGCACGAAATTGAGTAATTTGCTTTCCTGTGATTTTTAAGTGGTGTTTATAGTGACTAGAACATTCCCAATGAACTGTCATAATCATCGCAGGTAGTCAAATTGAAGTCGGTTTTTCTAGTTTTTTAAACTTATATATTATTAAGCTTACATACAGCAGGGGTATGCCAATCAAAGTTGAACTGCAAAGTTTTAAATCATGGTCAGTTCATACTAACTCATAGTTATTCTGTGACTAAACAGTGACATTATGATGTCATTTAATTTGTTTTCGCGCATATTTTGCTGTCAAGTGTCTAAAAAGAATGATCACGTGGTACAAAATTGTACCACGTGACCTGAAGAAATTACACTGGGCAGTGAAATATAAATTGACAGCAAAAGATTGGCATACGGAGGCTGACTGTATGTAAAGCGCGCTCCACATTCTCGGCAAAACTACACGAGACATAGCGAATACGAGAGTGTGGAGGACATATTCGGCAAGTCTCGCCTATGTTCGTGCAGTCTCCATCCCGTGTCGGTATTTCGTATCCGAATCAAAGGGTTCTCGTGTAGTTTTGCCGAAACACAAAACACTCCCTCCACATTCCCGCCGCGTCAGTCTGCTTGCAGGGAGCTGGTGGGAGTTGGTGCTGTCATCCACCATCTTCGTTTTTTCCAACGTCTCTTGATAACTTTTTTTCTCGAATAAACGTTTAATTGTAATAAGCCACAGCACATAATGCTGCAGCGACAGCTGTTTCCACGTCCATCTCGTTCGAGCACCGAGCGCACAAATGCGCGAGCGAGAATGTGGAGAGCTGCTCTCGTCTCGTCAATAGTTTTGGCGAGACCCGAGACAAAACCTCTCGTGGAGAATGTGGAGCGCGCTTAAGCTTAAAAACAGAGTTTACCAGCTCTTCTCCTATTGAGCTGTGGCTAGTGTATCCTAGGAGAATCTAAACTAGTTTAAATCTGAAAAGCTATACCGTAAAGTGATTTGAATGAGGGGCAAAGCTGCATCCCAAACGAGACAAGTTTATACCTAAATAAATCTAGGTAAATAGGTGATTTAGGTATAGACTTGTGATAGTCGTAGGTACAGTACGCACAACGGATCTTTATCCTTCTGAAGTTAGGTGCAACATGATTGCGCATGTACTGTTGTGCGGATAAATTAGCTTACCACCAATTCGATCTAAAAATCGGTTCTGCACATACTTCAGCTGGACAAAGATCCATTTACTACTGTACATAGCTAGTATTATAGTACGTACTACGTAGGTATTGACGATTTTCAGCATGTCCTCTGAAAGTGTATTGTAGGAAGGAAGAAATTGACCGCTTATCATTAGGTGGGCCATAGAAGTGTTTAATCACTTTTTCTCATAAAAAGTTAATTATTATGCATGGTATCCTATCCTACTAATATTATAAATGTGAAAGTTTACATGTTTGGATGTTTGTGTTTCAATCACGTCTAAACTTCTGAACCAACTTGGATGAATCTTGGCATATACATAGTTCGTAACCTGGATTGACACATAGGCTACTTTTTATCTCGACTAATTAACAGAATCTACAGGATAAAATGAACGAAAAGGATTAGCAGCGCCAATTGGCAAGAGGATTTCATTGTCACGTCATGTCACGTCAGTTTGACAGGGCGTAGTACTACCTCTTTGGTCTAACGACTAGCGTTTGACATTCCAGTACGAGTTCGGTGTAATGAGGTATAATGTAAAGTTTCTCAAAGAAGTATCCGCTCGGTACACGCACAGATAATATAATGTACACGGAAACGGTACTCGCGTACGAAGTCGCGGGTAACTGCTAGTATTATATAAAATAGCTTAGGTAACATCGAATGATGGAAAAATTAGTTCTAAGACATATTGATGTATCCTTCACCGTTTTAGAGCACGTATCTTCTAGATCCAATTCAATCAAATTGCATCACCACCAGACCACATTACGATAACCGTACAGCCTTTGTTTCTAAAAAAACGTTCGCCGTTTTATTCAGACCGCTTTTTAGGAAGTTAGATTGTACCTTAGGGTGTACAAAATTTGATAGTTTTAGGGCGGCTTGCACCAGAATCACTAAACGCGTTTAAAAGCTAAATAGATTGAGGGCGGCTTGCACCAGAATCGCTAAACGCGTTTAACTCTTAAATAGTATTTAGCGAGTTGTCAAGTCATATTATAAATACGTCAGATTTAATTTAAGGGCGTCTTGCACCAGAATCACTAAACGTATTTAACAGCTAAATCGATTTAAATCTGACGTATTTGTATGACTTGACAACTCGCTAAATACTATTTAAGAGTTAAACGCGTTTAGCGATTCTGGTGCAAGCCGCCCTCAATCTATTTAGCTTTTAAACACGTTTAGTGATTCTGGTGCAAAGCCGCCCTTAGAAAACTTTATTTCGTTTCGTTTCATTGCAAATATATTCAGTAATAAGGACTTTGTGCTCTGAAAACTAGTAGTCGTTTTAAATTGAGACGTTTTGCTCTCAGAGCATTTTATATTACAGTCGAATTAAACTTCCAAAACCTCCTGATCCGTAATGTCCTTCCATACATTTACTTGCAGCGCCCCTAGCGGAAACTTTCAGGAACTACATCAAAGTATGGAAAAAAAAAACGAAAAGAAATAAACTTACTTACTTTGTTTACTTAAACTATCAATTCTTGTACTAGATCTAGATTTCGATTGGAAACAATTAAATTAAAAATTTTAAAAACCCCTGAATCTTGGACCGATTTTCATCAAACATAGCTAAGAACACTCCAAAATCGGTTCTTCCGTTTGGGAGTTACGTTGCCTCAGACAGACACCCACACACACACAACCACACATACACACAAACACGCACACAGACACGACAAACTTATATCACCCCGTCGTTTTTGCGTCGAGGGTTAAATATCAATATTACACAATCGGATTGAATCCCATGGTCTGTAACATAGCAGTTATAGCTTCTTACAACTATCCAAGATTGAGCTCCTCATTTGCCACCGCAAGCGAAGTCAGGTGCGGTTAGTATTATCTCGTAATACCATCACTGACATTCTGTTCGCTAATTTAAGCTAGGGTCTTCAAAATAACGTTGGCATCGATTCAGTCAGCATATTCCATACTGCTGGTTAGCATGACGACGTTTCTATCAAAGAGAAGACAAAAAATACTTCGTCCCTTTCTTTTGTTTGACAAAATTATAGAAATAGAATAGAAATTATTTATTTTACGCAACACACAAATACATATTTACTTAATAATAAAACATTCAAATGCGTAAAAAAGGAACCCACTCAGCAAATGCTAAGGGTGCACGGTGGCTCCTTTAGCGCTGGTTTTCAGGTTTTCAAATTCATTATTTGATTTTTTTTTATCTAGCTTATCTCGTCCCACTGCTGGGCAAAGGCCTCCCCCAAACCCTTCCACTTATCCCGGTCCTTGGCGGTTTCCCACCAATCCGTCTCAAACACGTCAAGGTCACTCCTCCAACGCTAATTTGAAGTTATTTCATACTAGCAGTTACCCGCGACTTCGTACGCGTCTACAGTTTCCGTGTACATTATATTATCTGTGCGTGTACCGAGCGGATACTTTGAGAAACTTGACATTACACCTCATTACACCGAACTCGTACCTACTGGAATGTCAATCGCTAGTCGTTAAACCGAAAAGGCAGTACTACGCCCTGTCAAACTGACGTGACAAGACATGACAATGACATCCCCTTGCCAATTGGCGCTGCTAATCCTTTTCGTTCATTTTATCCTGTAGATCCTGTTAATTATTCGAGATAAAAAGTAGCCTATGTGTCAATCCAGGTTACGAACTATGCCAAGTTTCATCCAACTTGGTTCAGTAGTTTAGACGTGATTGAAACACAAACATCCAAACATATAAACATCCAAACATCTAAATTATCGCATTTATAATATTAGTAGGACAGGATAATGATTATTTTAACGGACAGTAACAACTCATTATAACGGTCGTCGCATGCTAGAAGCAAAGCCGCAAATGATCTTACGGTTTCTCGTATTGATTTGGACAGTTGAAACTGGTATTATGAATTGTATTCTAGCTTTGCAGAAACGATATAACTTCAATCCTGAGGTCTGGGGCCCGATCGCAATCTCAAAGTTGAACTGCAAAGTTTTAAATCATAGTCAGTTCATACTAACTCATAGTTATTCTGTGACTAAATAGTGACATTATGATGTCATTTGATTTCTTCTTCTTCTTGTTTTCGCGCATATTTTCCTGTCAAGTGTCTAAAAAGAATGAAGAAATTACACTGTACAGTGAAATATAACTTGTCAGCAAAAGATTGGAATAGGGCTGTATTCGCCCAATACCTAGTACCGTCTGATCTAGATGATTTATAAAGCGTCAAGAGCCACTTTTTACACATGCCTGTTCTTAGGAACGGGAGGCTGCAGTGCCTGGGACATGATTTAGATGGAGTAGGCTTTAGCCTTACAAAAGCCCTTAAAAGTTGTTGAGAACAGGAGAGGAAAGACGATTGGACACCTTATACGACATGACAGCTTAATCGGAAATATCATTGAAGGGAAGGTAGAAGGAAAGAGAGGAAGAGGAAGACCGCGTATTAGCTACATGAGCCAAGTGAAGGCGAAGATAGATGTCATGTCGTATAAGGACGTCAAGGAAGCTGCCCTGAAGGAGAACCTGGCGGAAAATGCATACATTACGCCGACAAGAGCGTAGCTCTTAAATTAGATGGAGTAGGCTTGTAGAACCTATACCATCTTCTCAGCCTAGTCGGCCTTATCCACAGGAAAGACAAGGTCAACGTGCGGAGCTGACTAAGCCAAGGGCTTCCTCACGATGCAGTTTCGTAACTGTAATAAGACTAGTAAGTAATATTAGGTGTAATAAATAAATAAATAATAAATAAATATTCATGGACATTTCACACGACTCCCTCTAGTCCCAAACTAAGCAAAGCTTGTAATATGGGAACTAGATGCTGATAGAATACTTATATACTTTTTTTTTGTAAATACATACTTATAATACATAGTAACACCCTGACATAGAACAAACATTTATGTTTGCCACGCACAAATGTTTGTTCTTGATGGGGATCGAACCCACGATCCACAGCACGGAAGGCAGAGCTATACCGACTGAGCTGTGACGCCTGTAAGGTGCAAATATTTAGTTTTATAATAGAAGACGTTACAGAATCATATGAATCAATGCTTAATGGACTTATGTAATGCGAAATTCAAGATTCGTGAATCACAAATTCTCAGTAATTCGTTCCGCGAACGTTAGAACAATATTGCAAGTAATATCGATATTTAAATCGAAAATCATGACGGAACATGTGTAGGTAGTGTGGGGAAAATATAGGTTCCTTTTTTTTGTCCGGCTTTTTCTCTCGCACATTTATTTGCTAAAACATAATTAACAGAAGTGAGGTATCTTATACCTAATACTAATAGAAGACTCTGTATTTGATCAAGGAGTTATATACATCTTCAAAGGCTTTTATACATTTTTTTATACAGTGGATAGGTAACTACATTGAAACATAATAATATAGGTATGAGGTATAAAATCAATGTCACTAGTATAAAAAATCGAAATAATACAGTCTCTAGTGCTATTAACTACTTTGAAGGAATCATGTAAAATAGACGAATGACGGAATCACGAGAGAATGATCCTATTTTTTTTTTCTTAACCTATACTGTCTCACTGCTGGGCAAAGGTCTCCCCCATTTCCTTCCAGGACTTCCGCTGGTTTGCCAGGTCCCACCAATGTGCTTTAAATGCGTCAATATCGTGGCTCTAGCGTCTTCTAGGCCTGCCTCGGCGTCGTCTGCCGTCTTCAGGCACCCACTGCGTGATAATTGTCGCCCATCGATCCCTGTGCATGCGTCTGACGTGGCCCGCCCAATCCCACTTCAACCTGGCAGCTGGCTAATAATCCTATATGGTTTAAAAAATAAAACGGTCCGGTCAAATATCTTGCCGGACCCGACATCTCTAGCTACAAATATTGAAGCAATTTTTACCAGTTTTCTCGTCTAAGGAAAAGTTTTCTTAACGATTAGATATGATTTTGGTATTACTAGAAGCACATACATGTTTGCGTTCCTTCTCTTGCACAAATTGGGCTAACGAGACGTCAGTATTTTTTCTTTTTTGTTTATCGTCACACAGTTTTTTACTTTACTATGTCGTTATTTGCATGAATTGGAGCGCATTTATTGGCTGTCATTATATTAGCCAATCAGAGCGTGAGTTGATTGCCATTGAAACTCGTGCTCTTTTTATACCAACTGCAAAAAAGCTGCTAAAATCTCTTAGCGAAAAAACTTGTGTCGAGTACATCACTATCTGGGCCCACCATCTATATTTTAGATTGTCAATTGGGTCCACATTCACATATATGTAGTAAGTAGAAAAAAAGTGACTGAGAAACTTTGGTTTGAGGTTGCGATTGACCTTAAATGCGTCAAACGATCTGGGGTCAATCGTGTTAATTCATCATCATCATCATCAATTTAAATAATAGTGTTAATTTAGAAATTTAAAACCAAAGTAAAACCGCAATCAAAAATACGTTTATTCCGTTATTAATTATGCCAATAAATCAATATTTAAAATTAACCTACGCTCCGCCATTTTTTTTAATGTTTTTGTTTATTAATTTTAAATGTTTTATAAACTTAATAAATATTTTATTAAACCTACTATTTATTGAATATTGTCTGTCTGTGTTTCGACTCCATCATAAGATTAGCTAACTCTCAATGTAGTTTTTAACCCTGAGAGACGTAACAAATTCACCTTGGCCAGAAACTCGAAAGTGGCCGAAAAATCAATTCTAAATGAACCGAAAAGCTAAGTAAATACGAACGTTTCATGGCAAATATAAGCGTGTAAAAGAAAACGCAATATTATCATTATAGTTGGTTATTTGACAGGCGTCACAGCTCAGTCGGTATTAGCTCTGCCTTCCGTGCTGTGGGTCGTGGGTTCGATCCCCACCAAGAACAAACTTTTGTGCGTGGAAAACATAGATGTTTGTTCTATGTCCGGGTGTTACTATGTATTATAAGTATGTATTTACAAAAAAAAGTATATAAGTATTCTATCAACATCTAGTTTCCATATAACAAGCATTGCTTAGTTTGGGACTAGAGGGTGTTGTGTGAAATGTCCCTGAATATTTATTTATTTATAGGCCAAGATAAAGTTTCTTATTGTTTCTGCTACAACAGACTTAATCATTATATTTGTCATCTTATTAATTAATATGTACTGCAGACTTGAGCGAAGTGAACACCTCAAAGATATGGCTTATTCCAGAAATTCCCTGCGTGTTGCCACTATACCTATGGTCCTTGCTTGCATAAATAAGCTAACCAAATCGGGGTTCCAAATTTAAAATTTATTAAACTCATGAATGCGTCGTGATTGGCTGGGTCGTGTCGTGTGGTGGTGGTAATATAAAACGAATGAAATGCATCATTCATTATCACTATTGTGTGAACCGAGACGCTGAGTAGACGTCTTGTCGGTTTATTGAAACCAGGACGATTTAAAATTAGCATATGCAATGGAGTATCGATTGATAGACGTATCGGATGTATGAATAATTCGTGTAAGATCGAGCTGAATGTATGATGTGAAACAAGGTTATGTGAGGTAACAATGAATATCTTTGAAGCGCTAGTCTTTGCGCAAGAAAAATTTACTCTATCTATATTGGGTCGCAACTGCAAACCGCGAAAATCCAGCGTTATACATAAGGTGAATGTAAACAATGTAAATACAGCAGCAGGGGTATGCCAATCAAAGTTGAACTGCAAAGTGGTAAATCATGGTCAGTTCATACTAACTCATAGTTATTCTGTGACTAAATAGTGACATTATGACGTCATTTGATGTGTTTTCGCGCATATTTTGCTGTCAAGTGTCTTAAAAGAATGATCACGTGGTACAAAATTGTACCACGTGACCTGAAGAAATTACACTGGGCAGTGAAATATAACTTGACAGCAAAAGATTGGCATACGGGGGCAGGTTTACTTTGAATCTATAAATTCCACAAAACAAAATGATACATCAAAATGAAAGAAAGAAACCAATAACTTGCATTTACATCAGTAGCCAACAAAAACTACAACCATTAAAACATCAACAAAGCTAAACACACAAACTTTAAGAGAAATATACAATCAATCGTTCTGAGACAAAAGGCAGGAAAATATCAAAATTTACATTAATATACGATATTTTATGCGCGCCTCTGTCGGTAGGGTCATTATATGATCAAAATTCATCTACCATCTTCGAGAATATTTTCGATTCCAAATAAAGAACTTGTATTTGGACCTTGGACTCCATGTGGTTTGAAAAAAGGTTTCAATTTTATAATTGGAAGGATTGTAGTTTAGTAGTAGCTATACTATTGTTATCTTCCATAAAATTTATATTTTGAAGGGATGAAACATTTGACAGGAAATTATATGAACAATATAGACTGTTACATTTACGATACTTATGTAAGACTTACATTTTGGGTTTCAGGATTTTATGAAAAATATCTGTTCAAAATATACGAACTTGCATAGTTGTTGCATAATATCAGTTGAGATTAAATTGATACGATAAAAAATCACAAGCATCACTTTCAGATTTCAAAGCCAAGCCTAAAAAATGGCAAGAAAATTAGATTTGGTTCCTTCCTAGGGTTTTTAAACACATTATTTCGCCAACTAGTAGGATTATTATTACCTCACTTACTCGTAGTTTATACTACGACTTTGTACTACGCGCATGTGAATATTACATCTTTAACAGCACCTTAAGCTTTACATTGAAGGGCGAGTATCAAAAAGGCTCCAATAATCTTCTTATTATTAAAGAATGACGTTGATGTAAACCGAACTTGATATGAATTTTTAATTGGTTTTCAATTTTAATTAATTTAATTATCCTTTTCCAAGGAATTTAATGATACAAACTCTAGCTTCTTTAGCCAAGTTGAAGTTGAACAAACGTTAGGGAATAGAGAACAAAACAAGGGGGTTATTCTACACCGATAGACTTTTTTGACACGATAGATTTATCTCCTAAAAACTGTCAAAATCTCATGAGTTCTAATAGATTTTGGGAAATATCCATCGTGACCAAAAGTCTATCGGTCTAGAATCACCGGTGTAGAATATACATTACATGGGAATAGTCACATCAAGTCACATGATATATTTAATTTAATTTTCTATTTTCTAGCGATCGTAAAAAACTTGGCTAACTGAATCCGAATCGAGAATAAAGATTCGTTTTATAGTTTTCACTGAAAATCAGCCCTATGTGCATTCTAAAAGTCATAAAGAAACTAGCAACGCCATATTAGTTTAGGATAAGTGCCATAGTTTTTTCAGAAGGCAGATAAGTTTGCGGCAAGTTTTCAAATCACCGATGTCAAAATGCCATCTCAAACGACAAAGCCGAAACCTTCTAGGATAGTTCGTTACGGTTACGACCCTTTGAGTAGCTGTTAGCTGTGAGCCATCAATCGGTTCCAAAAGCTACCTCACCACAGCGAAATTAAATTTAACCGCATACTAATCGATTGTCTATGGCAGTTCCCAATTAGTCCCATGGCTCCATGGTGCCCGGTTTACGAGAGGATTTACCTATGTTCGAAAATGTTTGACGTATCTCATTTAGGTGGGATGAAGTCAAACACGAAACTCGCCCCGTGATTACGTGATTCTCGATAGTTCTGCGATACGGGGAGTTAGCATTAGTTTGGACATTCGTTCATGTCAAGGTAAAGGTAACGAATCACGTATCTGAGTATACCTACGCTGCATCGTACGTTATAAATATAAATAAATAAATATAAATATTCAGGGACATTTCACACAACACCCTCTAGTCCCAAACTAAGCAATGCTTGTAATATGGGAACCAGATGGCTGATAGAATACTTATATACTTTTTTTTTTGTAAATACATACTTATAATACATAGTAACACCCAGACATAGAACAAACATCTATGTTTTCCACGCACAAATGTTTGTTCTTGGTGGGGATCGAACCCACGACGCACAGCACGGAAGGCAGAGCTATTACCGACTGAGCTGTGACGCCTGTCATACGTAGCAAGTGTAGCAACCCACCAAAGTCAAAACATTAATTAACGTAAACCTTTCGGTATAAAAAGTGACGTTGAACAGATCAATTCCACAATCTGCATTGTTATTGTTACCGAAGTTACGTAATTATATGTAATCAGTGACGGATAACTTTAGTTAAACATGAGAAGGCTTATGGCTTACTCATTTATTTATGTATCATTTATTTTCACGTAGAAAATTACGATATCTGTCTGTCATGTCACCGACAATATGGGTTTTTCAACTGTTTTTGCTCGTTTGCTCTCTCAGCGGTATTTTATCGAACGTTTCCGAGCATAGATCCCCAAATCTCACAAGCATTAGGAAGTGTATGAAAGAAAGGATTAACAGAATGCAATTTGGAGTTGCAACTCATCTGAATATTACCTAGGCTGGTGCGTATAGTAGCTACTAGGTAGGTAGGTAGTTTAGGTACATAGGTTAGGTACCTACATAAACTAGAAGCATGTTTGGAGTGTATTTGGGTATTCCTTTTGTTATGTCGGAGTGGGGTGGACTACATTTCCTGTGGATTAGACCGACTAGGGTAGGTATGAATAAGGTATAATATTCTAGGCAAGCTTACTGACTCAGTACAAGGAATTTTTAAAGAAAAACATACATTTGTCGATTCGCCCTAGTGATAATAAAAAATCTCGTTTCGCTCGATCAATACTTGACATACATGATAGTAAAATATTAACTCACATTTTTTACTGGAAAAAAATGCAGATATTTCTCGTTAGTCACTTGCTACAACAACATAAAATACATAATGATAAATCATCGAAAATATTAGAGTCAATAAGTTGAAAAAGAAAGGATTTTACTTGTATATGATACCTAATCAATCTATTGTTGTTATTTCTAACTACAGGCTGCTTACAGGTTAATTTGGTAACTGTCAGTGTAGACAGGCCCTTATCCCACCGGACGAAGCCACAGGCAAGGCTTGCAATCGACTCGACCTCTCATTTGCCACGGCTCGCCTAATCGGCCCACATGGGATGAAACAATGATTTTATTAGCAAACAAGTTAGCTGTACTTGGAAATATAATTATGGGGTGGATCGTTACTTTGCGAGTGCTATACCTATTTCTTTTGTTAGTTGTTTAACCCCTGTCGACCCTAAATTAGTTCTATTTTTAGTGTAGATAGAATGATAGATATAAAACCAAATACTATCGTGTTATTTCTTATATCAGAATCACATTTTTTGCGCTGACGTCGTTACCACCAAATATTTTCAAATACAGAATGACTACAGTAAAACGGAAGAATCAAATTGACGCTCAAATCAAAGCGAACAGAAAACACTAATCAGTCAAGCGCACTCCAAATTGCTTGATCCGGTTTCAAGCGGAATATTTGATGCATCTGATCAGTGCTATTCACAAGCGTGATTATTCACCCTCGGACGACATGAGGCATTATGTTGATTTTGGAATTCGGACTACACGCGGTCGCGTCATTCCAAATCCCAGGCAATGAAGATGAACCTTTATCACGCTGGATTAAGATTCAAGAACGCTGGCAACTTAGCAAGGCACCATAGACGTATTAAAATGATGATGGCTGAAGATTCGAATTTCAACATTTGGAATTTAGAATTCGAATGCGTAGTTCACGTGTTTTTGGCCAGTCTGTTAGGGCGAAACGAAATATTCTTGAGTGAATCGAGACATTGAGTGCTGCACAGATCAGTCGGTCATTATAGAGAGAAAAGGTTAAATATGTTCAGTATATTGAAGATTGATGTTGGTTGGTAGGTTTGCGTTTAACTAAGTTTTAATAAACTCTCGCTAACGAGATTTACCAATGAATAGCTTCATATTTCGTGCTGTCAAAATGAGACTTCTGTACACAGTATTGTTTATTCTATGCTATTGGTACCTGCGATATCTACTTTACAAGCCATACTCGACTTTATGATCTATTCATTCGGTTCATATTAGAACGTGCTCGCCGATTGAATGGTAGTGAGATTTCGAGTGTAATTTTAGATTTGAGAAATTGTGGTTTCGATGTTCGCTCTGAAGTTGAGGCTTCTGTTCTAAAAAATTGCTGACAAGTTGTTATTTATAATGAGAGCTCCGTAATGTTTACTGCGAGACGCTAGAATGAATATGAAAACAACGAATTTAGTTAATTATAAATGTTAACGGATAAACCGGGTTTAATAAGACCCGAAAACTTAGAGGGTACACTACCTTATCAATATGAACTACTTTTCGTATGAAACCTATGTTTCAACTGTAGCCATACTTTAGTGGTTAGTTCACGGATGAAACTTATAACATTGTTGAATGAAATTACAGTACATATACAAACACCAGCTTAACACATTCATAGGTAGATAGATGCAGGTACTAAAATATAAATCGACCGTTTTGGGCTGACCCCTCAGAAATTGAGCTCTCTGAATTTAGTCGCATTTTAGAAACGAAATAGCGGAACACTGTGATTTGTGGTTATTATTAATAGGCATTAACCTATGATTCCTTTTTGCAATGATTACTACACTTTTACAATCAGTTTTTTTCTTTACGTCTAAATTAGATAGATAGATAAACACTTTATTGTACACAAAGAAGAAACAGAACATAAGATAAAACAATTAAAGCTAATGTACAATGGGCGGCCTTATCGCTAAAAGCGATCTCTTCCAGACAACCTTTGGATGGAGAGGATAAACAGAAACAGAAAGACGGCGGTGTACAAAGTGTGCACAAACAAACTAATGTACCTATATTCATCATGTTAATTATATATTATACCTACCATTACCTACGCTATATTATATATACCTAGACATATACCTACACATATCTATAATATATACATATAAATTCCTTAAGATCTTCTTATAACGGTTGAACTGCATAATAATCTTTGCATTTCGTGGCTTCTTCTTAACCCAAGATTCATTTCTAAGCTACTGTATAAAGTCAGAGGGTTGCCAGTCGTGTATTAAATACATTATTAACATTGAAGCGCAGGTTCAAAAATGATAATATAGGGGTTGCCATCCCCTGTGAAAGGGTGGAGTGGTTTAATGAATGCATTTGCATAGCAGGGATCGGGTATTAAAGGTATCGTCAGAAACTATTTTTGCACCTTTTAAATATTTATTTTAATATTTTATGCTGAAAAATTCAGTCAAGTATGTACATATAAGAACTACTTTGTTAACGTTATTTTTTACTACGTATTTTTTACCAGATGGCATGGAACGAAAAAAATGGGCCCAGTTGGTGATATTCCCGTTTTTATTTTTACTACGTAGGTTATAA
Organism: Gandaritis pyraliata; assembly: GCA_947859175.1. Classification (NCBI taxonomy): domain Eukaryota; kingdom Metazoa; phylum Arthropoda; class Insecta; order Lepidoptera; family Geometridae; genus Gandaritis; species Gandaritis pyraliata. The sequence continues at coordinate 1,971,161 of OX401875.1, read as the reverse complement.
TATGACGAGAAAAAGTAGCTGCAAAGTTTCATGATTTCCAATTTGGTAAGACAAAATAAAATTCATCAGAATCTTTTAGAGAGAGAACTCCCTCCCACACGTTCACTAAAAGTAAAATGTCACTAAAAAGAAAATGTGCAATAAAAAGTACCTATTCAACTTAACGCATTTTCAACTTTAGTCCCTAAACATAAGGATCATTTTTAAACGAACAGTAGTTCATTCATAATGTACTCTGTCTACAACCATTATTTTGAAAACAGTAATACCACAAACACTTTGTTCAACTATTCAACGTTTTCTACGAAGGACAATGAAAGACAGAAGTGTAAAATGAAGACAAAGCCAAGGAAGCTCTGTTGAAAATAAAAACAAACATTATTTTTGAAAATGGAACAAGCTGTCGCTGCAAAGAGATCGTTAAAGATTTATTGTCGTTTGAAAATCGATTGTCTATGGAGCGTTCGGAAATTTATCGTTTTTTTTTTCTTAAATGGAGCGTAATGTTGTCGCTAATGTGGCATGTTGTAAAATTTTATTGTGATTTGTTTATGATCTTTATATTGTTGTAGTGATGTCTTATTTTCGAATAAATGACAAGTTTTGTCAATATAAAATCAAACAAAATGTATTCTACCGAACGAATTATATATTATTATATTACTAACTTCTGCCCGCGACTTCGTCCGCGTCGCGTTTGATCCTGTTGATTTTCCGGGATAAAAAGTAGCCCATGTGTTAATCCAAGCTACAAACTATGTATTCCAAGTTTTACAATACATTAGTAAGGATGTTTTCAGAAATCTGTAGATTTTAAGAAACAATCCTATGCTCGATTTGATCCCAAAACGCACTAAAACGAAAATAAGCCTACCTCCTACCTAAAGAGTTATTGAAAAATTGAAAACTCTTATTCGATAAAATGTCCAACTATCTTTATATTTTACGGATTTTAAAAATCCTTTCACGAACAAGACGCTGGGATTTACTCGCCACCAGCTTTATAGAAAATAGAGTCCCCGAGAGATATGAATCAGTGCTGTTGAGTGAAAATAACTAGGTAGTTTTTATAAAACATTTAATAATAATAATTGATGATGATGATGAGTTCTTTGGATAGTCACCGAAAAGCAAAATACGCAATTTCGTGCACGTGGATAGCATATTTTTTTCCAGTTATTTAATTTTTAAGCCTAACTACTGAACCGATTTTGATAAAAATTGAATGGGACCAACCTTGAATAAAATTTTCTTTTGGGAATAATATTTTTTTTATTTATGAGACTATATAATATGGTGTTTACAGGAAAATTGCTTAAAAATCTTGGAGAGGACAAATAAATATTCATGGACATTTCACACGGCGCCCTCTAGTCTCAAACTAAGCAAAACATGTAATATGGGAACTAGATGCTGATAGAATAGATACCTATTTTTTAGTAAAAGCAAAACAAATTTTTATTGTCTCTACGGTATTGAATTCGTTACCTTGACACGGTAAAATGAAACCAAACATCTAAAAGTCAACTTTTTACTTGATCCTTAGTCAATACTTTTTAAAATGAACCTTACTGCCTTGGTATACAGCTATAAAATGCAACCAATATCTCTGTACTATGGTACCCAAGACGAATATTATTTAGATTCTTGTTCGAAGAACGCTGGAAGTGAAAATTGTGAATGCGCGCGAATATTTTTGCGTGTGATGGTACCCGAGGAACGAAGATATTCCGAGGTATAAAAATCTCTTGGAAATCTAAAATTCTTTACATTTTACGGCCAACTCACCTACTTTGTAAAAAACTTAAAAAGCGAATTTGTGTGGTATTTTTTTCTATTCTGAACTAGGTAGGTATTTTACTAAGATTTTTACAAAACAATCACAAAAACTTCGAACTGATTTCTTTTCGCCCCGTAAGGGTCAAACCAAAATCTGAAAACCATAGATTTGAGAAGGATCTACCTATAAATAGAGGTTCTACTTTGTCCTCTGTTAGATCTTTTCCTTAATGCAACTTGAGTCTCAATTCAACCTCAGCATAAAAGTAAAATGTATTTCTACACATCTGTGTTCAAGAATCGTTCTAAGTTCAATATTAAAAACAGAATCTTCCAATACAGGGTTAATGAGATCTCGTAATGGTTTTTTAATAAAGCATTATGTAAATTATATCGTGCCCCATCCTGGCAACACCGGGTAGTGATGGAAACGACCAGCGGGACTTACCGGGATTCGATTACGGAGAGTGGGATCAACTGAACCTTGGAAGTTTAAAATAGTTTAGGTAATTTTTTGTGCTTGATAAAATACATGCTTATATGCGATCTTGGAGATGAAAGGGTAGTCGGTAGCCACGTCAAATCATAGTAAAAGCACAAGAATCATTTAGAATAGGTATTCAGTTAGTCAATTTACTAAGACATTAAGTTAGGTACCTAAGTAGTTTTGTAACGCAGTGTTCTTTTTAATTATGCGGTTGCAAATAGTACTTATATTAAAGGCATCTTCATCTAAACGTTTTTATGCTTCAATATATCAGTTCGTTGACCATTATTACACTTGCAATTACTTCTTTATATAAGACAAATAAGTGTCTTTTACGAATTTTATCGATTAACTTCACTTTTGGTCCAAGAAAATATTTGCATTTACTCAGTGTCTCACAATAAAAACACGCTAGAATTCGAGATTTTTCCCACCCCTACATGATCCCGCTATGTCCTAGATTGCCTGATATCCGATTCGTTTTATAAAACCGTGTTCGTATTATGCGAATGGTACGTTTCTTTTGATATCCCATTCGGCAGTTCTGTCACATAGCGAGTTATTGGACTGATGCTTTTGAACTTCACCTTTTTGTGTCATCTCTTCATACTCAGCTATTTGTGGCAGCTGGGAACTCTCTATTTTAAACAAGTATATCTGTACGTCCTATCTTTTTCTATTCAGTTCGAGTCTAGATTTTGTTTGTTAGAAATAGACTCTACGGGAGCGAAGTTACGCACGTAATAGGTTCGAAACAGTTTTCATATTTTGACTGTCTCTTTTGAGAGTTTTGGGACTAAACGGGTTATTTTGATGAAAAGAGGACAAGATAGACTATCTTGTCCTCGATTCATCCAAATAACTCATCTAGTTAAGGGTATACATTATGTGATCTAGCTTGAAACGAGCAAAGCAAAGAGAAAGGCTAAGGTCTGTTCTTTGATCTTCTTCGAGGTAATAACTGTAGCCAAATCCATGGACAAAAGCATATACATGTTATCAAAGTTATTTTACCTTTGTGACAGTTCTTTGACGTTTGTAAGTTCACAGAGTTCAAAAAACAGATCGTCTCGTACAGCACACGGTATGAATATTTAGTATCTGTATTTATTTATTCTCTTGTCGATGATTCTCAGTGCTTGTTAAGTATTATTTGCATGAAATATTTTATTGATGAATGTTGTTCTTATTTTCTAGTATAGGTGTATCATATTTACGTTCTGTTAAAAGATGTTATAAAATAATGGTAATAACAACTGAAACAGATTTTAATATAATGTATCCGTAGATCGGGGTGAAACAAAATGTCTACCAACTTTGTTGTACTTAGATGTTTAGCATCTGCGTAAAATAAATATCACTAAACTTTTATTAATTCAAAAGTCGCATACAGAACTTCACAACATTTTAAATAAACAATTTAAAAACCGTCTAACTCCTTGACTTCTTTTATGTTCTCGACTCGCCCCAACTCATCCTGCCCGTAATAATTCTAACGCTGTTGTCCTCCACTGTACATATTTACAGCGGGCCACAGACTAACCAAGTTACAGATAGGTTACCTTATGCGAAGTACCGTTCCTTTTCTCTGTCTTGGATGCAAAACTTTTGAGTGAAAAATTCAAATTCATTAGAAATTCACATGACAATGAGAATGCGAACCAAATACTGCAGGGGTATGCCAATCAAAGTTGAATTGCAATGTTTTAAATCATGGTCAGTTCATACTAACTCATAGTTATTCTGTGACTAAATAGTGACATTATGACGTCATTTGATGTGTTTTCGCGCATATTTTGCTGTCAAGTGTCTAAAAAGAATGATCACGTGGTACAAAATTGTACCACGTGACCTGAAGAAATTACACTGGGCAGTGAAATATAACTTGACAGCAAAAGATTGGCATACGGAGGCTGAACAGTACATTACATTGGTCGTGGTGGGGTTTCATATATTTTTATGACGAAATTGACAAAACTGTAATTTATGCTTTCTTTTACCTCTGATTTTGACAAACCGTACAATTCCGGCTAGGTATTTTGTTTTCACAATCAGTGGTCAATTGACACTTGGTGAAAGCCTTTTCCGACACAGTGCAAAATATAAATCGTACATTACGTCGCACGCCTTTATTAAGTTCCAGGAAGTTGGAACACAAAGAGAAATGAATACGCAACACTCGGTGCCCTGCACGCTCGCGCAGCACACGCCTCGAGTTACTGCTTTATTATATTCCTCAAGATATGTTTATCTTTTATGAAAATACTAGCAGTTACCCGCGATTACGTCCACGAAAAAAAAATTAACCTTAAAAAGTGGGAAAAGTAGCCTAATGAATCCAGATTACGATTTATATATTCCAAGTTTCATCCAAATCGGACCAGTAGTTACAGCGTGATTTGAAACAAACATCTAAACTTTGACATTTAATAATAGTAGTGGGATTGGTTTTATGCAGGGAAAATTCTGTGAACATTATTTTTTCTTAGAACATTATTGTTAGTAACTTTTGAAAGTAAAAAGGTTGCGTAAAGAATTTTTACTGAAACCAGAATTGTTATCATAATTGAGATTATTTTAATTTCCCTATTCTTAGGATTGTTTAGGATGTTGTTTTTCTTCCAAATTATCTCTTTTGATTTATTCTGGTGAAATTATTATTAGCCTTACTTTATTTTATGTAAGGTTTCAAATCCGTTAAAAATTGTATTTTACGAATATAAAAATTACAGGTACTTAAATAATAAAAATAATAAGTTAAGTAAATAAATAATAAAAAAAATTGTGAAGAACCAATAAGGAAGAGCCGATAAATCCCAAGTATACCAACATAACAAAAACTTGCACATGTCATTTAGTTTAATTTTAAATTCGGAACACGATTTATGCCAGCGACGAAAAACTTTTTGCTGTCAAATCTTAAGGGTGCATAACTGGATTTCCGATTTTTTACACTGTGACATTTCAAATTAGCGTTTAAACTGAACCTTAGTACTATTACTTTACGAGCTATCATTGCAAGCTTAGCATTGCAAGTTTGAGGAGTTTAGCTTTGACATTTAGAACTTTATGCGTATTGTTTTAGGAGTTAAAGTATTAAGGGATGTGAAGGGTCTTGTAACGTGAGACAGTGTTGATCCCATTTTGTTTATTTAGGAAGGGAATCCAAGAAATAAATACGGTGACTCTGTTTACTTACATTTAACGCGTCTTGGGTTTAAAAAACTGTTTTGACAATAGATCTGGTTTTGCTTATAAAAACTAGTCTTTTTCACACTTTTGTTACTGTGATTGAACAGAAGCAAACAATTTTATTGCAGCATATTTCTGAGACACGTTGGATCCCCCTTTGAAAGTACCGAATGTTTTATTATTCAGTATGATAGAGGTTATATTAACGCGTAATTTGTGATAACTCTAACTGGTTGTCATAAGGGTTAAATAGATAGGTACAATATAGAGACCAATTTTTGTGTGACTGAGATTTGAACGGCTGATGAATAAGTTTCTGTTTGTATTTGCACCCGTTGTTAAAGAAACCCTAAAAGGGCCGGGAGTTTAAGTGTTTGACCGAACATATTTTTAAAAAAAGTCTTGGGGGAAATCAGTTCACACACTAATGTAAGCTTTTTAACTTGAAGAGGCTCCATTTATGTCTTTGATGATGACTGCTGTGCTCAAAGATTTGTGTGTTCAAAGACTAACCGACTACCTACGTTCCTTGTTTATCTTGTAAGTGTGAAATATTCTGTTTTTCTTTTCTGTAGGCATAATGAACATAATTGGACCAAAGATGGAGCCTTGTAGAGCACCAAATAATTTATCACGAACAAAAATTTTCCAGAATCGTTTTGAAAATACAAATCTAATGTTTTTGCAAGATTTTAAAATGAGAAATATATTGGTTTGACATAAATAGCTTACTATTTAAAATTTGTCAAAATTTGTACCTATCTATATGTATTTTGAAACTTAATCCAAAGCCACCTAGTATTCAAGTTAATTTGATACTAATATCAAATTTCATATCTAATGCTACCTCTTGGGACACCACTGAATTTATGCTGAAAGTTGGTACTCAAACATCAAGTTACCAATTTGTACGGCATGTTTCTTTTTAACTCTAGTTTGACTCCGTCATTTCGATATAAATCATTTTCTACCTTGATGAAGACCACCAAATTGTATTGAAAACGTTTGTCTTTGTCAACATCAGTAATATGATAATACCTGTGCTTATTTATATAAAAATAATTTAAGTATATCCGATTGAAATCCATAATTTAGGTCCTATATGCACAGACGCAGGTAAAACACCTGTTTTCTCAGCAAACGCGTTTAAACTCAAGTCAAATTCTACAACAACCCTCTAAATCCTAACCGGGGGGTTGTTTCCACCCCAGAGACGGCTAGAGCCGTCCACGATTGCGTTATTAGCGCCAAAGCCTTCATTTAATTAATTTAAACTACTGCCATCTAACTCGACACCTTAGTTATTATTTTGTTAGTTGGGTAGTTTGTTGTGTGCCTTATTTATGCTCGTTTCGTGTTAAATACGTAGGTAATTATTATTTTGTGTAAGTAGAGTAAGCGACACGACACTACTGGTTACTTTACCAGTCAACCCAGTATTTAGAATCTCTTCCATTATGGAACAGACTAATGATCATGTGGCTGATATGTCATATTATATACTTACTCCTTTGATGACGACGTTTTTTTTATTCTCTATGTATTTTTAAATATCAAGTTGGACATGGGCACTAGGGCAGTGATGTGATGATACACTTACATAATGATTTTTTTTTATTTATTAATCATAATAAATAAAAAATAGCCCAGGATCGGAGTCTGTTGAATGGGAGGAGGCCTTTCAGTGGGACACAGAGGGCTAAATATTAAAAAAAATACAGTGGTATACCTAATCTACCACCTACCAATACCATAGATAAGAGAACTTCACCCTTCTATATTGCTGATCCACATGATCAACGATGAAGTATCGATTACCCCGTATTATCGAGGTGTTCGACCTCCTTAGCCGAGCCCCGCCATGTTGGGAATACTGTCAAGTGCGTGTAAGCTGATAGGGAAGCCGGGACAGGTGCTCGCGTGAGCCTCACGCCTCATGCGGTTCCAACTGTCTGGGAAACTTTAGGGCTCCAAGGTTATAGCATGTTCTTCAAGCCGAAAAGCAAATCACCACAACTTCCTGACTCCAGGAATGTAAAAAGTAAATAAGCAAAATATGTGTAAGAATATTTATTTTAATCAATGACATTTACGAACAAATCTAGATCAAACACTGCCCCCGTATGCCAATCTTTGCTGTCAAGTTATATTTCACTGCCCAGTGTAATTTCTTCAGGTCACGTGGTACAATTTTGTACCACGTGATCATTCTTTTTAGACACTTGACAGCAAAATATGCGCGAAAACACATCCAAATGACGTCATAATGTCACTATTTAGTCACAGAATAACTATGAGTTAGTATGAACTAACCATGATTTAAAACTTTGCAGTTCAACTTTGCAGTTCAACTTTGATTGGCATACCCCTGCTGGCCGGATTTTAAAGTTCTTAATTAAATAGCCCCCTGGAGGCCCCGAGAAGGAGAAGGGCATACATAACTACCTAGGTAAATACCTAGTTGTGGTATACCACCTACCTACTAACAGCTGATAGTATGAAACTACACGTTACATCAAAACTTCACCGTTTCTAGTACAGACGTCCAAACAAATTAGAGCCAACTTTTACTACATGCGCACTTTCAGTTTATGAAAAGCTGCGACCGTCATAATGCGACCGTAATATACAGGGTCTACAGCTACTACTTGTAAAAATGTGCGCAATGACAGTGCTCTCAAACGGTGAAGGAAAACATCGTGAAGAAGCCCTTGGCTTAGTCAGCTCCGCACGTATTTCCCTTGACTTTCCTGTGGACAAGGCCGACTAGGCTGAGAGGATGGTAGGTGCTACAAGCCTACTGCATCCACATCATGTCCCAGGCACTGCAGCGTCCCGTTCATCGGGGCATGGGTAAAAAGTGACCCATGACGCTAAATAAATTATCTTGATTAGATGTATAAGGCCTGATCAGTGATCATTTATTTTAAATCTACCTCATTTTTTTACGAAAATCACTTTGAAACTTGTTTTAAACCACTTATGTAGTCCATTCCGACCGAGGTTGTCTGTAGAGATCGCTGATTAGCGATAAGACCGCCCATTGTACCATTAATTAAGTTTTGTTTTTATGTTGTTGTAATCTTTAGATTAAGGTGCAAAGTATTTTCTATCTATCTATGTAAATAAAGCGTTACCTTCTCTATTCCAGAGTTCTAGAATATTCTAGCGGTGACGGTGACCGTTTCATGGAGTCTCATAATTATAAGGCAAACCTCAGCTACTCATATTATTCTGTGGTGTTACACTCAAGTGAGTACATCAGAACATGTTACACTCGTTGCGTTGCTAATACTAAGCTGCCTGTCAAAAGTGTTCGAGTTTGTTAAGTTTGAGCAATATTGTACTAAAACTAAGTAGGTACAGTACGCACAATGGATTTTTATCCCTCCGAAGTTAGGTGCAACAAAGATTGCGCATGTAGGTACTGTTGTGCGGAAAAATTGGCTCACCTTCACTTCGACCAAAAATGGGTTCTGCGCGGAGACTTCAGAGGGACAAAGATCAGTTGTGGCTACTATACCTACCTACTATACTAACTCGCGATGATAAAGACGCATGGGGGATGATTAAAGCCATGGAAAAGAAAAAGTAAAGAGCATTCAAAAACAGTCTACACAAGTAATTAAGTTAAGTTGTTGACAGGCGTCACAGCTCAGTCGGTAATAGCTCTGCCTTCCGTGCTGTGGGTCGTGGGTTCGATCCCCACCAAGAACAAATATTTGTGCGTGGAAAACATAGATGTTTGTTCTATATCTGGGTGTTACTATGTATTATAAGTATGTATTTACAAAAAAAAAAGTATATAAGTATTCTATCAGCCATCTGGTTCCCATATTACAAGCATTGCTTAGTTTGGGACTAGAGGGTGTTGTGTGAAATGTCCCTGAATATTTATTTATTTATTTAATTAAATTAAAAATTTTAAAAACCCCCGAATCTTGTACCGATTTTCATCAAACATAGCTAAGAACACTACCGACTAATTCACCTTTCAAACAAAAAAACAAAATCAAAATCGGTTCATCCGTTCGGGAGCTACGTTGCCTCAGACAGACACACACACAGGCACGTCAAACTTATAACACCCCGTCGTTTTTGCGTCGGGGGTTAAAAAGGCTGATAATAATTAGGCATTACACACCAACAAAGTGAAGCCTAAGTATACCATAATTAGGCTCGTGAAAGGAAATGGACATATGGCTCGCCTTATGGCTTGCTTTGGTCATTGACTAAGTAATTTACTTACTATGTTGCATGCGCAATAGTTTGTTGCACCTAACTTCAGAGGGATAAAGATCCGTTGTGCGGACTAGGCAAGTAAGTAAGACAGTGCGTTGTTATATCAGAGTTTATCATCACTCTTCTCGTAAATAAAGTCGGTTCAGTAAGAGTGAATGAATGAGTGAATGAGTGAGTGAATAGCTTGCGGCCTAATTGCGGAAAATGGTCCGCCATACAAGTACAAGTACAAAATGAGTGAGTGAGATTCTAATACTGGAGTGGAGACCATGTTAAGGCAAGCGTAGTGTAGGACGCCCTCCGGCGAGATGGAGCGACAATCTGCGAAATGTAGCTGGCAGACATTGGAGAACAGCCGAAGACCGAGCTCAATGGCGCGTCTTTTTAGAGACCTACGTCCAGCAGTGGACGAGTATAGGTTGATGATGATGATGAGTGAGTGAGATTCTGAAAGACGAGATCGGAGGAAGGTTAGATAGAAGTATCGGTGATGCGAGAACTCTTCAACTTCTTACACAAGAAAGTCTCTGTCAAGACACCGGCGACACATAGTTCGTCCCAAGTATTTCAGAAGTTAAGCCACCTTCGCCGTTTATTAAGTCCAGTAAGCTTAGAATCTATACACTCGCATACAGCCGCATTTATGACATAGAACCGATAATTGTTGGAGCAAACGAGTATGTGATAAAAGCGTAGTAGTAGAGCTTCTTGTGAAAGAGCTCGTCCGGGGAAGTGTTACCACCGTACCTATTTATGCTGCAAAGCAGTGATGCGGTGATGTAAAACCTCCTCAGATATCACCACGGGAGTGTATGGAAAGGTTAAAAAAGCTGCCAAAAAACATCACATGATTAATGTCCCCCATCAGTTAATTGATCTAATGTAATGATGATGATTCTCATTTTACGAGGAGTCCTAAGGGACCACAGCCCTACGGATACGCTCGGACATCCCATAAAAATGGAATGAATACATTAAAGTAAGGACTGATCCCATCACTGTTGCAAGCTTGCGGTTGGGGCACGTAAAGCCATGGTTTGAAGAACCTGTGGCTGTCGAAACAGACGTCATACTACGGTGGCTGAACTTCCAACCTTATGCCTTGGTGATAAGGACTAAGACCGTTGAATGCTGGTCGTTGCTTACTAGAAAACTGTGATAGAGATGTGCTTGTATCGATAATTGGTATCGATGAGTTCTTTACTCTTTCAGACAACCTATCAGTTATCAGAGCATGAGATAAAATTAAAGAAATAATTTTGAAAAAATATCTGTAGTGATTTATGGTTACAGTATCTGCCTTGATAACTTTATTCTATTGTATAGTATAAAATTATTAATTTTGATATCATTAATATTTCACCGAACTATTCTTAAATCATTTTGTAATTTTTTTTATTTTTTTTCGCATATCACAAGTATTTATCTCGATTAAGTCATTAATAAAAGTTAAAGTCAGCATTTGTGCTCATCGGTAAAACATCGCCGTATATCATCATCGATATCGACAAGTATGCACATCGATATCGATTCTCCGTCGATATTCCTACCTCTAGCACATTCCTGGCCGGCGAAGCGTGAACTATTGAACCATTTGGAATGGTCGAAGTGCTTGGATCTTCGTATTCTCTGTACAGTTATAAGCGTGTTTTAGAATGAGCTATGCCTCTTGTTCCATTGAGTTATTGGGTAGCGGGAATTGATTTTAAAGATTGAATTTCTTGTGCCGGCCTCTGTAGTCTGTGCTTCGTCTGTTACAACATTACCTAACATTATTTTCTGTTGCATCGTTTCGTACTCTTGGGTTTAAATTGAAATAAAATGATACGAAGTTGTCGATTGTCTACCTATTTATTCTCTAGCGAAATCGTTCTAGCTATAATTAGCTAGAATGTCATCTTGGCTCCTCAGAAGGATGCACGCTAAATATTTCATCAGTTTGATCCGTCAGTCTTTTCCCATCTATCTCTCATCAGTCATCATTCACAACGGATTGAAGTGTTGATCCCTTTAGACTGGTTATAGCCACTTCCTATCTTCTTTTGTTATGATCGAACTTACAGAGAATTTACAGAGTACCCTCAGTAGGTAGGTAAGGTACCTACTGTTGTTTTATTTTACCATCAGTTTGTCAATTCGTGATACTGTTGTATTATTCTGTGTCCATCAATCTGTGGGGTAAGATGATAATTCTCCTGTCATTTTGACTAAACTGATGGTCCAAACTAATAAAATACTGTGTTACCTAGCTCAAAAGTTGGTTTATTATTTCGCAAAAACGTTGGCAAAAAGTTACAGTGCCTAAGTAAAAAATAAACATAGGAGTTCGATACCATTAGCGAGGTGGAGTGAGGTGTAGGGATATGCATGAATAAATCTGACAATCTTAAACGCAAAGGAGTATCCGAGATACATTGCGTGGTGACGGTGCAAAGCTCGGCAGTCGAGCTGTCGTTGACGCGCATTGTGAGTCAAATATGTTAAGTTTACGTAAAGATAAGGTTCAGCGCTTACTCCCCAGGTCCCTTGGGACTCACGGGAGTCAACTCAATCTGCATAGATATACGATGGACAAGCTTTGAGTTCTAGTTTTGTAGTACGAAATAATGGAAGAAATCAAATTTTAAACTAAAATTTAAAAAATAATTAGAGGTGGCGGAGTGGTAGAGTCATCCCTGCATGAAGGGGACGTAGGTTTGATTTTCGTTTGGCAGACACATTTTGCGATATTTTGGTATTTGACTTGGGTTTACATAAAAGTTTAGATGTTTGGAATTTTGGATGTTTAAATGTTTGGATGTTTGTGTGTCAATCACGCTGTAACTACTGGTCCGATTTGGACGAAACTTGGAATATATTATAGTTCGTAATCTGGATTAACACATGGGCTACTTTTCCCGCTTTTTATGTTTTTTTTTTTGTAAATGCTAGTTTACAATATTTACAAAATACACATGAAAGAGTTGAGCTATCTACAAAGTAGGTCCCTATCTATGTAGGATTTTGAATGTGTATGTTTACCTAAATGTAATGGTAATATTATAAAGTACACACACACATTACTTAGAAATTTTTCGCTCTACAAAAGATTTGTAACCATCTGTGTTACAAATACAACACATATTGCATATACCTACTTATGGTCTCTTCACCAGCTGCCGTGATCTATCTCCTGCCAACTGTATTAATCTTGTAAGTGCGTACAATCGACAAAAAACCAGTCGACAGACCAGACAATAGGAGGTCAGCTGGACTAGGGCTGTCAACTTGTGCCGGCCTTGGGCGTTCCGTGTGTCAAATTCGATTGGAAATGAGTTGGGGAAATATGAATATTAAACGGATTTTACATATTTTGATTTGATGTTTAATGGCCCGATTTAGTCAACGGTGTGGGGTGATTTAGCTACCATGTTTCCAAAACCACTAAGTTTGTGGAAAACGGCAGCAATTTCTTAGAATGTCATCTTTTTTATTATTAAGTCAAAATTTCTTTATTCATTCATATCACAAGGATCATTTAGAATTGTCTTACATAACTAGGTGATTTTAGGTGCCAGTTCCACACGACCAGCCCCCGTATTCCAATCTTGTGCTGTTAAGTTATATTTCACTGCCCAGTGTAATTTCTTCAGGTCACGTGGTACAATTTTGTACCACGTGATCATTCTTTTTAGACACTTGACAGCAAAATATGCGCGAAAACAAATTAAATGACATCATAATGTCACTATTTAGTCACAGAATAACTATGAGTTAGTATGAACTGACCATGATTTAAAACTTTGCAGTTCATCTTTGATTGGCATACCCCTGCAGCCCGCGGTTACGTTCGCGTGGTAACAAAATAATCCGTCTAATCTAAGTGTTAAATAAAGTAGGATTATGACAAGTGGCAGCCCTAGACACAGGATCTATCACCTGGCGGCGCGCGATATGTTTGCGTCTAACGCGAGGTGACCGCGCGTAGAATGCGACGTTTATACATTGTTGTTGCGTTCACGCAACGTTAGAAAAACGTCTTATGCATTGACACTTTGACAGTGAGCCTGCAGGGATATGCCAATCAAAGTTGAACTGCAAAGTTTTAAATCATGGTCAGTTCATACTAACTCATAGTTATTCTGTGACTAAATAGTGACATTATGACGTCATTTGATGTGTTTTCGCGCATATTTTGCCGTCAAGTGTCTAAAAAGAATGATCACGTGGTACAAAATTGTACCACGTGACCTGAAGAAATTACACTGGGCAGTGAAATATAACTTGACAGCTAAAGATTGGCATACGGAGGCTGAGTTGTGTTTTGTTGACTCGCAAAGTGATTAGCAAAATGGAGAAAAGTAATTTTCGTTTACTCTTTTTGTCCATGCAAAAATTTCGACTTACTTTTCGCAAATCAACAAAAATTAGACCACAGGCTCTGTAGAACTATGGTTTCTAGTTCTACTACGAAAAACGAGGTACTGATATTTTTAGTATAGGACTAGTACTAGGTTACTATTTATTTTTAGCTTAGCCTTGTGCGCTGTGTGCGGGTAGGTTGCGTTGTCAGTATGTTAGTAAGCGACATCTAAAGGAATTACTTGCCAACCAATTAAATAGAAGTACGACCAACTTTACTGCTGTTTATTACCTGAAATCAAACAAAACAGATCATAAGTAACTAAACACCAAACATTTAAAAAATCATATAATTCCAATTACCAAATAAAAATTACGCATTAACATCATTAAACCAACAAAATATTGATTTACGATCCGATAAGATACATTTCATATTGAAATTTTAAAATCCATAAAAAATCTACTATCTCACAATCTCTAAAAAATACATAACAGTCGACGATTGTCTATAAAAAGTGCCTAAAGAACAAACAAACGTATTTGTAAATTTCTAAAATGGTCGATTAAAAAACTTTTGTGACCGTCAAATGCTGAGATGCAGCTCATATTTGAAATGGCTCATTCACTGCGACAGATATCTGGAAAATAGATACGGAGTGGAAGAGTAGAAGACGGATAAGCTTCTAAAAAGTCTAAAATATCCGTACCAAAATTGTAAATGTGAATAAATTAGTATAGCCCTTTAAAATAAACCGCTTAACATCACGAGGGCCATCGGTTTTTTCCAATTATTTAGGTGAATAAAAAAAATCTGGTAGGCCGGTATTTATTCTCATAAAAACATTTGACATGGTTATCGCGCCTGGAAGAAATCGCTTTCAACGATAAGGCCGCCTTGTACTATTATAACTTAAATTTTTAAGTTTTTGTATGTCATCTGTATTCTTTGTGTGTACAATAAAGTATTATCTATCTATCTATCTATCTATCGCGCGGACAAAAACTCCTGCAACTTAGTCATAGGTATAATATTTGAATTATAGCGTGGGCAGTAAATTTAAACTAGCTATATCTCTCTAATCTATGACAGTGACAATAAAATGGTAACAAATGGTAATGGGAGAGCCAGTTTGTACCCCCCGCGGCGCTATACGGGTTAATAGTATGAACTATGGTCTTTAAGATCTCAGCGTGGTATTTAGTTTTTAATATTTTAATGGGTAACTTTGGTAGCTGTGAAAAAATGTGGGCGTAAAAAATACCGTTCAAAAGATACATACAAACTAAGGATACATATAAATAAATAAATAAATAAATAAATAAATAAATAAATATTGTTGGACTTCACACACAACACCCTCTAGTCCCAAACTAAGCATAGCTTGTAATATGGGAACTAGATGGCTGATATAATACTTATATACTTTTTTTTTTAATACATACTTATAATACATAGTAACACCCTTTATATCTTTAGTATCTTAGAACAATAGTGATATAGTTGGCGAAACGCTAGTGAGCAGTGGCGTGCCTTAGTCAATCTTCACCGATTTATCTAAGTTAAGCGATATTCTGCGCGGTCAACTATTTGGACGGACCGCCAGCAGGGGTAACCAATCTCAGTTGAACTGCAAAGTTTTAAATCATGGTCAGTCAGTTCATACTAACTCATAGTTATTCTGTGACTAAATAGTGACATTATGATGTCATTTAATTTGTTTTCGCGCATATTTTGCTGTCAAGTGTCTAAAACGAATGATCACGTGGTACAAAATTGTACCACGAATTGAAGAAATTACACTGGGCAGTGAAATATAACTTGACAGCAAAAGATTGAAATACGGGGGCAGTTGCCATTACATCTGTGCGTTTTATATCTTCTTCTTCGTTTTCTTCTTCTTCTTGAACTCATCCAAAAACTATATGTAATACCTAACTAGAATATCAAAACGAACGTCGAAAGTCACTGCTGCTTCAATACTGTTTTATTTTTATTTATAGGCCAGTGTTTGACCGCAATCTCACCTGATGTTAAGTGACGATGCGGTAGATGTTCATAGGTTTATATATTTAGTACCCTCTTTATTGATGGCTTAGATATCTAGTAGGTATATATATGTAAACACTAAAATTAATTTCATTAAAGTTTATTCACAAAGAAAATTATGACTAATAAAGTATTTACAATATTTATAATATGTACAAAATACACATGAAGCAGTTGAGCTATCTACACACCGTTGCAAACGATTTATAGATAGCTCAACTGATCCAAATCAGTACCAATCGGAAGCGTGCCCAAGACACTGGCTGCATTGCCGCGCTGAATAGCAATGCTGATTCGCTGGCCCAGATAATCACCAGCCCTCGGGTCACGCGTCGCTGCGACTAGACGCCCTGCAATAATTTTGAAGACCCGGAGGGCCTCGGTACCCCACGGACCCAGAGTCTCGACCCCAAGAGGTACAAATGTGTAGGCCCTGTCGAGACCCGCATACTTGCGCCTCTTGAGATCCTCGGCCGAATCTGCTGCCGCACCGGCCCTAGCGGATGTCCTAGACAGATGTGAAGGAGCAAGGGTGTCGACGCAAGTAGCGTCCCACACCAAAGGCCTTCCCAACTCCCAAGGAACAAGAGTCATACCGTCAGGCCGTTTACCATCGTCACGCAGCAGACCATTCGGCTCGAGAATGGCTGGCACGTTCACGCTGGTAAAAGCCCGGCGGATGATATCGTTAAGGCTAGCGTGACGGGATATCCGACCGGCGGCCCTAGTGCACAATTAATTACAAAGTACTGCAAGTTAATATTGGGGATAACTTTCACAAACAATAATCTTCCCTTTGATCCAAATTATTCACGTATAAATAATTCATATTTTCTCAGAATAATAAATTCATGTTCTTATGTCAACGTCCTCAAAACACGAAGTTTTTTAAACATATTTAATTCTGTTCACGATTAGGTATTTTTTTGTTCTACATCATATTCATGACATTAGGAATGAATTAATATACATATTTTGATCGAAGCGCATAAAACGTAAGTTATAAGTAGTTTTTGATCACATCTAAATCGACTAATTCTTGTAAAACAATGTTCGCATATTTTTATATATTTTCGCGTATTTTACATAAAATTCGTATATCGATAAATCTCTTGACAACAGCTAGTAAAATACGTAAAAACGAATAGTTATAAAACTCCTTGTGTCGAGCTTACGTCTCTATAACACGAATACCTACCATTTTAGTTAAAACGAGGTAAGAATGTGTATCCTACTAATATTATAAATGCGAAAGTTTAGATGTTTGGATGTTAGTGTTTCAATCACGTCGAAACTACTGAACCAACTTGGATGAAACTTTGCATATATGTAGTTAGTAACCTGGATTGACACATAGGCTACTTTTTATCCCGAATAGTTAACAGGATCTACAGGATAAAATGAACGAAAAGGATTAGCAGCGCCAATTGGCAAGAGGATTTCATTGTCATGTCATGTCACGTCAGTTTGACAGGGCGTAGTACTACCTCTTTGGTCTAACGACTAGCGTTTGACATTTCAGTACGAGTTCGGTGTAATGAGGTGTAATGTCAAGTTTCTCAAAGAAGTATCCGCTCGGTACACGCACAGATAATATAATGTACACGGAAACTGTAGACGCGTACGAAGTCGCGGGTAACTGCTAGTAAATGAATAAACACAAACTTATGACGATTTAATAATAGGAAATGACTAAGGCGTGTGAAATATGATGTTATATGTTGCCTATTTTGAAGTCCAACATCATAACATACCTAGCAATTTTAAAATCGCTAATTATATGGTACACGAAGCTCACAAAGGGTTATCCAAGTCAAAATAAACCTTAAACAATCAGGAAACGATTCGAAATTGTTTGCATCGTTAATTCTATAGACGAGTGTGTTTTGAGGGATGTTCAGATGCAGCGCTTTCTCGGATCCAACTGAGCTTAAAACTCATAAAACAGACGGGGTTTTAGTCTCAATTTCTTGGATGTTAGAGTAGGTTATTGCTTGAGATATTAGTAGGGTTCAATCAGGAATTTTCGCAGGAGAATATGCCTTTGGGATATGCGTTCTGTATTCATCCAGTGTTTGTAATATCCGCCCTTTTTTGAACGCCAGATGTCTAAAGCCATTGTGATCACGACCGACTGCCCAATTATATTGTTAATTTCGATAATATTAAGCTTTGTAATACAACACGCTTGGCTGAATAATAAGCTATTATCAGAACTTACTTCTGCTAACTGGTGTCGAGTTCCAATGTGCAGAAATTAGCACAAAAGGTGTACACACCTTTTAATTTATTAATGTGTGAATGTGATGACCTAGCTTATAAGTAGTGCTTGGTTTAAAAATAACCGTAGTATTTTATTTATTAATTAAAAGATTTGATTCGAGTTCGGTTCGAGTTAAGAAAATATTTCTACGTTCCTTGTCTCTACTTTCAACCGTATTTTTATCGTGCCGTTGTCGTAGCAGTGTGAAAATAAACAAAGATTAAAGTTCTATTTTGGCGATAAAGATCGTTTCCGCAGTTTGCATTTTGATATATTTTACAGTTAAAATGGTGGCAACACAGAAGGACAGCCTCTATTATAAAGCACACAATCGCTTTTTGCAGTTCTTTTTTCTGTATTATTCGCGGTTATAACGTTTAGTATTCGGGCGAAATTGATTACTTATTCAATTTATTTGAAAACGAAAATTACCAAACTTTATCACACACGCAAGAGATGAAAATTACATACATAAATAATGAGAGTACAATGGACGGCCTTATTGCTAAAAGCGAACACTTCCAGACATTGTTTACAACTTAGCTTTGTTCGCAAAATTACCAACTTCGCATGTTTTGTGCAGTTTTTTAATGAGGAAAGATGCTCTTCGTAGGATAAGCTCTCCTTTGCAGTCAAGGGCCTTATTCTCAGTTCAGCACATATTTTACTATAGACATGACGTCAAATTGACGTCGAAAACTCAGTTCCACTGGTGACACGAGTTTTCGGCCGAGATGCGACGTCATCCCCTGACATAAATAAATAAATATTAAAAGGTGATTCCATGCTGGCATATTATGGGGGTCCTTCACTGGACTGGTGGTCCAATACCCGACAGTATATCCACTAATATTTGTTTAGCGATTATGATAATCTAATGCGTTTAATATTACAATTAGAATACATTTTGGAACTCTTACAAGATATTGAACTTTTGAATTTATCTTATGGGATATCAGTAACGGTGTGGGAAAGTTTAACTGTAGGTTATTGACCAATAGAACCAACCATATGAGCAAACAAGAACCGTATACTATTTAATTAAGTAAGTATAATCCATATAGTATAAAAAAAAAACAAAAAAAGGTGTACATTTAACAATAGGTCTCTTTGCCGGCGTCTGTGTTTCCGAACACTTAAAATTTGGATGTTTTCAAGATGTTTCTTCTAGCCAAATGTCACTGCCTCGTCACTTAACATCAGGTGAGATTACGGTCAACCGTTTGCCCATAATGTATAACAAAAAGATCAGATGTTTCAGTACCTACTTAAGTTTAATTATTGGTGCTAAATGTATTTTATTTAAATATGTTTTTATAAGTAGAGCTTTACATGAAAAACGTGATATAAAACTTGATAAGCAGTTATAAGTAGATAACATTTAAATTTGATAACATTTTTGAAATTTTGTTTCACTCTGGCCATCTCTGACGGAGTTTCTTAGGCCACCTTAAGGCCTCCGTTACTTAACAACTTAACGACTAGTAAGATTTTGATAGTATTACCGTTCCCTGTGGACTCTTTATCTTTATTAAATTCGTTGGTTTGGTACCTTGGAGGTTGAGTTTTGTACCTAAATACATCACAAAAGAGATAATCCTGAAACTGTAAGAAATCTGAGACATCTTGAAAACATTACCAAAGGCTTATAACCTTTTTTGTATAGTTCGCAATATTGTGTCTAAAACCATTATTTACCCAACTCAAAGTAACTTACCTACCACAGCAGTAAATTAAATAAACCATAAAACACTTTGTAAGTTCAAGGGCGTGTTCAGTGGTTATTTTTAAGGGAATAATCCACTAAAGCAATTATCACGTAGTCAAAAACGCTGGCTCCTCCCTAATCAAGTTGACATTTAAAATTCTCTGACCAAAGGGAACAATGACATGTCTAAAGTTTTCGAAAAATTTTTGACAGTTTCTATTCTCTAGCGATTCCAAGAATGCAAATTTGCCAGAGACTTTTTTAGCGGGCTAAAATGCGGGCGGGCATATTGTAGTTTTGTAGCGTACAGTACGTTGTGTTATAGCGTACAGTACGCACAACGGATCTTTATCACTCTGAAGTTAGGAGCAACAAACGATTGCTTACTTCCAATTTGACCCAAAAATGGATTCTGCGCAGATACTTCAGAGTGATACAGATCCGTTATGACTACTATAACTACTTGTATTTTCAATGGTTTCATTAAATAGTCAAGATGTCATCTATTACTACTATATTTTATTAGAATTGATATTATTGCAATGTACAGCATTTTTTAGTTAAGTTGCACTACAGTTTAACAAAACCAAACTAGATGTCGCCACTAGTAGATTAGAACGCGCTATCGTTGCGTTTTGGATTCGCACTCACTTACTTATCGAAGCTTTGCATAATTACCATCATCAGATCAGCCTAGTCAATCTAAGGCCTATTCTAATTGTTTTTAATCGCATCTCTCATTAAAATTATATGCTAGTGTTGAGTGCGCATAATTATTCATTCTTTGTTTCTTATTTTCATTTTTTTTCTTTGTGTACCTATTTTATTTTATTTTATTTTTTTATTTGTGCCAAAATAATTTTTTTCATTTTCATTTTTTCATTTTCAATTAAATATTATGGAATGGATGGATTATGGATTATTATGGATTATGGATGGATGGATTATTATGGAATGGATGGATGGATGGATGGATGGATTATGGATGTTAAAATTATATTTTAGTGTTGAGTGCGCATAATTAAATATTATGGATTATGGATGGATGGATGGGTTATGGATGGATGGATGGATTGTTCTAGACATTTAAATTTTTCAGTGTGACTTTACAAATAAAAGTTTTTTTCTTTCTTTCAAATACAAATATTATGGATGATGGATGGATGAAATGATATTAGAAGGGTAAAATTATTGAAAATGGAGTGATATATTACGTAAATGTGGAACATAGATGTGTGATATGTGTTACAAGTTACACTCACGTCGCAATTACTAGTCCGATTTGGATAATACCAATACCACTTGAACTAGTAATACTTGGAATATAATAGGAACCACATACTTAGAGGGGATTTCCGGAAAAAATCCTAAAATCATCGTAGCATGCTACGACGTAGCCAGTGGGGATTTCTGGAAAAAACTAGAAATTCCCACTGATGGAGAATTCTGGAATAAGTATACCAATACATCGAGGGTCTCTTCCATCTATGTATCTATACAAAATGTAAATTCGAAAAATCGATATTTTTTATTAGTGCAAGATCTAAAACGGTTAAGTACCTTAACCTAAAACAATGCAATACAGAGAAATTCATTAAGGACGTGCTGTGTGAAGCACTGCATCCTTCACTCTCAGATACGAAGGCGATATTTGCTGTGGTGGAACAAACCCTTAAAACCAAAGGTCACTTGCCCAGAAAGCTCTTTTGTCTAAATGCTTTTAGTGGCCTTTTGGCCTCCTTGGACCCCCGTAACTCAGTTACCCATCCCGAATTGAGGTCTCGATGTATCGGCGGAAGATTTTAGTACCTACCTACTTGGAATGAAGTGGTAATCCCGTAGGGCGCCAAGGAGTAAAAATAATAGGTAAGTAAAGCTTACATAAACTAAAACTTAAAAAAAAACAAACATGAGTACTTACAACTTATAACTCTATTTTTTTATTTGCTTATGTCAAGACGTCTGATGTCTACAGGCTGATGACGAGTCACGTGATTTCATTTTATAAATAGCACGTATGGCCAAATATAGTTTGTATATCAGCAGCTTTTCCCCAGAGAAAGATACCGTAAGACATCACACTATGGAAGTAGCTAAAATAGACTAGCCTAGCTGTCGCTTCGTCAGTGAGCCATCTTATCGTACGAACTGCATAAGCAGCCGAGCTACTGAGCTCGGCATTGAATCACTTGCTAGTAGACTGCTACCAGCAAGTGATTCAATGTGTGGACCCCATTGCAATTTTGCATCAATATTAAGCTCTAAGAAGGTAGTAGAATCAACAAGGTTAAGTGTCTCTCCATCTATTACAATATTGCTTGGTACAACATTTTTGGCATAGTTAATACATTTTGTTTTCTTAGTATTAAGCGACAGATTATTAACATCAATCATCACTGCTTACTGTTCATACACGTGTTTCTATTCCATAGCCGGTTGAATACATTTCTAAGACACTTGGCCTGTATAGATTGAATTATTCTTTCTTCATTGTAATTGAAAGGTTTTTGATTTTCTTTGTCAAGAGGTATTAAGGTGTTGATTGAGTCAGGGCTTTTGAGAGGGCTCACAAATTATTGTTTTCGAAGGGCTTCTGAGAATTTTGTGATAACATAATTTTATTAATGTATTTATTTTTTGCCTTAAAAATAAATGACAGCCGACTTGACAAATGAGTCATTTCAGACTAGCAACTGCTACTACAACGGTACTCGCGTACATTATATTATCTGTGCGTGTACCGAGCGGATACTTCTTTGAGAAACTTGACATTACACCGAACCCGTACTCGAATGTCAAACGTGAGTCGTTATACCAAAGTGGTAATACTACGTCCTGTCAAACTGACGTGACATAACATGACATCATCCTCTTGCTAAATTGGCGCTGCTAATCCCGTTCGTTCATTTTATCCTGTAGATCCTGTTAATTATTCGGGATAAAAAGTAGCCTATGTGTCAATCCAGGTTACGAACTATATATATGCCAAGTTTCATCCAGGTTGGTTCAGTGGTTTAGACGTGATTGAAACACAAACATCCAAACATCTAAACTTTCGCATCCTACTAATATTATAAATGCGAAAGTTTAGATGTTTGGATGTTTAGATGTTTGGATGTTTGGATGTTTGGATGTTTGTGTTTCAATCACGTCAAAACCACTGAACCAACTTGGATGAAAGTTGGCATATATATAGTTCGTAACCTGGATTGACACATAGGCTACTTTTTATCCCGAATAATTAACAGGATCTACAGGATAAAATGAATGAAAAGGATTAGCAGCGCCAATTGGCAAGAGGATTTCATTGTCATGTCATGACACGTTAGTTTGACAGGGCGTAGTACTACCTCTTTGGTCTAACGACTAGCGTTTGACATTTCAGTACGAGTTCGGTGTAATGAGGTGTAATGTCAAGTTTCTCAAAGAAGTATCCGCTCGGTACACGCACAGATAATATAATGTACACGGAAACTGTAGACGCGTACGAAGTCGCGGGTAACTGCTAGTTTATAATATTAGTAGGATAGGATAATTCTCTTGACACTGACAAAATTGTCTGTCGAAATGACGGATAGAGACCGTAATTATACAAAGAGAAGAACAGTAGGCTTTTTAAAAAAATGTGTGTTTTTATTTTGGAGATAAAATAGTTACTTTAGTTATAATAATGAAATAACTAAACACTACTGTCCAAAAGCCAGATCAGATAAATCACGTAAACATTGGTTCCAATTAAACCTAAAATTGTGTGTAAGTACGTCAGATAAACACAGTAAATGAATTAAATAGTATAGCAACAAATTATTTAGTTAATTTACTGTGTAAAAGTAGTTTTTTCAGGCAGAATGGCGATAATTACAGTTCCTATTTTGAAAAAATAAATATCGTTTCGTTTATGAAGGTTTTGTTATTACTAGTAGTTTCTAGTAGTGAAACTGGCACCTAGAATTACCTAGTTATATAAGACGATTCTAAATGACCCTTGTGATTTTATTGAATAAAGAAATTTTGGTCTTTGACTTTTCTTCTACAAGTAACCTAACTAATTCCATAGATTATTTTCTTCATTATCATCAGACTTTGCGCCTATTGACCTTGTCTTTCTTGTGGATAAGGTCTGGGCTGAGAGGATGGTATAGGTGCTGCAACCTACTCCATCTAAATCAGGTCCAGCGGCAAACGTTTGATCGCAATCTCATCTGATGGTAAGTGACGATGCGGTTACATTTGCCTAGAACAAACTAATAAATATCAATAAATATTCAGGGACATTTCACACAACACCCTCTAGTCCCAAACTAAGCAAAGCTTGTGATATGGGAACTAGATGGCTGATACAATACTTATATACTTTTTTTTTTTGTAAATACATACTTATAATACATAGTAACACCCAGACATAGAACAAACATCTATGTTTTCCTCGCACAAATGTTTGTTCTTGGTGGGGATCGAGCCCACGACCCACAGCACGGAAGGCAGAGCTATTACCGACTGAGCTGTGACGCCTGTCAAACTGTCAAAACTGTCAAACTTATTCACTCTCCTCTTAAAAACATCAAGTAGTTGTATTACTGCAGAATGTACTATGGTTTAGTTGCGGTAACATTATCTACAAACCTATCTATTAAGCATGTATAGATAAAATCTATTGCTTCTCTAATTGGAGCTGTCTGTATGAATAATTGATTATAATTATCATCATCATCGACATCATACCAGTGCTTAAACGGTGAAGGAAAACATTGAAAACTAGTTTAGTTTCTATAGCAGTTATAATCCTATCACGGAATATTATCATCATCATCATCATGTAGATTTATAAATTTCCAGAAAGACCGATTTTGGATCTTTATCAACAGAATTTTTTGGATGGGAATAAGTAACGGAATAAACAAACATCCTACATCTTAAACGGTTACCTCTACTCATAACACGTACTCAGAGCACATCCTCTGAGGACACGTCCTCAGAGGACGTGCCCTGTAGCATTACACTCCGAGCATCAGTCACTTTCACCCATCATTTTCTCATACTAAAATATCAGACATTTGGTACATCGATGATCTTGATATTGCATTCAACGCTATTTGGCGATCGTTAGAAAACGGTCAACGTTTTTAAGCAACCATGGTTAAGGCTGACAGTG
Source organism: Gandaritis pyraliata (assembly GCA_947859175.1). Lineage (NCBI taxonomy): Eukaryota > Metazoa > Arthropoda > Insecta > Lepidoptera > Geometridae > Gandaritis > Gandaritis pyraliata. The sequence continues at coordinate 1,945,947 of OX401875.1, read as the reverse complement.
AGCCGGGTAGACCTTTGAAATATGCTTTTCTTTATTTTATAAATATAAAAGTGTTACGTATCTTACTGACGTACTCTCTACACACATAGTCTAAGCCAGCCCAGAGGGGCTGTAAATTCTAGTCTAGACTAGAGAGTCAAGATGACATTCTACAACTAGATTCGCCTCTCAAACGTCTCTCAAAAGTTGAGAGACGTATAAGTAATTGATCAGGAAAAGTCTCCCCATAAACCCGTCTCAACGTTGAGAAGCTACTGTCAAAACTAAACAAAGAATAAAAGTTAAACGTTGTATAGCAGCTTGAAGCATCCCACTGCATCCGTCACCCAGAGACATAAAGGTGCCTGTAATAGCACCAGCACTCATACCCTTCAAACCGGAACACAGCATTGCGAGCATCACTGCAAAAATTATGATTGGTCAGGATTTTCGTGAACGAAGTCGCGGGGATTTCACTAGTTTCCACTAAAATGCCTTCCACAGCCTCTTAGCGAGGTGATAACGTCTGAATGTTTATTCTCTCAGAAAGATATTAAGCTTATGGAAATAGTTCACTGATGTAGCTCTGGATTCTACTAGGTTCTACTTAGTCAGTTTACATTTACAGAGAAAAAACAAGTTTGGGACTAGAAGGCGTTGTGTGAAATGGCCATGAAAAATTATTTATTTATATTGATAGAAGTAAACAATTTCTCTCAAAATCCGTAGATCCAATACGGAACAGCGGTCGAGACTAGAGAGGAGTCCTACACAAGTTTATAGATATTAAGATTTGAATGGAATGCCCATCGAAGTGCAAAATACTTGATTTAAAAAAAGCACACTCTAAATTACAATTCAATAACTTGAACGCAAACAAAATGATAACAAAAACAGTACAATGCACGGAATCTCATTACCGTGCAAACAATACCCAATCTCGTCCAGAAATGGACAGAATTACAGTAGTCGCGTTACGGGATCAGGCTGCTTTGTTTGTGCTAGTTACTGGCGCTAGTTACTTGCTTCAAAGTGTTATTGGTAAGTGCCAACAGAGGTAAGTCGTGCTCGTACTCGACGAGAACTTAGTCACAGCCAAAAACAGAGACACGTTTTCAAGAACGTTATCAGCGAAAGATGTTACGAACAATCGTCACCACAGCAGCGCTTGAATAGACATTGTGTTTGGATTCAGTAATTAATCATACCAGCAATGCCATAGTGTCATGGGAAATAATATTTTGGCACAACTAGTTGTGCCAAGCAGTTGTGCCACGAGGAATAAACGGATAAAGTGGCATTTTACATTACAACTAAAAGCTTCTCACATGATTTCGAAATACTTCGAAAATCTCTGCACTTGAGATAGAGACAAATCAAGTAGGGGCACTTGTGAACTGTCTCCGTGTAAACGCAGCAAGTGTTAGCCCTCATCACGACCAGTCATTGGCATCGGAGCCAAAATGGCGCCGCAAGCGAACCGCAGCGGGGATGCAGCGTCACCGCAGAGGGGACGCAGCGACGCTAAATACACGCTAAATCGAACGTTTTTCACCACAGAATCGGTCAATACCTGAGTCACTTTGTGGAAATTGCTGCGTGTTTTGGTGATTCTGGCAAAAAGGGCCCGCATGCGGCCTAGTTGCGGGAACCAGTTTGCCCTACAAGTACTTAAAAACTTCGCTAGATTCCACCAGATTTGGCCGCTAGCTCATATTAAAACGACCTTACTTTAAGCACTTTGTCCATTAAGCGCTTTAATGTCATGGCGTTCAACCGTAAAATAAAGGGTCTTAAGTCACTATTCAATAAACCGTTGTCCCTGGGCGATAAAAATAACGTTTTTATATTAAGCTAGTGGTCGCGAATGACTTTTCTCATCTTTTCTTTATTTTCAGGGTCAAGGCGGGTCTGTTTTTCTTTGAAGTCACCAACTTCAGTACTGGTGGTATCGTCTGACGATTTTTAAAGCTAGAACTTCTGAGTTTAATTATATTTCTTTGTAAATAGGATCATACAAAAAAGCGCTAGAAACCAGAAAAGTAGGTACTCTGGCCCTTACATCCTTTAGGTCTTTATATTTCTTTGTAAAAAAGATCATACAAAAGGAACCAGGCCGTAGTTTCTTGTCCGTTCTTCTAGGCTCTGGTCGCGTGGAACTGGCACCTAGAATCACCTAGTTATATAAACCGATTCTAAATGATCCTTGTGATAATAATGAATAAAAAAATATTGACTTTGACTAGTCTTACCTTTGAATCGTTGAAAATACGAAAAGTCAACGTTATCACGATTATAATAATAATCATATTTGATTTTTTCAGACGAACATTACCATCACGTTTTATGTATAAAATATAAACGATATCTCGTATCTGTGCACGCCCATGTCTTCTCGTGTGGAAAATGAAAACTAAATAAAAATGGGCCCAGCGCCATCTTCAAATATTGGCGGAGAGCATCTGCTATCAAAACTTTACGCGATCCTTACACAGATGTGGGAATAGAAATGGTTCAACGGCAAATAAAATTTGCCACAGTACCATCAATGGTACTATCTAATGGTACCACGGTAAGCAAAGGGTTGTTACAACTGTTTTATTGGCTAGGTTGAAAAGTTGCTGATAAAATCGGTCTTACTTATGAATTTTTTTTCATTAATCATAGTTTATTTATTGATCAAAACAATAACTATATACAAACTTAAGAAAATAGCATTTTTATAAAAAAAAAATATTAAAATGAACTCTGAATTCTAAATGCTAGAGATAGAAAACAGAGTTCAAATCACCGACTGCAGGCAGGGTGCCCAAAAGGCTGGCAACGTTTATTAATCATTACTTAGCCACCTCTCAATTTAATAGTCGTAGATATAGTCATAATTTCTTTATTCAATAAAATTACAAGGATCATTTAGAATCGTGTTATCTAGGTGATTCTAGGCGCCAGTTCCACGCGACCAGAGTCTACAAGAACGGGCAAGAAACTACGGCCTGGTTCCTAGCGTTTTTTTGTATGATCCTTTTTACAAAAAATATCTTACTCTCAAGCGATGTTTAACTTTTCTTCTTTTTTTAGTTTTGACACTGTAGCTTCTCAACTTTCAGACGGGTTTATGGATTAGAATTTTCCTCATCATTTGTTTATATCTCTCAACTTTTGAGAGGCGTTTTAGAGATTCTAGGTAAATATATCTAGACTGAGCTAGTCAGACAAGTCATGACAATGTTTTAGTACCTTCTTCATGGCCGATTTACACACTAATAAGTGGCGAAGTAAGCAGAATGTAGAGTTACACTGTGCGAGAGGCAGCAGCATATCTCTCAACCTATGAGAGGCGATTCTCAAAATCAAATCAAATATTTATTATTTTTTAAAACTAAAAATGCCGCATCTAAACATTCCAAGCTCTTAACAAATGGTTGTCGCTGTGTGGGGCTAGTTATTGCTTCGAGTTTGCGACGGTTTTTTTTTCCTTTTTCTTATAACACATCGTTTTGTCTCTGTTTGAATGTTCCAACGAAGGGTATTGAGTTTTTGATTGTGTTTTCGGGTCCTTCACTGTAATCAACGAACCAGCGGAATAAAGGTTGGGGTATAGTTATAATATCATAAAGTAAGCCTTATGGGATTCGTGTAAAGGTTGAATTTACGATGAGGACGATAGGAAGAATATTTTTGAAAATGTTTTGCGGAAGTGTTCCCTTCTATCGCGCGCGAAACCACAATAATGCGTGAAAGAGCGCGAGTGTGTTTCAGCGCCATTTTTTTAGACCTGCAGCAAGAATGAACGCGCGATTGTTTTTTTTTTCTCAAGTCCCTCAATAAGTGTACCAAAGTCAAGGATTTTTTTAAATTTTTAAGTTAATTAGTTGTATCTCATCTTGATTTCCTCAGGCCATGACTATTACACTTCTTCCATTCGGATGCCCCAATATTGTTTGTGGTTGCATTGCGTATCTTCATATCATCGGCATCAAAAATCTTATTTTTTTTTTCATCCGAGTAACTCTACAAGCTGATGATGATGTAACAATAGCTCTAACCGTAAACGCCAAATTTACCGGATTATTAGTCGATATAAAAAAATCGGATATCGATAAAAATAATCCAATTGAACACATACAATAGAATCCGACATGCGAAACGATTATTGTACAACCTAATGAAAACCCACCCTAATGTAAACCCGCCCTAATGTAAGGGCGCATTACATTTGATACGCACTGGCCGTGGTCGAACCGATAGTATTAATCCCCAAATATTGGTTTTAGTGGTCTGTAAATCGTGGGTTCGAGTCCGGTAGCAGGGCGATATATTTTGTTACCAATCGGTTCTAAGTTCTAACTTGTGAACCTAAGTTCACAAGTGCCAAAAACGTTCTATTCGCACGTCAAAAACGTTTTTAAACATTAACCTATTTTAGCAGTCGGGATTTTATCAAGGATTTTGCTCACAACATTTACTAAACCAATCTCGTTTTAATCCCATAACTTCATTGTATCTAAAAATAAATAGTGTGCTCTATATAATTTAGCCGAACAATATCAATATTTTAATAAAGGTTTAATGTAACAGGTATATAATAACAGTCTACAAGTAACAGGTAACGAGCAATGTTCCCAAAAACATAACATTGCTCTTTAATGAGGCATAAGGGCGTATTTCCATTTGTTGCGTTTTTCACAAAACATTTTCATGTAAGACTTTTTGTTAATGAGTATGTACAGTCGGCTACACATCAACCTATCAACGGTTCGAACTTCGAAATATTATAATTTGAATGTTGCGGAATCATGCGAGAGCGACGATTATGTTTTTATGTGAGACTCGCTGCTTGCGCGCCACGCGCCTACAGCGATCCCTGATTCGCAACATTCAAATTATAATAGTTCAAAGTTCAATCAGTGGATAGGTTGATGTGTAGCCGCCTGTACTCATTAGCTGGCAGAATGTTTAAAATAATAAATAAATAAATAAATATTCAGGGACATTTCACACAACACCCTCTAGTCCCAAACTAAGCAATGCTTGTAATATGGGAACCAGATGGCTGATAGAATACTTATATACTTTTTTTTTTTGTAAATACATACTTATAATACATAGTAATTATAATTATATAATAAGTCATTTCGCAAAAATGTACTACGCTTTTCCAGTTTAACCATGTAGTCACCCTTGTTTTCCCTGTTTCTATTTTATTACCGAAATAGATATCAATTTTACCAAATTGATTACATAAAGCTTCGATGAACCCACGAAATGCGTAATTTAATAACTCTAGCCGCCATTTTGTTGTTCCGATAGAGGGTGTAATTTTTATGAAAGGTTGTTCATAAAGTATCTACACTTTCATAGTTTTATGAGTAACTAGCAGTTGCCCGCGACTTCGTACGCGAGTACCGTTTCCGTGTACATTATATTACATTATATTATCTGTGTATTATATTGTATGTGCGTGAACCGAGCGGATACTTTGAGAAACTTGACATTACACCGAACCCGTACTCGAATGTCAAACGCTAGTCGTTAGACCAAAGAGGTAGTACCTACTACGCCCTGTCAAACTGACGTGACATGACATGACATTATCCTCTTGCCAATAATTGGCGCTGCTAATCCCGTTTTTTCATTTTATCCTATAGATCCTGTTAATTATTCGGGATAAAAAGTAGCCTATGTGTCAATCCAGGTTACGAACTATATATATGCCAAGTTTCATCCAAGTTGGTTCAGTAGTTCCGACGTAATTGAAACATAAACATCCAAACATCTAAACATCCAAACATCTAAACTTTCGCATTTATAATATTAGTAGGATAGGATAGGATGGTTTATGGATTATTTATTGGATAGGCTTTATGTACTAATAAAAGAAATGGAGTCTTAGAATCCGTAGCATGCTTAGTCAATCTTCACCGATTATCTAAGTTAAGCGACGTTCTGCGCGGTCACTATGTGGATGGGTGACCGCTAGTGGCATTTACATCTGAGCGCTTCCTTGCTTCGGGCACGTTAAACTATCGGTCCCGGCTCTAGCAGTCGCTTAGAACTTAATTCTGTCGATTCTGTTGTTGCATTTTTCTAAACTAACCTAATTTGACAGCACTAAAAATATTACCGTCCCTTTCTTATGAACTGAAACGACAAAGACAGCTATAACTTTAGCGCTGTCAAATTAGGTTAGTTTAGAAAAATGCAACAACAGAATCGATACCACTATCTAACTAACAAGATATTTTAAACAGAGATTATAGTGATAGAAAGCTACGTGAGAATAGAGTATGAAGGAGAGATGCGGAAACCGAAGTAAAAACAAACGCGGAATTTGAACAAAAAACGGCGGCGGAACGACAAAACCTTTTAAATTAACCTTTTTCCGCTAAAATATTAGTCCTATCTCATTAACCTTAAAATATTAAAAAGGTTTTTGGTACCATTAGCGAAGTCAATTTTCATTTTGCCTCTGTACTTAATGAGTAATATTTTCAAATGTTATTATCAATTAATTAAGTTAGCGTATGTGAAGATGCTTTTAATTTATGCTTGATGTATACCTATCGATGCATGGTTTTTATGTTAAGGAACTTCCATTTGTAGCTGTAGATAGATAAAAACTTTATTGCACACATAAATGAAATTACATGCAAGAAACGATGACGTATACAAGGTGTAACATATTGTCCCTATATGGCGAAAAAGGGCTTATACAGACCATAAACGTGAATAGATTGGCATGTGCAAAAGTTGAATACCTACACGTTGAAAATTTCTATTTTTTTTTTAATTTTTTGTCTTTAAAACCACCCTTAGTATTTATTTACTTTGCGTATGTAAGTATTCAGCCTGTTAATACACATGCTTACGGACCTTTCTGTCACATCGCACCCACACATAGACACTTTACCACGTGTGCAATGCTATTTTTAAGGAAACTATAAGACGCTTTTCACGAATGAAAAACTTTGAAATATTAAAAGTCATAGAACAAATGTTGTTCACCATGACGTGTAGAATACCCCCCTTTCGGACTTATAGGGACATTATGTTACACCTTGTATGATTCGAAATGAATTTAGTAATGAACTTTGAATGTTTTCAGGAAACTGGTAGAACGTAATATAGGAAGGATATTAGATGAGTACCATTCTGTGTTTTTCTTCTGTAACAAATAAACAAGAAGGCAAATAATATAATAAGCTGAATCCGAAGTTTACAAGACAAAGGATTCTATGTACATTAACTTAAACAAAGTTATATTTTAATAACAGGAACATTGTACAATTAGAAACAGTATTACATCTTCAAGATGATACAAAAAAAGAGGATGCATCTTTAAAGTCACCATTTTTGAGTCAGCATTTTTTTTTACATTTCATACAACGCCCTCTAGTCTCAAATTAAGCAACGCTTGTGTAGGAACTAGATTGTTGATACTATGCTATTTTTATGTTAATACATAGTAACACCCAGACATAGAACAAACATCTATGTTGTTTGTTCACAGTGGGAATCGAACCCATGATCCACAGCACGGAATGCAGAGCTATTACCGACTAAGCTATGACTCCTATCTAAATTAAGTATTTTAGATAAAATAAGTGACGAAAATATAGAGTCAAGTAAAAATCAAACTCTAAAAATACAAAGTACATACATTAACTTGCAGAGCCCCTAGCGGAAACTTTTAAGAACTACAAAAATATATAGGACACGAAACAAAATAAAGTTTTAAAAATTATCAAATCTTGTACTAAGCCTCTAGATGCGTTGGCGGTTGATTCATTTTCAGGAAACATACTAACCTTTTAAATTGCGCTACTGTATAATTTAATTTGTCAAACAGAACCGAAAGGGTCTGAAAGTTGTGCAATAAATCATTGAAGCACAAAGGTCTGGTACCCTCGTCCGAACGATTACTTACACGTCATACCTAAAATGATGTTTCACACAATATGCTGTGTAGTTTTTGGAGAAACAAAAGAAAAATTGATCAGTACGTTTCGGATGATAAATAACTATTTGGGAAAACTAAAAGTTTTTGCGCAAGGTCTTGTTCTGTCCTTTCTGTCAACAATTCAACCTCTCTAGTCCCTTTAGTCCTAAACTAAGCAAAACTTGTACTATGCGAACTAGATTGCTGATATAATTCTTGTATGAACTGTTGAGCAGAGAAAATATAGTAGAACAATGAGCCCTCAAGCGAAGTGGTCATTTTTGGTTTTATTAAAGCAGATAATGGAAGATAAATAAAATTATAGCACCAATACTATTTTGCTGACATCTATTTAATATTATAGCTTTATTTGTTCAAAACAATAACTATAGACAAATACTCTAGAAAAAAGCATTTTTAACAAAAAAAAATTATTAAAATGAACTCTGAATTTTAAATGCTAGAGATAGGAAACAGAGTTCAAATCACCGACTGCAGGCAGGGTGCCCAAAAGGCGGGCAACGTTACCTCTTTGTATGGCAATACTAATTCTCTGTCCAAGGTAAGCGCCAGCCCTTTGGTCTATTTAATTAAATAACTTTACCTTTTTTTGTTAACGGGGGAAATCTGCTACCAGACACCTCGCCGCATTTGAGGGATGCCGCAAGTTAGTGCGAGGATAGCGGACTCGTCGACTCACTAAAACCACCCCGGGGTGGCCAGCCTGGATGCTTGACGAGGGACTCTGGGTCCTCAAACGACCACCTAACCTTCAAATATCAAGATTAGTTATTTGATGTATAAAATCAAGCGTAACGGGGTTTCAATGTGTGCGTAGGCACTTTGTTGTATGTGTGGTTGCTCAGATTCCTAAATTAAAACGCGTCGAAATTGTAATAACGTCCTTAAATTATTGTGTCTACCTACCTACCTACTACTTATTCTATCTAATACCAACACAATCTAGTCTGTATACGAAATGAAACTACATCAAGATATACCTATAAGTTTTTCTCTCAATCTCAGCCAAAAAGTAAAATTGAATCAGATATTCCATCTCGTAAAAATGTGAAAACAATTTAACCTACGTAAAACCGCTTCAATATTTGCTAAAATATATATTGTATACCAAAGTAAATCAATTTTACAAAAACAATTCATCTTTATTCAGTGAAACCATAACCGCGACACATCTGTGCTATACAAATTTAATTTAAAAGAAAATCACATGTCGTAATGAAAAATAAACAATGCCGAACGGAATCCACTTGGTTTTGAACAAACATGTTAAATATAATAGTTGACTGGCTACCCCAAGATTAGAAAAGAGAGGTTGATCTTTTGGGGGATTTAACTGCAATAACAATATTGCATCATATTGTGTGGCGAAATGCAGATGTTTTCTTTATATTTCGGGTACACATATGATAGCTATGTTGAATATCCGTGTATTAGTTAGTAAACTCAATAGGATGTCACTATCAAAAGTGACAGTAAAGCTCTAGTATTGTGAAATAAAAAAAATGAGCTTCTTCTTCTTCCTTTTTTCGCTGTATGGCCGCCGCCGATTTTGACCCGTGTGCTCAGCTACAATAAATAAAGTCCTAGGAATAACACTGCGTTTTACATGAAACCCTTCAAGCTAAATAAACACAATAGCATTTCCGTTCATTGAAAATGGCAAGGTTATTTGCTCAGCAAATGAGTCGTGCGAATGGAATTTAATTATTTGAAAAATTTACATTATCTCTTCTGCATACCTAAATAGACGATTTTCCCAACATGTCTAGTTCTTGTAACTTGACAATTATTTAGATACTAGATTATAAAGAGCACTTACGACTAAAACAATTACACACATGACATAACATGCCTACTAGATGAGTTTTATGAAAATTTTACACATAACTATTTAAGGTTAGAACTAAACTATTGTTCCCCTATTCAGTTTTTTTTTGTGATTAGAATACCACAGAAACTGTTACCGTGACCTTCAGACTGCTTTTTATCTAACATCCAAACAACCCCTTAGTGGACTCACCCCCCGTAACCGACACATGTCTAACAAAATGTCAAATTTAACCACAAGTTTGTCTAATAACAGTTGCGTGATCAGAAATAGTTTAAAAAAACGTTTTGTTATTTGTTTTTGTGTTTTACGTAATTTGCATCACAGGGCACGTCTTCAGTGGACGTGTTCAGTGAGGCAATGCATCATTATAGGCCGTTACCGCTTAACATCAGAGAGTTATCGGCTTGTTCCATCATTTAGTTCTATAAAAAAATGGCAGTTGTGTAATCAGAAAGTTTTTTTTGTGTTAATAAGCAACTGCATTAGAAATTACGTAAATATAAGTATTTATCCCAAAATATATTTTTTTAACAAAACCAGCGCATGTGTTCCTGTTCAGATTTGAACCCACGACCATAGGATCCGAAAGTGGGGTCGCTATCACTAGACCACCTGTTGTCAAGTAGGTATTTAGGTAAACATCAACTTGACCATAAAGAGCAAAAAAATAACCGTTGAAACTCATAATATTATTACTTGTATATACAGTAGGTATGATTTCAGGTAATAATGTATTCTTTAGATAACAAAACATAATGAGAAACGTTTGAAACCAAGTTATAATAAGACTATAATTACCTATCATAGAAATAGTTACCTAAAGAAAAGTGTCCATCTAATTATAAGAGTCATTAGCAATACGTAAGTAGTAGGTATCTTGCAAGTATTTCAATTGAACTTTGAAATTCAGAGTTGTGATGTAATGAGTTGAGGTTTTTCCAACTCAAATTATTTGAGTTGAACTGTCTATTGACTTGAGACGTAACTCGAGTTGACTCATCTCTGTCTGTGGAAAGTGGTTAGAGAAATTAATGCTAGTTTTAACATGTTTGAGTTTACTTGTCTTGATTTGTAATGGAAAACTTTGATTTGATCGTGTTCGATTTAACTCAACCCTCAAAATGAAGTATATGAAACATAGATTCAAGTCATATTGTGTTGACATTTTGTAGCCGAATTAGCAGCGAGAACAGTGAGCACGTATTTGTATTTATTTATTAATCAGAAGGTTATTTATAAAAACACTGTGTTGAGTCAACTCGAAATACAGAAAAAAACTCGAGTTGACTCATCTGCAAACCAACTCGAGTTATTCGAGTTAAATAATTCAACTCGCACATCACTACTTTGAGTTTTATTACTAGAAACAAAAGGCCTATAATTTTCGGTCAATCAAGGTTGAACTTTCAGACCATTTCGACATTTAACTACTAAGATATAAAGTCGTTAGTACCTTGTAGTCTAAGCTAAAAAAGCGTAAACGTTATGAGGACAGTGTACAGCAATTTAGCACCTGTATTCATTCACACGTTGTAATAGTAGGTTTGGTTATTTCGGGTACGGTGCGACTGCACGCGAATAGCGAGTAGCGTAGCTGAAGCGTTATGTCAAGCTAGTGGTGGGCGACGACATTTAGTTATAGAGTTGTAGTCGTTTGTAGTTTTATCAAGTGAGTTGTTCAAATGCCATGAAACCTATCAGGGGCTTTATTCTCACTTCGACAGAGATTTTACTCTAATAGGGATGACAACCATTGTAATTTATACGAGTGCGTCCGCGCACACGCATAACTATTACTAACTACTAGTTTCCGCCCACGGGTCTGCTCTTTTCCGTTGCTAGTTTTCTGTAGCTCATACGAGCTAAGAACGAAGTGATAATCAGGGGGTGATTCTGGGTATGGCAGAGATTTTACTCTAATAGGGATGACGTCAAATCTCTGCCGAAAACTAGTTTCACCCACTGGTGACAGGAGTTTTCAACGTCATTTTCACGTCATCCCTATTAGAGTAAAATCTCTGCTGAAGTGAGAATAAGGCCCCAGGTATACCTACGAGTAGGTATTGGTAGTCACAACGGATCTTTGTCCCTCTGAAGTATCTGCGCAGAACCGATTTTTGGGTCGAAATGGAGGTAAGCTAATTTTTCCGCTACACAATACATGCGCAATCGTTGTTGCACCTAGTTTCGGAAGGATACATCCTACCTCCTTGGGTCGATATCCTCAGTGATGAGGGTCGTGACCTTTATGCAGGACCTTCTTCTGCACGATGCTCCTCCAACGAGATCTGTCTTCTGCGGAACGAATAGCGTCACTGACAGAGGAATCCAGTGCTGAGCGAACCTGATCGCTCCAACGCATACGACTCTGTCCTCGCGATCTCTTTCCTAATACATAGGAAGGATACATAGGTACATTAGGTACCTACATATGATTCAGGTCTTATTTTAAACTAGTATAGCACCGCTTACTGTATGACCACACCTCAAAAATGTGACACCATTTGTGAATTTTCCCAATAGATTGTCCATCATTTAGGTGCAAACTACAGTCATTTCCGTTTATTCAATTACTTGTGAGAATTTCAGCGTTATAACGAGGATAAATTTTAGTTACGTGATTTTTTAATTACCTACTTATTTATTTTAAAAGCCAAATGAATGTCAATAATGGGAATTATACAGTCCCACTAGTATTAGAAATGTCAAAGTTTGATGTTTGTGTTTAAATCACGCTGTAAGTACTGGTCCGATTTGGATGAAACTTGGAATATATTATAGTTCGTAACCTGGATTAACACATAGGCTACTTTTCCCGCTATTTTTTTTCAGGTTATATACAATTTTTTAACACTTAAATTACCGAAAAAGGTTTATTTAGTTACTAGCAGTTACCCGCGAGTTAGTCCTCGAAAAAAAAATATATATATTTTTTTTTTTCGAGGACTAACTCGCGGGTAACTGCTAGTAACTAAATAACCCTTTTTCGGTAATTTAAGTGTTAAAAAATTATATCAAACTTAAATACGAATTAAAAGCCTAAACCTGGATAACCAGCTATCTGAAAGAAAAAAAAATCCTCTGAGATAACCAGTTATCTAGTCTTGGTTATCTGTCAGGAATAAGCCGTTTAGTAAAGTTATCTAAATGATTAAAATACCCTTCATAATGAATTTAGTTCCAATCTAATAAAATTACGCACTTACAAATCACAATACCTTTTGACAAACGGTAGCAATTCGATATCAATTTCAATTCAATTGTGAACCGAAACCAATTCAATTCGTACCATACTAAGCTCCTATTGTTTTTACCCCACTAAGCCTCTGTTGAGGTGGTAACATTGTTTTACTTGCTAAGTATTGAAAATAGGAAAGGTATTGTTATATTTTTAGTGTCTTGTGAGCCCCGGTAATTTTTTTTTTGCGAAAGAGGTACTTTCTTATACTTACACTAATACAGCGTGTACCATATTATCCCTATAAGCCGAAAAGAGGCTTATTCAGACCAAACACGTGAATTGATTGGCAAGTGCAAAAGTTAAATACGACATGTACGAAATTTCAATTTTGTTTAAAAAATAAATTAGTTTTTAAAGCGACCACTTTTAGTGTTTATATACTTTGCGTATGTATCTAGCGTTAGTAAACATCCTCACGCACCTATCACATCGCACCCACACATAGACACTTAGCACGTGTGCAACGAAATTTTAAAAGTCGTAGAACAAATGTTGTTCGCTATGACGTGTAGAATAATTATAGGTTACATTATATTAGAATACATTTTAACACGTCATCAACGCAGATATCTTAGCTACACGAGCTTGCTAAGTGAATCGTGTGTAAGCAGGACTAATATTTGTTCTGCAGGGGTATTCCAATCTCAGTTGAACTGCAAAGTTGAAATGCAAAGTTTTAAATCATGGTCAGTTCATACTAACTCATAGTTATTCTGTGACTAAATAGTGGCATTATGATGTCATTTAATTTGTTTCGCGCATATTTTGCTGTCAAGTGTCGAAAAAGAATGATCACGTGGTACAATTTTGTACCACGTGACCTGAAGAAATTACACTGGGCAGTGAAATATAACTTGACAGCAAAAGATTGGGATACGGGGGCTGCACTATACACAGCAAGTCCATACAACCCACTAGGCACGTTACTAGTGCCTAGTGGGTTATCTAGTCGCTCTACCTATTAGGCGTGGAGCCAAATGTCTCACACAATTACGGACCTAATAATGGTATGGACAACAAAACAATGAAACTAAAGTATTTATTATATAAGTATTATAAAAATACAAGCTGTTACCCGCGACTTTGTACGCATGTACCGTTTTCTGAGCGGATTCTTTGAGAAATTTGGAATAACATGACACACGTACTCGCATGTCGGACGTTTTATATCGAGTGCTTCTTGTTTCAACCCAAGATTTTCAACCCAGTAGGTATTTATCTCCTGTCAACCCACAGATCAACTATTATTCTTACTAACTTATTCTTATTCTCAACTTTATTAACCAAAACTCGTACTAGGCTCTCTGAAATAACTGACGGGACGTCGTCCTTGTGTAAAATTATGTTTTATTGACGCTGCTAATCCTGTTCCTTCATTTGATCCTGTAAATAAAATAAATAATAAAATTATTTGATCTTGTTTGGTTCGGAATAAAAAGTAGCCTTTGTGTCAATCCAGGTTACGAACTACACTCGAGAGCAATGATTCCGGGTCACTTAAAGAATGTTAAAAATCTCGGAAACTAAAAATGATAGGTTAATGCAATAAATTGTATTTAATAGACAATGTAATACTCCTTAAATGAAAGTAAAAAAATATGAGTCACCATACATTTTATTAACACAAAATTACATAAAGAAAAAAACTGCTGATCTCTCCTTAAAACAAAAATAGGAAACATGAAATTTTTGAACTTTATTACGATTTGACTTGAATTTTAATACTTCGTATTGCCTCCTCGTGCTTCCATTACTGCGTTTACGCGGTTTGGCATGCTGTACACCAAGTTCCTTATACGATTTTGGGGAATATTCTCCCATTCCTCTGTGAGAGCAATTTTGAGCTCACGAAGCGTGATTGGGGGAGGGTTTCGTTGTTTTACGCATCTGCCTAGCTCGTCCCAAGCATGCTCGATCGGGTTGATATCCGGGCTGCGCGCTGGCCACTCCATACGAGTAATGTTCATCTCTTGAAGGTAGTCATTCACAATCCTACCTGTATGAGGTCGGGCATTGTCATGCATAAATATAGCATCCTCACCTAAATTGACCATAAATGGACCAACATGATCATTGAGGATTTCTTCCACATATCTTACGCTAGTTAAAGAGCCGTTTTCTATGATCACCAGCTCTGTGCGACTTTCAGAAGAAATTCCGGCCCACACAAGTACAGACCCACCACCGTAGGCTACTTTTTCTTCGATGCATGCTTGCTTGAATCTTTCCCCTGGTCTTCGATACACTCTGTGTCTTCCATCGTGCTTGTAGAGCATAAATTTTGATTCGTCGGAGAACATAACTTTTGACCAATCTTCAATACTCCAATTTACGTGGCTCTGGGCATATCTTAGTCTTGAAATACGATGCCCACGCTCCAGTTTAGGGCCGTTTGCAGGTCTAAGGGGTTTTAAGTTAGATTCAGCAAGCCGACGTCTTACTGTCCATGCACTTGGGTTACTTCCTCCGAGGCGTCGAAACTGATTTGTGAGTTCAGTTCCTGTGAGAAAGCGATTTCGAAGCATGGTGTTCACCAAGTATCGGTCTTCTCGTGCTGTGGTACACCTGGTTCTGCCCGTTCCTGGTCTGCGTAGGTTAGAACCAGTTTCTTCGTAACGTCGGAGAACTCTTTGTACTGTTGACAGCGACACACCGACAGTCCTGGCTGTATCGCGCTGACTCCGGCCGGTTTCCAGCATTGTAAGTATTCTGGTGCATTCTTCAGGCGTAAGCGACATAATTTCAGCTTGAATAATGAATATAGAGCACTATCAACATGATAAATGACAGATTACAAACAAAAGCAAAACCAAATGCTGTAATTTCGTAGTTCCATCTTCGAAAGTGGCCCTTTTTCAAATTTGATTTTTTTAAGATATAACTTTACAATAACTAAGAAGTTTTAATACCTTCATTTAAGGAGTATTACATTGTCTATTAAATACAATTTATTGCATTAACCTATCATTTTTAGTTTCCGAGATTTTTAACATTCTTTAAGTGACCCGGAATCATTGCTCTCGCGTGTATATATACACCTAAAGTTTCACCCAAGTTGGTTCAGTACTCAGTAGTTTCGACGTGATTACAAGTAATTAAATTAAAAATTAAAAAACCCCTGAATCTTGGACCGATATTCATCAAACATAGCTAAGAACACTCCCGACTAATTCACCTTTTAAACAAAAAAAAACTAAATCAAAGTCGGTTCATCCGTTCGGGAGCTACGTTGCCTTACACACACACACACTTACACACACACACTTACACACACACACCCACACACACACACAGACACACACACACATACACACACACACAGAGACACGTTTAACTTATAACGCCCCGTCGTTTTTGCGTCGAGGGTTAAAAAAAAAACATCCAAACATATTTTCACATTTATAATATTAGTTGAATAGATTTGATGATAAATTATTAGATTTTCCTTTTGGTTTAATAGTTACAATCAAGATTTCAATTTTTACGACAGCTGACAAACATTACTGTTTGATTTACATACACAAGTTAGGTCTGCGGCAAAAGTTAGCGTGTAAATATAACACTGTTTTAAAACTATTGAAGCACGGAGGCTTGAAAACATAGTTCGTTGGCCTCAAAAATAGGCTATATAATTTAAATATCAAACATATTCGCCAATAACTCAGTAGTTAGCGTGCGGAGCAATCATAACGATAAACAAAAACTCTCTGTTTCTAAAAGAAACGCTCACATAATTTATTTTCCCCTTTACGCTTACAACTTTACAGAAAATATATCACGTTCCGGAATGAGCTCCGACCTCATATTACCTCCCAAATAATCCTATCCTACTAATATTATAAATGCGAAAGTTTAGATGTTTGGATGTTTGTGTTTCAATCACGTCTAAACTACTGAACCAACTTGGATGAATCTTGACATATATTTAGTTCGTAACCTGGATTGACACATAGGCTACTTTTTACCCCGAATAATTAACAGGATCTACAGGATAAAATTAACGAAAAGGATTAGCAGCGCCAATTGGCAAGAGGATTTCATTGTCATGTCATGTCACGTCAGTTTGACAGGGCGTAGTACTACCTCTTTGGTCTAACAACTAGCGTTTGACATTCCAGTACGAGTTCCGTGTAATGAGGTGTAATGTCAAGTTTCTCAAAGTATCCGCTCGGTATACGCACAGATAATATAATGTACACGTAAACTGTAGACGCGTACGAAGTCGCGGGTGACTGCTAGTTTATCATAAAAATTTGTTTACCGAACAAAATTTCCTCCCGAGAATTTCCCGCCAAAATCAGGCAATTCCCTACTGTCGTACGGCAAATAATTAAATTTTTCATTGAGCCGGCCATGTTTTTCGCAAACCCAATATCTCGCGTGGATGACTTGTAAGAAAGAGTTGTCTGTGAAACTCTTCAAATATTCAGTGTGGGTCGCTGGGTGGGGTAGTGATTGGCTCATTTTGGACCGTAAAATGATAAATTATCTTTATTTTCGTCTATCAATTCGTTCTTCTCATGTTTTTTTCGATCACCATGGTAAGGAGTAGATTAAGCCCTTGTAAATTAAAGTGAAAGTCAAAAATCATTTATTCAATAAAATCGCAAGGATCATTTAGAATCGGTTTATATAACTAGGTGATTCTAGGTGCCAGTTCCACGCGACCAGAGCCTACAAGAACGGGCAAGAAACTACGGCCTGGTTCCTTTTGTATGATCTTTTTTACAAAGAAATATAAAGACCTAAAGGATGTAAGGGCCAGAGTACCTACTTTTCGATTACTTACATGATAATCATTCAAAGCAAAGAATTATGTAAAATGTTAAAATACCTCAGCAGAAAACATTTTGTTTGAATTTATTTCGAACTAAAGCGCTTATTAGATAGCACAATCTCAAGCACGCTAACTAGCATCAAGCGTAGTGTAATAAGGGAAAGACAGGTAGACTGACTTACTAGTCAGTCAGCACGGACTAGTTTGCGTGCTTGAGATTGCATAGTCTAATAACCGCTTAAGAAATGTACCCGTGACAAAATATGATACGTGTAGTCACAAAAGATCTTTGTCCCTCTGAACTATCTGCGCAGAACCCATTTTTGGATCGAATTGGGGGTAAACGAATTTTTCCGCAACTGTACATGCATACGACATGACAGCTTAATCGGAAATATCATTGAAGGGAAGGTAGAAGGAAAGAGAGGAAGAGGAAGACCGCGTATTAGCTACATGAGCCAAGTGAAGGCGAAGATAGATGTCATGTCGTATAAGGACGTCAAGGAAGCTGCCCTGAAGAAGAACCTGGCGGGAAATGCATACATTACGCCGACAAGAGAGAGAAGTACATGCATAAAACGCCCTCTAGTCCCAAACTAAGCAAAGCTTGTGATATGGGAACTAGATGCTGATAGAATACTTATATACTTTTTTTTGTAAATAATCATTTTGCACCTAACTTCAGAGGTATAAAGATCCGTTGTGCTATAGAGTACATCTGACTAACCAAACGTCCGAATATTCATTCCAATTCCATTTTCGAAAACATTGCAAACTTCCGAAAACCGATTCAAAAATGTCAATAGAATATGCAAACAAGACTGACGAAAAAAGTTCGAAGGCCCATCCCTAGGCTCTGCACGATTGGAAATAGGTCAAGTGACTTTACACGCTGACTGTACGTCCCAGTTGGGCAACGCACTGTTTTGACAACCGTACATGAGGTTTTGAAGCCTACGATATTTGTGTGCTGTTGTTCGCAAATTGCGACTTTATTACTGAGCATATAGAGCGTAACTAAGCACTTACTAAGGTAATATTCAAATACCGCAATTAAACAGATATAATTTTTTTATTGACAGGCGTCACAGCTCAGTCGGTAATAGCTCTGCCTTCCGTGCTGTGGGTCGTGGGTTCGATCCCCACTGAGAACAAACATTTGTGTGTAGCAAACATAGATGTTTGTTCTATGTCTGGGGGTTACCATGTATTATAAGTATGTATTTACAAAAAAAAGAAGTATATAAGTATTCTATCAGCGTCTAGTTTCCATATTACAAGCTTTGCTTAGTTTGGGACTAGAGGACGTCGTGGGAAATGTCCGTGTTTAAAAAAAACTTTTATTTAGCCAAAATACACGTATGTATCAAATATTTCTCATTTCTGTATCGAAGTGATATCCTGCACTAGAAATCATTGCATCTAATATTATTTTACCTACAAAAATACTTTGGTGCAACATTGTTCGTGTACAACGCGTCTAGTAATAGAACATCATTGATCAATGCCCGTTTTTTCGCAGAGCCGAGACCTAGTATTTGCCGACGGGCTTCACAATAGGGCAAACATCCAAGGGGACTACACTTGCTGGGTCTTGGATGTAGATCCTGGATGGATATGGTACTGGCTCGTGGACTGAACCAACCAACCAATTACTGAACCAACTAGACTGAAACTTGGAAAATAAACGGTTGTTCGTAACCTGGATTAACATTATACAAACATGAACAAACGGGATTAGCAGCGCCAATTGACAAGAGGACGCTGTCACGTCAGTTTCACAGGGCGTAGTACGATTTTAGGTGTAGCCGTCTAACGACTAACGTTTGACAGGCGAGTGTGGGTTCGGTGTAATGTCAATCTTCTCAAAGAATCCGCTCGGTACACGGAAACGGTACACGAAGTCGCGGATATTATGCTAGTTTATAACATTAGTGGATCAAAGATCCACAAACAAATAAAGACAACAAAGATATTAGAGGATTCTATTTATTTTCTAAGCATATACCTAAGTAACTAATTGTCTGCTATCCTAGCTTATAAAACGTTCTGGTTTTACATACTGTAAGTTTTTTAAGCAATTTAAAATAAATAAATAAAGATATAAAGGAGCATCGCCACATTCCTACCTCGTTGTGCCCCACAGTGAATTGCGGCTAGCAATCGGGACACATGTGGTTTGACATAGGCGTATACCGACAATGGTATACGAACTCTACAGCCTCTTAATACACTCGAGAAAAGAATGGAAACCAAGCCTTGAGTTAGGAGGAAAATTCTCCTGTTTGGATCGCTTTTCAGCGTACTGAAGTTGTATAGAACTTTAAATAATAGTAGAGATAGTTCAGAGAAAAGATGAAGTATTAGGAGCGATGAATGACTACTGAAATGAAAGCTGAAAAGAGGAGGTAAATATGTTGTATTTGTGTCTGAAGGAGCGTAAGAAGATTAAGATTATGGACTAAAAGAGGTGTTTCAAATAGTGGAAGGTACCTTTTCTGGTTCAAATACTAAAAAAACAAAAAGTGAAATTTTTTGCCGACTCTGTTTCCGAACACTCAATTTAGTTGTTTTAAAGAGGAGAGTGAATAGGTTGCTTCTAGGCAAATGTGCTAATCGCATCGCATCGTCACTTACCATCATTGCGAGCAAAAAACGGTAGGTTAGTTCAAAAGTAGCATAAATGTCTTGTAAGTGTCTACATCCTAGAATCTAGGGTGTAGAAACTATCTCGATATCGCAGTATCTAGGGCCTAGATACTGCAATATCGAGATAGATATGGATATAAAAATGGAATATACATAAATCACGTGCGAGATATAAAAGCAGGGCTGGAAGCGGCTCTGATTACAGTTTGCAGAGTGAGCGTGGTCCGACGGTGCATCCGCAGCGATTCCTTTATTTGAACAGCGCTCTTCACGGTGTTGACTGGGAGGACCAAGATTTGGGCCACATCCAGTCTTTTTTTCATTTTTTTTTTATAAAAATTTCTCTAACTTGTTTAATGGGTAGGTACGATAGTTGAGTTATGTGTAATATAGGGTAAATAGGGTAAATAAGAACTTTTGTAAAACGACCAAAAGGTTTAATTAAGAAAAACATATGAGAAAGTATCTTCCTTTTCGGTCTTACCTAGAAACTCTGAAATGTCTCAAGAGTTGAGAGACGTATAAGCAAATGGTCAGGAAAATTCTCACCCATAGACCCGTCTCAATGTTGAGAAGCTACTGTGTCAAAACTAAACAGAGAAGAAAAGTTAAAACGTCGTATAGCAGCTTGAGAGTGATTCAGAGACTTTTGAGAGGCGATTCTAAAACTGTAAATATATAGCTTGCCGATATCGTGTCGGTAGTATAAAAGCAGCCAATGCTGAGAATATTCTCTGAAAAGAAATTCTAAAGTAGTTACAAAGTTCTTACGAAGAAGCATATTTTGTACAATACAAACTAGGGAGTGTATGAAGTATGTGTTGAACTTTGGGGCGAAATATCAGACATCTCGACAAGACTTTTACTGGCTTAGGAGTACACATAACACTTTACATCTATTTCAGAAAATTTATCGAGTTGAGGGCTGCTTTACACTCATGTTCTTTTATTTACGAGACGCGAGAGGCTTGGGCATGACTTTTGATGGCGGCGTAAGCTTGCCCAGCGTGTACCTTTCTGGTATTTTGGGTCTTAAGACATCCTTAAAGAATCTTAGGGTGTACTGGGTAAGTAGGTAAAGGTAAGGTAAGTTTTAAAATATCCCAGTTTTCTCAAACTGCATAGCCACCACAAACAACGATTCAGGTGAAATAGCTGACGGCTAACGTACAGAATTGGTTTAAGTTTTAATACGAACTATTTCTTAGCGAACCGTCGTTGTGATGCAAACTTAATATCACTTGGAATTTCTAGAATTAACAACATTACAAGTGGAGTTAAAAAAAGTATTCATGGACTTCGCTAAACACCTTTTAGTCCCCTAAGCAAAGCTTCTACAATGGGAACTAGATTACGCTCAGCGCAAGATATCCCCTTTGCGATGAAGCACACACACACATCCTACCGTGTTCTCTTCACCCAGTTGATTGGTTTTTGCAATTAGTCAGATTAGAAACCAAACCAAAATTACTTTGGGATTGTTAATTAGAGTAGAAATAACTCTTGGAATCAGCATAACGAGTGTAGCTACTCAATTACAGCCAATAAGAAGCAATCTTTCGCCACACCGATGTTCACTGCTACATAAACCATAAATCCGCCATGACGAATCACTCCTATCGCAACACGAACCATGAAAACACTACTCATATTCTCCATAGTCGTATCAGTTATTTCTATCGGAGAAAAAGCCTTTGAAGAGTGCAAAAACTACGGGCAGTCGATGCTGGAGTGTCAGAACATACTCCATCCATCCACAAGACGAAGAGTTCCCATCGACTTCTTGCTGTTTCCTCACATGGTTCTGATCGGCTTCAGAAAGAGCGCAGACGTCCCACCGGCCTGGCAGTGCGGAGGCACCCTCATTACCAACAAATGGGTGCTGACTGCAGCTCACTGCAAAGCTGACAGATGGAATGGACCAGCTGCTATCATGAGAGTGGGAACCGCTACCTTCGAGTTTGATGAAATAGACGAAATCGCTCAAGAAAGAAACGTAGCTGAAACTGTCATCCATCCTGACTATCAACCACCTTCAAAATACCATGACATAGCCCTCTTCAGAGCTGAACCACCCTTCATCATCACCAGAGATATCAGAATAGCCTGTTTGAATCTAGACGAAAACTATGACGTGAACATCCTAACAGCAACGGGGTTTGGAGTCACGAAACCGGGATCTATACGAGGGAGTCAAACGCTGATGACTGTGGACGTGGATGTGATATCCAGTGAGGTTTGCAACAGATCAGTCAAGTACATGATAAAGAGGAAAATCCTGGAGCACGGGATAACGGAAAACATGATGTGCGCTGGTGATTACGAGAACGGGGGAAGAGATACCTGTCAAGGAGACTCCGGTGGACCTCTCCAGGTCATGATCGATAGAGTGGATTGTAAAAGTAGTTTCCCTCTTCACAAAGTGGTGGGAGTGACCTCTTTTGGGAGGGATTGTGGAAGAAAGTTTGCCCCTGGAGTGTACACTAAGGTTTCCAAGTATGTGGAGTGGATTGAAGGTATAGTCTGGCCAGAATGTGATGATTGTGATGGACGGAACAGTTCGAAGGAATTGGATGCTGGAACTGTTGGAAACTGTGTAATGGTTCAATATTTTACAGAACCCTAGTTATAAACTAAAGACTTTTGTAACAAATCTTTTGTGTATGTTTAAGAATAATCGGCGCCAAGCAGTAAGTAATGTTTGAGGTGCTATTTCGAATTTGCAAGATATATAAGGCTACACGCGCACTTAACGGCTTAACAAGCAGCCAGCAACTAGTGGTTCTTATATTTTCCGTTTGACTAAATTCAATGACTTTCAGTAGGCCCTTGTTAATACCTGCATTTTGAAATACAAAATCTGCTTACAAATGAGTGAAGACACGAGAATTCCGTAAATTTCCCGAGAAATAGGCAGCAAAATCTCTACAAAATACAATAACACGATTACCATAATGTGAGGTTTCTCAAATAATGCGAAAAACTCTTTTCGTGTTGTATTTTTTTGTAATTAAATTTTTAAGACAAAACCTGCCCGTGTATTTTCACCTCTGGTTGTACGTGATAAGGGATGAATTCCCCTGAAGGTAACTTACTTGAATATTCCAGTTTATGGTCGTGTAAAGGGATAACTGGAATAACGGGACTCACCTGAAACAAAGGGATATTTTTATGAAAATGCTCGTGTGACAATGTGCTCCCTAGGGTAGAAATTGTAATATCTTGTTGGGGAAACTTGAGGAGTGGTTGGAAGAATTTATATTCTCAAGGTCAAGGTAGGTCACTGCAGGGGTATTCCAATCTCAGTTGAACTGCAAAGTTTTAAATCATGGTCAGTTCATACTAACTCATAGTTATTCTGTGACTAAATAGTGACATTATGATGTCATTTAATTTGTTTTCGCGCATATTTTGCTGTCAAGTGTCTAAAAAGAATGATCACGTGGTACAATTTTGTACCACGTGACCTGAAGAAATTACACTGGGCAGTGAAATATAACTTGACAGCAAAAGATTGGAATACGGGGGCTGGACGTATTCACACTGCCGATTTTACTTCTCTGTTCTGTGGCCGATACGATACGAAGCCTACACGAGATCATTGGAAGCTTATCTCATAGACGTGTCGGTTCCTACAACAATATTTTAGGGTAGTTCTGAAATTTTTATTTTTTAATCAAATAAAATTGTAGCTATTTTTAAAAATGTTTTACTTTAAAACAGGCGTCACAGCTCAGTCGGTAACAGCTCTACGTTGCGAGCTGTAGGTCGTGGGTTCGATCCCCACCGAGAACATTTGTGCGTGGCAAAAAGTATATAAGTATTCTATCACCAATATAGTTCCCATATTACAAGCTTTGCTTAGTTTGGGACTAGAGGGCGTTGTGAGAAATGCCCATGAATATTTATTATAGTGCAGATTTTTTGTGATATCTATACCCTGTATTATTATCAACTTATAAGTATTATTATTCTTCACTAGTGTTCTTGTTTTATACTTCTTTTTCTGTGAGCTATGCAGTAAATAAATAAATATCTACCTACGTCTATTTAATAGTACAAAACGATGTAGAAAACTTTTAGTGAGGTGCGGTTTAAATATTGATAAAAACTTATAAATTTTAATAATATGCGCAATATCACCTGCTGTCTAACTTTTAAAACTTAATATAAAGCTGAAAATTACTGTCTCACTTATCTTTTACAAGAAAATTTAAAACTAAAACTATTTCTAACTCAAAATTACGATGTAACTAACTTAAAAAGTCAAAATTGCTATCAAAAAATGTGCACTAATAAGTATTTTAAGTTTTATTTTAGGAGTTGCTTATGATTATCTACGGATGGTAAGTTACTTTAACTTACTCATAACTTAGTGATCAAAGTGTTGAGTTGAAATCTTGAAGTATCTTCGTAACTACAAAATACGTAGTAATACCGATCAGTTGAGCTATCTATAAATCGTTTGCAACGGTTTGTAGATAGCTCAACTATTATCATGTGTGTTTTGTAAATATTATAAATAGGTACTGTATTAGTCGTAATATTCTTTATAGGTATATAAAAATAGTAATGCCCAGACATAGAACATCTATGTTTGCCACACACAAATGTCCTGAGTGGGGATCGAACCCACGACCCATAGCATAGTAGGCAGAGCTTTACCGACAGAGCTGTGACGTATGTTCTAAAGATGCAAATAACAAAGAATTTTTCACAATTAAATTACAAATTTAAAAAAACCCCCGACTTTGATACCCATATTGAAGGAGTTGCTAAAAAGTATGTACCTTATCCGCCATTTTGCGGCGGCCATCTTGGACCGATTTAAATCAAACATAGCTAAGAACACTCCTGACTAATTCACCTTTATAAAACCCCGTCGTTTTTGCATAGAGGGTTAAAAATAAATATCGATAGCTTAAGATAAAGGTCAACGTAGTCTGTACAGTCTATTACTCAAACTTTAATCTTATCGGGTGCTATTTTGGGACCTCTTTTTATAATTGCCAATCTGTGGGACTCATTCATTTACAAAAGGTCTGATTTACAAAAAATACTTCATTTTCTATGAAAGAAATATTAATTTAGAACATTTAATTTAATTGACCGAATATAAAGTTAATCAAGAGAACGTCTACTCCACAAAACGATTAAACGAAGATTTTGCCATTTCGAGTTACATTGCACTGTCGCGCAGATAGTGTTCGCAGAATGCACTAAGCGGCCGCGTAGTGTATATCAAAAATCATTAGTACCCATTTAGTTTTGCCTTCAAATATCTACTCCAACGTGTAAATTAGACTTTATTCATCATTTTCAAATTTATTTTTTTGATTTTTTAATCTTGTATTTGTTTTAGCGGCTTTATTTTATGACCTAAGTCAGATTAGGTCTTAGTCTGTCTAGATCTAAACCTAAAACAGCTTAAAACTAGCATTAAGCTGTAAATAGCAGGGTTTTTTAATACACTTTTAGCTGTTCAAGAGTACCAAATACCAACCCATTAGCAACCATGATTATAAACCGCAGAAGATTAGATATTTCAAACTTTCTACATTCCTTTGCCGTCAAAATGTCGGAAAAAACTTAAGAAAAATGTTAGAAAAAATACTCTTAATAAGAAATTCCATCAAAATCCTTTGAGTTTATCTTTGCGGTAAATAAATTCTTTAAACTGTTCTTGTATAAAGGCTTCGGCGAGAATCTTTTCACAGAGTTTCCTGTTCTCAGTGCGTCTGCTTTGTTACGAAGGCTCTACAGACGGGACGATTTTGTGCCCAATCTTATTCTTTCCCCCCGACTACTGCCCTTTAATCATAGGACCTTAACTTTTCTAACAAATAAATTGACGTTTGACCTGTTTACGTCGCAGAGAGGAAAAGATCACAGTCTGGTTTAAAGAAGTCCAAAAATATCTGAGGTAAGACTTGCAAAGCTATGAAAGAGTCAGCTCGATTTAGTACTACCACCATACTATCTGTAGTACGTACTTCTGTTGCCGCACTGTGTCTCTGCATTGCGGATTTTTTCCTTCTCAAGTTTGAAGCTGATTTGTGTAACAAAATACTTGCATAATGACGAAGTTAATGCCAATATGTAATTCGTCAATAAATTCTATCAGCCATTAAAAGTTGTTTATTCACGAAGAAAATTAGGACCAATACCAGTATTTACAATACTTATAGTATATACAAAATACACATGAAGCAGTTGAGCTATCTACAAATAAATACATTTTATCTTGTGTTAAAATGCGTAACTATTTGGCGACATTGACGATGGCGTTGGTTCTAAAATTGGATGCACGACCGCCTCGTCTGTACAGTCTTCAAGTTTGAAAACTTCGCGTGGACTAGATAAGGTTATGCCCAGGATAACAACTCCTGTTCTTTATAATTTTTACATCAGTACACTTTATAAGTTAGGCTCACTTTATTAGAGTTCTTTTTCCAACAGTTTTTTGAAACTTAGCGAAGCGTGGTAAGTTAGCGTTCGTTCGTGTCTGTACCCAGTACCTACCTTGTGTGCTGTTCGTGCCTTGATCACGAATAAACGTGACAATCGTAAACGTATCGTAACGCTAGCGTATCAGAGATACACTGCGCGGTGACGCTACAACGTTTTGCAGTCGAGCTGACGTTGACGCGCAATATGATTCGAATACGTTAGGTTTACGTAACGCAGCGACCACAGAACAGAGAAAAGTGTAGCGGCGACTGTCAGATTTGTTCGTGATTACCTTTCTGTTGTCTTCATCGAGCTAAGAGAACGTACCTATACTACGTGACCAATTTTTTATAATTTTTTATCCCCCTCCCAACCCCTCGGTGACCACACTGACCACCCGTGGTATATGCCAAGATCTCCTCCCTCCTCTTCTAGTTTCGCGTAGTTAATTCAAAATTTGGCTTATATTTGTTTTTATTACTCGAAAAAGCACGAGATTTCCCTAAAAGACTACGTGACGCAAACCTAAGCCCCCCCACGTCCCTGTGACCAAGCGTGGTATTTTGAAGACCTGCTTTCCCCCCCTGAACGGGTCACGTAGTATGGGTACGTTCTCTAAGATGATGATGATGGTCCCAAGGCTGATCTACTTAAGCATGTGATTGGCGTATCAACCCTAAAACGAGCGACCCTTCTAATCGACCGAATACTCGGCCCACGGGGTCCGCTAATGAAATATTTCCCTTTAATCATCGAGCTGGTTCGACACCATATCAGAAGACCTTGTACAGGTTTGGAAAGGTTCAGTCCAATTAATATAACTATACATTTATATTAGTTGGACCTCTGGTTAAAAAAATTGGACGATTTCGCTAGGTGTTTACTTATTCGCTTGAAATATCAGAACTTTTCAAATATATAAAAAAACCCTGAATATGAAAACTTCTCCAGACCCTCTATATGATGGTTATCATCAGACCTTGTATGGAGCCTGGGTTATCTGAACACATTGAGATGAATTAAATGTTTCAAACAGCAGTTTTACCTCAAAGCTGGTTTTCAGAGGTGATGAATATCCACATAACTTGGAAGCTGCTGCACCGATTTTCCCCAAACATGGCTGAGAACCATCCTTGATCAATCAGCTTTTTTTCTTTCAGAGCTACGAGGACACGGACAAACAGACAAACGCACAACACCATCTAACTGATAACATATCCCACAGCCATACCTCTTAAGCATCTGGGTTTACCCAGAGGCAGACCAGAAGTCCTGGATCCACAACTAGCTCCCGTAAAATGGATTCCAGCAGTGACTAACTTCGCCTTCAAGGATATTGTAAAACGTCAAATGAAAACATTTTCAATCACCGCACAAGAGACTTCAGCGAAAATGTCCAGACGATTTCATTTAATACAAAATGGAAACCAACTTTGTGGTATCTGGTGAGGTGCTAGAGTAAAACTTGTTTTAGTAAGTGAGTGATAGATATAAATGCAGATAGATAACGAAGTTTTTGAGCGATCATAAGTATAGAAGACGCCCAACTATCCACTAAAACAATTTTATCTTTGACAAATTACGCGATGAATTATGGTAAGCTAAGATATATCTTATGTCGTTTGAAGACGGCTTAAATCACACTTAAATCATCCGAATCACTTCATCTTAGCTCGACTTACGCAGAAAGAGAGCACTTTATCATCCTCTGTCCCATCAGTAGTGGTATTACTTGGTCGCGGGAACATGTTTCTCCCTTCCCGCGCAGTGATAAGGTGACGTTTTGAAGATAAAATTGTGATAATTTAAATCCTATTTTTTTTTTGTGAAATGGAATTCGAATGCTTCGAAATTGTACCCCATTTACTTTTGAATTGAGAATTGTCTTTGAGAAAACTTTTTAAGGCTCAACGCCAGGTAAAACTATTCTACCACAGTTTTGAATAGATTCGTAACTTCGTAAAATAGTTTCGTAGATCCTCTCAACCTCGCCGGTGATCTGTAAAAAAATATAACTATTTAAAAGTATGAAACAGGCCAAAAGATTCTCTTCTCAAATAACTCACGTGAGTAAGATCAGCACCTCGGATTACCACAGCTGAAGTAGCGTTTTGAGTACGTTTCCTTGTATCAGTAACTTGAATAAATCGAGCTCGCGTTTTTGCGTGAATTTCCTCTAACCTGGCTTTTCGTGCGTTTGTTTTAGTGACATTGTTTGATGCTTGCTTAAAACTAGTTACGCCCTCGACTTTCTTCACTTATTTTCTTTAGTGCCTGTAGAATAAATCGAAATTCATGTGATACACTATCCAACGTTTGAACCTGCCTCTGATTTCAAATTTTGTTTGACTAATGCCTGATTTACACGTGCATAAGTAATAGTGGCGAGTTAAATCGAGTAAGTGGTGAGTCGTCCCGCAGTCGACTACAAGCCTGCTGCTGCCTCTCGCAGTGTAACTATACATTCTGCTTATTTCGCCACTTATAAGTGTGTAAGTTTTTTTATTGTTTTTGTTTCATTTTTACTTTTTTGTAGCTAATTACTTACCTATTCTTATAATAACTTACTTAAGTCATCTGTATACTTGCTGAGGACAAATAAAGAATTATCTTATCTTATCTAAATCGGCCATGAAGAATAATAAGTGGAAGGTAGCGAAACATTGACACGTGTCTGACTAGCTCAGTCTAGATATATTTACCTAGAATCTCAAAACGTCTCTTAAAAGTTAAGAGAAAATATATAAGAGAACAATAGATAAGAGAAAAATGTGGAAAAGATAGCTTTTGAATCAAAACGGATCAACAGTTCAATGCAATTGCACATATCCATTACTAGCATTCGTCGGGGGCTTGTGCCACGGGTTAAGTGGTATCGGGGGTAGGGATGTGTTAGGGGTAATCCGGTTTTTTCAGACCGTCTTATGTTTTTGATA
Source organism: Gandaritis pyraliata (assembly GCA_947859175.1). Taxonomy (NCBI): domain Eukaryota; kingdom Metazoa; phylum Arthropoda; class Insecta; order Lepidoptera; family Geometridae; genus Gandaritis; species Gandaritis pyraliata. The sequence continues at coordinate 1,916,124 of OX401875.1, read as the reverse complement.
AAATTTGAAAAACAAGACAAAGTCTTTTTAACGTTTTTTACGTTTTGACGTGTGTGTGTCTGAGGCAACGTAGCTCCCGAACGGATGAACCGATTTTGATTTTGTTTTTTTTTTGTTTGAAAGGTGAATAAGTCGGGAGTGTTCTTAGCATGAAAATCGGTCCAAAAATCAAGGGTTTTTGAAATTTTTAATTTAATTACTTGTTATGAGATAAAGTGACGGAACAAGTTGTTGGTCCGTCACATGTTAAGCGTTACTTCGGTCTATTACAAATGCATTGCTTCACTGACTACGTCCACTAAGGATGTCCCCCTACGAGACAACACACTGCTTTCATCACTCTAAGACAGAAAGTTTGATCTAAACGTACTGCCCACCTGATGGTAAGCGTTGTTTATATACGCCTGCAAACCCAGAAGTGCCACCCTTTTTGTTTCAGCGAAATTTTCGAATTCTGATTTTATTAGCAGGTATTTAGATTTATCCGGTTTTTTATCAATAATCCAGCATCCCTAACCGTGGATGATGTCAAATTGGATCGCCATTTTTACTGAAAAACGTATCATCCAATAAAAGCGTATTAATCCTCATAGATTGCTGGATTTGTTATTAGGGAGACGTATTCAGGATGAAAAGTTGGGTCACACGCGTCACACGCGACACACACAGGAAAAGTCAATGATGTATACACTTAGCAGAGAGGCAATTATGCAAAATGTGTAAAAATGGTGACCATAAAATAGGCTTGATCCCCACTTAGAATAAACATCAGCAATTTAGTTCCCATAGTACTCGTACAAACTTTGCTTAGCTTGGGACTAGAGGGCGTTGTGTGAAATGCCCATGAATATTTATTTATATATATATTTAATTCAGCTGTAATGGTCGATTCATCATCATCATCATCAACCTATATCATTCCACTGCTGGACGTAGGTCTCTCACTGAGCCCTGTTTTCGGCTCTTCTCATCCAGTGTTTGCGCTACATTTCGCAGATCATCGCCCCATCTTGCTGGAGGGCGTTCTACACAACGCTTGCCCAAACGCAAATAATGGTCGATTGCTAAGCCAAAAGCTTTAGTTGACCCGTGTGACCCGCCCTTAGTACGTCCCAGTGTATTTAGCCCTTTGCAATCCGACGTTAAGCTGCCAATTTATAAATTGTATGGTTTTGACTGCGGTTGAAATCCCATTATGATATTTATCAATTCTTTTGCCAAAGCTTTTAATACTTTCAGCGTTTGGATAAACCCGTTAATGAATTGAAATTCAATAACCGAATTTTGGTTCTAAAATATTTGAACTCGGTGAATTTAAAAATCTTTTTGGGGTTCATTAATGAGGTTTGTCTTTTTATGAGGTTGATGAGAATTATGTTGAGGACGTGCCCTGTGAGGCATGGTGGGTTCATTTAGAACATAGAATGGTTGTTTTTGTGTTATCAATTGGTATTTATTACAGACACATGGGATTTAAAATATTTATACAGTGATCCGCAAGTTACCGTTTAAAGAAGAAGAAAAATAATAAAAGCATATATTACGACACGAAATTACAAAAAAAAACATCAGGTGGGCCATCAGCACTGCTAGTTCCATTAAATTATCATTAAAAAGGATTTATATATTCTATCATCAGGCCATAGTACTAATTACTAGTACGAGAGCTTTTCTGCAAGTATCAGTTACTTTAATATACCGGGTGAAGGTAAACAGGATACCTAAAATACCAGAATTAAAACCCATTTATCACGTATTTCATAAGTGTGCAAATAGTTTCAATATATTCATTCACTCGTTCAAAATCTAACATATTCAAAATCGTAATACGCCTAGGGCTGTCAACTATACCATAATCTGTATATAAAAAAAATTGTATGACTGTCTGACTAATAACAAAGTACTGTTAAGAGCTGGAAGCATAAAATTGCTTAATACATTATCAGCAAACATTTGACTGCAATCTCACTTGATGTTAAGTTACGATGCGGTTGACGATGGGCTTATTTCCTAAAGTCCACGATTTCATTGTTTTCAAAAAAATTAGATTCATACATTGATTCCAAAGGGGTCCACGAAATTTTAAATTTCGACGATGTAGCAATAAAAATGATAACAAGGGCTTTATTCTCACTTCGGCAGAGATTTTACTCTAATAGGGATGACGTCAAAATGACGTTGAAAATTCCTGTCACTAGAGTGATTCCAGTTTTCGACCGAGATTTGACGTCATCCCTATTAGAGTAAAATCTCTGCCATACCCAGAATCACCCCCTGATTATCACTTTGTTCTTAGCTCGTATGAGCTACAGAAAACTAGCAACGGAAAAGAGCAGACCCGCGGGCGGGAACAAGTAGTTAGTAATAGTTATGCGTGTGCACGGACGCACTCGTATAAATTACAATGGTTGTACGCATCATCGCACAGCCTATTATACGGATTGTGCATTTTGCTGGGATCAGCCTATTAGGGCTGACGAAAAAAAGATAGATAGAAAATACTTTATTGCACACCTTAATCTAGAGACTACTATAACATACAAAACAAAACTAAACTAATTGTACAATGGGCGGTCTTATCCCTAATGAGCGATCTCTTCCAGACAACCTTGGAAAAAACCTGTTCTGTAAGTTATTATTCAGACATAGATATAGACATTTATTTATTTACTACAACACACAAAAAAGTAGAAAACAAGGACATCAGTGAAGAATAATATAGGTATTGATAATAATATAGGTAGGTACATAAAAGAAACAGAGCTGGTAGTGTCGTTTTTGTGTGCTGCAGCAGCAAAACGGCCTCGACTCAGCATGTTGCCTAGCCACTGGAAGGTAGCTAGGCGCTGGTATTTACCTCATCTAAGCCTGAATTCTCAAAATCACCACATGGTATGATAGACAAACATTGAGATTTCAAATTTGATCTACTTCTGCCGCTAGTAGTGTAAGTATTTTGAAAATAAAGCGACAGACGTGACAGTCACATAAAGATAAAATGTGACAAAAAAGTTTCAAAAGACTGGCAGTTTTATTTATTTTGTGTCTGTTACGAGTACCTACAAAGAACGAGAAGTAAGAACAAAGTAGTTACCAAATTATTTTAAACTCTTACCTACCTACTGAGGAAAATTTAAAGGATTTTTGTAGACTAGCCCATATTTTCACCTTACGCAACATTTTTTACAACAAAATTGTTACTACAAATTTTTTGTGACCCTTGTGACAGCCCTGGTAGCTAACATTTGGATCAGTGTGCGACACTCACGTTTGATGGCTTAACATTGTGCACGATATAGCGATTATTAATTCAAATTTCTATCGATACTACTATTTTATAATCGAATCGCGTAGGTTGTTCGTTACTAGTAACTACCCTCCTTTAGCAAGTTCAAATTCAAAAATCGATAGAAAGTACGTAAACAATTATTTGTTTATTTAAGTGTTTTTTCAAATGTGTATTATGTGTGCTGATGGCGTTGCCTATTGAATAAAATAAACAATTATGGGATGGGATGGGAATGATATGCATTTTAGTGGATCGGATGGGAATGACCTAGAGGAGAGAAATACCTAAAACAAACTTCAGTCAAGCCCAGTGGTGCGTTTTTCCTATAGGTAGTGCCAAGCAGTAGTGATAGATATAGCATTGATGATGATGATGAGAACGAATCTTACCCCTATACGTAAATATTTTTTGGATTTAGATAAAATAAATTCCAAAGGTAAAAATAACTCGCCTAAGTATGCGTTGCTATAGAGATAATCGCTAATCCTAATCCTATCCTACTAATATTATAAATGCGAAAGTTTAGATGTTTGGATGTTTAGATGTTTGGATGTTTGTGTTTCAATCACGTCAAAACCACTGAACCAACTTGGATGAAGCTTGGCATATATATAGTTCGTAACCTGGATTGACATATAGGCTACTTTTTATTCCGAATAATTAACAGGATCTACAGGATAAAATGAACGAAAAGAATTAGCAGCGCCAATTGGCAAGAGGATTTCATTGTCATGTCATGTCACGTAAGTTTGACAGGGCGTAGTACGACCTCTTTGGTCTAACAACTAGCGTTTGACATTCCAGTAGGTACGAGTTCGGTGTAATGAGGTGTAATGTCAAGTTTCTCAAAGAAGTATCCGCTCGGTACACGCACAGATAATAAAATGTACACGGAAACTGTAGACGCGTACGAAGTCGCGGGTAACTGCTAGTAATCTTATAGACAGGAATATTTCAGTTTTCCGTATTTCCAAAAAAAGCCTAGTTATTCCAAATTCCGTGTAATGAAACAGTAATGAGTCCATTACCTTCCATTAGCTCATTCAGCTCAACATAAGCTGTAGGTTCTTATGAGGCGTTTACCGTTTTTGACGGCCGTAAATTAGCGGTGTTGTGGCCTTCATTTATGCAATAACAATCCACATAAAAATTGTTTAAAAAAAATCACAGACTAACCCTAATTTTAAAACTAAACAAATAGGTAAGTAACATAGGGAACTTTTAAAAATAACAATACTATGAGTTTATCGGTTATATCATTTGTAAGTTCGTGGCAACCCTAGCTTAGTAACCAACAAACGAAGAAGAAGTAAAAAAGGATATTAAATATGAGTTTGAGCTAAGTATTTTTGTGTTTATGCATGTTTATGCAGAATGATAGTTTTATTCGATACGATCATCGTTTTTTAGGAAACCAGCGATTCTGAGCCGATTTCACTGAAACAGCCGATGTCACAACTCAAAGGGAAAAATAATTACTGAGGATTAAGTACTGGTACATAAACGTGGCAATTTTATGGACATTACTTAAGAGTTTATCAGAGAGCTTACTTAAATTGATGCTGGCAGCCCTATTGCAAAGTAGAAAAAAAAGAAAAAGTTCCAGAAACAGTCAACTCTAGTTTTCAATAATAGTGACGTTTTCTATATTTCAAAACACGCCATCTCATTTAAAAACAAAGATTCTAAATTCAAAATCAAATTGTTTCATTCCGGAAGGCAATCGGATATGATTATATTTTTTTTCCGTTCGAATTTGGGAGTGAATGTGCATTCTTTTTTTTACTCAATATTTACAAATAATAAAATAATAGTGAGGTTACTGTCAGTAGTCGGGGTAGTAAAAATCAGTGGAGCCCAAAAAGGTCGAATTATAGTTTGGCAGCATTCCTACGGGCGCCTAGTTCTGTGATTTCATTGAAATCTTGGCAAAGGCGCTTTGGTTTTGTTGTCTATGGAATAAAAGAGTGAACGAAACGAATGTTATTGTTGAAAAGGCTTGGAAATTCAGTTTTCGTTCAGTAAAAAATAAATTCTTCTTCGTCTTTTCGTAAACAAACTTAATACATTCTTTGAAGAATTTGAGAGCACGTAGTCACGTGCCCTTTGACCATGAAGCCCACGCAATGATCTAAGGGCATCTTTCCACCCCCTGGCGAATCCAGGATTTCGGTTTGGGAGGTGGGGGATAGTGCTTGACACTCTGCACATTAGGGTTTTTCTAGATAAATCCTAGTTCAATCCATTCATCAAAAAATCTCAATTTCCCAATCATAAATCGCGTAGAACACTCTGATTCCTGGATCACAGGGTAATATCTATCCAGGCTACCCTATTCCTGGAATCGCATTCAAATATAACAGGAGTTGTATTCCAATGTTCCCTCATTGCTCACTTAGACAGTTCACGTGATGCGTGGCGAGTGTAACGTGTGTAAAAATTAAAGAGTGTCCTAATTTAAACGCGGGGCTATTGTTTTTGAATGAATGAATGAAAAACACTTTATTATACAGTACATAATATACACCAGAACCAAGTGGAATAAAATACAGGTTTAACTTGAGAGGTCCAATGGGTGGCCTTATCGCTTAATACCGATCTCTTCCAGGTAATCTTTGGATGGAAAAAATGTTGACCCCGACCCCTTCGGCCGGGGTTGCATTTTTGACTGAAGAGTAGCGCTTTTTCATTGAATGTGATGTGAACCGTCTAATGACGATTTAAAAACATCGTCCACTCACGTACGTAAATGACATTTCCGCAACATTTTTTTGGTATATTGTGATATTTGGTATATGAGTTATGCGCCCAAAATGTGTCTATGATGCTCACTATAATTAAAAAGCACTACTTGTAAGAATGAATATTCTAAAAAGTAATTCCCGGGAATGCAAAGGGAACATCCGAATACCGCAGCTGTCCATCCAGTTCCCTCAGCATGGCCGAATCGAGGTCATAAATCGTGCGGCACGTGAGATTGACGACACGACACGGTGCGGTGATTGCCTGCACTGATGCTCTTGTGATGGCTATGTAAAGACTGAATGCTGTTCTAAGGGTCTTCCACACTGCACTTTCAAACGTGGAAAAATAGAAATATTTTTAATACCTTTTAAAGGATTTTCTCTATCGTTTTTTTTTTAAATTTGATAGACCATCTTTTGACTTCAATCTCACCTGATAGAAAGTGACGATGAAGCCGACGATGGAGCAAGACGGTCTAGAAGACACTTCACTCTTGCCTTGAAGAGATCCAGATTGTAGTGATCAGGAAAGACAGACTAAATGCCACTAGCGGTCGATCCAAATCGGCGAAGATAAGACTATTTAATACCTCAAAACATTAAACTGAGTAAATAGGAAAATTATGAATAATACAGTATTTACAATATTCATAATATGTACAAAATACACATGAAGCAGCTGAGCTATCTACACACCGTTGCAAACGATATTATAGATAGCTATAGCTATAGATAGCTCAACTGATTCAAATCAGTACCAATCGGAAGCGTGCCCAAGACACTGGCTGCATTGCCGCGCTGAATAGCAATGCTGATACGATACCTCAAGTAGTTATAATAATTTGTAAACCGACTTTAACAGAATATCGGTCATCCATTAATTTTGTCCTAATTTACTTAACAACGCCTATGCAAGTTTTGCTTCGAAGGTAAATTTAACCCCTCCACTGACATGCAAATCTTCACGTATCCTCGTATTTACTTATAACTTTAACTAAGTTACAAAGTTACTTATTGGACCCGACTTGAGACAAACATAGACGATATTGGATCTTAGAAGTACTACCTAAGTGTCAAAAGGTCAACAAACCTAAACCAACAGGGGACCTCCACTGAAATATGCAAATTCAACTAAATACTGACAGTGGATGGCATAGATAAGGTAATTGGATTGCAGAGTGCACAGATATACCTACCCATTGTTATGCTGTAGATAGAATACCTACACGTATCATTATTTGTACACACAAAGACACGTCAACCTAGACTGTGTGGACTTTGAACTATTAGAAGTTGAACGCGAATCGTGAAAGGAACGGAATTTTATTTCCTAACCGATAACCGTGGTTATCTACGAGGAAAAGAAATCCACTGAGATAACCAGTTATCTCAGAGGAAAAAAATCCTCTGAGGTAACCAGTTATCTAGTCTTGGTTATCTGTCAGGAATAAGCCGATATTTTTATGTACGGGACGATATTTTTATGTACGGGACGATATTTTTATGTACGGGACGATATTTTTATGATATTTTATAGATATTTTTATGTATATATAGCGTAGTTATGGGCCTATGAGCCGTCTTACACTAGAATATCTGTCCCTGTAGCCATATTAACATTCTAAAACCGCAGAATAGAAAACGACTTTTCATTAGATTTAAACAGTCTTATGAAAAAATCGTTGGTCATTACTTAGCCACCTCTCAACTGAAGTTGCTATACGACGTTTAATTTTTATTCTTTGTTTAGTTTTGACACTCAGTAGCTTCTCAACGTTGAGACGGGTTTAGGGGAGAATTTTCCTGATCAATTGCTTACACGTCTCTCAATTTTTGAGAGACGATTTTAAATGAGACCGCTATTTGTTTAAGGTTGTTGCTCGTGGTCAGCTAGGTATAGCAATGACACTAGATGTCCAAATTGTCCCAGTTTAACGTATTTTATCGTTTTTATAAATGAAAATAAGTGTATTATCACATATTAATATATATTCCGCTTATAGTGAATTATTTTTATGTACCCAGCTATATTTCAGGTTTTTTAGGTCTAAAAAGCACTCGAATTTGTGAGAATTCGCAATTCCATATCGCAGCCATTCGCAAAAATCTATTCACGCACACAGACAAGGACTTTGTTTTATTCAAACTATGCGTTAATTTCAACTATTTCAGAATCTGAAGTTTGGCTCAGGGGCTTGGACTTTCGCTTAGAGATCTACGCTATCGAGTTCGATTCCCTGCAAATGTATAGAATCTTTTTTCTTTTCTTTACTTTTAGATATATTTTTTATTTATAATAATTTTGTAAGCCATGTAAGAGAAAGAGTAAGAGTAAGTAAGAAAGGATGTGTTCGTTTGTTTTTCTAAAAATAAAAACAATTTATTGGATGAAGTTCATTTTTATTATTTATAAAGATATTTACATCAGACTTTATTTACAGATTTTTACTTACAAAGAAAATTACGACTGATAATACACATGAAACAAATGAGCCATCTGCAGACCGTTGCACAATACTTATTTATAGGTACCTACCTACTACCAATTTGTTTATATAATATCCTGATTCTAATTAAAAAAATTGTTCTGATTCCGTATAGTTATAGTTTATAGTGCTTCTATTATTTCTGATGTTCTTTGTCTGAATATTGTTTTAGTCTGTTTTTGTTCACCGCCGATGGGGTTTGCCTATCCAAGCCTATTTCTCATGTCGTTGGAGGTTGGAGTTGATCCTGCTCTGGCTAGCACTTTCGGTTACTGTGTATCCTTCTAAGAACAACTTCAGACAATATGAGCATATGCAGTTTATAAAATATCACTAGCTTCAGTAACATATACTGACTCCGTTGCGCTATATTTCCAATACGGTGACTTGGGGAAAGGCACCCGATCAAGTAGCATTTCTTCATTGCTGAAATTGCCGTAGTTTACCCTAAATCTGCAAAACAAAACATTTTTTTATAAAAATGTCTTACTAAATTTTTCGTAAATTTTACGATAAAAAATATAAGTAGGTAAGTAATCTAAACCAACCTGCTAGAAGTTGTATTTTTTTATTTATTTGCAAACTTTCGCACGCGGAATGTAAAGCATTTTAAAAAGTAAAACAGTAGGTAACTAGGTAAGTACATCATACATACCATCAGGACTAACTCCTAAAAAGTCAAATTTTTTGTCAATATAGGTAGTCCTGGGTCGTTACAGTTTTCTTCACTTTTTTTCGAACTGTTTTCGCGACTCCGATTCATTGTGATTTCTCGTTAGAACGTCGCTTTTGTATAAAAACCTCTTCACATAGTTGTGGCAGGGTGTGGTCGCTTTTCTTTTACATAGGTATCTGTAATAAAGCCAAAATTAAGCATAGGCTTAGGTAGGGTAGGGGTACATTTAGATCACTGGCATTGTGCACATAAATTTTCCAAAAAAAATTCATTGGTGCACGACCGGATTTGATCCCACTACCAAAGGATCGGAAAGTCTGTTTTTTTTTTGCACCATAGGTACTTCATTTCGACTGCAACAAATCAAAGAGGTTGTATAGGTTTTAGGTACCCATACCTAACTAAGTTGAAATCGCATTTATCTACGGTATTATTATGAAATGTACATAAACTTATGGTTACTGGCAAGGTAGGAGGACAAGGTGGTGCGGTCGAAGCCCATTGCGTTGTTGGTCTGAGCAGATCCGCACCACACTCAACACATCCGTCTTTACTACAATGCACTGCAATTAGAATAAACGGGATATATAAACTAACCTTTTAATTTGTTCATGAAATCATTTCATTTGTCCATGACTTCGTTTGCAATTTTTCCTGGGACCAGAGTAGGTGTACCTTTTGATGATTTTTGTATTAATTTTCGAAATTCGTGACTCCATGGTTTCTACACATTGACTATGTAAATAATACTTCGTATTATTAATCAATGAAGTAGAAAGGGCACTCTTTTTTCACAGTCCTCCTCACAAGAAAACACAAAAATTCATGGTAATCAAGAATGAGCGGAATGACATTACCTACGTATTTGACAATTTTGACATATTGTGCGGAAATTATGCGCAGCGCAGCGAAATGAGTTCAGTGAGGCCATGCCTTGCCAATATGCTATTCCTGAAATCATTTATCAACGTAATATTTTTAATATATATCTTAAAATCATTTTAATAAATATACATTATGATCCACTTCTAAAATAATTCATAAGTACATAATGTTTTTTTAGAGCAACATTTTCTTACTTGTTCGATCTTATTTGTACCGTATTTGTTTTCAGAGCATGTAGGTCTGCTCTGAAAAGAACTGCGAAGCTTGCATTTTGAAGGCATATTTTAATAATTTTTATGTACAATATTTTCCCCTACAAAATATAGTTTCTACCTAATAATATTAGGTATAGGTAGATTATTCGTAATTTAATTTTCTCCCATAATTTATTCAAAAATCATAAACTGGCAGCACTCTATTTCCTATCCTATAGTTTGATTTTTATGGTATCAAAGGTACATTTCATGTATTTGGAGACAAGCAAATTATGAGAGAGAAGACAGGAGAAGATAGAGGAAGACAGACAAGATCGAGAAGATCGGCAACAGCTCATAGTCCGCGAGCTGGCAATGTCGCAGCAACACAACCGTACATTGTCAGATGAGCGTACGACATTATCTGTGTTCACTCACACATTGTTAATTTTTAACTAAAATTTCGATTTTAGTTTAGCTATTTATCGACTGTATTTTTCAACTAAATATGATATACAGCAAGTAAAAACCAATATAAAAGCCAACAACAGTTATTTTAATTCAAAATTATATTCTCTTCGCCCATTAAATGGAAAAATCCGTGTAGAAAAATTTGTATGAAAATCGTTCCGCCTTAACGATAAAAATGACAACTTGACTGGCGAGCGGCGCGCTTGTGTCCTTAGCGTCTTTATTTTGTTCCTAGGAACAAAATAAACCTCCTCCTTTTTTTAAGTCGGGTTAAAACTAGTTTTAACCCGACTTAAAAAAGGAGGAGGTTCTGAATTCGGTTGTATATTTTTTTTTATGTTTGTTACCTCAGAACTCCGTCATTTTTGAACCGATTTCAAAAATTCTTTTTTATTTGAAAGGATATACTTCCAGATTAGTACCATTCATTTTCATCAAAATCGGTTCAGTAGTTTGGGTTATAAATAGATATAACTGAAAAAAAATATGCCAACCACGTGCACGAAATTGCGTATTTTGCTTTCCTGTGACTTTTAAGTGGTGTTTATAGTCACTAGAATTTTTTTTGAAACAATACCTTCTTCACCAACTCATCAATGTCCATCATTAAATGAATGTATGATAATTACGTTCAAATTATGGAGGGTAATATTAGGTTAAGATAATTTAGTCCGCAATATGCGCTAATGAAATCGACCAGTAGCCATTGAACAGTCATTACTGATGAGCAAGCTGTCAGCTGAATATTCCAGTTACGGCAAATAGGTGTTATACAACGTGAAACTTAATACCCCTTTAGAGTAGAGGGGGGTTTATGACAGTTTATTTAGACAGAGCACGCGATTACTTATTTCTTTGACGTGTGCAACAGCTAATAGCTATATCGTATTTAAAATTCCTTTTTATGTATTTTTTTTCAACCGATTTCGTCCCACAGCTGGGCAAATGTCTCCCAGGCTTCCAGTTCTCCCTCTCCCACCATCTTGAAAATTGAGCACCATTTGTCACATTAGTGAATTTTTTTTTGTCAGAAAACATCGAAATGATATTTTTGCTGAACATTTGCATTGTCTAGATCATAGCTTTGCGATTTTACTCTTTACTCATACATGGACGGGACACCCTACTGTGCGCCACTCCACTCTCGGCACCCCTGAACACCAGCGCTAAAGGAGCCACCGTGCACCCAAAGCATTTGCTGAGTGGGTTCCTTTTTTACGCATGTTATCGTTTTATTATTAAGTAAATAAGTATGTACCTTATTGTGTGTTGCGTAAAATAAGTAATTTCTATTTCTATTTTGCATAATTAAGTTATAAGTAAAACTTTAACAATGTTGAAATGTGCAAGCGAGATAGCTGTCTGAATTTACCCATCGCCTTGACTTCCTAAAACAGTCCTTCTCGAAGTAAGGCTTATTCAGATGCGTCCATTTGTTTCCTCTGTCCGTTTTTCTGTTTGTCTATGGGCGGTTCTGTACTCGTATCCATTTCATATTAAAATGTAGGGTTCACACTGAACATCACACCTTTTTAGTAAACTCTCCTTTCAAGCGGTTTAGATTAGAGTGGTTTTTAAATTATTATAAACTCATCAAATCAAATTGTCTCTCTACTATGTTTTATGTCTAGTTCCTATGTATTATAAGTATGTGTTCAAAAAGTAAGTTTATTAGTATGCTATCAGCAATCTAGTTCCCATATCACAAGCTTTGCTTTGATTAGAACTAGAGGGCGTTGTGTGGAATGTCCATGAATGTGTTTAATGTAATGTGAATAAATATGATTTTAAGCACAAGCAAGTGGCAGCCCTATAGACATCCGTTCTTACGACTTAGCACTTTTTCCAGTGCCTTGGATTCCGCAAAGGCTGCTTAGATTTATTGTATTTATTTTCTATCTTCCCGTTTATGGCACACACTTTTAAAATGCTTTTTGATTCAATCTTTATTTTCCGACAACGATGTTGCTACCCTTTGGGTGTCTATAAAAAAAAAGAATAGGTAAACCTGGTGAGAAACTCATTCTCTGGGCATGTTAAAAAATTCAAAATTATAAATGGAACATTTAACGTTCTAGATTTGAAAACGGAGAGTTCTTTTGTAGGATGTATAATTTCTTTTTTTTTTATTGCAAAGCGAAGCTTGCATCCCATTCTGCCAGGATTTTCTTATTCCACTTGTATTGAGATTTTCCGCTTCATTGTATGCACTGTTGCTTTTAACTATTTTCAATTTAATCTTTCCCTTTGCAAACCGCGCAAATTCGTAAATCGTGGAGCTAATAAACGTTCCGAATTTGAAAATTATCGCTTCCGTTTTGAGGACGCGGGGTTTTGTTTCTTTTGGGATTGTTTATTTTATGGCAAATGCAGTTTTTGCATTCTGCCATTTTTGTGGTTGGAGAAACAGCTGTTTTTGCTCGATGGTAACTAAGTATAGCGTTTTTTTTTATGACGCGGGATAGTATAACCTTTTTGACAGATTTTCTCTCTCCCTCTGAATCTATGTTTCTCACAGCGATCACGAACTGGAAGGCGAAAGGCCCGCCAACTCGTTAGACTGACGATATTGTTAAGATCGCGAGAAACCGGTGAATGGATCTATGGGGAAGGCCTATGTCCAACTGGACTTCTTTAGGCTAACATGATGATGATGATGATGGTGAATGTAGGTAATGTTAAATAATAAACAATGCAATGATTAACCCGGAACTAGGTCTATCCTAGGTTAGGTAGTAATTTACGCGTCCCAATAAACATTTCAGTGCAGAAACCGAAATCAAAATTAAAGCGAATTGAACTAATGCTGCCGACAAATTAGGAAACCTGTTACATAGAAACGAATACGAAAAATATTAGAACATTCTTCTGACATCTTTTCTTTTAGGTATCTGGTGTGCAAGTACCGTTCTTGTCGATCGCTTAATTTGACATTTAGAATCGTCAAAATTCGATACTTCGTACTTGCAACTATGGATAAAACCATTTTTATCGAATTTTGACGATTCTAAATGTCAAATTAAGCGATCGACAAGAACGGTACTTGCACACCTGGTTGGCTTACTAGTAAAAGAACAAAAAAACATATCTTCCGTCTATTTATAGATCTGAGATCCGTAAGGATTGACTATAAGAGGTCGCTTGACTTTTAGGGTTAAATAGTCAAGTAAATTCGAATAAAATACGAATTTCATTTACTCGTTTACCATCTAACGTTCACATAGAATAGCTCGTTTCGGTGTAACTTCGGCACGTCATTCGGAAACCAGCATTTATTAATACGATTGCATTTGCAAATGGATTCCACGCCACGGATTGGGTGCCTGTCAGGCGGATTTGCTAATTCCTACACCTGCTCGTCAACTATTTATGAACATGTAAAATCTTACCTACATAACTTCATAAGTAAGAATATTACCATAGATAATAAAATTTATGTTGCAGCCAACGATATTAATAAAAGTGGGAAGATTCGTGACAAGCTGAAGGCTTGAAGCGCGCAAAGGAGACCTCTGAGCGGCCATAGGACGCTGGGCCCCGAGTGGACAGAATCAAAAGTACTGTATTGCATTCGGAAAATGTATACGCTTTAGCCGTGGATAAGTTTAATTAAGTCTAAAGTTCGTATTTGGGTATTTTCAAAAAATAATGAGTAAGTAAAAAGCAGCTTGTCCTTATCGCTTTGCTTTGTTGGAGCCACCAATGAGGTTGAAAACCTACCCGGTCTGAACTCCATAGTCGTAATAGGTATGCAATGCAGTACGCTGTCAACCGGTGATTCCTACGAAGGTTTTATTGTCGCCGTGTTGAATCCTATCATATTTTGGTAGATTTTGGTAAAAAATACTCAAGAACATGCAGGAAGTGTTAACTGGATATACTTTTTTTAACGAAATATTAATACGAAGTTGTAGAAAAGATATGAAATATGCAAACAAGGTTAAAAATTATGCTAATGATTTTGGTTATAATAAACATCTTGTTCGTCAGGGGCCCAAATCCGCTGAATCCTTAGGCTCCAGACACGCAATTGGCTCTTATAATCGGACTGAAGTCTTTGTAGCACATACGCAGTTTTACCTAATTAAATAAATATTCATGGTCATTTCATACAACGCCCTCTAGTTCCAAATTAACCAAAGCTTGTACTATGGGAACTAGAATACTTATAAACTTTGCCTGTCTCGCACGAGCAAAAGGTACTCGAAATAAAATAGACAGCCATTTTGAAATTCTAATAACCATAAATAACAAACAAGTTAGTTTATCTAAGGCCCTTGGGTAAAGCTTAACCAAATGTATTTTATTCTTTATTTTAAAAGTGTTATGCCATTTACCACTATTTAGATAGCGAAGCCGTTTTAAAAAATACTATCACTTCACAAAATAATGTGTTGGAGCTTTCAAAAAAAGAATAAATTCACACGTGGAACGAGCATTCAAATTATAAACAATATTCAAAAATTGGATTTTAGAACACTATTTAAAAAGAATATGCTACAGCTTTTGTTTTATAAACTTTGAGGAAGTAAAAAAAAAATTTGAATATTAGGTAGTATGTTGCCATAACTAAAACAAAATTTTAAAATTTAATTTTAGAACGCTCTTCTCATAGACAGTTTATTTTATATTTATGAACTTTGAGGAAATTGAAAAAGAGAACAGTAAATCAGAACGTAATAATCGCAATAAGAAAACGTTTTCCTCTTTCCTATAAACAAAATTATTTGTTACCTCTCGTAATTTACAACGCCAAACCGAATCACGGTGAAAATTGCTGCTATATTTTCCGTTTATCGCTGGAAACCACCCATAGAGTAAACAGCGGCCCGACCGCCAAGTGTAATGTTAATGGAAATCAAAAACTTTGATTATTATTTTTAAAATATTAGTGAAATCTACGATGTTTTTAACTTTATAAGTTAAAACCAGTCGATATTATCTACTTATCCCTTATTTCAGTTTACGATGTAATTATTAATTAATTTGTGATTTGTTTAAGATGTAAGATGTAGATCAATATTGTAATTACGACCAAAGTTTTTGGACTCTATAATCATTACCTAGTCAGCTGAGAGGATGGTGTGTAGGTGCTGGGTAAGCCTACTCCATCTAAATCATGTCACTACAGCGCATCCCATTCATCGGGGCATGGCCAAAAAGTTGCTCCTGAGGCTGTATAAATCATCTACATTAGATGCAAAAGGCCTGATTAATCATTACCAATACACTTGGCGGTAGCGATGCAGGAAGAATTCCAGCGAGCATGCACCTTACCAAACCGCATTGACAGTTCGGAAGAATAATGACGCGATCGTTGCCACATTATCGATTTAAAAAGTTAAAAACTAGGCCAAAACCGTAAGTTCGTTTTATTTATTGCCAGTATCTTGGTTCTCGAAGGAGTTCTTTGTTTCCAGTTTTATTGTAACGTAACCTCTTTAGCACTTTGGAGTTGCGTTATTCTCTAGCGGTTGGTTTTATCGTCAAAACTATTGCTTGTCTCTGGTCGTATGTTTTTACACAATCAAAACATTGAGGGGAAATAAAGGTTTTATTAGAATAATACGTACAAGTACATTTAATACGTAGGTATCTTATCTACCTAAATGAAAAGAAAATCTACGTAGGTAGGTACTTAAATAGATTATTTAGCAACTTAAAAATTAAAAATTTATTAAAAATAATATTTCTATTTAAGAAAGCACTTACTGATTATTTAAAAGAGATAAATGTTTAGTTTTTCTTTGTGTCTAGATGCTTAAAAACAGCAACCATATTAAAATGCCTTCTTTATTAAAAAAGTTACTGGTGCAGTTCAAGCTCATTACTGAAACTGGTCCAAAATTAACTTTAAACTTTCTACTTGAATTACGAAAATAAAATAAGATAAAGGATAAACGTGTAGAATAGAAAATCCGGAAAACAAAGACACTTCAGCACTCCGCATTGCACCGGAGTCGACCAAATTAGATTTGACGTTCCGACTTCTAACGAACGACACGGAACTCCAAATGTGGACGAAAAAGGCCAATATGTGTGAACGCTGGCAACACTGGCAGAACGCTTTATCCCTTCGTCCTATTGGCTTTAGAATGTTCTATATTTGAATATGATTAAGAGTTTTATAGAGAAAAAATGAAGGAAAGAAAACGACGCTTCCAATTTCAAATCTAAACATCGATCTTTGAAGGTCCTCTAAATTAATAAGCAAAAGATCGATGTAAATCAAGTACTTCTTCTTCTGAGTCCGAACTACTAATAAAAGCAAGGAAAGGGAAGTTTGTTAACAAGTCAATAAGGCAAAATGCGCTTATAAAAGCTGTTTGTAATATTTGTAAGAATAAGCGAACAATAAACCCTCTAATATCATACATCAACCCCAACGTTAGCGATCGCATTAGCAACCAATAAATAGGCAGAAAACTCCTTTATATTAGTTTCCTAAACTATCGTCTCCCATATACGTCGTGTGTACTTAAAACCTTTCACCAAAAAAACACTCTAACCAATATAAATAAAAGTTCAACATAGATTCTTCGTTTTATTTGCGTTCATGAAACAAATTCGGTACAAAACAAGCAATGTAATGCCAACAATGTAAGATTACAGTTCGATTCGTCCACAATGTAAGGATATCGAGATAGGATTGATTCATGATCACAATTACCTTCGAATGTTGTTACATACAGTTGGACTGAACCTTTGTGACGACCAGTATACGTTAACCCGGTGTATTGTACAAATTGAATAAACGCAGAGGTCAAGTAACCTTGGTGTTTGTAACTAGACATGAAACCGGCTGATTTAAGAAGAGCTTGGCAGTGGTTGTGTTTTGTAGAAAAGTGGGGTTATGTTATGTTGGTGGGGTGTGTTTGGGCTCAAGATTTGTTGGGATTCTTCGTATCTAGGGATTTCTTGGGAGCTGTTGGTATCAATTGGGCCTGGTCGGTCCATAAATACGTCAAGTGTTTAAAGTTGATGCAGCAGTAGTTTGTTACGACGTGTGATGGACAGGCATGGCCACTTTTGTTTTATTTTGCATCAGGAATTGGTTTGTGGTGTGATTTTATTGGAACTAAGAATAGGTTTGGTTTGGTTTCTTAGGTTTATCTTTATAACTCGAATAGTTGGAGGTGATACTTGATAAAATGTGGGTAGGGCTTTTAGGGCTCTATCATGGCCTTTAAACCTATCTCAGGCTCCAGTCTATCGCAAAACAGGTTTCCTCGACTGACTAGTACTTATTAGCTAGCTATTATATCACGTAATAGACATTTTTTTTGGCTGTGCCCTTCGAACCAATAAACCTGAACTGGGTCTTCGACTCAGGTCATCCAGTTTATGCTAGATTTCCCAAATTTTGTCGCCCCACTTAGACATAGGACAAGAGCAGACGCGCGGAATTCCGCCAAATTTAGAAAAAAATTAACGCACGCGGAATTCCGCGAAATATAGAAAACAACTAAATTACCATGTGAAAGCTATAAATGTATTGAGTATTGAAAAAGTGTACGCGCGCGGAATTCCGCTGAAGCCCTTAAGGGCTGCTTTTAAGCGCTACGTGTGACTGTCGCCTTAGCGTAAATGCCTTATACATCCTACCGATAAGGTGTAGGTAGGTGGTAGATACTTAAAAGTACAATGTGTGAGAAAACAGCAAGTGGCAATGCAGTTCCATTAAAGATAGGAGTAAATTGGATGAAAGGGGTAAATGGGGGTGAAATGGAGAGTGGGGTAGATAATGCAATAAATATCGGACGTGATTGGCGTTTCGATTAATTAAAAGATATTGAGGACTTTATCAAGTCTTAGAAACTATCTCTATTTATTTATTTGATTAATTAATTTATTGCACCAAACCAACGTTGCAGTTTTGGTATTATTATTATTATTAAATCGTTTGCAACGGTGTGTAGATAGCTCAACTGCTTCATGTGTATTTTGTATATATTATAAATATTGTAAATACTTTATTAGTCATAATTTTCTTTGTGAATAAATTATTTTCTTAAATTGATTATATTATTTGCTTGTTACCTAGGTATAGTAGTCACAACGGTACTGATTTGGATCAGTTGAGCTATCTATAAATCGTTTGCAACGGTGTGTAGATAGCTCAACTGCTTCATGTGTATTTTGTACATATTATAAATATTGTAAATACTGTATTAGTCATCATCTTACATGTGTCGATTACAGCTTCCTTCTATTACTTATCTAGTGGTTATAGGCTGAAGTAACTGCTTAACATCACGTGGGCCACAAAATAGCCCCATTATTTTTTCTCATAAAAAATCGAAGTAGGTAGCTACTTATTGGTTCAGGAGATTTAACTTACTTTCTCGTTGGGAACTTGTGTACTAAAAGCCAATTTCTTACCTGAAAACAAAAACAACACGTTAATCCAAATTACGATGCAAAACAAGAAATACGCGATCCGAGAATTGAACCCACTATGACAGGGCCCATCAACACTATCGCGTGTTATACAGGCCGCTTCATTATTCGTCTCGGAACGCAATAAATACTGCCTACACACGCACACGATTTATACACTGGATCATCCTGTATAACGTTCGGGTACTGGACACGAATTGGGTGTTGTGTCGAACTAGGACAAAAAAAGATTGGTAAGCATAAAGGAAAATTTTTTTTCTTGTTATTTGGATATTTTCAAACGGATACCGACCAGATGGTTTGGTACAAGATTTGATCGTTTTTGAAAACTTTATTTCGTTAGTTTTCTTCCATACTCCTGTAGTTCCTGAAAGTTTCCGCTAGGGGCGCTGGAAGGAAACGAAACGAAATAAAGTTTTCTAAAAACTAGCAAATCTTTTACTAGACCCTCTGGTTTAGTACCTTTATTTCATTCTCTTCAAGGATTAAAAACAACAGTAGTAACTTTTTGAATAAACATCCGTGGGTCTTAGGTTCATTCAAAGGGTTTTTTTTAAACTTAATGTTGTCTAGAAACTGCAATCTCCTATGGAACTTCTTAAAATAGGTTTATTTATGGTAACAGATCTTTTTATCTTATTTTGTGTAACACGCAACGGAATTGAATGCTAGTACCTAATCGTATTGTGGTAAAAAAAAATTAAGTTCCTTCCGTTTGTATATTGACCATCACCATCCAGTGGTAAATCCCGGATTTCGGCTTTTTTCGTGATGCATTCGTTGCGCCCATCTCACATAAAGATGTTAAGTCTCATGTGCGTGTAATAGCACCGGCAAATACCCTTCAAACCGGAACACAGCAATGCGAGCATCACTCATAATTTCCCTGCCCTTATCCCGCGCTAGGCGGGGTCGGCACAACATGTCTTCTTCTTCCACTCGCTTCTATCATTCGTCAACTCAGAATCTACTCCTCTCACATTCATATCCTCTTTCACACAATCCAACCACTTCTTCTTCGGCCTTCCTCTACCTGCGTACCCAGTCACCCTCATATTCATAATGCGAGCATCACTGTGCGCACAAAATAGATACGGGGATAGTACTTCCCCGTACGAGATCTTCCACTAGAAGCTTACAACTGGTTTAGGGAAGCTTGACCAAGGATTTCCAATTTGGGTCTCTGAAAAACCCTGGTGCATCTTTAGGCAGACTTGGAGCTTTTGGGGAGGATATGAGCCCTCTAAGAACAAGCTTACCTATACATGGTTATGTTTTTCCTATAACAATGCATTACTTCGCAGAGCACGTCCCGAGTCCCGTAGTCGAATGACCTCACGATTTTTCTTTATCGCTTCAATAAGTGATAAATGAGAATATAAATTATAGGAGTCATTACACGCGACTGGTCTCAGGGTAAATGATTAATTTGGGACCCTGTAGGTATAATATACCTAATAAAAGTAGGTAGGTAGGTAAACCTAAGTATGTGTGAATGTAAACTCAAACCCTAATCAAAAGAGCTGTTGAAGCAGTTCGCTCAATCAGAACTGTTTGCCATTCCCTCTCTGTGTATAACAACGAATGCTACAGTCTATACAGCTAGCAGCTAGAACAAACAAACGGGTGGAGTGACGTCATCATGCCCCATAAATAAACAAATATTTATTGACATTTGACAGGCGTCACAGCTCAGTCCGTGATAGCTCTGCCTTCCGTTGTGGGTCGTTGGTTCGATCCCCACCAAGAACAAACATTTGTGTGTGACAAACATAGATGTTTGTTCTATGTCTGGGTGTTACTATGTCTTATAAGTATGTATTTACAAAAAAATAATAAGTATTCTATCAGTAATCTAGTTCCCATATTACAAGCTTTGCCTAGTTTGGGACTAGAGGGCGTTGTGTGAAATGTGCACTGCAAGACGCGCCATTGAGCTCGGTCTTCGGCTCTTCTCATCCAGCGTTTGCGCTACATTTCGCAGATCGTCACCCCTATCTTGTCGGAGGGCGTCCTACACTACGCTTCTCTAAATTCGTTTGCTACATTGAAAAGTCAAAGGTCATTTGTTCCAACGAAAGGTGAAAGGTCAACGCATTCTGAAGGTGCACCTCTCGTGTTGAACCAGCTAGCCCGTGTCTAAGCTGTGCGTAGTATTTGCAAACGCTAAATCACATGTCGTTCTAGTACTGTGACGTCACGTTGCTTGCCTGATAATGTGTGGGAATTGACTTGTACAACCATGAAAAAAGAGGTTAGACAGTGACAAGAAAAAAACGTAATTTCTAAGTTTACAAAACTAGAAAAAACTACACTAAAAATTCACAGGAAAGCAAATTACGCAAATTCGTTTCCGTGGATGGTATATTTTTACCAGTTATTTTGATTTACAAGCCAAACTTTTCATTTTGGTGAAATTTTTATGAGACCAATCTGGAAGTAGGTACCCATTTCGAAAAAAAAGATCAAATCAGTTTTTAAATGACGGAGTTCTGATGTAACAAACATTGTGAATCCTAGAATAAATAATAAAATAACCCTAAAAACAGCGCTCCGTCTTCTAACAAGACAGTACGGGTCACTGAAAACCAATAAAAACTCAGAAAATATCGAGACAAATAAACCAAACCCGTACAACTCAAAATTCGCTTATTCCGGGAAAACTACAGAAATAAAGTTTCAACCCGAGTCCATAGTGCGTAATAAATACTGTTGTGTCAGTGGGAATGCGTAACGTAAAGAATGTTTGCGTAAACCCATGGTATCTTTAATAGCTGCGACCGCTATGTGACGACCGCTATGCTGCCGTCCGCTAACTAAAACGTAGCTATCTGACAAAACAACTTTTTGAGATATCGCTAAAAACGCGGAGAAAATTAAAAATGAATGCCACTTTGTAACCCTTTGACGAATAGTAGATTTACTTTTTTTGGAAGATTATTGATGCCCTCAAGCTCTAATTGAGTACTACCTAATAGCTTTACTGACTTAACGACTATTTAAGGTTATAATTAGAAAAAAAAATTGGTAGCCGCTTTCTTACTATCTCTAATTCGGAAACTATAAACGATAGGAACACAGTTCCAAGACAGATCGATAGAGAATTTTGAGCTTTATAACATGGCATTTAAAATTGAAATTTGACCAAATGTTACTTAACGGCGTTTTAGCTAGCGGAAGGCAGTATGGTGAAAATGAATAAAAACGTATTCTCTAAAACAAGTGCCAGTTACATAGAGGTAGATCCAGGGCTGTGAATAGGTAAATACAAAAACCATAGTCAATAAATTTTTGTAGGCAATGTAAACATTCGTGCTACACAGGAATTGAAGCCACACCTTTTGCGACTCAGCCGATTGACAATCAATGTTATGGGCATACTCTTCTTTTAGTGCCTGAGATAAATAGTAGTGCTCAAACTAGAATCATTAGGTACTATTTTTACATTGCAGAAATAAACCAATAATAAAATTACATAGTGCCCTCGGTTGCAGATAGTTCCATAAAATTGTTTTGTAAATCAGAATATCTAATAAAAATGTGCCATGATATTCTAGTCTCGCAAAATTAGACGTGAGAGACAATTTCCACACGTTAAAATAAAAAATAATGGGCCGCTGTTTAGATTGAAAATGAAATGAAATCGTACGGAATTCTCAACCCGTGGGGAAGCATTCACTTGATCGTTTATTCACTTTATTCATGCAATGAAAATTTAAAAAGTTTTTCTTGTCTCGAAGATTCCGTAGATGTGCTAGTACAATTATTCTTGTTGAATACCTACATGTCTACAAACGATTTAATTTCGAAACCAAACATAACAGAAGCCATTTCAAATATCGTTTTACGAAAATAGAAAAATGTAATTTTGTTGTTATTCCTTTGTGGATTATGCACGGCGATATAGATAAATATAGAAATCTGTTTATATACGGTAAAATCTAGTATATTATACTGTCTGACTAATGTCTAGTCGTAGTCAGCCTAAGCCCAAATCCTAATGAATTTATTTATTTATTTATTTATTTTTTTAATTTTAGGAAAACTTACAGCTAGATGAAGTATAGGTAGATACAATGGTTACTTAAAAGCTAATTACAAGTTTCCACGTATAGTTATTATAGTTTTAGTTAAAAACAAAACAGTACCTAATTTGGGATAGACGGAAAAGAGGAAAACATACGAATATAAGTGAGAGAAAGAAACAATAGAGTGAATTTATCCTACATAAATACCTGTCTATGAAATCTGCTGATTGAAAAAACTGTCGCACACCAAGCGCTTTAAAAGCTTGGTGGTAGTGTTAAATATATCGAGTTCCACTGTGTTAGCACTGCTAGCTACTATCTTGTTAAAACATCTGCTTGCCCTGTTGACTTTTGAGAAAGATAGAGTTCCATAAAATAAATAGGCAAGCGTTTGACCGCAATCTCACCTGATGTTAAGTATATTATATTCGTAAACTGGATTAGCACATCGGCTACTTTTTAACCAGAATAATTAACAGATACAATGAACGAACTGGATTAGCAGCGCCAATTGACAAAAGGACAACGTCACGTCAGTTGCTTTGGAGGGCCTAGTACGAGTTTAGTTTTATAAAGCAGTCTCGTGTCTCGTCTGACACGCGAGTACTAGTTCGGTGTAATGAAGGTGTAATTCTTAATTCTTTATTGCACACAACACAGGACATAAACAAAAGACAGAAATAGATGACATGTACAAAGGCGAGCTAAACCCTAAAAAGAAAATAATAATAATAACCGCTGCTGGCGGCACTCTAGTTTTTAAGTTTATTTATAATATATGGTTTTTTATAGGTACTTATATTGTAAAAAAATTAAGAAAATAAATAAATATGTAAATAATAATGTGTAATGTCAAGAATCCGGGTACAATGCCGCGGGTAACAGCTAGTTACAAAATATAATACGAAAATACTATTATTTCGATGAAGAAAATCATAAAATTAAAGTCTGGTCATAACACGAAGGATCGGGCAATGTTGTAGAAAATTAAATTGCCTGAACTCAAATGGCTTGAAAGATGGCGCGATAGGGCGGTCATTATGCTCTTCGCTTCGATCAGGGCTGTGGACGTAGTCTCTCAGACAATTTGGTTTTATAAGACAAATTGTGAGGAAAAGTAATAAAAATGTAGCTATTATGGACCAGTTTCCATACTCATGTACAGTTGCGAGTGTTTTTCTAGTGTTATTTTCAGTGTTACTGAAATAATATTATGATATCCATTCCCCAGAAACTGGTTACCACAGTTCTGCAGGGGTATGCCAACCAAAGTTGAACTGCAAAGTTGAACTGCAAAGTTGAACTGCAAAGTTTTAAATCATGGTCAGTTCATACTAACTCATAGTTATTCTGTGACTAAATAGTGATAATATGACGTCATTTGATGTGTTTTCGCGCATATTTTGCTGTCAAGTGTCTAAAAAGAATGATCACGTGGTACAAAATTGTACCACGTGACCTGAAGAAATTACACTGGGCAGTGAAATATAACTTGACAGCAAAAGATTGGCATACGGGGGCTGATTTAGTTTATCATTGAATTGCTAATGCTTCAGTGATACATCTGAATGATAGCCAATGACCAGCTAGACTGGCTTACCTCGACTGACCAATATTATGATATAATTTATAAGTTTAAAAACTAGAAAAACCGACTTCAATTCGTCTACCGGCTTTATCATCAGATGATGATGATGGCAGTTCATTGGGACTGTTCTAGTATCCGTAAACATCACTAAAAAGACTCAGAAAAGCAAAATACGCAATTTCGTGCACGTGGCTGGCATATATTTTTTCCAGTTATTTCTATTTATAAGCCAAACTACTGAATCGATTTTGATGAAAATTTAATGGGACCAACCTGGACGTACATCCTTTCAAATACAAAAATAATTTTTCATATTGGTTTATAAATGACGGAGTTCTGTGGTAACCAGGTAACACATAACAAAAAAAAACATACAACCGTATTGAGAACCTCCTCCTTTTTTGAAGTCAGTTAAAAATCATAACAAATACTTTATAACGAAACTCAACAACCTTTTAACTTCGGCTTGAAACACTTCAAAAACACCGGAAACCTCAGAATCAGAACATAACACCAACAAATAACAACACCTCATACAATATTCAAGTTTGTTACAACTTTCCGCTAACAGTTGTTAAAAATTTACAACAAAAAGTTGGTAATTAACTTGTTCTGTTAAGGATAGGTTCACACGGCAAGTTCAGACTTCAAAACAACATGACAATGCCTCTGGTGTTGCGGATGTTAATAGGAGACGGTAACCGTTTACTATCAGGTGGGGGGCGTAAGGCCGGTGCCTAACTATATCATAAAAACACATGAAAATAAGGCGGAAGCAAATTACGTTTAAATTGGTGCACTTTTTTCGGGGCTACAGACAGACAGTGTTTTATTTATTTATTTATTAAAAGGCATCGCCAACAGCACACATAATACAGTTTCGAAAATAACATATAAACAATAATTATATTATAGAATGTGTGCCAATTACAGGCATGCACAGCATTCGCAACAATATTACAGACAACAGTAAAGCAGAAAAGAAACAAAAAAACAAAAAGTTAAGGATAAGATAGGATAAGGATAAGTTAAGGATAGGAATATTCTTCCTAACCTTCACACCAGTGTGACAGAGCAGTGTGAAGGCTAGTTGGCCGCGCACATAGGCCTCTAAACATATAACGTCCCTCATTTTTCACTAATTAGGAGTTTAAAATAGCGCGATTCAGTGGTAAGGATAGGAAATTTTATTCATAACTATCACACCAGAACAGAGCAGTGTGAAGATTAGTCGGCCGCGGACACTAGCCTCAAACTTATAACGTCACTCTTTTTTTAATCGGGAGTTAAAAATAGCGCTTTTAGCCTAGTGCTGTGAACATGCAGCCTTACTTAGAAACTTTGCAGCTTCATTTGCGAGTAAATTCGATTCTTTTATCGTAAAAGACTTCTTCCTAGTCCAACGTTGAGTAACTTCTTTATTTCTATGTCTTTGTTAAATAGAGAAAAGAAGATACTTAGCCTAGTTTTAGAATAAAATTACCTATGTATTTGTTTTCATTTATTTAAGACACTATTTTTAGTTTTATTTTGCTATCGATTCTGTTGTCGCATTTTTCTAAACTAACCTAATTTGACAGCACTAAAAATGTTGCCGTCCCTTTCTCATAAACTGAAACGACAAAGACGGCTATAATTTTGGCGCTGTCAAATTAGGTTAGTTTAGAAAAATGCAACAACAGAATCGATAGCAGTGTTTACAAAATATAGGTACATAAAACAGTTGAGCTACCTATCGATAATTGGATGCTCTAAATAAAATAAATAAATAAATAAAAATAAATAAATAAACAGCTGAAAATCGGTTCGCCAGCTAATTGAGAGACAAAGATCCGGTGTGCCTACTATAAGGACCTATACCTACTGACTACTGAGTATGTGTCTGAGTTTTTATGTTCGGAAGTGCCTCTGATTACCTCTTTTGAACTTGAAGGATCTTGAGATAAATATATTAACGTTTTATTAAATTCTTAATTTTCTAATGTTAACATAATCAACTCCTTTGAGTTTCGATTAGTAAAATTGCCGAGCGCAAATCGCAGATGAAACGAGAACTAATTTAAGAAGCTGCGTTCAGCGCCATCTGACGGAATTTACGCTGAAACTCTTGCATAAATTGCAAGTTCCTGTAATGTATCCATTACACGTTGACACTAGTTAAGGAGCAGTTGCTCCAATGCGATTTTGTGATTCTAAATATTGTTTTCACATTAAGTATATTTTGATTTTCGATTTTACAATAACCTTATTAAATATATCAGATAGTTTGTTAACCTCTCTCTAATCATAAATCCTACTAATATCCTATCCTATCCTACTAATATTATAAATGCGAAAGTTTAGATGTTTGGATGTTTAGATGTTTGGATGTTTGTGTTTCAATCACGTCTAAACTACTGAACCAACTTGGATGAAAATTGGCATATATATAGTTCGTTACCTGGATTGACACATAGGCTACTTTTTATCTCGAATAATTAACAGGATCTACAGGATAAAATGAACGAAAAGGATTAGCAGCGCCAATTGGCAAGAGAATTTCATTGTCATGTCATGTCACGTCAGTTTGACAGGGCGTAGTACTACCTCTTTGGTCTAACGACTAGCGTTTGACATTACAGTAGGTACGAGTTCGGTGTAATGAGGTGTAATGTCAAGTTTCTCAAAGTATCCGCTCGGTACACGCACAGATAATATAATGTACACGGAAACTGTAGACGCGTACGAAGTCGCGGGTAACTACTAGTAAATAATAAATATTGGTAGAATGCTATCAAATAAGTTTCGCGCAGTTTTACAACAGAAAATTGTTATTCAAGATATAACCTCAAAATGTTGTCTTGCCAAACATGGCCGAAAAATGCAGGTGTTTTGTTTTGTCGGATTTTGTCGTCAGCGACCACTTGCGGCTTGGAGAGCAGCCAGCCAGGTTTGCCGTGTAGACTCATTGATGCGGAACCCCGATAGGACCTTTAGGATAGTCGTCGTAAGTGAATCTTGGACCATGGGAGGAATTTTTTGTAGAATTCGTTAGTTTAACTCTTTTAAAGAGACTCATTCATGCTGGCGTTGCCTGTCGAAGAGGCCTAGTTAAATAAATAAATAAACAAACAAACAAATAAATAAATATTCATGGACATTTCACACGACGCCCTCTAGTCCCAAACTAAGCAAAGCTTGTAATATGGGAACCAGATGCTGATAGAATACTTATATACTTTTTTTTTGTAAATACATACTTATAATACATAGTAACACCCAGACATAGAACAAACATCTATGTTTGTCACAAACAAATCTTTGTTCTTAGTGGGGATCGAACCCACGACCCACAGCACGGAAGGCAGAGCTATTACCGACTGAGCTCTGACGCCTGTCAAATATTCTCAGTCCCAGTAATTTCACTTGGACCCTTCGATTCGTATGACTCAGTGGCGGTGACAGAGTTTTAGGCCACCTTAAGATCTCCGTCGTGGCTTAACGACTGCTAGAGCCGGGACCAACATTTCCACGTGCTTTCCGAAGCAAGGAAGCGCTCAGATGTAAATGCCACTAGCGATCCATCCAAATAGTGACCGCGCTGAACGTCACATAATATAGTCGTCACATAATATAAGATTGACTAAGCAAGCTATACCACCAGTTGCTTATGGTTAAAAGTGCAGTTTTTAGCAAAGTTGACATTTACAATAGTTAAAAAAACGTGACCATTCCCAAACATTTTACATACATACCCAGTAGTTTTCTGATCTCTAGACAATAGCTAAAAAAACGTGACCATTCCCAAACTTTTTACATACATACGCAGACGTTTTCTGATCTCTAGACAATAGCTAAAAAAACGTGACCATTCCCAAGCATTTTACATACATATACAGACGTTTTCTGATCTCTAGACAATAGCTAAAAAAACGTGACCATTCCCAAACATTTTACATACATACCCAGTCGTTTTCTGATCTCTAGACAATAACTAAAAAAACGTGACTATTCCCAAACATTTTACATACATACCCAGACGTTTTCT
This sequence comes from Gandaritis pyraliata, assembly GCA_947859175.1. Taxonomy (NCBI): domain Eukaryota; kingdom Metazoa; phylum Arthropoda; class Insecta; order Lepidoptera; family Geometridae; genus Gandaritis; species Gandaritis pyraliata. The sequence continues at coordinate 1,887,336 of OX401875.1, read as the reverse complement.
GATCTCTAGACAATAGCTAAAAAAACGTGACCATTCCCAAACATTTCACATACATATACAGACGTTTTCTGATCTCTAGACAACAGCTAAAAAAACGTGGCCATTCCCAAACATTTCACATACATATACAGACGTTTTCTGATCTCTAGACAACAGCTAAAAAAACGTGGCCATTCCCAAACATTTTACATACATACCCAGTCGTTTTCTGATCTCTAGACAATAACTAAAAAAACGTGACTATTCCCAAACATTTTACATACATACCCAGACGTTTTCTGATCTCTAGACAATAGCTAAAAAAACGTGACCATTCCCAAACATTTCACATACATATACAGACGTTTTCTGATCTCTAGACAACAGCTAAAAAAACGTGGCCATTCCCAAACATTTCACATACATATACAGACGTTTTCTGATCTCTAGACAACAGCTAAAAAAACGTGGCCATTCCCAAACATTTTACCTACATACCCATACGTTTTCTGATCTCTAGACAATAGCTAAAAAAACGTGACCATTCCCAAGCATTTTACATACATACCATACGTTATCTAATCTCTAGCGATTTTGTCAACTTGGCTAGAAGCAGGCCACGTATGTCGCATTGACGAGATCGCGGCTTAAATCGCGCGACTGGCGCGCTTCCAAGCCGCGAGTGGCCGCAGATGACGAAGCGTCTCCGCCTCGTTATCGCCTTCACAGAGTACATAGCAGTATATATATACCATAGAGCTTACAAAACGCTGTAGAGACAACTTTTCATGAAGTGAAAACTTCTTCGTTTCAAAACTAAATGGAGGGGATCAAGGGAATTTCGCTACATTAAGATGACAGAAGTTTTCACTATTGTGCGGGTATTAGCAGGCTTTTGCATCTAATACCCATGTCCAGCACGCTGCAGTGCCTGGGACATGATGTACAGCACGCTGCAGTGCCTGGGACATGATGTACAGCACGCTGCAGTGCCTGGCACATGATGTACAGCACGCTGCAGTGCCTGGGACATGATGTACAGCACGCTGCAGTGCCTGGGACATGATGTACAGCACGCTGCAGTGCCTGGGACATGATGTACAGCACGCTGCAGTGCCTGGGACATGATGTACAGCACGCTGCAGTGCCTGGGACATAATGTACAGCACGCTGCAGTGCCTGGGGCATGATTTAGATGGAGTAGGCTTGTAGCACATATACCATCCTCAGCCTAGTCCGCCTCATCCACAGGAAAGACCTGGGCCAGGTGTGGGCATCAGCGCACACCTTTTAACTTCAATCATCATTTTTTATTTAGGCGTAGGAGTTACGAGTTTCTTCTATTTTGCGACATGGATTACATTATGCAGTTGAAATTTTAAAACTTTCTCTTGCCATTTTCACGATGCACCAATTTCAATGATGGTGCAAAGCATTACCATGACACCTCTATAGGTACGATTTTATACAGACATCTCTAGGAAAGCGACAAATACATACTCTATGGACAAACTTGACGCGACAACTTTACGATGCAATTAAGACGCGGTTCTGGGACTGCACTTTAACTGTGTCACTTAAAAAATAGCTTTAAGTGTAAATTGAGCTGTAGTACCAAAGATATTAGCATCAATTTGGCTAAGCAGTTTGAATTTTGAATATCGGAAGTAAAATACTTGAGATCCAGTAGACAAGACGAGTGATACTGTAACTTAGCAACTGGGCCCAATTCTGATGGCCCATGGGCCCAGTTGATACACATACGATTTTTCGTACACCGCTCATCTGCCTTAATGGATAGACTTAATGTAAAGGCTCCCTTTGAAATTGATTCAGTGTATTGAATTCAAGGTTTATTCTATTTCATAGATCTGATAAAAAGAGGCCGCTAGTTTGAGACTGCTGGAAACTGCAGGGGTATTCCAATCTCAGTTGAACTGCAAAGTTGAACTGCAAAGTTTGAAATCATGGTCAGTTCATACTAACTCATAGTTATTCTGTGACTAAATAGTGACATTATGATGTTATTTGATTTCTTCTTGTTCTTGTTTTCGCGCATATTTTGCTGTCAAGTATTTAAAATGAATGAATGAAGAAATTACACTGGGCAGTGAAATATAACTTGACAGCAAAAGATTGGAATACGGGGGCTGGACACTGGATGCTGAATGATTGATTTCGTCATCATTTTATAAATATTCGTACAGATGGAAAAAATAATGAATGAAAAATCCAATTTAGAATTAGTAGGTAGGTAGTAGGTGCTTGTTATAATGAGGCAAAAACCCATAAAGCAAATGAAAAGTAAAAATAAAACTAATAAATCAAAGTAAGACAGTAAATATGTAGGTATGTACTTACAAATAAATAAATAAATAAATATTCATGGACATTTCACACGACGCCTCTAGTCCCAAACTAAGCAAAGCTTGTAATATGGTAACTAGAAGCTGATAGAATACTTATATACTTTTTTTTTGTAAATACATACTTATAATACATAGTAACACCCAGACATAGTGGGGATCATTCTTAGTGGGGACATACATTCTTAGTGGGGATCGAACTCACGACCCACTGCACGGCAGGCAGAGCTATTACCGACTGAGCTGTGACGCCTGTCAAACAGTACTCTATAGTCACCTCTCTCTAGCCTCAAAGGTTTGCTGGAAGAAAACTCTTGTTAGGGTTAAGCTCGCCTTTGTACATGTCATCTATTTCTGTCTTTTGTTTGTGTCCTGTGTTGTGTGCAATAAAGAATTAAGAACAGAAGACCACAGACCTATGCAATGAAAATGCTAAAGAGAATGCTTTAAAGTTTGGAAATGACTATTATGTATTCTGTATCACATTAAATTATTCGACTACCCTCCGGTGAAATATTTCAGAAGTTCAACATTGTTGCTACTGATTTGATCAGCAGTACTGCCCCCGTATTCCAATCTTTTGCTGTCAAGTTATATTTCACTGCCCAGTGTAATTTCTTCAGGTCACGTGGTACAATTTTGTACCACGTGATCATTCTTTTTAGACACTTGACAGCAAAATATGCGCGAAAACACATCAAATGACGACATAATGTCACTATTTAGTCACAGAATAACTATGAGTTAGTATGAACTGACCATGATTTAAAACTTTGCAGTTCAACTTTGCAGCTCAACTTTGATTGGCATACCCCTGCAGAAACTTTAAGTATCTTGTTGAAATACCTAAATAACCGCTTTTATACTTTACCGTGCCACATCACGACACGATTTACCGCGGACAGTGTTGCTGAGTCGTCCTTTGGGAGAGGGGGTGGGGGGGGGGGGGGGGGGGGGGGTGGCGGTTCTAAACCTTTTCATCGCTTCGGCGGCAGCGACCCTTTGATAAGATACCTTTGGTGACATAAATATTTACGCTTGTTGTTTTAATAATTTATAAGTTTAATAAACTAGAAAAACCGACTACAATTCTACTACCGGCTTCATCAACAGATGATGATGATAGTAGTACATTGGGAATGTTCTAGTGACCATAAACATTAGTAAAAAGTCACAGAAAAGCATAATACGCAATTTCATGCACGTGAATGGTATATTTTTTTCAGTTATTTTTATTTATAAGCTTACTGAACTAATTTTGATGAAAATAGAACGGGACCAAGCTGGTAGTAATCCTTACATATCTGCCAGCACATGAATCCAATACTAAAACTAAAGTTGGCTTTTTGAATTCATATTCTGGCATCACGTAGAAACGTACGAATTGGGCACGTGATTTATCGTTTAGAAATGTCATTTCCATACATTTTGATAATAAAATGTATGATAATGACATAAATGCGGTATCAATATAATCACACAGCGCCCTCTAGTTCTAGCTATAAGCAATGTTTGTGATATGGGAACTAGATTGCTCATAGAATACCTACTTATACAAAAAAAGTACCTACCTATAAATATACTTTTTTAATAAATTATCTTTATAAATGTACTTTTTTAATAAATATACTTTTTATACAAAAAAAGTAAATATATATACTTTCTTTGTAAATACATACTTATAGTACACAGTAACACCTATCCATAGAACAAACATTGTTATACATAGGAATATACATAGTTCGTAACTGGATTAACACCTAGGCTACTTTGTCTTGTAAAATTAACAGGACAAGTCGCGGGTGAAAGCTAGTAAAGACATTGCACATACTAGTAGTAGATGTTCTATTGTAACTAAACTACCCAATCGACAAAAGGGTAGTTTACAACCAAGAGCTGACCCTGGAGTTCTCCAAAGATACCCTCACCATCTCCTCCAGCATTTAGTGAACTCTTCGGAAGCAATTTAAACCTTTTTAGGGTAGAAGCTGTAAATTGCCACAATCTAAGAACCGCTTAGTTAAGATAGCATCCAGAGACAATAACATCCTTTACATAATTTATTATATTGTGCGCAAAAACGAGTAGTTGACGACGCACGGGAGGTTAAGTTTGCGAACAGGTTTTTTTATTGATATTTTTATTACTAGCAGTTACCCACGACTTCGTACGCGAGTACCGTTTCCGTGTACATTATATTATCTGTGCGTGTATCGAGCGGATACTTTGAGAAACTTGACATTACACCGAACCCGTACTCGAATGTCAAACGTTAGTCGTTAGACCAAAGAGGTAGTACTACGCCCTGTCAAACTGACTTGACATGACATGACATCATCCTCTTGCCAATTGGCGCTGCTAATCCCGTTCGTTTATTTTATCCTGTAGATCCTGTTAATTATTCGGGATAAAAAGTAGCCTATGTGTCAATCCAAGTTACGAACTATATATAAGCCAAGTTTCATCCAAGTTGGTTCAGTAGTTTCGACGTGATTGAAACACAAACATCCAAACATCTAATCTTTCGCATTTATAATATTAGTAGGATAAAACACATCCGCTGTATTGAAATCCGCGGCTTATTCCCCCATAAACTAGGGCAGTATCCAATGTATCCATGCTGTAACCCGTTTGGCGTAGTTTAACAGTCGAACAGTTTTGAGGGTAGTCGCGAAATCGATCTGCAATTCTGGCAGCGGGTCAAACGCCAGATGCCTTGTATGGGCATATTGGGCATACAACTTTTCTTTGGCATGGCTTTTAAATTAGTTTGGAAGTTTATAAACTTGATAATTCAGACAAAAATGTTTCAAGCAAATGCCTTTGTAACTAACGATGTTATATGTAGCGCTACACAAGTATTCGATAGTTTTATTACAATACTAGCAGTTACCCGCGACTTCGTACGCGTGTACCGTTTTTTCTTTTCATACGTTTTATCCTCTGAAGCAACTGACATGAACGTGTCAAAGTATGTTTCTTTGGCGCTGCTAATTCCGTTCGTTTATTTTCTCCTGTAGGTCCACGTTCAAAATCCACGTTACGAACTATTCTATTTCAAGTTTCATCTAAGCTGGTTCAGTAGTTTCGACGTGATTGAAAGTCAAACATCTAAACTAAACAGCCGTGTGTCCAACCGCCAAGTGAACTTAGTAACATTTGCCCTCGTCACACGTCAGCGTCGTCACCGCAGGATGTGCCCTAAAAATTGGTTTTCCACCAAAAGGACGTAGTTAATTAATTCACTTTGCGGTGAGTATAGTTTTAAATACTTTTTTATAAGTTTTCGTATATTAGCAGCCAGCGACGCGATGCAGCAGGGGTATGCCAATCAAAGTTGAACTGCAAAGTTGAACTGCAAAGTTTGAAATCATGGTCAGTTCATACTAACTCATAGTTATTCTGTGACTAAATAGTGACATTATGACGTCATTTGATGTGTTTTCGCGCATATTTTGCTGTCAAGTGTCTAAAAATAATGATCACGTGGTACAAAATTGTACCACGTGACCTGAAGAAATTACACTGGGCAGTGAAATATAACTTGACAGCAAAAGATTGGCATACGGGGGCAGGTATTCCATAAATGTAAGTTTAAATCAGTAACCATTCTCGTAATCGAAATAAAGTCCCGATTTTTCCTCAGACGAAAATATATAAAAATAGTATGGCTGAAACTCAAGTCTAGCATCCGATCTGAAAACGGTAGAGAAATGATTCTAAATGATCCTTGTGATTTTGTTTGACACTTTTTGAATAGCTAGTAAAAAATATACAGTACTAGCAGTTACCCGCGACTTCGTACGCGTCTACAGTTTCAGTGTACATTATATTATCTGTGCGTGTACGGAGCGGATACTTCTTTGAGAAACTTGACATTACACCTCATTACACCGAACTCGTACCTACTGGAATGTCAAACGCTAGTCGTTAGACCAAAGAGGTAGTACTACGTCCTGTCAAACTGACGTGACATGACATGACAATGAAATCCTCTTGCCAATTGGCGCTGCTAATCCTTTTCGTTCATTTTATCCAGTAGATCCTGTTAATTATTCGGGATAAAAAGTAGCCTATATGTCAATCCAGGTTACGGACTATATATATGCCAAGTTTCATCCAAGTTGGTTCAGTGGTTTTGACGTGATTGAAACACAAACATCCAAACATCTAAACATCCAAACATCTAAACTTTCGCATCTATAATATTAGTAGGATAGGATAGGATAGGATAGGATTTTTAGCGATTCCGACCGCATAGCGTGACCTTTGACATTGGCAATGGGTGTCAAAACAATGTTACTCAACTTCAACTATAGGTGTTTATAAAGTCCCAACAGTGGGAAAGAACATAAAACAGTAAAATACAAAAATACAGCAAAACATCTCAGTTTCGAGCAAAATGAGCGCGTTCTCAAATAAAACGTGTAAATACTTACAAGAAGCAGAAGTGGTCCACAATGGTCTGAGCATCACGTACAAGGATCTACAAACTTAAATACTAGATGTGCCTTCGATTTGTCTCGGATATAAAGGTTTTATATTCGTTGTAGTAAGACTGTAGTCCGTTCCTTCCTACCTACAGCCGAGATGGGTAGACGTCATTGTAATAAAAAAAAAACAATAAAGGAGGAGGTTTTCAATTCGGTTGTATGTTTTTTGTTACCTCAGAACTCCCGTCATTTATGAACCGATTTCAAAAATTCTTTTTTTATCAGAAAGGATATACTTCCAGGTTGGTCCCATTTCATTTACATCAGAATCGGTTCAGTAGTTTGGGTTATAAATAGATGTAACTGAAAAAAATATGCCAACCACGTGCACGAAATTGCGTATTTTGCTTTCCTGTGACTTTTAAGTGGTGTTTCTAGTGACTAGAACATTCCCAATGAACTATCATCATCATCCTGATGAAGCTGGTAGTTGAATTGAAGTCGGTTTTTATAGTTTTTTTAAACTTTTAAATTTTATTTTAGGTTTTTGGATGCCTCATCCAGTGGTTTTAATTCCAGCTGCAATGTTACTACCCTGAACAGTCGGAGTGCAATAAATGTTATTATCAACACTACACCTGCATTGTAAAACCTGGATACAGCTCTAAAAGCGCCAACAGATGAGCTTGCCTCCTTACCCGAGTTGACATTTTACAATCGCTAGAGATAAATAAGTTTTTACGAAAAATTCAAAACTCCCGACCATGTAAAATCTCCTTAGATAAATAAATATATATTCATGGACATTTCACACAACGCCCTCTAGTCCCAAACTAAGCAAAACTTGTACTTGTATTAAGGGAACTACATAGATTGCTTATAGAATACATATATATAGTTACCTACTTAATCAGCATCCCAAAGTTCCATAAATAATCAAAATAAAGTTCAGATTTTTCCGCAAAGTCAGAAGATAATCTAAAAATTTTCTTTCTAAAAAATAATTTTCTAAAAATTTTTTTTTCTTAGAAAGTATAGTAGTAACAACGGATCTTTGTCCTTCTAAAGTATCTGCGCAGAACCCATTTTAGGGTCGAATTGGAGGTAAGCGAATTTTTCCTCAGTTTTACAATAAATTATTCTTATTTCTTATATCCGCACAACAGTACATGCGCAATCGTTTGTTGCACCTAACTTCAGAGGGATCAAGATCCGTTGCGTGTACTGTACCTACCATCCTACTCCTGTTCATTAGTTTTATTCAAGTTTTATTTGTAGATACCATTAATTATCTAAGCCTGAGTTATTCAGTGCTTATTTTGCATCATTGTGCAAGCACTTGATACACAAATAGAAAATAATTGCAAAGAAATAGACGAACAATTGAAACAAGTCGCAGCTTTCTTAAGCTTCTCAAGCTTCTTAAAAACCGACCACCGTTAGTTTACGGTCGATAACCGTCGACAACCGCTCATAAATTCAACGGTAGCACGAACTGCTACAAAACGAAAGAACATAATATGTCGTAAACTAAGTACTAAGAAAGAGAAAACTGAGGATAAATATTTGACATTTCACACAACGCCCTCTAGTCCCAATCTAAGCAAAGCTTATGCAATGAAGTTATCAACTATTGAAGGGTTAGTCTCATTTCGTCTAAAAAGCAACTAGTCTAATTAGCAAGTGGTCTAAGGGTGCCTCTGAGTGGATCGCCTCGTGACATATGGCCGTGTCAGATGACTGCGTGTCAAAAACCGTCCACATTGACGTGTCTGACACTCGTAACTGCTACGGACACGTAGCCACGGACACGGTGAAATGACACAAGTGTGGACCCAGCTTAAAATGTAGTTGGTCTAAGTACAAACTTTTGAAGATGTATCAGAGAAAAGTTCAGTGACGTAACAGCCGCCATTAAACACGCCGTCATAACGTCTACATCAAAAAACGGTAACAGATTTCTAGAAAACGAGAACTTCACAGAGCAAGTTTCCTTAAGTTTTTTGTATCTGAAAGAGGGTAGTTTATTTTAATGACGTCATTGATCTGCACCAACGAGTTTTTTATAACGATTAGTTTGTTGTAGTTAAGATAGTTTTCTTAACCTACTTTGAAAAAATGTAACTATTATACTTGATCAACGACTAGAACAACCTAGAAGGCTAACAGTGATGCTCGCATTGCTGTGTTCGGGTTTGAAGGGTATGGGTGCCGGTGCTATTACACGCACATAAGACACATCAGACAGTGATGGACGCAGTGCAATGCATCACAGGGCACGTCTTCAGTGGACATGCTCGGTGAGGCAATGCATTGTTACAGGCAGAGGTAACCACTTAGCATCAGGTGGGCCATCGGCTTGTCCCATCACATATCACATAGTTTTATAAAAAAGAGACGCTGGAGATTGGTATACCAGCACAAGTCCTGGAAGGAAATGAGGGAGACCTTGGCCCAGCAGTGGGACTGTAAGTATAGGTTTCAGTGCTAAGCACCATGCCAGGTATGGTGCACGTATTTATTTGCCTACCACCACTAACTTTTACTATATCCTAACAAAATCCCAACTATTTTTAATACAAGGACGAGCTTAAAGACAGTCTTCGCTCATTAGCGATAAGACCACCCATTGTACAATTAGTTAAGTTTTGTTTTGTATGTTATAGTAGTTCCTAGGTTAAGGTGTGCGATAAAGTATTTTCTATCTATCTTCACCGATTATCTAAGTTAAGCGACGTTCTGCGCGGTCACTATTTGGATGTGTGACCGCTAGTGGCATTTACATCTGAGCGCTTCCGTGCTTCGGGCACGTTAAACTGTCGGTCCTGGCTCTAGCAAGGAAACAAACTCCGTCACCAGAGTTGCCACTAACTCGAACGAATACCTAGAGTATCTTTCTGGCTCCAACAGTACCATGCAAGGTCACGGGAGGAAGCTAGTTCCTCAACTACAGCCCAAAACACCAAGTCTAACCCATCTTACCCATCCAAACTACGAACATAACCGTAAAACCACTCTAAAACCACCCACCTGAATGTTAACTGCCAATATCCCTCCACAGTACTATTTGAAACTAAATTAAAAATCAATTTAAATGTACGATAGTTAATATGTCCATGGGTGGGCTAATGGGACTTTAAGGGTATTAATAGGCCGAATAAAAGTACATAGACTGGCTGAGTGTCACACCGATTAAAGAAAAACAAATAATTAAATTAAAAATTTAAAAAACCCCTGACTTTGATATCCACATTGAGGAAGTTGTGAAAAAAAAATGTAATTCGCCATTTTGTGGTTGGTGGGCATATTTGATTTGAAAATCATAGTATTCTACTAGTCAAGCTCTTTCATTTGATACCCGTAATGAGGGAGTTGTGAAAAATATGTAATCCGCCATTTTGTGGCAGCGGCCATCTTGGACCGATTTTCATCAAACAGCTAAGAACACTCGACTAATTCACCTTTCAAACAAAAAAAAACAAAATCAAAATCATCCGTTCGGGTGCTACGTTGCCTCAGACAGACTGACAGACACACATACACATCAAGCTTATAACACCCCGTAGTTTTTGCGTCGAGGGTTAATTAACCCCTAGTAATATTATTAATGTCAAAGTTTAGATGTTTGGATCGTGTTTCAATAACACTGTAACTAAGTCCGATTTGGATGAAAAGTGGTAACCGGTGCCTATAACGATACATTACCTTACTTAGCCCATCCACTGAGGACATGCCCTGTGGCTGTGATGCATTACACTGCGCTCTGAGACGTAAAGGTGTTGTCGCATGTGCGTGCAATTGCACAATGTTACAATATGGTGTGACATGCCCCCGTAATCGTTGACGCTTCCCCATTAAACTGTGAACAAAACGCGCTTCACCTACACAACCGTTTACTTTAACTGCTAGTAAACTAAACCCTTTATTTACAAAAACTGTCATCTTATTAACACCTGACTGAAAAACGGAAGGGGTGTTATAAGTTTGACGGCGTTGTCTGTCTATCTGTATGTTTGTCTGTGGCATGGTAGCTCCAAAAGTAGGGCTCCGATTTGAATGCGGTTTGTTTGTGAGAAAGCTGGTTGATCTGGGATGGTTATTAGCCATGTTTGGTGGAAATTGGTGCAGCCGTTTCAAAGTTATGAGTATTTATCAAATCTGAAAACAAGTTTTGAGGAATCTCAGAGGGGAGATTCCAATCTCAAAGTTGAACTGCAAAGTTTTAAATCATGGTCAGTTCATACTAACTCATAGTTATTCTGTGACTAAATAGTGACATTATGACGTCATTTGATGTGTTTTCGCGCATATTTTGCTGTCAAGTGTCTAAAAAGAATGATCAGTGGTAAAAAATTGTACCACGTGACCTGAATTAATTACACTGGGCAGTGAAATATAACTTGACAGCAAAAGATTGGCATACAGGAGCAGTTTTGAGGAATCTCAGGCATGTATTATTTGTATTCAGATTTCATGAACTGGTGGAGTTGATACTCCATTATGGCCACACAGGGCTATCCTCTGAAAACCACTATGCAAATAACAATTTCAGATAAAAAACATATTTTTGTTTCATACTTTATAGAGCGTGATTTTTCAGAAATCTGGTTTTAGAATTTTACACGCATTGTGATATAAAATATAATAATACATTTAATATCTCCGACAAAAGCCAATGTTCCAACTTGTAATATCACAAAACCTTAGAATTACGTCGTCTTACACGACATTCGCAGCCTTAAGAACCTTAACACCCCTTAAAACCTTAATTCTCTACCCCTGTAATGAAGAAACAGTCTTACAAACCCCTTAATAATAAAGCTAAAATGTTCTGTCTGTTTGTAAAACGCTGAATTTTGGTTTGTTGAAATGACGGGTAAATTCCAGATTTTCGCAAAATATTGTTGAATTTTACTGAAAATTGACCATTATTTCAGTTTTGCATGATTGGACAGTTTTGGACACCGATCTGTTTTATTAGTGTGCTATTTACATCTTAAGAGTAAAATTGGTAAAATTGGAGTAATTTTACCATCCAAGACTTTTACTTTACATTTTTTTAAATTAACCCTTACTGTCCCACTGCTGGGCAAAGGTCTCCCCCCTCGTCTTCCACTTCCCGCGATCTATGTCTAGTTCCGCCCATTTCCGTTCGAAGGAGTCCAGGTCGTCATGCCAGCGCTTCCTCGGGCGGCCGCGACGTCTTCTACCTCCTGGGGGTATCCAGCCTATGACTCCTTGAGCCCACCTTTCCGAATCCGAATCCATTACCTATGTAATTTACTTTACATAGGTATCAAAAACTATCATGACCGCAACTCGATCGAATTGTTCGATTATTGAATCATTATCACTTGTTATAATGTAAAAACCATAAAGATCACTTAGAAAGGTCTCTAGCCAAAGGAACTCCAAATTCATAATCTATCAAAATCCCGAAAATATTCCTTCCCAGAAAAACAGCTCCAAAAATAACTAAAAGTGGAAATATTTAATGGACTGATGTCTTGATCCAGTAGCGCCCTTATCTGATGTTTTTATTTATTTAAAATAAAGTCTATCGAGAGTTTAAAACTCTACCGAGCGCACATTTGATATTTTAAGTTTTTTTACGCATGCCTAAAATTTAAAAACCACTTGTGCGACACGCTTTCTATTTGTTAAGAAAGATAATAAGTAACATCACGTGGACATAGATAAAATTTTATTAGACTTTATGTAGGTAGTTATTTTTTTAATTGTGTTACTCTTTTCGAACTACGCATGTGTTACTACTTACTTTTTAAAATAGGTCAGCGGCTTTTCAACAACAGTTATTCAAATTCTGTTAAATTCTTAGCACAGCAGACTTCTTGACTATATTTTCATGATGTTCAAACGTTTTTAATTTTAGTTATGTAAAATTTGATAGCGAAAATCGGAAGTTTCCGAATTTTCCGAGTTAGATTTAGTTTTGGTAATAAAAACAAGGAACCCTATTTATACCAACCACCAAATTTTATCATACCTACACGTATACATTAATATAATTACCATTAACATTGTCTTTCTTAACTAATATTCATTTAGCTGGCTTTAACCGTTTATTTGTACGGATCGTGTGTATATAATGAAGGTTTGTACAACAATTGATTTTATATTGAAAAACGTTGGTGACAAACAAGATGTCGAACAAAAAAATTTATATTTTAATAGTGCTGTTTGGTAAGTACTACTAGTATTTATAGATTTGGATCTGTTGAGCTATCTATAAATCGTTTGCAACGGTTTGTAGATAACTCAACTGCTTCATGTGTATTTTGTATATATTATAAATATTGTAAATACTATGTTAGTCGTAATTATCTTTGTGAGTAGAATAAATAATGGCTTTTAGTATATTATAGTTGTCACAACAGATCTTTGTCCTTCTGAACATCTGCGCAGAACCGATTTTTGGGTCGAATTTGAGGTAAGCGAATTACGTACATCAGAACATGCGCAATCATGTTACACCTAACTTCAACAGAGATAAAGATCCGTTGAGCGTACTGTACCTACCTACTAATACCATAATTAGAATTTCACACCAATAATTTCAATGTAGAAGATCTACTTCTAGGTGCAAAGTGTTGGTTGTAAAATTCTAAATTGTAATACTTTTGTAATACTTACAGCTTACAAGTTGTATCACTGTCAAAATACAATGTGTTGAGAAGACTAATGATAGCTCTTAAATCATTTTTTTTTTAATTTTATTTTTTATTTTATTTATTTTTCAGCACAATCCATACTTTTAACGAGCGCTACATCTTTGTATTTATATAAGTAAGTAACTAAGGGTCTAGTACGAGTTTTGGTGTATAAAGCCGGTGTAAAAACGCCTTCCCCCAGCACACCAGCAGGGGTATGCCAATCAAGTTGAACTGCAAAGTTGAACTGCAAAGTTTTAAATCATGGTCAGTTCATACTAACTCATAGTTATTCTGTGACTAAATAGTGACATTATGATGTCATTTAATTTTGTTTTCGCGCATATTTTGCTGTCAAAATTTATTTTGCTGTAGTGTCTAAAAAGAATGATCAGGTGGTACAAAATTGTACCACGTGACCTGAAGAAATTACACTGGGCAGTGAAATATAACTTGACAGCAAAAGATTGGCATACGGGGGCAGTGCAGCTTCTCAAAAGAACCCCTCAGTATCTCCATACCAATCAGCGCACAATGGTGTATTTCAGTATATATTTATCGTCGTCATTATGTATGCAAATACACTTCATCCAGTTCATCATCAGGTGAACTGGCAGTCAAACGCATAGGTACAGTCGGCGACACATCAACCTAAACACTGTTTGAACTTTGAACTATTATAATTTGAATGTTGCGAATCAAGGATCGTAATACGTGTAGGCGCGTGGCGCGCAAGCAGCGAGTCTCACATAAAAACATATCGCCCCTCTCGCATTCAAATTAAAATTATAATAGTTCAAAGTTCGAACCGTTGATAGGTTGATGTGTAGCCGACTATACCATTATAAAAAAAAACTTTTAACGTATTCCCAAAGCATGCAATTAGTCTGTGATCACTGTAATAGAATGACAGGGGTTGAAATATAAAAAAAATCTGTATTTTTTCCAGAACACTATCTGAATATGTCGTGGTATCATTATCTGATGCGGCGACTCTTGTAGACCATCCATACTACAATATCAGCAGAGCGAATATTTTTGTTACACACGGGTTCAATGGTAGTGAGAGTGGCTCCTGTATGCAGCAGCTTCTAGGCGGACTTATCACCAAGGATCAAGTCAACGTGTTCTTCGTCGACTGGTCTAAAGAAGCCGCAGCTGGCCTCATTTTAGCCATATCTTACCCAATAGCAGTCCGTAATTGTTTTAATGTAAGTACCTACAAGCGTAAGGTAAGGTCGCTTTAATATAGAACTATGTCTAATATCTAATTTCCGGTGCAGTACAATAAAGAGTTTTCTATCTATCTATCTAAGGTATCTACATAAGTATAGTGCAGTATTATGCTGAGTGAGACGGGAACGTCTGATCACGTCGTTCAAGGATGTAAATTTTATACATTTTAATTCGTTTTCGACTACGGCAAAGCAAAAGAAGACCTGCCCCGGTATTTCAATCTTTTGCAGTCAAGTTATATTTCACTGCCCAGTGTAATTTCTTCAGGTCATTCTTCTTAGACACTTGACAGCAAAATATGCGCGAAAACAAATTAAATGACATCATAATGTAACTATTTAGTCACAGAATAACTATGAGTTTGTATGAACTGACCATGATTTAAAACTTTGCAGTTCAACTGAGATTGGAATACCCCTGCTGGTAGAGACAAATTTTTTTTTCAAACAAACTATTTTTTGAAACATTTTAGGAATTCAGAAAATTCGGCACAGCTTTACACAACATGGTAAAAACTGGAAAGTTTTATTTGAACGTGACCACAGCATTTGGATTCTCCCTGGGCGCTCATTGCATGGGAGCTTCTGGAAGGAGACTCCAAGAATATGGCGAGATCTTGAAGCGGTAGGTATATTATTTTAGAGATCATAAAAAAGTTAAGGACTACCCATTTCTCCTATGAAAAGGACAAGGTAGTGCTTCAGATGTATTTTGAACTAGCAGTTACCCGCGACTTCGTACGCGAGTACCGTTTCCGTGTGCATTATATTATCTGTGCGTGTACCGAGCGGATACTTCTTTGAGAAACTTGACATTACACCTCATTACACCGAACTCGTACTGGAATGTCAAACGCTAGTCGTTAGACCAAAGAGGTAGTACTACGCCCTGTCAAACTGACGCGACACGACATGACAATGAAATCCTCTTGCCAATTGGCGCTGCTAATCCTTTTTGTTCATTTTATCCTGTAGATCCTGTTAATTATTCGGGATAAAAAGTAGCCTATATGTCAATCCAGGTTACGAACTATATATATGCCAAGTTTCATCCAAGTGTGTTCAGTGGTTTTGACGTGATTGAAACACAAACATCCAAACATCTAAACTTTCGCATTTATAATATTAGTAGGATAGGAAGTAGGATAGGATAGGATGGACACACTTTTGACCGCGATCTCACCTGATGGCCTGTTCTGACCCTCAAAGCTTCTCTCGACAATGTTTTAAGCGATTTTTTATATTTAATGCGCTCTGTAAGTTTCGTTGTGCTAATCTTCTTCTTCGAGTCGATTGGCTCCCATATGTATTTTTTATTATTTAGTAAGTACCTAGGTACCTACTAAATATCCCGTTTTGCCCAGAAACGGGCCACGTCTATGGCATTTTCCGTGGCGTCACACAGATTCTTCCGGGTGCAGGTGTTGGTGCATTCTGGGCAAGACAGGAGGTGAGGCATTGTCTGTGGGGCTCCGCAGTCACATTGTGCTTGGTCGGAGTACCCCCATTTTACTAAGTTGTGCTAATAAATAGATGTTTCATCTTTTACAGTATAAGTGGTTGCGATCCGGCCAGAGAGTTGTCCAATATTTTCCGTACTCTGAATGAGAACGACGCTGAACTCGTAGACGTAATAAACGTGGACAACGTGACGGGTATTTACAAAGGAATTGGAAGAGCTAATTTCTGGCCGAACTACGGAGACATCGTGGAAGGATCCAATGTCCAGCCGGGATGTCCTGCTAGAGACTCTAGCAGACTTTCCACAAATAGTAAGTTTTCTTTAGCTATTCTGATGCACACGCACCACATCAAATTTTTTTCAAGTTTTCATTACGGTACGCCGGAACGCTGTGCTCCAAAAGTTAGTATAGTTCATCAAGGAAGTATCTTAATCGCGTCTTCGGAAAGACCCAGTAGTGGACCGATATAAATATGATAATTTCTCTGTAAAAAGGATCATACAAAAAAACGCTAGGAACCAGGCCGTAGTTTCTTGCCCGTTCTTCTAGGCTCTGGTCGCGTGAAACTGGCACCTAGAATCACCTAGTTATATAAGACGATTCTAAATGATCCTTGTGATTTTATTGAATAATGAAATTTTGACTTTGACTTTGACTTTGACATCTATGATTTCAGCCGTCTGCAGCCACAATCGTTGCGTGCAGCTATGGACACAGTCGATCAGCACATGTATTGCAGCTGGCAGGGCAGCTAACTACTCCGAGTGGGTAGCAGGGAACATCAATGGTACCAGCTGTTTAGGATATCAAATAGACTTAAGGTAAGGAAGGCGGGTCAGATAGACTAACATTATTAGATATTATTAAGGTCGTGGAAAATCGCTGAATGGGGCAAGTTTAACTCGTTCTCTCTGGAAATCTATGTGGAAGGCCTATGTAGTAGACATCTATAGGCCAAGATGATGATGCTCAGGTGTCTAAAATGGTTCAAGCTGTCTTACAAGGAGATACCTACCACCGTGCCTATTTTTGCGGCCAAGTGGTGATGCTCGCATTGCTGTGTTCCGGTTTGAAGAGTTTGGGTGCCGGTGCTTTTACACGCACATCAGACTCCTTGATGTCTCCGAGCCATGGACGCAGTGTGCAATGCACCATTATAAACAGTAGCCGCTTAACATCAGATGACACATCGACTTCTACCATCGCTTTATAAAAAAAGTTCATATTATTCCTTTTAGTACCGAAAGTCCATTTCTTTTTCTTAAATCTACAGCATTCTTAGCATTCTTTTAACCAATGTGTTTCTTCCACCAGTGCCAAAGGTAATTACTATTTAAACACCACTAGCTGCCCGCCGTACCAGCCAGCCAACCGCACCACCTTCTACCCGGTGGCCAATGTTACCCTCACTCAGAACTGCCAGAGTTTCTGCCCATCATCAGCAACAGCATCAGCAGCATCAACAGCCTGCTAAGGTCTTCTGCTGGGAATAGTCATAGAATAATCAGAAGGCCACCACTGAAGTTTTTTTTGTGAAAAGAATTTTTTAGGAGCATAATCGCTAGGGTGCAGCTCATGCTATGCCTAAGTACCATCCTAACACTTTTCATCTTGTCCCAAATACCTCAAGATCATGTACGGATCACTGATTTCCAACGGCCATTAATGGATGACTGGCCATAAAACGTCAAATGAACCAGAAACGAATTTGCACGGAGCAGCCCGAACATTGCCGAATGTTAAGTACCTTTCCATTCCAAACTGCCCCTTGCTTATCCCAAGTTAACTTTCACCAACTATTCACAGTTGTCTTAAACTTTTTCAATTATTTAAAGTTTTTTTTTAGTTTGCTCGATTTCCCGTTTTTTTAGGTAAGTACAAGTACCTACTTATTTTTTTACTTCTTTTCTCTTTTTCATGTGTTCATATGAAATTCTACAATTAATATAGCTAATAAGTATTCGTAATAAACACTTCTTTATCGGCTAGGTAGAATAGAAATAGAAGGTAGGTTAGGTAGATAGTGTTAATGTGTTTTATTGGTTTCATGCGACTACAAAACAAACCATAAAAAGCAATGAAATATTGTTGGAACAATTTGTTGAAAAACTCATAGATCAGGAAATATACCAATTTTTTATTTGAAGTCTGAGGTGATGTATTTTTGTCACACCCACGTTTTTACGAGGAGTTCTGAAAATCGCCGAAGATTGCCGAACCTAGGGTTGTTATAGCTGTAAGCTTTATTGAAGGTAAATGGCCAAAATAAGCGTCAACCTTGGATAGGCTTTGCTAGATGAGATGACGAAAACACATGGGCATATTTTAACTCTCAAATGGTGAAGGAACACATTATCTATGGACATTATTTAGTAGAATCTACAATGACCCAGATAACTTCAAACGCTTAATAAATATTTAATGATAGATTCAGTCTATAGTCTAGTCTAGTCGGCCTTATCCACAGGAAAGACAAGGTGCGGAGCTGACTAAGCCACGGGTTTCCGAGTACTCGCATTGCGGACAATCATTTCCAGAGTAGAAAAACCCATAGATGCCCGACAGGATCTGAACCCACGAACTTAGGATCGGAAGGCGGGGTCGCTACCACTAGACCACCAGTGCTCTCATAGTACAAGCTTTGCTTAGGGTTAAGAGGGCGTTGTGCTATATCTATGAATATTTAATTGAAATGTTATTTAAAAAGTACCTATTCTTTTTAGCACAGAACTTTACATGCTCTGTGGTTTGTAGTATGTTAACTTGGCAAGTGGGGTTCAGCGTTGGTTCTTGTCATTTTAACTTGCAAATTCGAGAGCCTATCAATCTCCAATCAATTGAACTGGGTCGAAATAATACAAAACGGCGCCGATTGGGAAATATGAAAAAATATGCAACGAGGATACTGCGGCTCATGCAAATGGAGACCTGGGGCAGCCCACTGATTCTACACCGCGGGATTCGGCTGACCGACTCGATGAAACCTTTTATAATAGTTGCATACTTTAATTAGCTGTTTACCTTAGATACCTATATTAATATACCATAGATAGATAGATAGAAAACTCTTTATTGTACTGCACCGGAAATTAGATATTAGACATAGTTCTATATTAAAGCGAAGTACAATGGGCGGCCTTATCGCTATGAGCGATCTCTTCCAGGCAACCTTTGGGTGGACTGGATTTTTAATGTACGATAGATAACTATATTAATGACAAAACTGCATGGCCCGATGTCGCTCCACCCATCGACAGCTAACTACTCGACTTGCAATGTCAGTGCTATTCTCGTGTTCTATTCTATGTATATTTCTCTGTAAAAGGGATCATACAAAAAAACGCTAGGAACCAGGCCGTAGTTTCTTGCCCGTTCTTCTAGGCTCTGGTCGCGTGGCACTGGCACCTAGAATCTCCTAGTTATATAAGACGATTCTAAATGATCCTTGTAATTTTATTGAATAAAGAAATTTGGACTTTGATTTTTAAATCAATGCTATCTCTTACTAACGGGTAATATTAAACAGTGACATATCTAATTTTAATCGTATTTAACTTGTTCAGTTTATGTACCTACCCTTTTATGTGTCATGCACACAATCATAGATTACCAAACTTTTCTATGCACACTATTATACATTAAACTGCCGGTCCCAGCTCTAGTACTCATTAATCTACGACGGAGGCCTTAGAGCGGCCAAAAATCTCTGTCACCGGAGTTGGCCTAGATACTAGATAGACTACACTTAAAATGACTGTAAAAAAGAAACGTTACGTTTGGACTTGTTTTTGACTGCCCTACCATGTAAATCTAGTTAAAAACCTATACTTATTGTTTATTTGTTTATTTATTTGAGTCACCAACATTGTATAACAGGTATGATTTTGATTTTAATATGTTTTATGGACCCAAGAGGTAATCAAAAAGCTTTCTTAATTTAAAAAGTTTTGTTATTAAAAATTGTAACTTGGTAACAAAATAATCTGTGAAATCACTCAGAATCAGAATCAGTGCACGACGCCACATCGGAATCTATAATCTCCGAAGCGTTGGCAGAGCTGCTGATATCGATCATCAGCCGCTCCATGTCCAGGTCCACATCCATTTCCTGTGCAACACACTTCAGCTCCATCCCGACCACGGTTTTAGTGTAACTCTCCAAGAATGGTGTGACACTCAGAAGAACATCCTGGAAGCAGAATTTGGCAGCATTTGTGTTTGTGCCAGTTAATGCTCTGGCATTCGCTTTAAGCCGGTTCCAATTTTTCTTCATTGTCTCGAAGAGTATTGCTGCTGGGTTCAATTCTTTGAGATACTTGGGCAGTCGCAGCAAGGTGTGCCCTCGTGCCTTCAGAATACTGTCTATTTTGTATATTGGTGTCTCCAAATCGGTGTACTCTTCAGCTAAGCTGTACAGCTGGTATTTAGACATGTCAGCCTCGTATGGCACGTTGTGGTAGTCTAACCAGCTGGCAATCTCGAGTTTTGAGCTGTATAGGGTAGGATTGTCTATAAGTTTTGTTTTGAAGCGTTCAAAGTCTGGTACCACGATGATACTAGGCTGCGTCAGGAGAGGCAAGAAACCTTTTATCATCCAGTCTTCGATAACAGCAGCGGTGAACTCCTGTACGATTTCTACAGCAACCACGCTCTTGACTCCCACTGCGAAGATTGCTCTCTGCTCCCAAATTGTGTTTCCAAATTTTTGCAAAGTAAGACTTTCCTGAGCATTCATAAACGTCTTTTGGTTGTAACCCACTTCGCCAATGAAGTAGATATCGTCACGGTTATGTACCCTACTGTTTCGTATGCTCGTCAGGTAGTTAAACTTCTCAAATCTGATCAGTGGGCTTTCTATTACCACCACGCTTGGCCGCGTAAACTGGCCCTCAATTTTTTGCCAAACAAATCCCATCTTCTTGAGTAATTTTCTGAAGGAACCAATGTCCATGTAGAGCAGTTTGCCATTCTTATTCAGAGCGTCGAATAGATCGTATGTTGTAGGCAGCTTTCCCCCATCAAGTCGATATCGCATGTAGAAACGACACAGCAAGCTATGAATCAGATTTCTATCAACGTCTCCGTCAAGTTTTACTTGTTCGGATTCTTCTAACTTTTTCAAGGTTTCTATATGGAATCCGGTATAATTACTGGCTTTGGAGAGGTAATCGCTGTAGGAGACGTGCTGTTGAAGTTTGCGGTGCACGCGGTAAATAATCTTCAATTTTTCACTCATTTTCAGAGTCACAATCACGTGCCACTCGCGCGAGAATTAAAGTCGAACTGACCTGACCGAGTCGGGTAAGGGAGGGAGGTGAGACAAGACAACCGTTATTTCATATTCGAACCAAATGCTGTGAGAGAGAATGAGACAGCGATATTATTTTGCTCAGCCGTTGACGCATTCGGTTCGTTTTGGCGCGCGATTCTTGAGTCAGCCGCACGCCTAATAAGTGTGCGGCGAATATTTTTTATGACTAGGTATGTGTTTTTCGTTTACCTGTGTTGTTTCGAATAAGGAATTTGTATTAGTATTTAGAAAAAATAACTAATCTACATTGTACCCAACCTAAGTAGGTACCTACACTACCTACTCAAACTACTCCTCACCTACAATATAATTATCATACTAAAAGCTTTACCTTCATCTTTATTTAAATTAAATTACTTACCTAAATCAAACTAAGTAGGTACCACAATTAAATTATTAAATTTTATCGATAACTATCCATCATTAAAGTAATATAAATTCAATCAATATTACCTACCTTTTATTTACACCTAGATAACGTAGGAACATCATAAATTGTCGTAACCTAAATTAGCGGTCATTCAATCTTATCGCGCGAATGAAAAGGTGCAACGCGCTAGACAGAGAGCGCGCATACCAGTCCGACGAGACGCGCGACGTTGCCTGTTCGTGCAACGGTCGTCGGGCGGCCGCGGGTCGCGTCGCGTTCGCCAGTCTTTGTTTTCTCGTTGGTGCGAACAGTGAGAGTTATTATTTTCATTCATCAATATAATGTTATTTAAATCGTAAGAAATAGAAAATTAAGTACTTAGACTTACATTTAATATAAGTACTAGGTGTAGTGAGTAATTTCCTAATAAAAACGTGAATAAGTCAGCCGCTGACGCCATTTTGTGGAATTAGTGGATTGTAAATAGAGGTAAGGTTTAGTTAATTTATTAAAATGACCATAGAGTAATGGCGATTAGCTTACATGATTAATTTTAAGCAATTTTTTTAATTTAATTAGGCTAGGTAGCTTCTATTAATTTAGAATGATAGGCTATCATCCTAAATTAGATAGAAATCTTACACCTAGTACCTAACCTACCTACCTACTAAAGTAAGTACTAAACTTACGTAGGTACTAAAGTGGTAGGTTAGGTATACAATTACACATAAGTAGTAAGGTAGGTATAATAACATTATGTATCAACTAAACCAATTTCAAGAATTCTTTTTTTATCTGAAAGTATATACTTTCAGGTTGGTCTCATTTCATTTTCATCAAAATTGGTTCAGCACTTTGGGTTATAAAAAGAAATAACTTAAAAAAAATTGCAAACCACGAGCACGAAATTGCGAATTTTGCTTTCCAGTCAATTTAAGTGATGTTAATAGTCACTAGAACATTCCCAATGAACTGTCATCATCATTCATCATATGATGAAGCTGGTAGTCGAATTGAAGTCGGTTTTCTAGTTTTTTAAACTTATAATTATAACTTCAATAATTAAAAATACACATTAAACTTTGTAATATATGATTTTCAGGCAAAATGATGACTGACGATGAGCTCGACATTGAAATTAAATACGAAATGTTAGAGAACCCACCGGAAGATCCACTTGAAGTACCCCTTTGCCCAGATCCCACACCCTTTTGTCCAGATCCCACACCCCTTTGTCCAGATCCCACACCCCTTTGTCCAGATCTCACACCCCTTTGTCCAGATCCCACTGACGATACTCATTACCAACAAGTCGATAGTAACGCAGACGTTGCAGATGAAGATGACGACAAAAACCCAATTAATACCAATGAACAGATCAACATTGCACGCAATGTCTTACAAGCATGCAAGGAAGACATAGAATCCGATCGAGAAGCCTCCAGTCAACCGATAGAAGAACTGCAACACCTCACGAAACAACCCATGGAGTATTTAATTGAAGTTCTCAAAGACGAGATAAAATACAACAGATCCATGGAACAAGCGTTAATAGATATGAAACCAATACCAGCTTCAGCACAACAATTCATTAGAAGCGATGTGAGAGAAGTCTTCGTTGATTTCTACGTGAAGAGGAAGGAAATACCGACACTGACTAATTTTATGACCAAATTATATGCCAAACGAGAGGACGGCTTTTACAAAGACGTTAAGATCCGCACACTGGTCAAATACAAACTTATTGATTACCACTATTTTCCCACGCTTAAGAGATTTCTTCTAACGGAAAACCCTAACTTGGCTTACCAGAGGCATCTTTATTTAAGACAAATAACAGGCTACAGATCTCAAGAGAGAAGCATTGTCTACGTTGTGGTTCTCAAAGTCCTGCCACATTCATACGTAGCTCTAGCCGTGTCTTCCGCAGCTCGTGTGATAGCCAAGACCATTTGCAAGTCTGACCTCAACGATAATAATGAAAATGGAAGCAATGAGATCAGGATATGGATTAGATGTGAGCTCCTGCCCGTACTTTCTCCAAGCGCTGTCGTAGTTCTGATTCAAGCGCCTAAAAACGTTAAAACACTATTGCCTTCGAGCAAAAAGCAGGATGTTGTAGATTGGTTAGAAAAGCGAGACATTCCATGCGATGTGGATGGGCCACAACACAAATCCCAATTGTACCAATTATATAAAATACACCAGAAGAAGTATAAAGAAAACGGTTTTTATGAAGATATTTTCGCCAGCGCTGGATTTAAAGTCATAGTTAGCATCGACTATCCTACTGTAGTTTACTTACACGATACTTGGTCGAAAATTTCAAAAAAAGGTACAGTCATAAACATAAACAAAGCGCTACAAGATCTTCGGTCCGAAGACTGGATGAAGATGGAGAGGAAACTTATCAAAGATGAGAAGCAAATGATGAAAGATGATGACGAGATGGGAACTATCGTAGATAACTTACTACAAATGGTGAAGAATGGGGATATAAAAGCAGAAGATTTTCCGGGGGGTTGTATTGGAACAAAAGAAGACAACTTTGAGCTTCATATTGATGACATTTTGATCGTATGATTTTCTATTAAATTACTTTAATTCAACCAGTTTTTCAGTTTTGATTCCCTGACCACGTAACCTACATCTCCGAGTAATGGACGCAATGCTTTGCCTCACAGGACACGTCCTTAATGGACTTGCTCAGTGAGGTAATGCATTGTAACCTAAGATAACCGCTTACCATCAAGTGGACAATAATCATGTTACAATCAAAAAAATTCGACGCACAGTTGGATATTACAAAATGATCTTTGTATGTATGGTAATAAAGATCATTTCCAATCAAGCATCCAGCATCAAGTATCTAAACAATGATCATGGTAGAAACTAGGTAGGTAGATAGGTAGTGTAAATAAATAAAACGACCTATTCGACCTCTGGACCTAACAAATTGTACCGAACACAGAAACAATCTTACTAAACAAGATCACAGTCAATTCTAAAACTAACTAGCCTAGACTTAAAGCAGCAATTTGCATGGCATTACCATAGATGGTATCGACTAGGAATGCTCGGTTACCTAAGGTTTTTAATTAGTCTTTTGTAAGGGCTTTGTATAGAATAATAAATAGTAGTATTGACTAGGATTTAATACTTTTTGGTCCCCATTCAGGCAGCAGATAAGTTGAATAGATCTGGTAGTACTTACGTAAGTTAGCTAGACACCTATTTTGTACCTACTACCTATCAAAACAAAAGAAATAGGGAACATGCCAAAAAACGCTTGGATGTCTCTGAATACACCTTATAGACGTGTCCTTTGAACTTCTCAACAGCTAAGTTTAAGTACAAGTATAATTATAACATGTTATTTTGGTAATGAGGACTATTTGTGACATGTTTTTGTTATATTATGACTGTTTTTCTTATACCACTAAATTATAAAACAAGTCGAGGCCCCCTTGTAAAACAAACTACCAATTTTCCCTCCAGTGTGTAGGTAACGCGTGTTTTTCTGACACTGATTCAAAATCAGCCTCAAAAAACAATTTCCAAGCGATATATTAACATGAAAACATTACCCTCCCGCAAACCGCCCTAGGCCACGGTAGAAAATAAATTGGCGAAGCGTGTGTTGGACCGTCCATTGGAAGTATTCTGAAGTTAATAAACAAGTAATAGTTGCACTACGTCCATCACTCTGAGACATAGGTGTTAAGTCTCATGTGCGTGTAATTACACCGGCACCCATACCCTTCAAACCGGAACACAGCAATGTGAGCATCACTGCGCGCACGCAATAGATACGGTGCTAGTACTCAACCCGGACGAGCTCGCACACAACAAGCTCTACTACTACGAAATTGCAGCTAACGTTATACTAGTTCCGCCAACTTTACATCGAGTCATTTGACAGGCGTCACAGCTCAGTCGGTAATAGCTCTGCCTTCCGTGCTGTGGGTCGTGGGTTCGATCCCCACCAAGAACAAACATTTGTGTGTGGGAAACATAGATGTTTGTTCTATGTCTGGGTGTTACTGTATTATAAGTATGTATTTACAAAAAAAAAGTATATAAGTATGGTATCAGCATCTAGTTCCCATATTACAAGCTTTGCTTAGTTTGGGACTAGAGGGCATTGTGTGAAATGTCCCTGAATATTTATTTATTTATTTAGTCCCTCAACAGGGTTTGACTACGGTACCCTAAAAACGGTAAAACAACTCCAAACCATGTAATAACACACTTAAGTGTGATTTATTTGTGTAATATAACTGTGGAATATTACCTACTGAATACCTAATGTAAAATGTAATGTTAGATGTAATGTAGGATTCAGACTTACATTACAAGGTTCGTAATGGTTTGGTTTAGGGGCCAACTCTGGTGGATTCTATTTAGGTCTCTTTAAGATCTCGGTAATGATTTTTAATTGGAAATTTTTGAAATAGTGATGAGACAGGGAGTTGGTAAGTAAGTACTCGTAAGTACCTATGTTTTGTTCTTGATAACTTCGTGTGAATTTGAAATTACTCCGCCATAATACTAATTCATAAATAATCTAGCTCAAACTCATACCTTAACTTCGATCGAGGAAGCAAGACACGTACCTAAGTGGGTAAGGACCTTCTTCGCATCGTCGCACACCGGATTTCAGAACTGAAAGTGCCAAAACGGAACGAATGTTGCATTATAATATTTCGCACCGATTCATTATACTAGCAAACTCAATTAACCGTGTAGAATTAAAACTGTAAAATAACAAGTAAGTCATGATTTATAGTATATCTTTATTCAACCAGAAATGTATACAATTAGCACTTATAAGCTAGGTATAAATGCTTCAGTGAACTCTAAGTACCTATTTATTGTTACTCAGATCATATTATCTTAAATAATAACATTTATTCAGTTGTGTGACACTTTCAGTTCTGAAATCCGTTGTGCGACGATGCAAAAAATTTTAGACCTTACATACAATTACCTTAAAATTTAAGTACCTACTTCGGGCTAGGTAGGTAGTAGATATTCCGTAAGCATTGCACACTGCCATTGATACGACAATTCACACGATATCGGGCTTTTGCATACTGGTACGACACGACACGGGCCTCCACTCCGAATAATGTTATAACGGATAATCGTTAGTGTATGAAGTTAGTGACATCGGGCAGTGTGCAAACGCCTAATCGGTGAGTATCCGTAGGCACAGATAATAATACAACGTGTAACATATTGTCCCTATAAGGCGAAAAGGTTCTTATTCAGACCAAACACGTGAATAGATTGGCATGTGCAAAAGTTGAATACATGTTTGAAATTTCTATATATTTTTTTCTTTAAAAATTACGACCACCCTAAGTATTTATTTACTTTGCGTATGTATCCAATCCAGCCTGTTAGTACACATGCTCACGCACATTTCTATCACGTCGCACCCACTCATAGACACTTTAACACGCGTGCAATACTATTTTTAGGAAACTATGAGACGCTTTTCATGAATGAAAAACTTCGAAATATTTAAAGTCGTAGAAAAAATGTTGTTCGCCATGACCCCCCTTTCGGACTTAAAGGGACATTATGTGACACTCTGTATATACTCCGTAGGGAACGCACTAGGTACAGTAGGTAGATAGTAGATACCCTAATTTGTAAATTAATCACGACATAGCCTATGGGAGCTGTACTAACGAGCTTTCGTATATGCTTGTTAATTATCTATCTACCTATTATAGTAAAGACAACTAAGCAAAACGGTAAACAATTCATTTTGAACCCCCGGCGCAAAAACGACGGGTGTTATAAGTTTGACGTGTCTGTGTGTGTGTGGATGCACCGATTTTGATTTTGATTTTTTTTTGTTTGAAAGGTGAATTAGTCGGGAGTGTTCTTAGCTATGTTTGATGAAAATCGGTCCAAGATTTTAATTTTTAGTATATAATTATCTTTTTTTAATTACTAAATAAATTTATTCACAAAGAAAATTATGACTAATACAGTATTTACAATATTTATAACATGTACAAAATACACATGAAGCAGTTGAGCTATCTACTCAAGATTTATAGATAGCTCAACTGATCCAAATCAGTACCAATCGGAAGCGTATATTTAATTATCTTTTTATGATATTTGTTGTACGTTGCGTGTTAGCGTTGTAAACTTTGAATGAACGCGCGGATCTTTGCTGTTTACAGCGCAGTGTAAATGGAATAAACTTGTGCCTGTGTAAATCGGCCTTTATGGAGTGCCTGATGTTCTGCGTCGACAATCCTCCCTGCTATTTTTATTGTTACAAGATGTTTTCAGTGAAATCAGTTAACCCGTCTGTCTGTCTGTACAATGTGTACGAGTATGTTATTATAACGGTACGGAGCAGGTGATGTCAAATACACGCCCTTTGTCTTACGAAACTGTACACTTACGGACAAAACATTGTATAAAGTTATATTCATAACATGATATCGAGCCCGTTTCCCATAGGAGGCTTTTCTCCTTTCAGAGGGGCGATTCCAATCTAAGTTGAACTGCAAAGTTTTAAATCATGGTCAGTTCATACTAACTCATAGTTATTCTGTGACTAAATAGTGACATTATGATGTCATTTAATTTGTTTTCGCGCATATTTTGCTGTCAAGTGTCTAAAAAGAATGATCACGTGGTACAATTTTGTACCACGTGACCTGAAGAAATTACACTGGGCAGTAAAATATAACTTGACAGCAAAAGACTGGAATACGGGGGCTGTAATTAAAAAATCTCAAGACATAAAAAAATTACTTATTTCGGTAAATAATCGACTTATTTGGCTAAATAAGTATTAAAATTTGGTCGTTTGCTAAATGAGGCACTATTAACTTATTCACCCTTTTCGTATCGCAAAATATGTTGGATTAACAAACCTACTACAAATACATAATACAACAAAATGCAGGTCTCACACCTGATATCTATTTTATGACTTTTATTAAGTACTAGCTTCCGCTCGCGACTTCGTCCGCGTCTCGTTGGATCCTGTTGATTTTCCGGGGTAAAAAGTAGCCTATGTGTCAATCCAGGCTACGAACTATGAAGTATTCCAAGTTTCACTCAAATCAGACCAGCAGTTTTTGCGTGACTGAGATACATCTATACTTACAAACTTTCGCATTTATAATAGTATTATAATTATCTTATCTATCTATCTAATACAAAAAAAATGCAGGTCAACGACAATCACGTTCCGTCTTTATCCAACCTAATTTAAATTCCAGTCCCATTTCTCTGTCCGCAAGTGTACACATCTGTACAAAATTTACAATCACAGATATGTGGCGGGATTTTATTTGAATAATTTAAGGGGCCGCGTTGCCCTGGGCTTGGAGCTGCGATGCTATCTGTGAAATTGCCCACCCTTAAGGTAGACCTGGTATCTTGTTAGTCATGATGTAGAACTCGGTGGATGTGGCATGTCTGTTTAGTATATTAGTTAATAAATTAGTAACATCTGATAAATGATTATTGTTATAAGTAATTGCGAAACAAAGGCAAAAAAGACTTTTAATGACAATAATTTCCTATCTATGGCCCTTATTTACTTCCAGTGTTTTGTTAATGGTTGGACGTGGCGCTGGCTGCCTCTTTTAGGCATCCTCAATCTGAGGAGGAACGGGATAGCGAATATGAGCGTTCACAGTTGATAAACGTATTAAATAAATGTAAATATACCACATCCAATTTATGTAACTTCACGTCACAAATGTAGCACAATAAAAACCAAGATCGAGGTGTTGAGTGGAACGACGGGCGGAGCCGCGGGATGCAGATAGCAAGATGTACAGTACACGCCGCGTAACTACACACTTTAGTTTAACTTTAGATTTATCATGCTTTTAAACTTTCTCTCAGACGTAAGCGTTATTCATGCATAGATTTTTGATTAGGACTCGATTTTTAATTTTTGATTTTAATTTTAAGTTATTTTAAGATTCTCAATCCAGCGCTAAAGGAGCCACCGTGCACCTTTAGCATTTGCTGCAGGGGTATGCCAATCAAAGTTGAACTGCAAAGATGAACTGCAAAGTTTTAAATCATGGTCAGTTCATACTAACTCATAGTTATTCTGTGACTAAATAGTGACATTATGTCGTCATTTGATGTGTTTTCGCGCATATTTTGCTGTCAAGTGTCTAAAAAGAATGATCACGTGGTACAAAATTGTACCACGTGACCTGAAGAAATTACACTGGGCAGTGAAATATAACTTGACAGCAAAAGATTGGAATACGGGGGCTGTTGGGGACTAATGAAGATTTATCTTATCTGTGAAAATATTATTTTCATATGACGCGTTGCAAACCCACCAATTTTATTTGGAACTGATGTAAAATATGATGATATACGAGCAAGGGGCTCGTCAAGTTGCATGGGGGCAAGGCATAAAAACTTATTGTATTCATCCTCTTTTGCCAAATAAAACTGCGCGAACTGTGGTTTAAGATGCAAGCGTTGAATTAGGGCGGGACGATGGTGAAGTAGATACGTTAAACTTATTGGTAACACTGCGAGATGTTTAATTAAAGATTTAATTTAAATTTACAAGTGTTATTAAGATGGGGGTTGATAGTGTACCATCAGACCATTTACTGCGAATATTTCGATGGGAATCGAACCCGCTACTCATTCCTGTCGGCTTGACTTGACACCCACGGATAGCTTGCTTTTTTTTTTATTCGACTATATGATGGAACAAGCCTATAACGAAGCATTGCTGCACTGATCACGTCCATTGAAGATGTGCCCTGTGATGCATTGCACTCCACCCCTCACTGAGATAAAGGTGTTACAGCTCATGTGCCTGTAATTGCACCATTGTATTTTGTTGTATTTGCTTTGTTATATTTATTCGACTCGAATTGTGTAGCGACGTCGATTTTTTTTTATTATTTATTCACCTATTGGTACCTAGAGTACCTAGGTAGGTACTTGCATTACTTGTCTTACCTAAGTAGGTTCATTGGATTCTAAGTTTCCGCTTACCTGTAAAAGAAAAAAGTTATTAAGTACTTAGGTATTTACTTAATATATTTTGTAGAACAGTTCTTAATAAGTATTAGGTACTTATTTACTTAAAGAAAAAAATCAGACCATTTGAGAGACGAAATAAATAGGTACCTTATTTTAAAAAAAAACAATGTCAAATTCCAGTAACTGAGAGTATAAAACCCGATTGCCGATATAAAACATTTAAAATTAGCCGTATACTATTATCAAACTTTTATCATATCCGACTTCTAAAACACATCCGTCAATTCACCCACTAAGCCACGGAAGCCCCTAATTTCCCACACATATCACAATTAGACGGATGGTCGTATAAGGCGTCCATATTTTAAACACCCCTGTAATAGATTTTAATGGCGATATCAATCTTTTGTCCTGCAATGTAATACGGGCCATTTCTCAGAACTTTGCTATACGAATGTATACATTATATCTTACGCGTAAGAGTGAAAATGCCATGGCAAGGTTGCAAGAAAATAACAAGAAATGTGTTGATGAAGAGACCATTACGATTTCTTAATTTTTACATTTTAGTTTAGTGGTAGCCTTTGATTCTAGAGGTTTGGGTTCGAATCATGGTCAAGTGCATTTACATCAAGGTATATAACAAATAGAAGAAGCTGGAGTAGTTTTGTCCCATTAGTAACATTTTATAAAAATCTGAAATCAATGTAACCACTGGGACAAATAATTCGAATAAGTTCTATCAAAAGAACTCGTTGGAACATACTTTCCCATTAGGTACTTACAATTTGTGTAAATTTCGAATTAATGTACCTAACTACTGAGGAAAATAAATCCCGCTAGTTCTATTAAGTTCTATTAATGAAACTAGTGGGATTAATAGAACCAACAATGTAACTAGTGGGAATAGACCATTTGAATGAGAGACCCATGATCCCATTCCCATGGCATTCATCGTCCTGATTTTAAAACAGTCGTTCTTAAGCCACATCATCATCATCATCATCAGCTACTAACCTCATGATGAGTCAGGGTCCGGTTTGCCACACTGGCCTAGAGTACCTAGAGAGTACATGGAGGCCTTAGAGAGACCTAAAAACGTAACTCCGTCACCAGAATTTGTCACAAACTTTAATAATCCTTAGGCTTAACTTCATAAATATTTGATAACTCCTCGGCCATGTAATTTGATACGGCTATTGGGACCCACAATAAATCATCTAACATGGAAACAGCTGAAGGAGAATAACTCGTTCACTACAATTGTATTAATGATTTGAAGACACATCTAATCTTACTATTAAGCAATGGTTACCACTTTAGATCAGCAGGGGTATGCCAATCAAAGTTGAACTGCAAAGTTTTAAATCATGGTCAGTTCATACTAACTCATAGTTATTCTGTGACTAAATAGTGACATTATGACGTCATTTGATGTGTTTTCGCGCATATTTTTGTACCACGTGACCTGAAGAAATTACACTGGGCAGTGAAATATGACTTGACAGCAAAAGATTGGCATACGGGGGCAGGTAGGCTATCGGCTTTTTCCATCATTTAATTGTATAAACAAGTAATTAAATTAAATATCTAAAAAAACTCCGAATCTTGGGCCGATTTTTATCAAAAAAACATAGCTAAGAACACTCCCGACTAATTCATCTTTCAAACAAAAAAAACAAAATCAAAATCGGTTCATCCGTTCAGGAGCTACGTTGCCTCAGACAGACACACACGTCAAACTTATAACACCCCGTCGTTTTTGCGTCAGGAGTTAAAAAAATAATATCTACAAACGACTTGATAAAAAAGTCCAAGTAAGCGCTCTTTGATAACAAATATAGTAGTCACAACTGATCTTTGTCCCTATTAAGTATCTGCGCAAAACTCGTTTTTGGTTCGAATTGGGGGTAAGCAAATTTTTTCGCACCTGTACATACGCAATCGTTTGTTGCACCTAACTTCAGAGGGATTAAGATCCGTTGTGCGTACTGTGCCTTTCTTATAGTAGTGGACATGCTATCAGCCTACCCCCCTGTGGCATGACCGGGGTTGTTTAATGCCCCTTCCAATTAGGCAGGGGGCTTACAGCGCATATTGAGGGGATGAACGGGCTCAGAGCTCAGGAACATACCTTAGTTCTTAATACACCCCTTTTATGACAGGCGTCACAGCTCAGTCGGTAATGGCTCTGCCTTCCGTGCTGTGGGTCGTGGGTTCGATCCCCACCGAGAACAAAAATTTGTGCGTGGAAAACATAGATGTTTGTTCTATGTCTGGGTGTTACTATGTATTACAAGTAAAGTATGTATTTACAAAAAAAAAGTATAAGTATTCTATCAGCCATCTAGTTCCCATATCACAAGCTTTGCTTAGTTTGGGACTAGAGGGCGTTGTAAGTAAAGTCCATGAATATTTATTTATTTATAATGGTTTTTCTAAGACACCCCTTCAGAGAGCACCCGCGGTTTTGTGGTAGTGAACCCGCCTTCCGATTCAAAGGTGTGAGTTCAAATCCTATCGTGCATCAATGGATTATTCTACACGAAAAATTCCCCGCGCAATGCCAGTGCTTTCAAACGAAGGAAAATATCCCGTGGCTTAGTCAGCTCCGCACGTATTGACCTTGTCTTTCCTGTGGATAAGGCAGACTAAGCTGAGAGAATGGTATAGGTTCTACAAGCCTACTCCATCTAAATCAAGTCCCAGGCACTGCACTGAAAAAACGTAATTGTTGAATTTACTAAACAAGAGTTGGTTGACGCTTCAGCTAGTAAATTCAATCAAATTCTTAGTTGGTTTTACAACCGCCCATTGTTAATTATACAATACCTGTAAAGGTTGAAAATTACCCTGTCAATGTTTAGCAAAAATTACGAAACCTTAATGTTGAATATACTGAAGTCAGTTCTGTAATAAGAATCCCGAGACAGAACATGCTTAGCTATCAGAGGATTTTTGTAAAATTGACAATATTATACGTTGATTTCACTAAACACAATTCAACGCCCATGGTTTAGTAAATCCAATCGTATTTAAACGTAGAATTTACAGAAAAACATTGATTAAATTAACTAAGAACATCAGTAAAACTTACCTTTAAGTTTTGTAACAAGGTTCTCGCAAACACCGTCAGATGGCGCATGTTTCGTTACCACAATTTCTTGTAAAATTTACAATATCAAATGTTGATTTTACTAAGTTAATTTTAACGTCGACGGTTTAGTAAATCCAACCAAATTTAAACGTAGAATTTACAGAAAAACATTTTTAAAATTAACCAAGAACATTGGTAAAACTTACTTTCAAGTTTTGTAAGAAGGTTCTCGCGAACACCGTCAGATGGCGCATGTTTCAATACCGCAATTTCTTGTAAAATTTACAATATCAAATGTTGATTTTACTAAGTTAATTTTAACGCCGACGGTTTACTAAATCCAATCAAATTAAAACGTAGAATTTACAGAAAAACATTGGTGAAATTAACTAAGAACATCAGTAAAACTTACCTTTAAGTTTTGTAACAAGGTTCTCGCGAACACCGTTAGATGGCGCATGTTTCAATACCGCAATTTCTTGTAAAATTTACAATATCAAATGTTGATTTTACTAAGTTAATTTTAACGTCGACGGTTTACTAAATCCAATCAAATTAAAACGTAGAATTTACAGAAAAACATTGGTGAAATTAACTAAGAACATCAGTAAAACTTACCTTTAAGTTTTGTAACAAGGTTCTCGCGAACACCGTTAGATGGCGCATGTTTCGTTACCGCAATTTCTTGTAAAATTTACAATATCAAATGTTGATTTTACTAAGTTAATTTTAACGTCGACGTTTTAGTAAATCCAATCAAATTAAAACGTAGAATTTACAGAAAAACATTGGTGAAATTAACTAAGAACATCAGTAAAACTTACCTTTAAGTTTTGTAACAAGGTTCTCGCGAACACCGTTAGATGGCGCATGTTTCAATACCACAATTTCTTGTAAAATTTACAATATCAAATGTTGATTTTACTAAGTTAATTTTAACGTCGACGGTTTACTAAATCCAATCAAATTAAAACGTAGAGTTTACAGAAAAACATTGGTGAAATTAACTAAGAACATCAGTAAAACTTACCTTTAAGTTTTGTAACAAGGTTCTCGCGAACACCGTTAGATGGCGCATGTTTCGTTACCGCAATTTCTTGTAAAATTTACAATATCAAATGTTGATTTTACTAAGTTAATTTTAACGTCGACAGTTTACTAAATCCAATCAAATTAAAACGTAGAATTTACAGAAAAACATTGGTGAAATTAACTAAGAACATCAGTAAAACTTACCTTTAAGTTTTGTAACAAGGTTCTCGCGAACACCGTCAGATGGCGCATGTTTCAATACCGCAATTTCTTGTAAAATTTACAATATCAAATGTTGATTTTACTAAGTTAATTTTAACGTCGACGGTTTACTAAATCCAATCAAATTAAAACGTAGAATTTACAGAAAAACATTGGTGAAATTAACTAAGAACATCAGTAAAACTTACCTTTAAGTTTTGTAACAAGGTTCTCGCGAACACCGTTAGATGGCGCATGTTTCAATACCGCAATTTCTTGTAAAATTTACAATATCAAATGTTGATTTTACTAAGTTAATTTTAACGTCGACGGTTTACTAAATCCAATCAAATTAAAACGTAGAATTTACAGAAAAACATTGGTGAAATTAACTAAGAACATCAGTAAAACTTACCTTTAAGTTTTGTAACAAGGTTCTCGCGAACACCGTTAGATGGCGCATGTTTCGTTACCGCAATTTCTTGTAAAATTTACAATATCAAATCTTGATTTTACTAAGTTAATTTTAACGTCGACGTTTTAGTAAATCCAATCAAATTAAAACGTAGAATTTACAGAAAAACATTGGTGAAATTAACTAAGAACATCAGTAAAACTTACCTTTAAGTTTTGTAACAAGGTTCTCGCGAACACCGTTAGATGGCGCATGTTTCGTCACCGCAATTTCTTGTAAAATTTACAATATCAAATGTTGTTTTTACTAAGTTAATTTTAACGTCGACGGTTTAGTAAATCTAATCAAATTTAAACGTAGAATTTACAGAAAAACATTGGTGAAATTAACTAAGAACATTAGTAAAACTTACTTTCAAGTTTTGTAAGAAGGTTCTCGCGAACACCGTCAGATGGCGCATGTTTTGTTACCGCAATTTTTAAGTTTACGTCAGTTAAGTTAGTTACCTAATTTATTAAGTTTACTTTATAAGCTGTTATTTCTTTTACACTGTTAAATTTGTGGTGGTTTGGAATAAATGTCTATCTATCAATTTATCTAGCTAACCTACATACCTACCTACCTAACTACTTATCCCGTCAATGCCAATAGTAGTGCCAATGGCAACTTAGCGTTACAGTATGTTTGTTAGAGCATAACTTTCGATAGGTAGGTAAATACTATTTGTGATTCGTGATCTTCCATTTCTTTTTTAAGTTTCTTTGTTTATTTAGTTCGTAGTAGGTAGATACTTAAGACTGGTAGGAAACCAGCTAGATCGTGGTATCGACGGCATCGACGCTATTTGCAGGTTTACTTTATAAGAGTATAAGACAAGTGATGGAACATGGAACCAGCTTATGGCTCATCTGATGTTAAGTGGTAAACTCTACCTATAGCAATCATCTGTGGTACATAGGTACTTGCACCGACGATTTATTTTGATGTAGGTACCTTGCCAGCGGGCCTAAGATGCGCACCGCGAGATATTTGTCATGTCGTTCTGTCAAAATGTGAGCATTTTGAACCAGTTTAGAAAAAAAGAAGAAGTTTTCTTTGTGTTTCTCTCAAATTTGATTGAAAACCATCGATTGTTTGATGAGCTATCCTGTTCATCATGCTGAAGATCCTTATCAGATCTTCGCCAAACTTTTATGAGACCAACTTATAGTTAGGTACTACCTTTCAAATAAAAAAAGAATAATCGAAATCGGATCTCATTTGGTGGAGATATCCAGTATATCAAATAGCCCCCTTTTTGCCCTTTTTTGGGGGAAGTACGCCTCCAATCAAAAATGCCCGACGACAAAAAAATTCTAATAAGTCATAACCTGTGTACCAAGTTTCGTCCAGATCGGTTGAAAAATGCGACCTGTAGAGGAGAACAGACAAGACAGACAGACAGACAGACAGACATCCGGACAAACGCATTTTTGGCCAATGTGGAAACTGAGACGCTTCGCTCGCTTCGCTCGCTCGGTCAATTAACCATAAATCATGATTGAAGCATTATTTTTAATCAAATAAGAGTGAATTGTCCATTACAGACCTTGTGGTCGTAAACTAGGTAGGGTCTGGACGTATACTGAAAAAAACGGCCGCAAACTAGCATATCGCCTTGTTTCTCAATAAAAATTGATTTAAAATTAAGTCTTTGATCTTTATTTTTTTATATTTTTAATACATCTTGATCATATAGGTACACATGTGGAACGTTGAGAACCCATTTCAATAAATTTATGTCAAGTAAATATTTCATACCTACTAATAAAATGGCCTAAAGTTGGGGGGTACCCTGCTAATCGGTCGCTATCTGGCGTAATGACTAATGACCCTACCTACTTTTAAATGTTTTAGGTAGGTACCTACTTCTTAGGTTATGTTATGATGCTACCTAGGTAGGTTACGTAGGTACCTACCTACCTAAATCGGACAAAGGGATGGTATAATTGGTGCAAAAGAGAGTAAAAAAATCAAGTGCGGCTTCTTAAGGAACCTAGGTACCTACCTAGGTTCCTTAAGAAGCCGCACTTGATTAGGTAGGTACTCTAGGTTAGGTACCTAATCTACCTACCTACTTATTTAACTTCAGTTACGGATTTTCTCATTTTGAATTTGGACACTCAGCGTAGTATCTCCGAGCCTAGATAGATTTAGTCGCTAGTATAGATGTAAAACTGTTGCCTATGTTGTAAAACAACATAGGTAAATAAAATTATGTCCAATAGTTCAATGGAAAACGCTCGAAGGCGCGACCGCGTTCTGTCCCCTAGGTCTGTAGCTGTAGCTAGGGTATGATTCCAAACTTCAGCAGTGCTGCCACACCACACACCACTACTGATATGGTCCCCATATTATATTCTTCATAGGTTTATCATAGATTACATTCCGAGCTCATACCAGTCATAGCAAACTTTTTACAAAACTAATTTTGTAAAATCAAACTTTTGTGTTAATATAATATACCATTTTGTCTAGTAGATAAGGTTCGAAACGCGACGCAAAACGTGTCTGTGCCTGCGTTGCCTGCGTGCGGTCATCGAACCTGCGGCAGTATTTTTCCGCGTTTCGCTCTGAAGTGAGGTAGGGCTACCATGACTTAATAAATGTATTATGTTTTTTTAATAGGTAGGTAGTACCTAGTTAGGTAGGTATACTTTTGCTATGTAGTTTTAATAGTAGATTCGATTACAGTAGCCCCCAGCTTTGCTCGCGTTTTTTTTATTAAGTTTAATTTTTTATGAAAATCTGTTAGCAATTAGCATAGATACTGAAACCAAAGAGGTCTTATTTCAAATCGATGTTTAGAACAATTTTAATAATTTCCAGCTTGTGATTTTATGGACCTTCGAATGTCTAAATTGACCGGACTATAATTGGTAGGTAGGTACTTAATCAATGTTTTTGTAATTTGTGATTTCGTGTCCTCCAGTGGGTGCTATATTCAATGGCCCTAAATAGATAGGTACATACCGGCCAAAATCATTCAAGTACCTACCTACGTGCATTGCATACCTGTCGGATAAAAATCTGATAAAAATCAGGATTTTATGTCAAAATCCGTCTCCGTCTGACCTGCCAGCCCTAGCGTGGGGGGCGGGCGCTGGCGCATCAGCCCGCGACCGGCCGCGGCTTCATACACACCGTTCGATGCTCGAGTTGGGCGCACGCAAGTTTTGAACCCGCGCGAATACTAGTTTTCAGAACACAGTAGGTACCTACACAGTAGTAGTAATCCAGACCACCTAGGCAGGTACCTTCCTATACCAGTGTGATGTGAACATTGATTTGAAATAACAATAAATGTTCATAGGTGAGTGTAAAATCCAAGGATGCGCGGACTCCATTTTAAGTTGGTAACTATTTCCTTGATTCATAACGTATTTTCCATCCGTTTCGTAGGCGTCCCGTCATGGATGAACGAGACGACAATTTGCTGGATAGCAATTTTGTTATGGAGCTATTACTGAATTCGTGGGGTACCTATCTCTCAAGATACTCAGAGAGTTTTTCAAGGTAAGTTTCCAACTTAAAAACATTCACAATAAACCAGGCACAACTCTGTGAAGATATCGATTTGCGTTTCCACCGCCAAACCTTGTGCATGTTTGGCATTTTGAATCTTGTGCTGATGGTTAATAGTATATAGATAGATATAGATTTTAATACCAATTCTGTATTGATTTGCTTCTATTTCAGGAGACATATTATATTCCCAGTCGAAAATATGGCAGAAAGTCCTATATACCGGCCAGAGGCAAACTGGTCGACAGATACCATAATCAAAGGCGTGTATTGAAAAAATGTACACCCAGAGCTTCAGTAATTGTTGAAGGTAACCCGATATTCTTCAAGTTTGTGCAATAATTTTAAGTACCTTCAAATTCAAGAACAGTAATTACGATTGGATTCATTTTTAGAAACACTTAATTCACCTACATTACCTAATTCATCGGTCGAGGATGAAGAAGAAAGAAAACTGTGGCTCAAATTTAACAAAGAACCATGGGTTGAAATAACTGAGAAATGGCGGCTGTCATATAACCTACGACGCCAGGATTTGTCAGCTAAGGGAAAAACTATTCAAGACATCTGCAACGAGTGGCCTCCACTGAAGGCCAGCCTAGGCTACAAGCTCGTAAGTATTGTTACTGTTTTTATTTTTTAACAATAAGTTCCATGACAAAAGTTGTTTCATATTGATTGATGGATACTCCCTGAAGTTTTTAGTTTTTGATTTCTATATATTTATTTTCAGATTGAATCCGATTTTGATGTTGTACATCAAAACTGCGACTTAAAGTTGTTTAAAAAATGGCTAACGTTTTTGGAGAAATCATTACCAGTCTTCAAAAAAATTAAATCGTGTGAAGAAACTCTGAAGATTCTAGAAGACGATCCAACTGCAGGTAAGCTAACATTCCAGTTTTCTGTGGCTGTGGATAGTGGATGCCATGAGTTTTTGACAAATTAAAATCTCAAATGACCATTGCAATTTGTCAGATTATGACAGACTCATTTTCTATCAAAAGCCCCGCAGCTCGCTCTTGGCCTGTCGTGTTCAAAATAATATTTATAAACTACAGCTGTAGCTGATACCCGCGTATCGTTTATTTAGTAGATCTGCATATTTCGTTATCTATAATTTCATTTTAGTTTTTGGCTTTTTTACAGTTTTATATTATCCACTAGTACATAGGTATATAGAAGATGTTTTATGAGTAGCAAAAATAAACATTAATTTTTTTTACAGATGTCAGGGACTATGTCTTCCTGAAAGTTTTAAGTACAAGAATGCCTCCCACTGTTAAAGTGGCGTTTTCCTTTCGGCACGGCGGCACCTATGCGTTGGTAGTGCATTACCGGTGCCGCGCCGGAACCGGCGTTGGTGAACAAACGGCCTAACAGTTTTTTATTCCTAATCGTGTCATACCTACTAGTTAAGTAAATATAATTTAACAGATTAATTTTCAAAAATACATATTAATATCATTGGTAAATTGTTATTTTTTTTTATTTGATTTAATTAATAAACTAATCTTAATAAGCATAATTTCTATCATTTATTACTTTCCCGCTACCCTGATCAAATAGGTATTTCTTTAAATTGTAACATTTAATCATTTGTAAATATAATGTAATTTTTAATTAAGTAGGTATATTATTGTACTTTTTGTTTATATGCTGTGTGTATTTTGCTCCGATTTTTTTTCTTGTACATATTACGAACTGGTTATTGATTTATGCATTTTCTTTCGTTTGTTTATATAACGTTTACTTTGGTATGTTCTACTTGGACGTTGTGTGTGCTCTCTTGTTATGATTTACAGTATTCTAAAATGTTTTGTACCTACAACTTTTACTTGCTGACTTGTGTATAATTTACAAATATTTGTTTTTTATGATACTTACACCTGTTTTCATGTTTTAGTTACTTTAAATCTGTTAGGTAATTGGCAACATTGACCTGACGGAACAAGATTGCTATTACCCAAGAGGTTTATAAAGCAGCTAAAACAGGCGCGTGTCATAAATACAATATGGGTGAAATATACTAAAGTGACCAAGTAAAACAACAGTATGTACAAACTTAATAGGGTTAAATTTACAGAATTTGTAAAGTAGATTATACCAAAGTAATACCTGTAAAACATACGAAAGCAAATGAGTAAGTAAACAAACCGATTTCGTAGAATGTACAATATTAATAATGGTAATTTACATGAAAGTAATTTAGCAAAAAATACAATATGCCATAGGTATATTATACAAAACAGATTTATTAAATATTACAAAACTAGTGAATAAATAGTATGATAAAATATACAAAGCCGACTATAGCAAAATATACTAAATATGACTCGTAAATTATACGAATCAAATTGATTGAATGTTACAGAAGTAGGTATCGTATATTCTACAAAATACATTAGTCAAATATACCAAACAGACTATAGGTAAAAATACTAAAGACTAACCCTAAATTATACGAAACATATTAGTTAAATACTACAATATTAGGTTCAGTACATAATACAAAATTTTGTATGTAGAATATACGAAGCAGATAACAGTAAATAATACTAAACATAAACCTTAAGATGAACGAAACAGAATCAGTAAATATTACAAGACTATAATCGTAAATTTTACTTCATTTTTGAAATAATATACAAAACGAATTTGATAAAAAATACTGAACGCATATAGCCAATTTCACTAAATATTTTATTAAATATTACTAAACTAGTATCATAAAAAACACGAAACGTAATCAGTAAATAACAAAACATGTTTCGTATATTATACAGTATTGATGGTTATTACTATACATAAACCTTTAGCAAAAAATACGAAACGAATTAGGTCAAATCTACTATATTAATTTCATAGATGATACAAAATTGCTTCGTAAAAACTACTCATTTGTTTCGTTTACTTATTGTACTTTTGCAAAACTAGTTAGGTAATATTTACCAATTAGGTTTTGTATAAAAAGGATATACAATTTATTTATTGTACTCTTGCAAAACTAGTTAGGTAATATTTACCAATTAGGTTTTGTATAATAAGGATAATAAATTGTCCCTACCAGAGGCACATTTTTACAATTTAATAATGTTGATAATACAGTTTTATATTTCGTATTTATTTACTATATTAGTTTTGTAATTGGCCAACCATTATGTGTTTAGTAAAATCAACAACGCAAGTGTGTAGGACCGTTTTCAACCCTTTTCTTTTGTAAACATTACCACGAATTTAGTAAAATCAACAATGATATTTTTTCAGTGTGCAGCCT
The DNA here is from genome assembly GCA_947859175.1 of Gandaritis pyraliata. Lineage (NCBI taxonomy): Eukaryota > Metazoa > Arthropoda > Insecta > Lepidoptera > Geometridae > Gandaritis > Gandaritis pyraliata. Next base: position 1,844,907 of record OX401875.1, on the reverse strand, counting down.
CCCGTTCATCGGGGCATGGGGAAAAAGTGGTTCCAGACGCTGTATAAATCCTGTAGATTTGATGCAAAGGCCTTATTATAAGACATCCGTGTTGTGTCTTACGGAACATATTTAGGCTGCCTATATTCCATTTATAATACTCATTGTTAGATTCTAGGATAGGTATATGAACACGTCATGGCAAATTAAGAACCTCTTTTTTTGTCACTTAAACGCCCTCCAAATTATGGTACCTGCATTGGTATGCCAATCAAAGTTGAACTGCAAAGTTTTAAATCATGGTCAGTTCATACTAACTCATAGTTATTCTGTGACTAAATAGTGACATTATGACGTCATTTGATGTGTTTTCGCGCATATTTTGCTGTCAAGTGTCTAAAAAGAATGATCACGTGGTACAAAATTGTACCACGTGATCATTCTGAAGATGATTCACCTGAAGAAATTACACTGGGCAGTGAAATATAACTTGACAGCAAAAGATTGGCATACGAGGGCAGATCTATTCAACTTATCTGCTGCCTGAATGGGGACCAACAGGTATTAAATCCTAGTCAGTACTACTATTTATTCTATACAAAGCCCTTACAAAAGACTAATTAAAAACCTTAGGTAACCGAGCATTCCTAGTCGATACCATCTATGGTAATGAATGCCATGCAAATTGCTGCTTTAAGTCTAGGCTAGTTAGTTTTAGAATTGACTGTGATCTTGTTTAGTAAGATTGTTTGTGTTCGGTACAATTTGATTGGCATTCGGGGGCAGGGGGGTGACCCATATACTTTTTTATTATCACGACAGATGTATCTCCCAAAAACTGTCAAAAACAATGGAGTTTTACAGTTCATAATATATTTATCGTGATAGAAAGTCTATCGGTCTAGAATTACCCCATAGTATTTACACCAACGGTTCCCATTGGGCCCCTAAATGTTGTACGTTTTCTTTCAATTTACGGCCAGTCCCGTTCTGGTGCTTACCCTGTTGTTGATATTCTCTAATTAATGGACCACTATAACTCACTTTGGGGCTTGATGTTTCGTGCGTTACCGGGAAGGCTTTCATGCGTATAATGGCCCTTGATAGGGGATTTTTAGAAGTTTTAGGGTAAAAAAAGGCTAAAACGAAGTATTATGCCAAATGAAGTATCCTTCCCCCCACTTATCTTTACCCAAATAACATAGTTTGTCTATTCTAGTAAAACCTAATTCTTTGGTATAAAGCTTGTACATATTAAGGTTGGAATTGGAACCTAGATTGTTCATTTAAGGGTTAATGCTTTCGGCTGAAGGGTGAGTAATATACTGTTACAGGCTTTAAAATAAAAGGGGTGAAACCACATGTGTAGAGAAAGAATTATTATGTTTTTTGGAAACCACAAACCGCAGTGCCAAAATATCATTGTTCTAATAAAAAATGTTCATTTTGTCTGAAACAAATCCCGATCATTCTAGATGTTGTTCTAAATTCAAATTAAGTTTGTTTTTCTTTTCATAATCGAACGAGAATGTTCTAAATTCAATTTAAATTAAAATATATTTTTTAATCATGAATGCAGCCAGTATATTTTTTTTAATGAAATGAATAAATGAAACGATGGAGTTACACTGCCTGGCAACGACGACTCTGCTACGGAGCGTTGCCGTGTTACCGCGCAGTGTATTTCTACCTATACATATAAATATAAGGAAAGTAGAGCGGCACCACACCAGATCTCAATAAGGAAGGATTCACATTTAAAACTCATCTCAACGTCTCAAAGAACATCTATCGACAGGCGTCACAGCTCAGTCGGTAATAGCTCTGCCTTCCGTGCTGTGGGTCGTGGGTTCGATCCCCACCAAGAACAAACATTTGTGCGTGCAAAACATAGATGTTTGTTCTATGTCTGGGTGTTACTATGTATTATAAGTATGTATTTACAAAAAAAAAGTATATAAGTATTCTATCAGCCATCTGGTTCCCATATTACAAGCATTGCTTAGTTTGGGACTAGAGGGTGTTGTGTGAAATGTCCCTGAATATTTATTTATATTTATTTATCTATCGCTCAAACTCACAGCTCACTGACTTGAAATCGATGAAACGATATATCGATGGTATTCAAATGAAACTTCTTGAATACTTATCGTGTTTGGATATTTGATATTCGTAGGTATTTCACTAATTTTCTTTTTTAACGACTTCAAAAAATGAGGAGGTTCTCAATTCGGTTGTATGTTTTTTTTAATGTTTGTTACCTCAGAACTCCGTCATGTATGAACCGATTTGAAAAATTCTTTTTGTCTGAAAGGATATACTTCCAGGTTGGTCCCATTCAATTTTCATTAAAATCGGTTGATTAGTTTGGCTTATAAATAAAAATAACTGAAAAAATATGCCATCTACATGCACGAAATTGCGTATTTTGCTTTTCTGTGACTTTTTAGTGATGCTTACGGTCACTAAAACATTCTCAATGAACTGCCATCATTATAATCATCTGACGATGAAGCCGGTAGTCGAATTGAAGTCGGTTTCTCTAGTTTTTAAAACTTATAAATCAAAATATTTTCTACGGTATATGAACTATTAGACAATTACCTTACGTTTCGCTTGCCATTTATAGATCACGGATAACGCATCTACCTATAATAATTATAAAATACTTTAAGAGAGGCTTATTGTCCAAAACACAAATCATTCATTTCTATTTCATTCGTTTACGAGAACAAAGCTTTTAATTTAATTTGATTTATGAAGCGAGTCGTAATCTGAAATTAATTAATATTAATCACAATAGTTTTCTTCGAAGCGGGACACTCGAGCATAAATGAATATGGATGGATTCTTGACTATACACAGAGGCGCCAGTATTCAATTATTATAGAAAAATAATATACCTTTTAAATAAAATTTACCAAACCCAAACACGTTGTGCAATTTGTTTCACATAATGTTGATGTATTTTTGGTGCAAACCTGTTGCTTCAAAAATTAATTTATAAAAAATGTTTCTTAGCGAACATTACAAATACAGATAGCAAGATTATGTTTCGGGGTGAACTTCTAGTATTATAAATTCCTAGAAGTCGTATAAAAGGTTAAGTGCCTATCAAAATTTCAGCGCAACTTAACCCTTTTGAAGTAATTTCCCAATGGCATTCACTTTTGTTACTTAATCCCTGTCATGTCACAAGTAACGTTACTTAATCCTATTATATAAGACGTTAAATAAAATATAATAACAAAAGTGAAATAATAATATTATTATTATTATTATTTCACTTTTGTTATTATATTTTATTTAACGTCTTATATAATAGGATTAAGTAACGTTACTTGTAACATGACAGGGATTAAGTTAGCACGTGACTTTACTCGGTTTTAACTTTTACCCGACTGTAACGCAAAGGGCAGACAATCTGTTTAACAGCCTATGTATTTAAGAATATTTTTGTGATGCTCTATAGACTTATTATTCTTCTTATTTAGGACCTCTGCCCATTATTTCGACAGACAATTTTATTTTGCCAGTGTCAAGTGAATTATTTGAAATAGTATTTAGTTAGTTCAAGTCATTAGTCAAGTTTAATTTAGTCACTGTCAAAATGTCAAGTTAAAAAGGTGTTTTCTCGTGGTTCCATTATTTTTTCCCATGAATGGTACCTTACCGAGTTATTTTTTGTAGTCCCGCGAAAATTGTTTTTTCATCTCAATTTGGACCTATCTTTGCAATTTTTTTTAATGCAGCAAAATATAAATACTCGTGTATCGAACCAGCGAGATCTAATGATGAAGGATTGTCAAATGACATATATTTTTTTCAAAACTCAGATCGGCTTTTTTTCTAAATAAAACTGTATTCAAAAGCCAGTTTATCCGAGAATCCTCGTCTATAACGGCTGGACCGACGAAGATGAAACTTGAAATAACATTTAGTTTTTCTTATCCGGGTACCACGTGGGTTAGACAAGAGTAGGTACAAGTAGTTACAAGCACGAACCATGTCGAATTGCCAACTGGGGTGCAGTTACTAGAAGGATTATTCGTCTAAGCTAGAAGGGTAGGTAATATTGCTGGTACTTTGTAGTATGAACAAATATGACTTGGAAGGACATGTATCCAGCGCCAGAAGAAAATTAAAAAAAAAGTGTGCACGTCGACAATGACTAATCGATGTTTGAACGGATTTTGTAAAATGGTAATCGTGTATAAATTTCAGCAAAACAGTCTTTTTCTAAATTATTATACTTTATTCCACAAACTTTTTATGTTCAAAACAATAACTATATACAAATACTTAAGAAAATAGCATTTTTAACAAAAAAAATTATTAAAATGAACTCTGAATTCTAAATGCTAGAGATAGAAAACAGAGTTCAAATCACCGAACTATTTACATACTTTATTCTAAACCATTTTTTTCGCGAACAGGAATTTTTTGTCCAAATACGTAGGTATGAAAATAGCTGATGGTTCTATAAAAGTCGTTCATAATGATAATACATTGTGTATGTACTAAACCAGTCGTTCATAATGATAATACATTGTGTACTAAGCCCTCAGATGTATTCAAATGATCACATACTTATAATGATGTTCACAAAAAAATGGTTCAATTAATGACTGACAGGGACGGGGTGAGTAAATTCAGGCCTTTCAGCCCCCAATTCCAATCTTTTGCTGTCAAGTTATATTTCACTGCCCAGTGTAATTTCTTCACTGATCATTCTTTTTAGACACTTGACATCAAAATATGCGCGAAAACAAATTAAATGACATCATAATGTCACTATTTAGTCACAGAATAACTATGAGTTAGTATGAACTGACCATGATTTAAAACTTTGCAGTTCAACTGAGATTGGAATACCCCTGCTGTACCCCAGCACCTTCTGTACCCCCACCCCCAGTGTATAAAAAATTACAAACATAAAAACTTAGATAAAAAACTTCCAACTAAACCAAATGAACGCTAAAATTGAATAGGATGGTACCTATCCGAGCCGAGTGTCCCGTAATTCAATTTTTCCGTTAATAATCCGATCTCGAATGCCTCAGTAGACCGGATGTTCGGGGAAATAGACAAATTCTGAATTTTTCAGAATACGTTTTTTCTGCCGCACAGTGATGCTCAGATTGCTGTGTTCCAATTTAAAAGGTGCTATTACAGGCACATAAGACTTTCTTTTACGTTTCAGAGTGATAGACGCAGTGCATTGCCTTACAGGGCACGTCATCAATGGTCTAAATCTCTCTAAACCATTCGTTCGTACGAGTTAGTGGGCAACTCTGGTAACGGAGTTATTAGGCCGCCTTAAGGCCTCAGTCGTGTCTACGACTGCTAGACCCAGGAGCCGACAGTTTAACGTGCCCTCTGAAGCACGGAAGCGCTCAGTTGTAACCACTAGTGGTCACCCATCCAAATAGGGACCGCGCAGAACATCGCATAACTTAGATAATCGGTGAAGATTGACTAAGCAAACCTAGCCACGAGCATATCTAGAGTTTAAACTAGACCAAAACTTTTGATTATAAAGTAAACAAAGAAATTGAATATTTTATTTTTTTAAATTTCTGATTTTATTCAAATAGTTAATTGAATTTAACCTTGAATTGGGTTTCTAAGAGGTACTGACAGTTTAGGTATTTATACCTAGAACACCTAGTATACTATCCATCAATTGATTTTCAGCAAAATATTATCCCACGAACAACTGATTAAATTACCAAAATCAACTCTAGACTAACATAATAATTTGAATTACAGAATTATTCAAAATCATTTCAAATTATTCTAAGAAACCGTGGGTTAAATCTCTTATTAAATCTTGGTAAAATATCATCGAAATCTGACGAATGAGGAATTAAAACAAGATCTGCCCCCGTATGCCAATCTTTTGCTGTCAAGTTATATTTCACTGCCCAGTGTAATTTCTTCAGGTCACGTGGTACAATTTCGTACCACGTGATCATTCTTTTTAGACACTTGACAGCAAAATATGCGCGAAAACACATCAAATGACATCATAATGTCACTATTTAGTCACAGAATAACTATGAGTTAGTATGAACTGACCATGATTTAAAACTTTGCAGTTCAACTTTGCAGTTCAACTTTGATTGGCATACCCCTGCTGAAAGTAGCATCTGACGGATGTGAACTACTAAATCCAAGTTTGTTAGGATATCATAACAAGGTTTTTTTAAATATTATATAAAATGTCCTTTGGCCACAATCTCACCTGATGTTAAGTGACGATGAGGCCGACGATGGAGCAGGACAGTCTAGAAGACACCTATTCACTCTTGCCTTGGAAAGACCCAGATTGTATTTCTCAGGAAAGACAGAAGACGGCAACGAGTTCCATTCCTTGGCAGTTCGCATAATTAATGTAGATCCAAAACGTTTGGTACGAATTTGGAGTTTGACTGCCATTTTGTGATTTTTATGATATCCCAGGTACTACAGCGTCCCGTTCATCGGGGCATGGGTAAAAAGTGGCTCTTAACGCTATATTAATCATCTACATTTGATGCACAAGGCCAGATTAATATGACATCTCAACAAAATCCCAATTATATTATTACCAGACTTTATAAGAGAATTGTCCCTTAGTTTCTAAGAAATCTTATTTCAATAACAATCAAATTTTAATTTAATATTCAACATTTTGCCCACTCACTGGCCGTGCGAGCGATCCACAGTTAAGGTGAAGCGCAGTGCATAGTTAAGGCACACCGTAGTAGTTAAGGGTGAGTAGAGCATAACAGAGCAATTTTCGTGGACAGTAGACCATGCAGGCGCGTTGGAATCGTTTTAGTTACCGGGCGAGTCACTAGCACGCTATTATTGTAAATTTACAAAATAAAGCAACTAAAATCAATGACATTTAGGTACCTGATCTATAGCTACTTAAATTTTCTTGCGGCTGCTTGCCCATTTGAAAATAAATAAAATTAAATGCTCTCTCCTAATAAGCCAACAATTATATTTATTCAGTTCTTTTTATGAAAAAACAACTGAAAACTTTATTTAATCTATTTTTAATATACAGGAAGGCCGGAAGTGACGAATCCAGACGAACCGGAAGCAATATAGAAGTTATTTAATTTGCGCCATTTTATAGAAATCTAAACGAAACGAAAACGTTTGTTATTGCTTTTAAAACAAACTGTTATGGCTATCAAATGAATAACAGAATCTATACAAAAAGTTATCAAACAGTGTCATCTAGTGGATTAGTACTATTGGTAAACTATTTAAATGAGACTTCTCCCTACCAAGTTTGTTTGAATTCAAGTATTTAGTTAAGGGCGCGGTGATTGTTTGTTTGTGCGTGACCGCTTGCGTGACAAGCAGACTGCATCTTAAATTTAATATCTACCTACTATTATAATATTATTAATCTACTCAATACTTACACGTAAAACTTAGGCCTGCCTCCATGTTGCTATACTCTATGCAGCATATTTTTTTTTAAATCTATGTATTTATGTAAACCATGGGAAAGAAATAAATGTATTTATCTTCGTCAAAAACGCATCTGCTGCCCGCTCTCTGCACGATCCCCGCACACGTCTCTCAGCCCTGTAACGTAGGAAGTGGACTGACTTGCTTGATTTAGCTATTAGTAACTATCCCGATGTAAACGAACACCACGACACGGCTCCAAAGAAAGCAAATTATGGCTAAGTATGACAATAATTGTCGTTACGATTGCCACACTTTTTTATCTGTTTTGTGGTTTAACTTGAGTATATAGGTATTTTAATAAGACAAGTAATGTGAACCTGCCTAGTTTATAAGGATGTGATGAACTAAGGTTCTAGAAGGGCGACCACAGTCCGTTGATGCAGTCTGTATTACTTTGATAACGATTTATTTTGAATTGATGTTCAATATTTGAACATTTAGAGCGGAATAAACAATTTTATTCCCCTTTAACTCCTACGAAGCGAGTTAAATACGTTATATTTTTTAATGGTTTCAGTTGTATCTAGGGTTAAGTCATAAGCGGTAGTGTTTTTTCTTTAGATATTATTATGTAGGCATAGGAAATTACCTGGTTATGATCTCCGTGATTATACATTTAAATAAAAACGTATGTAACAATTTTAAAGAATCAACGCGCGCTCTGACCCGAATCTCAACAGTAATGATAAGAGTTCAAAAACTTTGTCGTAATTTTTAACAACCCAAATCATTTAAAATAGAAATAAACTGGCGATAATAGTCGAAACGTAAATCGCTCACAACTTGTGCCAATTTTTAATAGCAAAAGAGAAAAATAGCTCTATTTGTCTCTCTCGGGCGATCCGCGTCGGCCTATTAACCCACCGCCTGCAGGCTCTGATGCCCTGGTACCGGCAGTTATTAAACTCTATCGTTTTTATTGGCCTATTAGTTCCTGGTATTTTTCTACCAGCTTGACACAAACTGGTTGAATAATTCTAGGTATTTTAGGTAAGGTAATATCAGCCACAGTGGTCTAGTAAGTATATGAGACGAAGTTCAACAGCGATTTTATTAAATTTATATACATGTTTTTATTGAACAGAACCATGTTCCATTTGTGGTGGAAAATGAAGTCTAACGGTCGGTATGTCGGTATAGATTTGTCAGCCCTTGACAGTTAGCATAATTTATTATCGTATAAATTTTATTCACAAAGAAAATTATGACTAATACAATATTTACAATATTTATAATATGTACAAAATACACATGAAGCAGTTGAGCTATCTACACACCGTTGCAAACGATTTATAGATAGCTCAACTGATCCAAATCAGTACCAATCGGAAGCGTGCCCAAGACACTGGCTGCATTGCCGCGCTGAATAGCAATGCTGATTCGCTGGCCCAGATAATCACCAGCCCTCGGGTCACGCGTCTAATTTATTAGGTATCTAACATTGTTAAAAATTACCAAAAAAACCTCAAATAGTTCGCTAAGCCTCTCCAAACGCCAGAGTGGTAAAGTTTGATAAACAGCTCAAAAAGAAAACTTTTGTACCCCAAGGGGCTTTTTTTAATGTCATCCCGTGGTTGTATTTTGAATTCCCTAGAAGTAAAACTTTTCAACTACCAACTGGCATACGGTCAGGGTGGTAATCGGGTTACCTAGTACTCATTCAAGAAGTTTTTAATTCCGTTTCCGTTTTAAAAACAGTCGAACGAAACTCATGCATGTCGAGTATTTTAAGCACGCGCCTAGGGTTAAAAAGTCAATATTCATTTCAAGGTTAATTTAAGTAACAAAGACGTGATTGAAACACAAACATCTAAACTTTCACATTTATAATATTAGTGGGATAAAAAAATACTAAGAGAATCGAGAAAATGTCTACTGTCTAGAAATGAGCCTATTTCATTTCCCTCCTTAGAAATGCAACAAAAACTATCCAAAGATTTTAAATCGACAATAACCCTACAATGACAAATGTGGGTCACTGCGACCGACATGTCAAACACAGCTGAGCGGCCACGGGGCGAGGAAAAATCGGAGTTGCAAGCACTTTTTATTTTCAGAGCATTTTCTGATATCGTTCTTTGGGAATTTCGAGATTTTTGTCCTCTATTTTAGTTGGATTTTGGATTGAAAGAGGAATGGTGGGTTAGGTTGAAAGGAACTTGCGAAAAAGTTTTAAAAATATATCCCAGTTTTAAAAAAGAAATAGCAGCACATAGTTTGGAACCTGGAATGCAAATAAGTTGAACTCTTTGCCGTCGTCTGTGTTTCCGACTTCATCTAGATGTTTTCAAGAGAAGAGTGAATAATCTTCAAGGTAAGCTTGCTACATAGTCGACCGCATCGACACTTAACATCAGGTGAGATCGCGGTCAAACGCATAAAATAAGTCGCGTTTCTTGCTTTCAGACTCCAAAATTATGTGCAATTTTTTTCTAAAACCCTGAAAACTTCATACAATTTACGATAGAATAGAAATATTTAACGAGAAATAAGTGCTGAAAATATTGATATTAGTTTTTTACGAGAGTTTATTACTAATATTAATGAACTCGACTTGACTTTTTTAATATTTGAGTTGAGTTTAAAGGTGCAAATGTAGTTGCATTCATCAGTATAATCGTCTGTGTGGCCGTAGCTTAAATCTCTCAGCACATCTGTTAGCCTGTCAAAAGTCGAAATCTGACAAGTTGTTCATAAAACGTCAGCGGCACTGCAGGAGTTGAATTTTGAATTGTGCGAATAAATCAACTGTTGTGCATTTTTGGAGGGAAAATCATATAATTTAACAGGAAAATTGTTTCTTTTTAAAATTTTGCGTAGGTAAATACCAACATGGCTGCAAAAACATTACGACCGCCATTTTTTTTTCGTACACCCGATTTACACAATCCCAAACAAACTTATGTCAAGACATTCATTTTTAACAGACAAAGATTCACAACTTCCCCTTAAAAACCCCCACAAACTAGCAATTCTGTAGTTGGCATCGCGCCATCAGGTTCGATGCCCGCGCAAGTGCTTTCAGATGCTGGATCGATCATTCTTCTGATAGGTTTTTAGCGGAGTTGGCCTTAGTTCATAATGAAAACCGGGGGTTAAGTTAACCATCTGGTTATATGGACAGTAAAAGCCCTGTGGACGATATACATACAACGTAATACGAAAATCACTTTGATTCGAGCATATTTCTACATTAACGCAATATTATCTCGATTAGACAGACTAGTGTGTTTTTTTATGTTCTGCCATATTTTTGTTTTAAAATACATACCCTTGAATGTAAGCAAATTGAATTTCGCGCATTTTTATAGACATGTTTTCATTTTGTTTGTTTCAGATTATAAACAACCATATCTTTCGTATTGTTCACATAGAAACAGCTTATTAAGTTATAGTTAAGCATCATTATGTGCATCGTTCTCTTTATCCCGTTGCGGGAATCGAATTCGCACCCCCTACGTCACAACTCAGAAGCGCCCAGCCGTCAAACTCTGGCTAAGCACCAACACTTTTCTGTACTAAACGAGTAAAAACAACCATACTTTTTACATTGTTACGAACATTGTTCAGCAGGGGTATGCCAATCAAAGTTGAACTGCAAAGTTTTAAATCATGGTCAGTTCATACTAACTCATAGTTATTCTGTGACTAAATAGTGACATTATGACGTCATTTGATGTGTTTACGCGCATATTTTGCTGTCAAGTGTCTAAAAAGAATGATCACGTGGTACAAAATTGTACCACGTGACCTGAAGAAATTACACTGGGCAGTGAAATATAACTTGACAGCAAAAGATTGGCATACGGATCCAGTAACTTTTACTTTTCCAGAGGCCACAGCGCGAATAAAAGTGGCAATTGTATACACTGCGCGGTGACGGTATAATGTTCGTCAGTCGAGCTGACGTTGACGCGTAGTGTGACTCAAATAGAGAGGGTTATGTAACGCGGCGACTGACGGATTAGTTTGTACTCACCCTGTTTTCACTATCAATGTCGCAAAACATTTAACCCGTATATGGCGGAACGCGCTTTATACAATATTTGGGGACAAAGAAACCTAAACAAACTATTGTAAGTACTAGCTTTTTACTAGCGGCAAAAAATCAACACTTTTTGCCCAAAAGTTTAACACAATAAGGGCGAACGCAAACCGAAAACAAAACGCCTTGTCGAACAGTTAGTGATGTGAATCTGTCAGTAAAACTTTTTAAGTTACAACATGCTTCTTTTTATTTGCTGTTTTCGTTACTTGCTTATTTAATGAGAATCATACTAAGTACTTAATAATATTATTAAGTACACTACATAATTACTCTATATTCTTATTTATTAAAAAACACAGTTCATTCTCTAGGTATGTGCGTATAAAGCAATGTTTAATAGGTAGGTATTAAACAATGCTATAATAGATAGGTAGGTAAACATACTTAAGAAAAGTCTGTCGTGTCAATTGATGTGAGTTTCGTTATAACGAAAACAGCTTATGACGAGGAAGCATTCGTCATATGCTGTTTTCGTTATAACAGAAAATTTATTTTCACGTCACTAAGTACGCGACAAAACAGTTTTGTCGATAGATGTGCGTTGGCCCTAAGTTATCCGGGAGAGGCATACTCGATAGTGTCATGCGAGTTAGGGATGGGGTAATATCCAAAAGTCGTACAGTACGCACAACGGATCTTTATCTCTCTGAAGTTAGGTGCAACAAACGATTGCGCATACACAGGTGCGTAGAAAAATTCGCTAACTTTCAATTTGACTTAAAAATGGGTTCTGCGCAGATACTTCAGAGGTACAAAGATCCGTTGCGACTAAGCTGTGAAATGAACCCGTGGCCAGCACTGATGATGAAGGTTAGAGAATCCCTGAGGAGTTGAGGACCAGCCTTTTGTTAAATTTGGAAACAACGGACAGTTTAAACTTTGATATTTCAAATACACACATACACTTCCTCATTACACCATTCCACACACATACCCTACACGAAATGGCCGTTTTTTTCTTAATTGTAATTAGTACTTAGTAACTTAGACTTAGTAACCTTTAACTAGATTTCTGAATGGGCCCATTTTTGGACCTTCCTTGCCTAGTTATTTTTACCTTGCGTGTCCTTGTTTCATATTACCTAAATTTTCTTTATGAAATTGCATGACTCCCTAAGATTATAAGTATATCCGTGGAGTGGGGCACTGGTGACCCGTAATACAGGTTTCCAAACCTATCTCAGGCACCAGTCTCTCGCAAAACAGGTTACTTACCTTCTTATTAATATTTTTACCATCTTCATTGTACCTTCCTACTCATGTAATAAGTTAAGGGACCTTTTGTGTAGAGAAAATAAATGAGTTATTTATTTATTTATTTATTTTGATATGCCGACACGCGGAGAAAGAGAGAAAAAGAGAGATAATTTAGACTGTACCCTAATTACTCTTCTCGTCATACTTCAAACTCAGAGATGTTGAATATGGTTGAATTTGCTCACATGCCAACTTTATGGGCAGGTAGGCTGACTTGTTTTAATTCTATATCTACCTAGCATTGTTATTATATATCTACCTATTTGTACCTACTATTTACCCATCTGTACATACCTACCTGTTGCAGACGAATTGAGATCTATCTATCTAATATTCTGAGACTAAAATAATCTTTACCTTTATTTTCTAACCTATTAAAAATCCCCCGATAAAAATCCGCATTCAAAATCAAATCAAAAGATTTATTTGCGACCATGTACAACTTTTTCAAACTATAGCTTTAACACTGAGATAGATAAATAGACAAATTGATATTGATATATGCATTCAATCCACAAATGGGAGTGATTAGCTCAGGATGTAAAGTCAGGCTATGCGGATGATGATGATGAATCCATCTGTACATCTCTACGTCCGTATAGCAATACAGGCCAGCTGGGAGAGTTGCGAGTTTGCAACTAGAATGGTCACAAAGGCCCTGTCTATTGTAGAATGGAGCTAAGTGACTAGGTGCCCGCTGTCGTGTTAAATCCTGTGTGTGGATCGGTTTAGGTATCCATCAATCTATGCTACGGCTACCGAAACGGACACGCCAATGTAGAGCACATTGGCATTAGGGGTTAATCACACTAATTTGAACATTATTGTATACCGAAATAAAACTCAAAACAAAATTCGTTCTTCTTCTTCTTCTCTTAATTCTGGCTATTCGGTGGCTAGGGCTGCCACGAATTTGCCAATGTCATTGTTTATTGGCGTTTACTTGTTTACTAATCTTTTAGCAAAAGGCGGAGATCTGAGTAGGTGATGAAAATGACCGGTGAAGAAGGGAGTCTCCAAAAAGTTGATTTGTCAAAATAGATAGGTACGGCGTATAGATAATTAGGTAGGTACATAAGTGTAGGTAAGTAAATAGAGTATGATAATCTTTAGTTTATATATAAATTTTATTTATCTACAGTTAATTTCTTCTCAGATACATGATACAGCCTCCGTATGCCAATCTTTTGCTGTCAAGTTATATTTCACTGCCCAGTGTAATTTCTTTAGGTCACGTGGTACAATTTTGTACCACGTGATCATTCTTTTTAGACACTTGACAGCAAAATATGCGAGAAAACACATCAAATGACGTCATAATGTCACTATTTAGTCACAGAATAACTATGAGTTAGTATGAACTGACGATGATTTAAAACTTTGCAGTTCAACTTTGATTGACATACCCCTGCAGGTTGCTGTTGAATACAAAAAATCTCTTTTCAAGTTACAAAGTTACGTTTTAAACACAGTTACGAGTATTATGTCAGTAAAATGACATACGCTAACCCATATCCAAAAACGTTTTTTTCAACTTCAAACGTCAAAATTTTCTTTACCAACTCACGTATATTATATTTTTTGCTGATATCTTTAATAGATATTCAGTACCTACTTAACTAGTGTGTTTTCAGTTGAAAAGTGTACTAAATACTGAATAAACACAAGAAATTGACTGAATTGAAAAATTGACGTGAATAAAACCTCGGTCTGCCTACTTTCTTGTTGCAATACCCCTGAACAGGGTTCATGTGTGATACCTAGCTACAATGTAACAACTATAATACCATGTGAAAGCAATCAATGTATTGAGTATTGAAAGTAAGACTCTAGTATTTATAATTGCAATATTGCTACACAATAGTGCAAAGCAACAAGGTCTATTGAATATCAGTTCTAAATTTTACCAAAGCGACAAAACCTTTCACACCAAATATCGTTCATAAAGCTTCAAAGCGCCTCTAATGTTCAAAAGGACATAAAGGATACCACAGCATATATATCAGTTTGTATGTTCTCTAACACAGCTTCATTAGTAGTTACTATGAATATAGATACAGCTTAACTAAGAGTTACTATAAACGCTGTCACAGATGAGGTCATAGTAGGTAGGGATTATCAAGAATACGTAATAGTTGGTAGGGAATATGGATAATACCGATGTGGGCGGTCTTGTCTTGTCTGATTCTAATAGTTTCATCATACACACATCAAAGGTTAAAAAAAGATAAAAAAATCTTTTTGAAATGGACGGGTTAATATTGGTTTCTCTTTGTTCTTGTTAATTGAAGTAGATTTTCTTTGTTGTTTTATAGTAATTTAATATTTTATGGTTTCAATTTATGACTTTCCTGTGGATAAGGCCGGATTGAAAGGATGAAATACATGCTGGGAATGTTTTTTTACCACCACATTAGTTCAGTTTTGGAGATGTTGAATAAAACTCGATCTTTATTAACTTTCTTTTTCTATGTACTTAACCTTTTAAAATAATGCCCTTATTAAATAAATAATAAATAAATAAATAAATATTTATGGACTTTACACACAACGCCTTCTAGTCCCAAACTAAGCAAAGCTCGTGATATGGGAACTATATGGCTGATAGAATACTTATATACTTTTTTTTTTTGTAAATACATACTTATAATTACATAGTAACACCTAGACATAGAACAAACATCTATGTTTTCCACGCACAAATATTTGTTCTTGGTGGGGATCGAACCCACGACCCACAGCACGGAAGGCAGAGCTATTACCGACTGAGCTGTGACGCCTGTCATATTCAAATTGTCATGTCAATAATTTAAGAAACTAATATCAAAAAATGCCGAAAAATAATAATACATAAAATAATAATGGAAGAAATCGCTTTCAGCGATAAGGCCGCCCATTGTACTATTATAAGGTAATTTTTAAGTTTTTGTATGTCACCTGAATTCTTTGTGTGTACAATTAAGTATTATCTATCTATCTATCTAACTAAATGGTATTTTAAATATAGGTACCTAAATATCGTTACCATTTACCTGGTACCTAAATAACTATTCAGCATTAAGGGGTTAATTAAGGGTTAGGGTATTAGGGTTAGGGTTTATTTAAAAACTAGTAGTTACCCGCGACTTCGTACGCGTCTACAGTTTCCGTGTACATTATATTATCTGTGCGTGTACCGAGCGGATACTTTGAGAAACTTGACATTACACCTCATTACACCGAACTCGTACCTACTGGAATGTCAAACGCTAGTTGTTAGACCAAAAAGGTAGTACTACGCCCTGTCAAACTGACGTGACATGACATGACAATGAAATCCTCTTGCCAATTGGCGCTGCTAATCCTTTTCGTTCATTTTATCCTGTAGATCCTGTTAATTATTCGAGATAAAAAGTAGCCTATGTGTCAATCCAGGTTACGAACTATATATATACCAAGTTTCATCCAAGTTGGTTCAGTAGTTTAGACGTGATTGAAACACAAACATTCAAACATCTAAACTTTCGCATTTATAATATTAGTAGGATGTCGCATGTCTTAAATTATTATTTTCTTTGTACAAACCTCAAAACAAACTTTGATTAACTTCGGTCACAGGCAGTTTGCTGTAAACAATAACATACTAATTACGTAGGTACAGTCAGCTACATAAATCAATTAACAATTTGAGTTAAAAAAAAATTAAATGCAGTCTTTAAATGTTATAATCATCGAAGTTAGTAGAAAGATATAAAGAACGATATAAATTGTTGTCTGAAATAAAATTATTGAATTGAATTGAATAAGTATTCCGGAAATTTTCGCGTAGAAATCCTCATTCGTTTTTTTTTCAGTTTTTATTTGTTTTTTTTTTTTCAGAAATGCTAAGATATAATGGAATTTTTCCTTTAATCTCCACTAACTATGTGGGCCATATTTATTCATTGTTGATACATTTAATCGACTTTAGTTTATTATACTTCTCATGAACTATCCAATCTCTTGCAAAAGTTACAAAAAAATAGATAAACGCTCCTTAAAATTATAGTTGGGCAATCTTAAATTGTTCAACAAATTATGTTATTGACTATACGTAAAGTAGGTACAGACAAACAGACGTTCCTTTACGAATTACACGCGCCAGAGCACACTAATTAACATTTTAAAGGCAAAACGTCTGTTTTGTCTTGTGTGAGTTCGTATGTTACCTTTGGTCTTTCAAGGCCGCCCTAGGGCCTCATGGTAGAATTTGTCGAACTAAAACACTAATCGAAGATATTTTGAAACAAAAAGTCTCAAAATCTCCATAAGGGCGTGTATAGTGAAAATTAGTACTTCGAAGTTTTCAGGTCTTATTGTTTTATTAAAATCTGTATTAACATAAAAATATCCATGTGTTATTTATTATCTGTTCATTATAAAATGGTACCTACCTACCTATTATGTTCACTCAGAACCAGAATGTAATTTTCTAAAATTTTGAACGTGACGCGACGACCGACGCGGCGTCCATTACGAAGTCAATACTTGAGCTAAAAAGTCAATTGAGCTACTTTTAAAAATTCCAAAAACTGTTAGTAATTAAAACACCATTAGCGTTTATAAAGCGCTAGTGTGAAACGTGCTTTTGATTTATGCTTAAAAACGCTTTGTGACGATAAAGGCTTCTGTCTACTAAAGAAACAAAATTATTAAAAAAAAATCGATTTCGAAAACTAGAAACTTTTCAATTTCCTTTTCCAATTATGAATAAGAAGTAAAAAAAACTTTATCCTAAAAATAGTAGGTATTTAAGTACCTAAATAACATAATTAAAGTTAACAGTAAATTCTGTAAAAGTGATCTACTTCTGATGCTGACTGTACGTGCTACATCATCGACTGCAGTATCACTTAACATCAGGTGAGATAGTGGTCAAACGTTTACCTATATAGGTAAACTCACTTGTATCACTTAAAATGTGATCAATTTTATAAATTTAGCTTTAGTGGAAAGTAGTCTTTAGCAGCTTCGTGCCGCTAAATTGTTATTACTTTTTGCTGAATTAGCAAAGCACTGGACATTCGCAGTAAACAATAAAAAATTAGAGTCAATTTGGACCTTATACCGATGAAAATATGGACGAGAATAGCTCGTTTTAATAACGAGGGTAGTTGTAAGAATCGATAAAAAAGATGTTTCGTTTGAATTTCCATTAAAAGCTGCCAACTTTTATTTTATTCGTTTTTGCTTATTCACAAATGCGAAAGTTTAGATGTTTGGATGTTTGTGTTTCAATCACGTCGAAACTACTGAACCAACTTGGATGAAACTTGGCATATATATAGTACGTAACCTGGATTGACACATAGGCTACTTTTTATCTCGAATAATTAACAGGATCTACAGGATAAAATGAAAAAACGGGATTAACAGCGCCAATTATTGGCAAGAGGATGATGTCATGTCATGTCACGTCAGTTTGACAGGACGTAGTACTACCTCTTTGGTCTAACGACTAACGTTTGACATTCGAGTACGGGTTCGGTGTAATGTCAAGTTTCTCAAAGAAGTATCCGCTCGGTACAAGCACAGATAATATAATTAATGTACACGGAAACGGTACTCGCGTACGAAGTCGCGGGTACCTACATGAATTCGCTAGACTAATTTTGAAAAACTAAAATATTCCCGCCAAAACCAATCTGGCAGCACACAAACGGAATACTGTGCATTGTCTAACCCAGTGGTTTCATTCTGTGACATAGTATACATTACGCAGTGTGGCATTTCCATAAAATAACATGCGACGAGAGAGAGATAGAGAAACATTTATTTCGCACACAACACAGGTAAAAATAAGCAGGTAAAATAAAAAACCTACTAGGTAGGCAGAGGTGTGTTGCTGACCAGTGTTGACACGAGCCAAAAAGGTCCTGTCTCAGCTTACTCAGTTTAACAGCTCAGAATGACACACAGCTCTCAGAATTAGCAAATTCAGGAAATTGAGTTGGCCTACAAAACTTGGTAGGCCATAATGTGCTGCAAAAACTACAACCGCTGGGGAACTAATTCACGAACCAAAAAGTGAGGCGTAAGAAGGCCCAAATTGCCTACATTGATGATAAAATGGTGGATGAAGGAGGCTCTAAAAGTTATTTCTGAAAAACTTGGTAGACGCCAATACCCAGCAGTGGACTTCTATAGGCTGATATGATGATGATGTTAACAAAGAAAATTCTAGAATAACGTCGGCTTGCTGGTAAGAGCCGAAGACCGCGGTCTAGACCAGCAGTGATTTGATAATGATGATGATTAAAGATACAACATGTAAGTATAGGTATCATGCAAGTCGTATTTGGTAAATATCGAGTCAGTAGCAATAATGCAGAATTTTATTACAAAGTTGAAACATATTTTATTCTACATACTGTTTTTAAAAATACTATGTCCTTATTGCAGAACAAACTAACAGAGAATGCTCGAATAAATAAAAATACGGTTGCTATCGATCTAAATCGAAATATCCACATGAAATTGTTCCTAAATAAATTCCTATGGGTTGGTTACCAATTTTGATGACAGGGAACACCGTCGAAGTATTGATGAACAAGCAATAAGAGATACAACACTGCGGGAGATTCACGGGTCCCTAATTGGCGCAAAACAAAACAAAATCATCAATTGTATGTTGGCCAATGACATGAGAGGTCTTTTTTTCGAGATTTCTTTTTTCGACGAAAATCCATGATTCTAATAACGGATACTCATAGAATGCCGTAGAATAGTGATCAGCCGTCTACACACACTCGAAATAATAAAGCCGGTTCACACTCATTTATATTTTCCCCGTAGCGGCGCTCAGGGGAAATCTGAACGCAATCTATCTTCGAAACAATATTGAGCCAGTCACGTGCGAGTAGCCTTCAATACGTGTTTTGAAAGATTTGAAAAACGAATAAATAAAAATATGTATTTGTAGAGAATTGACACGTCATCTAACCTCAAAGATTGAAACAAGAATTGTACAAAAAAGTTAGGTACAGAGACCTTAGGTATTTAGGTACGTCTAATATGTAGGTAGATACCTATCTAACCTACTTACTTTTACGTGCCTAATCAGCCGATTTCTAGACTACATTCGTAAACTTATTTTCCAAGAAACACAAATCATGTACCTAATTTCTAAGCAAATCTGGTTAACCTAATAAATAATAAGATACAAAGTAGAAAATAGGCAGTATATTATCATAAAAAAACAAACAGCATTTTTCCTCCGATATAACCGGCACTGAATTTATTAGCGTAGGTATTCGACCTTAACCTAAATACAAGAGGGATGAAGGAGAAATACTTGAAAAATAAGTCAATAGAATACTCTGAAAACGTCTAGAAAAACAATGTCCCCCTTCGGAAGGCTACTTCCTTCGGGCGTATCTGTCTATTGTATTTGGAAACAGTCACACCGTAATGTAACAATAAAGTTTATTCATTTAACTAAAGGTAGGCAAGTGATACATGTCAGGATAATTTTGAAACGTCTGTCTTTCAACGGGAAGAAAACGTATGCAGTTTTAGATTTCAAAGTCTCCAACTAGTTTCAAATGTCTAATGTCTCTCTCTTGCGGGTAAGAACTGAACGTTTGTTCTTTCTTCCAGCTTCAAAAAAACTTCATGATCACACACACACACACACACACACACACACACACACACATACACACACACACACATGTACACAGTATGTACCGTATGTTTGTGTACCTACTTGGGTTAATTTTATTTTCTTTCTTTCTTTCTTTTTACCACTTACTTACTTACGCACGAGTCCCCCAAGCACCATCCTTTAGGCTGACTTTTCATTGAAATTTTGTTTAAAAACTTACTTTTCATAAACTAGCTACCAAAAGGATTTTGATTTGTTTAATAAATATACCCATCATCATTCCCCTGCCCTTATCCCACGCTAGGTGAGGTCGGCACAACATGTCTTCTTCTTCCACTCACTCCTATCATTCGTCAACTCAGAATCCACTTCTCTCACATTCATATCCTCTTTCACACAATCCAACCATTTCAACCAACCATTTTAATAAAAATGGTATATACCACAAATCCCCACTGAGAAATCCTTACCAGTGAGGATATTAAGGTTGTAAAAATGAATACCCAAGTTTTTGGACTCGAATAGATGTTGTACTCCGCCAGTCAGGGTGCTACCCTTGCAGTTAGGTGTAAACACAGCCCGTCCTCTATTCCCAAATAGCAAATAAACAATTCACTAGAAACTTATCATTGTCTCTGATAATATCTGGTGAGGACAGTGATGGCTTTTTTTTATATAAAAAAGCTTTTTCGGTGAAGCGAGTTATGTTTATCTACCGAATTGGTTTCTGTAGGTAATAAGATGTCACTTTTTTATACTATCGGAAACTAGAGTATGAATGAACCCAATCTTTTGTTATTTTTAGAGGTTATGTAATGTGGGGAGAGTGAATAGGTTTCATCTAGGCAAATGTGCTACTTCGTCGACCGCATCGTTACTTACCATCAGGTGAGATTGCGGTCAAACGTTTGCCTATAAAGTACTTATAAAGAAAAATTGGTAAAACAAGCCAAAATCCCTCCTCATGAGAAAATTAACAAAAATTGGGATGCTTTTTTAATGGTAACGGTTTTATCCTTCGGTAATGGTTAATAACATTACATCACTGAGAACTTCCAATGACGACGTGACTTGTGAGGCACTGGGTCCAGTCTCATGTCTCTGTAATAGTGTTTGTCCATAGCCTTCAAACCGGAGCACAACAATGCATCACAGTTTCGCATAAATAGGTGTATGGTAGTATTACTTCCGTGGATAAGCTCTTCTGGGTTTTTGAATAGTGGTTATTTTCACCAACAGACGCTTTGTCAGTGATGTCTACTGACAAATTAGTAGATAAAGTTCAGTAAAACCACTTATTGTACTTTAAACAGACATCTACAAATGATATCAACCAGCATCTCGATAAGGGATTCGTAATTAAATATTACTTGATAAAATCTCCCCATTCATCACACATACCAACATAACCCATACTTGAACAAACACAAACATTCTCAATTAGCTCTTATTGACATAAAAATATGGTTCATTTCGGCGTGAATGTGGCATTTAAGGGGGTTGCCTAACTTTGTTTTCGTGTTTATGACAGGTATAACTTCGCTTTGACAATAATCTGGTTTTGATGTCTTCATAAAACCCATCCTTGATATCTGGGGTCTTAGGTTTGTAATTTAAGTTTTGGGTCAATGTATGCCTTGTGTAGTGATAATGATTTTGATTGTATTTGTAATGAGATATTGTTACCGTAGGGTACATTATCATCATTTCAGCCGGTGAATTTACCTATAGCATAGTGTATAGAAGGGTTTGCAACAATAGCGCCCCCCCCTCCCCCCCCCCCCCCCCCAGTGGAGGTTGGCGCCAAGGTAACAGAAAGAACTTCAAGCCCAGATGAGCTAAGAAACCTCACTCCTAAGAAAATCCTTCAGTTTTTAGCAGCTCCAGGGTTTAGTGGTGAACTATGAACGCTCCGAATAAGGGTGACACCTAGACAAGTGGCGATCACACTAGGCCATTCAGACCACTATGATATTATAGCTCCAAAAAGCTAATAAAAAAAACAGAAAGAACATGATAGAATAACATGAGAGAGTAGACTATGTGAAGTAAAGATATATCTAAATTTTTTAGGTTGTTTTTTCCCGAAATTTACATTGCTGTTTGAATTATATTAAATTCTCCTGTAAATTTAACGCTTCCGATTGGTACTGATTTGGATCAGTTGAGCTATCTATAAATCGTTTGCAACGGTGTGTAGATAGCTCAACTGTTTCATGTGTATTTTGTACATATTATAAATATTGTAAATACTGTATTAGTCATAATTTTCTTTGTGAATAAATATAAATTTAATGATATTAATAACTTACTATCAAGTTTAATCGTTTAAACAATACACTAACTAATTAATTAAACGCTTTATCACAGAGACCTTACAACTTAACTAATGCTCCTAATTCTGTTGCTATGTGTTACCCGTTGCCAAAGGAAACTACAAACTGTGAGTATATTGATCACTGACAGTGTATGTTTTTCTATAAATGATTATGGCAAGCATAATAATTTATAAGTTAAAAAACTGGAAAAACCGACTTCAATTCGACTACCAGCTTCATCATCAGATGATGATTATGATGACAGTTCATTGGGAATGTTCTAGTCACTATAAACACCACATAAAAGTCAAACATTAGTAACAAACATTATAAAAAAAACATACAACCGAATTGAGAACCTCCTTTTTTGAAGTCGGTTAAAAAATACTTAGATGGATTTATTGTACAACATGCAAAAAATATTCAAACAAAAACTCAATTGAGGGAGTAGAATGGGAGAAGGTGCCCATGATTATTCTGCAAAACATAATGAAGAGAATTAATGTAAATATTTACAAAAATGAAAGAAACATTCAAATAACGGCAGTGGGATACAATGGGCAGCCTTATCACTGAAAGTGATACCCCGCAGGTTTTGAGATTACAACGGTATTGATTTTCGTTGGCCAGCATTGGTATGCCAAAGTGTTTGAACTGCAAAGTTTTAAATCATGGTCAGTTCATACTAACTCATAGTTATTCTGTGACTAAATAGTGACATTATGACGTCATTTGATGTGTTTTCGCGCATATTTTGCTGTCAAGTGTCTGAAAAGAATGATCACGTGGTACAAAATTAAACCACGTGACCTGAAGAAATTACACTGGGCAGTGAAATATAACTTGACAGCAAAAGATTGGAATACGGGGTCAGAACCTTCGCCAGGTTCCAGCGGCCCGATTCAATCTATCGATTTTATCTATTTGATACTATCGGAATCTAACAAATTACAACCAATTACAATTTACAATCGGGCCGTGGATTGCTGTTTTCGATTCAGACGACAGACAGGCGTAGTTGATTAAATTGTTACATTTTAGAGGTAAATAAACAGAGCAAAAAAATTTTTTTTCCACTTCGAAAATTCCCCTGAACCCGGTATAACAAAAAAGTACTAATGTCAGACGTCAACATTAAAGGTAAGTAGTTCATAGGGCTTCATAGCAACGATTCGTAATTCATATACATACCTATTTTTATAAGTAGGTTTACTCGTCCGGGGAAGTTTACCGTATCATTTCTGCCGCACAGTGATGCTCGCATTGCTGTGTACCGGTTTGAAGGGTAAGGGTGCCGGTGCTATTACACGCACATGAGACTTAACATTTATGTCTCAGAGTGATAGCCACAGTGCAATACAGGGCACGTCCTCAGAGTGCTCAGTGAGACAATGCATCGTTATAGGCAGTGATTACTACATAACGGCTGGTGAACCAGCTACTTGTTTCATCATTTAGTTGTATTTTTTTGGATCAGTTGAGCTATCTATAAATCGTTTGAAACGGTGTGTAGATAGCTCAACTGCTTCATGTGTATTTTGTGTATATTATAAATATTGTAAATACTGTATTAGTCGCAATTTTCTTTGTTAATAAATTTTAGAAACAAGTGGAGTTTTAGTTGTATAAATAGCACAACTATATCTTGATAAAAAATATCTGCGGGGGTATGCCAATCAAAGTTGAACTGCAAAGTTGAACTGCAAAGTTTTAAATCATGGTTCAGTTCATACTAACTTATAGTTATTCTGTGACTAAATAGTGACATTATGACGTCATTTGATGTGTTTTCGCGCATATTTTTCTGTCAAGTGTCTAAAAAGAATGATTACGTGGTACAAAATTGTACCACGTGACCTGAAGAAATTACACTGGGTAGTGAAATATAACTTGACAGCAAAAGATTGGCATACGGAGGCTGCTTTGCCCAGCAGTGTGAGTGGGACAGGTATAGGTTAAGAAAAAGTTAAGTAAGTAAGAGTTAAGTTATCACGTCCTCTTATACTATGTCTTATACTACCTACTCTATCCTCAATGGCCTCAACGGAAGACCAGCGCAAGTAACTACAACCTGCACATGCTGAGTTGGGACCATTTTGCGACTCTTTATGTATATCTATTGATCTATCTCTAAGGGCGGCTTGCACCAGAATCGCTAAACGCGTTTAACTATTAAATAGTATTTAGCGAGTTGTCCAGTCATATAAATACGTTTAGTAATTCTAGTGCAAGGCGCCCTTAATCTATTTGGCTGTTAAACACGTTTAGTGATTCTGGTGCAAGCTGCTCTAAGTATTAGTTTTAAGTTTAAATAATATCTTTTATTATTTTTCTTTTGTGTTTACATGGTCGCAAATAAACTTTTGATTTGACATGATTTTGAAAAAAAAATAAAAAAAAAACCCTTAATATTACCATTTTTTTGACAACGGGCCTAAGGGTTTCAAACCCACACTTGTCTCCCCACGTAGATACGAAATAAATTATATCCTATGCATGAGTTGCTTGCTCAAAAGAACGTCCGCGCACAAAAGGTGCGCACATGGCTGGATTTTGCATAATAACCTTCACAACATTATGACGGGATTAGCCGAAATCAGTGAGCGGAGCTGAGCGGAGTTATCTCGCGACGGTACCTTGAGATACGGCCGCCGTTTTATCACGCCCGCTAAAGTTTTTACATTGTCATAATTTCTTTATTTAATAAAATCACAAGGATCATTTAGAATCGTCTAGGTGATTCTAGGTGCCAGTTCCACGCGACTAGAGCCTAGAAGAACGGACAAGAAACTACGGCTTGGTTCCTGTTTTTTTTTTGTATGATCCTTTTTACAAAGAAATATACATCATGTAAACTCAGATTTTCATTTGCCTATAACAATGAAAATAAGTAACCATTATTTATTTATTTTATAAACAAACAATAAATAAATATTGATGGACATTTTACACAACGCCCTCTAGTCCCAAACTAAGCAAAGCTTGTGATATGGGAACTAGATGGCTTATAGAATACTTATATACTTTTTTTTTTGTAAATACATACTTATAATTCATAGTAACACCCCGACATAGAACAAACATCTATGTTTTCCACGCACAAAATAAATGTTTGTTCTTGGTGGGGATCGAACCCACGACCCACAGCACGGAAAGCAGAGCTATTTCCGACTGAGCTGTGACGCCTGTCAATTAGTATTTTATTTATTTATAACGGAAATTAAATAGCGGTAGCAGCTTTTTATAAAAGCAAAGCTGTACAAATGAACGCGGAACTCACAAGATGGATGTACCGGATTATGATGAGGAATGATGGCGGAGGAGACATAGATATCGGAAACATCTAGATGTGACCAAAAGGTGGGTTTGTGAACACCACTTTCTATCGTCATAAACTTATCTATAAAATAGAACTACATACAACGTGTAACATATTGTCCCTATAAGCCGAAAAGGAAGTCTTATTGAGAAGAGTATTGGATGTCTCTGGGGGAGACCTTTGCCCAGCAGTGGGACGAGACAGGTTAATTTAAAAAAAAAGCCGAAAAGGGGCTTATTCAGTCCAATCACCTGAATAGATTGGCATGTGCAAAAGTTGAATGCAACATGTTGGAAATTTCCATTTTTTTGATTATTTTTTTTGTCTTAGATATTTGCGACCACTTTTAGTGTTTATTTACTTTGCGTATGTATCCAGCCTCTTAGTACACATGCTCACGCACCCTCCTATCACATCGCACCCACACATAGACACTTTAACACGTGTGCAATGTTTTTTTAAGGAAAAACTTTCAAATATTAAAAGTCGTAGAACAAAATGTTGTTCGCCATGACGTGTAGAATAACCCCCTTTCGGACTTATAGGGACATTATGTTACGCCTTGTATAACATTTTGCGACTACACTTACTTCGATTTTAAAAGCTTTAAAAGAAGTTAATCGACTTATGTAGGCGACTGTAGGTTACAAATAAAATACAAAATGCTTTTTTTGAAGTCGGTTAAAAAAATCTTCACGACTTTAGTGCCGAGGGCCGATTTTTGTTTAGATGGTTTTATTTTCGAAAATATCCAAAAAAAAATCGGTCTTCAAAAACTATTTCAAAAAAATTAGGATCTTATATTTTTTTGCGGGTGGAGGTACCTACTTAAAATATTATATTTACAAAAGACCTTGACAATTAAAACTTATTAAAATATGAGAATAGAACTGTAATTTTCCTAATGTAGCTATTATGATCCGTAACTGAGCATAGCCTTCTTTATCGATCCACAATCGGTTAAGCTAGTTCACTGAGCTCAGGTGAGCTGAAGCGTGCTTCTATAACGAGCTAGTCTAGATTCTCAGTTATATTAGTATGCAAACTATTTTAGAAACTTTCACAGATGTTAGAATAATTAATGTTTGAATTTGCAAGTAAGGTACCTATTTTTAACCGACTTCAAAAAAGGAAGAGGTTCTCAATTCGGTTGTTTTTTTTTTGTCTCTCTACCTCAGAAATCCGTCATTTATGAACCGATTCCAAAAAAACTTTTTTATCTGAAAGGATGTAGGTACTTCCAGGTTGGTCCTATTTAATTTTCATCAAAATCGGTTCAGTAGTTTGGGTTATAAATAGAAATAACTGAAAAAATATATGCCAACCGCGTGCACGAACTTGCGTAATTTGCTTTCCTGTGACCTTTAAGTGGTGTTTATAATCACAAGAACATTCCCAATGAACTGTCATCATCATCATCATCATCATCGTTGGTAGTCGAATTGAAGTCTGTTTTTCTTGTTTTATAAACATATAAATTATTAAGTTTGTAAAACCTGTGTTTAGTATATAAGTAATCAATAAAGAGTTATCATCTATCTAGCATATCTGCATTACTCAACAAGCCACAAACGGCCTTCACTGACCGTCGGCTAATCTGACGTTGACAGCTGTCACTTGTGACAATGACATGTGTGTCATTCCGTGTACATCACTCAAACGACAACAAAGAGGTTGCGACTTTTGACACAAAGAAGGTGTTGATTTTGGGACAAGCATGTTCGTGTTTGGGAACTGAATTGCAAATGTTATGACTACGCAATGTAGAATGTTGGCAATAAAAGATGTTGAAAGCAAATCTAATGTTTTTTGACAGATCTGAGCTGGGTTGTAATAGTAGATTGTTACACAAAGGGTTAAAAATGGTTTTTTCTCGGGAGTAAACTATTGACTTTCAAAATAAAATGTGATACAGCGATATAATAATTTTTATTTTCGCTTAACTTCGAGTTTAAAAATATGTCTAACTAACTGTCTGTCTGTCTGTTTGTCTGTTTAACTTTGGCAGTCATATTCTTTTTTATCTTTTTTCTCTGAAATAAACGTTTTTTACTTTTTACTTTACTTTAATGTCTTAGTATTGCCTTACAAGGCACGGCTTCAATGGACGTGTTTAGCGTGGAAATGCATTGTTTGATAAAGACAGACAGGGGCATATCCGGCGTGAAGCATGACCTTCTCATATGAAAATATACCCCAGAAAAAATAATGTTACGTACGAGAACAATTTTAGGCAAGTACCTACTTAATTAATAGAGTTGGGACATCGACCGAGTGGCAAATTTTTGTTTCATTATCGATATCTAGAGCGAAATCTTAATTCGCTTCTTGTTTTTAATTCGCTCTTTCCGAATAGGAATTTTCTTTTTTAATTAACCTGTCTCATCCCACTGCTGGGCAAAAGTCTCCCCCAGAGACTTCCAATACTCCCTATCCTGAGCCTCCTCCCACCATCTCCCTTCGAAGGCGTCCAGATCGTCCCGCCAACGCTTTCTTGGCCGACCCCGAAGTCGCCGACCGTCAGGGAGCCAAGGTGTGCAGACGGTCGCCCACTATTCATTATTCCGAATAGGAATAGTGAAAAAACATTACAAAATATAAATTTCACCCGTAAACGTGAGAAGCAATAAGTTGGTCAACAAACTTGCTAAGAAAATTATGAGACAAAAGTGCAATACCGAGTTAGCGAAGTTAAAGACATTTGTTACGGATGAGATCCCCTACTATTTGCGCATGTCATCAAAGTTGAAGTGGCAATGGGCCGGCCATGTTGCTCGCAGGACTGACAACAGCTAGAAAATAGCTTCTCCGATCATTTCATGCTGGTATATGTGCATAGCTGGTAGCTAGGCATTTTAATCCGTCCGAAACAAAACAAAAAAAAAACAATGATGACACAAAAGTTCTTAATGGCATCCACATTTTTGCTAGGTAGGCACTTAAGTTTACAATATCGTTCGAACCTTTACCTAGGTATTTGTTATTTCTCTTGTTTGGTTTGTTTCTATTAATTTGGTGTACAATAATGTTAATCTATTTATCTATCTACCTAGATAGCTTAAAAACTCGATCGTAAGACTCTCCAACCAAGTTGATATTTTACAATCACTTGAGAATTGAAAACGTTAAAAATGTTCGTACGAATACGAGCTCATAGTAGGGGCTAGGCTATTTTTCATTACACCACAAAGTTTGTAAACTATTGGTGTTATTGTGAAAGCTCTGAAGGAAATATTACACGCGGGACATTGTCCAGATTATACTTACAGGTATCCATCTTGTTTTTGTGATGTCTCATAGTTGTGACTATGATTGATAAGATAGGTATTTTTGTTTATGACGGGACAATGTTAAGACACTTACTTATGACCCAGTGGCACGCAGAAAATAATCTATCTTGATTTTTTAGTGCCATTTGGTGTTCAAGCAGCCAGTATAGCATGTGTTAAAATATTATATTTAGCTCTAAAAAGTATACCCGTAGGTAATGAAAAAAAAACAGCGGACAAAAAAATGAGAATAAAAAAGTTTATTATTAATTTTACTGCTAATATTCTTTTAAACCACGTTCCATTCAAAAGCGAAAAACATTCGAATATCGAACGAGCTGCCTCATTTATTGATGTTGTCTTTGTCTATTCTCTATGATTCTGTTTGAAAATAGAACAAGCGGCTGTCATTTTTATTGGCGTAAGTAGATTCTCTAGCGATGTAGAATGTCAACTTGGACCTTATAGCTTTTTACCAGTTGCCAGTATAATCATTATCCTTTTCGCAAATCCTATAAAGGTCCCGTTACGATATCGAACACATGTTTTGGGCGGTGCTGCCATTATTTACATCGTGTCCCAATATATTGGTATTGTTACGCCCCTTGTCATGTTGTCAAGATAATATTTATGGGTGAAAAATCAAAATTATGGGTTCAAAAATCTTGAGTAACTTGTTAAAAACAAAGTCGTTTCTAACAGACTTACTTGGTTGGGTAGTGTCAATACAATCATCATTTGGCTGATCGACTGCAAAGAGATTTTCATAAAGCTCTTCTTCTTGTGTCTAATGGAAATTAACCTATGTGTTAACCCAGGTTTATCATCATCACCATTTCATCCCGGTATCACCCACTGCTGGGTATAAGCCTCCTTCATACAATGCCAGCCTCCTCTGTCTTGTGCGCCTCTCAACCAGGTGTTTCCTGCGACCTTTACGATGTCGTCGACCCATCGCGCTTTCGGACGACCCAGATTTCTTCGGCCCGATTTCGGCCACCATTCCGTCAAGGCTTTACTCCACCGGCCATCACCACGTCTAGCCAGGTTAATCCAGGTTACGAACTATAATCTATTCCAAGTTTCATCCAAATCAGACCAATAGTTACAGCGTGATTAAAACACAAACATCTAAACTTTGACATTTATAATAGTAGTAGGATATCACAAGGATTATTTAGAATCGGCTTATATAACTAGGTGATTCTAGGTGTCAGTTCAACGCTTAGAAAAAATTGACGAGCTTTGCATCGATATTGGCTAGAAAATGTACTATATTAGGTAAGTGTTTTCCCTCGCTTCGAAAATTTTGTAAAATTACAAAATTTCTGCAAGTCCCGATACGAGTAATAGTATTTGCTCATAAATATAAGGCTCTAGCGGATTTTTTAAAGTGCAACAAACTGGCGGGAAAAGATTGTGACGTCACATCCGTAATACCTCCTCCAGGGGATTGTGGGAATTGGTGTTTGAAAACATTTTATAACAGCTTTAAAAAGATTTGTGGTAAAGTTTCAGATGAAATATGTTTGGAACTGCGCAGCTTTTTTGATTTAGATAGTGCTGGTCGCGCTAGGAGACCTAGCTCTTTAGACGAGAATATCTGGAGCTAAAATCAATTAATCTAATTTTTAGGACGTTTCAAATTGGTATTTCTCATAAAAAGTCACTTCTATTAAAGAATTTTAATTCTTTAATTGACCACCGCAGAAAAACTATTAATTGACCGAGCGAGCGAAGCGAGCGAAGCGTCTCAGTTTCCACATTGGCCAAAAATGCGTTTGTCCGGATGTCTGTCTGTCTGTCTGTCTGTTCTCCTCTACAGGTCGCATTTTTCAACCGATCTGGACGAAACTTGGTACACAGGTTATATGAATTATTAGATTTTTTTTGTCGTCGGGGATTTTTGATTGGGGGGAAAATAGGGGAGAAAAGGGGGAAAGTTTGCTGTAGCGTTATTTATCGACGGATTTCAATCAAATTTAAGGAGCACACGAAAGATTTCATTCTACACAAGATGGTGTAAAAATATTTCCAAAAAGGGGGACTGGAAAGGGGAAAAAAGGGGAAATTATTTTTTTATTTTTTTTTCCCGAAAATTGACTTCTACCAATATCAATGAGACTACACAGTCCTCTTCGCCTTTAT
This sequence comes from Gandaritis pyraliata, assembly GCA_947859175.1. Taxonomy (NCBI): domain Eukaryota; kingdom Metazoa; phylum Arthropoda; class Insecta; order Lepidoptera; family Geometridae; genus Gandaritis; species Gandaritis pyraliata. The sequence continues at coordinate 1,813,466 of OX401875.1, read as the reverse complement.
GAGACAAATCCGTAGACACCAGATTCGACCTCTTAGGACCAAGGGAACGCGAGTAATCGCTAAAACTTATACCCTTATTTTGCTCAAAAGTCTACATAAGGGCCTATTGGAAAATTCAAGCACCTGAAATTAGATTTACTTAGCCAGGGTAAAAGGGAAAGTGTTGGTTATTGCACGGTTATAAAGGCTCGCGAGGTCTATGTTCTCACAGGACAACTAGTAGTTATTTAGTTACTAAACTTGTAACCTTAAATAAGTTTTTCACATAAAATACAAAATTATTGGAATTATGAACCCATTATAAAGTCACTTCTATGGAAATGAGAATTACACAAATAATCCTTGTGATTTTCAAAACGTTCCCGCCAAAAAAAAGCATCCCCAGCAGGGGTATTCCATTCTCAGTTCAACTGCAAAGTTGAACTGCAAATATTTAAATCATGGTCAGTTCATACTAACTCATAGTTATTCTGTGACTAAATACTGACATTATGATGTCATTTAATTTGTTTTCGCGAATATTTTGCTGTCAAGTGTCTAAAAAGAATGATCACGTGGTACAAAATTGTACCACGTGACCTGAAGAAATTACACTGGGCAGTGAAATAAAACTTGACAGCAAAAGATTGGAATACGGGGGCAGAAAGATTGACTGTTAGCCACGCTGAGTTAAAAAAAAGTAGGTACGAATAATTTTAACTAAAATACCATCTTTTATTAAAATAACCAAAATTTTATCTAAATCCCGCGCCGCCCGCAAGGCTTACTTTGATAACTCAAAACCCTTTTATCAACAATCTAATTGAATCTATCTTTTGGCAAAAACCTCACCCCTGTTGATTTAGCAATGTTCATTTCAGTAATATATTAATTATTTACACTGGAATAATAAATGAAGCCTTGAGAATTCTGGTATCTTTAATTATGTTAGCAAAGTTTTTTCTAAGAAATTTTTACCGTCATCGTTAGGAAAAATTAATATCCTACTGCGAAAGTTTGTTAGTATGGCTGTATGGATGTTTGTTACTCTTTCACTCAAAAACTACTGCTCCGATTTGGATGAAACTTGGAATACATATAGTTCGTAGCCTGGATTAACATATAGGCTACTTTTTAACCTGGAAAGTTAACAGGATAGAACGGGTCGCGGACGAAGTCGCGGGCAGAAGCTAGTAAAAATATATAACAATTACATATTTTATTAAATATATAATAATATATATAACTAAAAGTCTGGATCAATGCATTGATTTGAGTCGTTGCATGAGTGTCGAATATGTATAGTTTAGCTAAGTCTGAAACGTTTCTTAAGCATTGAAATCAGTAGTTAAGAATAGATTTCATCTATTAATTTTTTAAGGAAAACGTTTGAGTTTTATGTAATTAATGAGCATAATTAGTTTCTTTTATCGTTATGCGGACTGCTTTATGACGGTCACCAGTTTTCAAAAAACCGTCATAAGTAAAGAAGTTTATTCAATCAGAGAATTAACCTAATGTTAGACATTTACAAAATGAAATACAAATACTAGTTCAAATTATTTAAAGACATTTATATAACGGAGTTGTATTAAATCGCATAACCTTTTTACGCATAATTTAATTTGGCATAACGGTCACGGAATGTATTCTGGCATAACTAATTTGTGACGAGATCTGCCTTCCTAGTCCACATTCTACAATCATTGCTAAAGGATAGAAGACGAATTTATATTATCTGTGGTATGGATATTTCAAAAATAAAAGTCACGTGACTATTCATAAATATTTTTAACGTTAACGAAATACGAAATAACCTAAAAACAAATGAAAAGCAACGTTTCAGCAGTCAAGTTTATTAGCAGAATTGAACCCCTGGTAACTTCAAATTCTATTTTGCATCAGGGTATACGATAAAGTTATTTCTCAACATAAACATAATTAATTCCACCTTGAATTGCAAAAAAGGTAAAAGTATTGAAATCATAATGTGCAGACGTTTGACATTTCCCACAGATGCGTCATCAATCATCGTGTTGCCAACTTATGTGAAACAGCTGGTCCATCATTTCAAAATTATTTAATTATTTTACAATTAAGTATTATTAAAACTATTGCACTAGCACTACATCATTATTAATGGAACATAATATTTTAAAGAAAGAAAATTAATTTATTTGTAAAGCCACACTAAAAATCTAAAGGTTTAATCAGTAACTTTACAAAATGTAATCGGACTCAACATGATGTTGCGATTGATGACACAAAAGTATTTAAGTAGTATTTTAGGTACCTACCTACTTATATTATAATAATATGTAGGTAAGGTAAAACAGATGTTTGTTTTATGTCTGGGTGTTACTATGTATTATAAGTTATTTACAAAAAAAAAGTATACTATCAGCATCTAGTTCCCATATTACAAGCTTTGCTTAGTTTGGGACTAGAGGGCGTCGTGTGAAATGTCCATGAATATTTATTTCGGTAGTAAAAATATTTTAAAGCTAATTTAAGATAGCCTTTGTTTTTAATGAAACTCGAGTATGGATTGAGTATCTTAGTTTTATCTTAGACTAGCAGTTACCCGCGACTTCGTACGCGTCTACAGTTTCCGTGTACATTATATTATCTGTGCGTGTACCGAGCGGATACTTCTTTGAGAAACTTGACATTACACCTCATTACACCGAACTCGTACCTACTGGAATGTCAAACGCTAGTTGTTAGACCAAAGAGGTAGTACTACGTCCTGTCAAACTGACGTGACATGACATGACAATGAAATCCTCTTGCCAATTGGCGCTGCTAATCCTTTTGGTTCATTTTATCTTGTAGATCCTGTTAATTATTCGGGATAAAAAGTAGCCTATATGTCAATCCAGGTTGCGGACTATATATATGCCAAGTTTCATCCAAGTTGGTTCAGTGGTTTTCACGTGATTGAAACACAAACATCCAAACATCCAAACATCCAAACATCTAAACATCCAAACATCTAAACTTTCGCATTTATAATATTAGTAGGATTATAACTAAGATAGATAACTTGTGTGAATTTTATTATGTATACTTTTGCTGCAATAAATTATTTCACTTCATTTTTCATTCAGTGCACCAGCTATATCCCAACTTCACTGTGACTTGAAGCAATCAAAAAAAGGCTCAGCAAATTGGTCAATAACTAAATACCTCTTCATTCGGTCGGGTAAAACGGGTAATTGCAATATAATGGCGGAGAATGACAGTTGTTTCGTAAAAAACGTAATTCATCATGTTACATTACATTACGATGAAGATTTGTGCAACAATAACACAGAATACAACAGTACAGAGAGGCGATTCCAATCTCAGTTGAACTGCAAAGTTTTAAATCATGGTCAGTTCATACTAACTCATAGTTATTCTGTGACTAAATAGTGACATTATGATGTCATTTAATTTGTTTTCGCGCATATTTTGCTGTCAAGTGTTTAAAATGAATGATCACGTGGTACAAAATTGTACCACGTGACCTGAAGAAATTACACTGGGCAGTGAAATATAACTTGACAGCAAAAGATTGGAATACGGGGGCAGAGGGGTACCCGCGACTTCGTATGCGTGTACCTTTTTTAACCGACTTCAAAAAAGGAGGAGGTTCTCAATTCGGTTGTATGTTTTTTTTATTTTTTTTTTATTTTTTTTATTTTTTTTAATGTTTGTTACCTCAGAACTCCGTCATTTATGAACCGATTTCAAAAATTCTTTTTTCATCTGAAAGGATATACTTCCAGATTGGTCCCATTTTATTTTCATCAAAATCGGTTGAGTAGTTTGGGTTATAAATAGAAATAACTGAAAAAAATATGCCCGGCGCGGCGCAGCGCCTACTATTTTACTGCTAGCAACGATGCAATATGCCAAGTTGCTGCGTAGCGCCTACCATTTTACTGCTAGCAACGATGGACCCTTTGTGGTGCACACCTAAATTTTTACATTTTTCTAAATTTGTCAATAAACCCAGTTTGTACATTCAAACCGCATTTAATTGGAGAAAAGCAAAAACCCACCAGTTGTTCCTCTAAAGAATCAACACCAACCACGTGCACGAAATTGCGTATTTTGCTTTCCTGTGACTTTTATGTGGTGTTTATAGTGACTAGAACATTCCCAATGAACTGTCATCATCATCATCATCATCTGATGATGAAGCTGGTAGTCGAATTGAAGTCGGTTTTCCAGTTTTTTAACTTATAAATTATTTTCAGTCATTTTACACCAAAATTCGTACTAGACTCTCTGAAGCTACTGACGTGACATCCTCGTGTCAAAGTATGTTTTATTGGCGCTGCTAATCCCGTTCTTTCGTTTTATTCTTCTTCTTCTTCTAACTTAAGAGCTATGCTCTTGTCGGCGTAATGTATGCATTTCCCGCCAGCTTCTTCTTTTCAGGGCAGCTTCCTTGACGTCCTTATACGACATGACATCTATCTTCGCCTTCACTTGGCTCATATAGCTAATACGCGGTCTTCCTCTTCCTCTCTTTCCTTCTACCTTCCCTTCAATGATATTTCCGATTAAGCTGTCATGTCGTATAAGGTGTCCAATCATCTTTCCTCTCCTGTTCTCAACAACTTTTATAAGGGCTCTCTCCTCGCCTACTCTACCTAATACTTCTATGTTTTATCCTTAGGTACTATTAATTATTTAAATTAAACGAACGGTTTCGAACTAATTATACATAATATATTCCAAGTTTCATCTATATTGGTTGGGTAGTTTCGACGTGATTGAAACACAAACATCTTTACATCTAAACTTTGACATAATATTATTATATTATTATAATATAAATAACAGAGGCTTTAGCACGAATCAATGTGATCCACTGAGGACGTTCTTTGCGAGGTTATGTAGGTACTACATTCCCAGCCTATATTTTCTTAGCTAATCGTATTTGCTACAGCTGTATTTTCACAAAAAATCGCGAAGTTGTTCAGTGAAATGTATTCAAGGAACGTATCCCTTGTTTTATAGTTAACATAAAACATTGCCGCTATACAACGCTGAAGAAATCACGATTTACCTACGTGCCATACAATACTGGGTTAAGGGTCCTAGTGTAGTGATAAGCGGAGAGGGAGCGGTTATAACAACTAGCCACAGTGAAATTTTAATGAAAGAAAGAATGAAAGAAAATAAATTTATTTGCTCGCACCACTATCGATACCTACCAAACAATCACATTATTATTATAAACTACTTTAGGTATAGGCAGGTACTCTAGGCCAGTGTGGCAAACCGGACCCTGACTCAGCATGAGGTTAGTAGCTGATGATGAGCTACTAACGCTGAGCCTAATGCAATGGTTTACAAGCATTCCTTATGTATAAGCGATTTTGGGAATAGATGGCATAGTGTTTTTATAACGGACTTTGCTTTGACAGTGAGACAACATAATAAAAAATTATAAATAATAATAAATAGAAAAATATATAAAATACTGTGTGTTGTCGTCTCTTGAACGAACCCCTTAAAAATCGGGTGGTAATAGAAGGGTTAGTCGTTATCTAGTTTTTTTTTTAAATAACAATGAAGTTCCTCAGATCCAGACCAGTCAGTTCATTTCATCACACGATTGATATCGCAACCGCTTATAACGCTGTCGCGTACGCTTGTGTCTGCAACCATAGCCTTATAAGATGCAGCGTCTAAAGTTCCGTTTGTTTACCTCACTTTAATTCCAAAGCAAGTCGTCCCACTTTTAGACAAAACTTAATTTCGACTCGGATTTCTTTGACTAGTTTCAGCTCTCTCATCTCACTGTGCCTTTCATGGTCGAAGTGTGAAAGTCATTTATACTCGAGCAGTTTCAATACTTGAGTATCGTTTTAAACAACGCCCTCTAGTCCCAAACTAAGCAAAGCTTGTAATATGGGAACTACATAGGTTGCTGATAGAATACTTTTTTGTGTAAATACATATTTAGTAACACCGTAAACATAGATCAAACATGTCATCTATGTTTGCAACGCGCAAATGTTTGTTCTCAGTGGGGATCGAACCCACGACCCACAGCACGGAAGGCAGAGCGAAATCCTGAGCTGTGACGTCTGTCAGTTGATCCCTTATTGGTACCAAGCATACTTCGGTAATTATTTACAATAGATTTGCCGGCCATTTATAAGGTACTAGCAGTTACCCGCGACTTCGTACGCGTCTACAGTTTCCGTGTAAATATATTATCTGTGCGTACACCGAGCGGATACTTCTTTGAGAAACTTGACATTACACCTCATTACACCGAACTCGTACTGAAATGTCAAGCGCTAGTCGTTAGACCAAAGAGGTAGTACTACGCCCTGTCAAACTGACGTGACATGACATGACAATGAAATCCTCTTGCCAATTGGCGCTGCTAATCCTTTTCGTTCATTTTATCCTGTAGATCCTGTTAATTATTCGGGATAAAAAGTAGCCTATATGTCAATCCAGGTTACGAACTATATATATGCCAACTTTCATCCAAGTTGGTTCAGTAGTTTAGACGTGATTGAAACACAAACATCCAAACATCTAAACTTTCGCATTTATAATATTAGTAAGATGGTTAAACACTTCTCTATTGCGTTCAAATCCCACAAATTAGCTAAACTAGCTATTACATAGTTTGTGGGATTTGAACGCAATCCCTTAAACAAACCCTCAACCCTCAAAACGCTCTATCAGGTTGAACAAAACATACAAAACAGAAATAAAATAACTAGTTCAATACGCCGCCAAATCCCACAGCGGCGTACAATAGCGCAGGCCGGAATGAACGGACCACAATGAAACGGTTTCCCATTTTCCTAGCTTATTATGTTTACTGGCTCTACTGTCGGTTAGTCGGCGATTGGATGAAGCAATTGCTACTTGTGGAGGGTGGCCATGGCTTATTAAACCATTTATATTTACTATTTTTCTTAAACTAAGATGTTGAACTGCAAAGTTTTAAATCATGGTCAGTTCATACTAACTCATAGTTATTCTGTGACTAAATAGTGACATTATGACGTCATTTGATGTGTTTTCGCGCATATTTTGCTGTCAAGTGTCTAAAAAGAATGATCACTTGGTACAAAATTGTACCACGTGATCTGAATAAATTACACTGGGCAGTGAAATATAACTTGACAGCAAAAGATTGGCATACGGGGGTTGCGTTCCGTGCTGTGGGTCGTGGGCTCGATCCCCACCAAGAACAAACATTTGTGTGTGGCAAAACATAGATGTTTGTTCTATGTCTGGGTGTTACTAAGTGTTATAAGTATATATTAACAAAAAAGTATATAAATATTCTATGAGCATCTAGTTTCCATATTACAAGCTTTGCTTAGTTTGGGACTAGAGGGCGTCGTGTAAAATGTCCATGAATATTTTTTAAAAATTTTTATATTTTATTTTTTGGGACAAATTTGAACCAAACAGATATGAATATTAAAAAATATTCGAAAAAACTAACAAAATAAAATTTTGTCCTTGAATTTAGATGAAGCACAGTCCCCCTCTTGTCCCGTCACGCGCGCTCCGGTCACGGCCCGCTTCATTACCGGGACGTTATTTTCAATCATAACTATAACCCATTGTGATAACTGTAGTTTGGTTAGATCGACTTCGATTGGCTGTTTCAACTTCAGAATAATTAGGATACGACCCGATACCGCAGAAGTTTGGCGATTGAGGCTTGTAATCAAAAATACTCAAATGAAACTTCCCAAAATCTGTCAGTCTTAATTCAAGGGGGTGATTCTAGACCGATATACTTTATGTCACGCACGATGGATGTCTCCCAAAAACTGTCAAGAATCACCCACCTGCCCCCGTATCTTTTGCTGTCAAGTTATATTTCACTGCCCAGTGTAATTTCTTCAGGTCACGTGGTACAATTTTGTACCACGTGATCATTCTTTTTAGACACTTGACAGCAAAATATGCGCGAAAACACATCAAATGACGTCATAATGTCACAATTTAGTCACAGAATAACTATGAGTTAGTATGAACTGACCATGATTTAAAACTTTGCAGTTCAACTTTGCAGTTTAACTTTGATTGGCATGGCTGAGCCGTAGTCTGAGATTTATTTTATTGTTTTTCGAAGAGTGAGAATCCAGTTTTTATCTCGCAAGTCGCTTTTTGACATTCGTTTCGATCAACAAAACTCGGACAACAGGCTCGTCCTGTACAATTTTGACGTTTTATTCTTCTTCTTGTTTACTTCTTCTTTTAATTCTGGTTGTTCGGTGGCTGTAGAATTGCGGTGTAGCGATTAAAAATGTCAACTTTGGTAAAAGGGCTGCCAAATAGCCGTGCATTTTCCCTTTATAATCCGATGTTATTAACTATCTAATGAACTACAAAGCTTAGTTTGAGTATGTACTTGTACACTCGAGGCCATATTATTGAGGATTGCAACACCGCCATTAGTAGCGTGTCGAATTCAATGCGTCTGACAATTTGAGATGGTCGAAATAACTCGAATGGATATGGCATCTCAATTCTCAGAGGGATAGGATGAGAAATAGGTTAGGTAGTACGAGTAAATCTTATTCTTAAACGTAATTTTCATTCTAGCTAATAGTTATTATAACTGCAAAAGTTTACAAGGTTAGAATCGCTTCTCAACTTCTGTTAAGACCATTAAAATAATGCCATCTCATTTTATATCGTGGCATCTCATTTAATTCGAAGGAGATAGAAGGTTGTGCCAACTTCACCGCCCGAGAAGCGTTGGCATTTGGCGTTGGCGTTTGGATACCCCCCTATGGGGTAGCCCTCCGGGGGGGTATCCATCCTGTGACTCCTTGACCCCACCATTCTGGTTTCACTCCCAAAAATCACTCTTTATCATACCAAAAATTAGCATGAACTACAAGTTACGGAGAACGAAGCGGAGTTACGAGCGCACACCAAAGCTACGCTAATCAACATAACAAAATGCCGCATCGTTTTTTTCTGAATCTCTACATTTTGCCATCAAACCATACCTTTGATGGACTATCGTGAACATTGAGCGTACAACAATAATTTGTACACGCCTGTGGTTTCCATTCAATGGTTTTATCAAGGCGTGCTGTTATTCTCACGAAAATTCTGCAGATAATTATATGATCGGATTGTAAAGTTCAGAACAAACATGTTAAGAGCCTACAATACTCCAGCTCAAATCCAAGTTTCACGGCCCATTCGTGCAGATACCGCGCCGCGCACTCGCAGCTATCTCACTCGCACAGTTCATCACGCAGCGCAGAGGTCACGAGTCGACCGCACGATAGAGTAAATGCACAGTTATTGTACGTCTAGTACCGAGGTATGGAAATAAAAAAATAAATTATTGTACAAATATACTAAAGCGCCGTAAGTAGTTATGATACACAGTTATTGTACACCCAGTAGGTATGGAAATAAAGTGAAAGGAATATTGCAGAAAAGTGGTCCATAGTTGGCCACTTTTTCTAAGGCCTGTGGCACGGCTCATGTTCATGCTAAATATTGTAAGTATTGACAGGCGTCACAGCTCAGTCGGTAATAGCTCTGCCTTCCGTGCTGTGGGTCGTGGGTTCGATCCCCACTGAGAACAAACATTTGTGCGTGGAAAACATAGATGTTTGTTCTATGTCTGGGTGTTACTATGTATTATAAGTATGTATTTACAAAAAAAAAGTAGGTATATAAGTATAGTATCAGCATCTAGTTCCCATATTACAAGCTTTGCTTAGTTTGGGACTAGAAGGCGTTGTGTGAAATGTCCATGAATATTTATTTATTTATTGTATTATGGAATGGACACAGTAGTAAAAAACAAGGAGAAATCAGAAAATTTTATTGTATTTCAAGAGGGAGATCTCAATTGGATTGTATTTTGTTTGTTACCTCAGAACACCGTTCGCTTCTCTCACTCGATCAGATCATCATCATCGCTTCAGATCAAATGGGTTGTATGCTTATTCGAAAAATGGGAAAACCTCAGGAGGAAGCTTATTCCACATCTTATATGAGAAATATCACGCCTATTCACATGCATTTATTTATTTACATGCACATCATCGGGTGGGTAGAATGCTTGTTTGCCTACTCATCATCAGGTGGGCTGAACGCCTGTTTACCTACACATCATCAGGTGGGCTGAAAGCCTGTTTACCTACACATCATCAGGTGGGCTGAACGCCTGTTTGCCTACACATCATCAGGTGGTGCTAATTACGGAAATGGTATCCATTTTGAAATCCAAGATGGCGGGCATTGATTTTTTTGAGAAAAGTGATATGCGTGTAGTTTTAGGGATATTTTGGGATGCTAATTACGGAAATGGTATCCATTTTAAAATCCAAGATGGCGGATATTGATTTTTTTTGAGTAAAGTGATATGGGTGTCGTTTTCGGGATATTTTGGGATGCTGATTACGGAAATGGTACCTATCCATTTTGAAGTTTTGGTTTATGAATCGATTGCTTTTAAAATCGATATCTGGGAGTCCTCCTCAGCCATTATAAGGATTACTCATATCACTTTAACTTTTACTAAAAAAAATCGATGTCCACCATCTTGGATTTCAAAATGGATACCATTTCCGTACTCAGCACTCCAAAATATCCCGAAAACGACACCCATATCACTTTTCTCAAAAAATCAATTTCCGCCATCTTGGATTTCAAAATGGATACTATTTCCGTAATCAGCACCCCAAAATATCCCGAAAACGACACCCATATCACTTTACTCAAAAAAATCTATGTCCGCCATCTTGGATTTCAAAATGGATACCATTTCCGTAATCAGCACCCCAAAATATCCCGAAAACGACACCCATATCACTTTTCTCAAAAAACCAATGTCCGCCATCTTGGATTTCAAAATGGATACCATTTCCGTAATCAGCATCCCAAAATATCCCGAAAAGGACACCCATATCACTTTACTCAAAAAAATCAATGTCTGCCATCTTGGACTTCAAAATTGACACCATATCCGTAATCAGCATCCCAAAATATCTCGAAAACGACACCCTTTGTATCATTTTATTCAAAAAAATCGATGTCTGCTATCTTGGATTTCAAAATGGATGCCATTTCCGTAATCAGCACCCCAAAATATCCTGAAAACGACACCCATATCACTTTTCTCAAAATATTAATGTCCACCATCTTGGATTTCAAAATGGATACCATTTCCGTAATCAGCACCCCAAAATTTCCCGAAAACGACACCCATATCACTTTACTCAAAAAACTCGATGTCCGCCATCTTGAATTTCAAAATGGATACTTTTTCCGTAATCAGCACCCAAAAATTTCCCGAAAACGACACCCATATAGCTTTACTCAAAAAAATCTATGACCGCCATCTTGGATTTCAAAATGGATACCATTTCCGTAATCAGCACCCCAAAATATCCCGAATATGACACCCATATCACTTTATTCAAAAAACTCGATGTCCGCCATCTTGGATTTCAAAATGGATACTTTTTCCGTAATCAGCACCCCAAAATTTCCCGAAAACGACACCCATATCACTTTACTCAAAAAACTCGATGTCCGCCATCTTGAATTTCAAAATGGATACTTTTTCCGTAATCAGCACCCAAAAATTTCCCGAAAACGACACCCATATCACTTTACTCAAAAAAATCTATGTCCGCCATCTTGGATTTCAAAATGGATACCATTTCCGTAATCAGCACCCCAAAATATCCCGAATATGACACCCATATCACATTATTCAAAAAACTCGATGTCCATCATCTTGGATTTCAAAATGGATACTTTTTCCGTAATCAGCACCCCAAAATTTCCCGAAAACGACACCCATATCACTTTACCCAAAAAATTCGATGTCCGCCATCTTGAATTTCAAAATGGATACGTTTTCCGTAATCAGCACCCCAAAATTTCTCGAAAACGACACCCATATCACTTTACTCAAAAAACTCGATGTCCGCCATCTTGAATTTCAAAATGGATACTTTTTCCGTAATCAGCACCCAAAAATTTCCCGAAAACGACACCCATATCACTTTACTCAAAAAAATCTATGTCCGCCATCTTGGATTTCAAAATGGATACCATTTCCGTAATCAGCACCCCAAAATATCCCGAATATGACACCCATATCACTTTATTCAAAAAACTCGATGTCCGCCATCTTGGATTTCAAAATGGATACTTTTTCCGTAATCAGCACCCCAAAATTTCCCGAAAACGACACCCATATCACTTTACTCAAATAATCGATGTCCGCCATCTTGGATTTCAAAATGGATACCATTTCCGTAATCAGCACCCCAAAATATCCCGAAAACAACACCCATATCATTTTACTCGAAAATGTAAAAGTAAAGTACGCTGTCCTGGATTTATTATAAAAAATTAGACTACAAATCTATGGTACTCATCCAATGAACGAACATGTCGAGAAAGATCAAATTCGTTTGTCCTTTGCGCGTCGCAAACGCGTAGCGCAGCGCGTCGCGTATTCATAAATGCCTAAACTTGACGTCGTCAAATTTCAATATGGCCTCATAAAGTCCTAACCAAAATGCGTACCCGCGGGCACCTAGGTAGGTAAAAAACATTTTATGACTCATTTTAGATACCTACTTACTTCAATATATTATTCATGTTTTTAGCAATTTCTTTTCTCCAATCCCTACCCTTTTTTTTGTACTGGTTATTCCCCATTTTACTTTACTTACTTATAATTTAATAATTTTACGTATCTACGTAGGTAGGCGTGCGAGCAAGTGACGCGGGTTCCCTGTTCGACTGCCGGAGTTAGACTGAATCTGAGCGGTTGCGACGTCTCACGCGCAATATTTGAGAATTTAATTTCTTAAAATGCAAAAAAAAACATTTTAATAAATCTAAAACATATGATGTACGTGTATTGCTAAGTTGAATTTATATACAAAGTTTCAATAGTATAGGTAAAGTATTGACTGACTTCTGTGGTTTCTTAGTAAGCTTCAGAGGGAAGTTTGGGATTTTTTTCTATCGAGAAAATTTTTAGTAATCGTGTTTTCACATCATATGATGTATCACAAATATTCTCAACTGTAATATATATTTTTTTCAAAATGATTGATTCAATACTTTTAATGATATGCGGGATCAAAAATGAGAGATTGGGGTACTATAAGCTCTTAAGAAAATGAGAGATAATTTTTTTCAAAATTTGTAGGTTTATAACAACTGCTTCATGTGTATTTTGTAAATATTATAAATATTATGCTTATTTTTTTTCAAATACAAATTCTTTATTGCGCTTTTATGTTGCAAACAGGTGTTAAAGTATGTAGAGTATCAAACATAAACCCTGTTAGGGCACAGCAATTAGGTAGGTAGGTATATAAATACTTAAATATTAGGTGGCACATTTTTGCAGGTATCTAATGTATATAATAGGTATTTTTAGTCTTCCAGAAACTCGTGCAACGAATAGAAACAGTTTTTTGTGAGGTAATTTTTTAAAATATTTTTGAATTTTAAAGGTCTCTCTTCTTTTTTAATGTCATTAGGGATTCTAATATTGACACTTTATAAGTTGTTAAATCAACGATGGAACCAGCTGATGGCCCATTTGATGTTAACACTGAGCTATGGCCTCTGATCTCGTAAAGTTGACCTAGTATTCTCAGGAGTTCCTCAACCCTACTCCAATCAATTCCAGCCATTTCCACCCTTTCCTCACCTCGAGCGATTTGTCCCGTCCACGGGCCATTGGGTTTTTACATTAAACGTGAGATGGTGCACTGATAAAATTCGATTACTTACAAGTGGGGGAAACTCCTCAATCGATAAATGTCATCGCATTTCCCGTAACTCGTATTCTAGAAAATAATTTGGGAAGTCTATTGGTTTACGCGCCGATGATTGGTCGCTGATTTAGTGCCTGTCACCAGGCACAGACCAGTCGACCAGTGCGTATTGACTCTAAGGCAACAGATGCACATCACAGTAGTTATTATAAGAATAACAAGTAATTAAATTAAAAATTTTAAATTCCCCGAATCTTGGACCGATTTTCATCAAACATAGCTAAGAACACGACTAATTCATCTTTCAAACAAAAAAACAAAATCAAAATCGAATCATCCGTTCGGGAGCTACGTTGCCTCAGACAGACACGGACACACACACAGTCACGTCAAACGTATAACACCCCGTCGTTTTTGCGTCGGTGGTTAAAAATGAGAAAATATTTATTAGTAGTAGAGCTTCTTGTGAAAGATTAGTTGAACTATTTTCTGTGATTGATCTTTTGTGTTTGATCTCAGTAATAACTGTTGCTTTAATGGCTAGAAATAAAATTATAATGGCAAATTCATTTAGTGAATTAGTCGAACACAAAACCTGTTTATGATGATGATGATTAGCTTTTCCAAGATTAACAGTTGATAAGGTTTATTTTGATACGGAAAAGTTAAGAAAACGAGTTGCGTTGATTCAAAAGCGTTTTTTGGTGGATATTTCTGTGGATATTTCACACAGCGTCATTTAGACCCAAACTAAGCCAAACCGTGAATCAGATAGCTGATAGTTTTATGTTATCCATACTTTAAATATAGGTAGGTAAAATACTCATACTTGGCTTTGACCGGCGTCACAGCTCAGTCGGTAATAGCTCTGCTTTTCGTGCTGTGGGTTCGATCCCCACCAAGAACAAAAATTTGTGCACGGCAAAACATAGATATTTTTTTCATATCTGGGTGTATGTAATTACAAAAAAAAAGGTATATATATTTCTATACTTATATAGAAAGGCATAAGTATAGAATCTATAGCAAAAAGGTTTCCTTAGCTAAGGAACCCTTAAAACTAAAACGGAAGGTTTTCGCAAAAGTTTTCGAGAACTCAAGGAGTCCATGTTTCAAAGAACACTTGGAAGCTGGAATCAGCTGCTAAGTGACACGGTCCAGAGGACTGTTACTGAAAGGGTATTCTAAGGGTGCTTTTCCACTAGAGCTAAGTTATGTAGCTAAATAAATAAATAAATATTCATGAACGTCTCACACATCGCCCTCTAGTCCCAAACTAAGCAAAGCTTGTAATATGGGAACTAGATGCTGATAGAATACTTATATACTTTTTTTTGTAAATACATACTTATAATACATAGTAACACCCAGACATAGAAACAAACATCTATGTTTGCTACACACAAATGCTAGTTCTCAGTGGGGATCGAGCCCACGACCCACAGCACGGAAGGCAGAGCTATTACCGACTGAGCTGTGACGCCTGTGAGATACAATTAATACATAGAGAAACGCACCAAATTGCGGGCGGAACATTAATTTTTTAATAAAAAAAATAAGGTAAACGGAATAGCTATAACGGAATAGATCCCATATTACAAGCTTTGCTTAGTATGGGACTAGAGGGCGTCGTGTGAAATGTTCATGAATATTTATTTATTTATTTAGCTATAAAATTTGCGCATGTCATACATTTTCGTTTACATTTTCACCAAGATTGAAAGCAAAGACTGCATGTTTCAAGAATACGTATCTAAAATGCTCCTTTAGAGGTCTGTTTGTAAAATGCATACATTTTTCACCACTCACCGCAGGCGGGGGGTTAAATTAACCGTGAAACTGCAAATTTCTTGGGAATACGAAGGAATACATATTAAATTCTACAGGTGACAGGTATTTTGCTTCGTGAGAATAAATTGGTACCTAAAGTACCTATGCAACTTTATAGTTAATGTTAAGAATTTAGTATTCCGAGGTATATATAGCTATATATAGATACTGCTATCGATTCTGTTGTTGCATTTTTCTAAACTAACCTAATTTGACAGCGCTAAAATTACAGCTGTCTTTGTCGTTTCAGTTTATGAGAAAGGGACGGCAACATTTTTAGTGCTGTCAAATTACGTTAGTTTAGAAAAATGCAACAACAGAATCGATAGCATTGTTTTAACATCAGGCGAGCCATCAGCTTGTACCATCATTTACTTGTATAAAAAAAATTGTAGAAATCAGAGTAATATTTTTGTCTGGGTATACAACCCAGAAACAATTAGGGAGGACTTTTTTATAAATATTTATAAAAATTGCACACAACGCCCTCTAGTCCCAAACTAAACAAAGCTCGGTAAGGGAACTAGATTGCTGATTGATGCACTTTTTTGTTGTAAATACATAATTATGAAAAAAAGTTAGAAATAAATATTCATGGACATTTCACACGACGCCCTCTAGTCCCAAACTAAGCAAAGCTTGTAATGGGAACTAGATGCTGATAGAACACTTATAATATTTTGATATTTTTTTTTACTTTTTTATATACCTGAAATTGGTTTAAAAACAATACAAAATACAATAGTTTTCCCAAAAACAAAGTTCTTTCAGCGTATCGCGAATTCGCGACCTATTTCCAACTTGAAATAAAACCGTATTATCCTTTACATTTAAATATTTATCTGATCGCAGTCACAATTTACAACTGTCGCGCCAAGTGTGGAAATAAAAGGAAAATTCTCTCGTTGTAAGCATTCGTGGTCTAGTGGTATTATGTCTTTAGATTGTAGGGCTGTGGGTTCAAATAAACCTATGTATTTACAATAAAAAGTATTCTATCCTTTTTATGACTTCGTAAATCTTGTCTATCCAGAGGTTGTCTGGAAGAGATTTTAATGGTAAGGCCGCCCATTGTACCTTATTTTTGTATGTGTATTTCTTTTTTTTATGTAGGTATACAATGCTTTTATCTATCAGCAATCTAGTTCCAATAGTTTAAGCTTTGCTTAGTTTGAAATTTTGGAACTAGATGGCGTGTAAAAATGTCCATTTATTTATTTTAATCTAAAATAGCAACTTCTGGTTACAAAGCAGCGGCGCGACTGATCGCGACTTTTTACTCTTTTATAGCGACTAGGCGATTTATGGTCGCGCGTGTCGCTGGAGTCGCGGTCGCCCGTCAATTGGTTATTTTGGGCTTTGATGTTGCATGTCGCGTGTTGTGGACAAGTGGCTCACTGTCTGTGTAGGGTTAGGAATACATTAGACATGGCATTAATTTAAAGTTATTTAAATTAATTTAAACATTAATAAATTAAACAGAAAATCCTTACTATAAATGAAATAGTCTCACAATAACAGAATATTAGTCATCTAATGTCATCTAAGCCAGAACATTTTTATTATTCTCTTAACATTTCATAAACCACTTTAAAAAACACATCTTTCTTTTAAAGTATCATTTTAATTTTATCTGTGTTGTAATTGCAGAATGTACCCTCAACACCGTACTTCGCCACAAATCTTCAACCCTGCAATATCGGGGTAAGTGCTCATTTCTCTGCACTTACTCTGTACATGTGTCTCATTTGACACAATATGCCCTCCCTCCCTGAGGGCTCTTAGGAGGGACGAGGGTTGGAAGGGTTTGGCATTGGGAGAATTGAAAGACTGGCAACACTTATGCAACTTTGGTGGATATAATGACTGAGGATCGACTGATATAATCTGAAGAGCTAATAACTGTAGTAGATTGTCGACGTTTTTGTTTACATTACTACCTATCTATCTATCTATCGACCTAAGAACACTGATAATAAACATAAATAACAATAACAGTGTTAATAACTCTGCCCTGCTAATCGTAATTGCAGTAATCGACATTTTTGTGATTTTCACTTTTTTGCAAAAATGACATCCCAAGGAGATAATCTATACGTAAAAAATATATTTACACGTTGTTTCTTATTAAAAACATGTTTTTTATGTAACATGAAACGCAGTACTTGCACCTAAATGTCGCTTTTGCTAAAAAGATCTGCAGCATTCAGCATATGCTAGAAGATTATGCAGTACTTGCTACGTTTACTGTACAGTACTGCATTTTCATCAAGTTTCTGGGCTTGCGAGCATTACAGTATTACTAAGATTAAATGCAGTACTAGTGTTTATTACTGCAAAATCACCTAGCACGTGCTCAATTCTGCGTTAGTAGTAAGCAATTATTTTCTATTTTCATGCCTGGTACTAGTTAAAATTACCTACATTTTAACTTCTGTCAAATATTTAAGCGACTAGGAAACGAAATAAAACAGAATTTAGGTAGGTATTCAAAAAATAATTTTAATTTTTTTATTATTCTTCTTATCACAATCAAATTTTTGTTTTTTTATTCATATTTATACTCAGTCTATAAAACTAGTTTCACAAACATTTTTAGGTATTATAGTCTTTAAACGTACCTTTACTCATCAAGTTATCATTCTTTTGAAATATACAATAAATTCAGAGAAGGTGAACGTAAAGTCCATGGATGTTCCGGACTTTTACAAGTATGAAGATCATTCATCTCAATATAAATTAAAAAAAAATGATGAAAGGACGTACATAATTAAATAAAAATACATAAATAAAATGAGGTAATATTTAGGGGCTAAAACTTTTTATTTCTAAGAGTTTGTTATAAGAAGAATTGCTATTTTGAGTACCTACCTAGATTAGATTTTAAGTGCCATAACATAAGTTATTGTATATGTCAAAAGAATGATAACTTGATGAGTAAAAAAGGTACGGTTAAAGACTATAATAATAAAAATGTTTTTGAATCTAGTTTTATAGACTGAGTATAAATATGGACAAAAAAACTAAAATTTGATTGTGATAAGAAGATTAATACAAAAATTAAAATTATTTTTTGAATACCTACCTAAATTCTGTTTTATTTCGTCTCCTAGTCGCTTAAATAATTGACAGAAGTTAAAATGTAGGTAATTTTAACTAGTACCATGCATGAAAATAGAAAATAATTGCTTACTACTAACGCAGAATTGAGCACGTGCTAGGTGATTTTGCAGTAATAAACACAAGTACTGCGTTTAATCTTAGTAATACTGTAATACCCGCAAGCCCAGAAAGTTGATGAAAATGCAGTACTAAGCATTTTATCTAAACAAGGCCATAAAGTAAAGATAAAAATATGTCAATAGAAAGCTTGATTTTTTTACTATTTTTAGGTTACACTTTAAAAGTTATATAACGGAGATAGCTTGCTTAGATATCAAGAAATATGTTTCGCGCGTTTATCTCGAAACCGCCATTTTGCAAGTACTGCGTTTGCAATAAGGAGGGCAGAACTGTTAACTGTTAATAATTAACAGTCTTGTGCGCACAAGACAGAGGAGGCTGGCATTGCATGAAGGAGGCCTATACCCAGCAGTGGGTGATACCAGGCTGAAATGATGATGATGATGATGAATTAACAGTGACAAAGCTCGTAAAAGTAGGATATATACGATAGGCGACAGCGATAAAAACATAAATGGAGATAATAAGGATATTAATAGGATGTAATTATGTGTAGCGTACTTGCGGATATGACTATTCAATCTAAGTATGTTGCAAAGTGGTACCACTAGTAACTTTAAGAACGCATAAAATACCATTCTCTAACCAAATCAGAAGATACAAAACTTCAAAATTACGTTCTTTCAACGATGTTGCTAGTAAATCATCAAAATGTATGAAATCGACGCATGCCACTCAAATGACAATGTTTTGCCCGAAGACCGAAAAGTCAGCCAAAAGGATGGCATTCGGGGTAAAAATTCGTAAATTGCCCCTGAAGTTGAAGGTAGAAGAAAAATAGATGTTCGGTTCTTACCCGCACATCCCAGGTGGTCAAAGTCAGGCCTACTCAAGATGGCCGACTAACATAAAATTATGAATAGACTTGATATGAATAGACAATAGACTTGAACGCTGGCCTGTAAATGTGACTAGAGCCTAGACTATTGCTTCTACGTGGTAAAAATATAATGATGATGATAGATTTACAAATGAAGAGTAACGTAGACAAGTGCGTCTGCGTCTAACGACGCATTAGGGTAACACGCACTGATGACACAATAAAACCAACGTGGTGTGTAGACGGCTTATTGATTGTTTAAGGGTGTGTTTATATTGACAAGCTTAAGACTAAATACGGCAAATGAAATATAATTTATTCGACCATTTGAAAGTAAAAAAATACTAAAATAAGTACCTAAGATTTTTGTGACAGCTAAAACACAGTTTAATAATGTTCTCTTACACTATGGACTCGCCCGAAAATCATCGTCAGTGATAAAGTGTATATGGACAGAGGAACAAATAGAACACCAACGTTAGCAACTCGCACTGTGGCCACGCCCTAAGGAGTGAATTAGTAGTGTCATAGTCAGTAACCAAGTGGGTAAGCACAGAAGACAAAACCTAGCGCTTGTACCGCAATCGCTAGGTTACCCGCTTCGCTAGTCGCTCACACTGTGACCACACCCTATGGAGTGGATTAGTCAGCGTCTCTTGGTTAGTGACAAAACGGGCATGCCACAGTGAGACCATAAAACTATGTAAGCATAGCGCTTATAGAATAATCGCTAGGATCCGCTCCGCTAGTCGCTCACACTGTGACCACGCCCTATGTAGTAGATTAGTCAGCGTCTCTTGGTTAGTGACAAAACGGGCATGCCACAGTGAGACCATAAAACTATGTAAGCGTTTAAAACTAGGTTTAAAACTAGGTTTTCCGCTCCGCTCGTCGCTGGCACTGTAGCCACGCCCTAGGGAGTGAATTAATCAGCGTCTCATAGTCGGTGACAAAGCGGGCATGCACAGTGGGACAATAAGACCATGTAATGCTATTAATCGATACCACTAAGTATCTATTGGTAGAGACTTAAGAATGTTTTAGACAGGGCGGGTATTTAATAAAAAATATACAGGTAGCTACGCTCATTCTAGAAAAAATATTCTAGAAAAATATAGGTCGTTAAGTCGCCAATTTTTTTCCTCTTTGATTTTTATACTAATGTTTAAAATCTTAAATAGGTAATTTTTTGGTTGTTCTTTATTGAACTTTGGACAGCCATTATACAGGGTGTATTATTATATAGTGAACTTACAGTATTGACAGTGATATTTTCGTCAGATTATTGAACCAGCAAACTTTTACGTTGATTCTTACCTGAAAAAAAAGTTATAATTAAAATAAGTCACATAACCAAAATTAGGGTAAATTAGGGTCATAAAGAAGGCCTTATTAGACATCCTAAAAATTCCACAACAGTTTCAGGATTGGAAAGTTAACAAAAATCCACAAGGCAATAAAATAGTACTAAAACTATATGTAAAGCTACATCCAAACCGAACTGAATAAATATCAATCGACATCACACAAACGGAACACGATAATGGTTCCGTACCGTAATTTAGGGTTCACGATCGTCGATAGAATTGCAAACCCGATCTTGGAACGAGAGCTCTTTAGGGGATACGGCTTAGACACACTGGGAAGGGGACTAATATAAGTATTAGTTAAGTTACCTACTTAAAATTCTTTAACGACGATTATTTATTTATTTATTTTAAAATTTCACACAAATAGGTAGTGCTAGGAGGACTTAATGCTAAGAGCATTGTCTGTTAGTCTTCCTGGGCGTGCAAAAAGATGGTGTGGCGTGTTTTTAAAGGTACTAAAAGTTAAAAATTTAAATTAATACACAACTATACATAATAAAAGAAAAAGAACACAAAAGATATATCAACATATATATAAATACCTATATAAATATTTCATATGTAATAATTATACTATACTTACATACAACCAAAACGGTGAGAAGTAGGAAGATAATAACTGGTGATAGTGATAGTGAAGGGAATAGAATAGAAACCTTAATATAACTTCTTGAGAAAGTGCTCACGTACTGATCTCTTGAAGGACTCCCTTGAGCCCAATTGTTTGATGGCTAACGATTCTGACCGATCGGTGTTGAATTTGTGCTGTTTCTTACTTTTGAATGCAAACCTAGCGCCAAATTATTTCAATATTGTGCGGGTATTGAATGAACTAACTGGCATTAACATTAGATTGTCACATCCAATAGTTTGTACCTACTCTTGACGCTGTTTTGTCAGATAAATGACAGTCGCGTATTGTTTTAGATATTCCGTGGTTTTCTGCAAGAGTACGGAAATTCATTGATATTGGATTGTGATCTACATTGTATGGTTTATTGGGTTCAAGAGTAAGGCTGCTTATGACTAAAACTCCGCCCAGTGTACCACAGACCTTAAAAGCCTCAGGCAGTTAACCCGCCCTTTACGAGCTCGTATCAAACGTAGCAAACTACTGTTTTTGTACCACCAGCTAATGTACTCGGTGTGAACCGGACTTAAAGTTTTAACTTGGTAGAGAGATAGAGAAATATTTATTCGTAACACCATCACAACACAGGTACAGCACAGAACAAGCAAGTTGAACTGCAAAGTTTTAAATCATGGTCAGTTCATACTAACTCATAGTTGTTCTGTGACTAAATAGTGACATTATGGATGTCATTTGATTGGTTCTCGCGCATATTTTGCTGTCACGTGTCTAAAAAGAATGATCACGTGGTACAAAATTGTACCACGTGACCTGAAGAAATTACACTGGGCAGTGAAATATAACTTGACAGCAAAAGATTGGAATACGGGGGCAGTCTTCGGCTCTTCTCATCTAGTGTTTGCAATACATTTCACAGATTGTCCTCCCATCTTGCCAAAAGGCGTCCTACAACGCTTCCCTTAACCGGTTAAGTAATATGAAGAGTTCTGTGAAGATTGTCCCACTAATATTACAAATGTGAAAGTTTAGACGTTTGTGTTTCAATCACGTCGAAACTACTGAACCAACTTGGATGAAAGTTGGCATATAGGTAATAGTTCGTAACCTGGATTGACACATAGGCTACTTTTTATCTCGAATAATTAACAGGATCTACAGGATGAAATGAACGAAAAGGATTAGCAGCGCCAATTGGCAAGAGGATTTCATTGTCATGTCATGTCACGTCAGTTTGACAGGGCGTAGTACTACCTCTTTGGTCTAACGACTAGCGTTTGACATTCCAGTACGAGTTCGGTGTAATGAAGTGTAATGTCAAGTTTCTCAAAGAAGTATCCGCTCGGTACAACGAACAGATAATATAATTTACACGGAAACTGTAGACGCGTACGAAGTCGCGGGTAACTACTAATTTGGAATATAGTTCGTAACCTGGATTAACGCAGGCCATTTTTTATCCCGAATAATTAACACGATAAAATGAACGAACGGGATTAGCAGCGCCAATAAAACATACTTTGACACGAGGATGTCACGTCAGTAGCTTCAGAGGGTCTAGTACGAGTTTTGGTGTATAAAGCCGCACAGCATCACATCGCATTAGTGAAAACGCACCTTTAACTCTCAAGTGGCTCCCCCCCCTCGGCAAATAAATTAGCATTAGTAGATAGAGACGCAAAAATAGGTATTATGTTAATTCCGAGTCGTTCTGACGAAAACAAGCCAATAAATGAATTTGAAGATGATTCTTATTAGCCTCAATAATTTTTAGGGTAAATACAGGTGCCGGAAAAATAACATGGACAAAAATAGAGGGTTGTTAGTATTCTAGCGGCGGAGGTGGACTTGCTAACTGTCACATTTACCTATTTCTATCTTCCTAGTCATTGCTGTCGATTCTGTTGTCGCATTTTTCTAAACTAACCTAATTTGACAGCACTAAAAATGTTGCCGTCCCTTTCTCATAAACTGAAACGACAAAGACAGCTATAATTTTAGCGCTGTCAAATTAGGTTAGTTTAGAAAAATGCAACAACAGAATCGATAGCATTCTAGATATTGCCATGAAATACCAAGCGGTCTACGAAGCAACGACATTATTTACAATGCGTCTAAGAGTAATACGAGATGTCTACCGTGCCTTCTATACCTACACATTTAATTAAGATGATTTAACAGCGTCAGTGGTCACTTTTTACCCTTACCCAAATTAGTGGACGCTGGTAGTGCCTGGGATATTTTTTTGATGGAGTAGGCAGCACGTATACCATCCTCCCAGACTAGTCGGCCTTATCCACAGGAAAGACAAGGTCAATATGCGGAGCTGACTAAGCCACGGGTTTCTCACGATATTTTCCGTTACCGTTTGAAAGTTTGGCATTGCGCACATTTTTTCGAATAGAAAAACCCATTGGTGCACGATAAGATTTGAACTCACTAGCTTAGGATCAGCAGGCGGGGTTGCTACCACTAGTTGCTTTTTTGTGTATTGTCAAATAAAGCTTTTTATTTCTTTCACTAGACCAGCAGCCCCCGTATTCCAATCTTTTGCTGTCAAGTTATATTTCACTGCCCAGTGTAATTTCTTCAGGTAACATGGTACAATTTTGTACCACGTGATCATTCTTTTTAGACACTTGACAGCAACATATGCGCGGAAACAAATTAAATGACATCATAATGTCACTATTTAGTCACAGAATAACTATGAGTTAGTATGAACTGACCATGATTTAAAACTTTTCAGTTCAACTGAGATTGGAATACCCCTGCAGTGCTCTCTTATTCTCAGTATTTCTCACTTTATTTTTAGACATTATAAGAATAAAATGGAGAACAATTCATAAACAAAGCTAAGCAAATATGAGTACAACGTAATGTACATTACGTCTCTGTAATAATAATGAAATTACAGAACATTTTGCTGTAAAATAACAAGAAAATGAGAATGTGCGAGTTTTTTTCTCATAGCGTTACTGTTGATGAGCTTTGTTATAGAGCAGGAGCTGGCGGCTGTTTTACTATCTTAAAGCATACCCAAGTAAGACTTTGATTCGGTTCCACTGACTATTTTGAAGAAATATGCCATTTTTTCAGCTCTGAACATTATTTTTGAAGAGATCTGTTATATTTGCAAGTGGAAAGGCGGATTCATAGAAAACAAACTGAAGAAAACAAAAAAATTCAGACCTTGGTCTGACTGAAAGAATATTTTTATCAAACTCATATTTTCGACAAAGCTAACTTGGTAGTTTTTACTTAGTACACTTGTTTTGATTTGAGATTTCTTTGTGGCACTTTTTTGTATTTTATTTGTAAACACGGCCACAGGTCAGGTTATACACACCCAATACAACCATAACTACACTACATACAATGCAGAGAATCGTTGTAATGGGAGCGCAATAAGCGTAGGCGCGCGCCGCGCTCGCAGCCCGTCCTACACTAACACACTGTCGTCCCTCTCGCACGATTCGCAACGTTACAAAGAAAGAAAGAAAAAGCTTTATTTGACAACACATCAAACGTAATACAAACATAAAACAAAAGTACATAATACTATAATATGTTGCCAAAAAGGTGACAGCTCAGCATTATTGTTGAGTTGCTAGAAAATGCAATTCAACGCTGATTACTTCAACGTTACTTCTAATAGTTCAAAGTCCAAACAGTATAGGTGGACGTGTCTTCGACTGTACGCTATTTTATTATTGCAGCGGGCTCCTACACTACAAGATGCCATTACAAACGAAATTTAAAACTTTATGATACTTACATTACATTTCTCTGTAGACGCTCGACTTTTGATGTTACAATTTGTAATTACACAGTGTTATTTACCAGTTTTAACAGCGGTGATAGGCTTGCGATCTGTCACATGTAGGTTTTTATGATCACTATGTAGATGCAAATTACAATAAGTAAAACATATGGGGCTGAGTTCGTATCTATTGAACTAAAGTAGTAAAAGCCACGACTCATTTTCTTACCCGACATATAAGGAGCAAAAGGAGAGTTATGAGTTCATCATTACTGCCGTACGCTAGCTAAAACGCCGTTAAGTAACATTTGGTCAAAAATCACTTTTAATTGCCATGTTATAAAGCTCAAAATTCTCTATCGATCTGTCTTGGAACTGTGTTCCTATCGTTTATAGTTTCCGAATTAGAGATAGTAAGAAAGCGGCTAACTAACATTTTTTTTTCTAATTACAACTTTAAATAGTCGTTAAGTCAGTAAAGCTATTAGGTAGTACTCAATTAGGGCTTGAGGGCATCAATAATCTTCCAAAAAACGTAAATCTACTGTACGTCAAAGGGTTACAAAGTGGCATCCATTTTTAATTTTCTCCGCGTTTTTAAGCGATATCTCAAAAAGTTGTTTTGTCAGATAGCTACGTTTTAGTTAGCGGACGGCAGATTACGTCTCAGAGTGATAGACGCAGTGCAATGCCTCACGGGATACGTCTTCAGTGGATGTGTTAGGTGAGGAAATGCATTGTTATAGGCAGAGATTATCGCTTGTCAGGTGGGTTATATGCTAGCTGATACAACAAAATGTAAAAACAGAGAACTTTCAACAAACTGAATTATTTGGACGTGGCCCTGATTACCCCCTTAGATATATCTTCAGTACCTTACCTACCATGAAATGTATTTTTAATATTTATAAAAAAAAATCGAGTCACTTTAATATTTATATTTTGAAGTTCACAAATTACCTAGACATTTTACAAGAATTGTTTTGAAGTACAATAAAATAAATTGTAGCTATCAACGTAAACGCTAGGGACTACAATTTGCAGTTTTCAACAAAAACTCGTTGCGTTTAGAAATAAACTTATAGCACCTTAAATAGCTATATAAATGTACTTACGTTAGTTTGTCACTCAACACTTATAATGTAACTCGCAACAGAAAAGCGACCATTGCGTATTTGCTAAAGTTCAAATCCGAACACCAATGGGTTTTTCAACTCTGAAAAATGTGCGCAATGCCATGCTCTCAAACGGTGAAGGAAAACATCGTGAGGAAACCCGCGGTTTAGTCAGCTCTACACATATTGACCTCATCTTTCCTGTGGATAAGGCTGACTAGGCTTAGAGGATGGTATAGGTGCTACAAGCCTACTCCATCTAAATCATGTTCCAAGCACTGCAGGCAGCGTCCCGTTCATACTAATAACCCAAACGCTGTATAAATCATCAACAGTAAATGCAAAGGCCGATTATTTTTGTGGAGTCTTTATAATAATACGTGAGAAAACCGTGGAGCAAAAGCTAGTTATAAAAACAAACTACAGTGATGAGACAAGAGCAATTTAAAATTTCAACTCGTGAAAAATTAGGCGCGTCGAATTGTAAAATGGTGGCCGTCTGCACCGCAAGAAATATTTCGAACGTTATACAGATGTTGTTAGTTTTTTATCTTGTTTGTTTGGAACTTACAACTTATTTTGCGAAGTGTGTAAAGTAAGATAATAATCAGCATTGGTATGCCAATCTCAGTTGAACTGCAAATTTGGACTGCAAAGTTTTAAATCTTGGTCAGTTCATACTAACTCATAGTTATTATGTGACTAAATAGTGACAATATGACGTCATTTGATGTGTTTTCGCGTATATCTTGCTGTCAAGTGTCAAAAAGAATGATCACGTGGTACAAAATTGTACCACGTGACATGAAGAAATTACACTGGGCAGTGAAATATAACTTGACAGCAAAAGATTGGAATACGGGGGCTGATACGGGAAGGAAAAATTGTTAACAAGTAACGTTACAAATGGTAATAGCTATTGTATTTCACATTTTGTACAGAAGATTGCTTCGTCGCCAAAAGTGGTATACTGCAGCGCTTCGAATGTTACTGCCCAAGTTTGAATATGGTGGAGGTCAACACCCATACCGTTGTTTGAAGGAAGACCGAGGTCTGTACGTAAGTGTTATTTGCGTTTGCCAACAAAACTGTACCTATAGCAGAATTTTTTTTTCCTTATTTAGTGCACATTATTTCTAAAGAATGTACCCTAATATGATTACAATCTAGCCACAACGTGGGCTAATAAGTAATTTAAAATTAACTTAAATTTTTTTTTTTTTTTTTTTTTTTTTATTATTTAGTGCACATTATTTGTAAAGAATGTACCCTAATATGATTACAATCTAGCCACAAAGTGGGCTAATAAGTAATTTAAAATTAACTTAAATTGCTAGAATTGCTTAATCTAAGAACGTGTTCATTAACACGTTTCTTATTGTCTCTATTTAAGATTTAAGGGAAGACACTATGTTCATGTGTTCTTTAGTTTGTTTTCACTGAATTTCACTAATTTATTACACTAACTCAAAAGGTTTTTTCCTTTTAAGCCTTCTTATTAGGTCCGTATTGTCAAGGAGCTGGATCGCCTCGACGTTAACATGATGATGAAGCCTTAGTTCATGTGCTTCTGCGTATTTTTGAATAACACTAGCGACGAACTCGATTTTGAGATCCCGGTGGAGATCGTCATTTCTGATGTACCACGGGGCGTTCACTATTCCCCTCAGCACTTTATTCTGGAATCGCTGGATGATTTGGATATTGCTCTTTCTGGTACAGCCCCAGAGCTGTATACCATAAGTCCATACTGGCATAAGGACTTGTTTGTAAAGTAAGATTTTGTTGCATACTGTTACAGGGGAATTTCTTCCTAGCAACCAGTACATTCTCTTGTATCTTAGTTCTAACTCATCTTTTTTCTTCTTGACGTGAGCTTTCCAGCGTAGCTTCGCGTCAAGGGTCATGCCCAAATATTTTGCCGTATTTTCATAAGGGATGAGCTTGTTGTTGATATAAATGGGATGATAGTCATCTTTTTTGTTACTGAAGTTGACGTGAACTGATTTTGATTCGTTGAGTTTTATTCTCCATTGTATTGTCCAGCTATGGATTTTGTTCACTGCTATCTGTACCTTTTCTGCGGCTTCAGCATGGGTGGTTCCCACAGCCATTATAGCAGTGTCGTCAGCAAAGGTTGCGATGGTGTTATTTTCGAGTTCAGGAATATCACAGGTGTAGAGTAGGTACAGGACCGGGCCCAATACGCTTCCCTGAGGTACTCCAGCTGTGATCTCTTTTATTTGTGAGTAGGCATTTTCTTGCCTTATTCTAAAAACTCTATTCGATAAATATGACTGCAGCAGGTCGGAAAAATCTTGGGGTAACATCTTTCGCAGTTTTATCATGAGACCTTCATGCCAAACTTTGTCAAATGCCTGTGCTACGTCTAAGAAAACGGTAGAACAGACGTTTTTTCCTTCAAGCGTGTTTTCAATTACATTAGTAATTCTATGGACTTGATCAATGGTAGAGTGGTTTTCTCTAAAACCAAATTGGTGTTCCGGGATCAGATTTTTGGTTTCAAGTATCGGTTTTAGCCTTCTAAGAAATAGTTTTTCGAATAACTTAGACATGATTGGTAACAAAGAAATTGGTCTGTATGATGATGCATCTTGTGGTGGTTTTCCTGGCTTAGGAATCATTATCACTTCTGCTACTTTCCATAAGTCTGGCACATACTTTAACCTTAGAGCAGCATTAATAAGGGTTGTTAATTTGATTAGGGCTTTCTTTGGAAGATGGTGAAGTATCTCTCCTGAAATAAGATCGAATCCCGGGGATTTTCTGGGATTTATGTGTTGTTTTATCATACTTGCTACTTCGCGAGGTGTGACAAGTTTTATGGGTAGTTCGTCATCACAGACGTCGTGTGTTGGGACTTCATTATCTTTTTGGGCTTCGTTTGGTTTGAATATGTTTTCTAGGTGCTCCGCAAAATTATCGGCTTTCTGTTCATCACTGACAGCCCAGTTACCGGGACCAATTTTTATTGGTGGGATCTGGGTGTTGGGTCGTTTCATGTTTTTAGTAGCCTTCCAGAGAGAATAGTCGGTACTACGGTCACTGGTTAGGTTTTGGAGGTACATATTAGTTGAAGCGTCAGTGAAGTTCTGAATTCGTCTTTTCAGTTGTTTAGTGAGGTTGTTCAACTTTGTTTTGTCCTGTGGAGACCTAGATTGATGCCACTGGTTTCTTTGTTTCCTTTTTTCACGTATCAGGTGTATAATTTCGGGGGGGTAGCAATGTCGCAAGGCCCTTTTTCTTGTTACTGGGGTATTTTTCCACGCAGTCTGCTGTATGATTTTATTAAATGTATCTACTTCTGTATTGAGTTGCTCTGAAGTTTTGAGCGGGACTCTTAGGTTTATACTTCTGTTTAATTCTATCTCAAAGCTTTCCCAATCGGTGCGCTTATTGACTAGGGATAAAGTGCTTCCTTTCTGTACGATTTGTTCTCTAATTTCTAAGTATATAGCAGAGTGGTCGGAGCTCATATCGTAGCTCTGTTCTGCTTTAAGGTAGTCAGGCGCTATGTTTTTATAAATAAAAAAGTCTATTAGGTCGGGTATTTTATGAGGATCTGTCGGCCAGTAAGTTGGTGATCTCGTTGATATGACATCACTATTAGATTCTTTTACAGCTTTCATCAGCTTTTTTCCTTTTGTATTTGTGAGTCTGGAGCCCCAGTATGTATTTTTGGCGTTGAAGTCACCCCCTAATATAAATCGTTCTCCAAGCGACTGTAGGAGATCTAGGTAGGTATGTTCGCCAATTGTGTATCGTGGAGGGCAATAGATAGCCGCTACCGTAAGAGGAAATCGTTTTGTAATAATGGTAATTGAAACAGATTGTATATCAGGCTCTTCATATTTACCACGTTCGTAGTGTTTGATATTGTCTTTTATAATAACTGCACTGCCACCTCTTCCTTTATTATCTGGGTGCAAGGCATGATAAATTGTATAACCTTTAAATTTTATGTGGGATTGCTTAGTGAAGTGTGTTTCTGATATAAGACACACATCTACGTTTTCTATATTAAGGACTACTTGCAATTCATTTTGATGTTTTTGTAGCCCATTGCAGTTCCAAGCCATTATTTTAATTGTGTTGATCATTGCTTGGCCTTGTACATAGCGGGTTTAGTGCTATTTTCAATTTTTTTCAGACGCTCATCAAAGGATGTCATAAACCTTAGTATTTCATCCAGCTTACTATCTGATTTTGTAGTCTGCTCTTTACAATGATTAGTGATTGTATGTTTAGCAGCCGCTTGTGCGTAGGACACATTTTTGTGAGTGGTGCTAGTAGCCCTTGCACCACGGCTTTGATGGTTAGTTTTTGTAGTTTTGTCACTTACCAGCGTTCCAGTGACTTTTTGTGGCTGCCCGACTGGTGGTTTCTTAACTGCCTTGCTTCTTATTTTTTGGATTTCTTTGGCGATCATGCAACCTCTGTAGTTAGCCGGATGTGCTTCTCCGCAATGAACACATTTTGGCTTGTCTTCTGCTGGTTTTTTGCAATCTATAGTTAGGTGCTTCCCTGTGCATTTAACACACCTTGGTTCTTTAGCACAATATTTATGTGTGTGCCCATAGGCCTGACATCTCTTACATTGAGGGACCAGTTTTGTAGACTTTAGCGGTTGGATTTCTACCATGCACCCAAGTATATATTTGATATCATACACCTTCCTGATTTCTTCTTGGTTATTGAAGGTCAGCATAAACATGTTGAGTGGTTCCTTACTTTTCCAGCTCAGTTTATTGACCGCACCTTCAATCTTATAACCTTTACTTTTTAGGTCTTCTATGATTCTCTCTGGTTTGCAAGAGCACGGTAGTTTTTTAACCATCACTCTTATTGGTCTCTCTTGTTTGTTCTCGTAAGAGTGCCAGAGGCAGTTATTTTCTGATAAAGTTTTTGTAATGCACCTGTATGATTCTTCGTCACACGAGTTAATTTTAACACAGTCACCGCTCATCATTTTTATATTGAAGGTGGCTGCTGGTTGGTTTTCTATCAGAAAGTCGTAGAAACTTTGGTAATTGTTAACCCCATCCACTACTATGGGTGGTGGAGGGGGGACCTTCTTAATTTTTTCTGTTGTAGCTTTGTTGGCTTCTTGAGGTGAGAGTGAGGGTGAGGTGTTCAATTTCCTTTTTTTCCTCGATTTAGTTCTTATCCACTCCGTTTCTCTAGCAAGTTCTTCTTCGTCGGTCGCATATTCAACGCCGGCGGAGGAAGTTTCCATTGTGGTAGTAGAAGTTTTCACGGGGTTTTTTTCCGGTACCTCTTGGTGTTGCAGTAGACTTTCGATTTGGCTTTGCAAGGCTTTTACAAGATCTTGTAGTCTTTTACATTCGTTTTTTTCCTCTTGATAGTAGCATTTCGCTTCCATAAGTTCTTTGTATAAGAGATGTTCAGTTTCAGTTTTTAACTGTATGTTTACTTGCTTATTAGGTGAAGCCATTGTTGAGGCACGTAATAACGTCGCCTTAGCAAAATGATTTGCTGTTCGCGCACATTCCCTACGTGATGACTGACAAGGTCATCTTAGCTCGCACGGCCGTTCGCGACAGTTTTGTTATGATACGTTAGCACGTTTCGCTGTCTCGGTACGCGCGATCGAGAGCAAGCGACACAACTGATCACACCGGAGATTGAACGACTGAACACCAATGGGTTTTCCGTTTTTCCAAACTAGCACCGGAACACTAAAAAGCAACAACTAGAACCAAATTCTAAACTTAATTAAACCCGTTATCGTACATTACCCGGCTGGGATTAACCGGCGTATGTTGCAGTTAATGTTGACATGCAGTCGAAGTTAACACACATCCACTACACACACCCTGCCCCCGTATTCCAATATTTTGCTGTCAAGTTATATTTCACTGCCCAGTGTAATTTCTTCAGGTCACGTGGTACTTTGTACCACGTGATCATTCTTTTTAGACACTTGACAGCAAAATATGCGCGAAAACAAATTAAATGACATCATAATGTCACTATTTAGTCACAGAATAACTATGAGTTAGTATGAACTGACCATGATTTAAAACTTTGCAGTTCAACTGAGATTGGAATACCCCTGCCGGTCGGTAGTCTGCCCGTCCGATCTGTCTGTTTGTTCGTTTGTTCGTGGTTGAAATTGGTTTGGTCTACAAATACTTATTTTTGTGAATTTGTGCTGTGTTGTGGTTTTACTGAATCGTTCGTTCGTTCGTTTAGAAACGTCTCTAGCGATTGTAGAAGTCAGATGTCAAATTGGCTACGAGCAGGGGCTCAATTCTATTGTAAAACTAGTCAGCTGTAACGCAGCTCAAACGCAGCTGAATCTTAGCTTTCACCTGCTTTGCTCTTTTGTGTTTTACAGGGTTAGTTCCACTCAGTCCCAAACTTCTTCCCAGAGAATCCCACGGAATGAACGATCCAGCTGCATAGTGACATTTCAGCTAAGCTGAACATTGAACCATGGTTGGAACAGCATAGAACGGTAACCGCTGTTAATTAGTAGAATTGGTCGCGTGGAACTGGCACCTAGAATCACCTAGTTATATAAGACGATTCTAAATGATCCTTGTGATTTTATTGAATAAAGAAATTTTGACTTTGACTTATTGATGCCCAGGTCTCAGCCAAGACCGGTACCTTTGAATCGTATCCTAGTTGTTAAATGCATATGTCGTTCATTCATATGGTCTCAACGAAGATAAGATAACAAAGGGAAAATACCTCAAGGTTGATGTTAGCAATAATTTACCTATAATACTCGCAATCTAAACATTTTGACCCCCGCAGTATGTTATCTGTGTAGACCGCCGTGTGGGTGGGCCTTTATGTTTATTTTGTGACGTCATAACAAGATTTAATCTACTTCGAAGTGGTTGTAGCTTGTTTAGTCAATCTTCATCGATTATCTAAGTAAAGCGACGTTCTGCGCGGTCACTATTTGGATGGGTGACCGCTAGTAGCATTTACATCTGAGCGCTTTCGTGCTTCCGAGGGCACGTTAAACTGTCCCGGCTCTAGCACTCGTTAAGCCACGGCGGAGGCCTTAAGGCGGCCTAAAACTCCGTCACTAAAGTTGGCCACACGCACGAACGAATAATTAACTTATTTCGTCCGTACGATTATATGACTTTATAACAATTGGTTTATCAAACAGATGGCCCACATGATGTTAAGCGGTTACCTCTGTTTATGACAATTGCATTACCTTACTGAGCACATCCACTGAGGACGTGAGGCAGCATCGCGCATAACTTTGAGGCAGTTGCGAGTGATAGAAAATAGTACAGCTTTTTATGAAATATTTCTTTTATTTTCAATCAAAAACTACTTTTTAAATAAAATAAATCTCAGTTAACGTGACTGGCATTTCCAATATTACAATCAGATTTTTTTTTTATAAAATAAAACCTAACAAATGAATGACTGGCCATTTTACTCATTCACTTTATGTAATTACTTTGTAAACACAGAGTGACAGAGCAAACTATAGGAAGATGTATGAACAGGGTAGTTTCACACTGGCTCCATACGACATTTACACACTTATCGTGTTATATCGTCAGCGGAAAATATCTAATCACATACATTTATTATATACTAGACCGTCAGGGGTATGCCAATCAAAGTTAAACTGCAAAGTTTTAAATCATGGTCAGTTCATACTAACTCATAGTTATTCTGTGACTAAATAGTGACATTATGACGTCATTTGATTTGTTTTCGCGCATATTTTGCTGTCAAGTGTCTAAAAAGAATGATCACGTGGTACAAAATTGTACCACGTGACCTGAAGAAATTACACTGGGCAGTGAAATATAACTTAACAGCAAAAGATTGGCATACGGGGGCGTGTCATGGGGATTTTGAGATTAACCCGTCGGAGCCGACAACGAACCGATAATCATATTCGACTGAGGGTCTAGTACGAGTTTTGACGTATAAAGTTGGTGTAAAACGTGTGACATGCGAGTACGGAATTGGTTTAGACCAAGAATAATAATGAATCCGCTCAGTGTCTCAGGGCGGCTTGCACCAGAATCGCTAAACGCGTTTAACTCTTAAATAGTATTTAGCGAGTTGTCAAGTCATACAAATACGTCAGATTTAAATCGATTTAGCTGTTAAATACGTTTAGTGATTCTGGTGCAAGACGCCCTTAGTGTAAAAATATTGGCATGAAGCTGAAAATAATGTCAAAGAAGAATTCTCTATTCTGTGATTATAGTTAAACTCTAGCTACTAGAGTTTAAAAGATAGCTGGAGCGTAGCTGCTAGAGTTAAACAGAAATGTAGAGCCTAGCTGCTAGAGTTTAACAGAAATCTGGAGCCTAGTTGCTAGAGTTTAACAGAAATCTAGAGCGTAGCTGCTAGCACTTAAGAGATAGCTAGAGCTTAGCTGCTAGAGTGTAACAGAAATCTAGAGCCTAGTTGCTAGAGTGTAACAGAAATCTAGAGCCTAGCTGCTAGAGTTTAACAGAAATCTAAAGCCTAGTTGCTAGAGTGTAACAGAAATCTAGAGCCTAGCTGCTAGAGTTTAACAGAAATCTAGAGCCTAGCTGCTACAGTTTAACAGATAGCTGGAGCGTAGCTGTTAGAGTTTAACAGATAGCTAAAGCCTAGCTGCTAGAGTCTAACAGATCTCTAGCTGCTAGAGTCAAACAGAAGGCTAGTGTCTAGCTAGTAAATATTACTCTGACTTGTAAGCTCAAAACGGATGAACAGACGATGACCTGCAAGTTCTTATGTGATTTTTTTATCAGTTGTTGATTAAAATTACATTTTATTTATCCAATTAATATTAATTACTAATAAGACAGAAGCTTATAAAGCTAGACGCGAAATTAGATTACTTAATAAAAGCACGCCTGTCACTGAGCTGCGAGGCCTACGGAGCTACCTGCGGCTAAGTTCAGACAGACAAATATCTGTGTGTAAATACTTTTGAAATACAAATACAAACCCAGGATTAGTAGCAATCAATTGATATGCTCTCCGCATTGTTCTCCAAGATAACCCCAATATCATATAAAAAAGCAGTAAATACTCACAAGAACGGAACTACTATATTCACTTATCACTTTACACTTCTAAACTACTTGATAGTGTTGAAAAGACCATCCGGCTTTTTCGAAAAAGTCGGAGGTAGCTGTTTTTTGTTTTTATCCATCTCACTGCGAATAGTCGGATTGAATATTCTCGGTTTTTTTTTAATCCAGCCAACTTACTGATGGTCTTGCACAGCAGTGTTCTACAAATATTTGTTCTTAGTTAGGTAAATGAAGCTTAAAATACCTTTTCTTTAACATTTTTGCACAACGCTGAATGATTTTTTTCTACAAACACATTACGGTACTTATTCTACATATATTACAAACACTTTATACGGCTTGATTGTAGGAATTCGTATGTATAACGATTGGAAAAATGATAGCGAAATTCTGACAAAAACAAATTGGTTTTTCTCTGACCTCTATCCGTCTAAAGTTTAGCCGGACGAACAAAAAACCGGATAAGTAACAACACTTCTGAAAAGTCTTTAGACAGTAATAGTCGTTGTCACTTTAATGGTATAATGTGCAAGTTCTGAAGTTTGTAACCACAGGCGAAAATCGCGTTCTCGCTGCAGAGTGTGTTTATGTGTGGTTACATCTTCATTAGGACGTCTAGAATTTTAGTTCGTTAGCACCGCTTCCAATGAAATATTTTTTTTAACTGAAATATACTGATCATCATCATTTCAGCGTGTAGAAGTCTACTAAGTCAAAGTCAAACACTGAGCGAATTCTTTGAAAAACTTGGCCTACCTACAGTATTATATTTCTTTCAGTAGTATATTTCTTTGTAAAAAGCATCATACAAAAAAAAAACGCTAGTAACCAGGCCGTAGTTTCTTGCCCGTTCTTCTAGGCTCTGGTCGCGTGGAACTGGCACCTAGAATCACCTAGTTATATAACACGATTCTAAATGATCCTTGTGATTTTATTAAATATAGAAATTATAAATTGCTCTTAGTATTAAGTCCTCTTAGCACTACCTATTTGTGTGAAATTTTAAAATAAATAAATAAATATGTCTAGACAGAGCTCGTCGTCGTAGCTTCTCAAGAAATCCGCTCCATTGTCTCCATACCAATCAGCGCTCAAGTGTGCTGGGCGTCAAACGTTGACCAGCTTTATACACAAAAACTCGTACTAGGCCCTCTGCCTTCACCTAAATAACCAACACAAATAACCTGTAACCGTTCGAGATTTAACGATCAAGGGCGCAATCTCGATCACTGGTGACAATATCGATTAGTGGACCATGCCTCGTAAAAGAGCACTTATTACGTATCGCGTCCGCTCGAATGATTCCTTGTGTCAATTGAACGTCTTGACAGAGGTGCTCAAACTTTTTGACGTAATCTTCTAGTTTTTAACCCCCGACGCAAAAACAACGGGGTGTTATAAGTTTGACGTGTCTCTGTGTGTGTGTGTGTGTGTGTGTCTGAGGCAACATAGCTACTGAACGGATGAACCGATTTTGTTTTTTTTTTGTTTGAAAGGTGAATTAGTCGGGAGTGTTCTTAGCTATGTTTGATGAAAATCGGTCCAAGATTCGGGGATTTTTTAAATTTTTAATTTAATTAATTGTTGATGTAATCTTCTAATTAAATTAAATCATAAGGATCATTTAGTACCGTCTTATATACCTAACTAGGTGATTCTAGGTGCCAGTTCCACACGACCAGAGCCTAGAAGAACGGGCAAGAATCTACAGTCTGCCCCCGTATGCCAATCTTTTGCTGTCAAGTTATATTTCACTGCCCAGTGTAATTTCTTCAGGTCACGTGGTACAATTTTGTAGCATAATCTCACTATTTAGTCACAGAATAACTATGAGTTAGTATGAACTGACCATGATTTAAAACTTTGCAGTTCAACTTTGCAGTTCAACTTTGATTGGTATACCCCTGCTGGTTCCTAGCGTTTTTTTGTAAGATACTTTGACACTGACATTCTGAAAAGTTTGAGCACCACTAAATCCATCAAGCGGCGTGTAAATGCGGTGATTGGCTGGGATTGGTTGTAGCGACTAATCAGCCACTTCGATCTGACACTTGTTCAAACAGACGCGGGTCACCTCGTGCTTTATTGACATTGACAATGCTTTTTAACCCCCGACACACGTGAAGCTGGCAGAAATGTCCAACGGACGATTGTAATAAAAAAAACCTCCCGACGCAAAAACGACGGGGTGTTATAAGTTTGACGTGTCTGTGTGTGTGTCTGTCTGAGGCAACGTAGCTCCCGAACGGATGAACCGATTTTGATTTTGTTTGTTTTTGTCTGAAAGGTGAATTAGTCAGGAGAGTTCTTAGCTATGTTTGATAAAAATCGGTCCAAGATTCGGGGGTTTTTTAAATTTTGAATTGAATTACTTGTTGACACATTTCGACTCCCGCGACGAGTTGTTTCAATGATTGTCACACACTATGAAAATAGTAATTCCCGGATTGTGGTACCATGTCAAGATGGGGCTGTGATCTGCGAAATATAGCGCCAAAACGGGATGAGAAGAGCCGAAAACCGAGCTCAATGGCGCGTCGCGGCAGAGACCTGCGTTCTGCCACTGCTGGACTGATAGAGATGATGATGATGACGATGGTACCATGGCAAACCTACTTGTCTACTGACTATAACTGATACAGTGAAAACAATAACAAACAGTTATAATCGCAGTCTAACTGGTTATTAATCACGTCTTATTTAATTTAATTATAGTAATTCAATATTGTACGATATGGCCATGTAGCCTAGTGTAGGTGGTCAGAGATCCGTGGGTTGATAGAAAAACGTAAAGAAAGAGGCACAAATCTTAAGATTCCCCAAATTCTTAGTTAAAGCAATGAAAAATGTTGACCACATTCTAAATTACGTAAATAGTGATGCATACTTTTATCGATAAAAAATAATAGAAAACTAGTATAAATATAATAATTAATGTAGGTAAACGTACATTTTATGGTTAAACATTCATTTTAATTTATTAAATGATTTGTATTTATAAGTACTTAGATCTAGGTATATAGCTTTTCTGTTGTAATTACTCTAGTAGTTATAAAAATAAAAATAAACAGCTTTGGTTTTGAGATTTCTGTGTTTGCTTGAGAATTACGTACAGTCGAGCCTGTTTAATTTTTATTTAAGAAACTTTGTTGAAATATATTTCTTAGAATATTATTTGATAATTTTGTTTTGTCATCCCTAGCGAGATGGTGGAAGGAGGCTCAGGAGTATGTCTCTGGGGGAGACCTTTGCCCAGCAGTGGGACGAGACGGGTTAATTAGAAAAAAAATATGTAAAAATTACCTACATTAAATTAATTTCGTACAGTTTTCAAAGTTTAAATGACAAAACGAAATACATGCGACTAATTGACTATTAACATACAACACATTTTTTTTAGAAATCCCATCGTTTTGCATTTGTTTTCCCGCCCTTTTGTTTTCCATTTTTCCACTGGATTGCGGTATAATTGTTTTACTGCCGCTGAGTATAGTGACGTCACTGACGTCCCATTTCAATTTGAATGCCAAATTCATTTTATAATTCTGACAAGAGAGTAACACGCACTGCGAAAATTTTACAATTTTTTCTGATTTAAAAAAAACAATGAGGGAACAATGTTTTGTGAATTTTCATTATTTTTTATATTCGCAGTGCGCACCCTTAGCTTATTTTTTGCATATTTAGCGCAGAGGATTGCGTGAACAGATTTTTTCGCGCCTAAATTATGATTCTGAATAGGTAGGAGTTTTTATTCAATTTAACAGGGTTGTGTGAAATATTAACATCATTTTTATGGTATCTCTTGAAACTCAACAATCAGCGGAGTATTATGTTTATTTTTCATATATTTTGAATAAAATTTATTTGAAAAGAATGTTTGCCAAACAATTGTGAGAAATATTTTTAAACCATGAAACCTCATAAAAGTAAATTGTTTTCAGTTCAATATGTTAGAGTTCAATCGTTTCTTAAAAAAAATTAATAATTTCATCAATATACGAGGTAGGTATATATACCTACATAATTATGATTGGGCTATCTTACTGAATAGATGACAAATATAGCTCTATTCAAAAACTTATAGAGACAATATTAATAATAACTTAGGGCTTTATAACATTGGTTTTGATTTATCACGTCACGTCGGTCGGTATTTTTTAGAAAACTCGTTATAATGTTGGTACTTTATCGTAAAACATCGATAAATCGATGAAATACATGTATCGATATCGATGAAGCGGAAACATCGATAACCGTCCCTTCACTACTGACGTCCACTATGTTAATAAGACCACATAGAATTTGCATGAAACAAATCCGTTTGAAGCTCAATTATTGTCGTCTATTTAATTAAATAAATACAACTTGAAATTAAAATACAGATACCACTTGTGAGGTCTTCTTGCATTTAATTAAAATTTAAAATGGTGTTCTTGTACCGTCGTCGAAAATAATGGTTATCGTTGGAAACATGAAAGCTCTTTTCACATTGCAACACGATATTCTCATACATTTTTACCCTACGCGAAGCTAATGGTGGGTGTATGGAGGATTTGACAGGCGTCACAGCTCAGTCGGTAATAGCTCTGCCTTCCATGCTGCGGGTCATGAGTTCGGTCCCCACTGAGAACAAACATTTTTGTGCGTGGAAAACATAGATGTTTGTTCTATGTCTGGGTGTTACTATGTATTATATGTATGTATTTACAAAAAAAAAGTATATAAGTATTCTATCAGCCATCTAGTTCCCATATCACAAGCTTTGCTTAGTTTGGGACTAGAGGGCGTTGTGTGTAAAGTTCATGAATATTTATTTATTTATAAAATACTAAATTAAAACACTTAACAAATGTTGTTATCGTAAAGGTATCGTATCGGTTAGTATGCAAACACACATGAGATAGCCAGAGATGGGGCTTTTTTGTTTATAATTATTGGAAATTAAAATGTTAATTTGCAAATGAAATGAATTTTCGGTGTGGAAAATGTAATTTTAAGGTATTTGGGAGCCGACACAAGAGTGCGGGATCGTTTCTTCTCGTTTTTATTACATACTAGTAGTTACCCGCGACTACGCGTCTACAGTTTCCGTGTACATTATATTATCTGTGCGTGTACCGAGCGGATACTTCTTTGAGAAACTTGACATTACACCGAACCCGTAGGTACTCGAATGTCAAACGTTAGTCGTTAGACCAAAGAGGTAGTACTACGCCCTGTCAAACTGACGTGACATGACAGGACAATGAAATCCTCTTGCCAATTGGCGCTGCTAATCCTTTTCGTTCATTTTATCCTGTAGATCCTGTTAATTATTCAGGATAAAAAGTAGCCTATATGTCAATCCAGGTTACGAACTATATATATATGCCAAGTTTCATCCAAGTTGGTTCAGTAGTTTAGACGTGATTGAAACAAAAACATCCAAACATCTAAACTTTCGCATTTATAATATTAGTAGGATAGGTTGTTTGTTAGTTTAACCTTTAACAAATTAGACTTTACCTGTGATATGCTACTTCATATTTTTATGTAAATTAAATTTCTAAACGAATTTTATTTTTATAAGAAAGCGTTCATTCATTCTTAGAATAGAAATTTTAGGCCGTCTTAAGGCCTCCGAGGGCCAGGACCGACAGTTTATAGTGCCCGAAGCACGGAAGCGCTCATTATGTAAATGCTACTAGCGGTCACCCATCCAATGGCCGCTCCGAGCGTCGCTTATTTTAGATAATCGTTGAAGATTGACTAAGCTGTGCCACGAGCGATTCAAGTGAAGAAAGTGATGGAACAAGCAAATGCCCACCTGATGTTAAGCGTAATTTAGGGTCACTTATTTATCTCATCGTTCGATATTCAAACGTTTGAGCATTTTTTTTTTGGAATAACAAATAATAAAAAAGTTTTCTATAAACGTCTGATAACTATCACCAGTTTATCAAGCGACTATGAAGGCGATAGTTTTTCCATATACTTACCTCCCATGATCACGAATACAGTTACAAATGAATCACACACTTTTAGCTATGAAGATAAGATCTTTCGGCTTCGATCTTAAAGATATTTCCATCTAAGTAATAAATTAAGATAATGCATCTTACAAGGAACAATGAATGTCCATTACTAGGGCTGTGAATGTATCGAAGGCCGGAAGAATCCGGCTTTTTTAATCTGGTTGGATCCGGTCTTTTTACTCGACTACGCGTAATTTCTTCAAGAATGAACAAGTTAAATAGAGATCAGGGGATTTCTGGAATATGCCATATAAACATCCAGTGTTATAAATCTATCATGCATGAATGAAGACATCTGGATGATATATCATCCAGATGTTTAAACATCCCAGATGTATAATAGCTGGTTTTATACATGTTTGCTCTAAAACATAATTTAAAAAGTATTTCTAGTGTATAATAACTATTAGATACTTATTATGTTAATTTCTGGGATAGAAGTGATAGAACCAGCGGATCATTTCAATTAACCCTCTTGTCCCGTCCGTCTTTTTCTACACCATCCGGCTTATTCAAAAAGTTGCGCAACTTTCTCCATCCCTACCAATATCAGATGTTATCTCGGAGATGGAACAGGCTTTACCCATTTACGAGATAAGATATACATTCGCATTGCGGTTCTTGTAATAAAAGTTTATCTTATCTTTGTGAGATTTGCAGGTAGTTTGTGAGCCTTACACGGTCAAATCACAAAACTTGAAAACACCTGTTTGTATAAATAATACGTAGGTGTATGTTATATGTTGAATTCTCCATATAGAATTTGGTTTTAACACAAGATGGTACAGCCCCCATATTCCAATCTTTTGCTGTCCAGTTATATTTCACTGCCCAGTGTAATTTCTTCAGGTCACGTGGTACGAAGTTGTACCACGTGACCTGAAGAAACTTAGAAGAAACAACTTCGTACCACGTGATCATTCTTTTTAGACACTTGACAGCAAAATATGCGCGAAAACAAATTAAATGACATCATAATGCTCATAGAGCTGTGACAGGCGTCACAGCTCAGTCGGTAATAGCTCTGCCTGCCGTGCTGTGGGTCGTGGGTTCGATCCCCACTAAGAACAAACATTTGTGTGTGCCATACATAGATGTTACCTGGAACCTGATACCTGGAAGTACATCATTTTAGATAAAAAAAGAATTTTTGAAATTCTGAAGTAATACACATTAAAAAAAAACATACAACCGAATTGAGAACCTCCTCCTTTTTTGAAGTCGGTTAAAAACAAATGGTTCCCTATTGGTGGATATCTAACACATCCTTAGCTACTCACATATTATCTTAGTTTATCTCTGGTCAAAAAGCACCCTTTTC
Organism: Gandaritis pyraliata; assembly: GCA_947859175.1. Classification (NCBI taxonomy): domain Eukaryota; kingdom Metazoa; phylum Arthropoda; class Insecta; order Lepidoptera; family Geometridae; genus Gandaritis; species Gandaritis pyraliata. Next base: position 1,770,573 of record OX401875.1, on the reverse strand, counting down.
GTTACCAAAATATAGATATAAACATACATATTGATACTTGAGTTTTTTATTCTCTAGCAATTGTAAAATATCTTGGCTAGGGTCGCATACAATCGGCTTGTATTCTCAGCTAAATGAAAATTCCTTATCACACGACAATGAGAGCTCTGATTTCTTTCACTCGTAGGATTTCCAATAAATCCTTTAAGACTCGCGAGAATGGACTAAACTAGACTAGGCCACAAATAGTACGCTAGTTCTTAAGAAATGTAATTGATTTTTACTAGAATGTTTGCAATTTCGCTTAGATTCATTTTAAAATCCAATTAACACTTAGAATCTAAGCTAAACTTACTTTTATTATAAGTTAATACTTATTCGATAATTATTTTTTTGTTATGTTTAAAAAAAATTAAAATCAAATATTTATGTTGATTTTAATTATAAACTGAATTAATAACTGAATACCTACCTACTTATATTTTCCTACCTACTCAGAGAGAACCAATTTCTTGTTTGGGTCATTAATTAATTGTGAAATATGTATGTATTATTAGCTAAGAGAGTAATGTGTTGCAATTTACTAAGTACCTAGTATTAAGACCACCAACCTTCCTTTCTTATCTACGTACATAATTATAGTTTAAGCTCATTATAAGTGGACTGTAAAGTTCTTTGATGAGTAATAAAGTTCTTTAAACCAATGTTACATTAAATTCGAATAAAAAATAAACTAGTCTACGACCGGATTAACCCATGATCATCCCCCCCTAATTATCCGAATTACTCATCGCGCCAATAAAACATAAAATAAATGTATTGAGTATTGAAAAAAATCTATACCCTGTATAGATCTAAAACATCCTGTATAACTCAACGAAAGACATCGAATTTCGAAATCAAAAATATTCCATTCAAAGTCTGTACCAAATTGTTTTACTTACTCCACGCGAGGGGAAGTAGGGCCAAAGCGGCCCTTGAAAATCATAACGTACACACGGTACTGACAATTGGCAAGCGTGATGCTGGAATGAGCTACGCGCGTCTATTTTGTATTGCTTTATTGCGACACACGGATGGGCGGAATGAAAAGGATTTAAAAAAAATTCGAACAAACTATTATTTTCACACAAAAGTAAAGGTTTTAGGTGGATTTCAAAGCAATTTTGAATGGAATTTGGAGTAACGTAGTTTGTGGCTAGAAATAGCATAAATACTTTTGTGCACAAAACGCGAACAAAGCCGCATAAAAAGCTTTTAGTCGTTACATTCTTTGTAAAACGAAAACACCGTAAATTATTAATTAAAAATGCAGCTTTATACCATGGTGTGAACGAAACACGAGCATACGAAAAACAACAATTTACGAGAGTAAAATGAGTGCGAAAATATTTCAAACTTCTAAATTAGCTTCATAAAATAACCGTATTTCACGTATCAATAAGGGGAGCGTGGGGACAAACGGAGCATTTGATATATAGCGACGTACAACAATATTGGGTTACAAATTCAACCTTTTGTCGCTGTATTAGAAGCGGAAGTTGCTTCAATAGGCTAGACTACCTACCTAGCCGTTATACACAGGATGTATGAAAACTTCTCCCGAAAACAGAAACGAGGAATCTATAAAATAATATCTAATCTAGCCTCAAAGGTTTGCTGGAAGAAAACTCTTGTTAGGGTTAAGCTCGCCTTTGTACATGTCATCTATTTCTGTCTTTTGTTTATGTCCTGTGTTGTGTGCAATAAAGAATTAAGAATTAAGAGGAATTTCTGATTGATCATCATAAAAAATAATAAATGTAATTTTCAAACTCTCAATTTCTGCACGATAGTTGCAATCAGTAAAATAGAATTTTTTTTTATATCGATGGTATAAAAAATAATGTCTTGATTACAAAGTATAGATTATAACACCTTCAGATATCGAGAGCTTATCACAACTTTCTAAAAGAAGTTAGATCAAGTTAATTTTAAAATCAACTTTAACTGTCCAATTTATTCAGCAGCTATTGCTGAAAATGATTATCTGAAATGCTGATAGCTGTCATAGCTAGACTGGCAACACCAGGCTCAGTGGCCATACTAAGGAAAGAGATGGCAACATTTTACTTCCGAAATCAACATGGCTGCGCGCGAGTGCTAGATAGATAAATAGAAAACTCTATTGTACCTGCACCATTAAGAAATTTCATATTAGACACAGTTCTATTAAAGCGAAGTACAATGGGCAGCCTTATCGCTATGAGAAATCTCTTCCAGACAACCTTTGGATGGACTGGATTTTAAATGTACGATGCTAACGAAATCCTATCAATTCAGATCTCTCAACAAAGTTGAGCAATTCATGTATGTATTTATATAGGTATTTAGGTAGTATATATATATATATATTGTTAGTGTTTTATTATTTTAAGTAGGTAATTTTTATATATTTTAAAGACGTTTCTCCCTACCAATTTTTCCATAGTTTAAGCACTACCTTTTCTCCACACTACACAAAGGTTGGTTGGAAGAAAATGCTAATTAGCATTAAGCCCGCCTCTGTACTGTTTTTTAAATGTGCAATAAAGAATTTTCTAATCTAATCTAAATCCTTGTAATAATCTTTATTTGTAAAGGTCTGAATTAAACCGTCTGTGGTCTAAATAGTTCATCTTTGTTGTTATTGAAGAGGAACCCCTACCAGCCCCCGTATTCCAATCTTTTGCTGTCAAGTTATATTTCACTGCCCAGTGTAATTTCTTCAGGTCACGTGGTACAATTTTGTACCACGTGATCATTCTTTTTAGACACTTGACAGCAAAATATGCGCGAAAACACATCAAATGACTTCATAATGTCACTATTTAGTCACAGAATAACTATGAGTTAGTATGAACTGACCATGATTTAAAAATTTGCAGTTCAACTGATATTGGAATACCCCTGCAGGCCGTAGCAATAGTTAATAAATAAATAATAAATAAATAAATATTCATGGACATTTCACACGACGCCCTCTAGTCCCAAACTAAGCAAAGCTTGTAATATGGGAACTAGATGCTGATAGAATACTTGTATACTTTTTTTTTTGTAAATACATTCTTACAATACATAGTAACACCCAGACATAGAACAAACATCTATGTTTGTCACACACAAATGTTTGTTCTTGGTGGGGATCGAACCCACGACCCACAGCACGGAAGGCAGAGCTATACCGACTGAGCTGTGTCGCCTGTCAAAAGTTCCTTTTTCACCCTGTATCTTGATTAGGTACCTTTCACTTTCGTGAGTTGTGGATTTAAGGAAGTTTGCTCAGCGGTAGTGCAGGCAGGTGATACGTCAAGTTTGCTCAGCGGTAGTGCAGGCAGGTGATACGTCAAGTTGTTTATTTTGTCTAAAATCAGTTTGTTCTTGCCTCAACATAATTTGGTTCAGTGTTTTTAACCACCGACGCAAAAACGACGGGGTGTTACAAGTTTGACGTGTTCGTGTGTATGTGTGTGCCTGTCTGAGGCATCGTAGCTCCCGAACTAATGACCCGATTTTGATTCTACTCGTATGGTTTTTTTTGTTTGATATGTGAATTACTATGTATTATAAGTATGTATTTACAAAAAAAAGTATATAAGAATTCTATCAGCCATCTAGTACCCATATCACAAGCTTTGCTTAGTTTGGGACTAGAGGGCGTTGTGTGTAAAGTCCATGAATATTTATTTATTTATTTAATTATTTGGGAGTGTTCTTAGCTATGTTTGATGAAAATCGGTCCAAGATGGCCGCCGCTACAAAATGGCGAATTACACTTTTTTTTCACAACTCCATCAATATGGCAAAGTCTGTATATCCTAACAATATTACACAGTAGCTTCTTTTGTCTGCGTCCCGTCTGATCAGTTGATTTTCCGGGATAAAAAGCCTGTTAAAAATATCCAGGTTACAAACTATAATTATTCCAAGTTTCATCCAAATCAGGCCGGTAGTTGCAATGTAATTGGAAGACAAACTACTAGGAATAGGCTCTTGACGTCATTCTCAATCACATATACTCTCCCGTTTTTTCTCTTCAAGACAGCCTTTTCGACATCATGACAGTAAGTAACCATTTTGTTCACGTGTATGTATTTTTATAGGGAAAGGTAACTACTTAATATCAGGTGCACCATTGTTCCACCAATTTATCACATAACAAATGCATTTTTCCTTTCCTGCTTTGATATTTCCCCCGATACTGTCATTAAGTTTAATAAAATAATATCGGTCGGTAAAATATTGTTTGTGGTATAACAGCCCCCGTATGCCAATCTTTTGCTGTCAAGTTATATCTCACAGCCCAGTGTAATTTCTTCAGGTCACGTGGTACAATTTTGTACCACGTGATCATTCTTTTTAGACACTTGACAGCAAAATATGCGCGAAAACACATCAAATGACGTCATTAATGTCACTATTTAGTCACAGAATAACTAACTATGAGTTAGTATGAACTGACCATGATTTAAAACTTTGCAGTTCAACTTTGATTGGCATACCCCTGCAGTTCCGAGTATTGTTTATAAATACAATGGCCGATGCTGAATTTATAAATGGTGGTTATTGTACTTCCAACCACATTCAAAATATTCAGTTGTAATTAATTATTTTAATTACTATTTGGACAAAGCCACACTCGGCGGGAACAAAAATCTGTGTCGAGAGGAGAGTTGGTTAATTTGTTGCTTTTAACGTGTCATTTTAAGCTGTTTGCGATCATGTCTTTAAGCTACTAATAAGGAAAAAAATGCTGTCGATTCTGTTGTTGCATTTTTCTAAACTAATCTAATTTGACAGCACTAAAAATGTTGCCGTCCCATTCTCATAAACTGAGACGACAAAGACAGCAATAATTTTAGCGCTGTCATATTAGGTTAGTTTAGAAAAATGCAACAACAGAATCGATACCGTACTTAGGTCACGTTTTAGCTACCAATTACGCCGATCTACTTTTATTTCAAACCAGCTTTTGCAGACATCAACAGCTCAAAATATTTGCTACTATTTATAATAATTCATTGACATCTTAAAATAGTCGTAATCTAATCTTAAATAGTCGTAATAATAAAACTTTATTATTACGACTATTTACGACCACGTTGTATATTTCATTCTGATTCGAAAAAAGCAAATTGGATTGGTCCTTTCAATATATTTATGAAGTACTAGCAGTTACCCGCGACTTCGTACGCGTCTACAGTTTCCGTGTACATTATATTATCTGTGTATTATTATTATTATCTGTGCGTGTACAGAGCGGATACTTTGAGAAACTTGACATTAGACCTCATTACACCGAACTCGTACTGGAATGTCAAACGCTAGTCGTTAGACCAAAGAGGTAGTACTACGCCCTGTCAAACTGACGTGACATGACATGACAATGAAATCCTCTTACCAATCCTTTTCGTTCATTTTATCCTGTAGTTCCTGTTAATTATTCGGGATAAAAAGTAGCTTATGTGTCAATCCAGGTTACGAACTATATATATGCCAAGTTTCATCCAAGTTGGTTCAGTAGTTTAGACGTGATTGAAACACAAACATCTAAATATCCAAACATCTAAACTTTCGCATTTATAATATTAGTAGGATCATCTTCATATCCATTCAAGTGGAACGGTCTTTTAGCTAGATCAATAAACGTTCCCAGAAATAATCCCGAACAATAAATTACCGTAAGAAATCGTTTACAATCGAATCCTAATAAGCACAATAAGTTCCCGAATTAAATACGCATTGCGCGTTTGACGTATCGCCTCACCATTTTCTCCGGACCCATTACTCTGAAATTTTCCCGATGAATAACAGCTCAATATAAACTGGTCGTTTTTATCCGTCGCCCTTTGATATACGGATATACGGGAGGGTATTTTATTTAATATCCAGTTATTGATTTATGAGCTCAGTAGTGTCCTATATGGCCCAGTTTCCCCCTAAATTGTGTTTGGAAATGTGAGGCGTCGTTTCATACTTTATTTTGTTTATTTATATTTGCAGTTTGCTGTGAGTGATGGAAGATCGACGTTTTCATAAATCGCGATGTTATTTTTAAACAAATATTTTTTTTCTAAAAAAATTTAATGATCTCAATTTTCTCAGGATCTTTGTGGAAGCTGTGGATGATGATGAGAAATCTTAGACCATTTTTAAGAACTTACCCGTCGTATTCACGTTATCCAAAAGTCTATTCACAATAGTGACAGACATAGAATTTTAGAAATTATCTGCACGGTATACATACCTGAAACAAAATAATAAAATGTGTTATAGTTAAATATATAAAATGTCACTGACTGACAGACAAATCTGATAGTTAACTCGTATACAGTCTTAACTATACCATTTTTCTCTTAGAAACATTTTTGGAACGACCTGACGTAATGACCCGACTTGACTAAACTTATTTCAAACAATCCACTTGACACTGGCAAAATTGTCTGTCGAAATGACGGACAGAAGCCATTGTGAAGAGAAGAAGAAGAAGGCCTATATTTTTTTTAAGAATAAGAATGAACATACTAAATACAGATTGTTTATTTAATAAATTACTAAATTCAACTCTTAAAATACAACCAAAATAAAGTTACGTTTAAAATAAGAAAAGCTTTCAAATCAAAGTACAAATACTTATAAAAACCCTTTTTATTTGAAACATCTAATTCTTCTTTCATTCTACGTGAATAACAAAAATAACTCTAAAAACATTTTTGGCTTCATTGATTTAGTATTAGATTCAAACCTCTATTGACACAATTTTCCCCACTCTCCCCTTTAGAAATCCACTTTCCCTAGATTTTACACATAAATTGCCTTACTAATGAATATTACCAGAATTAGGTACAACATGATTTACTAGATATATTACCTACTACTTTATTACTTTTGGCTAATTAAGAAATAAGCATTAGCTTATTCAGGTATTTCAATTAAATCCTGTTAATTATTCGGGATAAAAAGTAGCCTATGTGTCAATCCAGGTTACGTACTTTAAATATGCCAAGTTTCATCCAAGTTGGTTCAGTAGTTTAGACGTGATTGAAACACAAACATCCAAACATCTAAACTTTAGCATTTATAATATTAGTAGGATTTATTTCCTTCATAAATATACCACAAAGGAAACTTAAGATTCTCAGTAATTCAACAGAAAATCAAATCTGCTGAGACGATAAAACTAAAATGTTATTATTCAGTATAAAAGTACTTACATACAGAAGATTCAACGAAACACTAATATGGGTAACTTATGCTTAACGTACACCATCTTGTTAACCGAAAGTTTAACGTCTGGTTAACATAACCAGTTTTTTAGAATTTTTAACTAATTGAAAAGAATAAGTACCTAACCAGTCGCAAATTCAGGAATCTTAGAAAATGGAATTAAAGCTGAAAAAATATTACAAATAAATAAATGTCACAAACGATTCGTTTATGCATCGGTGTAATGTATCCCAGTGACTGAACAAACAAGGGTTTCAAGTTAAAGTTCTTAGCGTAACTCCATCATAAATACACCACAAAGGGCTACGTGGAAACTAAGGACGAGATCTGTCGGTTGCGACACTTGCGACTTTATGACGCGACACCAAATCAGGGGTCTAATTCTCACTTTGGCAGAGATTTAACTCTAATAGGGATGACGATCGACTCAGTCAAAATCTCGTTTTACTCACTACTTATACGAGTTTTCGATGTCATTTTGACGTCATCCCTATTAGAGTGAAATCTCTGCCGAAGTGAGAATTAGGCCCCAGCAGGGGTATTCCAATCTCAGTTGAATTGCAAAGTTTTAAATCATGGTCAGTTCATACTAACTCATAGTTATTCTGTGACTAAATAGTGACATTATGATGTCATTTAATTTGTTTTCGCGCATATTTTGCTGTCAAGTGTCTAAAAAGAATGATCACGTGGTACAAAATTGTACCACGTGACCTGAAGAAATTACACTGGGCAGTGAAATATAACTTGACAGCAAAAGATTGGAATACGGGAGCTGATGTGAATGTTACTCACTTCCCAGACTTAGCCAGAAGAAAGTCGTATAAACGCCCAATAAACTGAAACTCACGAAGTTTTACATTTTTTAAACGTTGCATTAAACCGCAATCTCACCTGATGGTAAGTGACGATGTAGCTCATCATATTCCTATGTTAAAAAGAAAACTTGTGCTGTAAATAATGTATCATTTGAATTGATATATCGTCAGAAGATTATCTGAATTTAAACCATCAGAAAACTAGGTGCTGGGATTGGACGGACGACGGGTCCAAAAAAAAAAACTAATTGTTGTAAACGTGACTATTACGGGACATTTCCAAGTCTCCTGTTTTCCAATTCAGTGACTTTCGAGAGTCTAAAACGAACATCTAAATCATTTACCCATACATTAGCAAGAAATACGACAAAAAGTCGCGTCCTAAAAACACTTTTAGCTTCAAAACCACGCGTGTTTGCTAACGAAATTTGTTTGCTAATAATTTAATAGGACAACCTTTAGAAAACAAGCATGTTATTAGCTCTTCACAAATATGAGACTGCGTCAAAATGTTGCGAAAGAGTGGAAACACCAAAAATCCCGACAGCTACACCGTAGCATGCTACGATGTAGCTGGTGGGAATTTCTGGAAAAAAACTGAAATCCCCACTGCAGGGATATGCCAATCAAAGTTGAACTGCAAAGTTTTAAATCATGGTCAGTTCATACTAACTCATAGTTATTCTGTGACTAAATAGTGACATTATGACGTCATTTGATGTGTTTTCGCGCATATTTTGCTGTCAAGTGTCTAAAAAGAATGATCACGTGTTACAAAATTGTACCAGGTGACCTGAAGAAATTACACTGGGCAGTGAAATATAACTTGACAGCAAAAGATGGGCATACGGGGGCTGCGCTGATTTTCAGAGGAACAAAGATACGTTTTTACAACTATTACCTACTTGAGAAATGACATCGGAACTAGTAAAAGTCAAATAGTTTCCATACCCTACTTGTCAATCACACGCAATATCAGATGGCACCTGCTAAGGTGTATTTGCACCCTTTTGCACCCTTATTCACCCCGTTTCACCCCCGACTCAATATCACCCCCTTATGGATACCGATTTGAATTTACCTTCGCGACTGTTTTTCATATATTTTTTTATTGGAATAGATAGATAAAGTACGGCTATGCTAAGTCTGCACCACTTAAAATATGGTAGAATTTGAAACAAGCTATAATTAACTATAGCGCGGCAATGCAGCTAGTGTCTTGGGCACGCTTCCGATTGGTACTGATTTGGATCAGTTGAGCTATCTATAAATCGTTTGCAACGGTGTGTAGATAGCTCAACTGCTTCATGTGTATTTTGTATATATTATAAATATTGTAAACACTATATTAGTCATAATTTTCTTTAACTATAATTATTAAAAACATTATTTGTAGCGCGATTTGACAACCTCCAACTTTTACGCCACAAAATCTTTTTGCACGCCCAGGAAGACTGGTAGACAATGCTCTTAGCATTAAGTCCTCCTAGCACTACGTATATGTGTGACATTTTAAAATAAATAAGGTTTAATTATTTATTTTAATTAATTATTTAAGTGACATCCTTGAGTGTGGCTGAAGAGGATACCTAAATAAGCTCCTAACTCAAACAGGAACTACCTAACTCCTAACATTTAATTTAACAAAGTATGATCTGATGCGATTATAATACCCTGGAGTTATAAAGGAGCTTTTAGATTAGGCATTAGTAGTACGAAATCTACTAACAATGAATCCAGTGTGCAAGCTCCGTTGTATAATTTACTTAACAACTTCTCTAGATGATTCGATTAACTATCCAAAGCTATTTTTAGGGTTCCGTGCCAGGAAACTATTTTTATTTTATTTTCTTTTTCTGCTCTTCATATGTATAGTGGCATAGTGGTCTAGTGACCCCGCCTTGCGATCCTAAGGTCGCGGGTTTAAATCCGGTCGTCCACCAATGGGTTTTCTGCTCTGAATGTGTGCCAGTGCTCTCAAACGGTGAAGGAAAACATCGTGAGGAAGCCCTTGGCTTAGTCAGCTCCGCACGTTGACCTTGTCTTTTCTGTGGATAAGGCCGACTAGACTGAGAGGATGGTATAGGTGCTACAAGCATACTCCATCTAAATCATGTCCCAGGCACTGCAGCCTCCCGTACACCGGGGCATGGAGAACAAGTGTCTTCTGACACTAATAAAAAGAAAATAAACAGAGCAAGGCGCAAGTTTTATTTGCGCATGGTAGTGTTAAGAATGAAAGATTCCCTTTATATCCAGCATTGGTATTCCAATCTCAGTTGAACTGCAAATTTGAACTGCAAAGTTTTAAATCATGATCAGTTCATACTAATAGTGATAATAAATAGTGATATTATGACGTCATTTGATGTGTTTTCGCGCATATTTTGCTGTCAAGTGTCTAAAAAGAATGATCACGTGGTAGAAAAATGTACCACGTGACCTGAAGAAATTACACTGGGCAGTGAAATATAACTTGACAGCAAAAGATTGGCATACGGGGGCAGCTCTCCATTTTTAACTTTTACAGAACCCGTAGTGAGTGATTCCGACTTGAACTTAACCGTTTTATTAGTTTTCGCATCATGTTTAACTTCTAACCGTATTATGATTTACTAATTCTCAGATGGATAATATACGATTGGGAATGGTAGGACGTTTAAATGTTCCGTACCTACTCATTTATTTTAAATCTTGTGCATGTATGTATGTATCCTATCCTACTTCCTACTAATATTATAAATGCGAAAGTTTAGATGTTTGGATGTTTGTGTTTCAATCACGTCGAAACTATTGAACCAACTTGGATGAAACTTGGCATATATAAAGTACGTAACCTGGGTTGACACATAGGCTACTTTTTATCCCGTATAATTAATTAACAGTTTAATAAACGCGTTTCTGGTTCGATTAGCGATTCTGGTGCAAGCCGCCCTTAATATGTGTAAATTAGAATTTAACTTATATTTTGGTTTGTTTACACTTCACCCCACCCCGCTAGAATATTCTGGTAATATTACTTATCTCGTGAAAGAGAGACATCAAATTAGAGAATGTCCCTTGCAGACCCTTCTTGACACAAAGAGAAACTTCAAAGGTACCTAGAGTTGGGAAAATTAAAAAAGTCTATTAAAAACTTTAAAGACTGTCTTTAAATAAGTTTAGTTGAAAAAGATGCAGTGCAAAGCTTTGCATTAAATCTAGATGATTTACGACCGAACTCTCCCTACCCTCGGTAAAAGTGATCTAACCTTTTCTAAATTCTAGATTCTAAATTATCCTTGTGATTTTATTGAATAATTTTTTTTTTATTTGAGTCGCCAACATTGTATACACTAAAACACAGAATAGAATGAAATTACAAGGAAGGAATCATGCCAAGTGCTACAATAGTTACAGGAGACAGACAACAAGCTAATAAGATTAGAGCGAGAGAGCAGATATAATAGAAAAGGGTACACATTAAAAAGCTAAAACATAATTATAATAATACATAAAGAAATTTTGACTTTGACTTTGCTTTCCGGTAAGGTGGGACGACCGTCAAATGTAATTGGCAAACACTGGATTAGAAGAAAGGGGTCTATGGCACCTGATCCTAGTATCAAATTCTGATCTTAGGATCAGAATGAAGTAGAAACCGAACCCGAATCGTTTTGGCATCGGATCCTAGGATAAAGGGCTCAGTGTCAGATCTTGGGAGACACCTACAGTACGCACAACGGATCTTTATCCCTCTGAAGGTAGGTGCAACAAACGAATGCGCATGTATTATTGTGCGGAACCATTCGCTTACCTCCAATTAAGTACCCACATATGGGTTCTGGGGGGTGATTCTAGATCGATAGACATTTTATCACGATAGATATATATCCCAAGAACTGTCAAAACTCCATAGTTTTTGACAGTTTAAATCTATCTATCGATTAACTCTTTTCTTCACGGTGGTTACCAGAGTTGACCACCACTTTGAACCCTCATATTGGGCTATAACGCCATCTTTTCATTTATAAACGTATTTCTACGGCTAAATCGAAAGCAAATGAGACGAACGGGGGCTATCTGCGGTGGCGCCAGGGCCGTTTTCATAACTAAATCAGTCGGTGAAAATTGGTGAATTTTGAACCGGCGGATTTTCGCGCGTTTATTTAGATGGGTAAGTAATTATGAACTTTTATGCATTACTTTTACATTAATTTTCTTGGATTATGTGTAGTTATCTAAAATACGTGAATTTTTACATGAAAACTGCATTAGTTAGTTCAGAATTCATGCATTTCCAAAGTGGTTAGCGGCGGTGACCACCGTTCGCTATGGGTACCGAGGCCTTAGCCAAGGTAACATTCGACAAGCGAAGTCGGCAGTAGAAAAGTCCAAAAATGTATGGGATTGGCATAAGGCATAGATATATCACGTGATCTGTAGTCAACGAAACGAACATTGGTAGCCAAATGTAATACATGTCCATTCGATCGCACGAATCGACAGTAGCGAACGATTACCTCCATACAAATAATAATTTTGACAGGCGACTTCAAAAGTACAAATATGTATGGGATTGACATAAGGCATAGATGTATCACGTGGTCTGTGATCAACGAAACGAATATTGGTATACATGTCGATTCCCTCGCACGAACCGACAACAGCCGAACGACTATCTCCATACAAATGCGTAGCCAAGTGGCTCTTTTGACAAGCGACTACACTTCGTTTTCTATCAGCACGATAGAACAGCCAGCGAAAACCAAAACCCTGTAGATATCGAAACAAAATGGCGATTTTAGGTGAAATTTTGACGTTTCAATCGATTTGGTGACTGCCGACTACTTACTGCCGAGGTGACTGCGAAATAATCCTAGGTTTTTTCAAACCTACTACTACACTAAACCTAGTAAACCTTGCAGTAAAGGGCGATGTTCGCCACTTATTTTATTGAGAGCAATACCTACACATGCATGCAGTTAAAAATAAAAGTACATAAGTACTTGAAGAAAAAACATATTTTATTCAGAATTAAATTAACACAGGAAAAAAGAGCACAAAAATATTATTCCACGAAAATTCCAATATTATAGAATGTTGGTTGTAACTTTCAAGTAGGAATACTTAGTAGAATAACTGTGTTTGGTTTAGGCTCAGTGCAGCAGTAGATATGTAGGTAGATGATATCTGAAAATATAAAGATGTTAATATTACCTACCTTGCACATACCGTATTTAGATAAGTTATAAAACCTAATATATCATCAGTGTATCGAGGCTAAGGACACCGCTGTAACAAGAAAATAAATAACCCTTGATATTATGCTCGTAGGCAGGTAAGCCGCTTTACACTGACTGTTTGGATTGAAACTAAAATCACTTCCTCATAGGTATCTACCTACAAACAATATTTTACCTCTGCAATGTGGCATGTTATGAATGTGATCTGGAATGTGGAATCCAAAAAAATCGAATATTATTCTCCATAGCCAGAGTTCTTCTTCATTTATTTCCTTTTTCTGGTGTTTGCACATTGCATCCAATCACACCTTATATTTTCAGGGTTTTGTGGGTAGTACTTTATTTACTAGGTAGCCCACTTTTCTATTTTTATCTAAATGTTTCACAATAAAACATAAATTTTCGTTTCTTACATAAAAATAAAATAAATAAACAAAATGAATATGCTAGGTTCGAATAACACTGACATGACATTGGATGTAGTAAAACCATAGACTAAACGTGATTTCTAGCGAAAGACTGACAGAATTAGCGAAGTTATTGATCGAGTAGGCATTTATTTCTCGTATGTTACTTTGTCTACCAATTTAACTTCGACATCGTTGAAGCGATCAAGATTGTAGAAATAGAATCATAGAGGAATATTATAATTGGGAATAGAGTGCCCTCTCTCGCCGATTTTTTGTCACCCTCGAATAATCGGTGAAGATTGACTAGGCAAGTTACGCCACGAGCGCTTCGTCTTCTATAAAAAGTCAAGATTAGTATTCACAATGTAAACGATGTGCAAATCACCTACACTAATAAATCTTATATTTTGCAGTAAGTATAATTATGTATTTTTTTTAAAACCTAGTTCTAAGTTGATGGATATCGATAAAAAATTCTAAATTCCTAACCTAGTACACACCTACTTCATTTTCTCTAGGCTAGCACCACTTAAAATCAAGATTTCCTGTCATTATCAGGTGCTATTGCTACTATTCTTTTGGCAAATTATTTCTGTTATTATGGTGGCCATTGGTGGCGAGCATGGTAAACTTCTTTTTCATACTTTCCTGTTTTCTTGGTAGAAGTTCCGCTTCTTATTACGTAGTACCTGCCTATTAGAAATTTTTTCTATGTTCGAAAGACACTGACATTGGATGTAAGAAAACCATAGATTAAACGAGATTGATTAGGCAAACAAATACGCGCCAAGCCAGGCATGGCGTTTGTTGAGTGTGGCCGACCCCGCGCGCTCGCAAAAATGCAACATTACTGGCTACACTGACTCTATTACGATGGCTACTTTTATAAAATTGAATATTACAAGAACTTTTTCTTACAAAATTAGCATTTATTTATACTAAAGAAGAATTACCAACAATTTGGCCAACGCAAAGTGTCGGCCACACAATAATAAATATATTATTTATTGTTCTGTGGTGTCGGCGGACATCAAGTAGCGAAAGACTGAAAGAAGAGGATGGAGATATGGAGTTTTCTACTTGTATGTCAATTGGTCTCCCGATCTATCTTCGATATCGTTGCAGCGATAAAGATTGTAGAAATATAATCGATTCCTAGCTAATGTACATTGGCTAAGGCCTCAGATTTCTTTAGGTATTATGCCAATGTGATATATCTCGTTTTTAGGTAATAGCAAGAAGAAAAAGTTGTCATAAGGGGAAATTGAGAATGTCTTATTGTAATACGTAGATATACCTTCAGATACTGACAGCTATGCAGAGGGGGATTGTACCGATATCGAAGACCAGCCCCATATCAACGAGCAGCTGAGAGAGACCAGAGAAGTTCTACTTGGTGATCAGAATATCCTACCTGGTGAAGAGTTTGAACCAGAAGATGACATCCCTCTATCGAGTATTGCTTTTTCTCAACCACCATCATCACCAGCACCTCCTGAGTCTCGAGCAGAGTTATGTATCCCAAGAAGGAAGAAAGCCTATACCTACCATTTTATCTCGTGATGTCGACGTCGTCCCACCTTCCCACCACTTGTCTACAGATTTATAATATGATTGGCTAATGAAGAATTGACTCCTCTGAAGGTTTCCCAGTTGTTTTGGACAAAAGAACCTCATCCAGGACATACCATTATTGCGCGTAAAATAAGTGGCAGTTACAAACCAGTTACTGATGAAGAAATGACAGCGTTTATTGCTCTGAACCTGGTGATGGGGATCAAGAAGAGCCCAAGCTACAGGGATTACTGGTCATCTTCACCCGATTTACAAGACGACTACATATCCTCATTCATTCCTCTGACGAGTTTTTTTCGGGAGTTATGACATTGATCGCAAATCTAAAAAGTGGTGGCCTCGCTTGTTTTTCCACTTCCTTGGCTGCTCTCTATGGTCAATGCCTATCTTTGCAAAGATCTCCAGGAAGAACCGAACATTTACCTCGAAAAAATCTCTCATAAAGACTCTTAGACACCAGTTATACAGGACATGTTACTACCAGCTTATGCTATAAGAAAAACCATGCTAAGGCGAAGATCAGAAAGCAATCCTCTATCGCCGAGTGTTTCATCCATCAGGAGACACAAAGCCGAAGTCACGCCATCACTTCGACTGACATTCGCCAACCATCAACCAATTTGGAGAACCTCCAGGTGCTGCAGTAGATGCAGTTCTAATAGAAGACCTATATGGACAATTTAGAGCTACAAACTATGCAAGGTTTCCTATGCTACCATGGTGGGGGGAAAACATGTTCCGAAGACCACCACGTCCCCCACTAAAACTAAGGTTTTCAAATGGGATGTTGTGTCCAACATTTTTTTTTTAATAAAGTAATATTATGGTTAATTTCCAGTCATTTTCTTCACAGTGGTCACTCTAAGTAACCACCTGTTATCTGACCCCCCGTGATACGAAATGCGATTTTTTTTTCAAAAACGCTTATAATAAGCCCCTAAGACCTAGGAACACTGAAAAAAAAACATTATATTCCCATAGGGAAAATCTGTGCCGCAAAGAGTTAAAATGATCACTATAACGGCCGCTGTAAAACGGTCACCGCTTTTTATAGACTGTATTTGAAGAAAGTCGCATCGGTACAATAGTGCGTAATTTTTCGAGCCATTTGCCCCCCAGCCGTTAGGAACTGCAATTATGGAGAGCCATAGTAGAGGCAGATAGTACCACAACTGTCTGTTTAAAATTGAATACCTAGTTTTTTTTAATTGTCACTTTTATAAAAACTTTAACAACCAAGAAAAATTAAACAAGTTTTAATCTCTGTTTTGAATTTTCATTTATTTTCTGAAATCTTTTATTATTTGCAACAAAAAAAAAATTACAGAAACATACCTAACTTTTTACTAAGTTTTGCATTGAAAGGAGATATTTAAATAAACAACCGACAAAACTTATGTCCCAGATTTGATTTTTCCTGATTCCTAGACTAAAAAAAAATATTTAGTTACGTGTAACAAACATACTAATGAGTTAAGTATTTTTTTTTATTTAATAGGACATCCAACACGGTTTTACACATTAAAAACAAATAAATTATAGGGTGTCAAAGCAGAGTTGAATTACTGGTTTCTGTTTACTATGTTCCTACGGTCCCGTGATTGGGTAATAATTATTATTACGTCCGGTTAGATGCGCAGGACTACGGTCCAAATAAAAGGACGACGGCAGTAACAATTGTTTTGTGGAAATGCAGACATTTTGTGCAGAAATGCTTTTGAATTTCGAACTATTTTCGAATATCAGCAACACTTTTTTTAATCAAATATGATACGAGTTTGTTAAATGTTTTTGAATGTAGAAGAACTGTTTTAGAATTTCGAATATTTTTTTAATATCGACGATACATTTTTTATTCAAATAATGAGTTTGTTAAATGTTTTTGAATTTAGAACTAATTTTGAATATAGACGACACTTTTACTCAAATGTAATTTGGGTTTGTTCTATTTTCAAATGACGTATAAAAATCTGTAGAATGAAATCAAACGTAAGATATTATATTATGATATACGCACATGAGACCTAACACCTTTATGTCTCAGAGTGATTTATTTATTTATTTTATTCTTAATTTTTATAAAGGACTTTGAGTCGCTTAGCGACTATGTCAGCCCTGTTAAAGCTAGCAATATATACAAAACTACGACCTAATAATATTATGAACTAATCTAAAAAGTGTACTAGCCGCCTCGCACAGCGGGACAGATAATACACTTTGAAATGCGCCAACATCCAACATATTCAAATCGTATTGGTTACGCATGTGAGACCTCAGAGACTGGCTCCGCTCACATTCCACCAGAAGATGGTGAACGTCTTCTATGACTCCACAATTAGGACAATTGGGGGAGTCAGAAATGTTCATAAGGTGGGTGAACTTGGCAAGAGGATCTCAGAGTGCTGGGCGCAGTGTAGTGCATCAAAGGTCACGTCTTCAGTGGACGTGCTGAGTTAGACAATGCATCGTTATAGGCAGTGGTTATCACTTGACATCAGGTGGAACATCGATTTGAACCATCATTAGTTGTTCAAAAACAAACTCTCAAGGTAATATTATGACAAATATTCGCCGATTCGAATATACTTCATCCATATGAATAAAGATTGACCCCATATATCATTCGAAGACATTTTACTTATGGGCTGTGGCTGTAAATTTTCTAGTCCAGGACCTTTCACAGCTCACTGGAAACTAATCCTTATGTTAAAGGAATAGGGTTGAAAGTAGATGAGTATTTAAAGCAATAAATTGAGATTAATTCGTAAGCTTATGGGTTGAATATCTTAGATTTAGAGAAACTTATTCTAATGATTTTAGTGATAGAAAAGTTATGTCTTTGTAGTTTAAAGTTTATGTGTTGTAGTTTTAGGGTTTATTTTATTTTTGTTAGTTGAGTTGCGGGCAAGTGTAGTCAAACCTTGAAAATGTAGTAATTACCCTAAAACAGAAGTTTAATGATACCAAAAATCAAATTAAAAATTAATTACTCAAGACAGCATTAAATTAATGAATGGAAAGGGACTTCAAGAAGTATTTAAGTTATTGTTCAGACTAGGGCTGAGAATACCGGCTTTTAATGCGATTTAGGGTAAAAACAAGACTTTAAAGAGGCACAATTCATGGGGTAGTATAAAAATAACCCCCTACTGAGGCATACCGACGACTAGGCTGAGAGAACGGTATAGTACAACAGATATTTGTCCCTCTAACTAAAGTATCTGTTCAGGGGGGTGATTCTAGACCGATAGACTTTTTTATCACGATAGATATTAACTCTTTGCGGCACAGATTTTCCCTATGGGAATATAATGTTTTTTTTTCAGTGTTCCTAGGTCTTAGGGGCTTATTATAAGCGTTTTTGAAAAAAAAATCGCATTTCGTATCACGGGGGGTCAGATAACAGGTGGTTACTTAGAGTGACCACTGTGAAGAAAATGACTGGAAATTAACCATAATATTACTTTATTAAAAAAAAAATGTTGGACACAACATCCCATTTGAAAACCTTAGTTTTAGTGGGGGACGTGGTGGTCTTCGGAACATGTTTTCCCCCCACCATGGTAGCATAGGAAACCTTGCATAGTTTGTAGCTCTAAATTGTCCATATAGGTCTTCTATTAGAACTGCATCTACTGCAGCACCTGGAGGTTCTCCAAATTGGTTGATGGTTGGCGAATGTCAGTCGAAGTGATGGCGTGACTTCGGCTTTGTGTCTCCTGATGGATGAAACACTCGGCGATAGAGGATTGCTTTCTGATCTTCGCCTTAGCATGGTTTTTCTTATAGCATAAGCTGGTAGTAACATGTCCTGTATAACTGGTGTCTAAGAGTCTTTATGAGAGATTTTTTCGAGGTAAATGTTCGGTTCTTCCTGGAGATCTTTGCAAAGATAGGCATTGACCATAGAGAGCAGCCAAGGAAGTGGAAAAACAAGCGAGGCCACCACTTTTTAGATTTGCGATCAATGTCATAACTCCCGAAAAAAACTCGTCAGAGGAATGAATGAGGATATGTAGTCGTCTTGTAAATCGGGTGAAGATGACCAGTAATCCCTGTAGCTTGGGCTCTTCTTGATCCCCATCACCAGGTTCAGAGCAATAAACGCTGTCATTTCTTCATCAGTAACTGGTTTGTAACTGCCACTTATTTTACGCGCAATAATGGTATGTCCTGGATGAGGTTCTTTTGTCCAAAACAACTGGGAAACCTTCAGAGGAGTCAATTCTTCATTAGCCAATCATATTATAAATCTGTAGACAAGTGGTGGGAAGGTGGGACGACGTCGACATCACGAGATAAAATGGTAGGTATAGGCTTTCTTCCTTCTTGGGATACATAACTCTGCTCGAGACTCAGGAGGTGCTGGTGATGATGGTGGTTGAGAAAAAGCAATACTCGATAGAGGGATGTCATCTTCTGGTTCAAACTCTTCACCAGGTAGGATATTCTGATCACCAAGTAGAACTTCTCTGGTCTCTCTCAGCTGCTCGTTGATATGGGGCTGGTCTTCGATATCGGTACAATCCCCCTCTGCATAGCTGTCAGTATCTGAAGGTATATCTACGTATTACAATAAGACATTCTCAATTTCCCCTTATGACAACTTTTTCTTCTTGCTATTACCTAAAAACGAGATATATCACATTGGCATAATACCTAAAGAAATCTGAGGCCTTAGCCAATGTACATTAGCTAGGAATCGATTATATTTCTACAATCTTTATCGCTGCAACGATATCGAAGATAGATCGGGAGACCAATTGACATACAAGTAGAAAACTCCATATCTCCATCCTCTTCTTTCAGTCTTTCGCTACTTGATGTCCGCCGACACCACAGAACAATAAATAATATATTTATTATTGTGTGGCCGACACTTTGCGTTGGCCAAATTGTTGGTAATTCTTCTTTAGTATAAATAAATGCTAATTTTGTAAGAAAAAGTTCTTGTAATATTCAATTTTATAAAAGTAGCCATCGTAATAGAGTCAGTGTAGCCAGTAATGTTGCATTTTTGCGAGCGCGCGGGGTCGGCCACACTCAACAAACGCCATGCCTGGCTTGGCGCGTATTTGTTTGCCTAATCAATCTCGTTTAATCTATGGTTTTCTTACATCCAATGTCAGTGTCTTTCGAACATAGAAAAAATTTCTAATAGGCAGGTACTACGTAATAAGAAGCGGAACTTCTACCAAGAAAACAGGAAAGTATGAAAAAGAAGTTTACCATGCTCGCCACCAATGGCCACCATAATAACAGAAATAATTTGCCAAAAGAATAGTAGCAATAGCACCTGATAATGACAGGAAATCTTGATTTTAAGTGGTGCTAGCCTAGAGAAAATGAAGTAGGTGTGTACTAGGTTAGGAATTTAGAATTTTTTATCGATATCCATCAACTTAGAACTAGGTTTTAAAAAAAATACATAATTATACTTACTGCAAAATATAAGATTTATTAGTGTAGGTGATTTGCACATCGTTTACATTGTGAATACTAATCTTGACTTTTTATAGAAGACGAAGCGCTCGTGGCGTAACTTGCCTAGTCAATCTTCACCGATTATTCGAGGGTGACAAAAAATCGGCGAGAGAGGGCACTCTATTCCCAATTATAATATTCCTCTATGATTCTATTTCTACAATCTTGATCGCTTCAACGATGTCGAAGTTAAATTGGTAGACAAAGTAACATACGAGAAATAAATGCCTACTCGATCAATAACTTCGCTAATTCTGTCAGTCTTTCGCTAGAAATCACGTTTAGTCTATGGTTTTACTACATCCAATGTCATGTCAGTGTTATTCGAACCTAGCATATTCATTTTGTTTATTTATTTTATTTTTATGTAAGAAACGAAAATTTATGTTTTATTGTGAAACATTTAGATAAAAATAGAAAAGTGGGCTACCTAGTAAATAAAGTACTACCCACAAAACCCTGAAAATATAAGGTGTGATTGGATGCAATGTGCAAACACCAGAAAAAGGAAATAAATGAAGAAGAACTCTGGCTATGGAGAATAATATTCGATTTTTTTGGATTCCACATTCCAGATCACATTCATAACATGCCACATTGCAGAGGTAAAATATTGTTTGTAGGTAGATACCTATGAGGAAGTGATTTTAGTTTCAATCCAAACAGTCAGTGTAAAGCGGCTTACCTGCCTACGAGCATAATATCAAGGGTTATTTATTTTCTTGTTACAGCGGTGTCCTTAGCCTCGATACACTGATGATATATTAGGTTTTATAACTTATCTAAATACGGTATGTGCAAGGTAGGTAATATTAACATCTTTATATTTTCAGATATCATCTACCTACATATCTACTGCTGCACTGAGCCTAAACCAAACACAGTTATTCTACTAAGTATTCCTACTTGAAAGTTACAACCAACATTCTATAATATTGGAATTTTCGTGGAATAATATTTTTGTGCTCTTTTTTCCTGTGTTAATTTAATTCTGAATAAAATATGTTTTTTCTTCAAGTACTTATGTACTTTTATTTTTAACTGCATGCATGTGTAGGTATTGCTCTCAATAAAATAAGTGGCGAACATCGCCCTTTACTGCAAGGTTTACTAGGTTTAGTGTAGTAGTAGGTTTGAAAAAACCTAGGATTATTTCGCAGTCACCTCGGCAGTAAGTAGTCGGCAGTCACCAAATCGATTGAAACGTCAAAATTTCACCTAAAATCGCCATTTTGTTTCGATATCTACAGGGTTTTGGTTTTCGCTGGCTGTTCTATCGTGCTGATAGAAAACGAAGTGTAGTCGCTTGTCAAAAGAGCCACTTGGCTACGCATTTGTATGGAGATAGTCGTTCGGCTGTTGTCGGTTCGTGCGAGGGAATCGACATGTATACCAATATTCGTTTCGTTGATCACAGACCACGTGATACATCTATGCCTTATGTCAATCCCATACATATTTGTACTTTTGAAGTCGCCTGTCAAAATTATTATTTGTATGGAGGTAATCGTTCGCTACTGTCGATTCGTGCGATCGAATGGACATGTATTACATTTGGCTACCAATGTTCGTTTCGTTGACTACAGATCACGTGATATATCTATGCCTTATGCCAATCCCATACATTTTTGGACTTTTCTACTGCCGACTTCGCTTGTCGAATGTTACCTTGGCTAAGGCCTCGGTACCCATAGCGAACGGTGGTCACCGCCGCTAACCACTTTGGAAATGCATGAATTCTGAACTAACTAATGCAGTTTTCATGTAAAAATTCACGTATTTTAGATAACTACACATAATCCAAGAAAATTAATGTAAAAGTAATGCATAAAAGTTCATAATTACTTACCCATCTAAATAAACGCGCGAAAATCCGCCGGTTCAAAATTCACCAATTTTCACCGACTGATTTAGTTATGAAAACGGCCCTGGCGCCACCGCAGATAGCCCCCGTTCGTCTCATTTGCTTTCGATTTAGCCGTAGAAATACGTTTATAAATGAAAAGATGGCGTTATAGCCCAATATGAGGGTTCAAAGTGGTGGTCAACTCTGGTAACCACCGTGAAGAAAAGAGTTAAGATGGGGCGAAAAGAAAAATATCTTAAGATTAGTAAGTATTGTGAGCTAATGGTCAACTATTAGTTTTTTGAGCCTTCTGGCTATTGGATATAGCAGTCGTACAAAAAAAAAAAAAAAATTATTGCTATTTTCACACTTTTGTGCTGTAATTCTATATTGTTTTTGTTAACGGATCAACTATCTAATAATTTCATTGTTTTATTAAATCCTAACTTGATAGGTATTTCAAAATGTCCTGGAAAAATACTTACCTAAAATAATGATGAGAGTTTTCTATTATTTTCGTAAAAGGCACCGAAGATTTAACAGTGAGAAGGGTTAAACCACATCTCAAAAATGTGTCAGCATCGAATCTATGTATAAAAGTTGTCTATACAAAAGTTCGATCAAAAAACGGCTTTTTACAAAAGCACGCCTCTGCAAAATACGCAATGCTGTAGAAACGATGAGATGTAATTCACCCTTATTTCTAGAACAGCCAGATGTCACCAAATATACATCATTGTAGATTAAGCAACGAATTTCAAACCGAACCTTATAACCTACAATATAAGGGCCTATTTTCTTTGTCCTCACTAATTAGTGACAGTTTGTAAACAGAAAAGTTATTTCTACAGACGTTGGGGAAATCAACGAAATGAGAATTTTCCAAAGAAAATAATAATTAGGACGAATGTTTTTAGCATCTGGAAACAAAATAATAAACATTTTATTTGTTTGACAATAGACAATAAAATAAATGCGGATCATAAAAAGTAACAAAGTTTTTAAAAGGGTTTAAAAGCCGGAAGTTTTTTAAGAAAACTCGAAGATCTCGCAGCTCAGTTGATTAGCTCTACCTTTTGCTCTTTTAAGTATAGGTTGTGGGTTCGATCCCCACCAAAAACAGAACAATTTGTGACCCTAAAAACCACTAAAAAGTTACAGGAAAACAAATTACGTAATTTCGTGTGGTGTGGATGGCATATTTTTCCAGTTATTTTAATTTAAAAGCCAAACTACTGCACCGATTTTGATGAAATTTTTATAGGACCAATCTGGAAGTAGGTTCTTTCCAGAATCCTTTCAAATAAAAAAAACTAATCGGTTTCTAATACTATACTGGACGTACCAAAAATAAAAAATATGAAACCGAATGAGAACCTCCACCTTTTTTTAAAGTCGGTTAAATCTAGACATAGTTTAATACTATTATTATCCTGTATTTAGGGTATGAAAGTACCCCTGACCTAAAACAAGTCTAAAACACCAAACTACGAGTAATTTAAGACATATCTAGGTAAATAGAACTGGAATGGCGTGCATACTAATTAGAGCTACCTAATTGCCTAATTAGTTAAGTTTAACCTAGTTGGTTTAACCTTGTAACAAAACTAGGGTTAGCATAAAATAGTGACTTATGCTCATTATTTACTAACATCTGTGTAATTTTTTAACCGACTTCAAAAAAGGAGGTTCTCATTTCGGCTGTTTTTTTAAATGTTTGTTACCTCAGAACTCCATTACCTCAGAACTCCAGATTGTTCCCATTTAATTTTCATCAAAATCGGTTCAGTAGTTTGGGTTATAAATAGAAATAACTGAGAAAAAGAATGCCATCCACGTGCACGAAATTGCGTATTTTGCTTTCCTGTGACTTTTAAGTGGTGTTTATAGTCACTAGAACATTCCCAATGAACTATCATCATCATCATCGCTGGTAGCCAAATTGAAGTCGGTTTTTCTAGTTTTTTAAACTTATAATTATATTTAATAAATAGATATTCATGGATAGATATTCATGGACTTTACACACAACGCCCTCTAGTCGCAAACTGAGCAAAGCTTGTGATATGGGAACTAGATGGCTGATAGAATACTTATATACTTTTTTTTTTTGTAAATACATACTTATAATACATAGTAACACCCAGACATAGAACAAACATCTACATATGTTTTCCACGCACAAATGTTTGTTCTCAGTGGGGATCGAACCCACGACCCACAGCACGGAAGGCAGAGCCATTACCGACTGAGCTGTGACGCCTGTCCTGCCTGTAATAGGCGCTTAACATCAGGTGGGCCTTCCTTCAGCTTACTCTATCACTTACCCTATAAACTTTTACTATTATTTATTGTGGTTTTAAGTCTGTAAATGTTATGAAGGTTGGTTGTATGAACTTTTGAAAGCTTAATCTTAGCCTACAGCAAGAATACAATAAATACCTACCACGCCTATAATTACAAGTATTTACGCAATAAGCGAAAGGAAGAGGTCATGACCTCAACGCATGTGCATGCGCAGCTTACAAGTCTAACTGGCTTTTAGATTACTATTTGTATTATGTACTTGGATTTATAAGCTCTTTTAAAATAATAATCTAATATAATTTAATTTGACAGGCGTCACAGCTCAGTCGGTAATAGCTCTGCCTTCCGTGCTTTGGGTCGTGGGTTCGATCCCCACCGAGAACAAACATTTGTGCGTGGAAAACATAGATGTTTGTTCTATGTCTGGGTGTTACTATGTATTATAAGTATGTATTTACAAAAAAAAAAGTATTTAAGTATTCTATCAGCATCTAGTTCCCATATTACAAGCTTTGCTTAGTTTGGGACTAGAGGGCGTTGTGTGTAAAGTCCATGAATATTTATTTATGTTTATTTATTTATTTAATTTTAATATAATCTGGGTCTTTTCAAGGCAAGAGTGAATAGGTGTCTTCTAGACTGTCCTGCTTCATCGTCGGCCTCATCGTCACTTACCATCAGGTGAGATTGTGGCCAAAGGACATTTTATATTATATATAAAAAAAAATTTTGTTAAGCGTTAGTGGCTTGCTTAGTCAATCTTCATCGATTTTAAGATAAGTGACGTTCTGCGCGGTCACTATTTGGATGGGTGACCGCTAGTAGCATTTAAATCTGAGCGCTTCCGTGTTTCAGAGGGCATGTCAAATTGTCGGTCTGGCTCTAACGACTTTATCTCATTAAAATATTTGTAGATAGATAGATATGTTTTTATTTCACACCAAAAAAACACATAAATCTAAACTAAAAATAGAATAACAATATAGATAAACTAAAAAATAACTAAAATTATAACTATAAATATACATATAATGTGTCTCCGTGGTGGTGAAAATTGTACATTTTTTTTATAAAGTTTGACCGCATGTGCTTGTAATTTCACCACCTTTCAAACCAGAACACAGCAATGCGAGCATCACAGAAATAGGTACGGTGGTGGTACTTCCCCGGACCAGCTCTTTCACAAGAAGCTCTACTAACTACTACCTACTAAATACATAATATTCATGGACATCCGAAGCTTTTGGGGGAGGGGCGGAGGGGGGGGGGTGTGTGGGGGGGCTTGAGCCCCTCCCAGCCCCCCTCAATCCGCTAGTGATCCAAGCCAAAATAACTCCAGTCACCGTTTCTTCATTCCATCACGTACGAAACCTGAACCTACCTAGATAACAAACACCGGTAGCATTCAAAATAAACCTGAAATATCTCCATCTTTATTACAATAAATAAAAAGTTTTGATAAAGAGCTTTCTCCAAATCTCGTATGTAGACTAATTCTGGTATAAAAGTTTGTTGTTTACACGCCTACTCTCTTACGAAAATAATGACATAGCCTAGGGTCTAGGACGCTGCTATAGAGCCTAGGACTCCTAGACACTAAATAGGGCCATGTCCCAAGCAGTAAAATGGACTTTTAGGTATGTATGGGTAAAGAGTTGCGGGAATCAAAAAAATTCCCTGTTTTTTTTAGACTTATGTATCATAAAATAACTAACTTGCTCATGTTTTTTTATAAATATTAAGATAACAACAGTACCACATACTGGACCACAAAAGCCTTCCTCTTTGGAAAAACTCAATCCCTTATCACGTAATCCGCAACTGATTTGCGACAAGCGTTATTGAACAATCATTGCTGTCACACTTATTTCTTGAACAAAAAATGATTAGGACCAATGACTCCTTCCTTACACCTGCCCCAACCATAGCGCGAGACACATGAAAGGATTTTAACTTGTTGCAATGACATTATCATGGTTGCAATGACTGCTTTCACGGAATGATTGCAAAGTCGATTCGAGTGCACAGTTTAAAATGTATGTTCAGTTTTATTAGTTTTTCATTTTAATTGCAATTATCACGAAATAAAAAACCTTCCTCTTTGTAAAATTAGTCCACTTAATTAGTAAGTAATTGCGACAGGCGTAAAATGCAATCACTGCTGTTAAACATCTTTATGCACAAAAATTTAGCATTTTACAACAATGATCGCCTGTTTACGGTTCTCGCGCGATAGATAAGCAACCGGTCGTGAGTTACGTAATAAGGGCGTTGTTTTTGAAGAATGCACTTGAAGGATTTCAACTAGCTGTTGCAAATGTTGCAATACATAATATATTTGCAATGACCGTTCTCACGAGACGATTGCGAAGTCGATCCGAGTTCACGGGT
This sequence comes from Gandaritis pyraliata, assembly GCA_947859175.1. Lineage (NCBI taxonomy): Eukaryota > Metazoa > Arthropoda > Insecta > Lepidoptera > Geometridae > Gandaritis > Gandaritis pyraliata. Next base: position 1,743,293 of record OX401875.1, on the reverse strand, counting down.
CAAAGAGGGCGAGCACACGAGTGCAATTAGATTTATCGGTTTATGTATTATGAAATAAGGCCTATTTGTTAAATACATTTTACGACTTGAATTTTATATACCGTTTGACAGTTCTTGAAGTTTAAATTGCTTAATCTCAATCAATACAAATTTAGACAGTTTTGATGTACCAAAAAAAATACAGATTCATCTAGAACTAAACACACGACAAATACAGAGCAGCCCCCGTATGCCAATCTTTTGCTGTTAAGTTATATTTCACTGCCCAGTGTAATTTCTTCAGGTCACGTGGTACGAAATTGTACCACGTGATCATTCTTTTTAGACACTTGACAGCAAAATATGCGCGAAAACACATCAAATGACGTCATAATGTCACTATTTAGTCACAGAATAACTATGAGTTAGTATGAACTGACCATGATTTAAAACTTTGCAGTTCAACTTTGCAGTTCAACTTTGATTGGCATACCCCTGCAGTATAATAAACAAAAATTAACAGTTGCAAACAAAAATAAATTCCCAAGCTCTTATGGAGAACTAGCTTCCGTCCGCGACTTCGCCCGCGTCCCGTTTGATCCTGTTGATTTTCCGGAATAAAAAGTAGCCTAAGAGATAATCCACGCTACGAACTATATGTACTCCAAGTTTCATCCAAATCGGACCAGTAGTTTTTGCGTAAAAAAGGAACAAACATAATCCATACATTATTACAAACTTTCGCGTTTATAATAATTAGTATATTATGCTGCGAGTTGTGCTAACTTAGAATTCATTATCTTACACTAGAAATATTACACTATAATTTAGTAGTAATACTAAACGCGGTAGTATGTTGTAAACATATTTGGAAGACCAACTCATCGGTCCCATGGTGTAATGGTTAGCACTCTGGACTTTGAATCCAGCGATCCGAGTTCAAATCTCGGTGGGACCTTCATATTTTGTGTCTGAATAAATTTTCAGTTCTACAATTTACTGTGCCTATGATTCTGTGGAAAATAACGACATTTGAAATCACTATTAGCTATTATAAACAATATTTTACGTTTAACTTTAATGTAACTATGTAAAGACGCTGATTTATGTCACGGTTATTAAAAAAAAATTGTTTTCTAAGGACAGATTTTTTTTCAATACAAACGGTATAAAGATAAGCGGGGCGCGTCCTGAAAAAAAAAACTTTTTGAAAAGTAGATACCTACGCCTTATTCAAACAGGTGTCTAGGTAATTATTTTTATTTTAATACCTCGCTGTTGTGTCCTCGACATTAAAACCACTCGACACGCAATCGATTGCTATTCGATTGATGCATCGAATCATTAGAAGCATTAGGAAAGGTCATCTGATAATCATTGAAGGTTGTAACTTAGGCTAGGAATAGACAGACAGCTTGAAAGAAGAAGATGAATGCTGTTCGTAAATTGCCCCTTTTTATAAACATTGGCAACTTGCAATTTGTTTTTTAAAATTTGCAATTCTTTCAATTTCTTTGTTTATAAAATTTCAGTTTGTGTTGTATGTTTAGGTCAAATCTTGCAAGTTTTTGATCCACTTCCCGATGTCAGATTAAGCTGTGGCATATCTATTAGTCTTTAGTGACCACAGATCTGATGATGAAGCTGGAAGGTGGCCATGAGAACTCTGTTATAAAACGACGCAGCCTCAACGAGTTTGGGCTTGTTTTAATCGTCTTGACCAGGACTCTGGTCTTAAATATTATCCAGGATCTGACGATGGAGATGGAAGGTGACCAAAGGAACTCTGTAATTAAATGATGAAAAGATAAAAATAATTTTTACACATAACATTTTTAAACAGAATTATATTAACAATTGTTTAATGAGATTAATTGTTGTTTTCAGCTGCTCAAAGTGTCCGTCAATTCTGAGCCTTAGCGTCATTGTAAATGAGTCGAAATAATTGTCTATTATTACTTTTGTTTATCGAAGCATTTTATCGATATTATTATATTCGTTCGTGATGTGATAAGAAATCTGAGATATAGTTTTAAATACCTGTAGATAAAAAACATCGCAAGTAAGCATTATGTTTGGGTGTGCCACTGTACCCCTCTTTAAAACAATTTAAAAAAATATCTGAAAGTATTATCTACATAGATCTCATAAAATTCAAAATTGGCATCAAAATATTAGTAGGATCGAAAGGAATTGTGGGAGAGGATGGGATTTTGACATTGTATGAAAGAAGCTGTCAGTATGAGTATAACAGAAAGGATTTTGTATGAAGCTAAGTGTTTCAGTCTTAACAATAGTATTTGGTTTCAAGGTATTTAACCCGAAAGGTTAGCACGAATATGTGACAATCGTAAACGTATCGTAACGCTAGCGTATCTGAGATACACTGCGCGGTGACGCTACAATGTTCGGCAGTCGAGCTGACGTTGACGCGCAATGGGACTTAATAAGTATTAAGTCACGCGGTTCGTTCGTATTTTGTAGCCAACTCTGGGGATGGAGTCTATAGGCCTCCTTAAGGCCTCCGTCCGGGACCGACAGTTTAACATGCTCTCCAAAGCACGGAAGCGGTCAGACGTAAATGCCAGTAGCGCTTCGTATGACACCAAAGTTATTTTCAGGTATATCTGGACTTGCCAAAGTAAGTGAAAATACCTGTTTTTAGTTAAAACAGGCTCGATATCTCTTTGATAAGGTTAAACCAGTGCTAATGGCTTTCTAATGCACATTTCAGTCTGAACTGACAGTATTGTTCGTTAGAAATTTAATATCGTATGACAAAGCCACACCACCGAACACCAGAACTTGGATGTGATAAGCTGGAGATGTATTGTGGCATTATCAAAGAAGAAGAAAAGTCAATGGTGACAAAAATAATTTAGTAGTAGTAGAGGTTTTGGTGAAAAAGTTCGGCTGGGGAAGTACTACCACCGTACACACGGCCACAGGTCAAGTTATACACCCAATACAACCATAACTACGCTACATACAATGCAGAGAATCGTTGGAAATGGAGCGCAAATAGACGTAGACGCGCGCCGCGCTCGCAGCCCGTGCTACACAAACACACTGTCGTCCCTTTCGCACGATTCGCAACGTTACTTCTAATAGTTCAAAGTCTAAACAGTATAGCTCAACGTGTCTTCGCGTGTACCTATTTCATGCGCCGCAGTGATGCTCGCATTGCTGGGTTCCGGTTTGACGGGTATGGGTCATGGGTGCCGGTGCTATTACAGGCACATGAGACTATGACCTATGTCTCAGATTGATGGGCGCAGTGCAATGCATCATAGGACACAGATAAAACCTTATCCAAACATGGAAAATTTTATGGTGTATGTCATAGTGTCATGGCGCTGCATAGCTCTCACTAATCTGCGCAATCCATGTCCTTAGTAATTAAATTCATGTTCAACACAATGTTGGTGTATATTAGTGCATATTGGTGCAGTCTGGCGCTAGTTGGTGCAGGCATTCGACTATTTGTTCCCATCCCAATTTCTAGTGGGAAAAAAAAAACAGCGACTTAGTTGAAATTCTACAATTTTGCTCTTCTTCTTCAAATTTAAGAGCTATGCTCTTGTCGGCGTAATGTATGCATTTCCCGCCAGCTTCTTCTTTTCAGGGCAGCTTCCTTGACGTCCTTATACGACATGACATCTATCTTCGCCTTCACTTGGCTCATATAGCTAATACGCGGTCTTCCTCTTCCTCTTTTTCCTTCTACCTTCCCTTCAATGATATTTCCGATTAAGCTGTCATGTCGTATAAGGTGTCCAATCATCTTTCCTCTCCTGTTCTCAACAACTTTTATAAGGACTCTCTCCTCAATTTTGCTACAATTTTACAATTTTGCTAGAGAATATAAATAAAAATGTATGGGAATGGTATAACTAAACAGTTAATGGTCTTACTTAGAATCCCCTCTCAATCGTCTCTCAAAAGTTGAGAGACGTATAAGCAAATGATCAAGAAAATTCTCACCCATAAACCCGTCTCAACGTTGAGAAGCTAGTGTCAAAACTAAACAGAGAAAAGTTAAAAGTCGTATAGCAGCTTGAGAGTGATTCAGTTGAGGGGTGGCTTTCTGGTCCAACTGATAAATACATACTCGTATGTCGTGACATTCTTGAATCATCATCATCATAGGCAGCTTGTGTTAACCCACTGCTGGGCATGAGCCTCCTCCCTCAAACGCCACTCGTGTCTGTTCTGGGCCTTTTGCAACCAGGTCTTCCCCTGTACGGCAACGATGTCATCCATCATAGGACAGCCATCATAGGACTCGAATCATAGGACTTTTTTGAATTCAATGACATTTTGCATACAAAATATGCTGGTCTCCAGACTGGTTTGAGCCAAATTGCAGCATACGAGTGTTGCTTTGAGATCATAACAAAACCTATTTAGAAGTACAATTCAAGTCACGCCCACACAAACAAAAAAGTGTTACAGATGTAGAGATTAGAAGACCATGTCAAGTACCGACAATCATTCAAAGCAGACGTTTTGCGTAGGATTCAGAATTTTTATCGTGCATTTAGGCACATTATGTGGAATTTTTCCTATTATCAAAGAAATCACACAGAAATATGTAAACTGGCATTCATAAAATAATTATAAGTTTAAAAAACTAAAAAAACCGACTTCAATTCCACTGCCGGCTTCATCATCAGATGATGGCAGTTCATTGGGAATGTTCTAGTGACCATAAACACCACTAAAAAGTCACAGGAAAGTAAAATACGCAATTTCGTGCACGTGGATGGCATATTTTTTTCCAGTTATTCCTATTTTTATTTATTTCCTACTGGTCCATGAAAGAGCTTATGAAGGGAAACCTTCCACTATCACTAAAGCGCAAACTCATTGACATGTGTGTTCTTCCCGTCCTTACCTATGGTGCGCAAACGTGGTCATTAACCGAATCTCAAAAGTCCAAACTCAAGGTTTGCCAAAGGGCAATGGAGCGAAGCGTGCTTGGAGTCAAGAGGACTGATAGAGTCCGTAACACCACTCTTCGCTCAAAAACTGGCATTGCCGACGTAGGGAACAAAGCTGCCAGGTTGAAGTGGGATTGGGCGGGCCACGTCAGACGCATGCACAGGGATCGATGGGCGACAATTATCACGCAGTGGGTGCCTGAAGACGGCAGACGACGCCGAGGCAGGCCTAGAAGACGCTGGAGCCACGATATTGACGCATTCGAAGGACATTGGTGGGACCTGGCAAGCCAGCGGAAGTCCTGGAAGGAAATGGGGGAGACCTTTGCCCAGCAGTGGGACGGTATAGGTTAAGAAAAAAAAAAAAAAAAAAAAAAAAATTCCTATTTATAAGCCAAAATAATGAACCGATTTTGATGACAATTGAATGGGACCAACCTGGAAGTACATCCTTTCAGATAAAAAAAGAATTTTTAAAATCGGTTCATAAATGACGGAGTTCTGAGGTAACACACATAAAAAAAATACAACCGAATTGAGAACCTCCTCCTTTTTTGTAGTCGGATAATAACCATTTTACTACAGCGCCATCTATCAGTCAGATGTCAAGACAGCCGCACCTATATCACCCTGAATGAAACAAGCTCCTAAATTACTCAACGCTCATTGGTCGGATTATATGTCAATGTCAACGGACTTCACCCTGATTGGTTAGGCTTTTGGCGCCAAGATAATAACATTATGTAATGATGGCTAAATATAAAAAGTACCTATCTATCTACCTATAATTTAAATAAATTTAAATTAACTGCAAATACTTGCCTTCAGGCTTCCATAGCCAATTTAACATTTTACAATAATTCGAGGGAAAACGACTCAAAGTATGAAAATGTCATTTCCGAACGAAAAGTCACGTGGCCATTCCTACACATTTTTGTCGTGTTTTTTAATTGTTCGTTTGACTTTTGCGACTTGTTGTCACAATTCTGTCAGTGTCTGTTTATTCTAGTGTCCTAAATAAATACTTTTTCAAATTATTTGACATTCTCAATCTGTCGAAATGACGGACCATAAAGATAAGAAGAAGAGATGACGGTAAAGAAAAATAAGAATATGGCCAGTATTTTTTTTTCTATCTAGCGATTGCAGTATCAACGGGTTGACACCAGCTAGCTTTGTTTATAAAAAAACGTCCAGCAATGTATAGCATAAAAACTGATCGTACATTGCCAGTTCAACAGATAAAACCAGATATTCGATAATTGAGTAATAACCCGAACAATCTGAGTGTCAAGCTGCGGAGATATTATCTGGGCAATGTTCGAAACTTCATTATATAAAAGGTCAGATGCATTAATAAACTTGTTCCACTGTAGGTTTGAACTTGAGACCTTTTTTTGTACAAACTTTATAATTAAAACCTCTTTTGATCGGCGTACATTACGCACAACGGAATTTAAACCTCGTAAAGTTAGGTGCAACAAACGATCGCGCGTGTACTGTCGGAAAAATTAGCTTACCTCCAATTCGACCAAAAATGGGTTCTGCGCAGATACTTCAGAGTGACAAAGATCCGTTGTGACTATATATATATATAATATATATATATATATATATATATATAGTCACTATACACGTATGTTCGTTCGATCCCTCACTCTTAAACTACATATTATCATCACTTTGTAATTTCAAATGAGAATTTTCTTGTTTTATATTTTTAGAGCGTGATTTTTCAATTATGTTTTAGTTGGGTCTATGGCATCTGATCCTAGGATCAGAATGAAGTAGAAATCGATCCCAAAATGTTTTGGCATCCTAGGATCCGTTTTAAATTTTTTTGAACTCACCTTTTACTGCAGAAATTGACAACATTTTTATTACATTTCTATCAAAACTTGACACACTACCTTTCAAACGTACATTAAAATTATTGGGGTTGGTGATTTTTTTTTAATTTTTTTTGATCAAGTTTCTAGTTAGTAAATTCACTTGCGCAACCATGTTCACCCCAAAACAATGTAGATTGATAGTTTAAAAGCACACAAGTGAAATCCCAAGGCTGTGCTATTGTCTTTGATGAACATCATGACTCAAGCATCTATTAGACCTGTTGTAATCGTGTTATGAGATATGACTGGTTATCAGGTGCGCAAGCGTTGATCTATGATAAGCTTTTGAGAATGTGGGTATGAGAGGTATACAGGGTGTATTCAGACCACGCATACCGGTATACAGGGTGTGTATTGACATTCTACAATAGTTAGAGAATGAAAAAGTATATTTTATCACCTAGATTCTAAAAAAAATTTACTATATAATACCTTCACTGTTTGATAAGCTAAATCCAGTCTGTATTTTTTGCCGGTTCTCAAATATGTAACAGGCTCAAATAAAAAGCTCTTATAAAAACATTTGATCGAAACGTATTCGTAACATATTTGGCTGAATACGAAATGAGACCTTTGCCATCATTTAAAAAGAGTTTTACATTCGGCATTGCCACGCGCGCGAAATAAATCATGACAGTCAAGAATCGAAGTTCAAATTCGAAAAAAGAACGTTCGGTGATGCGTTCCGAATGCCGCCGGCTCTCCGATTTGAGGATCTATACGTGGCTTGAATAAAGGTTGGGGGTTACCAGCTGATATATGAAAATATTGGACGATTCGTTGCAGACACTAATTAGCCACCGAATTTATTTTAAAAATACATTGAGACAGTGAAATGTCTTTATTTTTCACTAATCTCTCACTACGAATTTCGAAAAAAAATGTGTGGCTATTTCCGTTATTTTTATTTCTGTATTTATTAATGTAAGACCAACCAACGGCATATTCACATATTATAATGGTACATGAAAAAAGTTAATAACTTTTTGCATAGCTTACCAACTTAGATTTTTTTACATTGACCTTTTTACTATAAAACAGGTTAATTCCATTAAAAAATGGTAAAGTTGGCAACACGCCTTCAGAATCTGGAGCCCAATAAAATCCTGACCATGTGACGCCCGTTAGAAAATCTGCTACGTTTCCAATTTTACGGTCCACAGACTCAAAAATTAAACACTTATTTATCGCTTTCCAAAGAAGACTGCTTACATCTTATTCTATAGTTTTGTAGTAAATCCTAATAAATATTTGTTAATTTTAACAGTCTTTAGTCAAGTTAATACTCAAGCAAGACTGATACATAGTTTTTTTTTTAAATTCTCAGTAATAACTGACAAAAAAAAGAATCTGTTTACCGTTTTCAAAGTGTGATGCCAATCACGTAGAAACCGGACTATCATTATTTCTACCAAAAAACCGTTCTACTCTCTGTTTTTAATCACCAACGCAAAAACGACGGAGTGTTATAAGTTTGACGTGTCTGTGAGTGTGTATGTCTGTCTGAGGCAACGTAGCTCCCGAACGAATGAACCGATTTTGATTCTGTGTTTTTTTGTTTGAAATGTGAATTATTCGGGAGTGTTCTTAGCTATGTTTGATGAAAATCGGTCCAAGATGGCGGATTATATTTTTTTCCACAACTCTCTCAATATGGGTATCAATGTCAGGGGTTTTTTTTTATTTAATTACTTAATTTATGTATGTAATGCATTGCAATTTCAGACGAACGTTTCATACATTTTAAAATTCGAACTAAATTCGAAAGCGTTGTCATGCAGATGTGATGCTAATAAAGATTCAAATTTCGAAAACGTCAGTCATTGGATTGGATAGGAGTCTTTTGAGCAGTGTCCAGAATTGCATTTATCTGTATCATTATTCCACGAGTGTTTTAGTCTACATAAATACATTATACAGACAGACACACAGTTATTTGAATAAATTCCAGTGAATATACGAAAGAATGACTTACTAGTTCAGAGGTTACAGCTGGTTCACTTCTAGATCTTCTTCTTCGAGTCGATTGGCTCCCATGTGTATTTTTTATTATTTAGTAAGTACCTAGGTACCTACTAAATATCCCGTTTTGCCCAGAAACGGGCCACGTCTATGGCATTTTCCGTGGCGTCACAGAGATCCTTCCGGGTGCAGGTGTTGGTGCATTCCGGGCAAGACAGGAGGTGAGGCATTGTCTGTGGGGCTCCGCAGTCACATTGTGCTTGGTCGGAGTACCCCCATTTTACTAAGTTATGCCGGCAGCGGCCCACCTGACTCCGAAGACGGTTCAGAGACTTCCAGGTAGACCATGGGAGTAGGTTACCCGCAGGAAGTTCTTATATTCTTCTAGATGATGATGAAAGTCTAATCAAAGATCCACTCTAAAATGTCATCATCATATTACAAGTCTGCAGATGTCCACTGCTGGACATAGGCCTCCGCTTTTCCAGAAAGAACGATTATGAGACTTCTTCATCCATCGACTTCCAATATCCTCGGTTTATCGGGCGAGAGGCCATCTTACACTTCGCTTTCTGATTTGTGGTCACCATTCGTATAACCAGATTTAAATAGCTGGGACGAACGGAGAGTTATTTTGAAATCTCCTTATTCGTCCCATCAGTAGGATGAATGGGAATTAACGGAATATTTCATAGCTCGACATTGAGAAAAACATTAGATGAATGATTACAAAGCTTGATGCAGATCCGTATGTCACATAAAATGCCGCTAGAAGGATGAACTAAAAGCTGGACTTGCGGAAACTCTTTTAACTGGCAAGATCGCGCACTGAATCCTCAGCGCAGTCTTGTGTTGGTTTGGTAGTAAAGCCAAAATCTCGTTCATTTCCACCAAGTCTCATTTCATCCTATTTATGGGGTGAAAGGGAAAATACAAAATAAAAATGATATAATTCGCGTTCGTCCCGCTGAGCTGATTAAAACACTGAATTCTCAATGATCCTTGTGATTTTATGGAATAAAGAAATTTTGACTTTGACAGGCGTCACAGCTCAGTCGGTAATGGCTCTGCCTTCTGTGCTGTGGGTCGTGGGTTCGATCCCCACCGATAACAAACATTTGTGCGTGGAAAACATAGATGTTTGTTCTATGTCTGGGTGTTACTATGTATAATAAGTATGTATTTACAAAAAAAAAAGTATATAAGTATTCTGTCAGCCATCTAGTTCCCATATATAGCTTTGCTTAGTTTGGGACTAGAGGGCGTTGTGTGTCAAGTCCATGCATATTTATTTATTTATTTTACTTCGACTTTGAACGAACCGTTTTCTCCTGAGCTATGGCCAACACGAACTTTTTAACCGTATTCAAAGTTTCCACAGCTCCAAAAACAGTCCAACTCATTTACGTCGGCTCTTCACAGCGCTTATTAGTAGCGAATGTATGAAACAACTTGTTGCGGGCTTTTTATTACCCCTCTTTTTATCACCCCAGCTTATTACCCCCTTTTTGTGAAGTTGAGTTTTGTAAGCAATTTCTTTATGGTTTTATCCAACGACTGGCAGGGCTAATTTTATTATGATTGTAGCACTCCATCAGACTATTTCCGGCGTTTACATATAATTAGTTGTACCACAGATAATGAATGAATTTTTTTTTTTTAAATATAATACTAATTGTACTAATCTAGTACCTAGGAATATATAGTCGTCAAATCAGGGGAAGTTTGAAAACATGGACGGAAACCCAGCTCCTAGCCCATATGTGCCTTAACATGGGCGTATTCACTGAAACGGCCACCGCACTCCTACATTTTATGCGTTACTAGTAGTTATCCGCGACTTCGTACGCGTCTACAGTTTCCGTGTACATTATATTATCTGTGCGTGTACCGAGCGGATACTTTGAGAAACTTGACATTGCACCTCATTACACCGAACTCGTACCTACTGGAATGTCAAACGCTAGTCGTTAGACCAAAGAGGTAGTACTACGCCCTGTCAAACTGACGTGACATGACATGACAATGAAATCCTATTGCCAATTGGCGCTGCTAATCCTTTTCTTTCATTTTATCCTGTAGATCCTGTTAATTATTCGAGATAAAAAGTAGCCTATGTGTCAATCCAGGTTATGAACTATATATATATGCCAAGTTTCATCCAAGTTGGTTCAGTAGTTTAGACGTGATTGAAACACAAACATCGAAACATCTAAACTTTTGCATTTATAATATTAGTAGGATAGGATTACAAATGTCAAACTAAAATCGGTTCATTATAATACTAGTGCAGTTCCGAATAGTAATTCTTCTTCCCATTTCTATTTTTAAAAGTTAGTACAAATTATACAAAAAGCAATAATAGCTTGAGCAATAGACCTAAGCACAGATTTTAGTAATATTATCTTAAGTTTTTGAGATAGTAGGTATTTAAAAAAAACTGTATAATTCCCACATTTTGAATGTCGTGTCGTGATGTTTATAAAGCGTCTCGCCGGCAATGGAGGCATGATGTTTTGATATTACCATATTATAATGATATGATGACCGCATTTTGGAATCGCACACGCCTGTGTTAATTTTTAGTGGAGCGCCCTCTTTTAACAGCTTGTAGTTTAAGTATAGGCATAGATAGACAGATACTTCACCCCTACCCTACAACCCCATGTAATGTAAGCGTGTACACAACGAAACACGATAAGGCACGCAACAGACACACTTTAATTAATCGCCACATCTCGTATGCAAGAAAAAACCCCGTGTGTCCTTAGCCTTATTTTATATCAAACGATTTTGAACTCTACCATCATGACTATAATGTTCAAAATGTGAATGACCTCTTGTATCATTATATCAAACGATTTTGAGCTCTATAACATTAATGATAAGGTCTGACTTGAAGGTTTAAAGAGATTGTGTTGATATTGTTCACACTTTTAGGACTTTACGAGTTTTTTTATCTGTGACGTTTTGACTGTTTGACAGACTGCAAATATTAAGATCGCCATTTTTATGAGATATACGTTTTTTTTGTTGTTGTTGTACGTGTATTATTATCACAAACGTATTTCGCAGCACGGTAGACATTCCATCAGGTATTTTTACCACAAAAGAAGATAATCTAAGAGCAAGAGGCACTTAAAAAAAAATACAACTGAATTGAGAACCTCCTCCTTTTTTGAAGTCGGTTAAAAACTATACCTTAGTTTAGTATTTACCTACAATGCACTAATAGTTTCTAGTTTTTGTACTAAATTACCAATACTTTTGCAGACTATGTTGCATTTTCTAAATGCAAAAAGAATTTGTCTGTTTAAGTAAATAGTATTTGAAAGTTTCTGAAGCACGCTTGCGATTCTAGCGAGATGTGTGCTGCATTTTGTAGTCTAGGAGCTCGCCGTAAGAAATAAAACAATAAAATAAATAACAATAATTGGTCGAGTTTTCTGTCTATTTTTGTCCATTAATCAGAATATGTCACCTAAAAGCAGACGTGAGCATTATCTATGATGAGAGAAAATAGTACTATTTTCTTAGCTTTTTTTTTCACCTAAGCTTTAACTAGATTACTTTAAAAACGAAACTTATTTCAAAGGTTTTACGTACTATAATGAGAAAGAAGATACGCCGTAAGTTTTCCAACGCCAGCTCCTGAACTCAGGCGTGGGATGTTTGTCAGATTGTCAGCGAGAATTCACCTGGCGAACTCCGAATACTTGCCGAATTGGCCCGAGTTTACCCGAACTCAGCTGAACACTGTTTTGAGCTTTGGCTAATGGAGGGATGCATTAGCGTCCCAATAAGTTCAGTATCAGCTCTTTGATGTTAGGAAAATCTAATAATTAGGCATCTACTTGATAATAGAATGGCAGTATTATCTAATTTAACCGAGCGAGCGAAGCGCCTCAGTTTCGAGAATAGCCAAAAAATGCTTTTGTCAGTCTGTCAGTTCTCGCCTACAGGTCGCATTTTTGAAACGATTTTGACGAAAATTGGCAACCAGTTCCTTGAATTATTCAATTTTTTTGAAAAAAGAAATTACATAAAGAGAGAAACATAAAAATAGAGAGTACAGTGGGCGGCCTTATCGCTAAAAGCGATCTCTTCCAGACAACCTTTGGATGGACAGGAATGATGAAAAATATGATGAAAATTTTTTAGTGGTGTTTATGGTCACTATAACATTGCCAATGAACTGTCATCATTATCATCATCTGATGATGAAGCCGGTAGTCGAATTGAAGTCGTTTTTTCTAGTTTTTTAAACTTATAATTATAGTTTCAAGGCAAGAGTGAATAGGTGTCTTCTAGACTGTCCTGCTTCATCGTCGGCCTCATCGTCACTTACCATCAGGTGAGATTGTGGCCAAAGGACATTCTATATTACATAAAAAAAAAAAGTTGCTGGTGTTTGAAACTGCGAGTTTTCTTGCCTACTAATCTACAAACCATGACAACCGGACAGGCTTCGTTCTAACAGTGAATACCAACAATAAAAAGAGCGTGAGTAATAGTCTCGTCTGCAGAACAGACAGACAGATACACGGCTGATTAACGAGCATAGATATCTACTTGATAACGGGCTACTGTCTCAACTGTGCACACTGTTTGTGGATAACGCATCTGTTTCATTTGGCTTAGTTTTTTTTAAATAATTTTCCACAGAGTAATCTACCAGCCCCCGTATGCCAATCTTTTGCTGTCCAGTTATATTTCACTGCCCAGTGTAATTTCTTCAGGTCACGTGGTACAAAATTGTACCACGTGATCATTCTTTTTAGACACTTGACAGCAAAATATGCGCGAAAAAAAATTAAATGACATTATAATGTCACTATTTAGTCACAGAATAACTATGAGTTAGTATGAACTGACCATGATTTAAAACTTTGCAGTTCAACTTAGCAGTTCAACTTTGATTGGCATACCCCTGCAGAGGTGACGTTGACACTGACAAAAAAGCCTATCGAAATGACGGACAAAGGCCATAAATAACAAGTAAATAAATTAAAATTTTAAAAAACCCCCGAATCTTGGACCGATTTTTATCAAACATAGCTAAGAACACTCCCGACTAATTCACCTTTCAAACAAAAAAAACCATATCAAAATTGGTTCATCCGTTCAGGAGCTACGTTGCCTCAGACACACACACACACACAAAAAGACACGTCAAACTTATAACACCCCGTCGTTTTAGCGTTTGGGGTTATAAATCAACCAAAAGTAATATTTTGTGCGAACCATTAGTTCGTTAAATCGCCACAGATATCCCATCTTTATGCAACGATGAAAAAACCTCTAGGTTTTCAATAACCGTGCTTTTTAATAACGTGGCGAGGGCAAAGTCAACATCCGGGATTCGAACCCGCTCTATTAGAATCGTGATATTAGAATATTGGAATATGAAACTGGTAGTTTGCCGACTACTAAAGTATTAGTGACACGAAATTAACTTTATCTACCTTTTGTGTTTCTGAGCGCCAGTAGCCTAGTGGTAGTATAGTAACCCTTCCTAAGGTCGTGGGTTCAAATCAAACCTGGTCAAACACCAATGGATTTTTCTATTCTAATTTATGTCAATGCTCTTAAACGGTGAAGGACAAAGTTTACACTGCGCGACAACGATGACTCGACCGCGGAGTGTAACTAACGCTACTTACTCACACAAGAGACGATAACACACTCATAAGTGCACGTATTCTAATAAAAAATCATGACTAAAGCAATTACAGGCACATGAGAATTAACACCTTTATGTCTCAGTGATGGGTGCAGTGCAATGCATCACAGGCACAGGGCACGTCCTCAGTGGACGTGCTCGGTGAGACAATGCATTGTTTTATTCCATCATAAAGTTGTATAAAAAATTTGAGTAGATATTCTCATACAAAACAGTACAAAAATTATGCTTAAGTGCGGATCACTGCTTAAGTATTAAATGTCAATACAGACCGACCTAAGGGGGTAGTTAGAGTCACTTCCAAACGCACTCATCGATCTCCTCAGCTTTATAGCATGGAAACAAAAGCGGCGCCATAAAACCACCCTGCAGTATCCCAAAATACTCGCAAAGATGTCAAATAATTTGTAACTCAATATCGGGCCAATAAATAACACTTTATTGCTCCGATGACATCGCTACCGGCGAAGCCTGCTGCTTGGAATGCGGTCGCCGTCAAAAAACGGTGATATTATGTCGAAATAATGCAGACCATAAGCTAAACTGACTTAGGGCGTCTTGCACCAGAATCGCTAAACGCGTTTAACTATTAAATAGTATTTAGCGAGTTGTCAAGTCATACAAATACGTCAGATTTAAATCTATTTAGCTGTTAAACACGTTTAGTGATTCTGGTGCAAGCCGCCCTTAGTTTAGTAAATCTTGAATTTATTTATTGCTATTCATAATGGAAGGGGGGGGTCACAGGTTGGATACCCCCAGGGGGTAGAAGACGTCGCGGCCGCCCGAGGAAGCGCTGGCATGACGACCTGGACTCCTTCGAGCGGAACTAGCCAAGGATCGCGGGGAGTGGAAGACGAGGGGGGAGACCTTTGCCAAGCAGTGGGACAGTGGGTTAATAAAAAAAAATTTATTGCTAACATAAATAAGTACGTTACAAAATATGGCACCTAGATCTTAGTAGGTAATTGGTAGGTAGGTTTAGCTTAGCTTTGTACTACGGTTTATATTACCTGTGGTATAACTGACGCAATGCCATGTCATTCAGGTGAGCGTACTGTGTGTTCTTTGAGGTAATGCAATTGCATAAGTAACCGATCTACATGTTGATCATGCAACATTGTAAATAAAGTCACATTTTAAAATCGAGTTACGTAACTTTAAATCGATTTTTTTTTGGCCTATCTTCCACTGCTGGGTTATCTAGCCTATCTCTTCCCACTGCTGGGCATAGGGCCTGCCCAAACCCTTCCACTTATCCCGGTCCTTGGCGGTTTTCCACCAATCCGTCTCAAACACGTCAAAGTCATCCCTCCAACGCTTTCTGGGGCGAGCCAGCTCCGCCGACCCTCAGGTATCCACATGGTGGTGGTGGTAGTCCACCGGTCGGCTTACGTGACCTGCCCAATCGAGTTATATTCAATTTATTTTAATACTAGTAGTTACCCGCAACTTCGTACGCGAGTACAGTTTCCGTGTAGATACATTATACACTCGAGAGCAATGATTCCGGGTCACTTAAAGAATGTTAAAAATCTCGGAAACTAAAAATGATAGGTTAATGCAATAAATTGTATTTAATAGACAATGTAATACTCCTTAAATGAAAGTAAAAAAATATGAGTCACCATACATTTTATTAACACAAAATTACATAAAGAAAAAAACTGCTGATCTCTCCTTAAAACAAAAATAGGAAACATGAAATTTTTGAACTTTATTACGATTTGACTTGAATTTTAATACTTCGTATTGCCTCCTCGTGCTTCCATTACTGCGTTTACGCGGTTTGGCATGCTGTACACCAAGTTCCTTATACGATTTTGGGGAATATTCTCCCATTCCTCTGTGAGAGCAATTTTGAGCTCACGAAGCGTGATTGGGGGAGGGTTTCGTTGTTTTACGCATCTGCCTAGCTCGTCCCAAGCATGCTCGATCGGGTTGATATCCGGGCTGCGCGCTGGCCACTCCATACGAGTAATGTTCATCTCTTGAAGGTAGTCATTCACAATCCTACCTGTATGAGGTCGGGCATTGTCATGCATAAATATAGCATCCTCACCTAAATTGACCATAAATGGACCAACATGATCATTGAGGATTTCTTCCACATATCTTACGCTAGTTAAAGAGCCGTTTTCTATGATCACCAGCTCTGTGCGACTTTCAGAAGAAATTCCGGCCCACACAAGTACAGACCCACCACCGTAGGCTACTTTTTCTTCGATGCATGCTTGCTTGAATCTTTCCCCTGGTCTTCGATACACTCTGTGTCTTCCATCGTGCTTGTAGAGCATAAATTTTGATTCGTCGGAGAACATAACTTTTGACCAATCTTCAATACTCCAATTTACGTGGCTCTGGGCATATCTTAGTCTTGAAATACGATGCCCACGCTCCAGTTTAGGGCCGTTTGCAGGTCTAAGGGGTTTTAAGTTAGATTCAGCAAGCCGACGTCTTACTGTCCATGCACTTGGGTTACTTCCTCCGAGGCGTCGAAACTGATTTGTGAGTTCAGTTCCTGTGAGAAAGCGATTTCGAAGCATGGTGTTCACCAAGTATCGGTCTTCTCGTGCTGTGGTACACCTGGTTCTGCCCGTTCCTGGTCTGCGTAGGTTAGAACCAGTTTCTTCGTAACGTCGGAGAACTCTTTGTACTGTTGACAGCGACACACCGACAGTCCTGGCTGTATCGCGCTGACTCCGGCCGGTTTCCAGCATTGTAAGTATTCTGGTGCATTCTTCAGGCGTAAGCGACATAATTTCAGCTTGAATAATGAATATAGAGCACTATCAACATGGTTTATATACCCACATAAATGACAGATTACAAACAAAAGCAAAACCAAATGCTGTAATTTCGTAGTTCCATCTTCGAAAGTGGCCCTTTTTCAAATTTGATTTTTTTAAGATATAACTTTACAATAACTAAGAAGTTTTAATACCTTCATTTAAGGAGTATTACATTGTCTATTAAATACAATTTATTGCATTAACCTATCATTTTTAGTTTCCGAGATTTTTAACATTCTTTAAGTGACCCGGAATCATTGCTCTCGCGTGTATTAACTGTGCGTGTACCGAGCGGATACTTTGAGAATCTTGACAGTACACCGAACCCGTACTCGAATGTCAAACGTTAGTCGGTAGACCAAAGGTAGTACTACGCCCTGTCAAACTGACGTGATATGCCATGACATCATCCTCTTGCTAAATTGGCGCTGTTAATCCCGTTCGTTCATTTTATCCTGTAGATCCTGTTAATTATACGAGATAAAGAGTAGCCTATGTGTCAATCCAGGTTACGAACTATATATATGCCAAGTTTCATCCAAGTAAAAGGTGTCTTCTAGACTGTCCTGCTCCATCATCGGCCTCATCGTCACTTACCATCAGGTGAGATTGTGGCCAAAGGACATTCTATATTATATATAAAAAAAAAGTTGGTTCGGTAGTTTCGACGTGATTGAAACACAAACATCCAAACATCTAAACTTTCGCATTTATAATATTAGTGGGATGGGATGGGATGCTGAGATTATGACGTTGGCCGCTCTTTAGAAGCCACAGTATAACTGTACGCTGGTGACAGGCATCGATACTATCTACATAATACTCGTTGCTTTTTCCGGAATTTTGAAATATAAATTAGGTGCTCGATTTTTCTGAACAAGCTCGGTTGAATGTAGGTTAAATTCTTGTTGTTAAAATAGGAAAGATTTTTCTTAAAAGCAAGACCGAATAATGAATGAAAAAAAAAACAGTAGACTTATAATAGTTCTTATTAGGTAAGAAAAAGTGAAAACAAGCACCCATTTAGGGCGTTTGCACACTGACAAGACAACTACACGATACCAATATCGTGTCAGCCTCCGTATGCCAATCTTTTGCTGTCAAGTTATATTTCACTGCCCAGTGTAATTTCTTCAGGTCACGTGGTACAATTTTGTACCACGTGATCATTCTTTTTAGACACTTGACAGCAAAATATGCGCGAAAACACATCAAATGACATCATAATGTCACTATTTAGTCACAGAATAACTATGAGTTAGTATGAACTGACCATGATTTAAAACTTTGCAGTTCAACTTTGCAGTTAAGTTTTGATTGGCATACCAATGCAGTTTGCAATATTGTTGTCGTCAACGACATGGTTAGGGAACACATAGTGGGGATTACTGGAAAAATCTAGATATCCCGACTGCTACACACACCGTAGCATGCTACGACGTAATAGACTTCTAATAGTTAATTCCAAACAGTCTAGGTCGACGTGTCTTCGTATGTTAAAAATAACAAATACTCTGGACCAGTTTTTTTTTTATTTTTACACATTATAAGCAAACGTTCAACCGCAATTTCACCTGATGTTAAGTGACGATGTAGTTGTCTATGACCTATTTTGTAAAAGACGTACTGCTTACCAACCGTTAAAACCGCAAAACCAGCAATACGAAACAATTAATTTAATCTCATTTTTAAATGGTTTTTTTTAATCGTTTTACACCGAACTGTAACGTAAAACAGTCGCCATTAAGAGCATGCAATACAACGCTTCAAACGCAAGTGAACCGAACCAATAAACCTAATTAAAAATATATAAAACTCGAAACACTGCAATAACGATTAAGCGCGGCCGCAATTACACCAAAGTGTAGTTAAAAACATAAGTCAAAAATGGCAATACCAAAGCCAGCGAAAATGCATCGTATCGCTCAACGTTTGTGAAGCTCTATGTCTGGACGTCAAAAATTATTTAAGTAATCAGTAATCTAGTTCCCCTAGTACAAGGTTTGCTTAGTTTGGAACTAGGTGATAATTAGAAATGTCCATGAATAAAAGTGGTAAGTAACTGTTACGAAATTTTACAACTCGAAAATATTGGCAGTCCGTATCGTATGAAAGAAATACAGGTGAAATAAAAATCTCAATAGGGCCACCGTCGTAGCCGATTGCTAGAGCCAGGACCGGCAGTATAGCAGAGCTGCCCTCCAAAGCACGGATGCCAACATGATGTAAATGCTACTAGCGGTTACATAAAGACTGCGCAAAACGTCAAAACCTTCGGTGAAGTTTGACTAAGGGCGGCTTGCACTAGAATCGCTAAACGCGTTTAACTCTTAAATAGTATTTAGCGAGTTGTCAAGTCATACAAATATGTCAGATTTAAATCGATTTAGCTGTTAAATACGTTTAGTGATTCTGGTGCAAGACGCCCTAAGATTCGAGTTCTGTCATTTGTAAAAGCAACATAGCACATTTATTTTAATTATTTTTCTTGGTGTTATGAGTATTGTTTTTTAATTTTGGTGAAATTTCAACCAATAATACTTGCAGTCATAGCATAAAGTGTGAGCCATTGGAATAAATGTGTATTATGTTTTTATTATTTGATGGAATTCGTTTTCAAGTTTTGAAGGGAAAATCCACCATTTTGTGTTCAAAACAAACGACTTGACGTGTGACTCGACATCACTTAAATTTTAAATAATTCACTTGACACTGGCAAAATTGTCTGTCAAAACAGACAAAGACCATATGGACAGAGGCCATATATAAGAGAAGAAGAAGAAGATTGACTAGGCTCTGGTCGCGTGGAACTGGCACCTAGAATCACCTAGTTATATAAGACGATTCTAAATGATCAATGTGATTTTATTGAATAAAGAAATTTTGACTTTGACTTTGACTTTGACTAAGCAAGTTACGCCGCGCTTCAGCAAAACTTATTATGATGCTTAAAACTGTGATAGAGATTTTTTTCCATAAAAACTTCTTTATTTTTACCTACGTAGTAATCGTAGCCCCTATTCAAAAACAGGTTCGTAGCTCATTTCGTCAGACCGTATACTTAAACGTGTCTATAAAACTAAAATCTCTCCAAATTGGCGCCAAAAAGTCCCTAAAATTTACCAACCCAAATAAATGTGACATGAAACGGTGTGACTGACACGATCATAAAATACCACACTTTACGACAGGCCGAATTTACACCGCACTGTAACGAAGAGCACTTTATGTTCAGCATACTTCGTTGAGGTGATTAAAAATGCTTAGCATTTTATTTTTATTTTCGCGAGTTTTCACGTGTCCTGAATATTTTGTTTGAGATCTGGTTTATAAGAGTTCGTTTTAAAGCAAATTTTTGAGTGTTGTTTGCATTCTAAACAATAAATCCTCTCGAAACATGATCGTAATGTCGCCCCAAAACAGCAATTAATAAATCCAGAAGCCACACACGCCATAAAATAATTATTTGTAATTAAAAATCACTATTAACTATTCAGCCGGTTCCACCTAATTAATTAATCACATTCTTAAATTCATGAACCGTTATTTCGATAATGATTGGGCATTTCAAAAGACGCGCTAGTTTCTATGACTAAGCTATTTTTGAGGAAAAAATTACGACGCGACTTTTTGAAGCGGCTTTGAATGAAACCCAGATTTAAAAAAAAAGTAGACAAAATATACAAACCCTCAGTCCTTTCAGAGTGGAACTTTGTTATTTTGTGAAAACTTGTATAAAAAACCAATTTTCCTAAATTGCGACTTAAAGTCGCGTTTGATTTTTATTCATGTGACTTAAAGGTAAGTACAGGATGATAAGGATTCTTGTACTGTCACGTCATATGACATGTCAAATGACTGTCAAAAAAGTAGTGAATGACGTCTATGAATGAATTTGTATATTTTTGAGTCACTTTTGGACGATGACTCGCATATAATCATTAAGAGCCTACACTACTCCAGCTCAAATCCAAGTTTCACGGCTCATTCGTGCAGATACCGCGCCGCGCACTCGCAGCTATCTCACTCGCACAGTTCATCACGCAGCGCAGAGGTCACGAGTCGACCGCACGATAGAGTAAATACACAGTTATTGTATGTCTAGTACCGAGGTATGGAAATAAAAAAATAAATTATTGTACAAATATACTAAAGCGCCGTAAATAGTTATGATACACAGTTATTGTACACCCAGTAGGTATGGAAATAAAGTGAAAGGAATATTGCAGAAAAGTGGTCCATAGTTGGCCACTTTTTCTAAGGTCTGTGGCACGGCTCATGATCATGCTAAATATTGTAAGTATTGACAGGCGTCACAGCTCAGTCGGTAATAGCTCTGCCTTCCGTGCTAAGGGTCGTGGGTTCGATCCCCATACTGAGAACAAACATTTGTGCGTGGAAAACATAGATGTTTGTTCTATGTCTGGGTGTTACTATGTATTATAAGTATGTATTTACAAAAAATAAGTAGGTATATAAGTATTCTATCAGCATCTAGTTCCCATATTACAAGCTTTGCTTAGTTTGGCACTAGAGGGCGTTGTGTGAAATGTCCATGAATATTTATTTATTTATTGTATTATGGAATGGACACAGTAGTAAAAAACAAGGAGAAATCAGAAAATTTTATTGTATTTCAAGAGGGAGATCTCAATTCGATTGTATTTTGTTTGTAACCTCAGAACACCGTTCGCTTCTCTCACTCGATCAGATCATTATCATCGCTTCAGATCAAATGGGTTGTATGCTTATTCGAAAAATGGGAAAACCTCAGGAGGAAGCTTATTCCACATCTTATATGAGAAATATCACGCCTATTTACATGCATTTATTTATTTACATGCACGGTAGAATGGTTGGGTAGAATGCTTGTTTGCCTACTCATCATCAGGTGGGCTGAACGCCTGTTTGCCTACACATCATCAGGTGGGCTGAAAGCCTGTTTACCTACACATCATCAGGTGGGCTGAACGCCTGTTTGCCTACACATCATCAGGTGGTGCTAATTACGGAAATGGTATCCATTTTGAAATCCAAGAGGGCGGGCATTGATTTTTTTGAGAAAAGTGATATGGGTGTCGTTTTCGGGATATTTTGGGGTGCTGAATACGGAAATGGTATCCATTTTGAAATCCAAGATGGTGGACATTAATATTTTGAGAAAAGTGATATGGGTGTCGTTTTCGGGATATTTTGGGGTGCTGATTACGGAAATGGTATCCATTTTGAAACCCAAGATGGCAAATATCGATTTCTTGAATAAAATGATATGGGTGTCGTTTTCAGGATATTTTGGGGTGCTGATTACGGAAATGGTATCCATTTTGAAATCCAAGATAGCGGTCATCGATTTTTTTGAATAAAATGATATAAAGGGTGTCGTTTTCGAGATATTTTGGGATGCTGATTACGGATATGGTATCAATTTTGAAATCCAAGATGGCGGACATTGATTTTTTTGAGTTAAGTGATATGGGTGTCCTTTTCGGGATATTTTGGGATGCTGATTACGGATATGGTATCCATTTTGAAATCCAAGAAGGCGGACATTGGTTTTTTGAGAAAAGTGATATGGGTGTCGTTTTCGGGATATTTTGGGGTGCTGATTACGGAAATGGTATCCATTTTGAAATCCAAGATGGCGGACATAGATTTTTTTAAGAAAATGATATGGGTGTCGTTTTCGGGATATTTTGGGATGCTAATTACGAAAATGGTATCCATTTTAAAATCCAAGATGGCGGATATTGATTTTTTTTGAGTAAAGTGATATGGGTGTCGTTTTCGGGATATTTTGGGATGCTGATTACGGAAATGGTACCTATCCATTTTGAAGTTTTAGTTAATGAATCGATTGCTTTTAAAATCGATATCTGAGAGTCCTCCTCAGCCATTATAAGGATTACTCATATCACTTTACTAAAAAAAATCGATATCCACAACCTTGGATTTCAAAATGGATACCATTTCCGTACTCAGCACCCCAAAAGATCCCAAAAATGACACCCATATCATTTTCTTAAAAAAATCGATGTCCACAATCTTGGATTTCAAAATGGATACCATTTCCGTACTCAGCACCCCAAAATATCCCAAAAACGACACCAATATCACTTTTCTCCAAAAATCTATTTCCGCCATCTTGGATTTCAAAATGGATACTATTTCCGTAATCAGCACCCCAAAATATCCCGAATATGACACCCATATCACTTTATTTAAAAAACTCGATATCCGCCATCTTGGATTTCAAAATGGATACTTTTTCCGTAATCAGCACCCCAAAATTTCCCGAAAACGACACCCATATCACTTTACTCAAAAAATCAATTTCCGCCATCTTGGATTTCAAAATGGATACTATTTCCGTAATCAGCACCCCAAAATATCCCGAAAACGACACCCATATCACTTTACTCAAAAAAATCTATGTCCGCCATCTTGGATTTCAAAATGGATACCATTTCCGTACTCAGCACCCCAAAATATCCCAAAAACGACACCAATATCACTTTTCTCCAAAAATCTATTTCCGCCAT
This sequence comes from Gandaritis pyraliata, assembly GCA_947859175.1. NCBI lineage: Eukaryota > Metazoa > Arthropoda > Insecta > Lepidoptera > Geometridae > Gandaritis > Gandaritis pyraliata. Next base: position 1,719,503 of record OX401875.1, on the reverse strand, counting down.
CTTGGATTTCAAAATGGATACTTTTTCCGTAATCAGCACCCCAAAATTTCCCGAAAACGACACCCATATCACTTTACTCAAAAAATCAATTTCCGTCATCTTGGATCTCAAAATGGATACTTTTTCCGTAATCAGCACCCCAAAATTTCCCGAAAACGACACCCATATCACTTTACTCAAAAAATCAATTTCCGCCATCTTGGATTTCAAAATGGATACTATTTCCGTAATCAGCACCCCAAAATATCCCGAAAACGACACCCATATCACTTTACTCAAAAAAATCTATGTCCGCCATCTTGGATTTCAAAATGGATACCATTTCCGTAATCAGCACCCCAAAGTATCCCGAATATGACACCCATATCACTTTATTTAAAAAACTCGATGTCCGCCATCTTGGATTTCAAAATGGATACTTTTTCCGTAATCAGCACCCCAAAATTTCCCGAAAACGACACCCATATCACTTTACTCAAAAAATCAATTTCCGCCATCTTGGATTTCAAAATGGATACTATTTCCGTAATCAGCACCCCAAAATATCCCGAATATGACACCCATATCACTTTATTTAAAAAACTCGATGTCCGCCATCTTGGATTTCAAAATGGATACTTTTTCCGTAATCAGCACCCCAAAATTTCCCGAAAACGACACCCATATCACTTTACTCAAAAAATCAATTTCCGCCATCTTGGATTTCAAAATGGATACTATTTCCGTAATCAGCACTCCAAAATATCCCGAATATGACACCCATATCACTTTATTTAAAAAACTCGATGTCCGCCATCTTGAATTTCAAAATGGATACTTTTTCCGTAATCAGCACCCCAAAATTTCCCGAAAACGACACCCATATCACTTTACTCAAAAAATCGATGTCCGCCATCTTGGATTTCAAAATGGATACCATTTCCGTAATCAGCACCCCAAAATATCCCGAAAACCACACCCATATCATTTTACTCGAAAAAGTAAAGTACGCTGTCCTTCGAAAATTCGAAAACGCAGTAGGGGAGATAAATTCTGACACAGTCAAAATGTTCCTGCATTTTGGCAAAATTCATGTTTCGATTCGAATGGCGCCAAATACTGGAGGTCGAATTCTGCTAATAGCGGAGATACGGCAAGGGGGTTACAATATCTCTGAGAGGAGAAGAGGGGGTTAATGCCCCCTCTGGAATTATAACTACTGTTAGGTATAAGTAGGTCAATAAAAAAAATGATATAGAGGGGTTGCAATATTTATTTTATTTTCTACAATCCTTTTATTACAATTCGTACAACCAGTTCTACACACTTCACGTGGAGATAGGTACCTACCACATACCAACTTAGTAATTAGACTACAAATCTATGGTACTCATCCAATGAACGAACATGTCGAGAAAGATCAATTTCGTTTGTCCTTTGCGCGTCGCAAACGCGTAGCGCAGCGCGTCGCGTATTCATAAATGCCTAAACTTGACGTCGTCAAATTTCAATATGGCCTCATAAAGTCCTAACCAAAATACGTACCCGCGGGCACCTAGGTAGGTAAAAAACATTTTATGACTCATTTTAGATACTTACTTCAATATATTATTCATGTTTTTAGCAATTTCTTTTCTCCAATCCCTACCCTTTTTTTTGTACTGGTTATTTCCCATTTTACTTTACTTACTTATAATTTAATAATTTTACGTATCTACGTAGGTAGGCGTGCGAGCAAGCGACGCGGGTTCCCTGTTCGACTGCCGGAGTTAGACTGAATCTGAGCGGTTGCGACGTCTCACGCGCAATATTTGAGAATTTAATTTCTTAAAATGCAAAAAAAAACATTTTAATAAATCTAAAACATATGATGTACGTGTATTGCTAAGTTGAATTTATATACAAAGTTTCAATAGTATAGGTAAAGTATTGACTGACTTCTGTGGTTTCTTAGTAAGCTTCAGAGGGAAGTTTGGGATTTTTTTCTATCGAGAAAATTTTTAGTAATCGTGTTTTCACATCATATGATGTATCACAAATATTCTCAACTGTAATATATATTTTTTTCAAAACGATTGATTCAATACTTTTAATGATATGCGGGATCAAAAATGAGTGATTGGAGTACTATAAGCTCTTAATCATTATTGTAAAATGTATTGTTGCGTCAAGTGATGAGGTGATTGCCCCTCATCGATACTATATATAATTTGTGGACATGTGTATTTATAGCAACAACATAGTCTGAAGATAATAACGTATTTTATTACAAAAACATTGTCTAATTTAAAGACAGCGTATTTTATAGCAACATAGCCATATCTACTAGTGTAAAACCAGCTTTCAATGCCGTTGTAATTTAATAATCTCCAAGCTGTAATTATACGATATAATCTAGCCTCTGAACCTTTTTATAGCTCTGATGGTAATTTGAAGTCCCTATGGAACCTACAAATCCTACAAACAATAGATTGTAGGATTTGTAGGTTCCATAGGTATCTTAGAAAGGTCAGGAGTTCGAGGCACAATCTGTATATTTAGTGTTTTATGTCGATGGTCTAAGTGCTAATTATTGGAGAGGATCGACGAACTGGTGGCGTGTAATGACCCGTATAAGTCTGTAGTCCTATTTTTTAACCTACGACAAATTAGTCGGGAGTGTTCTTAGCTATGTTTAATGAAAATCGGTTCAAGATGGCCGCCGCCACAAAATGGCGGATTACATATTTTTTCACAACTCCCTCATCATAGAATAATAGATAGATTTTTTTTTAGAATGTCCTTTGACCACAATCTCACCTGATGCTAAGTGATAATGAGGCAGACAATGAAGCAGGACCGTCTAAAAGACACCTATTCACCTTGATTGTATTTTTCAGGAAAGACAGAAGACGGCAACGAGTTCCATTCCTTGGCAGTTCGCATAATGAACGTAGAGCCAGAACGCTTGGCCTATTTAGTTGATTGTATAACTATGGGGAGCATCTTATCTTTCCTGTGGATAAGGCTGATTAAGCGGAAAGAATATATGTGCTAGCTACTTCTAAAAATCTCGAGCACTACAACGTCCCGTTCATCGGGGTATGGGTCAAAGTGGCCCCTGACGCTGTATAGATCATCTTTGGTGCAAAGGCCTGATTATGATTGTTACACAAGGAAGCTAAACAAACGAATAGTGCCCACTGGCCAGATCACCAAATCGCTATCCTACCCAAAAAGTAGTGAAAAGTTCAGTCAGTAATATGGGATATGAAAAACGGTCTCCATACCAGAAAGCACCTGATGAAGGCTTCAAGTAAAATTACCAAAACATGAAGCAATTTGGAACAGCTTATGACAAGACAAAGTACACTCATGTGTAGCTGTCACAAACAACGATCAGAGACGAGGGTTTATGAAGCTGCTGCCGTAGTATGCTGGTCGTAATGGCCGAAACGGTAAACTACCTTAATGACGTCAGCAGTCTAAGCACAGCATAAGCCATGGCTTGGGAACATAAGGAAAGTCCGTTTTGTAATGCAGTGAACGTAATTCCAAAAAATCTAAATTTAAAAGTTCAAATTTTTATAGGAAAACCATGGAGGAACCCTAGTCAGCAAAGAGCTTCTTCAAGATGTTTTTGATAATGATGATGAACTGCAAGGGTACATTAAGGTTGATTTTGTGATAAACTTCACAAACAAATTCAAAGGGTCGAAAATTAATCTAAGTCTGGGGTAGCCGTACCATGGTTCTTGTAGTTTCTTTGTACCCACGTCATAAAATGATGGATTAATCAGTACGAAAACTTTTCAAATTTCGAACGAAAGAACTAAATTCCAATTTCAATATTTAAATTCTATTTGATAAGTGGATATGGAATTTAGATTGCCTCTACAAAAATCTACGACGAACGAATAAGGTTATCTAAAATTTCTAACACATAGGTGGTTTTATCCTGCAAGGTGGTGAGAGCGCGGCATAGAAAGCGCAATGTAGGTCGAAGCTCTTTTCCACCAGGAGATCGCATTACGCGCAAACGCGTGTAAAATTGAAGTGAGATTGCTTCGGAGTTCGAACGCGTGTTTGCAGGAGACCACATTTACACAGTAGCGTAACGTCATTCTTTTGTATTTACGATAGTATTTGAGATAAAAGTAGGATTCTACTACTATGTTATAAATAAAATATTTTTTTATTTAAGAAAATAGATTTGTATACTTAATCTAGATAGATAGATAAAAATTTTATTGCACACACAGAAAAAAGAAATTACAGAAAGGGAGAAACATAAAAATAGAGAGTACAATGGCTAAAACGATAATAGCGATAATAATCTAATAAAAGCGTTTCCATAAAAGTTCCAGGATTACTATTTAAAGTTCAGTTGAGTGTTATCCTGTCTCTCAATGTCTTCTTTATGTCATCAAAAAGAAACAACAAACGCTTAAAAGTTATAATATAAATATATTTTTTCTACGCACCAAATCTACTACCCCCTGATTGAATTTGTTTTGACAACATCAAAATTCAAACTCCAATCAAAACGCTGTCAAAATGACAGCGAATCAGTGACCAGTAAACTGACATTTTGATAGTAATTTGTCAGATTCTGATGGTGTCAAAAGATCAATCAGGGGATGCTATACTCTGCAGGGTGGGGTGACGCAATGACGGCGGTCAGTGTTCTTTCGAAGGCTGACATGACAGATGACGGCAGGTGACGGCATGAAAACCACAATCGGTGTGACAGTCAGCCAACCTTAATGCGTTTTATTATGTGTGAACGAAAATTTGATGTACTTGATACGGAAGCCGGGCGGTAAGGCGATGAAATCTGTGATTTAGGACTAATAGCCAATCCGGATTTTTTATTACATTTCGATTTTGGAATTTATGTTGCGGAATTCTAAATTGATGATCGAATAATTCTATAAACATGTTTGATATTTAAAGGTTTGAAAAGTTGATAGGTTAACGACCTGCAGGGGTATTCCAATCTCAGTTGAACTGCAAAGTTGAACTGCAAAGTTTTAAATCATGGTCAGTTCATACTAACTCATAGTTATTCGCTGACTAAATGGTGACATTATGATGATGTCATTTAATTTGTTTTCGCGCATATTTTGCTGTCAAGTGTCTAAAAAGATATGATCACGTGGTACAATGTACCACGTGACCTGAAGAAATTACACTGGGTAGTGAAATATAACTTGACAGCAAAAGATTGGAATACGGGGGCTGTGTTGGTACATTTGGCACTAAGTAGCACTGGTGTAGTGACTAACTGGCTGAAACGCAAGAGGTGCAGATTCGATTACCGATGATCGGACAAAAATTTTTCATAATCTACGATTTGTTCCCTATTTAAGTGTTTGTAACGGTAACATGGTAGATAGGTACATTAGGTACCCAACCTTGGTTGTTTCTGATACCAACGCCATAAAATAATCTAGTCCATAGACAAGGCCACAATGAACGGTCTAGAATTCGTAAACTTATTTTTTTTAATACTTTATTGTCAAATGTTAGACTGCAGTTTTACCTGATTGACAATTTTTTTTACAACTACCTTGTATAGTATACATGATGGTTTCAGAAAAATAAACTTAAAATTCTAACATACGTTTTCTTCTAGATGTTTTCCTTCACCGTTTCAAGTTTACTGATTTTATGAGACTTGATTTGAAAAGACAGTGATTCTCCAAAAAGTAGATACTTAACTAAATAAGGAAAATACTGACCGCATCTCAATGGTTGTGAAAAAGCACTTTTTAAACAGAATTTTCACTTGAAATCAGCGGCAGTGCAAAATTGACCTTTATAGGTATAGATTTTACGTTCAGTTCAGCGATTGATAAATTTTCCTTGTCGGTCTACTCTAAAATATACTATCCCTCTCGCACGATTCAACTTCTAATAGTTCTAAGTCCAAACAGTCTAGGTTGATCTTGTCGCTGTGTGTACCACCTTACCTACTTTTTTAACCACTCTATAAATAAGGAGTGTTATAAGTTTGAAGCCATGTGTGGCTGCGTAATTTCCGAAACTGACACCATCATTTCTATTTTTTTAAAATATCACTTTTGTCAAGTTTTCTGACCAAAAAGTGTGCACTAAAATTGGTCATATTCGTACCTAACTAAAAAAATCTACAAAGTACTTACACAAAAAACTTGTTATTAAAAAGTGATATTTCGATACGTAAGAACTATGCTATATTCTGTAGGCGAACCCCCATTGAAGAACCAATGGGGTGGTTTTCACCCTTCATTCTTTGAGCGTTTACAATGACTTTGTATTTTTATTCCGACAGTAAAATGATCTTTTTAGGGTTAAGAAAGAGGAAAAAAGGAAAAAAATCAAGTGGGGAAGTACATTATTGAAATTGAACCTATTGGTATAATAAAGTTTTAGGGTTTAAAATTGGGAATACTAATTTTTCTGATGTAATATGTTTTTGTAATATGGGAACTAGATTCTTTTAGATACTTACTTATATAATTTTTTTTGTCAAGACATACCTATAATAACATATAACACCCAGACATAGAACAAACATCTATGTTTGGCACACACAAATATTTGTTCTCAGTTGGAATCGAACACACGGAAGGCAGAGCTATTACCGACTGAGCTGTGACGCCTGTCACATATTAGTCCGATAACATACTAATTCCAGGACACCCTGTATTAACTTGTATAAGTTTGAGCTACAATTATTAAAACCATCCCTGTACCGGAAAAGGAAACCATAACAGAATTCCGGTGGTGATGTTAATAGTAACAAAGTATTAAAGAGATCATAAAGCTAGTTTAAGAGGCAGTTAAAAAACAAACAATTTGATTGCAACAGTTCTTAAAAATAATGAAACAATCTTATAAATTACTAGCTTCTGCCCGAGATTTCTTCCGTGTCCCTTTTATCTTATTAATTTTCCGGACAAAAAGTAGCCTATATTAATCCAGGCTACGAACTATATGTATTCCAAGTTTCATCCAATAAGATTATGTACAATGGACAATAATTTCAATAGGTAGTCAAATAGTACACAGGTTTTAAACAAAAATTAAAATAACGTAACCGTCAGCAATGATTAACGAAAGAAACAAACAAAGTCAGTAACACGCATTCATAATATTAGAAGTAAGGATCTAGTTTTAAGCAACGGGTACGAATCTCCACGTCTGACTACCCTTTAGACCTTTTCTTAGATCAAGATCAGATGGGTAGTTCTTTTCTAAAGACAGGCGTCACAGCTCAGTCGGTAATAGCTCTGTCTTCCATGCTGTGGGTCGTGGGTTCGACCCCGACCAAGAATAAACATTTGTGCGTGGCAAACATAGATGTTTGTTCTATGTCTGGGTGTTACTATGTATTATAAGTATGTATTTACAAAAAAAAATATAAATATTCTATCAGCATCTAGTACCCATATTACAAGCTTTGCTTAGTTTGGGACTAGAGAGCTTCGTGTGTAAATGTCCATGAATTTTTTTTTTAATTTATTAAGACTATCACGATTTTAAAAGGAATCAGGAGAAAACTCGCTTCATCCTCTAACTTACCCCCAACCCAGCACAAGGGTTGTTAAGTATTCAGCCATCTCCCACCTGGAAATGACTCGAGCCTTGGGGGCTATTGTGACGCCCAGACAGACGCGCCGACACCCTATAGATGTAGACATATCTATAACTAGCGTAGACTTGTATCTATAACGTGGAGAAGCATACCATGGTATAGATAGATGAGTTACTGTGTCTATGTCTGGAAACGTGGAATTGAGGCTTATAAATACAGTTTTTTTACCATCTAAAAAAATTATATTGAGACATATTTTATACACTAACGAAAACCTTAAGGTTTATAGACATAATGGTATACTTAGGGCGGCTTGCACCAAAATTGCTAAACGTGTTTAACAGCTAAATCGATTTAAATCTGACGTATTTGTATGACTTGACAACTCGCTAAATACTATTTAAGAGTTAAACGCGTTTAGCGATTCTGATGCAAGCCGCCCTTAGATAAATAGATAGATAGCATTTAATCACCACAACAGAAATAAAATAAATAAAAGTAAAGGTACTTAACTATAAATGAACTTAATACTATGCTTAGTAGAGTTTAAAGACGATTTACACACTCTTTAGTGCAGTAGCGAGTTAAGGGCACGTGTACAGTGAAAAATCGCAAGTTGCTTTTCGCTGGTAATCCGTAAATATAAATAATAAACCAAGAGTAAAAACAGATATAAAAAATTCATTATATTTCCGAGATTTCCTCCTATCCAGAAACAGGATATAAAAATATTTCCTCGATAGAAAAAAATTCCAAAGTTACCTCTAATTTTCTAAGATTGTGTCTGGATTTCGAAGACAGCGCTAATTATTGGGTAGAGAAAGATATATACATGTACCAACAGTTGCTTGAGCGATGTCCTCTGTTTTTTTTTTAATTTTAGATGACTAAAAAAAACTGCATATTCACGCATTTTTAATGTCTCGCAAGCGCCATGACGAAGAGCGTGCGGTTTCGAACCTTATTCCGACGATCATAAGACCGCAATTTCGAATCGCACGCCTGAGAAAATGAGAATGTGTCAAACTCGGACGTGGCTCTAACTACTGCGGGTGGCAATGTCACAACACCGTTAAAGATTTAGCAGATATCATTTGCAACATAGTAGCGTGGGCTGACAGACAGACTACATAAATATTATCAGTAGATTAGGTACTTGACTGACGCACAACATGTGCCTAAACTTGACTTTAGGTCAACCCACACTGCCTAGTATCCATGCGCCTTTTGTTTTCTAACTTAGAATTTGTAATGTCTGTATTTATAAATAATAATAAATAAATAATGTGCTTTAATATAGAACTATGTGTCTATGCCTCTGTACTGTTTTTTATATGTGCAATAAAGAATTTTCTAATCTAATCTAATCTATGTCTAATATCTAATTTCCGGTGCAGTACAATAAAGAATTTTCTATCTATCTATCTATCTATTAGCATTTACTGCTCACTGATGTAGTCTCAAAGCTTCTACCACTGATCTGGACTCGAGAATAGATATTTGTATATTATTTTCATTTTTGAGTAACGACTTACCTAGGTACCTACTCCATTTACAGCCAAAACACATAGAAGACGGGTGCGGGTTGGGCGCAAGTCGGGTGCGTGTGTTCGATATATGAAAATTTGGATGTTTAGATGTCTGTGTTTCAATCACGCTGAAACTACGAGTAATTAAATAAATGGACTTCATATGGCTTTGTTTAGCGCTATCTAGCCCCAAACTACGCAGATGAATAATTTAATAATTAATTTAAATCAACTTGAGCCTAGTTACAAGACTACTATTAAGTGTGATTGCGTGCGTGCACATAGGGTTAATAACTTAAAATTTATCAGATTTTGGTACCAAATGAGGCTGTCGCAAGAACATTTGACACAAACATTCGGAATGTTCCGCTAGGAAATTAAGGCTTACGATAAATGACAATGACAAGTTATCCCAACTACCCTAATTTATTTTTCATTCAATCATTTGTTGACATCGGTCATAAATAAGAAGAAGAGATGTCTAGAAGTCACAATAGCAGTCATTTTGTTCCTTTTATGGCATTCCAACCAAATAATATTAATTATTAATTACTTACTAGAATTCGTCAAACAACATTCTCGCTTGCACATTTGAACATTTTTTTAATACCAATGCCCTTTGCAAACAAAAATCGTGTTTATTTGATCACATTTATGTGCAGTGCAGTCTTTGGTCAGAAAACTTTTTTGGGATCAAAATGATATTTGTGCTGAACATTTGCATTGTTGAATTAAATTGGAAAATGGAAAGGTACTAGTTTTCAGTCATAAAACATATTTGAAACTTTGTCTCATCAGTGATACGAACGAAGACTATCACAAAAAGCTCTACTATTACAGCCCCCGTATTCCAATCTTTTGCTGTCAAGTTATATTTCACTGCCCAGTGTAATTTCTTCAGGTCACGTGGTACAATTTTGTACCAATCATTCTTTTTAGACACTTGGCAGCAAAATATGCGCGAAAACAAATTAAATGACATCACAATGTCACTATTTAGTCACAGAATAACTATGAGTTAGTATAAACTGACCATGATTTAAAACTTTGCAGTTCAACTGAGATTGGAATACCCCTGCAGAGCTTCACGCTATATCCTCAAAAATATAACTACGATTGCAGAACCAAAACAAATAGTACCACAGATACCTAAATATCTACAACTTCATACCTCCCCGAGGGTGTCGTCTGGTAACGGGATTGTTCTAGAACCCCTTCATTGTTGGGGTTTGCACACTGGCTCTAATATCAACACCAGAGACCCGACACGATGCCGACATGTCATGGTTCTAACAAAAATATCGGTGTAGACGCAATGTGCAGACGTCTAATTTTAGATCTATGACATTCTTCTTCTTCAATTCTAAATGTCTGTCCGTCATTTCGACAGAAATAAGTTTAGTCAAGTCGAGTCATACGTTAAGTCGTTTGTTTTGAAGACAAAATGGTGGATTTTCCCTTCAAAACTTGAAAACGAATTCCATGAAATATTAAAACACTTTATTCCAATGGCTCACACTTTATGCTATAACTGCAAGTATTATTGGTTAAAATTTCACCAAAATTAAAGAACAATACTCACTTAAACACCAAGAAAAACAATTAATATAAATGGTTTGTTAGATGTGTGCCTCGAACGCATTTTAAATGTGCTATGTTGCTTTTACAAATGACAACTCGAATCCCTTCTATAACATTGGTCTTACCTAGAATAGCATCTCAAAGGTTGAGAGGCTACAGTGTCAAAACTAAACAAAGAAAAGTTAAACGTCGTATAGCAGCATGTTATTGATTCAGTTGAGAGGTGGCTAAGTAATAATCAACGATTTTTTCATAAAACCGTTTATCTCCCACGATATCGTGTAGGTGGTACTGTGAAAACAGCTATTGTTGGGGTTACCATTCAACGGTAGACGGAGGGTTGTCTGTCTGCTAGGGCATGTAAGCAGAAACGTTTGTTGGGTGCTGTAAGTGCTCTAAAAATCGGTGCTCTTCGTGGAATGCCTTAATACTAGTACTAAAAAGTATATTTTCAAAGAACTTGTCACAAGACGACAAGCCTATTTCTGCGTCCAAGCAGTGATGCTCGCATTGCTGTGTTCTGGTTTGAAGGGTATGGGTGCCGGTGCAATTTTTTTTTTGGAAAGGTACAAAATTGTACCACGTGACCTCAAGAAAATACACTGGGCAGTGAAATATAACTTGACAGCAAAAGATTGGCATACGGGGGCTGTACTGTGTATTGAAGTTATGAATGCCTTTCGACCTTTATTTGTTTGTCTAAACCTCAATTGAAAAGCCCCCAATAGTCCCTACACTAAAGATAGACCACATTCATATCATGAAACAAAAACAAAGTGAAAAAAACTGTGAAGTTACCGCAAAAAGCTTTCGCCGACAAAATTGTTACCGCGTTTTTAGGGTTCCATTCAATTAAGTAAACCTTAAGTTTTATCTGCCACTAGATGTCTCTGTGTCTTCGTATTGCTTCTCAGAGTTGAATTACAAATATTGAAACTACCTTGGCTGAGGAGAACACAGCAGAATATGTGTCCTTCCACGAAAAAGAAAGATCTTCAATAAATCAAGAACAATCAACCCGTTGCATCTAATCCAGATGATACAGCGCTTTATGCCTATATTATGAACGCTGCAGTGCCTGGGACATGATTTAGAAGGAGTAGGCTTGTAGCATCTATACCATCCTCCCAGCCTAGTCCCTATCCACAGGAAAGACAAGGTCAATATGTGCGGAGCTGACTAAACCGCGGGTTTCCTCGTGATGTTTTCCTTCACCGTGTAAAGAGCACCGGTGGTCGCGACCCCACCTTCCAATCCTAAGTTCGAGGGTTTTGGTGCACCAATGGGGTTTTCTACTTGGAAATGTACATTACTACTTGTAATAATCCTATCCTATCCTACTATCCTACTTAATATTATAAATGCGAAAGTTTAGATGTTTGGATGTTTAGATGTTTGGATGTTTGTGTTTCAATCACGTCAAAACTACTGAACCAACTTGGATGAAACTTGGCATATATATAGTTCGTAACCTGGATTGGCTACTTTTTATCCCGAATAATTAACAGGATCTACAGGATAAAATGAACGAAAAGGATTAGCAGCGCCAATTGGCAAGAGGATTTCATTGTCATGTCATGTCACGTCAGTTTGAGAGGGCGTAGTACTACCTCTTTGGTCCAACGACTAACGTTTGACATTTCAGTACGAGTTCGGTGTAATGAGGTGTAATGTCAAGTTTCTCAAAGAAGTATCCGCTCGGTACACGCACAGATATTATAATGTACACGGAAACTGTAGACGCGTACGAAGTCGCGGGTAACTGCTAGTATTCTATGTATGTAAACTCCGTGATAACTGCGTTTGCGCGATCTAGGATGTTTCTGTGGCAATTAGCTACAACGCCATCTAGATATTACATGCTGCTACACACCTTGATTAATTTGATAGAGTAGATGGCGTTGGTAATGCCTGGATGACTGAAAATAGCTGTGAAACGTGTAAAACCAACGGAACCATCCCTTTGAAAAGGTGGTTTCATTTTTTATTTAGCTTGAAAACTTTTGCAATCAACTGTCGCCAGCGTGTGCGCTCAAAATAACGAACTGGCGCTAGTTTTTTATTTACTGAAATAAGTCATGTAGCGGTAGAACGTATAATAAGTTTAAACTAGGGTTGCCAACTACTAAAATAAATTAAGAATTTACGACTGAAAATTAGCACTTTTTCATTTTCTTCTAGAAGTAAAAACTCATCTGGATCTTGTGTTCTACATATATTTCTCTGTAAAAGGGATCATACAAAAAACGCTAGGAACCAAGCCGTAGTTTGTTGTCCGTTCTTCTAGGCTTTGGTTGCGTGGAACTGGCACCTAGAATCACCTAGTTATATAAGACGATTCTAAATGATCCTTGTGATTTTATTGAATAAAGAAATTTTGACTTTGACTTTTGACTTTGTAACTACCTAGTATTAGGTATAATGAAGTTATGAATACATAGAACCATAATAAACCATTAATAATGAAGCAGTGCATTGTTATAAGCAGAGGTAACCGCTTAACATCAGGTAGGCACATTAATTTTTATTATAATTTTTTTTTGTCTAATTCTGATAATATGGTGTCCGGCCGACTGCTGTATGTCTCAAGGCCTATTTCACCATGTCTAAGTAACGCTATGTTTAAGTTAAAAATATACCCTGTTATCTTTGACAAGTTTGAAATATTTATAACTGCGGATAGCGTAATCATGGTGAAAAAGCCCCTCAAAGATATGGATATACACCATTTTCTGTCACAATAAATACTTCAGCGTGCAAACTTAACATATAAAGTAAGGAAAAGCTCTTAACTTAACCCTAAATCGAGCTATCCTTTAACACGAGATCGCGATAACCTATCGGGGGCCAATTTAACCCGTCAACGCGGTAGCTTCTTAGTGGTTTAAGGGGAAAACTTTGCTAAGTTAATCTATTGAAAACTGTGTAATGTTTAGTTAAATATACTTACAAAATTATGGTTAAGTTACGCTTATTATTACTTTTATTAAAATAAAAAAAAACTGTGCTTATTTTTAACTTAAGCGTTGATTTAGCATAATGAGCCTTATGGCGACACGTACGCAGTCGCTGGACATCGATAGTACCTATCAGTAAATCAAACTCTCAATCATGTGGTTAGTTCTTTAGACCCTACATTATAAGCGTCTTATATTGTCTTATTTTGTATGGAGCCTAAAGTTTATTTAGGGTTAAATAATATCAATTCACATAATTTATAAGTTTAAAAAACTAGAAAAAAGCCGACTTCAATTCGACTACCAGCTTCATCATCATCATTAGATGATGATGATGATGATGATGGCAGTTCATTGGGAATGTTCTAGTGACTATAAACACCACATAAAAGTCACAGAAAAGCAAAATACGCAATTTCGTGCACGTGGATGGCATATTTTTTCCAGTTATTTCTATTTATAAGCCAAACTACTGAACCGATTTTGATGAAAATTAAATGGGACTAACCTGGAAGTAACATCCTTTCAGATAAAAAAAGAATTTTTCGAATCGGGTCATATATGACGGAGTTCTGAGGTAACACACATAAAAAAAAACAACCGAATTGCGAACCTCCTCCTTTTTTAAAGTCGGTTAAAAATTTTAACCCTTGAATTTTAGTCTTGTAACAGCGACAACAAAGCTCAAAACTGATCCACAAAATCAATGTACTTAAATGTTTAAATGATACTTCACACACCACACATTGCACACCATTTAATTTGGCAATCACACTGAGATGATAACTGACGCATTTCCGGTCCAATGATCAGCAATCCTGTACGTGTGATCATCATTTTCATCCCTTTTTCAGTTTTTTGTATAAAAAACTTCATCCGGGTTCAAGGGGATGATTTTATTTTATTTTATTGAGTAACAAAATCCACAGCTCTTAAAAATAATAAATGCGAAAAACTTACATTTCTGATTCTAATTTTCTGGGGCTTATTCCAAATTCAAATTCAAATTCTTTATTGCGCTTTTATGTTGCATAAACAGGTGTTAAAGTATGTAGAGTATCAAACATAAACCCTGTTAGGGCACAGCAATTAGGTAGGTAGGTATATAAATACTTAAATATTAGGTGGCACATTTTTGCAGGTATCTAATGTATTTAATAGGTATTTTTAGTCTTCCAGAAACTCGTGCAACGAATAGAAACAGTTTTTTGTGAGGTAATTTTTTAAAATATTTTTGAATTTTAAAGGTCTCTCTTCTTTTTTAATATCATTAGGGATTCTATTATATATTTTAACACACATTATACACATTATTCCAGAAATCTCCGGCGTGTTGCCTCTGCGAACTTTTTGTCTGGACTTTTTGTCCAGAAACCCCCTTAGTCGGCCCTGCGACTGCCGGCAGGGGATCTTGGGTATGGCAGAGATTTTACTCTAACAGGGATGACGTCAAATCTCGGTCGAAAACTGGTTTCACACTCTAGTGACAGGAGTTTTCAACATCATTTTGACGTCATCCCTATTAGAGTAAAATCTCTCCCGAAATGAGAATAAGGGCGGCTTGCGCCAGAATCGCTAAACGCGTTTAACTCTTAAATAGTATTTAGCGAGTTGTCAAGTCATACAAATACGTCAGATTTAAATCGATTTAGCTGTTAAATACGTTTAGTGATTCTGGTGCAAGACGCCCTAAGGCCCCAGTACTACCACCCCGTGCCTATTGCGTGCGCGCAGTGATGCTCGCATTGCTGTGTTCCGGTTTGAAGAGTATGGCTGCCGGTGCTATTACACGCACATGAGTTCCTTTGCGTCTCAGAGTGATGGACACAGTGCGCTGCTTCACGCGACACGTCTTCAATGAACGTGCTCGGTGAAACAATGCATTGTTATAAGCAATGTATTATAATATGTATTATAAGTATGTATTATAAGTATGTATGTACAAAAAAAAAGTATATAAGAATTCTATCAGCCATCTAGTTCCCATATTACAAGCTTTGCTTAGTTTGGGACTAGAGGGCGTTGTGTGTAAAGTCCATGAATATTTATTTATATTTATATTTATTTAATGGTTACTGGTTAACATCAAATGCACCGCTAGCTTGTTTCATAACTTATTCTAAAAAAAAGTCAAATATTTACAATAAGAAAAGAAATATTTTTAACATATTAGCTTACTTAAGTAGCGAGTAATGTAGCTTAAAACGTGTAGACAGGTAGATCCTCAAACAAGCAAAAACCAGCTAATAATTACGTACGTTGGAAGTTAAAAGAATTAAAAACAACAAAAATTAATCAAAGGGAAACAGAAGACTAACTTTACCAAAAAGTTAATTTTCACTCTACAAAGATAAAGAAATACAAAAAATTTCATAACACCCTGTATACAGTATACAGCGACATTACAGCGTGTCCTGAAAAGGTGTCAAAGGTTCCAAACCGAACAAAGCACCTGCATTTGCTAATGAACGCGCATACATGGTGCTCTATTTTATACAAGCGAACAATGCGACCGTTGGAAGTACAGGGTGTTAGTTTTGTGAAGGAATGTTTCCAATTTGCTGAACTATTCAGTATCGCTGGCTGAAGGGTGCGTTCGAAAAAGTTTTCTTTGAGTTTAAATTTCGAATTGCTTTTCAAGAGTCTGTTTTATCGTTTGAAGCTGGCACATTTTATAGAATGAATTTGAATTTAGAACAAAGCTTTTAACATGAAAATTGAGGGTAATTAAATTGAGAGTTTTGTAGTGGTTGGTCATTCTGTATTAAAATGCAGTTAAAATTATTAATGTTTTTGTGACTTTTGAGGTTTTTTTCTGGTCGATAAATTTGTATGTTTTCGGAGTACTTAAGTACCTACCTACCTTAAATATAATTAAACTACCTAGCTACTTAAGTACATGTCATAATTTGGTGTGTTTCAGGAATCCCCACTAAGAAATCCGTACAGTGGGGATATCAGTTTTTCTTCCAGAAATCCCCACCAGCTACGGTGTAGCAGTGGGGATTTTTCATATTCACTATTTTTCGTAAAAAAAGGTACTTACTTAAATTATTTATTTCAGTTTAAAAAAAAATAAGTAGGTATAGTAAAAAATCGCCGTACATCAACGAATCGAGTTAAATGCGTTGTAGATAAATCTTGATGGAATACCTATTAATCTCTAAAATCATTCGATGCCAATACTAAAGAATTTTACATATCCATTTAAACTCTCGCTTCACGAATTTAAATATGAATGGAAGAGGCCAGGTCCCTAGACGGGAAAGCCCCGGGTATCGACCGACACAGGAAAGCTAGTAGTAAGTAAATGTCTGACGCACTCCGCTTTTTGAGCACATTTGGTATCCTAGCATAAGTAGTAACTTTTGAAGACAGGTTGTCAAATTGATAATTAGTCTGATTTTTAAGGGTTTTTTGCAAGCAAAATTCGGCTGTCCCAAACCAAAACCTAGTATGAACCATTTTTTTTGTAGACGTTTTTGTAGACTCATACTAGATTTTGGTTTGGGACAGCCGAATTGGTTCTAGTAGCATTTGGTAACATTTTGAAATTTTGCCATTGTAATATCTAAACAGACCGAAAGTATACAATTTTTATGTACTATCAGCAAAAGTTCTACCTTACCACCTTAAAAGTGCATTTCCTGTAAACCGACTAGCCGTTAATTTTTGAATGCCAATAGAAGCGAATTATTTCGGGTGTAAAAGTTATGAAAACAATGGGCCGTCATAAAAATAAATAGATGTTTAGGTCTCTGGTTGGTCAAAATAAGAAGACAATAGAAAAAGGCGGGGTCAGGTAGCTAACTGCTTGCAAGCGAAACAGTTTCAAAAGTGGTAAGGCGGAAATTTTGCTGATGGTACATTAGCGTGTGTATTCTTTATTTTCTAATTAGAGGACAGTTGGGACCACACGTCCGGTCTGTCCCCGTGTCTAACAGGAGGATAGATTGGATTTTTCAATTTTTAAAAGTTCATCTAAAAAGTTTTTAGATGAACTTATAAAAATTTAAAAATATGAATAGAAAAAACAGTTTTTAGTAAAAACTGCAAACTTGGCGTGATCTGACTCTATTTCTATTCAGAGCTTAGTGCGACAAGCCAGCAAACTTATGCAGAAATTGATACCCCTTCTACGGCTACTCGATTTCCAATTTAGCGATGTTTAGTTTAGAGTTCTTTTTGAAATGAGAAAAGATTTCTGGAGAATATTTCCAACACTTTCAACTCAAAAGTTTTCTTAAAAATATTTTTAAATTTACTAAATATTAAAACCCATATAACCCATATATATATATATATATATATTATAACCCGAGCTCAATGGCGCGTCTTGGGAGAGACCTACGTCCAGCAGTGGACGAGTATAGGTTGATGATGATGATGATGATGATGAAAACCCATACAGGTTTTAATAATAAATTTTTATTAATAAATCTGAAATCTAAAAAATATTTCTACAGTGTATTTCTCTGTTCTTTTTAGCCAGTTGTCAGGATAAAAAATTATATCTAGGTACATTGAAATAAAATGCGAACTCACCTTTTACGAGATTTCTCCGTGTATCTTATCAGGTTCAAATGCCAAACACTCAACATCCCCCCTTTCAGGAAAGAGGGGGAACCGGAAGTCTATGGGGAATGCGCGCGTTTGAAATTTCAATAAAAATTGCCTGTAATATTCCCTTCAAGGAGAAAAAGAGTTTTTGTATTTGATATTTTTTTGAAATGATTTTTTGAATCCTTTGATTTAGTCAAACTCGTATCGTAGATAAATAAATACCCATAAGTACTTAATCGTCTTTAAAGCCATAATATGATACATTATTTTAATCATAAATATTTTAAATTCTTTTCACTAGAAACAGGATATTTAGCTGCATTATATTTAGTAAAATTAACGTTCGTAAAATTAATTTTAGTTTCAATTATTTAATTTATTTTATCAGATTATGAGATTATTCCATAAAAAACCAAGCCCTTTCCGAGCTACAAAACTATGCAAAATAATTATAGTAAAAAAACACCCTTTTTAACACAACCTTAATTTACACACGTCACATAAACGCGCCTAAAATGGACTCATTGTTTATTGACACAACAATGTAAGCATAATTAAAACGATGTCCAGGGTGCCCTGTCCACTATTTAAGGGTAGGGTGTCCACTATTTAGGGGTAAATAGACCCCCTGGGGAGTTCAACAGCAGATCCTTCATAGAAAGGGGTGCAATCTAATTTTCGCAAAAAAAGGGATATCCTGAACCGTCGTTGTGACACACGGACTTTTAAAACATTGACGGTGTTATGAAAAATCTTTGGTACTTAGCCACCTCTCAATTGAATCACTCTCAAGCTGCTATATGACGTTTAAATTCTCTTCTGTGACAGGCGTCACAGCTCAGTCGGTAATAGCTCTGCCTTTCGTGCTGTGGGTCGTGGGTTCGATCCCCACTGAGAACAAAGATTTGTGCGTGGAAAACATAAATGTTTGTTCTATGTCTGGGTGTTACTATGTATTATAAGTATGTATTTACAAAAAAAAAAGTATTTAAGTATTCTATCAGCCATCTAATTCCCATACTACAAGCTTTGCTTAGTTTGGGACTAGAGGGCGTTGTGTGTAAAGTCCATGAATATTTATTTATTATTAATTTTTTTATGGGTTCTTTTTTTCTCGAAATATAAATATTTCGGTATGAATGAAGCTCACGGGCCTAAGCCAAGTGCGAATCATAATTCGTTTACACATTTGTGTCTTCTTGCAGAAATTTTCTGACTATTCTTTCTTTAGATTTGACACTTAGTAGCTTCTCAACGTTGAGAAGGGTGTATGGGTGAGAATTTTCTTGATCATTTGCTTATACACGTTTCTCAACTTAGGAGAGACGTTTGAGAGATTCTAGGTAAAACCGTGATACGATAAAACTAGGTTAAAAAATTAGTTTAAAAATTAAGTTTTTTTCAAATTAACTTACATAATTTTTGTATTCAATTATTTATGAATAATATAAAAAAGGGGCGTAAATTCGAAAGCTTATCTATTCCGACGACGCTCCGTAGTTCTACCAACGGATGCTCGTAAAATACAGAACTTGTAGCATGAGCGACTTGTTTTCTGCCGAGAAGACAAGTCATACTTCATCTTTTAGTTTTGTTTTATTCAATTTTGTCTAACAAATCGTTGTCTAAGTCGCACATGCTAGGCCAGTTGGCCATATGATTTCTCACCATTTCTTTCTTTACCGATACTAAAATTATAAAGACTAGTTTTGCAATCCACCGCAACAGTGTGCCTCGTAGAAATCTATAGATGATACGCGTCGAAGCATGTCTTCCCTGAATAGAACCTTTAGTTGCTTCTAGAAAAACCACTTTATCCCACTCAATGTGAGAAAATTTCTATTGGGGAGAATAATTTCTATTTGCCAAGGGCTATTGTAGACTGAGAGGCGTGAATGGGGACACTTTTGGGGTCGAAATGTCGAGGTATTTTTGGGTAAAAGTGATTGGTATTTTTTTTCCGTCAATAGCTTAGTTAGGTGAAAGTTAAGTGACGGTGTCAAAATTTTTATTATGTTGGCTTGATGTATTTTTACAGTTAAAAGTTATGGAGACGAAGGGAATTATTTTGAACCACCTCCTTAACTGTGTACTTAGTAGGTATTTTATTAAGATTGTGTTGTGTATCCAGAAATAAATTAACCTTTGGTATGCCGAAACCTTCGATCAACTATACCTCGCCGGAACGGAACACAGATCCACGCGAGATAAAAACATTTTCTTATGAGTCTGGAATCCGTACTAGAGGTTAATTGTTAAATTTTGTATCTGTGGTTGGATTGGTTAGTTTTGATCAAGATAATGTCAAAAGGAATTTGGAAATAGAACCACTTTTAAGCATTTTATTTTATTTTTTCTGAATATAGATAGATGAAAATTTTATTGCACACATAAAATAAAGAAACATAGAAAAGGACGTACAATGGGCGGCATTATCGCTCAAAGCGATTTCTTCCAGACTATATATTTAAGGTTAAATAAATTCGAATCACTCCGAAACGAAAAACTACATGGTCTTTTACAAAAACGTATAAAGCCAGTTTCGAAAAGTCGCTCCTCATTTAGAAAGAAAGAAGAAAGAAAGAAAATGAAATTATTAATTCAGACTTATAGGTACCTTAAACTACAGTAAAACTTAAACAATAACTATGGGTTAATTAGGTCCCTGACTCAGCATACGTGCACTGTGACCAAGGGTAACAGTGCAACACTGGTACTCTGTCAGAGCCTAGTGGGCAACATCACGGTAGCCTAAAATAAACATAGTGTAGTAAAGTAGGTACTTGTTAAAAACATTTCACAGGATCTCTATCTATCTACAATTTGGAATGAGGACACCAGCCAGCTGAAGCTAGCCACCATAAAACACAACGTCGTCGCAAAACCTGTATCGCAGAAACTACGATACGTACACTTTTTGATGTCGTGTCGAACTTGCAAACTGCACATCTGGACAAAGACAGCAAGGGTTAACACTGGTTACACCATTGTCTTGACTCTTCTCTACCAGTAATACGGAATTGTTGTGTTCCAGTTGGAATGGTATACCGGTGGACACATGAGACTTAAATAATTTTTCATTTCTAAATTTATCATAAAAGAGTCAACTTCTTTTTTAAATTACACACAAATAAGTATAAGGGCATTGTCTACCAGTCTTCCGTGAAAAAAAGATGGTGTGGCGTGTTTTTATAGGTATTAACACTATCGCAGAAAATATATTACTTTGAGGTAGAGGTTAATAAGGTTTTAGCTTTACTAAACTTGTAACCATATATAACAAGTTTTTCACATGTAATACAAAATTATTGGAATAATGGA
The DNA here is from genome assembly GCA_947859175.1 of Gandaritis pyraliata. NCBI lineage: Eukaryota > Metazoa > Arthropoda > Insecta > Lepidoptera > Geometridae > Gandaritis > Gandaritis pyraliata. The sequence goes on along the minus strand of OX401875.1, from coordinate 1,698,012 downwards.
CAAGTTATCAAGTCACATCCATGGAAACTGGATATGAGAATTACCCATTTACGTCTCAGAGTTCAACGCAGTGCGGTGCCTTACAGGGTGCGTCCTAGCTAGGGTAAGGCAATGCTTTGTTAGAAGAAGTTACTATTTAAATAAATATTCATGGACATTTCACACGGCTCCCTCTAGTCCCAAACTAAGCAAAGCTTTTAATATGGGAACTAGATGCTGATAGAATACTTATATACTTTTTCTTGTAAATACATACTTATAATAGGTACATAGTAACACCCAGACATGGAAAAAACATCTATGTTTGGCACACACAAATGTTTGTTCTTGATGGGGATTGAACCCACGACCCACATCACGGAAGGCAGAGTTATTACCGACTGAGCTGTGACGCTTGTCAATTTAATATCAGGTAGGCCATTTTCATCACTTATGCTCCAAAAATCTAACGTTAAAACCAGTGCTAGCATACTCGAACACATCTGCCGGACTTGCCTCTGGAACTTGTGTCGACTATTGGCTATTAGCTGACAACCTTCGCAGGAGCTAACTTTTTGTGTCTTTAGCACAAGTCTGATGCTGAAAGCACCAGTCTGAATCGAAAAAAATATCGAGAGGAAACGGTCTTTCCTGGTCACTACAATCTGGATATCTTCAAGGCAAGAGTGAAGGTGTCTAGATCGTCTTGCTCCATCATCGGCTTCATTGTCACTCTCCATCAGGAAAAATTGAAGTCAAAAGACGGTCTATCAGATGTACAAGTAATTAAATTTAAAATTTAAAAAACCCCCGAATCTTGGACCGATTTTTATCAAATATAGCTAAGAACACTCCCGACTAATTCACCTTTCAAACAAAAAATAAAATAAAATCTAAATCGGTTCATCCGTTCAGGAGCTACGTTGCCTCAGACACACACACACACACTAACTTATAACACCCCGTCGTTTTTGCGTCGGGGGTTAAAAATAAAGAACCCGTGGCTTAGTCAGCTCCGCGGGTGACCTTGTCTTTCCTGTGGATAAGGCCGACTAGGCTGAGAGGATGGTATATGTGACGGTTTTTTCAGGCCGCCTTAAGACCTCTGCCGTGGCTTAACGATTGGCAGAGCCTGCAGGGGTATTCCAATTTCAGTTGAACTGCAAAGTTTTAAATCATGGTCAGTTCATACTAACTCATAGTTATTCTGTGACTAATTAGTGACATTATGATGTCATTTAATTTGTTTACGCGCATATTTTGCTGTCAAGTGTCTAAAAAGAATGATCACGTGGTACAATTTTGTACCACGTGACCTGAAGAAATTACACTTGGGCAGTGAAATATAACTTGACAGCAAAAGATTGGAATACGGGGGCTGGACAGTTAACGTGCCCGAAGCACGGAAGTGCTCAAATGTAAATGCCACTAGCGGTCCATCCAAATAGTGACCGCGCACAACGTCGCTTACTTAGACAATCGGTGAAGATTGACTAAACAGGCCTGGCCACGAGAGCTTGCTTTAGTCAATCAATTACTGAAGAAGATGAAAAACTGAAAATACTTAGTCGAATTAGAGTTCTCTTCTCCTGAGAGTGAATAACTAGTGCTATGGTTACTGACTGCTGGCAGTTTGATACGAAAATGACTGTTGTTCTCGAAACAGAAGTTGGATACCTACTGAAAGTATTTTTTTAGACATTATCTATCATCATCATCATCATTTCCCTGCCCTTATCCCGCGCTAGGCGGGGTCGGCACAACATGTCTTCTTCTTCCACTCGCTTCTATCATTCGTCAACTCAGAATCTACTCCTCTCACATTCATATCCTCTTTCACACAATCCAACCACTTCTTCTTCGGCCTTCCTCTACCTGCGTACCCAGTCACACTCATATTCATAACTATCTATCATTATCATAGAAATTATCTATCTATTAGGCATAATTTGTTAGACTATAAGATCCTACTTGACACCTTTTTGTTTTATTTTGAATGTTTTTCTATACTGTATCTACATAATTACACCGCCTTCCTCTCTATCTTCACTAATCTCGCTTAGATTGCCTGGAAGAGATCGCTCTCGGCGATAAGGCCGCCCATTGTGATACCCTATAAGCTTTCTTTGTTTTTTTAATGTTCCCATGTGGTGTACCTACCAATAAAGAGTTATCTATCTATTATGAGGAAGCTAGTTCCAATAGCAGCGCCGATATGTTTGCAACCGGTCACGATTGGACCACTCAAACAATGCAAATTGTGGACTTTTCACGCAACCGTATTATGCTGAGACGGGGACCATTTTGCCCCCTTACAACCACAAAGTATTTATGTTTATTACTGTACTTACTGTATTTATACTGGGGACAAATAAAAATTTATCTTATCTTATCTTATCTTATCTTATCTTAACCTTTGCAGGTAAACTGCCAACTATGCGAACTAAGGTTATGTGACCTGAAAAACTGCGTCTGAAATGCCAGCTAAGCTAAACTAAGCTAGCTTTTGTTTCTGAAGCGGCTTTAGCATCCTACTGCAATTTTAGTTACTCTTGTTGTCTCTCGCAAAAGCGAATACCTATTCTGTAAACAAAAATTTGAATACTAAAAGGGGGATTCTTTTAAAAACTGTCCAAATAAACTTCAAAAAACAGAGAACCGCTGACTAGGTTTACCGATTTCGCGCAAAGCAAGCATGCCGATTTTAATAACAATTAAAAATTCAAATGATCAGATTCAAACAGAGTTTGTTAGAGTTTTGTCAACACGGAGCGGACGGAGTTATGCTAACTTTGGGACACACGGATAAATATTTTCTAAAGCAAACTAGACGCCAAAAAAAAACAAGACCGGTCAAGTCTTGACAAGTCCGAGAATTTTGTCGCTAGAAAACAGTGGTGTGAGAGTTGTGGAAGTGGATAAGCTATTGTCCCAAACCGACAGTACCATTCCACCACCTACCACCAAGAAACTGACCTACCTAATTTTATACCTATAAGATCTTTTCTCATGTAAGTGGAATATTATGTCTTTTTTGAGAATAAATGTCTATAAACCTAAACTTTTATTCCAAGGGATCTAGTTTCATTTCAATTATGTTACTACAAAGTGGCTATGAATATTTTTAACAACAATGAGATTGAATTCCTAAAATTGTAAAAGAAATGAACGTACATAAAATCTAATAGAGACACTCACTGACATATTGATCTTATTAAAAAATTCCGATCTCACATAGAATCACCTCTCAAACATCTCTCAAGAGAGACGTAGCTTCTCACTCATAAACAAACCCGTCTCAACGTTGAGAAGCTACTGTGTCAAAACTAAACAAAGAAGAAAAATTAAACGTCGTATAGCAACTTGCGAGTGATTCAGTTGAGTAGCTAAGTAATTTTTTCACAAGACTGTTCATGATTAAAGTTCGTGATTCTAAACAACAGTGAGTCACCAAAACATCTGAGTAACAAATTAAAGGTTTTCAAATGATTGTAAAGGGTGTCCTAAGAGTTCAGGATTAATTAAATTAAGAGTTTAGTTCAATCTATAGAATAGAATCTGAGATATTTTAATTGCGTTACGTAACTTAAACTTCTGGAGAGCTGATTGTTTAATTATGCGCATAAATGTATACAGGGTGTTAGAACAGAAAAATTCCTTATTCACCAACATTATTAAAGATTGTGTTTTACAAAATCACTAACCAAACCTATTTTTGGTGTATACTGGTGTCTATGTAATTGCAGGAATTTTTTATAGCAGTTTTTTAGACGAATATAAAGATCGGCTGGATTTTATGTTTTATTTATGTCCACACTTTTTGTACCTATAAAACTTGTCTACATATTTTAGAATGTGAGGTATGAAGCGTTTAAATGCTCCTTGACTCCTAGGTTTCCCCACACGGTCGTCCTTCATTCTAATAGCAATAACGTCAGCTTAAGGAAGTCTTGAACTCCCCCAGAAGCACTAGTCTAGATAAAATCAAATTCTTATTTAATGTTTTAAACCTACGAGTTGAATGCGGTGGATAATGTGCTTTAATCTTTTTGGAATTATTTATGTACAGCGCGTTAAAAATAAGAAAAAATCTAAAAAGGGTTGTGTAATGATAAAATGATAAAGTTCGATAAAATTGGATTATTTGATTTGTTTTCGAGCATATTTTGCTGTCAAGTGTCTAAAAAGAATGATCACGTGGTACAAAATTGTACCACGTGACCCGAAGAAATTACACTGGGCAGTGAAATATAACTTGACAGCAAAAGATTGGAATACGGAGGCTTCTTGTTTTTTTACTTTTTTTTATATACATTATAGACGAATAGACGTTTGACTGCAGTCTCGCCTGATAGTAAATTAAAAACAATACAAAATAGTAATACAAAATTATAAAAAAAAAGTTGAATCGCCAACGAGGTGAATAACCACCCTGTATACTATATACATCATGTGTCATATTTGGTTCAGAACCAGTTAACAAAAACCAATACACAAATACTAAAAAACTATTTAAAACACAACTGGGTCGCAAAGAGCTGTGACTGACAAACCGACTGACAGTTTTATTGTTGTGTCATGTTGCTGGAATGTTGATATTTTTGGACGATGCCACGAGGTATTACGTTTCCGTGGAATTCTGGAATTATGTCTTACACTAGCCGACACGACACTACATTAGTGGCAACTGGCCACACCGACATGACAGTGGCTTGAACAAAGATATCGGTGACGGCGCAGACATGCGAGAGCATCTAGTAGGTATTAATTTTTTTTTTAATATACCTACCTATATGATGGGAGCGCAGTAAGCAAGATGGGGCGAGATGGGGCGACGATCTGCGAAATGTAGCTGGCAGACACTGGATGAGAAGAGCCGAAGACCGAGCTCAATGGCGCGTCTTGGGAGAGACCTACGTCCAGCAGTGGACAAGTATAGGTTGATGATGATGATGATGCAGTAAGCAACGTTCTGCGCGGTCACTATTTGGATGAGTGACCACGCTTGCTTCGGGCACATTAAACTGTCCCGGCTCTAGCAGTTAAACAATGACGGAGCCCTTAAGGCGGCCTAAAAAGTCCGTCACTATTGGCCACTACATACGAACGAACGATTCCACCCAAATCTATAAAAGTGTTCACAAACATCAGATCGCTTCAAAAGAATCCACTAGATCACTTTCAAACGGTTTCAAAGCCTAACTGGTTACATACAAATGTTTGTATGTAACGCCAAAAATACAAACAACCGTCAGCAAACAAGTTTTCAAAGCTTCTGGCGGTAAGGTAGCGGATATGTTCATAAGCAGAGCGAGTTTGAATTTTTTTTAGTAGGTATGTTTAAAAATTCTAGGCTTTGCGGCGTTAGTGGCTGCATTAATCCAGGTTAAGAACAACCTTTATATATTCCAAGTTTTACCCGAATCGGACCAGTAATTACAGCGTGATTGAAACACAAACATCCAAAGCCAAACATCTAAAACATCCAAACATCTAAACTTTGACATTTATAAAATTAGTGGGATAGTAATGGGGGGCGATTCCAATCTCAAAGTTGAACTGCAAAGTTTTAAATCATGGTCAGTTCATACTAACTCATAGTTATTCGGTGAATAGTGACATTATGATGTAATTTAATTGGTTTTCGCGCATATTTTGCTGTAAAGTGTCTAAAAAGAATGATCACGTGGTACAAAATTGTGACACGTGACCTGGAGAAATTACACTGGGCAGTGAAATACAACTTGACAGCATAAGATTGGAATACGGGGGCTGGTTGTGATTTGAATGAATAAATAATTTTCTGAAATTGATGTTGATAAACCCGCTGTCAATCCTACTAAGTTCCACCCTTACCAAAAGCCGAGCGTCGGCAGCATCATTCATCTCATTTAAATAAGAGTTTGCGACACCTAATGCTACCCAGATCTGAACATTTTTCAGCGCCACCTAGCGGCTTGATACTGCTGAGTTATTGCATATTGTTGACCGTGCTTTGGATTTAAGGAGCATCCGCTGTGAAACTGTTGGCAGAATATTATTTAAGAATTTCTTTTAAAAATACAATAAAGATTTTATTGGGATGTTACAAATATAACGGACATTTAGCTACTTTTATGATATACCAACAAAAACGCAAATAGCTACACAGTCACGACGGATTTTGGCCTCTTTGAAGTATCTGCGTGGAACCTATTTTTTTGGGTCGAACTGGAGGTAAGCGAATTTTTCCGCACAACAGAACATGCACAATCGTTGTTGCACCTAACTTCAGAGGGATAAAGGTCCGTACTGCGTACTGCAGGGGTATGCCAATCAAAGTTGAACTGCAAAGTTGAACTGCAAAGTTTTAAATCATGGTCAGTTCATACTAACTCATAGTTATTCTGTGACTAAATAGTGACATTATGACGTCATTTGATGTGTTTTCGCGCATATTTTGCTGTCAAGTGTCTAAAAAGAATGATCACGTGGTACAAAATGGTACCACGTGACCTGAAGAAATTACACTGGGCAGTGAAATATAACTTGACAGCAAAAGATTGGCATACGGGGGCTGGTTCCTAGCATTTTTTTTGTATGATCCTATTTACACGTTGTGTAAAAAGTAAATTGAATATGTAGTCCGCGCAGGACTCACGCGCAGCACTCACGCGCAAAAGCTCGTAAGCAATAAATCATTGCAAAACAAGTATTAATTGTCAAGTCTCCGTCACCCGTCACGCACGACCGTAACACGTCTTCACGTCTCGAAGTACTCTCGTAAATCCCAGACACAGATGAAAAAACAGTCAAAAGTTAGGAAACATTCACTTCGCGAAGTTTTTTTTTTACAAAATATCAGTTGAGAAAACTGTAAAATGTGTCCGTTTGCTTTAAATTTTTTTTTAACCCCGACGCAAAAACGACGAGGTGTTATAAGTTTGACGTGTCTGTGTGTGTGTGTGTGTGTGTGAGAGTGTGCGCGTATGTTAGTGTGTCTGTCTGAGGCAACGTAGCTCCCGAACGGATGAATCGATTTTGATTTTGGTGTTCTGTTTGAAATTAGTCGGGAGTGTTCTTAGCTATGTTTGTTAAAAATTGGTCCAAGATTCGGGGGTTTTTTAAATTTTAAATTTACTTTCTTGTTTAAACCATTTATTATAAGAAAAGATCTTCTAAACATAAGGTTTATGCCAAATCTATTAGATTAGCACATAATTTATTAATCAATAATTTTTCTTAAAAATATGAATGGTACCCATTTAATAGTGACTCTATAAAATATTGTCTCTGTCACTTATCAACAAAAGAAAAGAGATGGCAACAGCATTTAGTTGCCAATTTATCTAGTGGAGTCCTCAACGATCACTAAGAATAAGACTGTATTTGCAAACTCAGCGGTGATTTTGCGTTTTTTTATAGGAATTAGGGAGTAAAACACTCCATTTTTAATCCAAAAGTCTTGTAAATAAAGCTTATTTCCCGTTGAAATCTGATAGAAACTGACACAGGCGTCCAGCGACCAATCGGCCGATATATGAGTAGGACCGAACATTCCTTTTCAATGCAATACAATAGATTTGGGGTCTGGGTCCTTTATTCCGTGTAAACAATAGTGTCTATTGCCTTCTGTGAATGGTTTCAGGCTTCAGATTCTAAGAAACACTGATTACGAGGAGATAAATAATAAAAACGCCAAAAAAAAACAAAATGAATGTTTCATAAAACCAATCTAAATTTTTTTTAAACTTATAAATGACTGAGTTCTGATGTAATAAACATATCCAATGAACTACCATCATCATCATCATCTGATGTTAACGTTAGTAGTAAAATTGAAATCGGTTTTCCTTAACCTTATCCTACTGATATTATAAATGCGAAAGTTTAGATGTTTGGATGTTTAGATGTTTGGATGTTTGTGTTTCAATCACGTCTAAACTACTGAACCAACTTGGATGAAACTTATGGCATATTTATAGTTCGTAACCTGGATTGACACATAGGCTACTTTTTATCCCGAAAAATTAACAGGATCTACAGGATAAAATAAACGAAAAGGATTAGCAGCGCCAATTGGCAAGAGGATTTCATTGTCATGTCATGTCAGTTTGACAGGGCGTAGTACTACCTCTTTGGTCTAACGACTAGCGTTTGACATTCCAGTAGGTACGAGTTCGGTGTAATGAGGTGTAATGTCAAGTTTCTCAAAGTATCCGCTCGGTACACGCACAGATAATATAATGTACACGGAAACTGTAGACGCGTACGAAGTCGCGGGTAACTGCTAATTTTAAATATATATTGTAGATGGCAATAGCAATAGTACACGTAATGGCAACACTGACCCTTTGACATGGTAACAGCGAGCCATTCATTTTGATCTACGCATCGGGGCTTTATCCCACTGGGTTTGGTTCCATTGATTCTAAATAATTCGGAATAAAATAAAAGATCGTGGTAGCATGGCATTGTACTGACTTGACGTGCTTCTGAACTACTGAAAAACAGTACCTACATTTCGCAGAGAAACTTGAAACTATTTGTATTAGTTGACAAACTTGCAGCCCCCGTATTCCAACCTTTTGCTGTCAAGTTATATTTCACTGCCCAGTGTAATTTCTTCAGGTCACGTGGTACAATTTTGTACCACGTGATCATTCTTTTTAGACACGTGACCGCAAAATACGCGCAAAAACCAATTAAATGACATCATAATGTCACTATTTAGTCACAGAATAACTATGAGTTAGTATGAACTGACCATGATTTAAAATATTGCAGTCCAACTGAGATTGGAATACCCCTGCAGAATGTGTTGTAGTGCATTGTTTATTATTTTAGGGTTCCGCTTAATTATAGCAAGGAGAACTATAGGACAGACTAGACCACAAAACAATATGTTCATTAAACTAATAAAAGAAAATAAAGAGAAAAGTTAAAGAAAAAAAAACAAGTTAAATAAGCCCCAAAAACTCCCTAAAATTAAGCCAGCGTGTAACAATTCCCACTAACTACTCAACTCAAATTTTCTACAGATGAAAAAGTACCTTATCTCATCTACGTAGTACGTACCGTAGTACGTAAAAGGTAAAGTTGAAAAGTCTAAATTACCTTGGGTTAGAAAACCACAAACTTGTTTCACGCACATTAATGATACTTTTCAGGTGCTGGAGTGAACATCAAGCGGACAAAATGACGTCATGATGACAGGTGAAGAGTGGCAAAATAACTAGGAAAAAAAAATTTTGGACTTCAGGGTGCGATTCCAATCTCAAAGTTGAACTGCAAAGTTTTAAATCATGGTCAGTTCATACTAACTCATAGTTATTCTATATAGTGACATTATGATGTCATTTAATTTGTTTTCGCGCATATTTTGCTGTCAAGTATCTAAAAAGAATAATCACGTGGTACAAAATTGTACCACGTGACCTGAAGAAATTACAATGGGCAGTGAAATATAACTTGACAGCAAAAGATTGGAATACGGGGGCAGGGAGTTTTAACGCTCAGCCGCTCAGGTACGAAGAAGAGGTAAATTAAGCGGACGAAATTTGAGAAATCATGATGTCAAGTGAATGAAACGACCAACTGACCACAAAAAGTATGCTTACGACTGTAAATACTGAAATACTACTTGCTGCAGCACTTTAGTTATTTTATTATTTTTGCCTGACAGACCCGCCACAGCTTTTAGAATAACTTGTATTACATTACACAAACATTACTGTGGACAAATAATAGTGGGCGCCACTTTTCACGCATACGTATTGCGGACAAAGTAGCGGAAACCGCTACTTTTTTTGTCCGCTAAACGTCCATACATCAAAAGAAAAAACAACCCAACTCTGTAATTTGGCAAAAGTTGTATAATATTTGTTCAAAAAGCCCTCGGAAGGCCTATCTTTGTAATACGAGAATTCCTTCTGCCCTTTTAATAATGCACAGTAATAAAGGCTCTGAAGATCAGGTATAGGGTTGTCAGGCGATTAAAATTGAGCAACATTAGAATTTATTGGCACTTTTTACCCATGCTCCAATGAATGGGCCGCTGCAGTGCCTGGGACATGATTTAGATGGAGTAGGCTTGTAGCACTTATACCATCCTCTCAGCCTAGTCGGTACAAAAAAGACAAGGTCAATACGTGCGGAGCTGACTAAGCCAAGGGTTTCCTCGCGATGTTTTTCTTCACCGTTTGAGAGCACTGGTATTGCACTCACTGATTCTGAACCCACACACAATGGAAACATGAGTTAGACAAAAGTACCGCATGTATTTGTTTATATTCTTAGGCAACTTTCAGCAACTTAATTATTTTGCTCGTGTATTTTACCTTAAGATGAAATAATTATGTGAAAAGTATAAAGTAAAAAGGGGTTAATTATATACTTTGATTAAAAGGGTATTTTATAATCTTTGAAGGTGCTGATGACGGCTGCGAATAATTTTGTTATCAGATGTTATGGTTTCAGGGTATTTTGCGATCTACTTTAGAAAAAATTTACATGTTTTCAAGAGGAGAGTGAATAGGTTTCTTCGAAGCAAATGTGCATCGACTACCGCATCGTCACTTAGTGAGATTGCGGTCAAATGTTTATCTACAAATTAAAAAAAAAATTAAAAAGAAGATATTTGACTTATTTAAATAAGTAAGGATGCCTTTTATGTCCCTCAATATCTTTTACTTGAAGTTGTGGTTTCGTGACAAATGTCCTTTTTTTAAATCTTTTTAATTATGATTATAAGTAAAACAGAACAGTGTAAACTGAACTGGCAAAGTTAATCCAAAACAATGCAGGCGAACAAGCTGAAAAACCTCAAAATTCTAACACGGTACGTGACGAAAACCGCAGCGCAAAATTGGCCCAACTTAATGGTTTTGGCTTAACTTATAATGTTAACACTATACAAGACAATACAAGACAATACAAGAGTATTTGTCCACCGCAGCCGTTAACGAGAACGAGATTACGACGCTTAATTATCTGATTATACATACCCAGTACAATAGCAAGTCAGAGCTCTTGGCCGGTGTCCGGGAAAGTACAGTCGAAGATACGTCCACCTATATTGGACTTTGAACTAGAAGTAGAACGTTGCGAATCGAGCGAGACGACAGTGTGTTTGTGTAGGACGGGCTGCCTTTGCGCTCCCTTTCCAACGATTCTCTGTATTGTATGTAGCGTAATGGTTGTATTGGGTGTATAACCTGACCTGTGGCCGTGTGTACTACCGTACCTATTTCTGCCACCAAGCAGTTATGGTCGGCCGGCGCGGTCGACAAACTCAAAGAGCAAGAGGTGCTCAAACAATGCTAGGGACAGAATAATTTGCGAGTTATTCAAATACGGCAACTATTCAGAGGGCTGCGATTTTGGGGACACACTGACTGGAGAAACCATGAAGTAGGTTGAAACATTTGTAAAATTCTGGTATAAGATTCTGCTTGCTTAGCTCGCGCGCGATTCGACACCGTGAGATATTTGAATAAGAAATGGCCTATAGCGAAGTCATAAATGTATAATGTTGAATCAAATCACACGGCAGATGGCATACTTTGAATTATCTTACAGTTTGGGAATTACAAGTTATTACAAAGTGTCATAATTTCCACAGTGGTATCAAAATGGCTGTCATCAAAATCATGAATCAAAATGGATGGCTATCATATGAGTAAAAAAAGCATGTCCACTTGAAAAAGAACTTCGAATTCTTCATAACAAACACATAATTTTTTTTTCCATATGATTAGATACATACCACTAGAATAGTCAAAAATTACTAGCAACATTCGCAATCTTTCACATCTGTGTGTCAGTTTCCCAAAACCACGGTATCCAGACCCAGGTGTTTTCGCCAAAGGATAACTGCAGATAGCAATTTATACATTACTTGTCTCCAGCTATTTCTATAACGAGACGTCAGTATAAGCCGGTAATGTAAAGCGAACTGTGCGATGGAATTTACATGCAAAATGGTAGCTGGCTAGCTCTGACGACTTAAGATTGGTTTAGACTGGGGCAGTGGCTTAGTTTATTTTTATTTTATTTTATTTTAGTAATGGGCAGTAGTTTGGTTTGCATAAACTGGTGACCAAGTAGACCGTCCAAAAGTCTTCGTTATGGCTTGATTACCTATATCTTAACCAGTTCTAGGGAAACGCTCTGATGATGATGATGTGACTGACTGTAGTCAGTCCAAATGATTTTAAATAGTGCTGTGTAGAACGATGAGCATAGGTATACATTTAGTTCTACTAAATAATTCAACTTACTAATTCTATTCACTAGAGCTGTGTAAACACAGACTATAGTTATGCAGATTCGTAGGAAATCCTATGGAAATGGAATCGTCTAAGTTACAGTATTAGCAGTTATTCGGACTGCGCTGGGATTCTTATTATAGTGTGTTTTAGATGGCTTTAATTAATATCAGGATGAGAAACTTGTAGTAAGGATATCAAAACATTGCTGATATTGCGTACACACGGCCACAGGTAAGGTTATACATCCAACACAACCATAACTACGCTACATACAATGCTGAGAATCGTTGGAAAGGGAGCGCAAAGGCAGCCCGTCCTACACAAACACACTGTCGTCCCTCTCGCACGATTCGCAACGTTCATCTTCTAATAGTTCGTCCCAACAGTATAGGTGGACGTGTCTTCGGCTGTATATAAATTCCTCAGAGTAGAAAAACCCATGGGCGGCACGCGTTAGGATTTGAATCCACGACCTTAGGATTGGAAGGCAGGGTCGCTATCACTAGACCATCGGTGCTCTACGTAGAAAATAACAAAAAGAACTCATCAATAAGTGAATTCATAATAAACCTCTTTTAGCAATTTCATAAGTAATTTTTCATACAAATTTCAGCCTTCTGGGGGCCATAAATTCCCTCTATCTCCACATCAAAGGTTTTTCTAAAAATCTGACACCGTGATATGATGTCGCATTCTAAACTAGATTACTGGATAGTCAGGTCTTTATTTTTGCCCCCAATAGGTAGGTATCAGTAGGTTATTTATTCTTCTTATTTATGGATTGTATAAATTTTTAGTCAAGTCGGCTCTCATTTGTTTTGAAGAAAAAATGGTGGATTTATCAAAACTTGGAAACGAATTCCATCAAATAAGAAAATTACATTTATACGGACATTTTATAAAATTACGTTTGACAGCAGTAAATGCCTTATTTTGACAGCAGTGTCATAAACCTGCCCCCGTACTCCAATCTTTTGCTGTCAAGTTATATTTCACTGCCCAGTGTAATTTCTTCAGGTCACGTGGTATAATTTTGTACCACATGATCATTCTTTTTAGACACTTGTCAGCAAAATATGCGCCAAAACAAATTAAATGACATCATAATGTCACTATTTAGTCACAGAATAACTATGAGTTAGTATGAACTGACCATGATTTAAAACTTTGCAGTTCAACTGAGATTGGAATACCCGTGCTGTCCGTTCTAATTATGCCTATTCTATTTACGTGTTCATCAAAAATAGGGCAACGAAAGAGTCATATAATCGAAAGAGAAGCACACCAACCAGAATATATCAGACGTGCCCGTGGTGGAAACCAGCGGGCGAAGATATAATTCTAGATTACTAATATCACAAATGCTCAGATACCATCATACTAGTTTGTCACCTTACCCTTTCCAGCGTCAATCACGAACGTTATATGACGGTGACCCTTACTAAACATACCAAACGGAACTCGCCAGTGGATCGGGACAAGAAACCAGCTGAGTAATGTTCCGCAATCAGTCTCCGAGATAAAAACCTTTTGAAGAGACGCCATGACTGGACGTAATTAGTTTATTGGGCACATTGCCTTTCAGGGCCGCCTTTGGGTTATCATCAGTATTTGGGACAAGTTCCTGTAGATTTAAAGAAAGAATTGACTCTAAAGCTAGAAGCTCTAAAAGCTATATAAATACCAGGACACTTCGGGAGTCAAAGCACCCATCAATATGAATAACTTTTCTTATTTAACTAACAGAATAAGGAAGGCTTATTTCAGAAATACCTTAGGTGTTTCTTCTGCGAAGAGGATTTCTGGACTTTTTGTCGATAAATCCCCTTAGCGTGCTTGCTGCTGCAACTGCCGGTAGGGGAGAAAAAAATCTGCTAGTCCATAAATTTTTGCTAAGTGAGTAGGTGTAATTTGTATTGAACAGAAGAAGAAATAGTCAAATCGGTTTCTCAGTATATAGTGATAGATGAATTGGTCAGATTCTGATGGTTCCAAAAGATAGACAATCAGGGGACTGATTGAAACTATTGGCATCTTGATGTCTTGTCATCGATAAGTACCTTTTGTTTCTTACCATTGATATTTGTTAGTACGTCCTTAAATACCCTGTTATGTCTAGGACATGATTTTAAAGGAAGGAAATATAAAGAATTAGGGAGAAAAAAGGTGCTTTTAGTATTCTTTAAACGTTGAATTTGATTCAACTCTGTAGCCTTTTTTATGAAAAACGAAAATGCTTCCATTATTTTAAGATTGCCCGAAAAAAGTATTACTAAGCGAATTATCCATCTGAAACGTTGTTTTTAGAAGTACGCGACCGTCATAAGTGACACCTACATTACTAAATAAAATTAATTGTCAGGGATGTTTTCTGTTGGCTACTTTTTTTAACTTCAAAATTTTAAGTGACAAAATTTCGGTTTTAAAATAAGCCGTAATCGACTGCTGTTAGTGTACAGCCGTTATGACAGTTACCGCTTTTTAAGAACCCGAAGGTTAAGGGCGATGGTTGTAAAGTTTTATTACGAGCGGTGTAATTACCCCGAGTTTAAAAAAAAACTGGAGAATTACAGGGCAAGTCGACGTTAGATGAAGCAATGCTGAAAGGAGCACGTTTAATTACTCAAAAGTTTTTGACTTGTGTCATTAATGGGTTAGGTTAGGGCGAGACTACAATGTTATTTTGGCCAGATTTACGAAGCTAAGTACAAAGATTTTAATCATTAAACTTGTGCAAAAGTGTTTTATTAATGTCATATCAAACTTTCTATGAGACCAATATTTTTCAAATTTTATGAATAACGTAGTTCGGTGGTAACAAACATATAACCTAATTGGGAACCTCTTTTTTAACCGACTTCCAAAAAGGAGGAGGTTCTCAATTTGGTTGTATGTTTTTTTTTCAAGTCTGTTAAGAAGTTGCAAAAAGATATGTGAAGTGGTCGTTACGAGTTTCGTAGTATGCCATTTGGACTGACATACGCTCCATACTTCTCATCAAGCGTACCCGAACCCTTAGGCGCAGAATCCGTCCCAGACGACGGAACTTCGTCCTTTATTAATTAACGAACTCTTGCAATTACGGCTCCGGTTCTTTTGGAAGTTGAGGTATCGTTACATTGGGTTATTGGATTCCGGATCATCTTGTGGGATTTTACCAGGCCTGCCGCACTCCGCACAGAATGAAACTACACTAGTACCTAGAAGAGTTCTGTGTGAAAGAGCTCGTCCAGCCCCCGTATGCCAATCTTTTGCTGTCAAGTTATATTTCACTGCCCAGTGTAATTTCTTCAGGTCACGTGGTACAAAATTGTACCACGTGACCTGAAGAAATCATCGCTCATCGCTCATCATCGCAAACTGCTTATCATCAGGTGGGCCATCTGCTGGTTGTTCTACTGCTTACTTATAAAAAACAAAAATTTACGAGTTGGAAAGAAATGCAGTCTGTAGGCAAAATATAATCTGTAGCATTCATTGCTGCGCAATTAAATAATACGTCTTACATAGCTGAGTCTTGGGTTCAGTGCCTAGATCGCGAATAAATGTGACAATCGAAAAAGTATCGTAACGCTAGCGTATCCGAGATACAGTGCGCGGTGACGCTACAACGTTTTGCAGTCGAGCTGACGTTGATGTGCAATATGATTCGAATACGTTAGGTTTACGTAACGCGGCGACTGTCAGATTTGTTCGTGATTTCCCCTCTGATATCTTCACGCAGTGAGCATTTCGTACTTGTACTACTATTTACTCTGTGGTTATACGGAAGTTTTTCCTTGATTAAGACAGACATGGCGGAGGTTTGTAGTCCTTGTAGATGGTATATAATTCCATCTTATGTTGCGTCCGGCTTCGAAGAGCTGTTATAATCGATGTTACTCTTTATTTTTGTTCTCAGTATACCACAAGGTAACGTAATTATGTAAATATACTTGCTACTTCATTTATGTGGGTCAGATAAGTAGTAAATTAGCAAAATAAAATAAACTTTATTTTCAGCAGTTTTGACTATGATTTTCTTAATTAATATGTCAAGAGGTAGGTTTTTTACCATTAAAAGAACTTGGCTATCTGGCGCTTCTGTCCTGCTAAACAAGTTGATATTCTTTATTCGCTTCAGAGTAAATTACGTCAAAAATGTATGGGAATGGTCACGTTTCGTTCAGATATGTAATTTTCATACATTTTGATTAGTTTTTTTCTCCAGCGTTTCTTGAATCTACCGATAGCTTGACTTAGGACTCCAGACAGGGGTAGCATTTTGTATGGGCATTTTTCTGCTGTTTTGTCTTAAGAAATTTTGATAACCAGCATAACATGTCCATTGTACTTCGCTTTAATATAGAACTATGTCTAATATCTAATTTCCGGTGCAGTACAAGAGTTTTCTATCTATCTATCTATCATGTCTACTGTTTCTTCCCGACATACCCTGCAACCGTTACCCACCCAGCTCAGCTGTCGTAACTAAATCCCCTTAAGGGGGAAAACTCAAAGGGGATTTTGAGACTAACCCAAAAATATGGCTCGCGATAAAATGCCGCGAACCTCTGAACTCTGAAACATTTTCTGGCGTTACAGCGACGCGCTACTAATGACACCTTACCTCCATCTTCAGGAATATTCAGCAGCTTCTTCGCGCCAGGACTGGGTCCACGCACAGCGGACAGAGCACGCTGCAGCGTCTCACTCATCTGCTTCCCACCAGCGCCAGCCACCAGCACCAGGCAGACCACGAGCAGTCGTGCCATCGTCACCATGGTGCTGGCTACATGTTAGATGAGCGAGACATCTGAAACAAGAAGATGTATTAGGTATATGTTGGAAACATTAAATTTTTACTACGTTCGTTCCTATATTTCATCTGTGTGTGCTAGGTAGAACTCTCTCAATAAACGTCAACTGTGCAACACATCTATCTTTATTTTAATTAATTAATTTAAAATCATAGAAGGCACCCTGCCATCCCTAGGACCTTCTTTTTCTATCGACTATTTGTAGCTGGTTATCCGTAACCACTGTAATGCTGCCGTCCGCTAACTAAAACGTAGCTATCTGACAAAACAACTTTTTGAGATATCGCTAAAAAACGCGGAGAAAATTTAAAATGAATGCCACTTTGTAACCCTTTGACGTATAGTAGATTTACTTTTTTTGGAAGATTATTGATGCCCTCAAGCCCTAATTGAGTACTACCTAATAGCTTTACTGACTTAACGACTATTTAAAGTTGTAATTAGAAAAAAAAAATTGTTAGCCGCTTTCTTACTATCTCTAATTCGGAAACTATAAACAATAGGAACACAGTTCCAAGACAGATCGATAGAGAATTTTGAGCTTTATAAACCCGTGCCCTGTGAGGCAATGCATTGTTATAGGCAGAGGTATCTAATAGCTAGTATTTTCTTTATGAATAGCTCTGCCTTCCGTACTGTGGGTCGTGGGTTCAATCCCCACCAAGAACAAACATTTGTGTGTGGCAAACATAGATGTGTGTTCTATGGCTGAGTGATTTTCGTGATTTTCAAAATATTTTGGAATTTGAGATTTCTTCGAGCAAACCAAGAAAAAAAACTGTTGAAAAGTACGGCCTTTCTAAAAGTCGGAAACCAGCAGGGGTATGCCAATCAAAGTTGAACTGCAAAGTTTTAAATCATGGTCAGTTCATACTAACTCATAGTTATTCTGTGACTAAATAGTGACATTATGACGTTATTTGATGTGTTTTCGCGCATATTTTGCTGTCAAGTGTCTAAAAAGAATGATCACGTGGTACAAAATTGTACCACGTGACCTGAAGAAATTACACTGGGCAGTGAAATATAACTTGACAGCAAAAGATTGGCATACGGGGGCAGCTCTAAAACATACAGCTACTTATAGAAGCTCATAAAAAATGGTAATAAACGTCTATTTTTTCTAATTACGGAGCTGGATTAGCTCTGTACTTTAAGCAGTCACTCATGTTTTTCCTCAACCTTACAATCGTATTCCAGAAAAGTGTGCCAGCATTTAGAATTTTAAATGGACTACCTCAATCAAGATGTTTTTATCTCAGCGCAGGCGGTGCCAATGGACTTGCCAGCGGATAGATAATGAAATGCCACTTATTGCCAAAAACTGAGTACATTTTTTATGTCACTGATTAGAAAGAGCTTTGTTCGCGAGGAACTGAAACTTAGAGATACATATAAGATAAGACGATTCTAAATGATACCTGTGATTTAACTGAATATATAATTATTGACTTGAATTCCAGTTCTTAATACTACATTCTTGATTCAGGTCATTCAAGAAGTAGTATGAAGCTAAAGACCTAAGCATACTGATTGAGTGAGCTCAAATTTCCTTAAGCAACGGCTTAAGATACGAGTGCAATTCAAACGGTCCTCCACAAACAACGAGATTTATGAATATTGAAAATGATTTAATATTTCTTTATTTTCTAATTGCAGATCAAATAACTTTGGAATATTAATTTTATCTCTACTTTTCGGGAAATTGAATTTGTCGCAAAATCAATAAAATGTGCCTGCCGATAGGCCATTATGGATCAGGAGGTTTTAGAAGCTAAATGTTAGGTGCATGTGCACCTAAGAACATTTCGACTGTAATATATAATGCTCTGGGAGGCGATTCCAATCTCAAAGTTAAACTGCAAAGTTTTAACTCATGGTCAGTTCATACTAACTCATAGTTATTCTGTGACTAAATAGTGAAATTATGATGTCATTTAATTTGTTTTCGCGCATATTTTGCTGTCAAGTGTCTAAAAAGAATGACCTGAGGGGTAATCACGAACAAATCTGACAGTCGCCGCGTTACGTAAACCTAACGTATTCGAGTCATATTGCGCGTCAACGCCAGCTCGACTGCCGAACGTGGTAGCGTCACCGCGCAGTGTATCTCGGATACGCTAGCGTTACGATACGTTTACGATTGTCACATATATTCGTGATCGAGGCACTGGAGAAATTACACTGGGCAGTGAAATATAACTTGACAGCAAAAGATTGGAATACGGGGGCTGAGAGCAAAACGTCCTCAATTTAGAATGACTGCTAGTTTTCAGAGCATAAAGTCTTTATTACTGAATGTTCGCAATGTAAAACGTCATCAGAATTAAATGTCCGCAATTGAAAATGTACCCATGTCAGACTTTTTTAAATAGGCTTGTCTTACCGACAGGAAATTGATATACTATTAACATAATCTTGTTGGATCCTCTACATCATTGCTGGTCATGAAACCTTGGAGTATGGACTCCAGTTCATCAAATCTGAATACATTGAGATGAACAAAATCTTTCAAACGAATTATGCCTGAGATTACTCATAACTGGTTTTCAGATCTGATTTTCCTCATAACTTGGAAACGGCTGCACCAATTTTCACCAAACATGGCTAAGAACCATCCCAGATAACATACCTTTCTTACAAACAAAACCGCGTTCGAATCGGAGCCCTACTTTTATAACTAAGAGACAGACAGACAGATAAACGATGCTGTTATTCTTATATCACCCCTTTCGTTTTTCGGTCGGACAAGATTATCTAAGTCCTAGGTAATCCATAAGCTCAGAGTAATGGGCGCAGACCAGTGCATCACAGGGCACGTCTTCAGTGGATGTGTTCAGTGAGGCAATGCATCGTTATAGATTAGATTAGAAAATTCTTTATTGCACATTTAAAAACAGTACAGAGGCGGGCTTAATGCTATTTAGCATTTTCTTCCAACCAACCTTTGTGTAGTGTGGAGAAAAGGTAGTGCTTTAGTAAATTATGGAGAACTTGGTAGGGAGAAACGTCTTTAAAATATATAAAAATTACCTACTTAAAGTAATAAAACACTAACCAAATATATACATATATATACTACCTAAATATCTATATAAATACATACATGAATATAGGCAGTGTTATAGGCAGTGGTTTCCGCTTAACATCAGATGGGCTATCGGCTTGTTCCATCGTGTAGTTGTATAAAAACCAAAGAGTTTGGACTAGTTTAGATTCATGTGAATAAATAAATTTAGCGTTTTGATTTTATATACATACTGTGACTGTAGGATGTTTGTTTATATTTTTATGTTGCACTTTACTTAAAAGCTGATCCAGACGAGGGAAGTCACGAAGCTTACTTCATAATCCTTCTTCTGAAGAAGGATTATTTTAAAAGTATCCAAGAATCTTGATGTGTTGAAGTTTAGCGAAGTCGTGTCCGCGAAAGCTGGGGTAAGGTTGCGGGTCAAAAGTTTAAAAGAGAATTGTATTCTTTTTAACCGACTTCAAAATAAGAGAAGAACCAATTCGGATGTGTAGTAATCTAGTACCTACCTACTTAGTGGTGGGTAGTTATGAAATAGTCTGTACCTAACCTACCTATGTAAATAAACCAGTGTTCATTCAGCAAGCTGTGTTTTACTACATGGTGACAGCGGTGAATTTGATTTTTTATTAATTTTGAGTTTTTTATGAATGTTACCTTACCTCGGAACTCCGTCATTTTCATATGCATATAAAAAAGATTTGAAAAAAAAATTCCATGTATTTTTTGTCTAAGTACAAAATTTTTGAATAGGGAGATTCAGAAATGTACGAGTAGATTAGAGATATTCTGTAGGTATCTATGATATGGTAAGTAGGTGACATTTCGTTCAGAGACGTCATTTCCATTTTATGATTAGTTTTCTATACTCTAGCGTCTGTAGAATGTCAAATGCGCTAGAATTTCTGGAATAAGCCAATCAGAACAAGGGCACAAATACACTTAAACCCAAGAAACCTTATAACAAGTACCTTGTCATGCGCAGGAGTATCCAAAAAGAGCAATCCAATCACAAGATCTATTCAAAAATAGAACACAATCTTCACTAACACTTCACTGACCTCCAGAAACTTTCTCAACACTATTCACACGTTCTAACCATCACAAATATATATAAAACACTATATAAAACAGTAAAACGAATTAAAAAAACTAAATAAACACACGACGCATCATTCCCACCGTGAAACGAAACGAAACTAACCTAAAAATCACTAAACGTTCGTAAAAATTTGACGATACATTGGTTCCAGGAACTACTAGACATACCCAAGCGATTGTAAACCTTATCCGCATTAACAAAAGACTAAAATCGTGTGTAGTTATCGAAGGTTTTGAACTTGGAACGAAAAAGCACTTCACTTTATCTTTGTATTCATTTCTACCTGAGCCCTGTCCGTTTTTTCTATGGACATGTGGGAAGACCCTATTCATTCTTTCAAAAAGGTTTCAACCGTATTCCGAGAGGATAAGATTGATTTTAGATTGAAGATTTGTTTGTATTGGCAAATAGTTAATGGTCAATAATTGCAAACGCCCTCTGTGAATGCAGTTTTAAAGAATGCGTCAGAGTTGCTTCTCATATTAAACTAGGTACTAGAAGTTTTGGTTATTTTTGAAAATTTCAAGCAATCTTTATATTAATCGCACGTAGAAGACATGACAGATTCCTTATTTTAAGTTTATTTGACAAGCGTCACAGCTCAGTCGGTAATGGCTCTGCCTTCCGTGCTGTGGGTCGTGGGTTCGATCCCCACTGAGAACAAACATTTGTGCGTGGAAAACGTAGATGTTTGTTCTATGTCTGGGTGTTACTATGTATTATAAGTATGTATTGACAAAAAAAAAGTATATAAGTGTTCTATCAGCTATCTAGTTCCCATATCACAAGCTTTGCTTAGTTTGGGACTAGAGGGCGTTGTGTGTAAAGTCCATGAATATTTATTTATTTTATTTATTTATCTATTTATTTTTCGTATTAGCAATTTAACAATGACGTGACGTCACATCTATGACAAACGCGCTATCAAGATAAGTCATTGATCTGACAATTTTGTCAATTTGTAAAAATCTAGGGAACAGATGAACATCTGACATACTTGCATACTTATATAATAAACTGTTTAACTTATAACCCTCTTTGTGCTCCGCGAAGTCGAGTAAACCTGTTAAACTCATAACGCTTCTTTAGCAATGCGTAGTCGGGTAAAAACACTTTAAGGGAATGCATAGAGCTGGGTGTAAGTTGAGCTAAAATGAACCCTAAGCCCTGCTTAGTATGTTATACAGTGTAAATTCTGTGAAGTGTAAATTCTCCAACAATGTAGCCCGTAGGTCACACAGGCTAAGTTTAATAGACAATCAACTAATCTAGTCGGAACTATACGACGATATTGCAATTTTGTACGTGCAACGAGTTCGTGGTAGTTTAGCTTTAGCACTTAACCGGGACGGGGAGATAAATCATCTTTTTTCAAATTAAAAGTCCGAAAACGAATAAAAATTTCAGAAAGGTGCACAGCAAAAAGGTGCACAGCTATATAACAAATTGCCTACAATTATAAAATATGTAAACTCGTTTAATGCATTCAAATCAAAAGTACAACAACATGTTATTGAAAACTACTTCTAGCGAATTGTGGAACCTAATACATTAGGCGAGTACCTACCTACTTATAGCAAATATTTTTGACCAATCAACCTATTTACTAACCTACTTTAAAAGAACGACCTACTAACCTACCTACTGTTATATTATTTTCTCATGCAAGTGACACCCTGTCTTGATGAGAATAAACGTCTTTAAAACGAAAAATTTCAATACAATGTAGATCACAAGTCATCATAATAAGTGGGATAAGGGCATCATTTGCCCTTGTCCCACGCTAGATGGCGTTGGCACAACATTTCTTCTTCTTCCACTGACTCCTATCTTTCGTCAACTCTTGATTTGATTTGACAGGCGTCACATCTCAATCGGTATTAGCTCTACCTTCCGTCATGGAAGACCAGCGTTATAGTAGTCACAAGCTCCTATAGACTACCCCCTACTACCTATATCACATGCTGAGTGGCGACCATTTTTATGCTCCCAGTATTAATCTATATAATAAAGCCATCTTCAAGCTTTATATTACAAGCTTTGCTTAGTTTGGGACTAGAGGGCGTTGTGTGTAAAGTCCATGAATATTTATTTATTTATTTATTTATCTTCCCCCGTATGCCAATCTTTTGCTGTCAAGTTATATTTCACTGCCCAGTGTAATTTCTTGAGGTCACGTGGTACAATTTTGTAACACGTGATCATTCTTTTTAGACACTTGACAGCAAAATATGCGCGAAAACAAATTAAATGACATCATAATGCCACTATTTAGTCACAGAATAACTATGAGTTAGTATGAACTGACAATGATTTAAAACTTTGCAGTTCAACTGAGATTGGAATCGCCCCCCATATTGAAATAGTTTTGTAAGGTTTCACGGTTCATCCGTGACTGTCTCGTCCCGTCTCGCCATAACTGGGCCCATAACCTGTTTTCAGCGTGTTATCGAAACTGAGTTACCGGATGTATCCCAGTGTTAGTTTTGATGGAAAGTTTTGTTTGTGAATTTTTCAGAGCCACTTGTTTTTAAAATAATATTTGTGATTTTAACAGTGAAAAGTAGCACGGAAAGCAATATTTAGCGCAGTAAGGCTACACGCGCATTAGGCGATCAAACAGGCTAGCAGCGACCAGGGGAATATCGATAGTGAAATATATTTCCCGAATAAGCCAAATTCAATTAGGTACAATACTCAAAACGGGTCTTTGTCCTTTTGAATTATCTGCGCAGATCCGATTATTTTGGATGTAAGCGAATTTTTCCGCCCTACAAAGGGATAAAGATCGGTTGTGCGTACTGTACTTGTGTACCGTCGCGTTCGAGTCCATATTTAGATTCCAAATATTATATTTAATTTAAAAATATTGTATTAAGCAATGTTAGTTTAGAACATTTTTGTAGGGACTGGACCCGTCCAGCCACGCACGCAAGTGCACTTGTAGCCTAAGCTACTAGAACCAAAGTTTTAATTGTATAACATAGACACAGACACAAAGGTCCAGATTTGCATTATAATATGCATAAGAGAACATACCTAACAACGAGCGAATAGAACCACCCGTATTCACAAACGATAATAGACAATTTTTGAGAATTTTTATTACTAGCCATCTTTGTTAATACAAGTCTGGTTAGGAAATAAGGGGTTAGATAAATCGTATATATGAAAAGTTGAAAAACAAAACAAAAAGGTACTGCCCCCGTATGCCAATCTTTTGCTGTCGAGTTATATTTCACTGCCCAGTGTAATTTTTTCAGGTCACGTAGTACAATTTTGTACAATTTTGTACCACGTGATCATTCT
Organism: Gandaritis pyraliata; assembly: GCA_947859175.1. Taxonomy (NCBI): domain Eukaryota; kingdom Metazoa; phylum Arthropoda; class Insecta; order Lepidoptera; family Geometridae; genus Gandaritis; species Gandaritis pyraliata. The sequence continues at coordinate 1,673,541 of OX401875.1, read as the reverse complement.
TTTTAGACACTTGACAGCAAAATATGCGCGAAAACACATCAAATGATGTAATAATGTCAATATTTAGTCACAGAATAACTATGATTTAGTATGAACTGACCATGATTTAAAACTTTGCAGTTCAACTTTGATTGGTATACCCCTACTGGTTAGGAAATTAGGGGTTAGATAAATCGTATTATATGCAAAGTTGAAAAACAAAATGAAAAGTTACTGGTCATAAAACCTTTTTGAAATTTTGACTTATATGTAATTTTTTCTTTCCGTCGTTTGTTACGTTTCGTTCATGGAAAAAAGTAAAACATTGTTCTAAAAATCAGAAAAAAGTATTTATGAAGCAATTCCTGATAGTTTTGTACTGTTTGTGAATACGGCTGAATATAAATCTCTAGTCCAGTGGATTCTAAAGAGGTTTACTGAACAAGACTATTTAAAAAGACTTTACTAAACTGACGTAGCTATTTTTTTCGTGGAAATTCGTATTATGGGAACTAGATTACTGATAGAATAATTATACATTTGTTTTTAAATACATACATAGTAACACCTAGACATAGAACAAACATTTATGTTTGCCACATACAACTGTTTGTTCTCAGTGGGGATCGAACCCACGACCCACAGCACGGAAGGCAGAGCTATACCGACTGACCTGTGTATTCGTCCAAGCCTGTGACGTTTCAAAGGTGTACCTAACGAAAATGAAAACTGTATGTGGCTATTTCTCACTTTTTATCAAACTTTAACGCTTTTATTACGATTTCCCGAATTAAATTGTTTTTTATCAGTCACATGTAATGTGAAAAGGCACCGCCACACAGCTTATTATCTTTCGTCATATAGTTTAGTGCGGTCATAAAATATTTTAATACATTAAGTTCTGTTAGTCTCAAGATCTCGTAGCCTCTTTTTTATTAGCACTAAGTTTGTAAAGTACCTAGTAATTTTATTGTTTACTGATTTTTGTCTATTGCTTGTGTATTAATTTTTAACTTTTATTAGCACTGTGATGTGATTTCTTTGTCATTTATTAATGTTAAGTTGTTGTTTGTTCCTCATCGCATGCTGTGACGCCCTATAAGTATGGGAGCACTATTATTATGACCCTCGACTAGCTCACTTGATACTAAAGTGTAAACCCGTGTTGGGAGTCCTATTTAAATAAAATAAATAAATAAATAAAATAAGATCTTATTATACAATATCTTATATATGAAATGTAGATGGAAAGCTATGACCCCACTGAGGTGAAAATGTGTGGCAAACATAATGTCTGTTCTATTTAAGCCATGACGGAAGCCTAAAGGCGCCCTATAAGCTCCATCACTGGCCACTGACTCATATGTATCATTATACTAAAAACTCAAAACAAACAAATAAACTGCACATTCGTATTCTACTTAATAAAATAATAATTCATTCGGTTGGCAGCACTGAACATTGCGCACCGTTTTCGTAATGTTGGTACTTGGTATCTGTGCAGTACGTTTGATAAACAAGGATGTGTGTCACACCGAACTGTAATCTCAACATCGGTCTGCCTTCCATTTTGTAATGCTCTACCGGGTAGGTACACATTTCGAATTGTTTTTGTTACTATAACAATATCATTACAATATAGTATTTATTAATCAAGAAATTAACAAGTAATTAAATTAAAAAAAACTCCGAATATTGGACCGATTTTCATCAAACCATAGCTAAGAACATTCCCGACTAATTCAGATTTCAAACAAAATAAAAAAAAAAAACTAAATCAAAATCGGTTTATCCGTTTAGGAGCTACGTTGCCTCAGACACACACACACACACATATACATACACAAATACACACACACACAGAGACACGTCAAACTTATAACAGCCCGTCGTTTTTGTGTTAAAAAGATACACACAGCAAATGCTAAAGGTACAAGATAGCGCTGGTTTTCAGGAGTGCTGAAACTGAAATGGCGCACAGCCTCATCGACACATTTGTTACACTTCGGTGTAAATGTGTCCTTTCAGGGCCCGGATTAAGAAGTTGCTTTTTCGAGTACATTGCAAATACACCGAGTGCACACCTACCGGTGGAGTTGACTGTTAAATTCGGGAAAAGTGGTAAAGGGGGTAGAGGGGATAAAGGGGCGTAGAGGGGGAGGGGGGGGGGGAGTTAAAGCATGAACGCATTAGACCATAGCATCAGGGGATTTCTGGACTTTTTGTCCAAAGATCCCTGCCGGCCGTCGCAGGGCTCGCTAAGGGGAATTCTGGATAAAAAGTACAGAAATCCCCTGCGCAGGAGCAACACGTAAGCGATTTCTGGAATAAGCCAGTGTTACTATGCTGTTACTATATTATAAGCATGTATTTACAAACAAAATATACATTTATTCAATCAGCAATCCAGTTCCCATATTACAAGCTATAAATCATCGAAATAAACAGCAAAAACAATAGACGCACTTATATTAACGAAGTGGTCAAAAAACATTGAAATCTTACTAAAAACCCAAAGCAGATGCCACCCTTAATGTTGAGCAATTACCGTTGCCAATAACAAATAGCAATTAAATAAATATAAATAAATAAATAAATATTCATGGACATTTCACACGACGTCCTCTAGTCCCAAACTAAGCAAAGCTTGTAATATGGGAAGGGAACTAGATGCTGATACAATACTTATATACTTTTTTTTTTGTATATACATACTTATAATACATAGTAACACCCAGACATAGAACAAACATCTATGTTTGCTACACACAAATGTTTGTTCTCAGTGGGGATCGAACCCACGACCCACAGCACGGAAGGCAGAGCTAATACCGACTGAGCTGTGACGCCTGTCAATTGCATTACATTCGCACATTCACCAAAGACGCACCCTACATGGTTTGTATTGCACTATCACCATTTTGGAACCATACTCGTTCCCTTTATCCCTAGGTGGGTCGGCACAACATGTCTTCTTCTTCCACTCGCTCCTATCATTCGTCAACTAAGAATCTACTCCTCTCACATTCATACCCTCTTTCACACAATCCAACCACTTCTTCGGCCTTCCTCTACTAGCATACCCAGTCACACTCATATTCATAACTTTATTCGTAACATGATTTTCATCCCTCCTCATTACGTGTCTAAACAGTAATATTAATAAAGTTGAAAGGTAGTGTTTTCGTCTCACTGGAACGAGATATCGATAGTCCGAAACTACATAGAATAACCTAGATGATAGGATAGTCTCATGTGCCTGTAATAGCACCGGCACCCATACCCTTCAAACCGGAACACAGCAGCGAGCTTATAGTCTAGCTAGGGTGACAACTGTGACAAGTTCTTTGGGAGAATTTGAAATGTATCACCTTATTTACTTACCTCTCTTAAAATAAAGCGATACACAGCATTTCCATTAAAATAACACTCATCCCCCCTTTCCCCCCTTCACCCGTTTCCGATTTTCCAAATCACGTCGTACGTAATATGACAACCGTTTGTAAGCTTCACCTTTATTTTTTTTTAATCATAGCTCAGTTGGTAGTTGCTCTGCCTTCAGTGCTGGAGGATGTGGGTTCAAATCCTTCGCACAAAAATTACTTTTTATATTTAAAATGTTTTTTTTCTTTTTGTGACTCATATTCCAGTAGCATGCTACAAATATGAGTTGAAAAAATTCGTTATAGTAGCTCTGCCTTCTGCGGTTAAGTAGCGGGTTCAAATCCCTCGGAGCCAATATTTTTGTATTTAAAATATGTTTTTTTTTCTTATAAACAACGTTTTTAACTGAAAATGCTTATAAAATTAATAAAACCACGAAATCGATTGTTCATTAAAATGCAACAAGACTCTGGTAACACGCACCTTATTAGCCGCGCTGACAGATTTATGATAATGTGACTTATGGCTATAGAAATAGAGATGTTTTCTTCCTAATTGGGGAGTATTCTTAAACGTTGGTCTGGTATTGAGATGTTAATATAAAAATTAGCTTTCGACCTATAAATATCAGTCTTTGACTAACAAAACTAAATAAGTTCAGAGAGTTTCATCGTCACTTAACATCAGGTGAGATTTCGATAAACGATATACCTACCTACTTACAAAAAAAATTATATCTTATATTCATAATCTTTTTTTTATTGAGTAAATAATTAAGCAACCTGGAAAATAAACATTTAATTTAATTTTATGATTTAAAATAAAGCAATGCGAATTACATGGTCATTAATTCCTATTTAATTATAACAGTTACATTATAACGTAACTGCGATGATACCTTCGATCAACTATACCATGATACTGTCATTTTTAGGATTTACACAGATAGCATTTTTATCAAGGGAAAGTCAAACATTTTGCCTTCAAAACATATGACAGCTGACTAAACACCTTATTTCAAATACTTGACATTGGCAAAATAGCTTGGACCAAAATTGTCTATTGAAATGATGGACAGAAACCATAAATAAGTAAAGAAGAAGAACGAAAAGTGACACGTATCGTCTGACAGTTTTACATAGGATAGCTTTGCTTATGACAAGCTCTTAAAATACACGAGTTTAGTCCAGTTACAACTTTATGACAGCCCATTGGACATGATTAAAATTGTTTTAATGTAAGCACATAAAAATATTGAAATCATACTAAATGGTCGGATGTGGACGTAATTTTAGTAATAAAGAGTCGTTAGTAGGGTGACCAAAAATGTATCGCTGTTAAAGGCGCCTCATAATGCCTGCAAGTGGAGTTCTACAACAGTCTAAGCAATTCTAAGTAATATTATGCCATCGTCATCTAGAATCACCTTGTTACATAAGACAGTTCTAAAAGATCCTTGAGATTTTATTAAATAAAATAATTTTGACTTTGACGTCAATTTGTGAAAAGATAAATGTCATATTTTCTAAATACTTATGGACAAGAGAATTGTAACTAATTGCAAGTCAATTTTGGACAAAAGCACAATGATTTTATGAAGTTCATAACTCAGGTAAGATTATTCTAGAACTATTTGAATTTGAATACCTTTTTTATCTTTTAAAATCACTAGAATTGCAAAGTTACAAGCCTCTGGGAATATCTCTTCGAGACAACAAGGTTTTTGACTGGGCCTTTAAAATTTCAATAAATTTATGCAAATTTTGATACAAACGCAGAAGTTGTTTAAATTTTAACTTGAAACTTAAAAGCTAATGTCGATTAGTGACCAAGTAATGAAATGTTTTGTATAAAGTCTGTACCATTTTAATTAGATGGCTGATTTGGATCAGTTGAGCTATCTATAAATCGTTTGCAACGGTGTGTAGATAGCTCAACTGCTTCATGTGTATTTCGTACATATTATAAATATTGTAAATACTTTATTAGTCATAATTTTCTTTGTGAATAAATTTTAAAAAAAAAATTAGATGGCTAAATGTATTTTTTAATAGACCTCCAGTCTACGTAGCTTAGCTACCCTCCATCCGTAAGTTAGGGCACGTTTTAAATGGACTTGCTTTGTGAAGTAATGGTTTATTATAGGCTGCAAAGGTAACCACTTAGCATCAGGTATTTTCTAAAAAAAAAAGTTTTTAGTGTTCTAAGAAGTCCTGTCTATCATATGTGACGGTCGTACCTAATTATATTTAAGTATCTATTTAAAATTAATATTTATTATTTTTAGCGTCTTTATAAATTTCTCTTTTGACTGTTATAGTCATTTTGATGCAAAAAAAAATACTTAAGTTAGGCTCCTATCAAATAAAAAAGTATTTAAAGTCCGCATATGAGCACAATTTTGCCGTTCTATTTTTAAAACAGCTCAAAGTCTATATAATAAAAATGTCCTTATTTCTAAAAAAGCCATGGTCACCCTTTTTTTACTTGTGGTGACCATACCTCTGTGTGGTCGCCCTTTACGATACTAACCCAAAGCGATGCATGTTATTTACGCTTCATTTAACGTTATTTTTACCCGACATACCTCTTTTTTTTGTAGCCGGTTAAATTTATGATCAGTGATGATTGAATTCTGAACCAGATGGAACCTTCTCTTACTGCGAAACGGTGCCGGTGCTATTACAGGCACATGAGACTTAACATCTTTATGTTTCAGAGTGATGTGCGCAGTGCAATGCATCACAGGGCACATTTTCAGTGCTGCTCTCGTTATAGAAAACACAGTAACTTGGAAAATCACGTTTTGTAAAAAACGTTTGATAATTAAGTAGTTTTTGTTCTGACCAAACTGTATCAGTTAGGTAAGAAATACTACTTTTATAAAAATAGTTAACAGGCGTCACAGCTCAGTCGGTAATGGCTCTGCCTTCCGTACTGTGGGTCGTGGGTTCGATCCCCACTGAGAACAAACATTTGTGCGTGGAAAACATAGATGTTTGTTCTATGTCTGGGTGTTACTATGTATTATAAGTATGTATATGTATTTAAAAAAAAAAAGTATATAAGTATTCTATCAGCCATCTGGTTCCCATATTACAAGCTTTGCTTAGTTTGGGACTAGAGGGTGTTGTGTGTAAAGTCCCTGAATATTTATATTTATTCTCAAACCTTAAAGGCGTTTTTTACAAAACATGATTTTCCAAGTTACTGTGTTTTCTATAACGAGGGCAGAGTGGGCGTGTTCAGTGAGCCAATGCATCGTTTTAGGCAGTGGTTACCGCTTGTATCAGGTGGGCCATTGACTTGTTCCATCATTTAGTCGTATAAAAAATATACCTAAGTCTAAATAGAAAAAAAAACCAGAATTTAAAAAAAAAATTCAGAAATCTCTAGATACTAAAATCTTTATTATTAACATTCTTCAGTTTTTTTGTGCACAAACAGTATCTGACAAGAGGTCGAAAACATTTTATCCCGAAAAAAAATACTCACTTTTAGGGATGCCTCTACAATATTGAAGCCTACAAATTGCCTTGATATCTAAAACTACGTGTTCATTCACGTGAACGCGAACGTAAACACGTGAACGTAAACGTTCATTACGTGGAAACGTTGATTTATTCAACAAAGGGAAATTCATTTCCTCACCTCTTGTTACGCACTAAGATTATCAACCCTACGTCAATTAAGGGGTGGGTTAGTGGTGGGGGTGATAATTTGCGAATTAGGTGAATAGTTTTACGGAATTTACGGACATAAATACAATAGTTTTACGGGGTTTACAAAAAAAATTACGGATGGTTACGGTAATTTACAGATAATTTTACGGAATTTACGGATAATTTTACGGTACTAATAAAGCACTTAAGTTTAATCCGGAGAAATTTCACCGGTTTACGGAATTTACGGTAAGCACACTAAGCACATCACTACCAGTGTTAGCACAGCCTAATAACTTCGTGTAAACACTCGATATTTGCCAGGCGAATATCGCCTTTACGGTCGCCATTTATTTTAGAGGATAATATTCATGATTTATCTACATAATCCATACTAAACTGTGTAACAAGATGTAATTTTAAGTTACTAACCATAATTGGGTCCAGGTAGGAACCCTCCATTCTAAAACTAGATATACCTATAGTAGTATAGTAGTATAATACCTATAGTAGTCACAACGGATCTTTGTCTCTCTGAAGTATCTGCGCAGAACACATTTTTTAATCGAATTGGAGGTAAGCGAATTTTTCCGCAACTGCACCTAACTTCAGAGGGATAAAGATCCGTTGTGTGTACTCTACTTTGATCGAGTGAGTGAAGCGAACGCTGATATTACTTGCGTGCTAATCCTGTCATATTTTACTGTCTCACTCATTACATTCATTCATTCGGTCATTGCCAGGTCGTAAAAACTGGAAGCCACCGCGCCGTTGCACTTACAAGTAAAAAAAAATATGTTTTCATTTAAAAGTAAATTAAATGATTAAATATCATGTCAAAGTGCCATCACCTGCCACAGTATAAATAAAAAAAACAATTAAACCATGCCACATCAGTTCAAGATTTATAAAAGAACGAAAAGTTTTAAAAAAGGAACGTAAAGGTTCAAATGAGAACGCAAAAACCAAAGGAGAAAAGTAAGTATAAAAATTCAAAAAAGGAACACAAAAATTTGCATAGCGCTGTCGGCCATTGAATTTACCGGTGAAATTATTTAACTGTCAGTGTAATTGACAGCACCTTTGTCAGTTGCGCAGGCGCCTGTGACGGCTGTGAGTTTTGCAAATGAAAAGGATTGATTTAATTGCATATTGTTTTCTTATTTGAGGCTTGGAACATAAATTGAATTGAGGATTTTATACAGGGTGAAAAATATCTACTAACGCAAGCCACTATCAGATTATTCTACGCCGAAAAATGACCAAAATCTAAGTTTTTGAATTTGATCACGGCATTTTATAAATAAAATATCTGTAGCTTTTCAATAACGCGATAGATGGCGTCCCAATCAATATAGTAGTAGTCAAATATGTCTGTCAAATGTCTATTAAAAATAACTTGGGAAGAAAAAGTGTAGAGCAAGTTTACCCAACGTCATTTTGTAATTTTACAGCGCCATCTAGTATGACACGTCGAACTAAACTTTCTAAACTATTCATTGTTAACGTCTCCGGGAAATGTCACACGACCTATTACCCTATTGTGTTGTTCCTATTTGTTTTTAATTTTCCGATCCCGTTTTTGAAAAAAGAGAACACTTTTTTTTAAAAGGGTATAGAATGTCAATAGGGTGGTGGGTTTTCATCTCAAAAGATGTTTCATCGCTCTTTTGTCCTCCATCTTGCCTCAAGCATCTCCATCAAGCTATAATAAACATTGTGAAAACAAACAGACTTGTACTTACAGTAAATCACTTTAAGTAATTTGTTTTGGATGTTATAAAGCAACTTTACATAGCCCCAAGCAGTGGGGGGTAGCGCCATTTTTATATTAATCGAAGTTAAACATTGATTCAAACCACTTCGAAGGTAGATATCCTACTAATATTATAAATGCGAAATCCTACTAATATTATAAATGCGAAAGTTAAGATGTTTGGATGTTTAGATGTTTGGATGTTTTGTTTTAATCACGTCTAAACTACTGAACCAACTTGGATGAAACTTGGCATATATATAGTTCGTAACCTGGATTGACACATAGGCTACTTTTTATCTCGAATAACTAACAGGATCTACAGGATAAAATGAACGAAAAGGATTAGCAGCGCCAATTGGCAAGATGATTTTATTGTCATGTCATGTCACGTCAGTTTGACAGGGCGTAGTACTACCTCTTTGGTCTAACGACTAGCATTTGACATTCCAGTACGAGTTCGGTGTAATGAGGTGTAATGTCAAGATTCTCAAAATATCCGCTCGGTACACGCACAGATAATATAATGTACACGGAAACTGTAGACGCGTACGAAGTCGCGGGTAACTACTAGTAAATTAATAAGTTTCTCTATTAATAATTTTTGATATCTTTGAAAAAAAATTCTTAGTCTAGAAGCGGCACCGTGGGCGAAAGCTAGTTAAGATATAAATTATCGATAACCAGAAGGGTTGTTTCAATTATTATGCAAATGCCCGGTATCACCCGGAACTGTGATTTTAGACCCGTTTGCGATACCATCTAATACTCAGTGTATCTTAAGGCTACACGCGCACTTAAGGCCCGGCCCATAAGGTCAAACTTTTCGTTATGAAAAATGAAACCAAAACCTATCAACAATCGATTTAATCAAGCGCTTTTTTGGCCGCAAAGTGCGCATGTGGCCTAAAGATGTAAATAAAATAGTAAAATTAGGATTTTTTTTTTACAGGCGCGACTTTGTAAATCTAAAAAGTTTCAAGTCGGTTGGGTATAATATAGGCCGTAATCTAGAGAAATAAAGCTTATTTTCCAGTGAAAACCATTTCAACTGACACAGACTAGTCCACATTTGGCATACATCCAGATTCTAGACACAGGTTCAGATTTTATCTTAACTGCTCGGGAATTAAGTTTGGTGGTAATCTCCCGGAAGTAGATCGATGGGATGAATGGGATGAAACAGGATGAGACAGGATGAAGCCTAGATTGGTCCAGCTCATCAAGCATTTAGAGATTGAGCTTAGATTAGAATGTCCAGCAGACTGCCAGCTTGCTGTATTTATAAGCTTATCAAATCAAAGAAAAACGGATTAAGTTTGCGACACGTGTGTTTTTAACCCCCGACGCAAAAGCGACGGGATGTTATAAGTTTGACGTGTCTGTGTGTGTGTGTGTGTGTGTGTCTGAGGCAACGTAGCTCCCGAACGGATGAACCAAATTTTTTTTTTTGAAAGCTTAATTAGTCGGGAGTGTTCTTAGCTATGTTTGATGAAAATCGGTCCAAGATTCGGGGGATTTTTAATTTAATTACTTGTATCAATTAGATTTAGGCTGACTCTACATTAATAGACGTTCGTTTTGTCTCTAAAATAAATAAACTGGACAAGGCGCAAGTTTTATTTGCGCATGGTAGTGTTCCGAGTGAAAGATTCGCTTTATAAATCTCTCCACTTTTAAAGAAACTAATGTAATAAGAGCTCCGATTTGTACAACTTTTAATGAGGATACGGTTCAGGTTAGGTTGGAAAATGTTTTTTTAATTTCTCGAATTCAGTTAACTTTTAGAAGTTGCCTATATAGTTTTCCAAAAATAAGGAAACGAATTTCGAAAATGTGTTTTTTTTTATAATTGGCCTAATTATTGCATTTCTTTTTCGATAGTAATCGATCGATAAAATCGTCGGCAGAAGTTCCCGTTTCATTTTCTGCACTAGTTTTGTTACACCCTGTATAGTAGGTATTGACTGTACTTAAAGGGCTCGTGGCCAGGCTTGTTTAGTCAATCTTCACCGATTATCTAAGTTAAGCGACGTTCTGCGTCGTCACTATTTGGATGGGTGACCGCTAGTGTCATTTACATCTCAGCGCTTCCGTGCTTCGAAGGTAACATTAATCGGTCCCGGTTCTAGCAGTCGTTAAGCCACGACGGAGGCCTAAAGGTGACCTAAATCTCCGTCACTAGAGTTGGCCACTAACTCATACGTACGAATGTACTGATTGGTCAACTCTAGACAGCGACGAAGTTTAAAAATATTTCTAACTATAATTAAAAAGTTTTACAAGCTAACAAAATACCTACTTAAATATCCATTTAATTTAATAAAAGCACTCATTTGATTACCTCACTTCATGCGGTTTATGTCCTATTTTATGAGAACATAAAAAAATTCGTACATTTCGTACCCAGTCTGGCGAAAGTGTGCAAGTAATAAAATTCAGATTTTGCGACCATCGAATCCTATGCAAATTACTCTCGGCGATTTGAATTCATTTGAATGTTCTCCTTCTAAATGTGGGTTTTTCTTGGTCACTCTGCTTTAAAAGTAGAGGTAGAAACAAAAAAATTAAAAAAAAAATTATTTTCATTGCTACTCATATAGTAACCTTTTCAACTTCTTTTTTTGAATACACGTTAGCACTAACACACTATGTTAGCACTATAACTACGTTATACCTTCCAACCCCTAAATACTTGCTCGATCAGATTATTTAGCCGCAATTTACACCTGGTGCCGTCTTTTCGGGGACGCCATTAGAATATTAAGCAACCCTATTCGGGGGTGGATTGAATCGGTGACAAAATTATACGGATTTCAAACCAGGCATTTCCTTTCAATAGAATTTACCACTCGTCACTTCTGGACTGTTTTCAGTATTGCTTCTTATTAATCTACAGTATATACGACGTGAGCGTGACCATAACATAACCAGTACCATCAATGAAGAAAGAAGTAACCAAAAGATCAATCGTCGATTCTAGGATTTTAAAATGAATCTCATCTTCGCTTATTTTTAAATTTTTTTTTATACAACTATTTGATGGAACAAGCCGATGGCCCACGTGATGTTAAGTGTTAACCACTGCCTATAACGATGCATTGCCTCACTTAGCACGCCCACTGAAGACGTGCTCTGTGATGCACCGCACTGCGTCCATTACTCTGAGACATAAAGGTGTTAAGTCTCATGTGCGTGTAATAGCACCGGCACCCATACCCTTCAAACCGGAACACAGCAATGCGAGCATCACTGTGCGGCAGAAATAGGTACGGGGTTAGTACTTCCCCGGACGAGCTCGCACACAAGAAGGTCTACTACATGCTTGTTCATGAATATTTTTTTATTCCTTTATCTATTTTAAACGCTTTTATCGGGCACTTGAAGCAATTTCGACTTATTCGCATAATCCCGGCTATACGTGCATACGACATAATGTAAACAGTAATTTGCGTACGCTTCGTGCCAAATGCACTTGGAGAAGCGCCAATTCGGCCGGCGGCGAACGCGATTTAGGCTTTCTGACAGAACGGTTGCTAGCTAGATCACTGCGTATTCAATTAAAATCAAGACAAACGTGTTTTTTTATAATTTATAGGCAAGCGTTTAACCGCGATCTCACTTGATGTTAAGTTACGAAGTCGATGTAGCATGCTTACTTAAAGATACCTATTCACTCGTCTCTTGAAGACATCCAAATTATATGAAGTCGGAAACACGTGGTCTACTACCACGTGTTTCGCTATTAAGGTTAGGAGACTATTAATTATTCTGTGACTAGACTAGTAAGAAAAAAGTTACACAATTTCAGATTAGGTCGGCTATAAAACGTAAATGACACCCAATTTTAGAAACTAGAGTGATAACTAGAATCTTATTATTACCTAAATCTACCACATGCAATGTCATAAGTCAAGGTCATAGCTATTTAATTCAATAAAATCACAAGTATCATTTAGAATCGTCTAATTAACTAGGTGATTCTAGGTGCCAGTTCCACGCGACCAGAGCCTACAAGAACGGGTAAGAAACTATGGCCTGGTTCCTATCCGATTTCAACATTGTCTGAATGACTAATCATAAACCTCATTCTTAAATTAAAGTCACTCATTCATAAAATTAAAACAGCGCAATTCTATACCCTATAGTTAAAAACACTACACGGATTTCAACTTCATTATGCAGAGAGCGAGCAAAAACTTACGAACCCACTTGTCACTTGTCAAATGAACTAGCTGTCAAGCGTGTGCCACGGTCCGACGGGCAAACCTAATAACTGGCGAATTAAAAATTTTGCTTATATGAGTATGCCAGTTTTTCCGCGCGACGGACGAATATGAAATTAATTTTTCCAGTTAGGTATTCAAAAGGCCGAATTTTTCGACCGAAAAACTTGAAATGAATGCATGATGTCGTGGTAATTTTTGAATGGAATTCTGTGGCGTATTCAACTTCCAAAATGTAAATACAATATGTATTTTCATTAAAACATTAAATATTACTATCAAAACGTATAATAAAACATCTAGTAAACTCACATAACTAAAGTCCTAGCTATATTAAACACGAATTTAACTTTTAAAGTCTTTGTAAAACTCTTTTTGTTGAGAAGACAAATATAAAATACACATCAGCAATTTAATGCCTACAAAAATAAAGAAAAAGTTAAAAAGCTTTATTCGGTTTACGTAAATATAATTAATAATAACTGTTCAGACTTATTTGATCGAGAGTAAACCAGACCTCTGCGGACTTTGATTGATCACCTCTAGACCTTGTGTTCCACCATCTTCACACGCAACCGCAACATAGAAAAATGACGCTTATCCCGTTAGTAATAAGAGTTTTGCACTTTTCGTTTCGAACATACGATAAAATTTGAATCGGGCAAGAGTAATCTCTATTTTGAAAGAAATAGAGATACACACCTTTTGTGTTACACCGACGATGCCGTTTGTAAGTTTGTGCAATCACTCTTAAATTCATTGATGATATTTCTTGATAGTAATAAATTTATTTGTTATTTTTATTTAATACCTAATTTATGCAAATGTTAAATGTTAAAAACGACAGAGTGTTATAAGTTTGACGTGTCTGTGTGTGTCTGTATGAGGCAACGTAGCTCCCGAACGGATGAACCGATTTTGATTTTGTTTTTTTTTGTTTGAAAGATGAATTAGGCGGGAGTGTTTAGCTATGTTTGATAAAAACCGGTCCAAGATTCGGGGGCTTTTTAAATTTTTAATTTAATTACTTATTATTACGGAGGACATATAGCGTACACCGTTTCTTAAGAACTTCTTTGTTGTTACAAAACGGTAAGGTTAGTTTAAGTCAGAACTTTGGCTTCAACTTAAACTATGCACCTGCACTTTAACTTCAGTTTTGTTAAGACGTGTTTAAGTTTACGTAACTTAACTTACTTTAGTAGGTACAACTTTAGTGGCAATTTTATAGGGGACGAAAAGGACCCATCTTTTTTTTGGTGTAAGACTGTTAGTGCACTTTCGAGCATGGACGCGGCGACTTGCCCCTACTTAAAATACGACACGTGGACGTGCTAATTGAGACAATGCATCGTTATAGACAGTAATTACATCAGAAAAATTAAATAGGACCTTTCAGTTCCGAAGTTCATGCATTTTTCATTTTAAATCAAACAAAACCTGAATATTTCCTGAAATGTCGTGTAGTCCCGAACCCACACCATAACTCAGAAGATTTATCCAAATCCCGAATATGATCATTTATTACCATATTACATAAAATCACACGAAATCAAAATTCCGTTCGAGATCTGCTGTTGTCACACTATTAACGACACGACATTCAGACGATATCGTTAGAGCATCGTTCTTTTTAGTTGTAGCCAACTCTACTGACGGAGTACTTAGGCCGCCTTAAGGCCTCAGTCGTGGCTTAACGACTGCTAGAGCCGGGACGTGCTCTCCGAAGCACGGAAGCACTCAGATTTAAATGCAACTAGCGGTCACCCATCCAAATAGTGACAGCGCAAAACGTCGCTTAACTTAGATAATCGGTGAAGATTGACTAAGCAAGCTACGCCTAGTACTTAGACGTTTTCGCACCGTGTCGTTGCAGGCAACGATATTATTGTTCAAATCACCGACATTATTAAGTATGTTTGGTGCTTGGACGTATAAACACACGGGACACGTAACTCGGCCGATCTCGCATTTACCCCCTCTCACGAATTCAGCCTTTTTGCCTAAGGGCTTGACACTATCGATGAATAATATCGATGTAAATAAATAAATAAATATTCATGGACATTTCACACGACGCCCTCTAGTCCCAAACTAAGCAAAGCTCATAATTTGGGAACTAGATGCTGATAGAATACTTATATACTTTTTTTTTGTAAATACATACTTATAATACATAGTAACACCCAGACATAGAACAAACATCTATGTTTTGCCACACACAAATGTTTGTTCTTGGTGGGGATCGAACCTACGACCCACAGCACGGAAGGAAGAAGATAAGACAAAAAAAAATCGTTTTCCGTCATTCATTCATTTTTTTTGCTACTATTTCATCGAATGCGTCAATCACTAGGTTTTTGTAAAGTGGATAAAAAGGAAATTGCCAAAATATTACCAATTTGGCACATTGAATTTTTATTTGAGAACAAACATTTGTGCGTGGCAAACATAGATGTTTGTTCTATGTCTGGGTGTTACTATGTATTATAAGTATGTATTTACAAAAAAAAAGTATATAAGTATTCTATCAGCCATCTAGTTCCCATATTACAAGCTTTGCTTAGTTTGGGACTAGAGGGCGTTGTGTGTAAAGTCCATGAATATTTATTTTATTTTATTTATTTATTTTAATAAAAAAAATCACTAGTGTCAATTTAGAACAATTTTAGACAGTGACAACGCTATATGCAGAACTAATGCAGAAATAGATCAATCCTCGCCCCGAAAAAATTGGTCGACTGTGATTTCATACTTTTTTCGAGTATGTCGTCTCCCGTGTGCTGATTCGTCGGTTCGGTGTCGTGACACTCGTGACAGTATCGGTCAGTGTGCAAACGCCCTTCTACTGAATATTTATCGACGGACCAGACGGACTGGACACAGATGGTAACTCTAATGTGACATTTCGTGTATGATCCGGACATTCCAAACAAGATATTTGGGCTTTCTTTTGAAATCATAAATCTTTTCTGTTTTGATGCGAAAAGGTTACGGGTTGAAATTCCCACCAACGGTTTCCCTTTGTCTATAAAAATCAGGGCTTTGCTTTTAATCTAGATGATTTTATACAGCGTCAGCAGGGGTATGCCAATCAAAGTTGAACTGCAAAGTTTTAAATCATGGTCAGTTCATACTAACTCATAGTTATTCTGTGACTAAATAGTGACATTATGATGTCATTTAATTTGTTTTCGCGCATATTTTGCTGTCAAGTGTCTAAAAAGAATGATCACGTGGTACAAAATTGTACCACGTGACCTGAAGAAATTACACTGGGCAGTGAAATATAACTTGACAGCAAAAGATTGGCATACGGGGGCAGGAGCCACTTTTTACCCATGCTCTATGAACGGGACGCTGCAGTGCCTGGGACATGATAGATGAAGTAGGACTATACCATCCTCTCAGCCTAGTTCACCTTATCCACAAGAATGACCTCAATACGTGCGGAGTTGACTAAGCCGCGTTTATCCTCACGATGTTTTCCTTCACCGTTTGAGAACGCTGGCAATGCACCACAATTTTCCGAGTAGAAAAATTCTCAAGTGTAACATCAGATTAGAACCGACGACCTTAGGATCGGAAGGCGGACTTGCTCTCACTAGACCACCCGTGCTCTTTGTTTATACGGAGGGTTGTATATTGACCCAAGTCATTGGTTTCGTCCTTTAGTGTGAATTAACCTTTACCAAAATGTCATAACTCCCTAAGGACTGCTCCGCTAGCTGTCGAGATATCTCTACCAAATTAATTTACTCTCTCATTTATATATTCAAGAATAATCCCTTGCACAATTCTAAATAGTGATTGAATTCTGATGTTTATGCAAACTAAGGCGAGTCTAATGGATTATGAAGGTGTCTGTGAGACCCTTAGCACCGGCTAAGAGAAGAATTAATTAAATAATTAAAATAAACATTCATGGACATTACACTCAACGCTCTCTAGTCCCAAACTTAGCAAAGCTTGTAATATGGCAACTTTGCTGATAGATAGATACATAATAACTTTATTGCACACACAAAAGAAAGAAATTACATGAAAGAGAGAAACAGAAAAATAGAGAGTACAATGGGCGGCCTTATCGCTAAAAGCGATCTCATCCAGACAACCTTTGGATGGACAGGAATGACGAAAAGTATAAAACGCATACTTTAATATAATACATAGTAACACCCAGACAGAACAAATACCTGTGTTTGCCACACAGACAGGTTTGTTCTTAATGGGGATCGAACCCACGACCCACAGCACGGAAGGCAGAGGTATACCGCCTGAGCAGTGACGCCTGTCCACGACCATAGGTACTCCAATATGCAGGTATTCGTTATTCAAGAGTTTCATTAGTTCAGACAGTCACAGAATAAATAGTTGTTGCAGTTTTGGACGTGGGTGTACGGATTATGGAAATGACTATCCTTGCTTTAAAGTTACGTTAAAACAGGTTTAGCATAGCTATTGCATACTTATAATTTTACCTTTACAATGGACTTAACTTTAAGATAAATATTTATTCACAAAGAAAATTATGACTAATACAGTATTTACAATATTTATAATATGTACAAAATACACATGAAGCAGTTGAGCTATCACACACCGTTGCAAACGATTTATAGATAGCTCAACTGATCCAAATCAGTACCAATCGGAAGCGTGCCTAAGACACTGGCTGCATTGCCGCGCTGAATAGCAATGCTGATTCGCTGGCCCAGATAATCACCAGCCCTCGGGTCACGCGTCGCTGCGACTAGACGCCCTGCAATAATTTTGAAGACCCGGAGGGCCTTGGTACCCCACGGACCCAAAGTCTCGACCCCAAGAGGTACAAATGACTATTTATTGAAGGACGTGCCCCTAACTGACCAGTTAATTAGCAATTCATTAGCAAGCCACGAATATCATGTTTGCAACTATGTATTGACTGTAAAATCTAAAAGCATGGACGTATTAACTACAGCCCCCGTATTCCAATCTTTTGCTGTCAAGTTATATTTCACTGCCCAGTTTTATTTCTTCAGGTCACGTAGTACAAAATTGTACCACGTGATCATTCTTTTTAGACACTTGACAGCAAAATATGCGCGAAAACACATCAAATGACATCATAATGATAATTGTGACATCATCATAATGCCACAATTTAGTCACCGAATAACTATGAGTTAGTATGAACTGACCATGATTTAAAACTGCAGTTCAACTGAGATTGGAATCGCCCCCCAGGCCCCCCAAACTAGAAATCCTGGGTCAAGTCAAGATCTAGGTGGTTTTCAAGTCCCTTTGGCATGTTAGATCACAGATTTCAACAAAAGAACAAATCATATTTTAGTTAAATTTTTTGGATGATTCAAAAATAGATCAAAAAATATGGCTTATTCCAGAAATCACTGTTCCCTCTGCGAGGGGGTTTTCTGAAATTTTTGTCCAGAAATCCCCTTAGAGAGCCCTGTGACTGCCGGCAGGGGATTAGCCACCTCCAGGTTTCCTAGATCAGCGACCTAGGAAACGTTGTCTAATTTGTCTACCTCGCTATTTACCACCAAACTTTAAGCGACAAATTGAGCTCGTGTTTTGTTGCTTTGTACACAACTTCGGATAGTATTGGGATGCTAGGATAGGTAGAGTATTGAGTGAATGAATGAATGAATGAATGAATGAATGAAAAACTCTTTATTGTGTACCTCCTATTGGTTGAACCTCAAAGAGAGCACCCAGCTGATTTTTGACAGGCGTCACAGCTTAGTCGGTATACCTCTGCCTTCCGTGTTGTGGGTCGTGGGTTCGTTCCCCACTGAGAACAAAGTGTGTGGCAAACATAGATGTTTGTAATATTTTGATACAAAAATTCTTTGCCTTGTTAATTGTTTAGAACTCCTGAAAAATATCATGAGTTATCTGCAAACCCTTGCAAACGATTTATAGATAGTTCAACTGTCTTGTTGTAATCAACTTCCAACTAATTTACATAGCTTAATAATTAAAAAATATTCTTAATAATTTTATTTTATTTCAAATCACCGACCGCAGGCGGTCTGCCCAAAAAGTGCGAATACTTCTAAATATATTTATTTTTACTCCAATACAAACAAATTATCAGATCTTTCGATTACACCACTGCCCTAATTCCAGAAATAACAAGCTGTTTCCCGGTTTTACTTACATTTTTAATGGGCGCACAAATATTTACTAACTGCGAATTAGGTTAATGTTTGTCTGATTTGTTTAGTTTTGTGGTTTTATTGCGATTTGATGTGGATCGTTGATTTATTTGAATTTTAGTTAGGTACCTATTTGGTTTGATACGCATGTTAATAGTATCACATAAAAATAAACATAAGATTTATGTAGTTTTACTTATGTGTGAAATGACCACATGAAAGTATTTTTCAAAGTCAAAGTATTGTTCACACTATCAATAAACTGACTTACATGTTTAGATTTTTTATCGCCACGAATATCTTAGTATAAATTGTAAAGTATGTAAACTAGGGGTGTGAAATATACTTTCAAACGCCATCTATCGATGAACAAATGCGCCTAACAAGCACTGGATTTATGCGATGAACGCACGCAACACAATTACTAGGCAGTAGGTATAGCTATTGTGTCGCGAACACGCCATCACTAGTGATGGGACACGAACGAAAGGGAGTTATCGATAAATTAAATAAACGATAATAAAATAAGGGGCCTATTGCAAGTGACGTGACGTGATTACGCGACAACTAGTGATGGGACACGCAAATGTTAGGCATCAATAAATTTTTTTAATTGCGAATTTTTTTGATGGAAAAATTCTAAATTAAAAATCAACTTCAGTACCTAGGCACTAGTACCACGGACCAGAAAACATAATAAGTAGGTACTTATGTGACGCGACCAAAGCCTAGAAAGCTAACCTAATCGCTAAGTGACTTATTAAATCGCAAGATCCATTTTTAAGACCCTCTTATCGACTATTATCTCGTAAAATATACTAAAGATAAAAAATAAATTGCACTAATCTGAGAAAAGTTCCTCGAAAATAATAAAAAAACTTGGAAAATAATACTAAAATTTTTAAACTTACTTATGTATTCAAAAGAAATAACAATTTCAACCATGCCTTGTGCTAGAATCTACTTTATTATTGCAAGTAAATCGATAACTACGGCGAACTCGATTATCATAAAATCCTTGCGACGAGTTAATCCACAGCTGGTTTAAATAGCAGCTAGGTAACTATAAAAGCGTAATTAAAACTCTATTTATAGTTCAGATTAAAACCTTTTTTGTAAAAAAAAGTTCCATTCTCACTAGTTACATTGTTAGTTCTATTGATGGAACTAGAGGGTATTTTTGGTCCCGGTAGTTATAGTTTGAGATTCCATAAAATGTAACAAATAGTGGTAAAATCTATTCACACTATTTACATTGCTAGTTTTATTGGTATAACAAATTGAAACAAAATAAATTTAAAATCTCAGATGGATAGTAAAGTTAAGCGCGCTCTAAGCATAATAAAATTGCAACTCTACCTATTCGATTTTTGGTATCCCTGATGGAAAGGTGTGGTGCCAGCAGGGGTATGCCAATCAAAGTTGAACTGCAAAGTTTTAAATCATGGTCAGTTCATACTAACTCATAGTTATTCTGTGACTAAATAGCGACATTATGACGTCATTTGATGTGTTTTCGCGCATATTTTGCTGTCAAGTGTCTAAAAAGAATGATCACGTGGTACAAAATTGTACCACGTGACCTGAAGAAATTACACTGGGCAGTGAAATATAACTTGACAGCAAAAGATTGGCATACGGGGGCAGGACAGAAAGAAGAGATGATGGGTTTGCTTGCAGATCCAATATTCAACATAGTTTATGAGTATCTCTGTCCACAATTAAACGATGCATGAGTGATCTAGCTATCCTGTTTACCTGTGTCATGGCGTCTAAAACACGCCTCAGCGACGCATTTTGTAGTGACGTGCATTTAAAATTATCGATCATGTGTAGAATGAAGGTAGACAAAGGGTGCGTCTTGGACGCTGTCGTGTCATGCACAATATACGGTAAATGTAGATTTTAGGGATGGGGTTTTATCGATAAAAATCATAATCATTTACGATCTTTCTTAGACATTGTTTATGTCATTGTAAAACGAGATGGCGCTATTTTAAACGATGATTGACAGAAGTTGAGAAGCGATTCTAAAGTCCTTAGTAGGTAGGTAGGTACTACTTCCTACCACCGTACCTATTTCTGCAGCCAAGCAGTGATGCTCACACGTAACTATATCTTTTAGTCTTAGATTAAGATGCGATGCCTCACATGACATGTAACCAGTACATTGCGGTAGAAAAACTGCATTGTTATCGAAAAAAGTAACCAAGTCAGGTGAGCTTGTCGTATCACATTTTAATCGAAATATCGATGTAAAATAAATCGATAGTCCCATCCCTATGGACAGGCTATACTAACAAAATAAGAGTATTCTGCAACAGGCGGTTGCTTTTTACCCCCTTTTCTGAAGCTCGGAGCTTCTTTAACCCTGGATGTCTACAAGCGATAAATACATTTCTTTTTCCCGTTTTGAGTTGCATTGCGCGATGACGAGACAAATTCGTAAGAAATTGCTCACTACGCGCAAGTTGGCCGCGCAATGAATCTCAAATAGCACAAAGCGAATCTATAGTTTTTCATAGTAATCTTTGTACAGTTGGAGACACGTCCACCTATACTGTTTGGACTTTAAACTATTAGTAGTTGAACATTGCGAATCGTGCGAGATGGACGACAGTGATTTCGTCCCGTTCGTTCATTTTATCCTGTAGCTCCTGTTAATTATTCGGGATAATTACAATTAGCCTATGTGTTAATCCAGGTTACGAACTATATATGTTCCAAGTTTTATCCAAGTTGGTTCAGCAGTTTCGACTTGAAACACAAACATCCAACCTTCACATTTATAATTCTAGTGGGATGGAATTTTATGAAATTAATTTTGCATAATCTTAGGATACAGTTAGATATTTTATTCAAACGAACGTAATTGGTATCTAATCTACTATTAACTTTTCATGTTCAAATAAATGGAATTTCCTTTACTAATTCCAGTTAAATAATTAACGAATGTGATAGGAACTTCAATTAGTGATCCGAAATGAAGCGGAGTTCAATTACTAATTAAGAGGCTACCTAATTATTTTAAATGCTGACCGTACAGGCTACTGTGAAACTAAATACATCTGTCAAATGTAGGCAAGTAGGTACAACGGGTTGGTCTCATTTCGTCTAAAAAAGCAGCTGGTCTAATTAGCAAGTGGTCTAAAATGTAGCTGGTCTAAGTACAAACTGGTCTAAAGGACAAATGGTCTAATTAGCAAGTGGTCTAAAAAGCAGCTGGTCTAAGTACAAACTGGTCTAAAGGACAAATGGTCTAATTAGCAAGCGGTCATAAAGTTTCTATCAAAAATTTAATTTTTGAAACATTTTTTATTACTGACCAATTGCCGATTGGGCTCTCATGACCCGAGTCATAAAGATGGCGAAAAAACCCACTTTCGTTCATTTTTTGCAAAAAATACTGCAAGAGTCTAAAATATAGGACATTAAATTAATTAAAACACGCACAACGGATCTTTACCCATCTGAAGTTAGGTGCAAAACCGATTGCACATGTACTGTTGAGCGGAATTTACCTTCAATTCGACCCAAAAATGGGTTCTGCGCAGATACTTCAGATCAGAGGGACAAAGATCCTTTGTGACTAAACCTACTTATTTAATTTTATTTTATTAGGTAGGTAGGTACCTACTAAAAATGTTTTAAAGTTTTCACACGGTTTCCGCGTGTTTGACTCGATAAGCACAAATATTTTTTTGAAACCGAAAATCTAAGGACTACTTGGTCAAATCTGTACTCAATCGTGTGATACCATACAATTATTTATTTTTTCTTTTATAATCCACATTTTCAATTACAATGCAACTAAGTACATCTAATTTTACAGTTTTTTTTTCACAGTAGCACTTCAACGATATTTTACCTAAATGCGGTGCAAATTTAATCATTTTGCACAATAGTCTATTATGAACAGTGGCTTTTATATTAGTAGAGATAGAAACTCCTGGAATGTTTGCAAATATCATTTTTCCAGTGTGTATTTTAGTGGTTTCAACTGAATTTTCACTTTTATGCTTTTCAACCTCCGAACGAAAAACAAAAGGGGTTTTATAACATGGCGTTATGTCTGTCTGTACGCTAGTAGCACTGAAAGTAGGGCTTCGATTTTAAAAGTGAAAGAAGATGTGAATACTAATTAGATCCTTGGAATACAGCATTGCGTGTGTGCCACCGAGGGTCCACTTTAAAATGCTTATAACTTTTGATTCGTAACTTTTACAAATTACCGGTTCATTGAGAACTTCTACTAAATATTGAGTCCCTCAGGTGAAACGCTCATGAAAGATTTGCGGGTTTTTTTGTAAGATAGGTTTTTTTATACAACCAAATGATGGAACAAGCCGATAGCCCACCTGATGTTAAATGCTTAAGGTGATGTATCTGGAATGGTTCTTAGCCATGTTTGGCGAAAATTAGGTGATGGGTTTCTAAGTTACGAGGATATTAATCAGCTCTGAAAACCAGTTTTGAGGAATCTCAGACATAATTGCAGTTTAAAACATTCTTCTTCTTTGAGTCGATTGTCTCCCATGTATTTTTATTATCTAGTAAGTACCTAGGTACCTACTAAATATCATGTCTTGCCCATAAACGGGCCATTACGGATCAGTAGGTTTTGGAAGCTAAATGTTCTTAGGTACACATCGACTGTAATGTAAAATGCTCTGAAAGCAAAACGTCTTCAATTTAGAATGACTGCTAGTTTTCAGAGCACAAAGTCCTTATTACTGAATGTTCGCAATGTAACACGTCATAAGAGCAAAACGTCCTTATTTACTGAACGTCATGAGAGTTAAATGTCCGCAATTTAAAATGTACCTATGTCAGACATTTTTAAATCCTGTCTGCCTAAATCCTATTTTGAGAATACGTGATACTGAAGGTATGAAAAAGATTCAATAAATATATTATTTTTATTTTTATTATTAATAATTTATTAAGTATAGATTAGGTACTTAAAATCTTGGATTATTTTCCAGTTTAAAAGATTTCATGATGACCTAACATGCATTTTCAGAACAAATGTCGTCAGCATCGTTGCTGACATATCTATGACAATAAAAATCATACTCAAGATAATATTCTAAAGAGGTTTTATATGAAGAGTTCAACTTATTTTGATTTGAAGGCCAGCTGCATTAAATACTTTCTGAAATTAGGATGACTTGCTCCTTGGTCGTTTTTCCGTAATGGACAAATTGATTCAAAGACATAAAGACTAGAGGACTAACTATTGGAAAGGTCATTTAGCTTCCAGTACCATTTTCAATTGAGGACTTTTTGCTCTCAGAGCATTTTACATTACAGTCGATGTGTACCTAAGAACATTTAGCTTCCAAAACCTTCTGATCCGTAATGAAACGGGCCACGTCTAAATCATTTTCCGTGACGTGACAAAGTTTAAAACATTTCGTTCATCTCAAACTATTGAGATTTGATGAATTATTTCAGGGTCTTCTGATGACCAGTAATGATGAAGAGGTTTTAAGGAGATTGTCATAATCGGAGATAGTTAAATTATTGTAAAATTAATAATTATGACAGCAGTGGGACAGAATATGCAAATAAAAAATAAGTTCTAAGCTTTCATTAGATATCCCACTCAATGGGGTAAAAAAATATTTTTGTTTTCATATCCCGTTTGACCCCCTTTAATAGTCCCTAACTTTCAGAATATTTTTTCCGCATGCAAACCCTTATATTGGGTTGTGATAAACTATTACCATTCCAAATTTCAACTCTCTAGCTTCTACGGTTCAGCTCTGGTAGCGTGTGACAGACAGACGGGCAGACGGACGGACGGACGGACGGACGGACAGACGGACAGATGGACAGACGGACAGACGCACAGACGGACAGACGGACAGACGGACAGACGGACACCTGAGTGAGGCCATAAGGGTTCCGTTTTTCCAAAACTGGATCGGAACACTAAAAATGTTGATGAAAAGACTGATAAAAAAAGCCACGACTACAACCTTCAGTCGCATCCGATTTCCCTCAGTGTATTTAATACAAAGAAACCCTTTCAAATGAGAAGTTCCCTAGGAATGTTTCTGTAATTGTTTAGGCTTCACCCATTTCACGGTTCGCTTAGATCAATTCAAACTTCTTTAATTAGATGCTCCTAAAATACTAGGCATTTTGCTTTAGAACCCTTTGCCGTCAACCCTATGTTATAGTTTCACAACAAAGTGAATTAATATGAATGTAGCGTTATATTGTGTTTTTATTTAAGTATATCGTGTACTTAGATATTTTGCAAATGGAGGCTCATTACTAAGAATCGAATTTTGAACCTCCTTTTTAACCCTCGACGCAAAAACGACGGGGTGTTATAAGTTTGACGTGTCTGTGTGTGTATGTGTCTGAGGCAACGTAGCTCCCGAACGGATGAACCGATTTTGATTTTGTTGTTTTTTTTTTTGTTTGATAGTTGAATTAGTCGGGAGTGTTCTTAGCTATGTGTGATGAAAATCGGTACAAGATTAGGGGTTTTTTAATTTTTAATTTAATTACTTGTTTGAAGTTGATTAAAGACATTGTTTTTCTGTGAACAAAGCATAATTGTCTATTATTTTATAGATTTTCGGCCTATTTATATATATTTGGGTAAAATGGAATTAAGCCGGAGGCGAAAGCTAGTTTATTTTTCTAATTACAATGATTCATTGTCCAATTAAGCTTTATCTAGATATCCTAGATTCTATCTCTTTCTTACACCCTAGGCTAGTGTTTTGTCTTTTTCTAGCACTGAAGTTCAACTGACAGATGTTTCATTGCGTGATATTTCAAATTAGGAACACTTTATTTCAAAACTATGAACTAGGTAGCTAAGTAAAGTAAATAAATATTCTCGGACATTTTACACAACGCATTCTAGTCCCAAGCTAAGCAAAACTTGTACTATAGGAACTAGATTGCTGGTAAAATACTTTTACATTTATTTTTGCAAATACAATAAACATACTAACAATCAGGCTGAATAAATATGTATGTTTGTCACACACAAATGTTTGTTCTCGGTGGGGATCGAACCCACAACCCACAACGCGGAAGGCAGAGCTATTACCAACTGAGCTATGACTGAGATTCTAAGATCCGTATTTGGAAACAGTACGCAAATATGAATCGAATCGCGACACAATTATCGATTTTATGACAGATTTTTATCGAGAAATGTCAAAATAACTATGCATGAATCATGGAATATGAGTGATTCAGTATTCAAGATTAATTCGAATGATACCGACAATATTTTGTCCACTTTTGACGCATCAATTTTAACCAAAACGTTGATGAATGGTTGAAGCAAAAAATTTAAGTAATTCAGGATTTTTATAAGACAAAAACTGAATGGAATTTAAAAGTGCATAATTCGACATGATTCATGTGTAAAGTAAGGTACCCGTATGGTGTGTCATTGTGGTGACTTGGTTAGCCATGGATGTATTTTAAACATGAGTCATTTTTAACTGAATTCCATATAATAGAAAGATTCTTGAATAAGCATTTAAATTCTTAAATAAAAAAAATTAAATTAATAAAGATTTAAAAAAGTAGTCCTTTAATATGCCTGAATGTCTAACAAATTATTTGTTGACGTTCCACACTATAGTGTTTGTAGGTAGGTTAGGTACCTAAACAGGGTGTAACATTTAAATCGGTCAGTATGGGAATGGTTTGAAACTATAAGACATACGAAGATTTGTTCTTAGGAACCATGTCATCGATTTTAGTAACAAAGAAAACTGCATTCATACATTTAAAAAAAACTCGGGAATCGAACTCGGACGTTTTGAAAAATAAAACTAACACTATTTCTACTTAGATATCGATTGTGTATCTGTTATTAAGTATGAAACATGATGTCTAAAATTAATCCCACTACTATTATGTTTGGATGTTTGTGTTTCAATCATGCTGCAACTACTGGTCCGATTTGGATGAAACGTGGAATAAATTATAGTTCGTAACCTGGATTAACACGCTACTTTTCCCGCTTTTTTTTAGGTTATATTTCATTGTTTTTTTTTTCGTGAACGAAGTCGCGGGTAACTGCTAGTAAAATAATAAAAACATAAAACTATTGATGAGAACGTACAATAGCTCGAAAATTCACATTTCATCGCAAATCAAATATTCCTCCCCATCTATTCAATATCATATTTTTATGACAACCCTCTGCTTAGGGCTGATTAATCTTTGTTTACTAGTTTTAAGTATTGTGCAAATTTAAACCCTATCCTGTTTACAATAGAGATTAAAATGCAATAAATTTTGTCAAACTTTATGTTCGGAAACTTTTCGAGCAATTCATACCTTACTACGTTTAAATTACAGTGTAATTTTGAATGTATTTTAAAAGAGTGAGGTTATTTTAGGAAATTCTATATTTACTCGATGGTATTATTTTATAATTTATTTTTTGGATGCAGATGCGGTTTTCAGCATCAATAGATGTTTGTCTTGCGATGACTGACAGGGCAATAACATTTTATGACAATAGACGTATGCAATTAGATATCGCGTAGATCGGTTTACTAAATAATGAGAAGAGAAATTAAAAATTATATCTATTTTATTATTTTTGTGGCATGTCTAGCGTTTCTTGCTCTTGAATGCAAACCTAGCGCCAAATTGTTTCAATATTGTGCGGATATTGAATGAACTAACTGACATTGGCATTGGATTGTCACATCCAATAAAGATTTGTACTCTTGAAGCTGTTTTGTTGTATTGTGTTAGGTATTCCGTGGAAATGCTATGATTTTCTTGAAGAGTACGAAAATTCATCGATATTGGATTGTGATCTACATTGTATTGGAGTTTTTATTGGATTCAAGAGTAAGGCTGGTCATACTTACAAAGATGGACGATCCTTGCAGGCTTGCTAAAAAATTAAAGGCTTTATTTAATAAAATGAGGTTAGGATCGGACCGTGATTGAATAAATGAGATTAGCCTATGGTTTCCGGAAAATATGTTTCAGTGAGCTTGTGGGCAGTCATACCTTCAAAATAAGATTATTTTTGGGTTTACAGTAATTATGGTATTCTAGCTTCCGCCTGCGACTTCCACCATCTCCCGTTTAATCCTGTCAATTTTCCGGGATAAAAAGTAGCCTATGTGTTAATCTAGGCTACGAACTATATGTATTCCAAGTTTCATTCAAATCGGACTAGTAGTTTTTGCGTGAAAGAGTATCAAACATATATCCATACTTACAAACTTTCCCGTTTTTAATATTAGTATGAAGTAATTTTAGTAACTAGCCCTGCGCAATGACAGATGATTACTACCCGACAGCGTGACGCAAAGGGAGGACAATAGTGTCTTCTTCTTCTTAGTGTCTTCTTCTTCTTTTTATTCTGGCTAACTGGCTAGGGCTGTGTCGATTTTATTGTTACATTACTCAAAACTGACTTAATTCGACAGCACTGAAAATTTTGCCATCCCTTTCTCATAAACTGAAACGACAAAGATGGTTATAACTTTAGCGTGAAATTAGATTAGAAAACTGCAACAAATCGATACCAATATATGAGTTATTCTAATTTCTGTCAATCGTTACCAATATGTAAGTTATTCTAGTTTCAGACAGCTGTTTATCAGTCTATGTATATAGGTATGTATGTTGCTATGTGAAAAAAAAAATGAAAATGAAAAAAATTATTTTGGCACAAAGACAAAAATAAGACATAAGTAAGTAGGTACACAAAGAAAAAAAATAATATAAGAAAACAAAGTAGGTAGGTATAGGTAGGACACATGATGTGGTAGGATGTGGTGTTCTATGTAGAGTTGAAACGCTTCAGCCGATTTTGATGATTCTTATCCGCTGTTTACACAATTCCAATCCAATCCTGCGAATCATTCCAGTTCAGTGTTTGAATGGATTATATTATTATCGTTTATAATATTCCTTTCAAAAGCTCAAACTCGGTACGTGGAATATGAATAAGTTTCTGTTAAACCAGAGACTAGCGAATTTGCGGGCAGAAGTTATTTAGAAATAAATGGGAGAACTGACAACAAAAGGGTATATAAGCAGCTAAATATTCTGTATATAGTTGTATACTAGTTACCTTGCAAATCCCGTAAGCCAGTCCGCTGGTCTCTGTCGGAATGATGACATACACCCAATGCGTGCGGTGATTAGACTGTGACTATAGTGTCATACGAATAGCGGAATTAATTTTTTATTTAATTAACCTGTCTTATCCCACTGCTGGGCAAAGGTCTCCCCCAGAGACTTCCACTATCCTGAGGTGGGCGACCATCTGCACACCTTGGCTCCCTGACGGTCGGCGACTTCGGGGTCGGCCAAGAAAGCGTTGGCGGGACGATCTAGACGCCTTCGAAGGGAGATGGTGGGAGGAATTAAATTAGGAAGTTTAAAATGGTCAGTGTGAATTGTTTGCATGTTTTGTTTTTTGTGAGAGAACTTCACTGAGCACGTTCATTGAAGACGTACCTTGTGATGCATTGCACTGCGTCCATCACTCTGAGACACAAAGATGATAGGATAGTCTCATGTGCGTGTAATAGCACCGGCACCCATACCCTTCAAACCGGAACACATCAATGCGAGCATCACTGCGCGCACGCAATAGGTGGTATTACTTCCCCGGACGAGTTCGCACACAAAAAAACTCTACTACTAATAAACTCCATGGCTACTTTCAATATGTACTTTAGTTCTCATTTGACCATCACTAGATTTCCTTATATCGCGGATCTCAGTAACCACAGTGTTTACCACGACACAAAAACATTTAGACTCTGAACAAACCACATCTATTTGCACATCGTGGTGTTGCGAGAATAACCCGCTCCTTTAACGTTAAATGCTGTATCTCCGCGCCCGCTTATCGCTCCGCTCATAACAGTACCCTCTCCATATCACAGCCTAAGCAATGCACATTTCTAAGCGAGGCACGCGCGCGTCTAACCGAGCGCGTATTACTTGCGATTTGCAAGTGGAGTGTGACAACCCTAGCTACACAGGTTGTCCAAAACATACGATGCGGCATTTTATGAGTCCAATGTAGCACATACCTACGTTTTACCTACCTAGACTTACGTAGGTAGGATATCCACATGCAGCCTGTATTATTATCCCCACACATTTACGAATATTTTTTATACAGTGTGTACAAATAACAGCTTCCTGCATCCTTACTTTTGAATCCAATACAATGTAGATCACAATCCAATATCGATGAATTTTCTTACTCTTGAAGAAAACCACGCAATACTTGACACAATACCGGACTGTCATTTAGCTGACAAAACATCTTTATTGGACAATGCCAAGTTCTGTCATTTGTTAAGGCAATGTAGTGTTTGTGTTAGACAACTAATACAATCCACGGTCTCGGGCACGCGAGTGAAGTAAGGCGGTGAGTCAGTCTTACGCAAGCCACGGGCGAGGTTGGACGTGTCGCTTGTACACACCGCTTGTTGTCGAGCCTGTGACGATCTAGGTACTAGGTGCTGCCTAAAGTACTACTTACTGGCCAGCGAGTAGGTAGGCACTACATGTGGCGACGAGGTAAAAAGGTAAGGTTATAAATAACAAAAAAAAAAAAAAAAAAATGTTTATAAAATAGAGATATACCGATATGTTTAACGTAAACAAGATGTTGGTGTGTCAAAATAAAATGGCATTCGGTACTTAGCACGAAAATAAAAACTATTCAGTTTCATGCCGGTAGGCGGACAAACCAGTTTTATTACCTAGTCTAGGTATTGTTGTATACCGCTTGGCAGCACAGGCGCAGCTGGCCGAGAACGCGAGCGTAAGCTTGCATTACGCACCATTTTATTTAGATACCTACTTAGTTATCACCATCGACAACCGAGAACATGTAGGGAGGTAGTCTTGTTTTTCTTATTTGCAGTTTGTTTAGTTTAGTTATTGGTTACATACTACCTACCCACTTTCATTTTATTGTAGATTTTTTATGTGTGTTCAGTGTCGGATAAATGGATTTATCTATCTATCTATCTATGACGACAATTAATTACAAATGTAATTCAAACGTAATTTATTCAGAACTAGGTACATATAGGTTAAATTACAAGATAAAACGATGAGACAGCAAAAGTTATAAACTGTGTAGCTATCTCAATGAACAAAATAAAATGTCAGTGAATAGAATTACGTTATTTACAGGGTAAAAGAAGGACATGGTAGTTAAAAGTAATAATAAAAGTGGTACTTATCTACCAAATTGGTTGAGTGCCTATTTGACTACCTACCTTACCTACTAGGTACTTACTCTGTTATCTTTTTTACGTAGTCAGTAAATTAAATATGACTGTAAGTAACTTATGTAGAAAAAGTTAAGTTAAGGTACCCACTAAACTGGGAACATTTGGTAAAGAATACCTCCATTAAATTGGGAACAGGTACCCACTAAACTGGGAACATTTGGTAAAGAATACCTCCATTAAATTGGGAACAGATACCCACTAAACTGGGAACATTTGGTAAAGAATACCTCCATTAAATTGGAAACAGGTACCCACTAAACTGGGAACATTTGGTAAAGAATACCTCCATTAAATTGGGAACGTAACTTATGCTACCCACTAAACTGGGAAGATTGGTTGGTACAAAATGATACCTTCATTTAATTGAGAATTTGGCGCCGCGTGTAGGTACCCACTTAACTGGGAAGATTGGTTGGTACAAAATGATACCTTCATTTAATTGAGAATTTGGCGTCGCGTGTAGGTACCCACTTAACTGGGAACATTGGTACTAATTAGCACCTCCATTTAATTGGAAATTTGCATAAAAAGCTCCGCAAATTGGAAAATGGCTAAACCACCCCCATTTAATTGGAAACGGTTCACTGTGAAATAGGAAATCCCTTTCTATTTACAGGTCACCCCAAAATACTTAAATCGTAGACCATGTTATGTCATGTTATGTTATGGGACTCTCGTTTCCGGATTTAGACTCAAAGATGGTCCATTATGCGTGGGGGATGTTCTAGCTAGGAGTGTAGTCAGCCTAACTCCTCCCAAAAGTACAGTAGCTTCCTGAGGGCTTCGCAGGCTTGGAAGAGTGACCTGGGGTTGCTTAGGATTTCTGTTCGTTGTATTGCTACGCCCTCGCATTCCAGGATTACGTGAGCAGCTGATTCTTCTTCGGTAAGACAGCCTCTGCAGAGTGGGCTGTCAATGGCTACGATGTTGTGAAAGTGTTTGTTCCAGGGACAGTGTCCTGTCAGGGTCCCCACAATGATTTTGAGATTCAGTCTCTGCAGGCTTAGTAGACGGCGTGTTAGTTTCGGTGTGATGGCTGGAATTGCAGCTCTTGACTGTCTGCAGTCAGTCGTACGTGCTCAGCATGTGTTGTGTGGTTGTAGGGTTTTCAGACGCACCCAGGTGCGTAGCAGAGAGAACGGTAGAGGAAGGAAAGGAGCTGGCCCCTCGGATATTGTTTCCGATCCTCTTCTGGCTAACTCGTCTGCAGCGTCATTACCCAGTGATCCACTATGTCCCTGCATCTATTGTAGGATTAACCTATTTCTTAAGGCGATGCTCTCTTGGGCAAGGTGACTTTCGTGTATGAGTCTGGAGGTGCAGTTGTGGCTCTCCAAGGCTTTGAGTGTGGCTGTGCTATCTGAAAGAATCCACATGTTATAATCAGCGATTCCTCTCCTGTTGATTGCTGTTGCTGCTTCGGAAATGGCTGCACATTCACATTGGAAGATGGAACTGGGTGTGCCTAGTGTCATTGATATGTTAATGTTGAGATCTAGCGAGTGTACTCCGGCGCCTGTACCCTGTTTAGGTTTTGAGCCATCAGTGTAGACTCGTACTTCGCTGATTCCTGATTGATCTCTTTGGTCTTCATGCAACCTGTTATAGTAGAGCATGCCAGTCTCTGAAAGCGTTGCAGTTTGGTTATCACGGTCGTGAATTCGGTTCTGGTCGACCATACAACTGCTCCGTGTATAAGTGCTGGTCTTATTACGGTTGTATAGAGCCACCGGGTTATTTTGGCGAAAGACCCCATGTTTTTCCGAGCATTCTACCGCGTTGGAAGAATGTGGAGTTCGCGCGTTGGAGTTTGTGGTCAAGATGCTTGTTCCAAAGAAGTGCTATCCAGTATGACCCCTAGATACTCGACTTCGTTGATTAGCTTGAGATCAGTGTTGAAGAGCTTTGGTACTTTTAGGGTTCCCAGGCTTCTTTTGTGTGTGAACATGATCAGTTCTGTTTTAGTGGGATTGACTGATAAGCTATGGTTAGTGCACCAGCTTTCAATTGTTTTAAACGCTGCTTGCACAGACAGGCTACAGAGTACGTTTTCGAAGCATCCAGTCGTGAAGATAGCAAGATCATCTGCATATCTCACTGTGAAGAGCCCGCGGCCGTCCAGTTTTCGGATGAGTTCGTCCACTACTATGTTCCATAGCAGGGGCGAGAGGACGCCGCCTTGTGGGCAGCCTCTCACCACTATGCCCCTCGTCGTGGTGTTTACTGTGAGTTGTATTGCTCTGTATTTAAGCATGTTGTTTGTCCATTCTGCTAGCGTAGGGTCGACACCGTATCTTGCTAGTGCAAGGTCTATGCTAGTGAAGGTTGTTTTGTCAAAGGCACCTTCTATATCTATGAAGGCCCCCAGAGTTGGTTGTTTTGTGGCTAAACCGTCTCCATTTCGAGAGACTACGCTATGGAGTGCGGAATCTGTTGATTTGCCTGGACTATAGGCGGGTTGTTGCGGATGTAGCGGTTGGCGTAGGAAAGTGTTACCTCTGATTTCCTGGTCACATATCCTCTCTAGGGTTTTGAAGAGGAACGATGGTAGAATAATAGGTTGGAAGGATTTCGCCATTGTGTAGTCGCTCCTACCAAGTTAGTAAGAATATAACCTTCACTCCCCTCCACTTCTGGGGTATGTAGCGATGGGCGATGCATCCTCTGAAGATGTTTACTAGGCGTTCGGCTAGTAATTCGCCACTCCACCTTAAAAGGCCCGGAAAGATTCCGTCTAGCCCTGGCGATTTGAAAAGAAGGAAGCTGTTGATGGCCCAAATTACCTTCTCTTTGTTGATCAGGTTTTGAGCGGTGGTCCAATCTTGACTACTGGTTGCTCGTTCGCTGTGTGCTTCCCATTCGAACGAGTCTGATATTAGACATCCCGGGAAGTGCGTTTCAAGTTCGCTGGTTTCATCGTCCGTCTTGGTGTACGTGTTACCAAGTATCCGATGGTACGCGCAAGTTCACGGGATAGTATGCCTTTTGTTTTGGCTGCCTGACTGGTGCTATCAATGTTTGTCTCCAGCATATCCTGTTGCCTGAGGCGTATTCGTTTTGAAGGTAGATTTGGTGGATTGGTATTTCTCCGAGTCCCTTGGTTGTTGAGTGTTCATTGATCTGTTGGAGAATTCCGTACTTTGCAACGTAGTCTTTGCAGTTCCGGGTTCCACTCCGGGTTCCAGGGACTAGTTTAGCAAACTTCGTTATATCAGTCTTGCGCGGGAGGCGCCTCGGACTTGGCAAAGGTCATATTTAGATTAAAACTAATCTATCTATGATCCGAACACGATTTGTAGCATTGTAGCAAGTATCGAAGCGATGTAGAGTCCCGATGTAGTCTCAATGTAGAGTCTCAATGTAGAGTCAATATAGAGTCTCAATGTAGAGTCGATGTAGAGTCTCAATGTAGAGTCGATGTAGAGTCTCAATGTAGAGTCGATATAGAGTCTCAATGTAGAGTCGATGTAGAGTCTCAATGTAGAGTCGATGTAGAGTCTCAATGTAGAGTCTTTTGTAGAGTTTCAACGTAGAGTCAATGTAGAATTTCAATGTAGTCTTCATCGTTTTCTTCGTCATGGGAGTTGGATTGGAGTCGCAATGAGTACGACTTTAGTATGATGAAGCTTTGATCTATTATTGATGTGTTGATATAAAGAAAAAGTCTGTCCAACAGGGTTTCAAAAAAAAAAAAAGAAACAGTGAGCTTTGGACTATTATTGATGTGTTGATGTTAGAATCGCTTTTAGACAAGGCTACAAAGAACGTGCGTGAAGCCCTATTTAGACTTATATGTGCTGGTTCCTGATAGTTGATTTCTCAACTGCTTTGACATTCAAACCAGATGTTTCGGTTTGGGTTTAGATTTAGTTGCTAGTTGAAGGTTGAAGCTGTTTACTTCGAATGTACTCGATTGGTGAATATTTGCTGAACGGAAGCTGGTCAAATGATACTTGAGATGAGGATTGATTGAACGGTGTTGGTTGATCCAATTTAGCTTTGACTAGAGCTTGACCAAATGTGTACAACAGTTGCTATCACTTTAGTTTCATTGGTCGAGCTGTACTTAATACGGTAAACAGCAGTAGCGCAATAAAATAAATTTAATAAGATAGAGATGTAGTGTTTGTGTTAGACAACTAATACAATCCACGGTCTCGGGCACGCGAGTGAAGTAAGGCGGTGAGTCAGTCTTACGCAAGCCACGGGCGAGGTTGGACGTGTCGCTTGTACACACCGCTTGTTGTCGAGCCTGTGACGATCTAGGTACTAGGTGCTGCCTAAAGTACTACTTACTGGCCAGCGAGTAGGTAGGCACTACAGGCAACACAGCACATTTATTTTAATTATTTTTCTTGGTGTTATAGTGAGTATTGTTCTTTAATTTTGGTGGAATTTCAACCAATAATACTTGTAGTGATAGCATAAAGTGTGAGCCATTGGAATAAATGTGTATTCTGTGTTTTTATTATTTGATGGAATTCGTTTTCAAGTTTTGAACGGAAAATCCACTATTTTGTCTTCAAAACAAATGACTTGACGTATGACTCGACTTGACTAAACTTATTTCAAATAATCCACTTGACACTGGCAAAATGGTCTGTCCAATGACATACAGAAACCATTCAAAAGAGAAGAAGAAGACAGTTCATTGAATACCCGCACAATATTAAGATAAGATAGATAAATTTTTAATTGTCCCCAATTAGGTATACATGTACAGTAGGTAGCATAAATACAGTAGGTACAGATAGGAACATAATACTTAGTAATAAATACAATACTATTAAAACAGCCTACCTGCTCGTCAGGTTGCAGGGGGAAAATGGTAAAGTCATTATATTAAATAAATAAATTAATTAATAAATAAATAACTATCTTTATTCAACCAGAAATGTATACAATTAGCACTTATAAGCTAGGTATAAATGCTACAGTGAACTCTAAGTATCGGACAAGAAATATTGATATATTTCTTGTATTCGACGAAAATATTGAATTAATTTGGCGCTAGGTTTGCATTCAAGAGAAAGAAACGCCACAAATTCAATACCGATCGATTGGAATCGTCGTCAAGAGTTAAGCTGCTGGAAGTAAGCCCTTTACTTACTAATAAGTGTGTGTTTATTCGCAGTAGGTACAACAAACAGCTACCAATATAACAACACGAACATTTCCTCCCTTTGGCAAGTTGGCAACACGTAAACCACTACTAATCAATGAGCCATCATTAAAAAACAAAATCAATTAAAGAAATAAAACTGTAAAAAGTACAGTTAGCGCGAGAGTGCAATAAAGTCGTGTACAGTCGCGTACGAAATGCATTCATTATTTATTTATTAGTCGATGTTTTAGGGTTCCTTATATAAATAAAAAACTCTAATTAAAGGATAATAATAAATGATGCTAATTAATAGCTAACTAGAATGAATACAATTAGACTTACAATTTGGATGTTTTTCAGAGGAGAGTGATTTGGTTTCTTATAGGCAAATGTGGGACATCATCGACCGCATTGTCACTTACCATCAGCAGGGGTATGCCAATCAAAGTTGAACTGCAAAGTTTTAAATCATGGTCAGTTCATACTAACTCATAGTTATACTGTGACTAAATAGTGACATTATGACGTCATTTGATGTGTTTTCGCGCATATTTTGCTGTCAAGTGTCTAAAAAGAATGATCACGTGGTACAAAATTACACTGGGCAGTGAAATATAACTTGACAGCAAAAGATTGGCATACGGGGGCAGGTGAGATTGCGGTCAAACGTTTGTCTATAACGTATAAAAAAAAGGCTTGAATTTGTAATTAAAATAAATACATACTGAACCCAGTTATCAAAAACGAACTCAAACCGCACTTCATTCCTCTTGCGCGTTTTCCGACCGCGGTGGTGTTAAGTTACAAGCCGAAATAAATAATTTACTTTTTTTTATTTTTTATTTTTAATGAATTTAAGGCCGATCGGAACGTAAGACGTAATTTATTAAGGCTGACTCAACGGAGCGTGTTTTCGCTTGATTAAACTAAATAAGGGAGAAACGAGCAATTTGGGTTTTGTAAATTAAAAAGAGAGTCACGAATACTTTTAATTATCGGTTTAGAATGTACTTTTATACTCATTTAAATATGGTTTAAATACTAAGTTGTAATTTAAGATTCGTTGAGGTTTGATTTATTGAAGTACCTAAAGCTATCTTGAAAAAAATAATGTAAGTACGTACCACCCTCTTATTCCCCTTAGACATCCCTAAAGGTCCAGAAAATATGAAGGCATTTTCGAATGTCTACTGGGGCCCGATCGCAATTTCAAAGTTGAACTGCAAAGTTTTAAATCATGGTCAGTTCATACATAGTTCATAGTTATTCTGTGACTAAATAGTGACATTATGATGTCATTTAATTTGTTTTCGCGCATATTTTACTGTCAAATGTCTAAAAAGAATGATCACTCGGTCCAATTTTGTACCAGAAATTATACTGGGCAGTGAAATATAACTTGTCAGCAAAAGATTGGAATAGGGGGGCTGGTCCATGTATACGAGATACCAACATATTTTTTTGAAAAATTTTATGTTCCCCGTCAGTTATAAATATCTCTGTCTCTACTTTAGACTTCTCAAAAACAAGGATAGATATATTTTTATTTGACAGACAGCTTTTTTCAGAGATGGTGAAACAGGCCCTTTTTGTCGTGATATAATCGAATCAGTTAAGTTTTAAATCAAAGACATCTTTGTATTGAGATGAAGAATATAATGAAAAGGTACGCAACAATGTTGACAAAAACATCTGCACGATAAGCTGAGGTATATACTACAGGCGGGATGTGTGATACTGGGGGCTGGAGGCGTGGCTACAGTGCCAGCGAGTAGCGGAGCGGAGCTTGCTCGATATACAGGGTGTCTCAATAAGTAATGTCAAGCGAAACTGGCTAAGACGTAGCGTTTAAAGGGACGCTTGAATAACCTATTGTACTATCGGCAAAAATTCCGCCTTACCACTTTTGAAACTGTTTCGCTTGCAAGCAGTTAGCTACCTGACCTCGCCTTTTTCTTTTGTCTTCTTATTTTGACCAACCAGAGACCTAAACATCTATTACCTTCTTTATTTTCTTGTATTCGAAATAATGAGTTATTTATAACGTACGTTACGTATATGTAGTATGTATTTATGTACTATTTTCGTAGATTTCTTGTTGTTCAAAAGTGATTTTTTTCGTAGTTTTAAAAATGTTCACCTTTTTAACAAATCTGAACAAGTAACAAGGTTTCATTAATTCAGAGTTCATTTTAATTAATATTAATAATTTTTTTTTGTTAAAAATGCTATTTTCTTATTAGTATTTGTATATAGTTATTGTTTTGATCAATTAAAGTTGAAATACTTACTTTTCACTTATTCAAACTGTTCAAAGAAGCTATTTAAAAAAGTAACAAGGAAAATATTGAGATCATTATTCTCCGCAGTCTCCACACTTAACAGAAAACAATAATAATATTGATTATATTATCATACTCAAAAATAAGTAACGCCAAAATCTCTGATCGCTACTTCGATCACTATCGCTATTATTTTCGTCTGTGATGATATCGCTCTCCGCCATCACTATGACCGCAGCCTCACCTCTTTGATCCGGATAAGCTATGCTCTGAAATATGTAAGGAACTGAGCACAATAAACTCCTTTGATGCGTTATTCTTTGCGCTTTACCACTCCGCCATTGATCGTATGCGTTTGACGTGAAATGAAAAATAAAATTAAATAGGTTCACCTGGTAGTTCCCAGACAAGAGTTCAATTCTACTAATTTACGGGACATTCTATTTAGTTACAATACAACTATGGTTCGAACGATCAGTTTAGCTGAAACGTCACTGTAAGCTGCGTTTCAGCTGACATGTTTTTTAGCAGTGGTTTAGCAGACTACAGTAGGAAGTACGATAGTCTGCTAGACCGCCACAGTATATGCGTCATCGGATTGGTTATTAGACTGAGAGCGAAGGATGCTATCCCAAAAACCAATGCGTTTTAAAACAAAGTAAGGGTGCTTACAAAAACTTTGAATTTTAAAAAAAAAGAGTAGCACGCGTTAGCAGTGATAAACTATTTATAAACCAAATAATGTACTTATTCTAAAATACCAATAATACCTAAGTACAATTTGCAAGCGATTTCGTTGTCCAATAGTAACTCTCAGTTCGTAGTTTTGAATTTACGTAATTAGTTATTCCATCTTAAGTTGTTTTAAACATACGGGTATATTTCTCGTTTTTAGTGCAGTCGGTGTCTTTGTCGACAGATCTTTTGCTTTTATTTATGCATGGATTATCTTATCTTATTAGAGCTTTTAGCGATAAGGCAGCCCATTGTACATTAGCTTCAATTGTTTCTCTTATGTCTTGTTTTTTCTTTGTGTACAATTAAGTGTTTATATATCTATCTACCTATCTAAATCACCATTTCTTTCCTCTTTATTTATACACTTTAGCCATTTTGATCTCTGTTGCTTCTTTCAAGTTTAAATCGATATATCTGTCAGAATTATTTAGAATCGTCTCGTTTACTAGGTGATTTTTGGTTCCTGTTCACGAGCGAGCGTAGAACGAGCAAAAACTTGCGGCCTGGTTCTTACCGTTTTTCTGTAGTCTGTGAGACCTAAAAGTTGTAGTAAAATCGTTGCGGACCCGCTCGCAATACCAACCCGTGTGTTTCCACTGAAAAGCTTTCGAAAGGAACTTTCATTCAGTTCCTCTGTAGAAATAATAAAGTTCTCGCTATTTAGTTGATTCAAGTTATTATTTGAAGGTTTTGTTATTAATAGTTTCATGATGGAAATATCCTATAGAAATGAGTTTTTGTTACATTTTTTTTTAATATCACCGGTAGCTTATAACACAAAAACTAGTTTTAAAATAGCGGTATCATCATTTTGACGATCGACGCTATGTAGCCGAGACTCGGCGACACCCCTGGCTAGATCTTTTTCTATCCGTCATTTGACACGACCAAGTTTTTTTTTTTTTTACATTATAGACAAACGTTTGATCGCAATCTCACCTGATGGGAAGTGACGATGCGGTCGACGATGTAGCACATTTGCCTAGAAGAAACCTATTCACTCTCCTCTTGAAAACATTCAAATTGTAAGTGTTCGGAAACACAGACGCCGGTAAAGAGTTCCACTCCTTGGCGGTCCTCAGGATAAATGTTGTGGCAAAGCGCTTGGTGCGGACAGGTGACTGGTGGCATGTCGACCATGTATGGGTGCCGCGTCTCCGTACGTCTGGTGGTCCGATGATGGAATGGGGATGGGGGAACTAACTCATGGAGTTCTAACGCACACTCTCCAAAATGTATCCGGTAAAAGACCGAAAGACTGGCAACTTTTCGCCGATGTTCGAGGCTCAGGAGCTTAGCTTCGACCAGCGTATCGTTACCAATGAGCCTTTTGGCTCGTCCATCAATGGTCTCCAAGGCCTCAAGCTGGTATTTGGCCGAGCCATCCCAAAGATGAGAGCAGTACTCCATACACGTTCGGACTTGTGCTAAGTCCGGCTAATGATAAAGTCACGTGACTATTTCCGTAGTAACGGTTTCCATTTTCAAATGTTGTCAACTTGGCCAGAGAGAGAGGGGTAGATAAGAAAGTGACTTACTATTACACTGTATGCGTAAAAAGCGCTAGGATATTTTAGCGATTTTTGTATTTTTTTTTTTGTTTTTGATAATTTTATCGAAATGTCATCTTTTTGAAAACGCCGATATTCTAGATACAAGCCTTCAATGTCGATCACGACCGCCCCACAATTACAGAACCCTTATAATTACGATCGCCTCTTCTCATCCGGGACTAATTTGTGCGATCCAATCAGCTTTTTTCGAATTTATTACGGTCTTGAGCGAATATTTTCAAAGTTTGCTATAAAACAGAATGACGGACGTTATACCGCGGTTGATTTTCTTTCTATTCATATTTTAAATGAAGTTTTTAATGTGATTCGATCGTTTATTGTTTATTTAAATAAATAAATAAATATTCATGGACATTTCACACGACGCCTCTAGTCCCAAACTAAGCAAAGCTTGTAATATGGTAACTAGGTGCTAATAGAATACTTATATACTTTTTTTTTGTAAATACATACTTATAATACTTAGTAACACCCAGACATAGAACAAACATCTATGTATGGCACACACAAATGTTTGTTCTTAGTGGGGATCGAACCCACGACCCACAGCACGGCAGGCAGAGCTATTACCGACTGAGCTGTGACGCCTGTCGAATGTGACGCCTGTATTTATTTGAATCACCAACATTGTATACATTAAAACACAGAATAGAATAAAATTACAAGAAAGGAATCATGCCAAGTGCTACAATAGTTACAGGAGACAGACAACAAGCTATTAAGATCTATTAAGATCACATCGTGGTGAAATGACTCGATGGTGATAAATGTAGGATATTAAAAAGTCACTTTTGCGACTCGATCATGACGTACTAATAACTCGATATGATATGGATATCCGCCGATAAAGTCGTCTGCTTGAGATTGACCTCATAGATTCCCACGAAATACTATTTTGAGGAAAAACTATTGACCTTGATGTACCTAGAGTGTCTTAGATTCTCATTTTTATCATAACTATTAAATTATGTTTAAATTTTATCAATATAGGTAGAAAAAAAACCAACATTATATCCCGAACAACGCTTTATTAGGAATTTTAATCGATTCTCAATTCGATCAATGAATCGAGATTTAAATCGAGTTTCGAGTTACTCGGCCCGCGCTGCGTTAGCACGATATTTTCAAAGTTTTATGGAAATCTGTTCAGCAAATTCCAATTGCAATAAAATGCGTTTTTAAACTTGTGTTTTGCAGAATAAAAACTTCGCAACATTTTCGTTTTTACAGATAAAATCAGAATTCGTTAGGTAAAATTTTAATAAAAGATGTGCATTCTATTTAGAACTTTAGCTACATTGCAAAGATTTCTATAATATCCCAAAGATTACAAACTGGTTGGAATTTAAACCCAAACCCAGGACAACATGACAATTTGTGACAACCCTATTTGTGACAACCCTATTTTAGAAAACGGTGTATAATTTGGCGTTTGAAGGCAGTTTTATAAATCTCTATCACATCATTATGTTTTTGATCTTTT
The DNA here is from genome assembly GCA_947859175.1 of Gandaritis pyraliata. Classification (NCBI taxonomy): domain Eukaryota; kingdom Metazoa; phylum Arthropoda; class Insecta; order Lepidoptera; family Geometridae; genus Gandaritis; species Gandaritis pyraliata. The sequence goes on along the minus strand of OX401875.1, from coordinate 1,630,902 downwards.
ATGAATTTTTACTCGAAATCGTTCCTCGATGGTATCACACGATATTTTCTCAAAGTATTTTGCATAATAATTTTCGTTACCGTTTCTCGATCGCTGATATTATGAAGTGATGGATGGCTTTAGATGTGGTCTTACGTGGAATTTCTTAAAAAGCACTTTTCAGAAATTCAAATCAACAACAATCAGTTTAAAGTTCGCTACCTACTAAAATAGTTAATTTCACAGAAGTTTAACTCAAAAACTTCATCATGATAGAAAACGCCTCAAAACGTAGATGTTTTTAAAATGCGTTGCCCTCGAGCGGTCTATAAAATGGCACGCAAAAAGTAAGGTAATTGCCAGACTTTGATTTTGTTTTTTTGTTTGAAAGGTGTCGTCGGGAGCACAGAACAGAAGGTACTTTTCTCTGTTCTGTGGTCGGGAGTGTTCTTAGCTATGTTTGATGAAAAGTAGTCCAAGATTCTCTGATTTTTTAAATTTTTAATTTAATTACTTCTTCTTCATGTTGGCGTATAACGCGTCTAGTGAAAGAACGTCGTTGCCGTAGCCTGGGATATTAAAACTTGTTATAATATTGACTCTGCCGACTCGACAAACAATCTTTTAAATATTATAAAAATCCGAATGCTTCGTTTTATTAGATTTTTCATTTAAATTTACTGCAGCAAAGGGCTTGCAATCTGACAACAAATAAACTACTAGAAAAAGCATGTATCCCATCCCACTAATATTATAAATGTGTAAGTTTAGATGTTTGGGTATTGTGTTTCAATCACATCGAAACTACTGAACCAACTAGAATGAAACTTGGAATATAGATGGCTTTTTATCCCGAATAACTAGCAGGACCTTAAGTTTCGACGTGACTGAAACACAAACATCCAAACTTTCACATTTATAATATTAGTGGGATGGGATTATTTATTTTTATTATTATAATCCCGAATTGCTGTGTTTAAAAGTTGTTAGCACACTCCTAGCGTCTTCTAGAATACCATGGAAAAGAAAAAGAAAGAAAAAAAAATAAAATTGAATAATATTTTCTTGCACAAAAACGTGTTATTCGATCAGCTGAACACGTAGACAGACACGATTGGTATCGATATTCCAACCAAATGCAGTTAGTAACGAGTGTACCTATCTTTTATCTAATAAAACGGTTTTGTAACTAACTGACTGATTGACAAAGTTTGATATTTTGCACGTTTCGACAATCAACTAACTAAACAAAGAGCCGATTTACACACTTATAAGTTCAGTGGCGCGTTTACACTACACTTGATTTGTTGTTGTCGCACAGTGCTCGCCAATATGCTTGACTGTGTAAATTCGTTGTAACGTTTCTTGAAAACCGTATTTTAATTGCATACTTGTAACATTTTATAAATGCACTTAGCATTGTCAAAAATGGAAGTATAAAATTGTGCTTACAATCTGGAATAAGCGGCAGAAGCTATTTAGTGATGTGTAAAATGCTAGCCGACTTGACTGACTGACTTCCCTTTACACTTGACGTTCGCAAGAATGTCAAAATAGACAGAAGTCATAAACGAAAGAACTTTTACGTTCGGTTCTTACCCGCACCTCCCAAACGGCCAACCTATAGACGATTTAACATGATGAACTCCTTTTGTATGTAAACATAAGTTGCGCGGGCGCTGATGACGTCACTCAATAGATGCGCATTGCTATTAATAGAACGTCTGGAGTGGAGCAGTCTGTGTTGTGTCACTGGAGAACGAAGACTGTTTCTGTTCAACTTAATTTAAGTTAGAACCTAGTCGTATTTGTTTGATAACTAAGTTTTTACTGTAAGTACCTTATTTATCCAATAGACCTTAACTGGAACAAGTCAGTAGCCACTATTGTGACAATATACTTTGCAAGCCGGTGTAGGCGTGTAAGCTCGGAATTAAGTGCTGTGTTTTGTCTCTTGCGTACGCAAATAGTTTCAAATTCGATTGAAAGAGACAAAACAGTGTCTACCTAATGCAGTGTTTACTGGTAACTGGCAGACAGGGGTTTGCCTACCAAAGGTACTATACCAGTCACTTATTTTTTTTTAAATAAATTTATAAGCAAGCGTTTGACCACAATCTCACCTGCAGGGGTACTCCAAGCTCAGTTGAACTGCAAAGTTTCAAATCATGGTCAGTTCATACTAACTCATAGTTATTCTGTGACTAAATAGTAACATTATGATGTCATTTAATTTGTTTTCGCGCATATTTTGCTGTCAAGTGTCTAAAAAGAATGATCACGTGGTACAAAATTGTACCACGTGACCTGAAGAAATTACACTGGGCAGTGAAATATAACTTGACAGCAAAAGATTGGGATACGGGGGCTGATGTTAAAATAAGTGAAGATGCGGTCAACGATGAAAACGACGATTTTTTTTAGACGATTTCATCCGAAAAGTGTATGGATTAGACGCACATCGCTACCTGGCCATAACTGAGAGGTGCAAAGGGTTAATATTGGGTTCGGCCGTTAGGATAGTCTGTGGTATTGGTAGATTAGTTTTACACAAGAGATATCAGAACAGGATGCTGGTATCGTACGGTTTCCGATATTTTCGTCCATGTTTCAGTGTTCGGTCTGCCTTATCGAGTGTTGTTTGTCCCTGTATGCCTGTTGAGTGTTTTCAACCATTTTTAAGTCATTCAGGCGCAAAGGTGAGCCCGTAGAGTACTTAAATCTATTCTGTGGCCAGAGGTAGGCTAATGAAAAGGTGGATGGACTGTGTGAATGAAGAAATGAGTGAGAAAGGAGTAAACACCCAGATGACGGCTGATAGAGAATGGAAGAGGAACACATGTTATACTGACGTTATAGCGTGGGATAAGGGTACGAAGATGATGATATCAGGCCCCACAGGTGGGCATGTAGACCAGAAATTTTTGAAACTATAGTTCTGTTCCAGTTACAAGGATGAGTACACTAGGATCAGCGCGTCGCATCCGCGGCTGGCGTGCACTCAGCGTGGCGTGCGCAACGCTGGGAGTATTATGGCTGGCTCTGTCGGCTTCACGCTCGGCGCCCGCACACGCCACGCTCGCGTCCCGCCGCGACTTCCCGCACCGCACGCCATCTGACATTGCACATCGGTTGGCTGACTTCTCAACACTGCCGCATGCGAGCGTTGCTACACCGTAAGTTATTTGTAACTGATCGATCCTGGTCGTGGCAGCATCATAGAGCTAAAATATTTAGATTTAGCAAGAGTATTTCATCCACAACTAGCCACCACCTCTTCCACTTCAATAAAATTGGTGGGACTCTGCTGTAAGAGTCCATCTTTGAAGTAAGCTACAAGTATATGTATTTAGGTCTAGCACTAAAGCATGTGGAATCACCGGGCCTTCCTTTTATTCTAATCTTAACTTATTTCCCCAACAGCGGATCGTGGCTGGTAGAAGAAGAACGCGGCAATTTCACGACCTGGCGTTACCGCGTGCGCTGGGCGTGTGGCGCGCGTTGCTCCGGCGAGGCACACGTCGCAGCTGAAGCGAGAGTGCAAACACCCTCTCATGCACACGCGTTACAGCACCTCGTGACGCTGCACGTGCGAACGTGTACCAGTGGACTGCTGCCGTGGAGCGACGCTTGCGGTGAGTTTGGAGAAACAGCGGTTGGCGAGCGTGGTAAACTCGTGGCGACTGCGTTTGATACAGTCAAACACGAGTGGTCTCGTTAGAAATACTTTGAATACTGTTCTTCTTTTTTTGGCCTACTAACTTAATTCCTGCGTTTCGTTGTAATATGTTTTGGAACAAATAAATCTAGCTTCGTAATTTCTCTCTATGCAGATGAGATGGAAATATCAGCAGATGTGGAATCTGACGGCGCAAAAGGCGCAGTGCTGACGGAGAGGGCGCGGGCAGCGTGCGTGGCGGGCGCGGGTGCGGCGCGTGACAGCGCCTGTGCGGATACGCTGCGGGCGCATCGGAAAGCACACCACGCTACTCTAGGAAAAGCTGTTTACGTCTGACGAGTTACTTCACGCAGCCCGCTGTGCTGGCATCTGGCAATAGCATCACCCACAGTGGAAACCTCTCTTTCCATCCAACCATTCTTCATGATCTTGCGCTACTTATGAAAATCTTTATTTTTAAATCCCTGCAGGAACAGTAGAATTTAATGACCCTAATCAAATTGATCTTCAGCTACGCTAGTTAAAATGGCTGCTATATCTGCAGCCATCTCTTTTCGTTGCCATACAAGTGACAATCACAGAGCATTAAAGCCGCGCTGAAATGACAACGGAATATGAACGTCTCTTTTCCCTAAAACAAAAGAAAGAAAGAAGAAGAAGTTCCGATGCTTATTGAAGTATACTAGTAACAATCACAGTAGGTCTTTTGTACCTCCCCAGTTTTGGGTCGAATTGGAGGTTTGCTAATTTTTCCACACAACAGTACATGCGTAATCGTTTGTTGCTCCTAACTGTGCACGACCGATGCCCCCGACCGAGGAGCGGAGACTGAGTGGACTGTATGCTAAATTCGATGTGGGTATTGTCTCAACTCGGTCAGGGAACTTCGTGGCACCGCTGTTGCTGGGATTCTATTGGGCGTAATGAAAAGGCAGGATACGGTTTCGACTCGTCCGCGGGTGATCCGGAGGCAGGCGCGGAGAGAGGGGGTCCGACTGTGCTACTACTGGTTTCCGAACTGTACTGTTGACTTTACTCCGTGCGTGTGACTGGCTGACTGATTTTGTATTACGCACGGCGCTCATTATATTGTACTCGGACACCCCCGTCTACCTGCTACCGCCGGTCAGCGCGGGACTCATTTATTTCATTGTTCTTACTATTATTACAATCTATCTGTTTAAAGCTATTCTATTGGCTGTCTATGCTATGTTATTTCTATCTATTTACTCTATTTCTATAATTTAGGTAGGTAAGTACTATAACTATTTTCTGTTCAGCCTACCTATATGTTTTTGCTATTTGGGTCCCTATATCAAAAGGCTTTCAGTGTGGTAATTTTTAATTAATCTTAAATCTATGCTTACTATACTGTCTAAAACTTAAACTATTCTGTCGATTTGTCGTTCGCTCCACGGTCGTCCGGAACATCCTCCCGCCGTCCAGTGACTCCCGCCGCTGGAACTCCCGCCGTGGAGGACGACTCGTCGGTTGGCAGCACGATCACCTTCTTGGTCGGTCTTCTTAGAATGCCTCCACTCGTTCTGACATCTACTGCTCGTACTATGTTGTCAGCGCCGGGGTATGTGGCGACGATGACTCCTCTGGGCCACGTGTTTCGGGGCAAGTTGGGGTCCGCTATGAGGACTACGTCCCCCAACTTGACTGAAGCGCCGCTGCCGCGTGGATCGCGGCGGTTCTGTAAATCCGGCAGGTATTCTCTGAGCCACCTGGCCCAGAAAATGTCGGCAAGGCGCTGTGCGGCACGCCAGTGATTGCGCCCGATCAAGTCCCCATTAGTGAAGGGACCGAAGTGAGGGGTGCGCGCTGGCCCGAGGAGTAGAAAATGGTTTGGAGTGAGGGCTTCTGGATCGGCTGGGTCGACCGACACGTGTGTCAGCGGACGGCTGTTGATGGTGAACTCTGCCTCGGCAAGCAGAGTCAGCAGGACCTCTTCTTGTGGCCTGCGTTCGTGGAGGGTTGCGGCGAGAGCGGTCTTGGTGCTCCTCACCAGGCGCTCCCAGGCGCCTCCCATGAATGGCGCCCCTGGGGGAATAAAGCGCCAGGATATTCCCCGGGCGGTCGCCTCGTCTGTTGTTGCTCTGTCGATTGCGGCGCGCAGTTCCTTGTCCGCGCCACGAAGATTGCTCCCGTTGTCTGACCATATCTCGGTGGGACAGCCGCGGCGCGCTATCATGCGCCGCAGAGCCATCACGGCGGCACCGGTGGACAGGTCCGACGCTAACTCCAGGTGGATCGCCCGGGTCGTCAGGCAGGTGAAGAGGGCGACGTACCGCTTGGGCGTGGTACGTCCGACGGTAACGACGACCGGGCCAAAGTAGTCGATCCCTGTATAGGAGAAAGGCCGGCAGTGATGGGCCAACCTGGCGGGTGGGTGGTTACCCGTCGGTGGCTGTGGAGCGGATGCCTTTCTGATGCGACAGATCAGGCATCGATGTATGGCCATACGGGCCGCAGGCCGCAATCTGAGTATCCAGTAGTGCTGGCGGCACTCATTGATGGTGGTTTCCACGCCAGCATGATGGAGTTTTCTGTGGATGCTATCAAGAAAAAGATTTGCTAACCTACTGTTCCCGTCCAAGACGGGTGGCGATTTTACTGTCTCTGATATGCCTTCTGCGGCTTCTATTCTGGATTTTAATACTATTAGATTATTCCTAATCTCTATCTTCAATGACCTTAGTCTGCTGTTGTTGGGAATTTCTCTCCCATATTGAATCGCACCCAATTCGCTGCTGAAGGCGTCTTCTTGGCTCGCTCGTACCAAGAGGTTTTCAGCTCGTCTCAGGGTTGCTGTATCTATTGCCTGAAAACGATCTATTCTGTCACCTTTGGCTATTTTCGGGCTGGAGCGGGGAGTCCCGAGAGGCTTCTGGCGCCAGTCGGGATCTTTCTGTCGGTTTTTCTGTGTCCTCTTGAATTCTACTCTCTCTGTGCGACGTATTTTGTCAATGAATTGCAGGACTCTTGCAGTGGTTCTCACGAGTCGTTCGAACTTAGAGAACCTCTCTGGATCTGGCAATGCTGAGCTAAGTTTAGGCTTTACCTTGGCTGTTGTTACTGTTGTGCGCTCTTCCCCTGTTGTCTCTGTTGCGGTCGGCAGTTCGGTTGGCCAATCCTTGGGATCCTCTTTTAGGAAATCTGGGCCCTGGAACCATCTGTGTTTTCGCGTCAGGTGCGCTGGTACGTCTCGGGTGGCGTCGTCAGCCACATTCATTTTCGTGGGCACCCAGCGCCATTCCTTCAGCGAGCTGTTCTCTTCTATGGCCGCAATTCTGTGGGCTACAAAGGGTTTGTAAGACCTGGCACCTGTCTTGAGCCAGGTCAAGACCGTCTTGCTATCCGTCCAGAAGAAACGCTGGTCTGGTGGTCGATCGTGCTCCTTGGACACGGCTTCCGCCATTCTGCTGCCCATGACCGCTGCTTGAAGCTCCAAGCGGGGTATTGATAACATCTTCAGAGGAGCTACACGTGCCTTTGCTGTTATCAAAGAGATTCTTACTGTGAGATCCGGGTTTACCACGCGCCAGTAGAGTACAGAAGCGTATGCTAACTCTGAGGCATCGACGAATGTGTGAAGCTCTACCTTTGACGCGTCGCTGTAACTATTGTAGCACCTTGGAATAGCTACATGCCTCAGGCTTTCCAGGTGCTCTAGCCATTCCGACCATTGAGGGACCAGATCTTTTGGGATTGGGTCATCCCATCCTGTTCCACGCCGCCAGGTTTCTTGGAGTATCTGTTTCGCCCGAGTTGTGATCGGCGAGGCGAATCCTAGTGGGTCAAACAAGGACATAATTACCTTCAGCATCTCTCTCTTGGTCGGATCGCCCTTCTTGAGGATGTTGGGTGGCAGCTTCGCCATCTCCAGGTTGAAGGCCAGTTCGTCTGTGCCTGGCCTCCATATAAGGCCCAACGTTCGTTCGGCCTTTGTACCGTCGTCCAGCTGGCGCGACGATGTCTGTGTCTGTCCGGGCTCGAGCTTCTCTAGAACCTCGCTGTCGTTTGAGGTCCATTGGCGAAGCTCAAAGTTACCCTTGCTGTGTATGAACTTCACCTGGCCAGCGATTTCTATTGCCTGATCCGCTGTTTTGAAGCTCTGGAGATAATCATCCATGTAATGATTATTGACTATTGCTTTTGCTCCCTCGGGGTACTCATTTTCATACTTGGCGGCGTTTAGATTCTTGATGAATATTGCTGTGGCTGGTGAGGACGTGGCTCCGAATATTAGTGACGTCATCCTGTATTCTGTTGGTGGGATCTCACCTCTATGTTCACCGCGCCATAGATATCGCAGTGAATCTCGATCTTCCTTTTTGATCTTGATCCTCATGAACATCTCAGCAATATCGGCCGACACGGCCTTCGGATGTTGTCTGAACCGCATGAGCACCCCTGGTAACGACTGTAGCAGATCTGGGCCGGTGAAGAGACGACTGTTCAAAGACGTACCTTTGGTTATGGCGGCGGCATCATGCACGACACGCAGTTTGTCCGGCTTCATTGGGTTGACGACCGCAAAGTGAGGGAGGTACCAGGTTCTGTTTCCTGTTGGCGGTGGTGCCTCCTCTGCGTAACCCTTCGCTATCAAGTTCGCCATCTGCGCTGTGTACTTTGCTTTAAGGCCGGCGTCTTTATCTATCTTCTTCTCGGTGCTAATAAGCCTTTTTAAGGCGTTCGCTCGATTATCGGGCATGTCCATCTGTTTGTTCTTCCAGAGAAGCGACGTTTCGTAGAAACCATCCTCCCTTTGGGTGGTTTCTTCCGGCAGAATCTTTAGGGCGCGAGTGTCGGGATCGCTTTCCGGGCGTTTCGGCGTTATCATCAGAGAATCTATTGCGAAATACCTGTGCAGCTCTTCATCCATCTTTTGATCTTTCTCAGGATAGCTGATGAAGTTGACCCTTTGCCCTAATGATCGCGAGCGCGATCCGTGCAGTACCCATCCCAGTGGCGTGAGGGATGCCACTGGCTGTGAGCCTCCTCCTGTTCGCATGGCGTTGGTTACCAATAAATGCCAGTTGTCCTGGCCTATCAAAATCCTTGGCTTGGCGTTTGTGTGGATGAGGTACCTTTCTATATCTTTCAGGTGCTCGCTTCCCCGGATATCCTCGTACGTCACAGACTGTGGAGACAACTTCAAACCTTGGATAGTGCGCGCCTGCACTTCATGGGTCTCCAGACCTCGAAGTGTAAAGGTGATTCTTCTCGATCTCACCTCCTGAACTGTGGTGTTCGCTATTGCCTCTATCCTTAAAGGGTCCAGTGGTCCTTGGGCTCCTATCACGGTGGCGACGTCTTCGTCTACCAGCGTCACTGTTGAGCCGTCATCCAGAAGGGCGTACGTCGACACCTCTCCATCTGGACCTGACGCTGTTACCGGTATTATCTTGAGGAACGTCCGGGTACTATTTATCGCGTTAGTTGAGGTTATTGACTCTACTAACCTATCTGTGGTCTCTGGGCGAGTAAAATGAAGGAGCTTGTTGTGGAGGTACCTGCAACCATCTTGTTCGCACTTGTTGGCTTTGCAGGTGTGGTTCTTGGGTCTATAAAAGAGGCATCTAAAACATAGTCTGTGTTTCTTCGCCAAATCCCACCTTTCCTGCGATGTAGCTGAGATAAACCTTTTGCAATTCACTGTCGAATGACCCGTCTCGTTACAGATTGGGCACGTCTTTGCAGCTTGTTTATCTGGCTCTCCATTTACTGTATAAGTCTTGTTCCTATTTTTAGCTCCAGCGGCTGTCGTAGCCTCTGTCTCTGGTTGGGCGTATGGGCTGCAGCGAGCCGCCTCTCTGTCAAGAAAGCGAGCCATTCGAAGAAGATCTGGCTCCTGTGAGGTAGACTGCTGTTCAGCCGCAAAGTCATACCACCGGTACTTCATGGCCGGTGATAATTTCTCTATTGTAGCCTTAATTATCTCTGGGTTGTATAAATAGTATACCTTTTGTAGCGCTTGGAGAGTCGCGACTATGTTCGCTACTCGGCTGGCAAAAACACATATATCCCTGGGGTTATCGGCTGGGCGGGGCAGTGCCCTCAGCCTCTCAAGTTCAGCGAGTGCTATGGCGTCCGGCCTTCCGAATCTTGATTCGAGGGCTCGCATAATCGTCTGGGATTCCACGTTGTATATGAGTAGCGATTCGACGGCCTCTCTGGCTTTACCTTTCAGTGACTTTCGAAGTCGGGCGACATTCTCTGTCTCGGTGTATGCGGTCGCCGTCTCAATGTATGCAGCTTTGAACGCCAACCATTCTTGGTATGACCCGCTGTAGGCGGGCAATTCTGTGAAACGGCGGGGAGTCGACTGTGTACCTGCTCGTATAGCTTGCGCCAATACGGAGGCCAGTTCTGCCATCTCTGAGCGGGGCTGCTGCTCAGCCACGACTCCCGCCGGTGTTGGAGCAACCGGAACTGTCTGACCATGTTGAGTAAATAAGTTCTCATACCTCGGTTGTCCTCCATGCACCTCGCCCGTGTGGCGTCCAAAGTCACTGCATCCAAATAAGGCACTATTTCCATACGGGGCACTGTTCTCTATTTTTCCATCACTGTTTGCATTATTAGCACTGTCACTATTTTTAACGAAATTACTGTTCAAATTACCACTGTTATTGGCACTGTTACTGTTCAAATTACCACTGTTATTGGCACTGTTACTGTTCACTCTTAAACTGTTCTCACTATGCAATCTGTCCATTGGGGCACTGTCAAGGGTCTGCGTTGTTCCGTTCACTGGCGGCATCCTCATCTCCCTTACTGTAGGTTCTATTGTGGCAGGAGATGCGGCCGGCAGGGCGTGCGGCGCAGGTTGGGCACCCGATGGCCGTTGATGCACCTCCGCGGGCATTTTCAGTTGCACCGCGGCTTCTGTGTGAGGTTCATTCGCGATGGCAAGGATGGTGGCATCCTGAACCCATTCGCTCACTCGGAGTGGATCTTCAGGGCTGTCGATGACAGTGTCCAAATCACTGTCATCTTCTGTTTCTGAGTCAGCCTGGAGTTGGTCCAGTTCGGCGGCTGCTATCTGTTCACGTATCTTCAGGAGTTCCAACTCCGCCTTCAATACGCGTTTCCTTTTCTGTGACGCCTTCGATTTGGACCTCTGTTTCTTCGACCTGGCGGTCGAGCTAGATTCGGAAGTAGTCCGGCCTTCTGTTGTCGTCGGCGTCGGCGTGTTCGATGTCAGCAAATTCGTTCCACTTGTGGATTCTTCGCTGGCTTGAGTAACTGGTTCCGGCTGGTTACTCACAAAGAACGCGACAGGGGCCGCTTTAACGGCGCGGGCCTGTGCAGGTAGCTGACTCATCCTCGGGGATGGTGTCGGCTCGACGTCGGGCACAGGCGCGGATGACGCGGACGCGACTGGTGGTACGGGCGCGACTGGTGGCGCGGGCGCGGGCGCGGGCGCGGACACGGACGCGGCGGACTCGGCTGATCGTCTGCTTCCAGAGCCCTTTTGCGATCTTGTCAACACCATTTCCAAGCCTTTTCAAAACAATAGATCCGGTTCGAAGGACCAAAATGTGCACGACCGATGCCCCCGACCGAGGAGCGGAGACTGAGTGGACTGTATGCTAAATTCGATGTGGGTATTGTCTCAACTCGGTCAGGGAACTTCGTGGCACCGCTGTTGCTGGGATTCTATTGGGCGTAATGAAAAGGCAGGATACGGTTTCGACTCGTCCGCGGGTGATCCGGAGGCAGGCGCGGAGAGAGGGGGTCCGACTGTGCTACTACTGGTTTCCGAACTGTACTGTTGGCTTTACTCCGTGCGTGTGACTGGCTGACTGATTTTGTATTACGCACGGCGCTCATTATATTGTACTCGGACACCCCCGTCTACCTGCTACCGCCGGTCAGCGCGGGACTCATTTATTTCATTGTTCTTACTATTATTACAATCTATCTGTTTAAAGCTATTCTATTGGCTGTCTATGCTATGTTATTTCTATCTATTTACTCTATTTCTATAATTTAGGTAGGTAAGTACTATAACTATTTTCTGTTCAGCCTACCTATATGTTTTTGCTATTTGGGTCCCTATATCAAAAGGCTTTCAGTGTGGTAATTTTTAATTAATCTTAAATCTATGCTTACTATACTGTCTAAAACTTAAACTATTCTGTCGATTTGTCGTTCGCTCCACGGTCGTCCGGAACACTAACTTCAGAGAGATAAAGATCCGTTGTCCTTCTAAATGGTTTCCATTTGACAGTTATCAATATACCAATTACTGTCGTGATACCACGTAATACGGTCTACTTTGACATGCAGGCAATAATCCATACGGAACTAGCACACCATCGTAAAGATCAAAGTCAGGAGCTTCTAGCTTATATTGTGAGAATAGACACAGAGTAGACATGTCTGTAAGCCAATGCTGGCCCATTTGACTAAGCCACTTCGCCTGAGCTTTACTTTGTGGCTTAAGCCATAAGCTGGTAGCGATCAAAGCCTTTTTAGTTTCTTAGCTATCTTACCTTAGGTTCGAGTCAAGGATCTTCTATGTCCAAAAAAAAATTTTTTTTTTCAGTGATTAAAAATCTATACCTACATCGCAGAATATTGTAATCTGAGACCTAGGTCATCATCGTCATCATCAACCCATATTCGTCCACTGCTGGACGTAGGTCTCTCCCAAGACGCGCCATTGAGACATACGTAGGTAGGTGTTAACGGGTGTTTTACGCTATATAGATTTCGCGGATTTCGGATCTCATCAGCAACTCGTCTGCTAACAAGCAACAGGTACACATATTTCTTTGAATATTAAGGACTGTGAATCGTTATTGTATTGTGACCCGTCGTATCTAGTATCCAATTCTGGTGACGATATTTAGGCTGCCTTAAGGTCTTTGTCCTAAGAGCCACAAAAGGTAGCTACACTGCACGTTGTATTATTTTCTTTATTTTATATCTTTTTATGACACCATCATATGCCGTTCGAAGCGTAGAAAAAAGTTTAAAAACTGTCATGACTTGTACCATACATCGTTTCACCAGAATCAAATATTATGCAACGAATCAGTAATGTACATTTTACAGTAATAGAATTTTAAATAAAACAGCTTTGTAGCGTTTTTTAAAACGATTTTATTGTTTACACTCGTATTTTAAGACTTTAATCAAATATGATAATCAATATTCGATTGCGATAAAACTAGATATCTAGCTAGTAAGCACAGAAACTTGTCCATTATTAAGAGTTGAGTTTGAGAATTCAAAAAAATATTATATTAGGAACCTTTTTATTTAAGTTTTGTCTTTACATTATCAGACGCAAGTAGGTACTAAAAAAATACAACCCAATTGAGAAACTCCACCTGTTTTGAAGTCGGTTAAAAAAGCATGCCACTGTATTTTATTCCAATTTATTTCAACATTTTATTTCGAAAGATGCAAATTTTCGTTCGTACATCGCCGTAAAGATTCTAATTATTTTTTTGTCCCTCCTGTGTGGTTTAATTAATTTCTTTTACGACCTTTTCACGTTGACGATGGTATTTACGATCGAAAGTCCTTTTTAATTGGCACCAGTCCTGGACTAAATAAATATATTGCATCGAGTATTGGAATCTTTTGCCAGACAATTTGCGTAGGTACGTTACTTGCTACAAGAGGAATTCAGAGGCAAATGCAAACAATAGCCACGCGCGCACAATTTTCAGCTTAAACAAAATATGGATGGTGTTATGCAACATGTAGCAAAACAACAAATTATTATAACAAACATAGGAATTCCCTAAACAGGCGAAACCTCCGTCAAATCGAAGGTTCTTATCCCTCGGGATAAGAAACGTCAACCCCATCGCATATCATAACTCTTTCGTCCTAATTTTTTGCATGACTGACACTGTTGTTTCTGTGAAATGACAGATCGTATTTACATTTCATTCGTGGATTGGAATAAATTGTTTTGTCAATCATACGTATTTTGTATAAATAATTTTTAGGCAATTTTCCACTAAAACATTATTCGACGTGGCGTTTTTGTGGGCTATGTTCTTATATATGTAGTTTTGACGTTTTATTTTTTAATCCTTTGGCTATAAGATATGTATCAGACAGTAAATATTTAGATCATTTACTCTCTCATTCAGTCGTAGTCAACTCTTGCTATAGTGATTGAGGACCGGCAAGCGAATTCTTTTGCTTAACCTTTGACATGCTAAAACGCAGATCTCAATGAGAGAATAGATTTTTTTCGTAATAAATTACTTTTCATTCTATTCTTTCCAATTTAAGCAGTCAAGACGTTAGAAAACAGAGTTCAGAATTTCAAAGTAAATTCCTAAAAAGTAAAGTAGTAATTCCTTTAATTTTGCTATTTTAGGCACCAAATTCACCTGACTTACAACTAAATTACTTTCATTATCTTCTAAAAGTACAACGTAAATATTCATAGTGGATCACACAAGTCAACAAAATGGGGATTTGAATTTCAAATCTGACACTAGTTAAGAAAACTTACGAGAAGAAAGACGGAAAATGCTCATCTCATCAACTTGCAACGCTTACAAACATCGCTGAAAATTCTCATCATCAAGACAGGCAGCGACTGTACCAACCTGGTGAGTTTCGGCCTTTCGGATCCCGCGCGGAAATGACGTCATCGGTTGTGACCGGATTGACACCTTTGAGTGCCAAAACATCACATTTTCATCAGCACAAATCAACATACATGCAGGACGACGGGCGTAAGCGTGGTATGAACTGTTTTGGGTGTTAGATACAAGCAGCACTATCACTCTTTGTCCGTCTATTTGAAACATAGTTTTATTTGCCGGATGTTGTGTCCCAGCCATACTTGCACCCCGCATTGCCACGGCTCTCATAAAAGTTATGCAAACAGCTCGGTGAGAACTTACTAGGTAGGTATTGTAGGTAGGTATAGCACGTTAAGACAGCGAAAATACGAGCTTTCGCATTCTGGAGAAATTCATTCATTACTAGACGCTGAAATGCTCAAGGCACTTTGTACCTTCCGATATTACAAGTATGATTGATATTTAAAAACTCAAGGGGGATTTTGAGACTAACTCGTTTTTTTGCTTTTTATAATAATAGTATTTACATTTGTACGATTTTTCCTAAATTTTACACTAGGGGTTTACTAATAGTATGTTATTTTGATCAAGACTGAAATATTGAATTCAGTGCAATAAATCTAAGACCATTAGGGAAGGGAATAATAAGAATTCTCTCTTTCGAGACGAAATTTACAGCAGAGTCACTTTTATCGAGAAAACTACGAGAACATTCAAATAGACTTTGAAACTCATAAACTTTCTTTGTAGCTCCGTGTGTACAGGTAAAATAGGACTGCATTTTGCTATTTTTTTCGTTTACCTTGGAAAAGGTAGTAAAAGATCGATCGCTCTGAAAATCTAGAGACCTATGTTCAACAGTGGAAGCCCTACGGCTGAAATGTTGATCGACTGTCGTATAGACATCGTATCGTAACAACCTAAAACTCTATTAGTGGAGAAGATACTTGTTTTAAAGAGGGATGCTCCCTATCAAAGCCTCTCAAGTTTATATTAATTTTGTATCGATGCACTTTCATTTGTATAGAACTTTGAGAATGAAGAAGGCTTTCAAGGGAATCAGATGAATAATGCACAGCTTGCGTTCATACATTATACATGTACCAAGCCGGCAAATAAGAATACGTTGCAACTGTAAATGGTTACTGTAAATGGTGCTTGCAAATCTTGCAATGTCTTTTATTTCACCATTAAAAGAAAAAATCGTTCGAAATGTCACGATAGGCTGAGTTTACTCCAAAGCAGTGCTCTAAAACATACACGGTTTTTTGAAAAAAATTATCAGCTTCACAAGACTATAAGACCGAATTACACTATAATATATATTGTTAAAGAGTAGTAAAGCGCGTTCAGCAGCGCTCCGTAGTCATAGTCCGTAGTCTTTGTTACGCAGCGTAGCTCTGTACTTACCTATTAGAGTGTAAATCGGTTTTTAGGTATTGTCTTACGTGTTAATTAATAATGCAAAGCTGATCTCCTGAGTCGATTCTGTTCTTTGACTCCAATCAATCCCAACGACTGATCCCATTACAAGCTGATTAGTTGATGTGTCTTCCATTAGACAAAAGCGCCAATTAGGAATACGTGTTGGTAAGATTTCGAGAGCATTTTTCATGACATTTATATAGTTTAGCGCTGGAATACCATCGAGAATTCAACCAGAGGCTGACCAGGGCCTCAAAATCCGTCATTTATGATTCAGAAATAAATAATAGTAAAGAATAACGAAAAATATATAAATATTCATGGACATTTCACACAACGCCCGCTAGTCCCAAACTAAACAAAGCTTACCTATCAAGTCTTTCCATTAGAGTAAGTGATGGAACAAGCAGATAGCCCACCTGATGTTAAGCGGTAACCTCTGCTAATTACGATGCATTGTTTCACCGAGCATGTCCATTGAAGACGTGCCCTGTCAATTTATAACCCAAACCAACCACCAAAGTGTATTTCAATTTATAACCCAAACTACTAAACCGATTTTGATGAAAATGAAATGGGACCAACCTGGAAGTATATCCGTACAGATAAAAAAAAGATTTTTGAAATCGGTTCATAAATGACGGAGTTCTGAGGTAACAAACATTAAGAAAAAAACAACATACTACCGAATTGAGAACCTCCTCCTTTTTGAAGTTGGTTTAAAAATAAGTTCTTTTATGAGAAAAATATAGCCCAAAAAGAACAGCTAACATCGAAAGTTTTCGTGTAAATAACACCTAATCAGTCACAAGGTCAACGTCGGAACATAAATTCGGTCTCATCGACCCGGCGGAAGCAATAATCCTATATTGTAGAGGGCCGGTAATCCCGGGTTAATATTGACAGATGGCTTTATGCAAGACTGCGTTCACACTTAACACCCTCCAGTTTTCAATCTAATTTATTTTTATTCATAGGACATCCAACAAAGGTGACACGATAACAACAGAAATGTCATGGCAATGGTCTTAAAACTATTGTGTTCCTTCAATTAGAGGATGCCACAGCATGAAATAACTATCGTCGATTTCTTATTGTCACTATTTTATGTTCATTACAATGTAAACTATTAAAAAAAAAATTAAAAACCACCTAAGTAGTTTGTGCACCTAATACCAATATTTTACCTATTTTTTTTAATTTTCAATCCTGTTTCTATGGTTTTTGTTCGATGCTTTTTAAGCTCTGTGATTGTTAATTTAACATTGCACCTTAAAATAAATAAATAGATATGCATGGACGGACATTTCACACATCACAAAGCTTTTAATGTGGGAACTAAATTGCTGATAGAAATTTATATACTTTTTTAATAGGCAATAAGTGCGATTAAGGAACTTCTTTTGAATGCTCCTTTGCAGCATGGTGATAAAATACAGCTAACAAGGTCAAATACGTCCGGATCTGATTGACCCAAGAAGGAACCAATACTCCCATATCGTAGGCCGGTAATCCCGGGTTAATATTGACGGATGGATGCATGCGAGAGGGCGTCAAGTGAAATACGACTCCAACTAGTGAGGTGGCTCCGTATGGTAGAGATTGGTTCACATTTCGATTAATTTGTGAGTGCGGTAGTAAAAGAGAGCGACTACGTGGGCCTGTTATTTGCTTTACCTTTTTTTTTAGTAGGTAGGTACCTAAGTAGTGAGTACGAGTAAAGTTTATTAGATTTTATAGATAGTATTCATAAAATAAATCGACTGTGAGATATATTTTTTTATAAAAGTTCTTATCCTCCTAGACTTATACAGACAGACTAGCCTCACGGTCAAATGTCAAAAAAAAAAGTACAGAGTACCAGCGCAAAAAAATAGCACAGAACTGTCAGAGGTAAACCGCTGAAGCTGATGGATGGTTTCATACACTGCGGTGAAATACGACCCGTCATCAGTCCAGTTCGTGTTTAGAGATTAGGCTCGCAAAATATAGTTTTTAAAATGTTTTGTGTTGGAGCTGTGTCGGAAATGTTTCGCTGGCTATTTCAGTTTTAAAAGCAGCTATGCTTTTAAAAAAGTATGCTAATACTTTTTTAGTAAGGATAAAAAGTTTGTTCATTATGCTAGGAAATAGCTGAGGTTTTTGAGTATTAGAAAATTTTAGAAAAACATCAAGTAAGGAAATCTTTTTTTAACAAAACATTTGTCTGCATTATTTCATAAAACTCATTCCATTATTATATTACCTGATCTATTTTCCGCCTTTACATACGCTTTTCATAGAATTTAATTCAGTTTCGTTTCTAGGATATTATATTATCCCTAATATAATATCTTTTTATTTTGTAGTTGATCAACAAAATAAATGACAACAGAAATAACGGTAATTTAAATTTTTCAAAAGCTAATTTGAATAATCTTTAATATCCAATATATACGATTTATTCTACAAGAAAATGACAACTAATACAGAATTAATAATATTTGTATTTGGATCAGTTGAGCTACCTATAAATCATGTGTATTTTGTAAATATTGTAAATATCCAAAACTGAACATGCATGGCTAATTTCATACTTCTTGCATGAAGACATCCCAAAAACTGACCGTCCAACTTTTTGTCGATAAGTTAGCCAAACTTGGCCGACACCAGTGGCTTACTAAGCGGCGATTTGACACGCCAACTCACGCCAACTTTGACCTCAGAAACTCTGTGATCTATTTGTATCTGTTTCAAAAGATATCTGAGATATTTATAATAAGTCCTAAATGGGTACTTCTCATAACTCACTTCCATGTATGACTTTTAATTTTAATTCTTTAATTCGCTAACTGCAGCAATCAGTGTTTTTATATTTAAAATGTTGAAACGTGCGAGGTTGTCAAATACATTTTTGAAGTAATCTATTCTCTAGCTTAGTATAGTAGAGCTCTTTTTGAAAGAGCTCTACTATACTCGCATTGCTGTATTCCGGTTTGAAGGGTATAGGTGCCGGTGCAATTACAGGCATATGAGATTTACCTTTATGTCTCAGAGTGATAGGCGCAGTACAATGCATAACAGGGCACGTCACCAGTGGACGTGCTCGGTGAGGCAATGCATTGTTATAGGCCGAGGTAACCGGCCGGCTAACAAGCCGAGGGCCATCGGCTTGTTTCAAAATTGAGTTGGTTAAAAAATATTTTTTGGCTTTCTAGTTTCAAAGATGTGTAAATGTGCTCTAGGCTAAATTGTAGACTGTCTAAATGTCTAGGACATGTGTCTCCTTCAATTCTAAGCTACTCCAGACTAGACCAGCTCTCTTAAGTAGGTATACTTAGCGCGATTTCTTGAACTCCGATGAACTCAGACGTGTGATGCGATTACCAGTAACTTAATTCGAGCTGTACCTGTAACAAAGATAATACTTTATTAGATTTTCAGAGCAAGTATTTTATAAAAGTCGATTTACACACACAATAGTAGATTAGGTAAGTACAATGGCAAGTAGCGATAGAATTACACTAAGCGGTAACGCGACAGCACTCTTTCCGCAGTCAAGTTGTCGTTGCACCGCGCTGTGACTCTACCGTTATTATCGATTAACACTTATGAGAGTGTAAATGCTGCCATATGCAGGAAATTAAACAAACTAAAGCTTTTGATTCACCTATTTTTTTGGGGGATTTTTTTTTAAGTATATTTAATTAAATATAATCGACTGTTATCTTAGTTGGTCAATACTTTCAATAACACTTTAGTATTTATCACATATGCGGCCTGCGGAGTGCAAAAATATGTTTTCCCTAAAGAATATCACGAACTCCTGCTACAAACTTCTCAATAACTCCCCTAGATCAAACTTAAGGGATCGCTCCCTCCAAACGGTGACCTATTGTGACAAACATCTTAATTTAATTGAACTTGCCTATTTCATAATTGGCTTTTTGCTCCCCTCAGGAGTGTCGGGAGACAATCAGCTTCAAAAATTGATAGGAAAGCCTTACAATCACGTTTTTATTACAAAATATTGCGGACAAAACAGATGACTCATCACATGTCAAAATTCAGCTGTTACCACTGCCTATAACAATTATATCATCATTCAAAGCACGTCCGCTGAGAACATCTCTTTTGTGACATTGTACTGCGTTCATTACTTTCGGATTTTAATGAAAGTTTGACTAAAAATTGCATTACCTTAACAGAGCACGTCATTCGAGGACGAATGCATGCACTCTGTAATCTGAATAAAACTAGGAATCTAGAAAAAGCTTTTCTAAATAGCCAAAAAGCATAACAATATTACTTATCAATTTATGATTATGAAAATGTCAACAATTTATAACTCTGACTGTACCGACTAAGCAGTAATTTTCGTTTTCGACGTAAACAATCGATGTTATTTCGAAGTAAATTATTTGAGATTCTCAGAAATTTTAATATCATATCACATTGCTCCTGTGCTTGTCTGTTCTCATTTGAAATAGAAATAGTCACTCAAGCATTATATATTTCACACTGATTTTTAATAAAAACTATAATATTAAATTCCAGTATTTGATAGCAGATAATAGTGTAGACTTATAAGCTTCAACAAACCGCTGTATCTCAAAAGTCAATTCATGTGGGTTGGATTCTTCTTGCATAACTACATCCAAATGTAATTCATTAATTTTGAATATTCTATGACTTTCATTAATTTTCAATTATCTAGCCATTGTAGAATGTCAAGTTGGCTAGGTAGTATGTCTACCGTGCCCACGTTCGTCATTCAATACCCACTTTTAGACAGGAAGTATATAAACGCCTACAAATGATGAAAAAAATCAACAATTCAACATTTACATAAATCATAACACGCACACATGCATGATCAACTTTAACACAAATCATATCACACAGGTAAAGCTACGGTTTCTATATTGCGGACAACGTAACTTAACTTCAGGGTTTTTACGTTGAATAATGATTCTTTTTCTTCTTCTTCTTCTTATATATGGCCTCTGTCCGTCACTTCAACAGACAATTTTGCCAGTGTCAACAAAGCTTCGGTAGTGAAGTGACGTTTGATTTCAACTGCAACTTCTTGGTTTATATAAGGGAGAACGCAAACCAAAGACAAAACGTCTTGTCGAACAGTTAGTGATGTGAAACTTCTCAGTAAAACTTTTTTAGTTACGATATGATTCTTTTTATTTGCTGTTTTCGTTACTTGCTTATTTAATGAGAATCATCCTAAGTACTTAATAATATTATTAAGTACACTACATAATTACTTTATATTCTTATTTATTAAAAAAGCACAGTTCATTCTCTAGGTATATGCGTATAAAGCAATGTTTAATAGGTAGGTACTAAACAATGCTATAATAGATAGGTAAACATAATTTTATGCATGCATGTTTGCTTTTGAAGGCCGCTCGGCTAATTTAATTAATTAATTAAATTGTTTTAACGGCTGGTTTGCGAACCTATTAATAAAAAAACGTAAGAAAAGACTGTCATGTCAATTGATGTGAGTTTCGTTACAACGAAAACAGCATATGACGAGGAAGCATTCATCATATGCTGTTTTCGTTATAACAGAAAATTTATTTTCACGTCACTAAGTACGCGACAAAACAGTTTTGTCGATAGATGTGCGTTGGCCCTAAATAAATAAATATTCATGGACATTTCACACGACGCCCTCTAGTCCCAAACTAAGCAAAGCTTGTAATATGGGAACCAGATGCTGATATCATTTGCGACTTGTTGTCACAAATTCTGCCAGTGTACCTATGTTTAGTCTGGTTTGATTCTTATTTTTCGTCTTCTTGTCTCTGTCCGTCACTTCGACGGACAATTTGGCCAATGTCAAGATAATAAATTGGAATAGTATTAAGTAAAGTCGGCTGTCTTTTGTTTTGAAGGTGAAATGGTGGACTTACCTTTCAAAACATGGAAATGGATTCCATCACATAATACACATCTATGAAATCGAAGACAGTGATCGAACATAACATTTATTAGCCTCTTTAAATCTTCTAAGACAAGCGATTCTGAGTTATCTATACCATCATAATAGTAGTCCATCTCCGTATTCCGCTTTGTCTACTAATAACGGCCGTCAACTGACGTAAGTCGTTTTTATAGAATCATCTTAAGTTACAATTGTAGGGAACCGGTTGTGGAGCCTGCGGGACGTCTTCTGGGCGTTAGGGTGAGGACACTGCATAAGCGTAAGCGGGTAATACAAAGCGTATGTACAAGGTACATACAAAGCAAGCTAAATTGATAGTGCTAAATATTATAAACGCGAAAATTTGTATGTATGGATATTTGTTACGATTTAGGTGGAAATAGATAGGTTCGTAGCCTGGATTAACACATAGGCTACTTTTTATCCCGGAAATCAACAGGATCAAACGGACCGCGGACGAAGTCGCGGGCGGTAGCTAAATACGAATAAAGTAGCTACAGTACGCACAACGGATCTTTATCCCTCCGAAGATAGGTGCAACAATTTGCGCATACACTGTTGTGCGGAAAATTGTCTTACGTCAAATTCGGTTCTGCGCAGATAATTCAGAGGGACAAAGATCCGTTGTGAGTACTATACGTTCATTTGTGGCGAATAAGATAGAAGTTTATACATAAGAACACACGACAAAGAATTAGACAAGTAGAAATAGCACAATATACCTAGATGAATGTTACAGACAGAGAAAACGAAAAAAAAAGAAATTGATACGTTTTGCAAACCAACACTGGATGCAAATCAAAATCGTTATTTCTGTAAATCTATAGAGGTCTATGTCCATCAGAGAACTTCTACGAGGTGCTCGTTACCCGCTGTCGCTACTCGCTACCGCCTATGCGTACATCCGCTCCCTAACGTAAGTCAGTGACATCGGCGCCCGCGCAGCCTAGACGAGGCTTTGTAGCCATTACTGAATGAGCACATAAATAAGAAACAGGACGTTGATTTGTTTGATGAAAGCAAGAATGTCGGATTGTATGGAAAATGTAAATATACCTTATAAAGTTCTTTTTTATTTTTATTAAACTCGGTTATAAAATTACTTTATTTATAACTAGCAGTTACCCGCGACTTCGTACGCGAGTACCGTTTCCGTGTACATTATATTATCTGTGCGTGTACCGAGTGGATACTTCTTTGAGAAACTTGACATTACACCGAACCCGTACTCGAATGTCAAACGTTAGTCGTTAGACCAAAGAGGTAGTACTACGCCCTGTCAAACTGACGTGACATGACATGACATCATCCTCTTGCCAATAATTGGCGCTGCTAATCCCGTTCGTTAATTTTATCCTGTAGATCCTGTTAATTATTCGGGATAAAAAGTAGCCTATGTGTCAATCCAGGTTACGAACTATATATATGCCAAGTTTCATCCAAGTTGGTTCAGTAGTTTTGACGTGATTGAAACACAAACATCCAAACATCTAAACATCCAAACATCTAAACTTTCGCATTTATAATATTAGTAGGATATAGTAGGATAGGATATTTTTTACTATTTTTTAAATATTTACAGATTTTATTGCACTTAGTTAGATTCATATCACTGTAATAATTGGCGGTTTTGTAACTTGTATTTATGGTCACTAGAATAATCCCAATGAACACCCATCATCATAATCTATTGTATTGTATTGTAAACTCGTACTAGACCCTCTGAAGCCACTGAAGTGACGTCGTCCTCGTGTCAAAGTATGTTTTATTGGCGCTGCTAATCCCGTTTGTTCATTTTATCCTGTCTTCTTCTTCTTCTTCGAGTCGATTGGCTCCCATGTGTATTTTTAACCGACTTCAAAAAAGGAGGAGGTTCTCAATTCGGTTGTATGTTTTTTTTATTTTTTATTTTTTTTTTTATTTTTTTTAATGTTTGTTACCTCAGAACTCGGTCATTTAAGAACCGATTTCAAAAATTCTTTTTTTATCTGAAAGGATATACTTCCAGATTGGTCCCATTTTATTTTCATCAAAATCGGTTGAGTAGTTTGGGTTATAAAAAGAAATAACTGAAAAAAATATGCCCGGCGCGGCGCAGCGCCTACTATTTTACTGCTAGCAACAATGCAATATGACAATGACAAGTTGCGGCGTAGCGCCTACCATTTTACTGCTAGCAACGATGACCTTTATGGTGCACACCGAAATTTTTACATTTTTCTAAATTTGTCAATAAACCCAGTTTGTACATTCAAATCGCATTTAATTGGAGAAAAGCAAAAACCCACCAGTAGTTCCTCTAAAGAATCAAACCAACCACGTGCACGAAATTGCGTATTTTGCTTTCCTGTGACTTTTATGTGGTGTTTATAGTCACTAGAACATTCCCAATGAACTGTCATCATCATCATCATCATCTGATGATGAAGCTGGTAGTCGAATTGAAGTCGGTTTTTCCAGTTTTTTAACTTATAAATTATTTATTATTTAGTAAGTACCTAGGTACCTACTAAATATCCCGTTTTGCCCAGAAACGGGCCACGTCTATGGCATTTTCCGTGGCCTATGGCCGTGGTCTATGGCATTTTATCCTGTAATTATTCGGTATGTAGCCTACGTGTTAATCCAGGTTACGAACCAAGTTAATTCCAAGTTTCAACCAAGTTGTTTCAGTAGTTTCGACGTGATTGAAACACAAACATCCAAACATCTAAACACAAACTTTCGGATTTATAATATTAGTGGGATCAAACTGTATACCTACTTATTATCTGGGGGAGATTCCAATCTCAAAGTTGAACTGCGAAGTTTTAAATCATGGTCAGTTCATACTAACTCATAGTTATTCTGTGACTAAATAGTGACATTATGATGTCATTTAATTTGTTTTCGCGCATATTTTGCAGTCAAGTGTCTAAAAAGAATGATCACGTGGTACAAAATTGTACCACGTGACCTGAAAAAATTACACTGGGCAGTGAAATATAACTTGACAGCAAAAGATTGGAATACGGGGGCAGTACATACATACCTACCTTTTGGGGACAAATAAAGATCTTAGTATCTATCTAAACATCTAAGCATTCACATTTATAATATTAGTAAGATGAGGTTGTTGAATTAAAATTCAACAAAATCACTATATCATGCAACTTGATTAGGACAGAGTACACTATAATTAGACGTAATTATATGTGGGAAGGTATAATCGGAGAATGATTAGTATGTAATAGATATGTAGATTTACGATGCAGATGACCCAATCGTTCGTTAACAGACTAAAAATAAGAGGTTATTAATGTATCGGAGTTCATTGTTCCTTTGTGGTATAGCATTTTTAAGCTAACGATCTAACTTTAGTAGGTAGATTAGATATGTTAGTAAATAAGGTAGGTATTCTGTGTTAGGAGGAATTATTAGGCAGCAAGCGCACTTGCAGGTTATAGTCGCAACGATCAGCTAACAGCTTGTCTCTACGAAAATTTTGTAAATTAGTATGATATGGACTCTAAACACGACAGCATAAAAATCATTGAATTTGTCAAACGAAAATATTTTGCTAGCAAATAAACTTTTGTTTATTTCTATGTCCAAGGTTGTCTGGTAGAGATCGCTGATTAGCGATAAGACCGCCCATTGTATATTAACTAAGATTTGTTTTTTATGTTATTGTAGTCCCTAGATTAAGGTGTGCAATAAAGTACTTTCTATGAATCTACGAAAGTCATAAAACATACTAGGATCATAAAATAACTATTAAAATAATAATATATTTAACCCTTACGTTGCAAAACCTAACTACTTTTATCGGGGGTCCAAGCGGGCCCTAATTTGCTTAATGGGTTCTTGTTTTTGCAATGTCATAGTATTTGAAACCTTTGCATCGATGGTCTGGTGGTAGCGAACCCACCTTCCGATCCTAAGGTCGTTGGTTCAAATTCGTTCGTGCACCAATGGGTTTTTCTACTCGGATTTATTGACGCAATGCCAGTGAAAAACATCGTGAGGAAACCCACGGCTTAGTCAGCTCCGCACATATTGACCTTGTCTTTCCAGCAGGGGTATGCCAATCAAAGTTGAACTGCAAAGTTGAACTGCAAACTTTTAAATCATGGTCAGTTCATACTAACTCATAGTTATTCTGTGACTAAATAGTGACATTATGACGTCATTTGATGTGTTTTCGCGCATATTTTGCTGTCAAGTATCTAAAAAGAATGATCACGTGGTACAAAATTGTACCACGTGACCTGAAGAAATTACACTGGGCAGTGAAATATAACTTGACAGCAAAAGATTGGCATACGGGGGCTGTCCATGACATGGTTAATAACGTGCATGACATGGTTTAAAAAGTCCATGACACTGCATAACCCATACTTCCAGGGTGTTTACGGTCATAACTGTGTCCTGTATTAGTGTAACAGCTTATGAACAGCATAAGTTATCGGGACGACGTAGGGAGGAATTATTTATCGGCAGCGCGTGAGTATGATGGCGGTGAGAATGTGGTGCTGAGCGGAAGCGATTTTATAAAGCGTACGCTGTAAGCGGTTTAACCTAAAAACTGAAAATAATATAGGCCTTTACATCTATTGAAGATGATTTATACAGCGTCAGGAGGCAACCTATGCCTACACTTAACGGGACACTGTAGTGCCTGGGACAATGTTTAGATGGAGTAGGCTTGCCCAGCACCTATACCATCCTCTCAGCCTAGTCAGCCGTATCCACAGGAAAGACAAGGTCAATACGTGCGGAGCTGACTAAGCCAAGGGTTTCCTCACGATGTTTTCCTTCACCGTAAAGCTCGTGTTAATGCGCATATAAATTTTCCGAACGAAAAATGCATTGATGCACGGTCGGGATTTGAACCCACGACCTTCGGATCGAAAGTCGAGGTACAATCCCACTCGGCCAACACGGCACAGCAAAAACTGAAAAACGAGGTCTTTAAAATGTTACCACTTTTACTGGTACCCGTTCTGGCGACCAAAAATCATTTTTTTTGCATGTAAACCGCGCTGTCGTCGTTAGGAGGTTATAACAGCTCGATATAAATGAGCTTGACAGACATTATGGTACTGCCTCCGTATGCCAATGTTTTGCTGTCAAGTTACATTTCACTGCCCAGTGTAATTTCTTCAGGTCACGTGATACAATTTTAAACCACGTGATCATTCTTTTTAGACACTTGACAGCAAAATATGAGCGAAAACACATCAAATTACGTCATAATATCACTATTTAGTCACAGAATAACTATGAGTTAGTATGAACTGACCATGATTTAAAACTTTGCAGTTCAACTTTGATTGGCATACCAATGCTGAAAGGCACACTAAAATATCCTTCAGTGTACTTTACAAATCAATTTTTCGACGTTACCAAAGATCAGTCCATTAGTTACCGCCAGTTTTTGATTCAGCAATAAGCAGATACCGTGCTTAACTTTACGCATAATGTCATGGTTTGCTTGACACAATGTCATGATCATTCGCTTGATCCGGTACGCTATAAACTCGCTCCCGCTTATGAATAAGCTCACAGCCGACTGCGTTTGTACATTAAGCTAAAGAGCACTCTCGTTATGTACTTTGTACATTAATTATGCAACGCGAGTGACGTCGGGTGCTATCACGTGTTTGTCTAGTCGGGGACAATGTGTTTTTAGATCATTTTCTTGGTCTGAATTTTATTATTTATGGTAAATTAGTCGTAAAGTTCAGTCAGTCAGTTAGAGCAGTGTTAAGCTGCTTTTTCACTAGAGATGTGCTATGTTGCTAAGCGGTGAGCGAAATGAAAGCTAAGCTATGTGACCGTTTCCACTAAAGCTAAGCTAAGCGGGTAAGATCTGATGAGCTGCGCGAGTTAGTGCGAAGAGGATAGCATACATAGCACGCATTTGTAGCTGTTATCCTTAGCACGCATCTCTCTAAACATGGTTAAATCATGTCATGGTTAACATATCATGTCATGGTTAACATTATCATGTCATTAACATTTTCATGTCAAGGTTAACATATCATGTCATGGTTAACACTATCAATGTTAACATTATCATGGTATGGTTAACATATCACGTCATGGCCACGGTTTGCCACACTGGCCTATAGTACCACCTACCTATACCTATAATGTAATAGATAGGTAGGTAGGTATAGCGTAAGTGTTAACATTATCATGCCATGGTTAACATATCATGTCATGGTTAACACTATCAATGTTAACATTATCATGGTATGGTTAACATATCACGTCATGGCCACGGTTTGCCACACTGGCCTATAGTACCACCTACCTATACCTATAATGTAATAGATAGGTAGGTAGGTATAGCGTAAGTGTTAACATTATCATGCCATGGTTAACATATCATGTCATGGTTAACATGTCAAGTTTACACAGTTAAAATGTATAATGAAGAGTTAAAATAACATTTTACCCATTTTGCAGATGATTGAAAATATCAGGTTTCATTTACGGGTGCCGACCGGTTAATAAGATTACTTCTGCGTTAATTAACATATCCACGGTTTAATTTTAATTTCGTACGATATCAGCATAGTGTTGGGAAAAACTGGAAAAAATAATAACACATCGTCAACACTGTAGCTGAACTTTACTTTGACGTTTCAACAAAATCCAAATGATATAGCTAGTACATTATTTACTAGAATTTATTAAGATAATTAGGGCGTCTTGCACCAGAATCACTAAACGTATTTAACAGCTAAATCGATTTAAATCTGACGTATTTGTATGACTTGACAACTCGCTAAATACTATTTAAGAGTTAAACGCGTTTAGCGATTCTGGTGCAAGCCGCCCTTATTCTCCAATTCTCTGAATTGAAAAGTATTTTCCTCTCTAATCAAAATAAGTTCCAATTTTACCTAAATGCCAAAATAAATTGCTATCTAAATATTAAACTGGTATTCTACAGAGATTATTTCTTTCAAATTTAGTTGTAATCCCTCAATATTACGAGTACTATTAGATATGTTAAGTACAGGAAAAAAAAACAGCTGATATTGGCCTGTAAAAAAAAACAATGCGCATCCCTATGGCTCGTGAATCACAGATAATTACCCCGCGTTTATTTAACGTGTCGAACGCAGATCGTTTTATCAACCTTTTTAACCGACTTCAAAAAAGGAGGAGGTTCTCAACTCATTTGAATTTTTTTTAATTTTTGCTACCTCATAACTCCGTCATTTATGAATCGATCTGAAAAGTTCTTTTTTTATCTAAAAGGATATACTTCCAGATTGATCGTATAACATTTTCATCAAAATCGGTTCAGTAGTTTAGCTTATAAATAGAAATAACTGGAAGAAAATATGCCACTCACTTGTACGAAATTGCGTATTTTGCTTTTCTGTGACTTTTTTGTGGTTTTTACGGTCACTAGAACATTCCGAATGAACTGCCATTATCATCATCGTTGCACTGATCTGGACGCAAACATAGATTTTTGTAAGAAAATCTCTTCTCAAATCTACGCTTGAAAAACGATTTCTTTATCAGATTACGAGACTAAGTAATACTATGGGAACTAGATTGCTGATAGAATACTTATTTTTTTGTAAATACATAGGTACTTATTAGTACATAGTAACACCTAGAACAAACATCTATGTTTGTCACGCACAAATGTTTGTTCTCAGTGTGCATCGAACCCACAACCGCATGGAAGGCAGAGCATTTTTATTTAATTCTTATTTAATTAAAAAAATTAGCCCGAACATTTTTTTTGGATTGCCATTTAAATAAAAATCAGCCGACTTTGATGTTATACCAAACTGTATTCTATCCAATTTATATTTTTATTTACCCTCAGTCAGCGTATTTGCAATTATTCCGAGCCCGTCCGTGCAACACACGAACGCTTTTAGCGGTGTTGGTGTTGCCAACGGTAAAAAAAGATTTCCAACTCGAAAAAAGATTTTGTGTAAAGAAGGTTTTTGTGTGGAGGGGTTTGTTAATAGTGATTATATTATTGTTATTCCAGAAATGCCCTGCGTGTTACCCCTGCGATGGGGATTTCTGGACTTTTTGTCCAGAAATCCCCTTAGTCATACTAATTAACTAACTGAAACTAATCTCAGTGGACGTACTCAGGGCATTGCAATAATACAGGCAGAGTTTACCGCTTAACATCCTTAGACTTGTTCCATCACTGTAATAAACATGTAATTTGTAATTCATAGATTTATAATGCCTGAAATACAGACAATTTTATTTAAAAAAAATACTAATACCTTAGATTAGATTAGAAATATAAATATAAATAAATATTCATGGACATTTCACACGACGCCCTCTAGTCCCAAACTAAGCAAAGCTTGTAATATGGGAACTAGATGCTGATAGAATACTTACATACTTTTTTTTTTGTAAATACTTACTTTTATAATACATAGTAACACCCAGACATGGAACACAAAATATACAGAAAATAGACAGAATACTTTATTGCACATAAAAAATGGTACAGAGGCGAGCTTAATGCTATTTAGCATTTTATTCCAACCAACCTTAGATTTAGAAACAACAGAACTCAGCGCGGCAATGTAGCTAGTGTCTTGAGCACGCTTCCGATTAGTATCGATTTGGATCAGTTTAGCTATCTATAAATCGTTTGCGACGGGTTGTAAGCTCAACTGTTTCATGTGTATTTTGTAAATGTCAATTACCATCAGAGAATTTGGTCAAACGTACCTATGTCAATAAATTATAAAAAAAAATAGGTACTATTCGTAATTTTCTTTTTGAAAAAAGTAGTTTTTCATTCAAAAGAATAACAAACAATACAAAGTTTCTGAAACATCTGCTGAGGGGCTGCAGCAATTATTGCAATGCCTTAGCAGGTGTACCCATCCTTTTCTTTGTATGGTCCAAGTCATAGGAATTTAGTCAAGTGACATAGACATTTATTTATTCACTACATAGACTACATAGCACACAAAAAATAGTACAAAACAAAGACATTAATGAAGAAATCACTTATACATAAAAGAAACAGCGATATTATATCTTACCAGGTATCATTTTTTTGTGGTACAACAGCAAAACGGGGTTAGTCTCCAAATCCCAGTTGAGTTTTCCCCCTTAAGGGGATTTTTTGACTGAAAATCTCAAAATCCCCTCTATTTTGAAAATTTATAAGCTTTGGGTAATACACCGTAATAGTCGTTTCTTAATTTTACTTTACCTACCTACTTTTTTAATTAAATATCTAGTCCACTGCTACTGAACCATCCATTTCAATGATCAAAATAGGCCTCGATTCAGTATATTGCCACTGGAAAGTAGCTAGGCGCTGGTATTGGTATTGGCTGGTATTGGTATTGGCTGGTATTGGCTGGTACTGGTACTTAGTGTGCAAATAAATGCCTGTCTGTCTGTCTATCTATCTGTCTGTCTGTCTGTCTGTATTCTGCCGAGAACTTCGACACATTGTTATAAGCAGAGGTCAATTTCAATTTCAATTTATTTATTTATTTGTAAACACAGGTAAGTAAAATGGTGACATAATAGATATTGTTGTGCACTGTGATTTGCCCTAAGGCGTACAAATTTGTTCTTAACTAGGTTTAAGTAAATTACTGAATTAAATATGAATTAAATGCGTCTAAAATGTAAATAACCTTAATATAAAAAATTTAATTAAGCGTGGAATGAAGGTAAGCGGTGTATTAATAAATCTTTATTTAAAATGTAATTTTTAAAACAATGCTTTTATTTCTGCGTCATCTAGGACCCTTACTTTCCTTCATTATTCATACCATCCTTACCTATTCATTGGTCTTTACCAAGACCAATGAGCCCAAACTCGATAGGGTGGCGTCGTTTTATAAGAGTTCCTATGGCCACTTTCTGGCTCCATCATCAGATCAGCTCGCTGTCACCATATTATTGCATTGTCACCGTATATTAATAAGTATGCCAAATTTCTGCTCAATCGGACATCTGGAAGTGGGTCAAAGCTTGCAAGATTTAACCCACACAAAAACACATTGCAAGTTCAACAAAAGCTTGTAAAAAAAAATCCGCTCAGCTTATCGCTACCCGCTGTCACTAACTCCACCCGCTCTGGTTCTAATGAGCCCGTCTCCTACAAATTAAACAAATTAGTACATTTGCGTGCGGAAGGGCTGGAACAAAGGCTCACCGACAGTTTTGCTAAAAATATCCTTAAGTGACGGCTAGTTAGACAGATTTTGGTGCTAAATGTACTGTCATGTTCTACCTGTGAGAAGCAGTTTGTGAGTTTGTGGCAGACTCAGCATTGGTATGCCAATCAAAGTTGAACTGCAAAGTTGAACTGCAAAGTTTTAAATCATGGTCAGTTCATACTAACTCATAGTTATTCTGCGACTAAATAGTGACATTATGACGTCATTTGATGTGTTTTCGCGCATATTTTGCTGTCAAGTGTCTAAAAAGAATGATCACGTGGTATAAAATTGTACCACGTGACCTGAAAAAATTACACTGGGCAGTGAAATATAACTTGACAGCAAAAGATTGGCATACGGGGGCTGGTGACGGAGTTTTTAAGCTACTTTAAATCCTTCGTCGTGGCTTAACGACTGTTAGAGCTGGGACGGGACCGATAGTTTAACGTTCCCCTCAATTGCTTTTTTTTACATTTAATAAATAAAATATTAATTGATATTTTTGGGTCGTGGGTTCGATCCCCACTGAGAACAAACATTTGTGCGGGGATAAATATAGATGTTTGTTCTATGACTGGGTGTTACTATGTATTATAAGTATGTATTTACAAAAAAAAAAGTATTTAAGTATTCTATCAGCCATCTACTTCCCATATTACAAGCTTTGCTTAGTTTGGGACTAGAGGGCGTTGTGTGTAAAGTCCATGAATATTTCACACAACGCCAAGCAAAGCTTGTCATATTTTATGGGAACTATTGCAAACTATAAGTTAGTACTAAACCAGTATTAAAAGCACTAATTATTTATAACAGCATGTGTATTCCAAGCTTAAATAATTATTATATAGGTACTAAGGTACTAGCTTCTGCCCGCGACTTCGTCTACGTCCCATTTTATCCTGTGGATTTTCCGGGATAAAAAGTAACCTATGTGTTAACCCAGACTACGAACTATGTGTATTCCAAGTTTCATCCAAATCGGACCAGTAGTTTTTGCGTGAATGAGTAACAAACATCCATATATCCATACATAAAAACTTTCGCGTTTATAATATTAGTAGGACTTATCATATTATTTTCACCTCCGACTACTTTTCAAAGTAATTTCCCAAAATTTATAGCTACAATTTGAGCTTGTTTTACAAGAAAATTTCTTTTTACGAGTGAAGTGTGGGGTCGTGTCTGCGACAAGTTTTAATGGACTCAATTATGAGGGCGTTGACGGGAATCGATTTTTATTTGCAAGGTTTTTTTGTAAAAATCTTCAACATCTGCTACAAGGATTGTACATGTCATCTATTTCTGTCTTTTGTTTATGTCCTGCAGGGGTATGCCAATCAAAGTTGAACTGCAAAGTTTTAAATCATGGTCAGTTCATACTAACTCATAGTTATTCTGTGACTAAATAGTGACATTATGACGTCATTTGATGTGTTTTCGCGCATATTTTGCTGTCAAGTGTCTAAAAAGAATTACCTGCATTAGTATGCCAATCTCAGTTGAACTGCAAATTTGAACTGCAAAGTTTTAAATCATGGTCAGTTCATACTAACTCATAGTTATTCTGTGACTAAATAGTGACATTATGACGTCATTTGATGTGTTTTCGCGTATATTTTGCTGTCAAGTGTCTAAAAAGAATGATGAAATGATGAATGATGAAAGAAGAAATTACACTGGGCAGTGAAATATAACTTGACAGTAAAAGATTGGCATACGGAGGCTGTGTTGTGTGCAATAAAGAATTAAGAATTAAGGATTAGTCAAAGACGCGGGATCGAGACTAGTCGAAGGGAGAGGTCTTTGTCCAGCAGTGGGACGTAGAGGGCTGCTGTGGGAAATACATGTATGGGAAAAGATTTGGGAAACATCGGACAACGGTATTAATAAAAGGCAAGATTCGTGAGAATCTTCAAGGGCGTGAAGCGCACAAATCAGGTTCCACACACACAATTCACACGTTCGATCGATTAATTAGTATTATACCTAAGAGAACCTAGTGCCTAGACAAGCCATACCTAGGCTTTAAGGCACTATATAAATTTAAACATGTGTAATTTTGGAAATAATAATAAATAAATAAATTGGCTCTAGTCGTAGTCTAGTCGGACTCAGTTCTCATTCTCACACATTCATTTCTATCTAATTTACAAGGATTTTTTGTAAAATGCACCAATAATTATATTTCTTGTGCATTTACAAAATGTTTCAATAGTCCAAAAACAAAACGAACACGGCGTCACTTTAAAACTCAAATTTTCTTAGAAATAATAACTATATTGACAGGCGTCACAGCTCAGTCGGTAACGGCTCTGCCTTCCGTGCTGTGGGTCGTGGGTTCGATCCCCACTGCGAACAAACATTTGTGCGTGGAAAACATAGATGTTTGTTCTATGTCTGGGTGTTACTATGTATTATAAGTATGTATTTACAAAAAAAAAGTATTTAAGTATTCTATCAGCCATCTAGTTTCCATATTACAAGCTTTGCTTAGTTTGGGACTAGAGGGCGTTGTGTGTAAAGTCCATGAATATTTATTTTATTTATTATTTTATATTGTCTAGAACGCTCATACTAAACTGGTCGTTGGTTGCGAAGTGCGCATGTAGCCTTACAATACCTATAAAAGGATTGGATTTGTCGAGTCTATTTCCCGATACTAAAAGAGAAAATTGACTATACTTTGACAGTTTAACACAAAACGAGATAAAACCAGAGACATTGGATACTAAACGTCCGGTCACAGCGACAACAACGATGCAAAAGATATTTAAGAAAGAGTCACCGTTTTAAGACCACCGTCATTATCATAACAGCTGGTAAAACTATAACAAATTAATATTATGAAATGGACTGTTTTGTAATTTAACTTTTATCAAAGAAATTAGTTTATTTCCTTTTTAAATAGTTTATTCACGAAGACAATAAAAAACCCCGAATCTTGGACCGATTTTCATCAAACATAGCTAAGAACACTCCCGACTAATTCACCTTTCAAACAAAAAAACAAAATCAAAATCGGTTCATCCGTTCAACGACATTCATTTAGCGGTGACCGTTTGTAACAAAACCTGGTTTTAGTTGTTTTATTTCTACTGTACTAAAAATAGCTTTGAATATTATATTCTTGACTAGAAATACTCGTGACTTCGATTAGTTACTTTCATTGAGTCTCTGGATTGAGGTTTAGCTCTTTCCGGTTTCTGACTAAGTTTTCATTTAGTTATGCGATATTTTTTCACATCATCATCAACGTATTATTATTCTAGGTAAAATTCGCAGATAGACGATTGTAAAAATGACAACTTGTCTAGAGAGGTAATTCTAGCACAGAATTTTAAATACAAAAACCTGGTCAGAAAAAAAAATATTTTTTCTTGTTTTATTTAAAAAAATGTTGACTTAAAAATTTAAGAAAAACCAGGAATATTTTTTTAAAGTAAAAACGTCAAGGGTGGATTTTTGTAATAATTCACTGGGGATCTTGGGGGATTTAATTAACGATTATAACTCGAAAACTTGGGGTTGTAATGTTGTTTTCCTTGGGGGGTGATTTATGGAGGGGTGCTTTTTATTTGGAATATTTAAATAAGTCTATGTCTTTGTAGTACAAAAATGCCGGAGGAGTCGAAAACTGACGTTAATCGTTCTATAAACCTACTCTTGCTAATGGCTTTAACTAATGTACAGCTTTACAATAAATTATTAGATTAATATATTAATTATTATTATTATATCTTCGTTTTCAATGAAAAAACAACTCAAATAAAAAATAAACTAAACTGAAATGTTTTATTTGAATTTCGAACACAATCAATATTTGAAAATGGCTAACCTAACCTCATTTCAAAAAGAGTTCGATAATATTCCACAGATGATAAAATTCAAAGTAAATGATTTTTAGAATCCAGATGGCGCTTACGAGTAAAAGAAATTCCCAAACTTAGGACCACGGAAAATCTCATTAAAGTTCACCAAATTATTCTGACAGTCAGTGCACAGTGTGTCTATCACCCATCCCAGCTTGCCAATTTTTAGAGTAAGTATCTAAATACCCTTTGTGAAAAAATGTAAAAAAATTACTTTTGTAAAAAAAATATTGCGACTTATCTAATTCAAGTGATTTTAAATCGAAAAAAATCGAATATCTACTAACAGTAGATACTAAATAATTACCAAGATGAAAAAATGAGGAATAAGAATAAAAAATTGCATGTTAAAATTAGATGGGTTTGGTAAAGGTAACATTCTGCAGTGGTGATTTTTTACCACTGAGGCATCACTGTCTGTAGACTCTGTAGTATGGAATGTACCAGCCGATCTTTACTCACTGTGGCACCGGTAGCTCATTAAAAAACTCGGTCCCCGACGCGACATCTATAGGAATTTACCTGAAAAAGTAGAAACTTTGTAAGAAGGATTATTCAATTAGATTTCGACGTAATTTGAAAAGCAAGTATTTAACCGACTTCAAAAAAGGAGGAGATTCTCAATTCAGTTGTATTTTTTTTCAAGTTAACAACTACATAATTATTCTATGTCTCATATAAATTGGTACATGTGGCTGAGCAACTTTTTGAACTAAAGCTTCGCATTTATAATATAAGTAGCAAGATAAATGAAATAAAACCGCTTTATAATCATACTTCATTCGACATTAAATACACATAGATCACGCGAGATGGCGCTGTTTCAAAACATTCAACTAATCATGTCAGTAGTGCTTTCACCCGCGCTGGGAGTGGACGTTATTTATGGAGCGGAGTTTAATGGGAATTGACACGCGATGTTTATCATTCAATTTAGATATTTTGTATGTCCAGGGAAATATAACAATGATTTAGGATTTTTTCAGTTACTGAGTGAAAAAAAATATGCGGGTAGGTAAATGAAAATATTCGGTTATTTATGAGTTTTACGGTATTGACTCGTGATCACACATTGTCACATTGGTGTGACCAGGATTATGACTAATCAAAAACAAGAACAGAAATATTTTTATCTCACAGAATAGCGTTATTCAAGAATGGTGAAACCGGCCCTTTGAGTTCAATTACTAATTTAAGCACATTTTTAATTGCGAGCAATTACGAGTTTCGATTAATCGATTGATTTTACTAAAAATGGACAAGTGTGAGTAGGGTGAGTAGTATTAGTAGTATTTTATTTTTGTACCTGTCATTTATTATTATATCACCGAATTATCGTATTGATTGTCATGCCGCCGCGCAGTGATGCTCGCATTGCTGTGTTCCGGTTTGAAGGGTATAGGTGCTGGTGCTATTACACGCACATGGCACTTATCACCTTTGCGTGTTGGGACGTAGAACGATAAATCACGCGCGTCCTTAGAGGACGTGCTCTGTGAGAAACATTGTTATGGGCAGCATCTGCTGTTAACCTCACTTTTCTCATAACAAAAATATCCTGAGAAATATTGTTACATTGAGGTATAGATTTGATAGTTTTATAAAAATCTGTTGGTTTCCTTCCATACTTGCAGCGCCACTAGCGGAGACTTTCCGCACTTAAAAAACCCCTTCTTGGTTTCCCTGAAGCAACCCTGTATATTTTATTACAGCCTGCCCCCGTATGCCAATCTTTTGCTGTCAAGTTATATTTCACTGCCCGGTGTAATTTCTTCAGGTCACGTGGTACAATTTTGTACCACGTGATCATTCTTTTTAGACACTTGACAGCAAAATATGCGCGAAAACACATCAAATGACGTCATAATGTCACTATTTAGTCACAGAATAACTATGAGTTAGTATGAACTGACCATGATTTAAAACTTTGCAGTTCAACTTTGATTGGCATATCCCTGCTGGTTGTAGCCATTAACTACTTAATTACTCTTTGATTTTCACATCTTCCTCATAACTCCATGGTTTTCAAATATGAAGACACGTCTTCTAACTCTGTGGTTGGTGCAGCATGCTGCGGCTGTGATCTGGGAGTTTGGGTCTGATGTTAGAGGTACCTCGACCATCGCTCAAGCAAAAGGAAGAATCGCTTCTTGGGACTCTGAGACACGCGTTCCTCTACCAGTAAGTATGGTTGTTATCAGCGTACACTGTCCCACTGCTGGGTAAAAGTCTCCCCTCGAGTTTTCCAGTGTCCACGGATTAATATAAATACTTTAAAGGTAACAAGCTCAAACAGTAAGCGTTCTTCAGCGCGCGTCAAAAGTTAGAGTCAAAAATTATTTATATTTTTTTTATGATAGATAGAGTGGATCCCCGGAGATGGAAATCGCCGCCGAGGTAGACCGAAACGGCGGTGGAGGGACGACCTTGATGTTTTTAACAGGGACCGGCCTAGTTTGGCGAGGGACCGTGACGAGTGGAGGGAAAAGGGGGAGGCCTTTGCCCAGCAGTGGGACAGAATAAGCTAATAAAAAAAGATAGCTAAACGTTTGGCTGCCAGTTTACCTGATGGAAAGTTCAGCTGTCATTAAAATCACTAGGATTTATATTATGGGCTCTATAAATGCAACGCTATTAAGCCTTGACGATACGATATTACGCTTTGACGCGCGTAAAAACACCTATTTGACCAGGCTTTTAAGTGGGTATGACAAAATAAAAAAAATATTTCGGCTACTTCAGGTGCCGACGTGTATGGACGTCAAGTACGTCCACGTCGAGGTGAAGAACAAACAGGCTACCCCAGTAGTCACCTTCAATAAACATAGCAGTACTGTAACCATAACCTTCAAGAAACCACCGAGCAGTCATTCTAAATACGAGATAATGGCCACCGGGAAACGGCAAGCCAAATGCGACCATAATAGTGGTGGTGGTGGTAAAGGCGGCGGTGGAAAACACCCGAAAAAACCAGGAGGCAAAGGCTCGAAGCACCCAGGCGGTGACAAACCTAGAGATAAGCCGAATCTACCATACTACCCAAATCAGCCAGGTAGCCAAGGAAAGAAACCTAACCGTCCAGGTGGCGGTGGACAACCAAGTGACGATAAAAGTGACGAATATCCAAATCCCAACCGTCCTGGAGCTAAGCCTCTACCATACTACCCAGAAAACCCAGGTGGTCGAGGAAAGAAACCTAACCGTCCAGGCGGTGGACGTTCAAGCGAAGATACAGATGACGAATATCCAAATCCCAATCGTCCTGGAGCTAAGCGTCTACCAGACTACCCAGGTGGTCGAGAAAAGAAACCTAAGCAGCCAAGCAACAAAAACCCTGGCAAAAAGCATCCACCGAACTATCAAGATGACCCTATTTTAGATTCCGTCGAGCCAAAAGATGTCTCTGAAGAAAGTCACGAGACACCAGCTATGAACCGGCCCATCCAGCCACCGCATCCTACCGCCCCTGGTCCTGCAAAGCCTACACGAAAACGAAGACGCCCCAAAGGGCCAACTGACACTGGGCACTGACAATTTAACCCTTTCAAAAATACAGTTGAATATTAAAAGCAAATGTTATATCTTATGGTTCTTACCCTTAACTGAAGATCTTCGCTCGGTTCCAGTTTTGACAGGCCTCACAGCTCAGTCGGTATAGCCCAGCCTTTGCGTTGAATGTTGTGGGTTCGGGTGTCTCAAAATCCCCTTTAAGTTTCCCCCTTATGGGGGATTTTGCGGCTTTTGTCTCAAAATCACCTATATCAAACCCCTCCGTGTACTTGCTAAAAATATGGGAGACAGGCTTGATGTTATTGTTAGAATTCCTAAACAATTTTAGGACTGTTAATTGTTTATTGTTATTGTTAGTATGGCCGTATGGCGTTCAATCCTAATAAGTCTCAAACACTATGTGGGTCATGAAAACCTGCAGGAGTATTCAGTTGAACTGCAAAGTTTTAAATCATGGTCAGTTCATACTAACTCATAGTTATTCTGTGACTAAATAGTGACATTATGATGTCATTTAATTTGTTTTCGCGCATATTTTGCTGTCAAGTGTCTAAAAAGAATGATCACGTGGTACAAAATTGTACCACGTTACCTGAAGAAATTACACTGGGCAGTGAAATATAACTTGACAGCAAAAGATTGGAATACGGGGGCTGACCTTGGTTGGTTGGTTAGATTCTTTTTTAAATAAAATTTCAAAAAAGAATCCAACGAACGGTTCAATGACTTTTAGTATTAAAATGTCAAATAATGATAAAATATCACATTTTCACAAGGGCCCGCGTTAATGAGCGTAGCCCCACCCTTAAAGTAGGGCGTGGTCGCAGTGACGACGATAAACGACTTAATAAGGTGTTATTTTTGTCAAGCTGTTAAACAGTAAGAAATAGTAGGTAAGGTATGATGAATGTGCTATAATTGCGTTGAGTTTAAAAATAGCGTCGTTTTTGTCGTTGACTAAGTGCTCATACTTAGTATGTTATATAGTGAACAAATGTGATGATTATACATACTACGATTCACAAATTTAGGCTACGTTTGTTTCTTTCAGCAGGGGTATGCCAATCAAAGTTGAACTGCAAAGTTTATTTCATGGTCAGTTCATAGGTACTAACTCATAGTTATTCTGTGACTAAATAGTGACATTATGTCGTCATTTGATGAGTTTTCGCGCATATTTTGCTGTCAAGTGTCTAAAAAGAATGATCAGGTCACGTGGTACAATTTTGTACCACGTGACCTGAAGAAATTACACTGGGCAGTGAAATATAACTTGACAGCAAAAGATTGGCATACGGAGGCAGAGTATAAATATCAAAATTAGGTATGTAGGTAATTAGTAATTAGGTAGGTTATTTGCTAGTAACCGTAAAAAAACTCACGCATCAAGCGCTTACAGCTCAGTCGATATTAGCTCTGCCTTCCGTGCTGTGAGTCGTAGGTTCGATCCCCACAAAGAACAAACCTTATTTAGCCACCTCTCAAGTCGTCGTTTAACTTTTCTTCTTTGTTTAGTTTTGCACTGTAGCTTTTCAACGTTGAGACGGGTTTATGGATGAGAATTTTCCTCATCATTTGCTTCTACTATCTTCTATCAACTAGGTACTAAAAAAGAAGCTTGGTTCAGTACGAAGTTTTTGAGTTTATTTCCGCTGCCGCTGACAAAGGCACCACGCCTGATGTGACCATTATTATAAACAGCATTAATGCAGGATCGACCACTCACTGTCGGCATACCACAGACTAAAATATTCTCATTCGTGCCAGACAACATGGCCCGCAGACTTTCCTGCGAATTCAGCACATTTTGCAGTGAAATATTTTCTAAAATCTAATCTTGAGACTCGATTAAGACCTTCGTTTAGGAACTACGATGCCTCAGACAAGCACACAACGCCAACTTATAACACTTCTTTCATTTTCGGTTAGTGCTTAAATACAAGTACCTACCAAAATCTTTCAAAATCAGTTCTTTCTTTAAACCGAAAATCCCCCAAAGTCGTACTAGTATGGAGTGTTTGTGTGATTTTTTTATAATTTATAGGCAAGCGTTTGACCGCGATCTCACCTGATGTTAAGTGAGTGAGTGAGCGTGTAGCACGCTTATCTAGTAGATACCTATTCACTCTTCTTGAAAACCTCCAAGTTATATGAAGTCGGGAACACAAGGGGGCGATTCCAATCTCAGTTGAACTGCAAAGTTTTAAATCATGGTCAGTTCATACTAACTCATAGTTATTCTGTTACTAAATTGTGACATTATGATGTCATTTGATTTGTTTTCGCGCATATTTTGCTATCAAGTGTCTAAGAAGAATGATACAATTTTGTACCACGTGACCTGAAAAAATTACACTGGGCAGTGAAATATAACTTGACAGCAAAAGATTGGAATAGGGAGGCAGGACATGATTTTCAGGACATGCGATGGTGCTACGATGTCTATGTAGGTCCATTATCCAGCTGTGGATTTTTCGAGC
Organism: Gandaritis pyraliata; assembly: GCA_947859175.1. Lineage (NCBI taxonomy): Eukaryota > Metazoa > Arthropoda > Insecta > Lepidoptera > Geometridae > Gandaritis > Gandaritis pyraliata. Next base: position 1,589,255 of record OX401875.1, on the reverse strand, counting down.
AATAATGATACTTTGAACACACTAATAAAGACAGTTTAATCTACAAAAGTGCATCAGAGCATACATTTTTGAAATGAAGACATAAATTGGGGGCTACTAGGCACATTTAATGACCCGTGCATGTGAGTTGGACATGCTGTACAAATACCTACAGGGTTGTTTGAACTACGGAATTATATTGTGGGGCTAGGCCTATAACTAGGTGATTCTAGATGCCAGTTCCACGCGACCAGAGCCTACTAGAAGGAGTAAAAAACTACGGCATGGTTCCTAGCGTTTTATTGTATGATCTTTTTTACAAAGTAATATACTTTGATGATAGTCAACACCATTTATCTCCACTATCATAGATAATGCAGATTAAATACAATATTGATTGCGCTAAACGGCCCTAATTGGCACTACATCGGGTCTATAAATCCAGAATTGACCGAACATAATGCTGACATCAAAATTGACCCATAAAAGCATTAAATCTGGTGCCTAGTATTTTATAAGTAGCTTTTGTAGAATGAGCTGTATCACCGTGTGTTTTGGTTGAGAATGGGTGTTCGCTTGTCACATGTTAGTTGCTCGAACAACAATATCGTTGTCGTCAGCGACACGGTAATATCGTTTTAGCAAAAATTGACGATTTTATGAAAAAAATCGTTAATTATATAGCCACCTCTCAAGTTGTGTTTAGTTTTGACACTGAGGGCGGCTTGCACCAGAATCACTAAACATGTTTAACAGCTAAATAGATTTAAATCTGACGTATTTATATGACTTGACAACTCGCTAAATACTATTTAATAGTTAAACGCGTTTAGCGATTCTGGTGCAAGCCAGCCTTAGTAGCTTTTCAATGTTGAGACGGGTTTATGTGTGAGAATTTTTCTGATCATTTGGTTATACTTTAGGAAGACCCACGATATCGTGGTAGTGTCGTGACAGTATTGTCGCAGTGTGAAAACAACCTTACAGTGGAATTCATGTTTGTAAAATAGGTGCTTCAGCACATTTCTAAATACACTATGAATATGTAATACCTACTACGCACGACTAACACACAATTTAGAATATGTTGCAAACTGCACTTAGCAATTTAGTGCTAGGCATTAGTTATTTATACACCATTTCGAAGTATTTATCGCTATTTTATCTTTGATATTTTATGACGCTTTTATGGCTTAGTGGATTTCTCAATAAGATTTTAAAGTGTTCAAGTTCAGAAGGACAATTTGCGTTTTTATTCTGGTTTCTTCCAGATCCTAATTTTAATATTTTAATTCAGCGCGGCAATGCAGCCAGTGTCTTGGGCACGCTTCCGATTGGTACTGATTTGGATCAGTTGAGCTATCTATAAATCGTTTGCAACGGTGTGTAGATAGCTCAACTGCTTCATGTGTATTTTGTACATATTATAAATATTGTAAATACTTTATTAGTCATAATTTTCTTTGTGAATACACTTATAAAATCATTTTCTCCATGAACTCGTAATTACTATATTCGTTTAAAAACTAGTATGTATTGACATCTATGAAAAATTCTATAAAAAATTCTTTAGGAATAATTATTCCGGACACAAAAAAATATTCTGAATTCCTGTCTTCATCCGATCTTATGATCACAAGAACACATTGTATATCATAACATCCAAGGCTTTCTATTGTCGAGTCCTGAGTCCTGTAGGGTTGGCACTTTTTGGATACAAAAACCGGCTTTATCATATCCAGTTGCGATCAATAATTTATAAGTAAAAAAAACTAGAAAAACCAACTTCAATTCGACTACCGGCTTCATCATCAGATGATGATTATGGTAGTTTATTAGGAATGTTCTAGTGACCATAAACACAACTAAAAAGTCACAGGAAAGCAAAATACGCAATTTCTTGCACTTGGATGGCATATTTTTTTCAGTTATTTTTATTTATAAGCCAAACTAATAAATCGGTTTTGATGAAAATTTAATGGAACCAACCTGGAAGTACATCCTTTCAGATAAAAAAAGATTTTTTTAAATCGGTGTCTAAATGACGGAGTTCTCAGGTAACAAACATTAAAAAAAAACTTTTCCTTAAAGTCGGTTAACAAAATTAAATAAAAAAAATTTGGGAAGCAGTTTTGAGCAGTTCTCATGCTCAATGCGTAGCGACCCGTTTGTGTCGGAGACGCAACCCACAGGTTGGAATCCACTGTGCTGCAGGGGTATTCCAATCTCAGTTGAACTGCAAAGTTTTAAATCATGGTCAGTTCATACTAACTCATAGTTATTCTGTGACTAAATAGTGACATTATGATGTCATTTAATTTGTTTTCGCGCATATTTTGCTGTCAAGTGTCTAAGAAGAATGATCACGTGGTACAAAATTGTACCACGTGACCTGAAGAAATTACACTGGGCAGTGAAATATAACTTGACAGCAAAATATTGGAATACGGGGGCTGAACTAAATTAAGGCCTTTCATCTACTCTAGATGATTTATACAGCATCAGGAGCCACTTTTTACCCAAGGCCCGATGAACGGAACGCTGCAGTGCAGACTTTTGCCCAGCAATGGGACTCGAAGGGTCATAAGTTTTTTACAAGGAGAGATAGTTAGGGAGGTAATTACTTACCTGTTCTTATAATAACTTACTTAAGTCATCTGTATACTTGCTGAGGACAAATAAAGAATTATCTTATCTTATCTTATCTTATAGTTTTCTGGATCGAAATTGTGTGGCAGCCCTACCAAACTGGTTCTTACTTACAATACCGGATACATAATCCCTTTGTATAAAGTTTTAATGATATTATATCGTACGGACTCGATTCTGATACATTTTCCGTGTTATTTAGACTTATAGCCACGGCAAAGCTTATTAACTACTACTGTACAATGTTTAGAGAACAATAAATAAATAAATAAATATTCATGGACTTTATACACAACGCCCTCTAGTCCCAAACTAAGCAAAGCTTGTGATATGAGAACTAGATGACAATAATACAAAAGCTCTGTGAAAATATCTTTAAAAAAACTTGTTCGGATATTTACTAAGATTTTTAATTTTTTTCCTACTTTTCGTTTCGAAAACTTGAAATATGTTCGGGATTCGAACCCACAGTCGTCACTACCCTCCCCTCCCTTGTACCACCAAAAACGTCACAGTCGTTTGCAAGGTTTCGGATCGTAAACTCGATGGAACGTATGCCCGATCACTGAATATTCTACAGCATCGCTTTTTGTACACTGCCGGACATTAAAATTGGGTCACAACACAAGTTACGCTCATACGCGGGTCATCTGAGCCAAGTTGTCATATTACGGTCACTAAGTAGAAAACAAACGAATTGACTAACGTATGGCTCAACTTGACTAAACTTATTTCAAATATTAAAATTGTCTGTCGAAATGACAGACAGAAGCCATATATAAGAGAAGAAGAAGAATAAAAAGTCAAACTTTTTCTATCTTCTGTCAAAAATGTATGGGAATGTTCACGTGTCATTTCGTTCAGAAATGTATTTTCTTTAATGGTTAGTTTTCTGTTCTAGGCGTTTTCAAAACACTGGCTTCCCGTTGAGAGAGCGAGAGAGAAAGAGAAACATTTTTGGCACAAAGTACAACACAGGTACAGCACAGACAGAGAAACAATAAGTAGGTAGGTACCTAGGTACCAAGTAGATACACAACAAACACAAAGAATTGATAGTATCTCTTACAAAGTAAAAACTCGAAATGAAACAGTGGATTTCAGACAAAGTATTCGAATGGTTTCCTCTCTTTTGTTTATGAATTTACGACTGGAACGGGTCTATCAATAGTGAAAACAAAATGGCACTATAACGATGAAAGGACTCGCACAAAGTTTGGAGTTTCACAGCTAAAATACAAATATTTTTAAGGTCGATACTTTTTGAAATGAAACTTCCGAATGTGAACCGAAAATCAAGTATCACTTGTCTTGTACATGCACTGTCGAAGACACGTCCACCTATACAGTTTCGACTTTGAACTATTAGAAGTTGAACGTTGCGAATCGTGCGAGAGGGACGACAGTGTGTTGTAGGACGGGCTGCGAGCGCGGCGGCACGCGTCTACGTCTATTGCGCTCCCTTTCCAACGATTCTCTGCATTGTATGTAGCGTAGTTATGGTTGTAGATAGATGGATAGAAAATACTTTATTGCACACCTTAACCTAGGGATTACTATAACATACAAAACAAAACTTAACTAATTGTACAATGGGCGGTCTTATCGCTAATAAGCGATCTCTACCAGACAACCTTGGACGGAATGGACTACGAGGTATACTAGGGGTGCTATCTAAAGTTGTATTGGGTGTATAACCTGACCTGTGGCCGAATGTACATTATTTAATTTATAAGTATATAGGTAGTCTAATATTTACAATACATTACATTACTAAATAGTTACATTTATTTACACTGTATTTTAAAAAATGTTCTTATAATTTTGTCCAGCAGTATACAAATTTTACGAGCAACAGCAAAACACATCGATAAGTAGTTTCGATGATCATAATACGCTCGATTCGGCGGTTATGGCGAATGAGCGCAGTTACGATACTGCTTCGGTTTATACTATGGCTGAATATGTTTCAGTTTTGTATTATGTTTGTTACTGAATCGGTACTGTGGTAGAATCAACACATTGAAAATGCAAATAGAGGTCAATCATCGTAATATAGCTTTGAATGTATTTTTGGAATAATAAAAAGCAAGTTTAAAAACCGACTAATCAACAATAATTTATAAGTTTCAAAAACTAGAAAAAACTACTTCAATTCGACTACCAGCTTCATCGTCAGATGATGATGACAGTATATTGGGAATGTTCTAGTCACTATAAACACCACTTAAAAGTCACAGGAAAGCAAAATACGCAATTATGTGCACGTGGTTGGCATATTTTTTTCAGTTATTTCTCGTTAACCCAAACCACTGAACCGATTTTGATGAAAATGAAATTAGACCAATCTGGAAGTATATCCTTTCAGATAAAAAAGGAATTTTTGAAATCGGTTCATAAATGACGGAGTTCTGAGGTAACAAACAATAAAAAAACACAACCGAATTAAGAACCTCCTCCTTTTTTGAAGTCGGTTAATAACGCCCTAAAAGTTAGAAAATTCGAATATAAAAATCTATTTTGAGATTTGAACCCACGACCTTGAGATCGGAAGGCAGAGTTGCTACCACTAGACCACAGGTGCTCTTTATAATACATAGGTACTTTCTATTCGCTAAATAAACTAGCAGTGTGTCCCGGATATGAAGTGCGTTGAATTATTAATCAAAGCGTGATCGACTCGACACGGCTTTTGTAGTTAATTGCTTCCTAGGCGCCATTTTAAGTACATTACCAATATTACAATATACTATCACTGCTAACATGGAATGAAACGTACTGGATGACCACGAACCGGAAGATGCAGTGTATGGACGGACGACAATGAATTCTGATTCGATTTTCGACCACGGCCACATGGCACCTAGAATCACCTAGATATAAGACGATTCTAAATGATCCTTTTGATTTTACTGAATAAAACAAAATTGACTTTGATTGGCGGGTTATGGTGGTTACACTGCGCAACTTATCATGTCAACGATGAAAAGTAGAGTCGCGCATTGTAATTCTACCATTACTTACTTGCTACTGTACTTGTAAGCTTGTAAATCGGCTCTAACAAAGTGTACATCAAATGAAAAGAGCCCAATCGCGCCATCTTGATCCCCACGACTGATAAGGTAGTTTGTATTAATGACTGATTTCTCCCTTGTATTCACTACTGTTACAGTGCGCGACAATTCTAAGGTCCCATACATAGGTATCACTGTCAAAAAAAACCTGCCCCCGATTCTTGTAAACTAACCTATGTAATTTGACAGCGCTAAAATTATAGCTATCTTTATCATTTCAGTTTATGAGCAAGGGTCATTTTTAATGCTGACAAATTAGGTAAGTTTTAGTTATAATTAAACAACAAAATCAATTAAGTAAAATCCTTATGACTTGTGGTATTTATAAAAGTCAATGAGTTAATAGAATTCTAATTTTTTTTTATACATTATAGTCAAACGTTTGACCGCAATCTCAAATCTCACCTGATGTTAAGTAACGATGCGATCGACGATGTAGCATTTGCCTAGGAGAAACCTATTCACTCTCTTGAAAACATCTTTTATTTTCTATTCATTCAATTTCTGTTTCAAAGTAGCAACTTAATTGTAACTGAAACTTCTAATTGGTGTAGTTGAGTTGCTAACTGTAAGACTTTGTAGGTATTCTGTTGTAGAATGCTTCAATACCTACATTAGGTATAATAATATCTAGATTGGTAAAACTTTTATTAAGACAAGTAATTAAATTAAACATATTAAAAAACCCCCGAATCTTGGACCGATTTTTTATCAAACATAGCTAAGAACACTCCCGACTAATTCACCTTTCAAACGAAAACAAACAAAATCAAAATCGGTTCATCCGTTCGGAAGCTACATTGCCTCAGACAGACACACACACACACACACAAGGACACGTCAAACTTATAACGCCCCGTCGTTTTTGCGTCAGTGGTTAAAAATAGTTTCTCATGCGAACTTGTAAGTGACTAGACTATTAACTAGCAGTTCGCCCCGAACTGAGATCTCGCGATGTTCCAAAAAAAACGCATAGAAAACTTTTTGTAAACTTTGCAAATCGCATCGATACCGCCATCCACCAACCTACCAGTCTCGTCTGAACTACAAAACCATTGAAACTCTAAGAAATGAAAGCTCACGTTACACTGGTTTTCTTACTTTACAATATTCGCTAAGCTTAAAAATTATTTAATCTAGTACACAAGTAAAAATTATTTTGGAATGTCTAAACAAAGCTCTAAAATATGACGCCACTTTTTAATTTCGAAATTCGAGTGGTAAAAGAAAGTACAAATCAAAAGAATGAACGGTAAAGTCATGTCAATGCAAAATGAACGAGTGATTAATGTATCTTCGAAGTATGTAGCACTGTGGCCTACCCCACGTCCTTTCCAGTTGATGTTATCGCATTCGACCCTACACGTATTTGAGGCTGATGATTGTTAGTTTTGTGATAGCATTTGCGATTGAATTCTTTGATATTGATAGTTGAATGATGGATTTTATTGCCTTAAGTAAGTGTGGTGATAAACGATTAAGTTGTTTTATTGTTGTTCTAACATTTTATTTAATGTAATACGATCATTGTTTTATGAATTTCATGTTCACATTTTCTATTATAGATGTGAATGCAACCAACGGTCACCCATCTATTTAATCAGGATGAATTCTCAACGAGTTACACAGAACTAGTTGGAAAAAAATCCCAACCAGTAACATAACATAAGTTTCCAATAAGTCACACCCAGTTAACCAGCATAGATTAATAGGCACCCAATGCACCTATGTTTAAACTAGCTTCCGCACGCGACTTCGTCTGCGTCCCATTTGATCCTGTTCATTTTCCGGGATAAAAAGTAACCTATGTGTTAATCCAGCCTACGAACTAATATGTATTCCAAGTTTCGTCCAAATCGAACCAGAGTAAAAAACATCCATACATACAAACTTTCGCGTTTATAATATTGTAGTGTGACGGTATGATTATTTTAATAAAAAATATACAGTCGTTTATTTCACAAGTGATTTTAAACTTTGATTTGCAATATTAAAGCCGCATTTAACTAATACAATTTCAGTTATCACATCTATAAAATATTCTTATTAAAACTACAATTGCTCTAAAATTATTTCTGACATTCAAATTTTCAATAAAAGTCCAAATATACGATCTCAATCTCAAATTATTAATATTCAACTCCTACGCATTTTAATATCATTTACATAATATTGTAATGATGTAGTCTAACGCGCTGTCATCAGTATGAATGCTTTTTCTATTTAATTTTAAATTTCGAATTGTCATTATTTTGTATTTTTTCTTTTTGAATTTTTGCCGCGCGAACTATAGAGTTAAGAAAATTTGTGATAGAAAAGACTACTAAAATATAAGAATTAATAATTTCTTACTAAATAGTTAAAGATTTTAAGTATAGTCATGAATTAGGCAACTCTATGTTAAGTTACAAGAAATGAGAGCAAAGCACTGCACTAGCTAATTAATTATAATTTGATTAGGGGGACTTTAACCATAGTGTATTAAAAGATAGGATAATAATGGTTATTAATTTAAAGGCGTTAATTTTTAGGGGAGATTCGTATCGGTGGCGATTTTGATTATTCATTGAACATAATTTGATGGAATTAATTGTTTTTATAATTAAAATTATTTAGAAAAATGTAGTATCTCATTTAACCTGCTAATTAGAAAAGTCCTATTTAATAGAAAGTTTAGTACTTATACTTTTAATGGACAATTAGCTTTATAAACTTTAAAAAAAAAAGTTTTTTCTACTACCTCTGTAATTGAACCCTATCTAGTCTACCTAACTTAATAAAAACTTTTAAAAATAAAACAAAAAATCCCAGAAGGTATTAATTTAATAACAATAATAAATAGTATATTATTAAAAATTCATAGTTTTTCTAACTCCCCAAAATTGTTTCTAAAACGTAACTAATAAAACTCAGAACCGGAAAGCATCTATCAAAAGTCGATTTCCAGAGACAATTAAATGAAGATTCGTTTTGGCGCAAAAATGGCGACTACCCTCAAAACGGTCTAATTTCGTATGCATCACTTCCTGTCGTGGACGTAGCGAATTTTTCTTGAGAATTTAGGGTTCCGCAAACTCCAAATTCGAGCGTGCGAAGCGAGCCGAGTCTTTCAAGTTCTTAGATTTTGCATGAAAACCGGATAAGTGTTTCTAGTGCAACATTTACAAACAAATTTTCTTCATACAAAATCTGCGAATGTCTCGATTCTCACTTTTCTAAAACCAACAAAATAACTTCAGATTATGGGTTCTAAAAGGATTTTTAGTAGGTAGGATAGGTACTAATAGATCTCAGAAAATGTCTACTGTGCCCCGAACTGAGCGGAATAAACAGGATATAACGGAACGCGGACAAAGTCGCGGGTGGACGCTAGTTTACTAAATATTACACTTAACAATCGAACCGCGTCAACAAAATTATAAATAAACTAGCTTCCATCCGCGACTTCGTCCGCGTCTCGTTAGATCCTGTTAATTTTCAGGGATAAAAATTAGCCTGTGTTAATCTAGGTTACAAACATGTTATATTCCAAGTTTAATACAAATCGGGCTAGTAGTTTTTGCGTGAAAGAGTAACTAACATCCATACAAACTTTCGCGTTTATAATATAATCTAAGGATTCTAGAGTACTTTTAATACGATCCGATAAATCAATTTAAAAATGATACGGAACCATAGCTTATTTCTTAGAAGAAACACCGCGCAACCCCTCAATGTCTAGGGGTGACAAGTTTAATTTAAACTTGGTCGGTCAGACAGACCCCGGCAAACGATTATAACTTCCAAATGTTATTTTTAATGACTTTTTCAGGATTCCGGAATTATTAATACATCGCATTTTCGCGTGTTTATGGGTAATTCAGTTTTAGAGAAATTTTTTTGGGAATATTTTAAGAAGTAAAAGTAAAATGACTTTATTATGAGTTTTCAAGTTTATAACAAGTTTAGCAGATTTGAATAAAACTTGCAAACATCTCGTTGTGACAGAAGTTGCGGAAACTCAAGGTTTGTGGATATATTATTTTTAACCACTGACTAAAATAAGTTAGTAGGTATTTTATTATACGTTTGAGATTGTTTGTTCTTCCGTCATTACTTACATTCGTTTCCATATTAATAAAACTACTAGTCTAAAGTTTTTTAAGAAGAAAACGTGAAATAGCATTAATTTAGTTTTTGTAAAGGTCGAAAATCCAATAAAATGTTTTATTACATCAATCAAAACTTTCCATCACAAAAACACATCGACAGAAACATAAATAAAGAGTTTCAAAATGTTAAAAATAGGGTTAAAGTAGTAAAATAGAAAATCCACAACCGACGCAAAGATACAGAACCTCACAACGTTTTGATGACCCCAACTTCCAAAATTACTGTTTAACTGTCCCCCAAGAATGCTGGCACATTGAACACTCATGAATAACACAGACACAGGGCAATGAGAACAGCTAGTTTCAAAAAAATACTGGGATTTTTTAGATAAAATAAATAAATATTCATGGACATTTCACACGACGCCCTCTAGACCCAAACTAAGCAAAGCTTTGTAATATGGGAACTAGATGCTGATAGAACACTTATAAACTTTTTTTCATAAATACATACTTATAATACATAGTAACACCCAGACATAAAACAAACATCTATGTTTGGCACGCACAAATGTTTGTTCTTGGTGGGGATCGAACCCACGACCCACAGCACGGAAAGCAAAGCTATTACCGACTGAGCTGTGACGCCTGTATAAAAAATGCTAACTACTAAAATAATTTCTTAAAACTGCATGGTTGTAGTTTCAGAAGAGACAATTTTCAGTAGTACTTTCTACACCTATAGCCTAGCTAGATATCTGATCGAGCGAGCGAAGCAAGCCGAGAGCGTCAATATTTTTAGATGAAGAAGCAAGTAAAGGCCTCACTGGTCGTCGTATCTGTCGTAAAGATCTTATTTTCTAGATACATAACCACGTAGACATTTTGCAATCGTTAGATTAATAGTCTTTACTTGCTTCTTCATCCAGAAACTTTGGGTCTCTCGGCTCGCTTCGCTCGTTCGCTCAGTTATCTAGCAAGGCTATGTACTTTTTGTGTAGATAGACAGTACTACTGAAAATTGTCTTCTAAAACCACATTAAAACAGTTAAGAAGGTTGTTTTTTGTTGTAAACGTTTAGTGCATTGTACCAGCTGATTCGTTCATCTATGCTATGGTCCTGAAGTGGGTCAAAACTACACTTAAGGACCAATGGACGGGACGAACGTGAAATATGAATTATCCAAGTTTTGTCCTTTTTCAGGCACAGTGTCGAACGCGGAAACTTTTATCCTTTCTCTAAACATTCGGAGCCGCTAGATTCGGCTGAACTGGATACCTAGAGAGTACCCTAACCTAACGTAATCAGACATGCGTCATAGTTTAGTCGGTAATAGCTCTGCCTTCCGTGCTGTGGGTCGTGGGTTCAATCCCCACCAAGAACAAACATTAGTCCGTGGCAAAGATAGATGTTTGTTCTACGTCTGGGTGTTACTATGTATTATAAGTGTGTATGTACAAAAAAGTATAAGTATGCTATCAGCAATCTAGTTTCCATATTACAAGCTTTGCTTAGTTTGAAACTAGAGGGCGTTGTGTGAAATGTCCATGAATATTTATTTATATATTGTTCTATATCCTCTGAGGCGTCGCACGATTATGATACTATGGCTTGATCTGTGTCTTCTTTGGAAGCGAGTAACCCAATTAGCTGCTTAGGGTGCCTAGATTTACCTAGTTAGGTAACGGAAACTAAATACTAATCGAATTATGGCAGCAAAGCCAAGACTGCATAGGATATTTTAAGTCTAAGCTAGATTTTGTGAGACAGCCCATTACAAACACGTACTCGTAATTTTTTTTAAATGTATTACTCTTTCATAATAAGAAAGTCAACAAATTCACCAAATAATAAAACAAAGTTATTAGTAAATACATAGGTCATAGTAACACCCAGACACAGAACAAACATCTATGTTTTCCCACACACAAAGTTTTGTTCTCAGTGGGGATCGAACCCACGACCCACGGCACGGAAGACAGAGCTAATGATATCGATTCTGTTGTTGCATTTTTCTAAACCAACCTAATTTGACAGCGCTAAAATTATAGCTGTCTTTGTCGTTTCAGTTTATGAGAAAGGGACGGCAATATTTTTAGTGCTGTCAAATTAGGTTAGTTTAGAAAAATGCAACAACAGCATCGACAGCAGTACCGACTGAGCTGTGACGCGTGTGATACATAAAATAAAAGCTAAATAAAAACATGTTGTCAAAGAGTTATTCGGTACACGTGTACGTGTCTACGTGTACGGTGAACGATCTTAGAAGCATTGCTCTCCGTGAACGTAACATGTTGCTATCTCAGAGGTAAATGCTTCTATGTGGAATAAAACTAATATAGATACGAAACTCTTAAATACGAAGTTCATTAAATTTTTGTAAGATTCTTCTTTTTCTCTTCTATATGGCCTCTGTCCGTCATTTCGACACACAATTTTGCCTGTGTCGAGTGGATTATTTGAAGTTTGGTCAAATCGAGTCATACGTCAAGTCATTTGTTGCATTCATTCGTCATCAGATCTGTCTTCCTTAGCTTCTTTTAATGACTCATCTATGAGATTTTGAAAGAGGTAACCGAAACCGTTAGAAAAATATATTTTTAAGGAAACTTAAGCTTTTCATGATTGAAAAACTTCGAAATATTCAAAGTCGAAAAACAAATGTAGTTCGCCATGACGTGTAGAATACCCCCGGACGTGTAGAATATCGGACTTATAGGGACATTATGTTACACCCTGTATTCACGTTTTGCCGATGCAAGCCATCGAATGGCTTATTCCAGAAATCTCCTGTGTGTTTCCCCTGCGAAGAGGATTTCTGGACTTTTTGTGCAGAAATTCCCTTCGCGAGCCCTACGACTGCCGGCAGGGGATCTTCCAGAAATCCCCTGCGTGTTCTGTTCACGAGTTTCACTTCTATCAGACTATTAGCTTTAGTGTGGGGTAAACGGCCCTTAACAACCATCAAGTACCAACCTACTTTGTTGTCGAGCTGAATTCAGAATTAGCTTGACAGCTGCTGTCATGTGAAGCATGTGGAAGTCAGATTTTTTATACAAGTAAATAATGAAACAAGCAGAATTGTAATTTTATTCTATACTAGAATGTCAAACGTTAGTCGTTAGACCAAAGAGGTAGTACTACGCCCTGTCAAACTGACGTGACATGAAATGACAATGAAATCCTCTTGCCAATTGGCGCTGCTAATCCTTTTCGTTCATTTTATCCTGTAGATCCTGTTAATTATTCGGGATAAAAAGTAGCCTATGTGTCAATCCAGGTTACGAACTATATATATGCCAAGATTCATCCACGTTGGTTCAGTAGTTTAGACGTGATTGAAACACAAACATCCAAACATCCAAACATCTAAACATCCAAACATCTAAACTTTCGCATTTATAATATTAGTAGGATAGGAAGGATAGGATAGGAAGTAGGATTTTAGTTTTTGAAAGGTATATTTTTGTACACGCGCGTAATAAGTCGCTTTGCTCCCCTGCCTTCGATTTACAAATCAGGCGCGTTTAGTATCCCGAGCGTAGTGGAGTAAAAAGAACGGAAGCGGACGTAGCTAGGAGGAATACAAATAGAAACATCTGACTTTTTCATAGTTTCTTCTTTTAACAGTAAATTATTGTGTACAGTAAACCAACTTAATTTATTTACTAAGAAAATTACTACTAATACAGTATTTACAATATTTATAAACACATTTGAAATAAGTAGTTGAGCTAACTACAAACCATTGCAAATGATTTATAGTTCATTATGGACATGAAGTTGGTTACGAACTTACTGTCTTGTCTTCTTGCCGAAAAATTGAATTGGCAATGGACTTGAACAATTTAGGTAATTTCGGGCCAGCGAATCAGCATTGCTATTCAGCGCGGCAATGCAGCCAGTGTGTTGGGCACGCTTCCGATTGGTACTGATTTGGATCAGTTGAGCTATCTATAAATCGTTTGCAACGGTGTGTAGCTCAACTGCCTCATGTGTATTTTGTACATATTATAAATATTGTAAATACTATAATAGTCATAATTTTATTTAGGTAATATTTTATACAAGTTCTACTAAACCTTTTTTCTTTTATTTGTTCTCAGAGTATTATTAAAAAAAAACTGATTTCGGTGGCATTTTTGCCCTAACCTAAAACAATGCTCTTAACTCACCTTTTTTTTCATTTTCTCACTCATTATGACATCTCCACACATGTAATTCATGGAATAAATACATTTTGATTCTTAGATTTTGATTTATAATAAAGCTGATTATATTTTAAAAAAATAATAATATTCATGGACATTTTACACAACGCCCTCTAATCCCAAGCTAATCAAAGTTTTTTATTTAGGTAAATTAGGTAGTCATTTGACATAAGATGGAAAGTAAAGTTTATCGTTCAAATAACAGAAAACCGTACAAACGAAAAATAAATAAAGAAATATTTAAGTAACTTTATCTACTGGTTGTGCAAATACTGTGCCAAAACAGAGTTGCATTATTTCCGACCAATGATTTATTTTATTCTATTTTTACGGATCCCCTTCAGACTCCATTAGTGTGTTTTGATAGACATTTCGCTGCAATTTCGGAAGTATTTTCAGTTATTGACAACAAATTGAACTTTAGCGTCAGCAAATTAAGACCGTATTTATTTTGGCTTTCGTTTTTGCTTTGGTAAAAAGGAAGTTGCTAACTTTTAATTTTTTCTTTGTAGTTTTTTACCTACTAACGTTTGCAGAACAATATTCGGGGTTACTTTGGACCGTACTTTAAGCTTCAAAACTCACTGTCTTAAAACCAAAGCCAAGGTTAGCACTCGCAACAACTTGCTCCGCCGCCTGACCACCACTAAATGGGGAGCAAGCCCTAGTATACTGCGCACCACCGGCATGGCACTCTGTTACTCAGCCGGTGAATTTGCGTGCCCTGTTTGGCATCGTTCCGCTCATGCTAAACAAGTTGACGTCGCCCTTAACGATACCTGCCGCATAATAACTGGCTGCCTCAAACCGACTCCACTGAACATGCTCCACCCGCTTGCGGGCATCGCTCCTCCATCCGTAAGACGAGATGTTGCTTGCGCAATAGAAAAGTCCAAGCAAGAGCAGGACTACCGACATCCGCTCTATGGACAACAGCCTCCTAGAGCGCGACTAAAGAGCCGGAAAAGTTTTTTGCGCACCACTTCAGCCACCGAAGAACATCCAGCCACACTCAAGGTCACGCTCTGGAAAAACGAACAACCGCCATCACCTGGTTTTATCCCAAAAGAGCATCTGCCTCCAGGACGAGATCTTCCATGGCCAGTGTGGAGATCCATCAACCGGCTCCGAACCCAAGTCGGTCGCTCTAGGGAGAGCATGTGTAGATGGGGCTATCGCGACCCTGCTCTCAGTCAATGTGACTGCGGGGTCCCCATCCAAACGATGTCCCATTTGCTCGTTTGCCCCTTGTGCCCTAACACCTGCACAAGGGATGACCTCATAGATGCCACAGACGAGGGGGTAAAGGTGGCGAAGTTCTACTCGAACTTCGTCTAGTCATACCATTGACACGCAAAGAAGAAGAACAATATTTTAGTATTTTTAATGCGGAAGAAAATAGTCTATTGTGGCAACTTACATACGTATTTTTCATACAGCTAAATGATGGAACAAACCGATGCGATGATGGCCGACCTGATGTTAAACGATAATCACTGAAGACGTGCTCTGTGATGCATTGCATTGCACCCATCACTCTGAGATATAAAGATGTTAAGTCTCAGGTGCCTGTAATAGCACCGGCACCCTTGAAACCGGAACACAGCAATGCGAGCATCACTGCGCGCACATGGGAACATGGGAGCCAATCGACTCGAAGAAGAAGACTGCGCGCACGCAATAGGTACGGTAGCTCTTTCACAAGAAGCTCTACTACGACTTAGCGCGATTTACAATGTTATCGATTTATCAGATGGGGGACCGTTCTACTACTATAGTATATATTATCTGTGGTTCTACAGAAATAGAAAATGACAGGAACACAAATAGAAAATGTTTATCTAAATTGATCAAAGTTCACTAGCGCGATATCGCCGGTCGAAAACCACAAACCGCCCACCTAAGAAACCTCATTTTCCAAATTCAACAGGTCGTATCGGTAGGGTTCTTAATGCCGGTCCCAATGTTGGACTCGCTAACACAGTCGGCTGACCGCAACACGCCTCTGCGATCTTAGGGTGAAGTGGTATAAGTCAAAAACTTTAATTTTTTTATTCAAACAAAAAATTTCAATTCTGAGCCAAGGCTTTTTTTTATTTAATGTATTAAACAAAAAAAACTTTTTCACCTTACCTTTTTTATAATTTATAGGCAAACCTTTGACAGCGATCTCACCTGATGTTAAGTGACGATGTAGCACGCTAGAAGATACCTATTCACTCGTGAATACTCTATGTATCCGGAAACAGACGCCGGCAAGGAGTTCCATTCTTTGACTGTCCGCATTATAAAAGTTGAAGTTCTACTTGTATTTACAGTATTAAATGTTCACGAAAGTAATGAAACTAATAAATAATTTATAAGTTTCAAAAACTAAAAAAACTACTTCAATTTGACTACCGGCTTCATCATCAGATGACGATGATGACGGAAGTTCATTGGGAATATTCTTAGTGACCGTCAACACCACTAAAAAGTCACAGGAAAGCAAAATTCGCAATTTCGTGTACGTGGATGGCATATTTTTTCCAATTTTATTTATAAGCCTAACTACTGAACCGATTTCGATGAAAATTTTATGGGACCTATCTGGAAGTAGATCCTTTCAGATAAAAAACGAATTTTTCAATTCAGTTCATAAACGGCAGAGTTCTGAGGTAAAAAACATAAAAAAAAATCGAGAACCTCCTCCTTTTTTGAAGTCGGTTAAAAATACAAACGAAGTGAGACCCTTCTCTTTTAATGAAGTCGGCTAAAAAACGCTATTGCTCGTCCCGCACACCATAAAAGGACAAGACGAACTTTCTTCATAACGCTGAGAATACTCGAAAGCGATCAATGAGAACTTCAAGGGACCCTTATTACCTTAATGTGCCATTACGTGACCCATGCGGACCCACCACAGAGCAGACCATACTTACTCAAGTACGGAGCAACCACTCGCTCGTTTGAGCCAAGGAGATATAGTTGATCGAAGGAGTCAAAAAAAAAAGGAAAAAAAGAAAAAGAAAGAAAGAAGAAGAAGAGAGAATGGAAAGGAAAAGAAAGGGAGGAAGGAAGGAAAAGGAAAAGGAAGGAAGGAAGGAGAGAAGTTTTTTATAAAACTAAATCCTAACGGTTACCTTTGCTTATAACAATGGTAACCGTTGAGCATGTCCACTGAAGGCGTGCCCTGTGATGCACTGCGTTCATCACTCTGAGACATAAAGGTGTTAAGTGTGATGTGCGTGTAATAGCACCGGCAGCCATACCCTTCAAACCGGAACACAGCAATGCGAGCAACACTGTGCGCACGAAATAGGTGCTAGTACTTCCCCGGACGAGCTCGCACACAAAGAGCTCTACTATTACCTACTACTACTATTCCTCAAGAGATGTAGACTTATCTTCATATAACTTGGTAAATAACTAAAAGTTCTGGATAATGCATAGTTTTTTGTATATTATTTGGTACATTACATACCTGCATTTAGCAGTATAGGTAATATTCACAGGGTTTTTCGACAGCCTTTGTTTTTAAATTAATCTTGGTCTTATCTAAAGAGGTAAACTTATCTTTATATTTTCTAGATTCTAATAGATAATAAAAACTATGCAGTTTATTTTCAGTTTTTTTTAAGATATATACACTAAGGTAGGAAATAAATTCAAGCACATAGCACCTAAAACTAGCAAGATAGAGCTCATTTTTACAGACGAAGCCCTTTTGGAGTGATACATGCAGGAGAAAGACCCTCAATGCGGTCACATGATTTTTATTTAATAGCTCCAGCTCCAGGGTCTAATGCTTTGATGGGCTCCAAGTACCTGGAACAGAAATAGAATATTTATAGACCTGGAGTAAGGTTGTACTTTAAGGGGTTATGCCAAACAACCTTCTCGACGATAAGGTTACCTTAAGCGAGAAGTTCTCGATCACACATTTCAACATTTCGAATATATAAATTAACAGAATGTAATTATGCAAAATCGCCAAGCTTCACGGTTTAAAGGATATTATGCAAAGGTTTCAAAAAATATCATTTTTAACCGACTTCAAAAAATAAGGAGGTTCTCAATTCGGTTGTATGTTTTTTTATGTTTGTTACCTCAGAACTCCGTTATTTATGAATCGATTTCAAAAATTCTTTTTTATCTGAAAGGATATACTTCCAGATTAGTCCCATTTTATTTTCATCAAAATCGATTCATCAGTTTGGGTTATAAATAGAAATAACTGAAAAAAAATATGCCAACCACGTGCACGAAATTTCGTATTTTGCTTTTCTGTGACTCTTTTAAGTGGTGTTTATAGTCACTAGAACATTCCCAATGAACTCTCATCAATGAAGAATGAACGAATAATGTGTTGTTGTGTGTCGATGAAGTTGGTAGTCGAATTGAAGTCGGTTTTTCTAGTTTTTTAAACTTATAAATTATTTAGAACACGAATACACTCCACATTGATTGATTTTCAGTGAACACAAAAATCCCCACTGGTGGGGATTTCTTAGTGGCGATTTCTGGAATAAGTATACCTACCATAAATACAACATTAGTAATACCTGAATCCAATGAAATTAACACTATCCCAGATGACGAATAAGACGAATTTCATAAGTGTTGGAATTCTTAAAGATTTTGATAACCAAAATAAACTAATTTGTAAAAATCTAATCAGAACTGGTATTGGTACCACGCCCACTAAGCCCCGCCTTTGTGGGATTTTTAAGCTGTAAGCGATAGCGAATCTTTTTTATCACTAATTTAAATAATTATTTATCTTAAATAAGGACTTTTACTGGTTAACTGAACTGTTAAAACTGTTAGTTTCACTAAAACCTTTTACTCGTACCTATATCGGCGCCGTAAAACTCTCAAATTGTTCTTGTCTCAACAAAATTGGCTGGTTTTTTTTATTTATTTATTTTAAAATTTCACACAAATAGGTAGTGCTAGGATTATGATTTATTTGATGATTTATTTTTATGATTGTTTTATTTAAAAATTATATTGATAAAAGAAGACTACTGAATGGTTCAAACTTGCTAATAATTTTAACTCAAATTGTGTTTCTTTTAGCCTGACTACAAAACTATTTATTGACAATAAATATTTTAATAAAATAAGGAAATAACTTTTTTTTATAAATACGTTCTAAGCAAACGTTTGACTGCAATCTCACCTGATGTTAAATGACGATGCGTTCAACGATGTAGCACATTTTATAGCAACTTTTTGATAAAATAAACCTATTTGAATAAAATTAAACCAAACTAGGTACCTATTGATCTCAGAACAAAAGCAGGTGCTCATAAAAGCAACAAGTGGCTAGAACCGTTTTGATTTGAACCACACCAGCTTACTGTACCATGAAATATGGTCGAAAACTATATCTTGGAGTAATTACTAGACATGTGAACCCATTACATATAGATTAAGGTTATGGTTTATTAACAAAAACGGAACCCGAAAAAAGATGATTTCTTGAGATAGCGCGTTGCGCTGACCGATAGACGAATAAAATTATATTTTGTGAAAAAAATCTATGAATTTTGAAATTAATTTTATAATGGTTTAGAATGTTTCTTTTTAAACCTTTTTTTTTGTAATTTCTACTAGCGGTCAAACGATAATGATTGTTCTTAGTGCATATTTTATGATCCTATCCTACTAATATTATAAATGTGAATGTTTAGATGTTTATGTTTCAATCACGTCTAAACTACTGAACCAACTTGGATGAAAGTTGGCATATATATAGTTCGTAACCTGGATTGACACATAGGCTACTTTTTATCCCGAATAATTAACAGGATCTACAGGATAAAATGAACGAAAAGGATTAGCAGCGCCAATTGGCAAGAGGATTTCATTGTCATGTCATGTCACGTCAGTTTGACAGGGCGTAGTACTAACTCTTTGGTCTAACGACTAGCGTTTGACATTCCAGTACGGGTTCGGTGTAATGAGGTGTAATGTCAAATTTCTCAAAGTATCCGCTCGGTACGCGCACAGATAATAATAATACACAGATAATATAATGTACACGGAAACTGTAGACGCGTACGAAGTCGCGGGTAACTGCTAGTTGCTTATAAAGTTCCGATTTAAACATTAGGTAGTTGTAGGTACTTAAATGAGAAAATGGCATGACTTGTTCGTGAAAAAACATTTAAATAATGTAAAAAGTGATACGGTTGCTCCCGCACTATTGGTATCATTAGAATTAGTCTCGGAGCTAGTTTCGGATTATTAACGTCATGTTTGGCTCAACGGAAATGTATTAATGAATGGTGTCATGCAACAGGTAACCACGCTAATACGAGCCGATTAGTTTAGTACCCTCAGAACTCACAGTAGGTTATACATAGAACTTTGACTTTTCAGTTTTGTTTGGATAGTTTTTGTCCGATAAACTAGTTAACTTAGCGCTTTTCGTTTTATTTACGCAATGATTCGAGGTAATCCAGTTAGGGCAACTTAATGATCGCTTCTCCACTTCTGTCAAAGAAATCACCATTTAAAATAGTGTCATCTTGATTGGTTTAAATATTGAGTTTATATAGTTACAAGTACCAGGTAGAATCAGTGTTTAAGTTAAGAGGCGATTCTAAGTAAGCCACTTAAGTACACCGGAGAGCTTTAAACATTTACCAACATTTCAATTAAAATGTCGCGTCGTCTAATGGAAAGTTTGACTAAGCTCATACTGCATAAACCCGTCCAAAGTGCATATTTAAGCATTTTTCACGGTACCCGCTTCACACTAAATAAGTAATTCAAAAACCACATAATTATTCTCTTGTTTTTCCCACAATTGACCCTATTTTTGTACCAAAACACACTCAATTACAACTCAGCTTAATATCAATACCTTATGTTTAAAGCCGTAAGGTTGAAAATCACGTAACTTGTACAAATTGTATGAATATTATATCGTCATGACTTTGATGGATTTATTTTAATTCTACGAAAATATTACACAGGTTCGTTTTTGTGATTGGATTTCATTGTTTCTTAATGTTAGTTTTTCTAGTTAGGTCATTAGATTCACAGTAAAAAGATAATCTAGATTGTAGGCGTCACAGCTCAGTCGGTAATAGCTCTGCCTTTCGCACTGTGGGTCGTGGGTTCGATCCCCACTGAGAACTAACATTTGCGTGTGATAAACATAGATGTTTGTTCTATGTCTGGGTGTTACTGTTTTATAAGTATGTATATACAAAAAAAGGATATAAGTTATGCTATCAGCCATCTAGTTCTCATATTACAAGCTTTGCTTAGTTTGGGACTAGAGGGCGTTGTGTGAAATGTCGCTGAATATTTATATCTTTATATTTTTTTTTTTAGAATGTCTTGTGTGTGCAATAAAGTTTTTATCTATCTATCTCTCCTTGGATGGAGGGATGAGATTGATGCCTACCTAAAGGTTTGGTCCACAGTTGCCCAAAACAGACAAGACTGTAGAAAAGGATGGGAGGTCTTTGCCCTGCAGTGAGACACCACAGGCATTATAATAATCTCTCCTTACATTACACCTCCGGACGTGTCTGCCCCCGTATGCCAATCTTTTGCTGTCAAGTTCACTACCCAGTGTAATTTCTTCAGGTCACGTGGTACAATTTTGTACCACGTGATCATTCTTTTTAGACACATGCCAGCAAAATATGCGCAAAAACACATCAAATGACGTCATAATGTCACTATTTAGTCACAGAATAACTATGAGTTAGTATGAACTGACCATGATTTAAAACTTTGCAGGTCAACTTTGCAGTTCAACTTTGATTGGCATACCAATCCTGGACTGCCACGTGGCAACCCTACATCTTCAGGTATTTGAGTACGTTCGTAAACCGTTCAATGACAGTTTTACATTTGATTTTACACTCTCTTTTACAGTCTTGGTGTTAAGTAAATTCTCGGGTCGCGCCCTCACATAAGGGTTGATTTACATGTGGATTCTACAGGCGCACTTGTGCAAGTATATCTGCCGTTTGTAGTTAGAACTCATACTGGTCACAGCACAATAGATACACCAGCAGGGGTATGCCAATCAAAGTTGAACTGCAAAGTTTTAAATCATGGTCAGTTCATACTAACTCATAGTTATTCTGTGACTAAATACTGACATTATGATGCCTTTTAATTTGTTCTCGCGCATATTTTGCTCTAAAGTGTCTAAAAAGAATGATCACGTGGTACAAAATTGTACCACGTGACCTGAAGAAATTACACTGGGCAGTGAAATATAACTTGACAGCAAAAGATTGGAATACGGGGGGCAGGCGCACTTGTGCAAGTATATCTGCCGTTTGTAGTTAGACCTCATACTGGTCACAGCACAATAGATACACCAGCAGGGGTATGCCAATCAAAGTTGAACTGCAAAGTTTTAAATCATGGTCAGTTCATACTAACTCATAGTTATTCTGTGACTAAATACTGACATTATGATGCCTTTTAATTTGTTCTCGCGCATATTTTGCTCTAAAGTGTCTAAAAAGAATGATCACGTGGTACAAAATTGTACCACGTGACCTGAAGAAATTACACTGGGCAGTGAAATATAACTTGACAGCAAAAGATTGGAATACGGGGGGCAGGCGCACTTGTGCAAGTATATCTGCCGTTTGTAGTTAGACCTCATACTGGTCACAGCACAATAGATACACCAGTGCTCTCAAACGGTGAAGGAAAACATCGTGAGGAAATCTGCGGCTTAGTCAGCTCCGTACATTGACCTTGTCTTTCCTGTGGATAAGGCCGACTAGGCTGGAAGGATGGTATAGGTATAATAATACATACTTCACCCTCTCAGCCACTAGTAGCCTAGCCCAGCGACTGTATCTTTGAACACAAACAGAAATGGTAATGAAAATCAAAAACTGGTGATTATCTGGGCCAGCGAATCAGCATTGCTATTCAGCGCGGCAATGCAGCCAGTGTCTTGGGCACGCTTCCGATTGGTACTGATTTGGATCAGTTGAGCTATCTATAAATTTTTTGCAACGGTTTGTAGATAGCACAACTGCTTCATGTGTATTTTGTACATATTATAAATATTGTAAATACTGTATTAGTCATAATTTTCTTTGTAAATAACGTAAAACTTTAAGTAGTTGCAATTTTTACAATATTACTGAAATCTACATTGTTTTTAACTTGATTAGTTAAAACCATATTTCAGTTTAAAGTGATGTGGGTAATGCTAGTTATTAAAATGATGTCCATTTGAACTCCATTACCATTTCACTTCGATAGGGGTACAGGTATATCTGCGCAAATTATCCTCAACAACTCACCTCACCTGGCTTGCCACAGAAAAAAATAAGCCACAAGTAGCTTAAACATATGAACAGTCATTCAAAATGGGTTTTACTGTTTTTACCTACTTATTTTATTTGTCTGTATTTATTCTAAAGTTTTGAGTTTGAACGACCAATAAACATAAGTCTGTCCACATATAACTGCGCAAATCAACCGTACTTTCACCTGTTCGTGTAGAGATGCCTTAAAACTCTCAGGCCAAAGGTATCTTGCCTGAGGGAAGAGATGATACGAGTTTTATAGCAGAGCGGAGTTACGCCTTTTATCGGCACTTGGCGTAATTGCGTTTGTACCCAATTCCGTGTTATGTGTACTGTTGAGGTTTAATCCGGATTTACATCAAGGATAAGTAGCGTATGTTTACATAAGCAGGGATTTTTTTTTCGAGAGTCTGTTCCTGCCCTTATAGTTAAGTTGACAAGGTACAATCGGTAGCTAGCGAACAAAATAACGTCAAAATGATTTACCTACATTTTCTTTTAAATTTGATATGTAGTGTAGACCGACCATCTTTTGATTTCTAACGGAAAGTGACGATGAAGCCGACCATTAAAATTTATTTAATTAATTCAATTAAAAGTAATTTTTTTAAAGTATATTTTTATTCACAAAGAAAATTATGACTAATACAGTATTTACAATATTTATAATATTAAATAAGTAAAGTAAATTAAATACTAGTTCAGTCTCGTATTCAAATAACCTAAGTTATTGTCAGTTAAATAGTATTTACCTACGTGATAAGCTTTTAGTTTAAGTAAAGTTTTTTATTAACTGTAATTGGAAAATTGTTAAAAATGTTTATAAAAGAAACGACGAAATCTCTCAAAATGCAACATTAGGGTTGCCACGTGCAATGGTACGCTTCGGCGAACGAAGTCACGCACCATCGCGTGTTAGGGTTGTCACGCCGTGACATGTCTATTACGAGGCTAATTAAAATAATATGCGGGCTAAAGTATTACGTGAAGAGTGAACATATAGATGCTTAGAATAATTGCGATTTAGATAACGTTTTTGTAAAATATGTAGTGTAGACTGTAAATGTACTTTCTAACCTAGTTTTTTTTATTTACATATTTAGAAAAGAAATATGGGTTAGAAGCTTTTGAGACTACATCTTGATTTGACTAGATCAGTTATGACTACATCGCTTTCTGACTGAATCTCGATATTAGTATACCCTTCGGCTTCCCATGGCATAATTATACTGATAGCAAAAATCGAATTCAATAATAATATGGCGACATTCTTTAAATGCACGAGCGGTTTGTAGCATAATTTGATCAGGCATTAACGAAATCTGTATGGGCTAGAATGCGTATCAACCCTGGAACAATCGTATCCAATCCATGTGCGTTAAGCTCCAGAATAGACCGGAGATCGCTCATTTGCGCGCCAAAATCGATTCACACGCACGTCACACACACACACGTCACACACACACACGTCACACACACACACGTCACACACACACACGTCACACACCCACACGTTCTTTAGCTAATTACCGTCGAGTGGCGAGCGTGACAACCCTGACTCATTTGACATTTATGACATTTCAGTTCAGTTTATTTTGACTTTGGAATCAGTTCTGTCATATTTTGTAAAAGCAACATAGCACATTTATTTTAATTGATTTGCTTGGTGTTATAGTGAGTATTGTTCCTTAATTTTGGTGGAATTTTAACCAATAACACCTACTTGTAGTCATAGCATAAAGTGTGAGCCATTGGAATAAGAAAGAGAGAAAAAGTTTATTTCGTGTCACTAATAAATGCGTATTAAATATGTGTTTTTATTATTTGATGTAATTCGTTTTCAAGATATGAAGGGAAAATCCACCATTTTGTCTTCAAAACAAACGACTTGACGTATGACTCGACTTGACTATTTAATCCACTTGACACTGGCAAAATTGTCTGTGGAAATGATGGACAGAGGCCATATAAGAGAAGAAGAAGACTTTGGAATCGTTCTCGATTAATATTTTTCGAGTGAATTAAAACAAATTATTTCGAGAAAAGTAATAATTTAAATATTTAAAAAAAAAATTTATTCACAAAGAAAATTATGACTAATAAAGTATTTACAATATTTATAATATGTACAAAATACACATGAAGCAGTTGAGCTATCTACACACCGTTGCAAACGATTTATAGATAGCTCAACTGATCCAAATCAGTACCAATCGGAAATCGGAATATTTTAAAAATATTTTGACATTTTTGACAGCTAGAGATAAACGGTTGAGAAAAACACTATCCAACATGATTAGTCACTCAAATAGTGACAAACGATAGCTCCGTAAAATTATTGTGTGACAGCTGTCAAAAGCTCAATTAATTTGACACACTGTTTGAGTGGAAGTCGGTTTTGAATTTACTAATTAGCTGGGAGTTTGTATATTTTAATGAATTTATCATTAGTCTTATGGTGAGACAAGCGAAAATGTGTGTTAATGTGGTGTTTTGTAAAAACAAATCAATAGGGAGCCTAATAATGATTAAGATATTTTTAAAAGCTTACATATCACCAAGTACCTAAACCTACGTAACATAACTAAATAGTTTTATTCCTAACAATATTTATTTTAGCTGAAGAATCGACTGGCGCTACAAGACAAATAATTTACAAGTTTAAAAAAAAAAACAGAAAAACCGACTTCAATTCGACTACCAGCTTTATCATCAGACGATGATGATGGTTCATTGGGAATGTTCTAGTGACTATAAACACCACTTAAAAGTCAAATGAAAGCAAAATACGCAATTTCGTGCACGTACAAAACAATTAAATTAAATGAAAAATGACAGAACACTAATCCTAGAAGTCGTCTGTCAAAATCTGTAGATCTTGGAAGTGTGGTTGACCTAACATTTATCAGCTTGTAGAGCAGTGACCAAGAAATGACAAGGCGACAGAAAGACTACCCTGGAGTGAAAACCTTACATAAATCACAGTAAAATATCTGCAGAAAATCGCGCTCCATTCACACTCTTCCGTCGGCTAATTCACCATTTCACAGCAGAATTTAACGCGCATTCAAAATGTTATATAGACGACATTTTTTAACAAAATCATGTACTATCTTGGACTGGGAAAATAGCTATACTACCTACTTTTATTAGAATATAAAGAAATACACCCAATTAGTGAAGTGAACTACGTTACCCTATCGACAATTTTTTTTGTTAGCTACTTAATCAGACCTATGCATCTAATCTAGATGATTTATATAGCGTCAGGGGTCACTTTTTTACCCATGTCCCGATGTACGGGACGCTGCAGTGCCTGGGACAAGATTTAGAAGTATGCTTCCTCTCAGCCTAGTCGGGCTTATCCACAGGAGAGACAAGATCATTACGTGCGGAGCTGCCCCCGTATGCCAATCTTTAGCTGTCAAGTTATATTTCACTGCCCAGTGTAATTTCTTCAGAATTCATTCTCATTCATCATTCTTTTTAGACACTTGACAGCAAAATATGCGCGAAAACACATCAAATGACGTCATAATGTCACTATTTAGTCACAGAATAACTATGAGTTAGTATGAACTGACCATGATTTAAAACTTTGCAGTTCAACTTTGATTGGCATACCCCTGCTGACTAAGCCAAAGGTTTCCTCAAGATGTTTTCACTCACTGTTTGAGAGCACTAGCATTGCACACATAAAAGAAAAATCCACAGGAGCACGACCGGATTTGAACCCACGATCTTACGATTGGAAGGCGGGTACCACTAGACCACCACTACCGGTGATCACATTTACTAGCCAGTTACTTTACAGTTTAGCTACTTCCTTATCACACATCTCGTGTAAAGAAACTTCATTACGGTTTCCTAGCCTATTTACTCGTACCTAGACAAGTAACTCGGTCGTTTCACATGATATCTACATTTCGTGTATACCTTCAGATACACATAACTAGGTGTCTAATTTACATACGTTTGTGAATTGAGATGGGTATAATATACCGAAATATGATCCTCGAAATGTTATGCCTAGTTACGTCAAACACCTGACGTTTCCACGATAAGTGACCTGAAATATGCCTAAACCTAGGTAAACCTAGATGCCAATCTATTTTGCTATTCTTAGCACAAGATGTGGGTACCAAAACGTCTTGACGAGCACTCAGCATTCAGAATATATATAGCTTTGTAAATAATTGAATAGGAATCTTTTAGTATATATTATTTATATATTAAAACAAAGTTACTTAGCTACCTACACCCTACTTAGGACGAGTAGGTAAGGTAATACTAGCTGGTTTTTTGAATTTTTGTAACATTAACATGTATTGGACATGTTAGTGTTACAAAAATAAAAAAACCCCATGACTATCGTAGATCCACTTCATCATTGCTGGTCATCATCATACTTTGGAGTATGAGCTTTAGTTTATCAAATCTCAATACTTTGAGATGAACTAAATGTTTCAAACTGCAAATGCCTGAGATTTTTCAAAACTGGTTTTCAGAGCTGATGAATATCCTCATAACTTGGAAATGGCTGCACTAATTTTCACTAAACATGGCTAAGAACCATGCCAGATAAGTCGTCTTCTTACAAGAAAAACGGCATTCCAATCGGAGCCCTAATTTCAGAGCTACGAGGGCTCAGACAAACAGACACACAACGCCGTCAATCTTATAACACCAATTTTGTTTTTCGGTCGGGGGTCCAGGGGTGAATGCTACGGCGAATCGGAAAAAAAATCCTACCTTTTCCCCAGGTATACTTGTATGCCAGATAGTGAAAAGCGCGTCCAAAAGTCCCAAAGTTCTACCCACATTTTCCATTTGCATTAATCAAACATTGCTATTTTTGATATCTAACTGGAACATCCAAATGCCATCACTGAGTTCGTATTTATTTTTACTTATATTTAGTTACTGTTCACTTGACAGTTTTATAACTTACGAGGTGTTAAGTGGCAAGCTAAAGCTCATTTAGACGAGGAAACTGAAGGAATTAAAGTCTTTTGATCTTTGGGAGATATTATAATGTTTATTTCAGGTTTTGACAGATAAGGATTACAGTAAAATGTGTAGTAGAGTAATTAAAAACTTTATGATCCTACTAATATTATAAATGCGAAAGTTTAGATGTTTCGATGTTTGTGTTTCAATCACGTCGAAACTACTGAACCAACTTGGATGAAACTTGGCATATATATAGTTCGTAACCTGAATTGACACATAGGCTACTTTTTATCCCGAATAATTAACAGGATCTACAGGATAAAATGAACGAACGGGATTAGCAGCGCCAATTTAGCAAGAGGATGATGTCATGTCACGTCAGTTGGAAAGGATTTAGTACTGACAAGTAGTAATGTCAAGTTTCTCAAAGAAGTATCCGCTCGGTACACGCACAGATAATATAATGTACACGGAAACGGTACTCGCGTACAAAGTCGCTGGTAACTGCTAGTAGTCAATAAAGAAACTGATTAGATAGACGTACACGTTGACACAAAATAGAGAGTCAGTTAGTGTCTCTGATCCAGAAAACCAATGGATACGCCCTACCAACAAAAAAAGCGTGTGTATACTACGGAACAAAACATGGCGGCGCTGGTCATGCGAACATAAAATCAGGACGTCACAAAAAAATTCGAAAGGAAAAAATATTGTCTATCTCTTTCAACACATTCACTATTTATTTAGTTAATAAGTAACAAAATAATATTTGCATGGGGCCCCTCCATGTTTATGGTTTCCTACCTCTTTGGTAGGTGTTTTTAGATAAATGGTTCCAAATCTAACCTCTAAATACAAATATAACCCTCCATCTTGTAGGTAGCGCTGAAATCGTAACATAACCTATAAACACACTCACATATCCCCTTAAGAACACCTCACTAAATTCGCTACACAACCACGTCCCGCCCCGACACAAGTGGCTCCCTCTACAGCCTGCTCCAATTATTCTCCACTAGAGATGTCCAGTGTCTCGTGTACTTGTGGGACTCAAGATGCGCAGTTAGATTCGGAACTGACTTGTAAATATTTTAGCACCAAATCTACCAAATAACTTTGTTATAATTTGAATTTTTTAAAAGCAGTTGTTGACCAGCCTCTTTTAAAGAGTACGACTTCACCGCGAATTAAGTTTTAACCATCCCAAGTCCCTGCTTCCTCGACACTTGACATATTAACTCATCATCAAAGCCGCTTGGAAATTAGACTTGTAATACGCAATTAGAAATTAAGCATTCGTCGTGGAGTCACGTCAGGTCCTCATCTGTCATGCTGCTATGAAAACCGAGGGAAAAACGTAACCTATGGTGGAAGATACTCTTTTTTTGTGCCATGGTTAGGCAAACAGCTCAGTGAGGCATTGCATTGTTATAGGGCGAGGTAACCGCTTAAAACCAGGTGGGTCATCAACATGTCCCATCGTTGTATAAAAACAGGCTTACACCTCGCTATTAACACTAGCAACAGCAAAGGTATTGTCGATGCGTTGCCTGCCCTGTAAAAAGTACTCTATAAGTAAATATAAATATTTTGAGCACGAGCCATTATTTTGTGAAACGAGAAGAATCGCCAGCTCCAGCGTTTATCTATGAAAATACTCGTTTCAAGTAACGCAGTTTCCTGCAACGGGATTCTTACACCTGTGTGCTTTGTTTGTTTGTAGCCAAAACAAAACGCAAGCTACCTTTTTATTTGAACTGCAGTACAGGTAAGGGCGTCTCGTCTAAAGTTCGTACCCTCACTTTCAAATACAGCAAATCTTTTAAATTTAAGCTGCAGTGCAGGTAAGGGCTTCATGTTTAAAGTTCGTACCCTCACTTTCAAATACAACAAATGATCTCCTTTTAGTCTACATATTATCATTAATATTGAACTTTTATCGCTGATAAAGCCGCCTTCTCGACAGCATGGCTTCAAATCGCTAAATTCCTGGCCCTCCCAACTCCGCGATTATGCAAACCGCTCATAATTGCGTTAAACGCTGAGGGAACCATTTCGCTCAAAATGTGTTTGACGTGTAATTTCATTATTTTATTGTGGTACAATTGCATTACTTGACACTCCGGTGAGTTTTGCCGCGAATCTGATTATTTGTAACTTTTTTCGTGGTATTTTTGATTCGATTTTAAAATTTTTCGAGTGGAGTTAATTGACATTAGCCAGTGTTGGTTACGAGACAAGGGTAAACGGTAGCCATTACTGTCAAGCGCCATTTTGTTTTACTTGCAAGTTATAGGCAAGCGTTTGACCGAAATCTCATTTAATTTCATGTGATGTTACTATCTTTCTGTGTAGGTAGATTAGATAGGTAGGTATTTACTTCGCCAGAACCTACCTTCTTACAAAAAAACATTTTACAGCAATCATTTCTTACATTGTCCTATAGCGCGATGCGTAATTAGGGAACGGGTGTCACTGCTAATCACATTATTACAAAAACTATATGATACTTCAACCTATTTATCAAAAACATTGTTGTTTTAAACTTTATGTAGGTACGTGTTTAACACAAGCCTCAATTACAGATATAATACAGTGAATTTATTTATCTACTTAAAACTAGACTCTCCTAAAAAGTGAAAAGAAAGACTCTTAAAGAAAATCACCTAATTTAATTTCCTTCTTGGTCCAAAGCCAACATTTTCAATCATTATTTTTTACCCTTTGAACTGAACTAGTAAGGTTTTACTGCGCTGTTAAACTAAGTTGGCAACACTGTTCAACAAATGTTGAACACTTTGTAGTTTTATGTGGGAGTGTAATCGGCCAAAATTCTTTTTTAATCTAATAGGTACTATTTGAAGTAAAGTATAGGTCTTACAAAAGGTTACGGCAAATAGGTTTTATCAAAGTTTTGCTTTGGTTAGAAAACATTTCTTAGTATTCTTTCTTATAAAAATATATCAGATGCGGCGAGACTCTGGTTAGCGACCCGTACCCGCGCTTCGCTTTCTCTGCAAGGCAAGTGCGTAGATTAAGTCAAAACTGTCTCATCTTATCTACCATGTCAGCCTACTGTCTGAAATGTTTAAATGACAAACAAAATGCAGTTACCTACCTTCTATTTCACAACATATACTTACATGGTATAATGGTACCTTACTGGGACCCAGTGAGGCTAATATTTTACTTTAGTGCAAAAGGCAAATGGCTATCAAAAAGTGATAAAAATGAAGTGGTCAATAGGTTAGTGGCACTTTACCAAAAGTCCCAAAGAATAGATTTTTAAAGTAGGTAAGTTCGATCTCGAAGTTAAATATATCTAGATTCACTTTGCAAACTGTAACATACAAAGAGCCACGAAAAATGTCGTTTTCAGGAATTTCATATTCCCTTTGTCATGCAAATTCTTTTTCTAACATTAAATTTAATACACTCCGTACACAGGGTGTTCTAAACGTGTGGTCGTAAAGAGATGTTTATTTATTCTCTGCTTAGAGGCAGTCGTAAAGTTCAGTCTGTGGTGAATTTATCGTTTGTTGAGACGTGTGTGGTACGTTTGATTTATAAAAAACTAAAATAAGTTAAGCTTCTTAAGCATTGGACTTGTTGGTTGACGTTTGGGTTAGCTTCATTCACCGTTTGAGAGTACTGGCATTGCTGCAAATTTCTAAAAAAATACCATGTCATTATTGTGAGACCATAGGTACGAGCTTTACGGTGAAGGAAAACATCGTGAGGAAACCCGCGGCTTAGTCAGCTCCGCACGTATTGACCTTGTCTTTCCTGTGGATACGGCTGACTAGGCTGAGAGGATGGTATAGGTGCTGGGCAAGCCTACTCCATCTAAACATTGTCCCAGGCACTACAGTGTCCCGTTAAGTGTAGGCATAGGTTGCCTCCTGACGCTGTATAAATCATCTTCAATAGATGTAAAGGCCTATTATTATAGGTACTCTAACTAAAGTTCGCAAATTTTTTTTCAATTGAGTTAGCGATTAAAAGCACGCTGTATAAGGGTGTTTACCTCAAGGGTTGTTTTTGTATGGGAACTCGCACGTGTCGGGAAATCCATATTGGATTTTACATATTTAAATGGTGTAATAAATATGTTATGAAGCCATTACCGGCTCACATCGTTACCCCGAAACATTTTTGTCGAAATAAGGTAAGGAATATTTACTTCTGGCTTTTACGGCTTTGAAGATAAAGCTAAGTAAATTATTTAGCGAGTTTAGCTAGTACGAACTTGGCAGCGTACTTAATAATACACCCTGTGTAACTCAATACCATATTAATTCGATTTTTAATATGCAAACATGGCTCTGTGCGAGAATCGAGCTCCCAGCTCTTCCGTATCAGTTAAAGAAACAACATGCTTAGCATGCATAGCGCCGACCTTGTCAAATTTTGAACCAGTTTGGCAGATTTGGCTGCGCAAAGAATCCTCCCATTTTCGCCACCAATCGGCTGCAGAGAAGCTTCCACACTTAGGTTGTGGAATAATCTCCCGTACGAGGATTTCCTTATAGACTACTAACTTCCGCATGCGACTTCGTTCAGGACCTGTTTGTTCTTGTTCATTTTCCGGAATAAAACACAAACAACCGAACATCTAGATTTATAGTACTAAGTAGCACAGGATACCTAACCTATGGGACTCTTCTAAACGGAAATCTGAAAACTTAGTTTTATTTTATTTAGGCGGGTAGTTTTATAAAATACAAAATTCAAACCGTGCAAACTATATGCCTCGTGTAACTATGCTCAGAATCATTTGACAAATTGTCACTAAGAGAGATGAGGTCACATCGAGCGAGGTTGCAGCCACAGGAGTAGTAATGAAAGGGTGAGCATCTTTGTGCTTTTAATGAGAGAATATTATGAGGTATTGGTTTCGTAAATGCAGAGTAAGACCAACAAGGTATTTAACAAAAGGTTTTTACTGAGCATGTGGTTTTGAACACTTATCTTCCCAGAAATAATAAATAAATAATAAATATTCATGGACTTTACACACAACGCCCTCTAGTCCCAAACTAAGCAAAGCTTGTGATATGGGAACTAGTTGGCTGATAGAATACTTATATACTTTTTTTTTTGTAAATACATACTTATAATACATAGTAACACCCAGACATAGAACAAACATCTATGTTTTCCACGCACAAATGTTTGTTCTCGGTGGGGATCGAACCCACGACCCACAGCACGGAAGGCAGAGCCATTACCGACTGAGCTGTGACGCCTGTCACATATAAGCATCATCCTAATTCTTAGTACCACTTGGAATACCCTACCTCCCTCCTCCATATCTACGTACTACGTAGATCACGTTCTATATTAATTTAGCAACACAGTTTTTTTTTATTTGTGATTATTATACAATTGCTTTATCAAAAGCTTCGATCAAATCTAAAGCATAAAAAATGTTCGATTGTGTGTCAATTCAATGATAAATAAACAAACTAAAGACATCTGTGTCTCAAAAGTCTTGACTCCATGCCCTTAGGGCTCATGCCTCTTATCGTGGACACCTGTCAAACGAGTTTGACCACTGATCCCATTAAGGTCGCGGTATGGATACAATGTTGGCGTGTAGAGAAGTTCCTAGTTTTTCCGTGACACATGACGGGGTAAAAACTAGTCCTAGGTATGACGGGGTAAAATGCAACTTCTACCCTGCAAGAACACAATAATTTTAATTGAATAAACTCTAAAATGAGGCTAGGGTAGTTGCTTGATTTTGAACAGAGTAAGTAGGTATGTAAGGTATACAAGAAATCAATCACGAAATTCAAGCTCTGTAAACAAGGAAATGAAGGCAGAAAATCAAAATATACTTGTTTACCTAAGTACTGTTTGTGGAGTAAAAATATCCACCTTTATGTGCGGGCTATGTAGAGCTCCCTAAATAAATATACATAGAATATTGGGATGTTATGTCATAAGTTAAACTCTGTGGTTTCTTACCCATCCTTTCATAGATAAAACGAGGTTTAGATAAAAAGGTTTACATTTTCGGGTGTCCAAGTTTGACAGCAACATGAACGGCGGCAAACTGGAAGCTTCCCCGTGTCTGGGACTTCAATC
Organism: Gandaritis pyraliata; assembly: GCA_947859175.1. Classification (NCBI taxonomy): domain Eukaryota; kingdom Metazoa; phylum Arthropoda; class Insecta; order Lepidoptera; family Geometridae; genus Gandaritis; species Gandaritis pyraliata. Next base: position 1,554,911 of record OX401875.1, on the reverse strand, counting down.
TTCAATTTAATCCGGTGATATACAATCCTGCATTGCTCTTTATAGTCATTCGTCTTTTCATGGTTGTGGGGACAAGGTCAACCACATTACCAATATTTTTTACAGCATTTTACCAGAAGATTTTCAACGTAATCTTGCCTCTACCTTCTGTTTAGAAAACAAGATACTAGAAACCTAGTTGATTTATAATGGTAGGTACTAAACTAACCTGCACTAGCTATTAGAGTAAGCGTCGCAACGTAGAGACCCTTATCTTCAATACACAAAAGGGCACGTGGATGACGTCGAAAAGGTTGACATTTCACACCAACTAAAAATCAACGACTTGACGTATGACTCGACTTGACTAAACTTATTTCAAATAATCCACTTGACACTGGCAAAATTGTCTGTCGAAATGACGGACAGAGGCCATATATAAGAGAAGAAGAAGAAGTAAATAGTGATACTTATTAGGAAGTCAACCGAATAATAGAAAAATACAAAAATCGTGAAAATGGCAAAGGAAATGTTTTTATAAATAAAGTTTTTTGAATGACTACGGCACAAAAGTACCTAGGTAGGTACTTTAAAAAAAAAATGGAAACTTAAAATGAAAACCACAGTCGTATGAAAAGAAAACTAAATTTTTGACCCTACTTCCTCAGAAGCTTCAACCGTATTTATTATTATAATTCAGCTCAATAACTTGAAAAACTGCGCTCAGGATAAAAGCGAACACGAAAAAAACAGCATTCTAAATTGACATGTTTTCTAAAACATGTCGATCTAAAAAATGCCGAAAATGCCGTGCAGTGCAACATTCTAATTCCCATGTTTTTAGTTTTTTAATCCGATACCGACGCTTCTGTCCCACGGTTGAATAATGACACTGGTTCATTAAATCTACTAACGCCCTAAACTTCTAAATATAGTCCTTGACAGCTAATAATTTATTTGTGGCATTTTTTGTGAAACATTTGAGTGAAAACTGAATAAAACGTTGAGTGTATCGAATAAAGAAATGTCATTTTGAAACACGATCTCGACCCGTCTGGCATGGAGTTTAGTTTTAGAGGAAAGCATATCCGCTTAGGGCCAACGCACATCTATCGACAAAACTGTTTTGTCGCGTACTTAGTGACGTGAAAATAAATTTTCTGTTATAACGAAAACAGCATATGATGAATGCTTCCTCGTCATATGCTGTTTTCGTTGTAACAAAACTCACATCAATTGACACGACAGTCTTTTCTTACGTTTTTTTATTAATAGGTTCGCAAACCAGCCGTTAAAACAATTTAATTAATTAATTAAATTGGCCGAGCGGCCTTCTAAAGCAAACATGCACGCATAAAATTATGTTTACCTATCTATTATAGCATTGTTTAGTACCTACCTATTAAACATTGCTTTATACGCATATACCTAGAGAATGAACTGTGCTTTTTTAATAAATAAGAATATAAAGTAATTATGTAGTGTACTTAATAATATTATTAAGTACTTAGGATGATTCTCATTAAATAAGCAAGTAACGAAAACAGCAAATAAAAAGAGGCATATCGTAACTAAAAAAGTTTTACTGAGAAGTTTCACATCATTAACTGTTCGACAAGACGTTTTGTCTTTGGTTTGCGTTCTCCCTTAGATATTATTTAGAGATTTTTTATTCTCATAAAAATGTTTAGTAGTTTCTTTTTATGAAATTTGTCGAAAGTTTACAAGAATAGACCTCAGGTTTTCAGAGCACTTCTAAAAACTAGTATTTTCTTTCTTTCAGTGTTGGCAAGTTGGTATTGTTATGGCTAAATTTGGCATATTTCTACGACATTAGCATTTTTTAAACGCTTTAGCATGTTAGCACATTTTTTTTGGCATTTTTTGGTAAACAATATAGAATTAATTTTGCCTCACCAGTTGGCAACACTGTTTTCTTATACTAAAATATAAAATCTAAAGCAGTCTGTCTGCATCTGCATACTAAAATACCTAGTAACTATGACGCACATGTACCTACCTACTCGTACCTAGAACATAATGGACGTGAACAAAAACCACACAAAAACAAAAAGTCAATAATTACGACTGCGTTCAGTCATCATAAAATACTAAAACGATTTGTCCTAAACTGCTAAACAAGATGATTATAACTTGCGTTTTATGAAACCTGTCATAATAAAGCCAAATAAGAATTTGATATTTGATTTTATCGCGTTCTGAGAAGCTACTTAGGACAACCTGTCGTAAAGCTGTCTATCCACTACAGCGATATATTTAAAAAAAACTGCTTTATCTACTGGACAGGAATTTCTCTACCAAAAATAGAATTACATAGGTATATTCTTCAATGGGTGTCGATAATAATGTTTGTATTTTATAAACTAACCTAAAAATATGGCAGTGTCTAAAAATATGGCTCTCTCTTTCTCGTAAACTGAAACGTCTATAAAGACGTCTATTATAATTTTAGCGCTCTCAAATTAGGTTAGTTTAGAAAAATGCAACAGAATGACATTAGGTAAAACTTACCGTAACGTATATAGTTAATCACGGATCTTTGTCCCTCAGAAGTATCTGCGCAGAACCCATTTTTGGGTCGAATTGGAGGTAAGCTAATTTTTCCGCACAACAGTACATGCGCAATCGTTTGTTGCACCACTTGCACTTAATTTCATAAGAATAAAGATCCGTTGTGCATAGGTAAGGTAAGGTACAGTATATTTCTTTATTTTTAACTGAGTAGACAACGCTTTGATAGACAATCGGCCTTGAATAGTACGACTATTTAAGATGCCCTCTAAAACAAAGGATACGTGACCCAAACATTCTACGAATCAATAATATTATTAGTCACTCGTAAAGAACTTACACCTATGTAAACCTACTTGTCTTGTCTACTTGTCTTTGTTCAGTGTGGGCTTACAATAAAACTAAATGGACACTTAGTGTAGTGCATTATGTTTGCGTTTCACTATCAAATAAATTATGTAAGCTAATTACAAAACCAAGCGTCTAGATTTTGTCACGTTAAATTCTATTTTTTAGTTTTATGAGAAAAAATATCCAACCATACATCCAGTCTCACAAGGCACGTCCTTCTGGAATCGCATTGCGTTACTCGTACTGAGACGTACCTATACCTACTTATACCACCTGCCTACATAATGGAAAATTAATACCTAACCTAGTAATTAGTGTACCTAGGTACTTACTTACCTAACGAAAACTACCTTTCATTCATTTCGAATACTGCAAAACTGTTTAGAACTACATTTTCTATCTAGAACTCGACCAGCTAAGTTTCCTTTAAAAACTGAACCTGTAGAAATAAAAATAACATCAAAAATATTCAAATTGACGTGCCAAAGGAATTGACAACGAAAACGATGCAAAAGAGAGTTGACAAAGGACCGGGGTGGCACGTCCGGCAAATTAGCCGGACGGACGCGAACATCGGAAAATACTTGACAGCTAGACACCTTACTCTATCCCAACACAATCTGCCGAACGACTTTCAAACTTAACTCATCGGATGACAGCACATATTTCATTTGACATGACAACTAGATATTATTATTGGCCGGTTACGCTTGCCAAGCAATTGTGAATCGTAGCCCAGTGACACTAACCTCATTTTAATTTAGAACAAAAAAAATGGCAGGTAGGAATCGGGGAAATTCGATTTAAAAATATTTGAGTGTTTCCGGTAGAGTGCTCTGATTAGGGATGTCACGAACTGATTGTTATATTGTTTTTCGCTTGTCGATATATAATGGAATCTTTGAAATCCTAATGATCTGTAAATGTTTGTAAACGTAACAGTTGCTTTTGTATTTGTACCTAAAGTATAAAAGCAAATATCGAATAATACGTAGGTATTCTTGAAGAGTCAAAGATCAGACTTTCTCAACTCCGCACGCAATCCTATCTTACCTCCCGGGAAAGTAACTATTATTGTCTAAGTACTCGTAGTAGCTTAGGTAGGTTCTGCTCTTGTTTTAATTGAAATTTAAACAATTTTTAGGGCACTTTGCTATAATTCCATGACCACGAGATGATCAAAGAGAATAAGTAGGTAGGTACTAGGTACCCCAAAAAGACCTTCACTTCAGTTCAGTCAGACATAGATTTAAACACCAGCATGTTGGTTTCTTCACAGTATTTTGGATCGAACTATGACATAACCATAAGTAAGGCGTTCTACTTGACAGATATTGTAGCTAGTGTTCGCTGTTTGTGAAACATTACGAAGGTAAGTAGTATCTAGTTATGATACCTACCTACCTTACACCTGTTTACAAGATTACTTTAGCTACATTTTGCGATAAGTGATACTTTAGGTTAGCCCATCCAAATACTTTGCTTTTCCCTTCATCAATATTCCACTATCGACGATAAACTATCATAGTTTGCTATTATTATTATTTGACAGCATAGACAGAAGCACCACTCGCCACCTGGCGCCAATCGAAGCACGTATCAGTCCCAAAACAAACCCTAATACACACAAAATAAGGCGCAAAATAATCAATCTCCGATACCACGAGGGTTGAAGCTATCAAACCATTCATCATTGGGATGTAGGTCGAGCTTCAGACCTCTTTTTAAACTCACAGACATGACATGGGATATTGATCTTTATCTCTTATCCGTAGATTTCAATTTTGATTGAGTGCATTGCGAGCGAGTCTTACGGTATCTGGTTGGCCTATGACCCGAAGATAGAAGCAGAACAGATTAGGCATGTTACAATAGTGATGTGGTAAAATTATAGTAATTGCGGTATTTCTATTCTATTCAGTATTTCTAAATACTTATGTACCAAAGTTACCAAATAAACCTAACAGTTGATTTGGTCTAATTTATTAATTAAAGATTGCTTAGTTGAGATTTGAGATTCAGGCTTCGTTTAGAGCTTGATTTTATCTACGTATACATTACATAATACGATGCAGTACATGACACTGGTTGTCAAAAAAGAAGGAGTCTACCATCTATGGTGTTCTTTTTGCAATTTCTATGGTCCACTTCCACTGCCTAGAGATAGAAGATTAGGACCGAAGCAAAATCATCGATGAGTCCACCCAAACAATCGATAATCGAGTTAGCCACTGGTCCCAACACTAGCGTCAGCATCGATGGATGGCAGATAAAAGGGGTCGTTTCTAAACAGTGATATTATTGTTTCTAATGACTTTATACATACATGTAAATGAGCAGGCGCCATCCCATTGGTTACAGACATTACAGTAAGATAGTAGGCAGCTAAGATGGTGGTCTGGCCAACCCTGGTGACTATATCTTCCATATCTTCGTTCTATAAACTTGGTTTCACAAAAAAAGACTTAGTAGCCAGCAGTGATAACTTTTTCAGAAGTACCTATTCAAAACACAAAAAAAATCTTTTTAGCTTTTTACTACTGAGGTACCTACATGAAAACAGTGTAGTTCCGCCGCACTACCTACCTACCTACTTAGTTTAATTTAAACAAACCGCGTCCATTATGCCAATCAAATTAACCAGTAGTCAATAGCTTGGGAATTATTTGAAGTTGCTATAAGTGTCAAATTCATTTAAACAATTTTGTTTTTGATCCCACTGGATTAAAGTTTTGTTGCATATTATCTGAAATCACTGAACTGATTGGAATAACTAGGTAAGTAGGTACATAATTTACCAGTACGGGATACTCAATACTCAAAATTTTATTGCGTGCATTGTTGTTTTGTAAACTATTTAATTAAACATCCTATTAACATAATAATATGTGGCAAGTGTAATAAAAAAGATATAAACATCAATCATGAGAAATTCTATTCAAGTTCTAAAATAACATTGTTGACAAGTTTTATGAGACACAAACCAATATGGCGCCCGACGAAAACCTAAAGTAGATAATTTATGATCAAACTGACAAAAGGGTTCGATTTTAGAACCAAATAGTTTTTACGCTGTAATAAATAAGGCAGAAAATTGCATTCCTTTTCATACATGTTCATTTCACGCGTGTAAAATGTAATAAGCACCATAAATCTAGGGTTGCTATACTATGCTTCACAAAAATCATCTTTGTTTTCTTTTTAATAGTGCTGTTTTTAGAATGAATATTCCGGAAGGAGATTATGGCAACATTATGAATAGAAACAGCCCCTGTAGCAAGGGGATTGCGAGTTAGCAAATAACATGCTGTACACCAATTGCATGCTATATTTATTGCGATTCTACCATTTGGGGTAGTGAATATTATGAATATTTCTATTATTTATGGTCGAGACTCCAGACGTGCACGTGTCAGTGGGGTTTCGACATTATGTTGAGATGACATCGTAACGACAGAAAGATTTTCTGTTTTTGTAAATTAATTTATTCTATAGAGGGTTTATTTTGACAATAAGTTATTAGTATAATCGATCTAGATATACCATACTTTCGGTCTTATTGAGGAGGCCTACATATATCATAAAAGTTGAAACCTAGCTTCAAATAAGCCGAACGTATTAGAAATAGCCGGTCAATCTAATATGGTACAACACATCACTAGTTTATCTTTACACAGATTTTTTTTTATCTCACAAAAATATCAAAGTCAAAGTCAAAATTTCTTTATTCAATAAAATCACAAGGATCATTTAGAATCGTCTTATATAACTAGGTGATTCTAGGTGCCAGTTCCACGCGACCATATGATTACAACAAATCACGAGAGAGTACGTTAAATATTTAGTGATTCTTTTAACCCGGAAGGAAGACGAGAACAGACCTCAACAAACCAACAAAATTAATCAGTGTACGCATACAATCAGGGTCTTCCAATATAAGGAGAAGTTGACACAAAACAGATGTCGCCGAAGCACTCAGTGACTTGGAAGAGGTTCAACAAGGCGCGTATCACTTTAGTTCAGCTTACAAAGTTATTTTGACCTTTATTTGTGTACATTTAGGATTCAATATGGCGATAGACAATGTAAGCTCCAATATCGGCGTGATGTACACAAACATGGCGAAGGACCATCTTTATTAAGATTTTTTTTTAATGGGTTCTAAGCGGGACTTCTATTCTACCAATAAAACAATTCAAAAAAAATATACTTTTCTACGTCTATACAAAAGTATCTACTTCCTATGAAACGCATTCTGATTTCGGACAACTATTTTTTCATACGATTACTTTTTCAAAAGAATTCGATTCTAGTTTCGTCAGGTTGATACGCGGCCATAGACATTTTTTTTTTTTCATTTTATTTAATTGATCCTATTACCCTACCCTACCACCTACCTACCTACCCTACCATTATTACCCTAATAAATAGGTACCTGTCTACATCCTAAACATAATAACTAAAAAAAACCTATACACCATAGACAATCTTGATATCCGAAATAAAGGTCACACTTAATAGAATTCTTAAGGAATCCGTCTGCTTGAGTACGTTGAAGTGATACTTCTGTAAGTACTTACGTACCTATTACTTCTTACAGACCCGACTGCGTGCCAGCCAACTAAAAGTTATTCGTGCTTCCAGTTATTACTTCTTAGAAAGTTTGGAGACTTGTATGAAATTGTCATTTTAATCGGAAGAAGAAGAAGCATAAGATCGAGGTGGGTCAGGGTAGTCTAGAACTATTGTCTGTCAGGTGCTAAGACTACAGATATAGCCTGACAGACCAATCAACGTTTGTAATGAAATAAATGAGCAATCTAAAAAGATTTCTATAAGATACCTAGATAGAAGATGAACACTTTATTGTACACAAAGAAGAAACAGGACATAAGAGAAACAATTAAAGCTAATGTACAATGGGCGGCCTTATCGCTAAAAGCGATCTCTTCCAGACAACCTTTGGATGGAGAGGATATACAGAAACAGAAAGACGGCGGTGTACAAAGTGTCGCACAAACAAACTAATATACCTATATTCATTATGTTAACTATTATATTATACCTACCATTACCTATAATACCTACTGATTTAAATATATAGTACCTAACAATCTGGATCTCTTCAAGGCAAGAGTGAATAGGTGTCTTCTAGGCCGTCTTGCTCTATCGTCGGCTTCATCGTCACTTTCCATCTGATGATATTGAAGCCAAAAGATGTTCTAGATATCAAATGTAAAAAAAAATCTGTCAAGTCATTTTTGCGGTGATTCCAGTTTATGTTTTCATATTCTGCTATATTCGCGCAGGAAACCCGTGGCGTGATCGGACTTACTTTTTGTTTCTAAGTATCAAAGGGTAGGGACTACAAAGTGCTGGGCTACCTTCATCTTTTATTTTGATTAATTCAAGAACAATTCATCGTAGGACAAACCTAAGGAATACTCTACGTAGGTACTAAGTAATTCATAGGGCTATTTCGACGTCGGGTCACGAAGCCCGATATGTACTGGTTATTTTATGAAGGACGAAAGGTCTTTCAGGATACGAGATTCAAGTTTTAGAATTCATTTCTCGTGAATCACGTTGTATAAAATCGCACGAATTGAACTTGTCTTTCCTGTGGATAAGACCGACTAGGCTGAGTGGTGGGCAAACCTATTCCATCTAAAAAATGTCCCAGTCACTACCAGCATCCCGTTCATCGGAGTAGGTATATGTAAAAAATGGCCCCATGCCGCTGTAGGTATAATTATTGCACAAAACCCACAGTGCGTACGAATACTCGATCTTGACCGATTTTTTACATCTTGTTGACATTACCTACAACGGATTTATTAATAAAAGCTTAATTTCAAAGCTGTTTTCCTCAAAATATAAAACAATACGAAACATTGAACCCACTTATCCTTAACCGACGCTTACCTAAAATCCTTTTTACGTTTTGACACGATTTTATCTGAATGGTTTGACATGACAGTGGATTGTATGGTTGGGTTGTTTACAGATACCCTCAATTCGCGATCGCTAGATTCGGCACACTTGCGGCCTGGGGCCTTACTTCTCACTTTGGCAGAGATTTTACTCTAATAGGGATAACGTCACATCTTGGCCAAAAACTCGTTTCACCCACTAGTTAAACGAGTTTTCGATATCACTTTGACGTCATCATTAGAGCAAAATCTCTGCCGAAGTGAGAATTAGGCCCCTGGTGCTACTCTCGACCACCGCACCACCGTTCCAAACTGATAAGATTTTGACAGACCTCGTGTTATTTTATACTGCCAGATGACACGATTTCTGTCAAAATCCGTGGATCCAGTCCGGCACGTTCATCAAAACTCTAATTAACTCGGAAACCAGCAAATTACTTAACAGGTTTGTCAAAAAATGGAATGCTGAAAGATTTAATGACGATTTGAGATGGAACTTTTTATTATTATCTCTAATTTAGAGTTAACAGATCGATTACAGGTTAATTGTTTTTTTGTTGAGCGGCGTTTATAGCGTAGAAAAACATTGGCTTGCAAGATTTGAACTTAATATTGTCTGTAGAACTTTATGGTTTTCCTGCAGTAGTAAAAATCAGCCGAATCGACTGTATGCGCACTCGGATCGGGTTGAGTAGGTACTTGACAACATTTTACCAATATTTTCTAAGGAGTATCGGTTTTGGTTATGGCTGGGCCATTTGTAAACAAAATCTAATGGTTGTCTGCAGGTTAAGGGTACCAAGAGAGGACCTATTAACTTAATCTTTTTACCATCACCGCAGAATAAATAACGTAATTAAGCCTTTTGCTTTCCATCGTCGGTCACAAGGAAATTTAGTCTAGCCGATCTCGTCCCACTGTTGGGCATAAGCATACCACCAATCCGTCTCAAGCACGTCAAGGTCATCCCATCCCTCCAACGCTTTCTCTGCCGCCAACCCTCAGATGTCCACTTGGTGGTTGTGGTAGTCCACTGACCTTTGCTTACTTACAGACCTTAATAAACTTCGAAAACGAAACTTTTAAGATACTTAACCTAGTCTCTAGTAGGTATCTATCTACTGTAATTACCTTTACCTATTACCTTTTTAAATGGTTAAGTTTTAGTTTACCCTTTTACCTTTAGTTTACATAAGAAATGTCACCATCGAGAAATCGAATTATTCGATCTACGTTAGTTACTTGCTGAAGCTTACCTTCCGTTAGACTTTTTACCAGCGATTGTATCGCAGCGTGAAATATCTTGATTAAGTAGCCGATTAACTAATTATCAACCGTCCGTAAACGGCTAAGTGGCTTCGACTGATAGTCTTACGCAACTCTGATTTAATTCTCGTCTTAGGAGCTTGGATCTGATCCAATGAGATAAGATAGGTGCTTTACCTACCAACTCTCTAAATACAACAACACAAATCACATTTAACAAACAATGCATGGGACAAAGCTATCAAAACAATCTTCTACCATCTTCTTTCTGTATTTCTGTCTTAGAACCAAATCAGTCTTTTGTTTAGATATATTTTACAGACTTTCTGATTAAAGTAGATGTTCTGCCAGATGCAACATCAAGTTGACGAGACAGAACCCCCACTTTTCACTGAAAGCATTGCGCACATGCAGAAAAATCCAGATAAAAAGACCACCAGTAGTCTCCCAGACAATACAATCAGATAATTAAACCTCCATTACAAATAGCAACAACGTGCATCATTTTACTTACCATATTTATACACAAAGACGACTGTGCTGTCGCGTTTCGAATAAAAATTACCAATCATCGGTCGTGAGTTATTGAGATGCAACGGTGAATACGAAACACTGCGGCCATTGTACATGGAAAGCAGTAATGTAAGTTCGGAGGCGGTAAAATACGTGGCCAGAAAACCGACAAGGTTGCATGATGAGATAAAACTCATTCATGAATATTAGAGCATTTGATCTAGATTTATACAGCGTCAGGGGCCACTATTTGTAAGACGCGTGTCGCAGAGGCTGTGCACCACTCCACTCTCGGCACCCCTGAAAACCAGCGCTAAAGGAGCCACCGTGCACCCAAAGCATTTGCTGAGTGGGTTCCTTTTTTAAGCATGTTATTGTTTTATTATTAAGTAAATATGTACCTTATTGTATGTTGCGTAAAATAAATAATTTCTATTTCTACTTTTAACCCATGTCCCTCGTTGATGTGACGCTGTAGTGCCTGGGATATTATCTCTAATCAGCCTAATCAGCTTTATCCACAGGAAAAACAAGGTCAATGCGGAGCTAAGCCGCGGGTTTCTTCACGAGGTTTTCTTTCACCGTTTGAGAGTAACATTGCATTGCGCACATAAATTTTTCAAATAGGAAAATCCATTGGTACACGACCAGATTTGAACCTATGACCTTAGGATGGGTACGCGGTGTTGTTACAACTAGACCACCGGTGCTCATATAAGAACAGACACACATAAAACCAATGCCTTGCATTGCGACGACGCGTTGAAATATAAAATCTGACTGTCGTCGTCGTCGATTTTGACGTTGCGACGACGTTTATATAGACGGATGTTCATTTTTAGCACCACTTTTGCGTGTCAGTGAGTCTGGTGTCGACTCGACTGTTGCTCCTCTTTTACCTATGAAGGAAAACTCACTATCAAATAATTATTATTGAATTATATTAAATCATAAATCATCATTTAATCATATAAAAATTAATTTATGTCAAAGAGAAAAGAAAAACAGTACACATTTTCATAGTATTCACAGGTAGTTACATTTTCTCTTCTGTGCTATTTCTTTCAGGTACATCTTCTTGCTTTTTTGTTTATTATGGAACCGAGGCCTGGTGTCTATTGGCCGTCCTAAGGCCTCTGTCGGAGTAAGTAATTGCTGAGTATTTATAATCAGCTAACAATATCACTTTGCCTATTTTCTGCAGATATGACATACTGGTAATTCTATACTATGTTGCAGATGATACATGGCTGATTTTCAGTGCAGTTAATAACTTCCTGAATACAGCTGGAATATTACTGGAACATATTTTTATTTCAGCAAAATAATTGGCACCTACCGCCATTTTGTATTTTGTACTTGTACAAACATAATTTTTATTTGTTTTACATAATTAGGTACCAGATTGTTTACAATGAATTTGAAGACTTGAAGGTTAGGAAGTGTAAGGGTTTTTGATGCAGGATTAAGGATCTTCATGCAAGCCAGGTCTGGGATCTTCTTGCAAGGATCAGGTATCTTCAGCCAATGGAAATGCTCTTCTGAGTTTGGGACCTTAAGGATCGGTTCACCCGTGCTATAGGTCAAGGATCTTCATACTAAGGCCAGGATCAGAACAGGCAAGGAAACAGGATAATGTCTTCGATTGTCTGTAAGTGATAACATTAAGTTAGGTTCAAAATTATGTCAGAAAATATTATGAATTCAGGTGGAATAGGCTTATGTAGGTAATGTTACAATTATATATGTCTTTGACTACCCTATTATACTTTTTGGATTCTATGTTTTGAATCCATTTAATCTTTGCCTAGACGCTTTGATGGAAAACAGTAGGTACAAATTAATGAGTCATTTGTTTGATGTGTTTATACTAGTAATGAGCATATTCATACAGAACTGTGTACATCTTCTTATTTGTCATACAACGGTCAATGAGACGGATACAGAACATATTTGATCATCGCACTACATTCCCATCAATTAAACCAGAAATCAATGTCCTACATGTACCAATAGGTTACTAATTGAACCAATTGAATGAAAATCTATGAGTTGAAATACTATAAGCATAATAAACTGACTGATTTACTATTATGTCTTGTTATATTGAAAGGCATTGTTTTACATACCTATTATTATTTATTAAACATTATTCATTCATTCATTTTTCGGAAGAACCAACTGGTTGGAAACAAAAGAACAAATTGAATTTCAGCTATTGATTTCAAAAAAGGAATGTGTTATGTTATGAATGGATATTTGTAATTTCAACTGTTGATTTTATATATGGAATGGTTAATAAACTGAATCGTGATTATGAACAAGTATTTGAAATCGGAATGATTTATTCATTGGACATTGTTCTACCAGTATACCTACCCATAATATGCATTTGAATATAAAAGGTTATTTGCTTATCCATTATTATTATATTCTTACTGAATTCTCTCTCAGGATCAGGATAGGAACTTGAGGGTACTTAGTAAAATTGTCTAGGCACTTCTTTCTATTCACAGAAATCTTGTAGATAGGTGGGAGAAAAAGTAGCAGGGTACCTAGTTGTAATTAGGAGGTAAAAAATCTAGGTACCTTACCTACTAAGTTTTTTTCTTCACTTTAGTGAATGTATAGATTGATGTACGGAGCATAGAGTTCAATGGCCCAAATAGGTACATATGAAAAAGTCGGTCTATTCAATTGTACTGATACAAGTTTTATGAGATGTTATCAATCAATTTCTAGACACCAAGGTACCTATCTACTGTACCTACTGTAGAACATCGACATAGGTATTTTAGGACTATTTAGTCTGTAAATAGTTTGTAAAGCATCGTATAGTATTTACGATACCTACATAATCTAAAAACTTAATAGGTGGACTTAATTGTTGAAACTTTTTTCAAAATTGGAGCAAGTAGCTATATTGCCTACCTACATATTTATCGTAGATAGGTTTTTCCAAACATTGTTTTATGCATTGATTTATCGTTTAATTATCGTACCTACTTCAAATTTGCTTTGAACAGAAGTTGTAAAAGTTGGTGGCAAACTTTTACGAACATGCGCGGTGCGATGTAAACAAAACTTACTTTCTTAAGTTTTCATAATTACGTAAAATAGATAGCATTACCTTGAAAGTTGAATGCAGCTGTCCCGAGATGAAACTCCGGCAACAAAAGCCCTATTCCACTTGGATTCACAACATTCCAAACACACAACTCAAAACTAGTTGTACACTCACACTTGAAAACGCACTTTTTATGTGAAACTTTAACTGAAACACTTAAGAAACTCACTGGACAACACCACGAGAGCTTAATAAACCACTTTTTCACTTATTTTTATTCAAAAAGCTACGATTTACCGCATAAAAACTTTTTTTCGTAGTAAACAAACGGAGCTTCGCTCGGCGGTTTCGGCACGCGACGGCCATCTTCCGCTTTCGGTTGGTTTAAGGTTAGACGATATAGATGGCGCTGATAACTCAAAACATGAAGTACGAATGGGCAACTTTTATTAAAAAATCTTATCAAATAATGATTTTAATTTATAAAAATACACATTAAAATATACAAAAACGAACAGAACACGATTAGTGTAGTTTTATTAAACTACACTAGTTTCGTTGGTTACATTTATTATATTTTATCATTATGGCAACTTTATGCTATTACTGCCAGCCATGCCAACAAAATCAAATAAATGTTCTCAATGTTCTCAATGTTCCTGTTTCGTTATAACTAGAAGGCGATTTATATTTTGGAGAGAACAAGTAAGTAAGTTGGCTCTTTTCTGAAAATAAGTACCTATGTAGGCTACTTACCTACCCTATAAAATATCTGCAAATCAATAAGTGCAGTGGATGTGCGGAAGTATGTGGCTGGTAGGTAAATTGTAAATTACCTACTTCGTTGTAAATCCGGTTTCCAAATACCTAGTTTGAAAACACATTTTGTCATTTATGTATTACCTACCATTACAACCAGAGACACGTATCTATTTTTAAATTTTTAATTGTTTATTCTCTCTGTTATTGTATATTCTTTTTTGTAAATATGTGTACCTACCTTTAGTGACGGTTTAGATGTACCTACTTCCTGTTGATACTAAATTCTGTAATGTTACTTTTAAGGCTGAATAAATAAATACTAAATAAATAAAAAAAAATATTGATTGGTAGGTACCACCACCAGTAAAACTTTGTACGTAAGGTATACCGGCGAAACCGTTTTGGTAAAATATTTATGTATTGTTCATTGCACACTGTGATTTAAACTTTCCTAGGGTTAAAACGTAAGTGTAGTATTCCAGTAGTTATTCCAAACTAAGCAATCTCGCAAAACTTTATAGCCCGTTCGCACCCCGTCCACTTTCTACCCCTAATAACCCGTACGCGTAACTTTTGAAAACCAATACCAAGTTGTGCCTGCAATTGGAAAATAGCAAACTGAGATGGACTTGGCCCGTTATGAAGTGGCAATCCCACGGGGATGTTATTCCAACTTCAAATTGTATTGTTATTTACGCGGTTATCCTTTTATGTAACATGGTTTTCTTCGACCAAGGCAATAATAATTTCTATGTTTAAAAAACTAGAAAACCCGACTTCAATGTGACTACCAGCTTCATCATCTGATGATGATGGCAGTTCATTGGGAATGTTCTAATGACCGAAAACATCACGCTGTTCTGAAAACATCTGTTTGTTACCTCAGAACACCATCATTTATGAACCGATTTCAATAATTCTTTTTTATCTGAAAGGATATGCTTCCAGATTTGTACTATTTTAGTTTCATCAAACTCGGTTCAGTAGTTTGGGTTATAAATAGAAATAACTGGAAAAGATATACCAACCACGTGCATGAAATTGCGTATTTTGCTTTCCTGTGACTTTCAAGTGGTGTTTATAGTGACTAGAACATTCCCTATGAAGTGTCATCATCATTCATCATCAATGATGAAGCTATTAGTCGGAAATTGAAGTCGGTTTTTCTAGTTTTTTAAACATATAAATTATATTCGACCCAAGTCATCACTTTTATTCAGCGCCTTTCAGTTTGATAATAGCACACACTGGTGTTGCCAGTTGCCACGCACAATATATCAGGCAACCCGAAACTTTTCAAGGCCGACGATACACCGAAATGCGAAGTAGGGACTGAACCTATCGAACTTTCAAGATAGGTACTTTTAATACGACAAGTCTAATTTAAACTTTTTCCCGGCCTTTGGGAGTTGACTGAGATATTTATTAACTTCAAGTTGCGTTGTATCGTAAGTGCCTACCAAGATAGGCACGGTAGGCAGTGAAGGATCCAGCTTTGTCAGTAGCTTACCCCTCCCCTCCCTCTAAAGCAGGTCTACCCTACCCATAGTTGGACCAGGATTAGTCCCGAAAATCCCTAAATATGCTGGGTCTCCTCCAAGCTGAAATTTTGGCACACCTAAACCTTGGATCCCCTGTGCTTATCTTTACAGCAGCTGGCAAACACTGGATCAAAAGAGCCTACATCCATCAGTTCAGCGATATTTGTTAAATTAATTTCCCAACGACTTTTTCCCCTATCTCCTAGCTAAAGTTAGGGGTACCTAACTACTACTTACTAAAAAGTTAACGTTCGAAATTCAAAATGCAGACGAGTAAAAAATTCACTACGTCCTCGACGCGCTTCAATTAAATGTTACCATTTTTGCTGTTTTATTTGTGTCTGGGAGTGAGTGAGGTAACTTTAGCATTCTAGTGTCACACAATGAACCTAGGACGGACTAGACTTTGGTAAATAAATAAGTCACGTAATATTCTCTGCATCTGTATTATTTTGCACGGCATAATAATTTACCTAGGTAGGTAAAATGGCGGTTGACGGACGTAATAGATCGAGTAGAGATTGTGTATTTTTTTATATTTTTGCGCTGTTTATTTATTTTCTATTGTAATTATAATTGTTTATTTTAATTCTTTCGCTGTTTCTAGTCACTTAGGTATAAATAAAGTAGAGTTAACAGATTTAGAGACTAGTCTAGTCTGACTGGATCATGTAGGTAAAGAAAACTCTATCTAAAGTTCTAGGACACTAGGCACACACACCTTCGAATGACAAACGTAGTGCAATTCAGTGTATCAGATATACTTCAGCCCAGTGGGACAAACGGGAGTGAATAACTTTAGTACTGGTTACTGGGTAGGTAAAAGTTAGATGTGGATTTAAAAATTACCCCACAAACATTTTAGCCCCTTCAATTTATTAGGGCACTCATTGAAAGCGTGCTTTTACAGAACTTTAAAAATGCAGCTTCCTAAACGACATAATGAGTGCCATTCGGATCCAAGAGCTGGCGGGACTGGAACCTACTAGGATCTGGACTCCCGATTTGGGAGTAAATAAGGAGTGCAAAAGAGCGCAATAAAAAGTGCGAAAGAGACCGATACGTCTTAGGCTTAGCATGAGCGCCCTAGACTACGTAGAAAACTTTGAAATCTAGATTTTTTTGGCATAAGGTACTTCAATCTGAGTAATCTTGTAGCTCTGAAAGAAGAGCTCTAAATCTTCTTCTTCTTCTTTTCGTCACAGACGAAGGGGTAAAAGTGGCGAAGTTCTATTCGAACTTTGTCTAGTGTTTGTTGTCACCATTGACACGTAAGAAGAAGAGCTCTAAATTGAAAGAGTTTTTTCGAAAGCATTTTAGTGACACAACGCTTCATACAAAGCATTTTGGTCTCTTCAATATTTTTTGATTGTGGTCATTTCTTCTGGTACAAATGGTGTGTCAAATGATGCGTATTGACAGCCGGGTGACAATAGGCTATTCGACGTAATTATTTTTTTTCTATGACAGAAAATAAAGGTACTTACCTACAACTGACTAAGCTACGTTGTGTTTGATACCAAATAAGGTGTAGGGTACGTTTTAAACTTGGAAATATTTCTTCTCTCGGGTTTTAGTTTTTCAACAATTATATTATTTTTTAATCCATATCCTAGTCCCTCCATGGTCAAAGTGTATCCCGTTCGGTTTGGAAATAAAACCGCTACAGATATTAAGAGCACTTGACCTGAATACTCGAGTTGGGGTTGTTTTAGGCCCGAACTACTAAAAGGAATCATTGTTTTTTACACAGAGTGTAAATTGGTAAATAGGTAAACCAAATCTAGAGCAGAATTTGTTTACACATCGCACTAATATTATAAATCTTTGAAAATTGGTTGGAATAGGATAATTTGCTAACAAATTTACGTTGTAAAAACTTAATTGAAATACAATGATAGAGATCGAAAAGTTATACCCACACGCGATCACTGTAAATAAATAAATAAATAAATATTCATGGACTTTACACACAACGCCCTCTAGTCCCAAACTAAGCAAAGCTTGTGATATGGGAACTAGATAGCTGATAGAATACTTATATACTTTTTTTTTGTAAATACATACTTATTATACATAGTAACACCCAGACATAGAACAAACATCTATGTTTTCCACGCACAAATATTTGTTTTCGGTGGGGATCGAACCCATGACCCACAGCACGAAAGGCAGAGCCATTACCAACTGAGCTGTGACGCCTGTCAACACTCAACTCTAACTGTCAACTGTGATGCTGTATATCGATAGTATAGAAAAACTCATGCGGATTTAGGCAATCAAGGGGTGGGTTAAAGTAAAATGTGTAGGTAAATCGTCTAATTACCATTATTAAAATTAAATATTACAATGGTTCGAGCACTGAGCCATGACTCTAAGTATCTAATAAATCTCTATCTCAAACAAAAGGTTATAAAATAAACATAATTCAAAGTCAACTGTTATTATATTTCATGAAATGAATAGTGATTTTTATCTTCAGTGTGGTGTAATGTACGTCTCACACTCAATTACTTTAGTTCAAAACTGGAAAAGTGGAATTTAACTAAATGATGGATAAATACCGAAGACATGTAGGAAACGTACATGTTTAAAAATTAGGGTTGTCAATTTAATAAAGGTACCTACCCATTTATTTAATAATTTCTAAATTTAAAAAACTAGAAAAACCGACTTCAATTCAACTACCAGCTTCATCATCAGATGATGATGATGACAGTTCATTGGGAATGTTCTAGTCACTATAAACACCACTTAAAAGTCACAGGAAAGCAAAATACGCAATTTCGTGCACGTGGTTGGTGTTGATTCTTTAGAGGAACAACTGGTGGGTTTTTGCTTTTCTCCAATTAAATGCTGTTTGAATGTACAAATACTGGGTTTATTGACAAATTTCGAAAAATGTAATAAAGGTGTACACAGCACAAAGGGTCCGAAAGTAATGCATTAGCTTATTGAACAATAATACGCGAGCATTGTTGCTAGCAGTAAAATGGTAGGCGCTGCGCCGCGCCGGGCGTATTTTTTTTTCAGTTATTTCTATTTATAACCCAAACTACTCAACCGATTTTGATGAAAATAAAATGGGACCAATCTGGAAGTATATCCTTTTATTAACCGACTTCCAAAAAGGAGGAGGTTCTTAATTCGGTTGTATGTTTTTTTTTTTATGTTTGCTACCTCCGAACTCCGCCATGAACCAATTTCAAAAATTCTTTTTTTTATATTAATATTTTTTTTGCAACCTCCTCATTTTTGGAAGTAAGTTAAAAATAAAATTAGAATTCATAGAAATTTTCATTTTTCACTTTGTTCAGAGTTTGGGACACTCTGTATTATAAGAAAATGTGTAGGTAGGTATGTGTTTTATGTAGGTTAGTATACTTACTAATTAGTGCCATAATTTAGGTACAAATCGTCCCTTTTAGAATCGTTATTTTTTAATACACGTTCCACTTCGTTTTTGATTGTAAATTACGTGTTTTTGTTATAAATATACAAAAAGTCAAATCATAATGAAATATTTGTTAAAAAGCCTACTTAAGTTATTTTAAATTGTAGGTGTTTTAATTAATTTCTGTGTACAGTTGTCTAGAGTTTTTCTAGGTGTGTTAGCCTGGTTAGCCAACGCATCATGGTACAAAAAAGGACCTGCAGGGGTATGCCAATCAAAGTTGAACTGCAAAGTAGCATAGTACTGCATAGTTATTCTTTGACTAAATAGTGACATTATGACGTCATTAGATGTGTTTTCGCGCATATTTTGCTGTCAAGTGTCCTGAAGAAATGAACCTGAAGACCTGAAGACCTGAAGAAATTACACTGGGCAGTGAAATATAACTTGACAGCAAAAGATTGGCATACGGAGGCTGTTTTGCCAATCAGCTTGGCTTGACTAGGCCAAGCCTAGATGCCTTATTTAAAGTATTTAATCTGTTGAAGGTTGTATTCAAGTGTAAACGTATCATAGTTCTTGGAAAATAAATAAAATGGTCGATATATATTTTTGGAGGCAAGTAAGTATACACAATAATTTTAATAAGCTGTTTAGTACAGCTAAACATTTTTTTTATTTTTTTTTTATATTTTTTCCTACAGTAAGTACTTACGACGATCGGTAACGTCAAACAACATTCTCGCTTGCAATTTCAACATTTTCGAAAATATGAAATCATTGAACATTGAATGTTATATAAGATACAAAATATGTGACTAAAATTGAGTAAATTTTGTCGGAAAATTTATTTGATCCAAATTATTTTTTTGCTGAACCTTTACATTGTTATTCTCTAGATCGCGAAGCTTTGCAATTTTGCATAAATTCAGTGATTTTATATCATCAAAAATGTTACATGTATTGAAATTAAAAGTTTCAAAAACCCCCGAATCTTGGACCGATTTTCATCAAACATAGCTAAGAACACTCCCGACTACTTCACCTTTCAAACAAAAAAAAACAAAATCAAAATTGGTTCATCACACACACACACACACAGACACGTCAAACTTATAACACCCCGTCGTTTCTGCGTCGGGGGTTAAAAATGTTGAAATGGGCAAACTAGAAGGTTGTTTGACGTTACCAGTCGCCAGAGAAAATACTTTTAATATCTTCAGTTTCCTAATGATAGCAACCCCCACCTTCCATTTCTAATGTCGTAGGTATCAATCCGATTTTTCTATCGATGTGCGCAGTGCTGTTTGCTCTCGAGTGGTGAAGGTTACATCATAGGGAAAATCCGCTCCTATTGACCCAGTTTTTTTAAATACATACTTATAATACATAGTAACACCCAGACATAGAACAAACATCTATGTTTCCCACGCACAAATGTTTGTTCTCAGTGGGGATCGAACCCACGACCCACAGCACGGAAGGCAGAGCCATTACCGACTGAGCTGTGACGCCTGTCGAAGTCGAGTTGATACGTCGACTAGGCTGAGAGGTACAATAGATGGTGGACAGTATATTTTATCTAAAACATGTGCCAGGCATTACCACATCCTTTTCACTAGGCATAGGCATCTAATCTTCACAGGATCGGAAAGGATGGCGTGACAAAGAGGAGTCCTATACCCAGCAGTGTGTGAGCCTGGGCTGATTAGATAGATAGGCGTATCTCTAGAACCGGTTTCGTTTAATTATTTCCATATACTTTCAGTTTTATGTTCTCTTCACCGGTATGCTGTACTGCGTCAGCGTAGGGTTCATGCTGGCTTACCCAGCTGTTCTGAACCCTGCTATCACGTCGTCAAACAGCACTGACATCATGACCACAAGGGACCAGGCTTCTTGGATAAGTAAGTGTCACATAAGTTGCAAATTTTTTTCAAGTAGGATTATGTTTTTACGGTTCGTGTTGGCGCAAAATTAAAAAAAATGCCTTTATTGGTTTTTTCTGCGTTTCCCGGATAATAAGAGCATTGAAATTATAGTTTTGCTTCAGCTATTTAAATTTGGTTTCAGCTGCAAGCAACGGAATTGGCGGTATCCTCGGCGCATTCATTATATCTCCAATATTGCCAATTTTTGGCAGAAAAGCAGCCCACATCGCCGTTAATGTCGTCCACCTCATTGGCTGGCTAACCTTCTTCGACGCTAACAGCATCACGGCATTATACGCTGCTAGAATAATCCAAGGCTTCAGTGTTGGAGGAATCTACATCAACAGCATCATTATTAGCGAATATGTTCATCCCAGCAGAAGAGGTTACTTTATAACCCTCAATAAAGTAGCCGTTGGCATCGGAAGTCTTGGTTGTCACACCTTGGAACCTTTTTGGAGCTGGAGACAGATATCACTTTTTACAACAATACCAGTAATCTTGTCGTTAGTTCTGACTATGTTCTGGCCTGAGAGTCCCTCGCATTTGGCACTGAAAGGTAGATTTTCAGAGTGTGAGAAGTCTTTCCAATGGCTGAGTGGGAACAGTGAAGAAAGTCAAAAACATCTGAAGAAGTTAATAGATTCGCAAATGAAGATATCAAAAAACAGCAAGAAGGCTACAGTGAGTGAGATTTTACAAAAGTTTCTAGCGAAAGATTTCCGGAACGCGATTCTTATTGTGACAGTCCTAACTTTAGCTTTAGATCTCTGCGGACGATACTATTTCGTAGCATATATTATAGAGATATTGATGAAGTTGCTGAATAACAAGGCTTCAGCGATATATTTCACTCTAGGTTCAGATTTACTAACTTTATTCGCTCTCGCGTCCTCAACTATAGTCATGAAATATTTCAACCGTAGAGCTTTACTTTTTATATTTGGATCTTTTTCGGTTTTGTTAATGCTTATTGTTAGTTCACTCATTTATTTAGATACAATTTTCAAATTTCCTACTGAAATTCTTTGGTTGACCGCTTTGATAATCATATTTCTATGTTTCATTGTAAATATAGGGGTGGTGCCTGTTTCTTTTGCATTGATAGGGGAGGTTATACCATTAGAATATCGGGGTATAGGCACATTTGTCTCCGGTTTGGTATTTACCTCTTTTTATGCATTTATATTGAAGGTAACTCCTGTTTTGATATCACATACAGGTCTATATGGTACGTATTCGATATATGGAATAGGATTAGCTTTGTGTTTAGTATATCTTTACACCGTTTTACCAGAAACGAAGGACAAGACGTTGCAGGAAATTGAAGATAGTATGAGAGGTACTCAACTGCAAGTAATAACTGTGAACGTGGAAAGAAATACATTGATTACCCGTGAGAATTCATAAGTGGGATCTGTAATTAATTAGGCACCTATTTCTAGCTTCTGTTATAATACTGAAGAAATTGATTTCTATAAGTAACTATTTTGAGTTAGAATCTAAGATCATTGACTAAGGGCGTCTTGCACCAGAATCACTAAACGTATTTAACAGCTAAATTGATTTAAATCTGACGTATTTGTATGACTTGACAACTCGCTAAATACTATTTAAGAGTTAAACGCGTTTAGCGATTCTGGTGCAAGCCGCCCTAAATAATACAAATCGCGACGACTAATACATTTTTTCAAAGGTCAAAATGGTATATAGGAGCTTATTTTATTTTGGTTGGTTATCTTACACTCTCAATGTAGATAATTTGGTTATCGGCTTATCTAGGTATTTTCTAAATAATACCTAGGTAATAATGTTTATTAAATATAAATAATGTTAGTATGGTCTTTCATTGTAGATATTATATTCCCTAGATCAACTTTCTCTATTTTTACTATCGGTAAATGAATGTTTTCAACATTATAATATATGGTATGTTTACTGAAAATAGCAATAATTTTATTGTAATAACAATTATTATTATATTTGAATAGTTATTGATTCAGCCGTTACGTGCTATGAGCCACAAACCGACAAATAGTAACATGTTAGATAACAGAGAAACTATTACGTTTTATTTATTTGTGAAACTTTATAAACGTATCGAATTAATGTTTTATTTTTTAAATTAATTAAATTTAAATTTTATCAGTAAACTGGTAGTCAAGTCAGGTTTAATTATAAATAGCTATCTTGAATTCAGTGTACTCGCAATATTTGGTAGTGTTGCTGTGTTTCATACAAGTGTTAAAAACATTGATGATGGATTTTGGAGATAAATATTATTGGAGACAGGTATTTGTACTTTTGATTTAATATTAGGGTTTAGTGTTTGACTATTTTCGAAGTTCACATACCGGTTAGGCTAGGTTTTAACCAAGGTTTCTCTAATATATCGGGATTAGGTATCGCGCGTATTTTGATTAAGTAACTTAGTTTAAATAGAAACTTGGCTTGTACAGTTACCAAATGGCTTCTCGTTTTCCTTTTCATCTATGAGTATAATCCGATTTCGGGCATCTAGTCCTAGAGTATGTCTGGGGAAGAACCCTCCAGACATACTCGTACATACCCTCTCACACCTTGACACTCTTTCACACCTTGACACTCATACACCTCGACACTCTCACACATTATTATATACACAACACTACACAATGGCTTTTTCACAGGGTCTATTGGCTGATGGTTTCGACAGAATAACAGCGCCTAATTACCTTCGGGTAGTTAGGCATACGCTGAGTCGAAACCCTTTTGCTGCTGAAGCACACAAACACCTACTAGCGTCCATGTTCATTTTTTTGTTACTTTTTTTTTTTTTTTGTTGGTTTTGTTCTGTAAGTGTACTGTGTGTTACTTAGTGTGCAAATAAATGCCTGTCTATCTGTCTATCTGTCTATCAGTCTATCTAATAACGATAGATAGAATTATCGATGTTAACTATCTAGCTAGGTATTAGATATCATAGGATTTTGTTATACCATAGTTAGTCATACCATCGCCTATTGACATCCACAACACCAGAGGCTAGGCTTAGAGTCTAGGCTTATTTTTAACCCCCGACGCAAAAACGATGGTGTTATAAGTTTGACTTGTCTGTGTGTGTGTGTCTGAGGCAACGTAGCTCCTGAACGAATGAACCGATTTTGATTTTGTTTTTTTTTTGTCTCAAAGGTGAATTATTCGGGAGTGTTCTTAGCCATGTTTGATGAAAATCGGTCCAAGATTCGGGGGTGTTTTTAATTTTTAATTTAATTGCATCTCGTATTCACCACTCAGTCAAGGTCACTCCCACCGAATCTGGTCAAATGATGTTACTTATTGCCTTCTAATAGTTATGGAGGGTTACAGGTATTTGTGATGTGGGGCATCTGGTTTCAAGGTATGAGTATGGGAGTCATCATGGCATACCCTGCGGTACTGACAAACTCGGAAACCAACTACAATGCTACTGGTATCTATATATCATCAGAAGAAGCTACATGGCTTGGTGAGTTTACATTTATTTTAATACTAGCAGTTACCCGCGGCTTCGTACGCGAGTACCGTTTCCGTGTACATTATATTATCTGTGCGTGTACCGAGCGGACACTTCCTTGAGAAACTTGACATTACACAACCCGTACTCGAATGTCAAACGCTAGTTGTTAGACCAAAGAGGTAGTACCTACTACGCCCTGTCAAACTGACGTGACGTGACATGATCCTCTTGCTAAATTGGCGCTGCTAATCCCGTTCGTTCATTTTATCCTGTAGATCCTGTTAATTATTCGGGATAAAAAGTAGCCTATGTGTCAATCCAGGTTACGTGCTATATATATGCCACGTTTCATCCAAGTTGGTTCAGTAGTTTCGACGTGATTGAAACACAAACATCCAAACATCTAAACTTTCGCATTGATAATATTAGTAGGATAGAACAATTTTTTTTATACGATTAGCTAATATTAGACTGTAGGTACTTAAGTGTATTTATCATCACATTGATGGACTTCGCTGCCTACTCATTTGTTTTTAGAAAGAATGAAAGAAAAAGCATTTATTTTGCAACACACACATAACAGCACAACAATTACACTAACACACTAACAATACACTAACACACTAACAATACACTAACTTACAAAACTACTTGTAACTAACTAAGGTAGTGGTGGGTACGTGCACTTACGAGGCAGGTAACCACCAACAACCGTGTGGGCAAGATGGGGTGCAAGGTGTCGTCGTTGGTTTTTAATTCCTCATCACATTTGGGTGGTAATCACATTGCCCCGGAATAAGGTCCTATCTCACCATCTCAAGATTACAGTAACCCTCAGTTGTTTCCGTTAACTTTAGACTTGTCAAAAACAATGATAGAAATATTTTTTTATTTGATGGATATTGTTTCACCATCTATGCGTAACATCATAAACGACATCCCAAATATTTATCATTCATTTCATTTGCAGGTGCAACTTTAGTAGTATCAAGCATCGCAGGATTTATAGTTCTCTCAGCGTTATTCCAAATCTATGGACGCAAGATCGCTCACACAATCCTCTGCCTCTTCAACCTCATTGCCTGGATCGTCTTCTACTTCGCTAGCAGCATCAATTGGTTGTTCCTCGGGCGGTTCTTCCACGGCCTCGGTTTCGGAAGCATTTACATCAACAGCGTTATAATGAGTGAATACTCCAGTCCTGTTTCCAGAGGATACTTTATTACAATGATGAAAGTCATTATGGGTATGGGATCTACGATTTGTCACTGTCTATCTTTCTGGTCTTGGAGAGAGCCGGCTGCAGCAGGATCGGCCATGGCTTTCTTAGGCATTGTCTTTACTATGTGCTGGCCAGAAAGTCCATACTTCCATGCAATGAAAGGTCAATTTGAGGAATGCAAGAAGACATTTACGTGGCTTAACGGCTCGTCCATCGAGAAGCAACAGGAACTGGCTGAACTGATAACAGCTCAGATGGAGTTGATAAAAATTAAAAAGGCGAAAAAGAATGACAATCGTTTAAAAGTATTTTTCAAAACTTTTCTGGAAAAGGATTTCCAAAAATCCTTGATATTAGCATTGTTAATAACTCTAGTGCTAGACACTTGTGGTAGATACTACGTAGTTGCATTCCTTATACAAATAATGGTAGAATTAGTAGGAGACGGTAATGCTGTTTACTATTCTATAGCAGTCGACATTATTACTGTGGTTGCTTTAACAATTTCATGTTTTCTCGTGAGATATATCAATAGACGCACAATATTATTTTTATTTGGATTTATAAACGTTATGTTTATGTTTTCTATTACTATTGCTTTGTTTTTACAGAATAGATTTGAATTTGTTGCTAATATAGTGTGGCTAGCACCTTCATTGCTCATGCTACAAAATTTTGTTGTAAATGTCAGTGTTATTCCAATTTGTTTTGCACTTTTAGGTGAAGTGTACCCTTTAGAGTACAGAGGTATAGGATCATTGATTTCTGGTTTAATGTTCTGTGTATTTTATGGTGCAAACCTCATAGCTACACCAATAATGTTAAAAGATTTAGGTCTTGGTGGAACATACGCGATATATGGTTCTTGTTTAGCTGTATTTCTCGTTATGTTATTTTATACAGTGCCAGAAACGAAAAATAGGACATTACAAGAAATTGAAGATGAAATGAAGGGTGTTAAAAGAAATATTGATGATGCTTTAATGAATCTGCAGGCTGAGAAGCCAGGACTGTGATAACGTATGAACGTTGTGTTTTAGGTCGTCCGTTGAAGTTTGCCATTCTTTAATAAGTACATACTTACTAATATACCTACTAATGAGGTAAAGTTTATTATTATGATCATGATATCATTATATATATATATATATATATATATCATGATATATATATCACATATATATATCAGCGGAGTATCATCGATGATGGACCATCAGTCCATCTCCTTTCTCCCTTCTTAGACTTTAGGTACATACATATATTTAACCACATCATTAAATAAATTGTAGGTACTCGTAAAACATCCAAAGATTGCCGTTTTACTGCCAATTCAAAAAGAATAGTGATATTGGTATATATACAGCGTGTAGCTACAATGGCGACATTAAATTAACCAGCGTATCCGGTTTCGCGTTTTCAGAATATAGACATATTTTTTATTTCATTAAACATAAGATTTATCGAAATAAATCAATTTTCTTAAATAACGCCTCGGAGCAACCTGTACGTAAGAGCAGAGGTCATCTGTCGGGTTCACGGGTCATAACCGCGTGTAACCGCGTATGAAGAGCAAGAAAGTATTGTTAGAATAGGACACCCGAAATTGCGACGTTGTGCATGAAAGGGATAGCTAACTATTGAAGAGCGCCGCCCGCGCCGCTCGCTCGACCGACTCGTCCTGCCGCCTAGCCAGTGATACGCGGGCCGGTGTCCTTGACACACTTTATTTTAATAATTTTGCTAATTATCTACCTATTCTCAATGTTTCGCGAAAAAGACGCTTGGTTTTGTTAGTTTAGCTTTTCTATTCTAAGTACCCAATCAGGTCTACGTAGGTACAGCGATAAAGACGCTTTGAAGCGGTTATTAGACTATGCAATCTCAAGCACGCTAACTAGTCCGTGCTTAGAATCTACGTAGCTGACTAGTAAGTCAGTCTACCTGTCTTTCCCTTATTACACTACGCTTGATGCTAGTTAGCGTGCTTGAGATTGTGTAATGTAATAAACGCTTGATTTATTATTTGTTTATCTGTCTACCTTTGCGACTAGGGAGCGGGTAAATAAAATGTTTGGTGCTCAGTGGATACTGGATAGGACGACACGACACGGAGCTCTTAGGTGGCCCAATGTCACCTGACCTCAAGCTTCTCGATTTTTTTATGGGGCTTTGTGAAAGACGACGTTCATGCTAAAATAAAATAAAATGTATTATCAAAAGCGAGGGCAAATATTCAGCGCCGCCGGTTACATCTTTGTGTCCGACGTGGTGGCGGCGGCGGCGCGGCGGCTACATTGAGAACTTGAAGATTTAATAAGTGTAAGGCGCTAGGTGCATAGGTCACAATAAAATTAATAGTAAAGTGAACAAGGTGAAGTGAAATTATTTGATTTCTTTGAATTCCTTGGTGTCGCTTGATTTCCCCGCCCCGCGCCCCGCCGCCGCCACCGAGCCGCCCGGGCAGGCAGGCGCGGGCGCGGGCGCGGTAACACGTAGGTAAAGACACTCATAGGGTGATTAATTTTTGTTGCGTATTTTATTATTAAGTTTGTTTGAAAAATTCGAAATTTCTATTTTGGACTATAATTATTTTTTTATTTTTTTTATGAATACTTATAAGTAGCTCTACCCGTGTGTTCATTTAATGTCGCCATTGTAGCTACACGCTGTATACCACTAAGTATTCTTTAAGTAAATAATGAATTTATTCACAAAGAAAATTATGACTAATAAAGCATTCTAAAAAAAATTAAAAAAAAAATAAAGTATTCTTTTAATTAAGCGTTGTATGTCAGTAATCAGCCAGGACCCTCATCTATTCGAGAAAGATGATATTATAGACTATCATAACATCATATGAGACTCGATCTATGGCAGAGACGTGCTGGTCTAGGATAGTCAATCCAGATTATAAAGATTGCAGAAAATGATAGTACCTATTTATGACTACAATGTATTTATCATAGGGGCGTAAACCTATCCGATTTCTACAATATAATAATGATCTAGGATACTGTTAGATTCAATCATTATACTATCAAAATGATTGTGAACTACACACTCGCGCTCCTAATATTCAATTTATTATTATGTAAGGCTTGTGTAAATCGAGGATCAGAAGAAAACTTGTACGAAATGCTATTAAGAAATGACTTAATGCAAGACTACTTTAGGATGGAACCACCAAACAAAAGAGATGCTAACTGCAGTCTGGTTGAGGTGGAAATCGCCATGATTATGCTTCAACTCAAATTCGACTCGGATAATGGAATAATGACGATAAACAGCAAGTTATTCTCAGCCTGGAAAGACCAACGCCTCACATGGGATCCTATAAGATACGAAAACATCTCCAGAACATATATCTCTCAGGCACGAATTTGGACGCCTGAACTCAAATTTTTCAACGCAGAATATTTTGAGAGACATGACTATTCTACGTGTCATCTTTTGAACAACAAAAATGTGGTTTGTTCTGAGAAGTACGTTCTAGAAATTAGTTGCAATTTACGGGTTACAAACTGGCCGTTTGATAGGCAGAAGTGTGTCTTAGTTATTGGTTCTATGACAAGTTCAGTGAAATTGAAATATCACAGTGGA
The DNA here is from genome assembly GCA_947859175.1 of Gandaritis pyraliata. NCBI lineage: Eukaryota > Metazoa > Arthropoda > Insecta > Lepidoptera > Geometridae > Gandaritis > Gandaritis pyraliata. Next base: position 1,525,342 of record OX401875.1, on the reverse strand, counting down.
AGAGTTTATGTGCCTACGTATACGGCTCAAGTTGGAGGTGGCTGGGATTTGATAGATTTTGTACCTAAAAGTAATGAATCTTCCAATTCTATTTCTATTGTTTTGGTTGTCGAGCGACGACCATCAAATTTAATGTCTAATTTGATTATTAACCCTTGTTTAGCCTTAACAACACTTACACTGATATCTTTAGCATTAGATATGAAGAATTCTAACCGTTTGTTATTGCTATGTTTTAGTTTAATGTGGCATTTATTCTTCCTATCCACGTTTGGGACATACATACCAAACAAATCATTAGATTCTCCTTCCGTTTTGATGTATTACCGTAATTCAGTAATTGTAACCACTTTAAATATTATATCAATATTCATTCTCAACATAATACGAAAAAAAGAAAGTGAAGTACCATCGTGGATAAGTAATCTTAATGAATGCGTTTATAACAGCCCAATTAAATTTATTCTCCCTTTAAAAAGACGTGAAAATTGGTATAATTTTGCGAACTTGTTGAATGTTTGTCTTACTATTGTCACTATAATGGTTTATATAAGCTTGTATATAGTTTATATACCATCGCGTTACTCACGTTTTTCTAATATAAATACTTATTCGATGAGCGAACGGTTTAAATCTTCATCAGCGCCACAAAACTCTACCAATCGAACGTCTACAATGATACTTTAACTATATAAAAGATAGCATTTCTCAATTTATTTATGCTGGATCATATTGCTTTGCTTACTAAAGTAGATACTTACTTACCTACATTAAAATATCTTTGCTATGGAATAAACATTGAAAAATTAACACGTACTTTATTGAACTAGTCGGCCATTATCCTTTTATTTTTATATCTCTGTTAGCAGGGGTATGCCAATCAAAGTTGAACTGCAAAGTTGAACTGCAAAGTTTTAAATCATGGTCAGTTCATACTAACTCACAGTTATTCTGTGACTAAATAGTGACATTATGACGTCATTTGATGTGTTTTCGCGCATATTTTGCTGTAAAGTGTCTAAAAAGAATGATCACGTGACCTGAAGAAATTACACTGGGCAGTGAAATATAACATGACAGCAAAAGTTTGGCATACGGGGGCCGCTTTGGAAATCATAAACGGGTCAAATATCTTCTCGCACACATATCTTTTTTTTGTGGTACAATACGTGAAGCTTTGCAATTTTCTATAATTACATTCAGTGATCTACAAAAATGTTGAATTTGCGAGCGTGCGTGAGCCACGCGAAGGAAATACAAACATGATACCAAGATCATTTGATTCGAGCATTTTTCTAGAATATTGTGATACTATTTCGATTACAAAATTGTTTTTCTACGTTCCTATACATATTTTGTTTTAAAATACATATTTTATACCTTAAAATGAAAGCAAATTGAATTTCACACATGCAACAAAGTCATTTATTAATACTTCAATTCAATTAGCTTTTATTAACAATCAACTTGCTTACTAGTTCTACTAAAAACATAATGTAGGCATCGATACCTACCCAAAAAACAAATACCTACTTATTGATTGTTTTGCTTTTCAGCATAAGCCTCCCCCAGGCTCTTCCATAGTTTCCAATCGCGGGCTTTTCTCATCCACAAGAATAATCCATCTTTTAATCCTATCCTATCCTATCCTATCCTATCCTATCCTATCCTACTTCCTACTAATATTATAAATGCGAAAGTTTAGATGTTTGGATGTTTGTGTTTCAATCACGTCTAAACTACTGAAACAACTTGGATGAAAGTTGGCATATATACTTATAGTTCGCAACCTGGATTGACACATAGGCTACTTTTTATCTCGAATAATTAACAGGATCTACAGGATAAAATGAACGAAAAGGATTAGCAGCGCCAATTGGCAAGAGGATTTCATTGTTATGTGATGTCACGTCAGGTTTGACATTTCAGTACGAGTTGCTGCTGCTAGTAAAGAATATATCTATCTATCTTGTTTGCTACTTACTTATACCTTGTTTTACTAGGTTCCTATTTAGAGGATGTCCATAAACCTGCACCATTTCGGCAAAGATTATCATCCAATAACTATTCACAGGTACTGCTCCCTCAGACAATGGCTATTATTCACCCCTATCTATCCAAGCCCCCTCTTCTGCCCTCCGTCGGAGGCTCAGTAACTCCTTTGTCCTATGAGGATATAAATACATCTTCACCGGATGCAATCGCGCTACCTTTTTTTATAAAACCACTAGCAGTTACCCGCGACTTCGTACGCGTCTACAGTTTCCGTGTACATTATATTATCTGTGCGTGTACCGAGCGGATACTACTTTGAGAAACTTGACGTTACACCTCATTACACCGAACTCGTACCTACTGGAATGTCAAACGCTAGTTGTTAGACCAAAGAGGTAGTACTACGCCCTGTCAAACTGACGTGACATGACATGACAATGAAATCCTCTTGTCAATTGGCGCTGCTAATCCTTTTCGTTCATTTTATCCTGTAGATCCTGTTAATTATTCGGGATAAAAAGTAGTCTATATGTCAATCCAGGTTACGAACTATATATATGCCAAGTTTATTCCAAGTTGGTTCAGTGGTTTTGACGTGATTGAAACACAAACATCCAAACATCCAAACATCTAAACATCCAAACATCTAGACTTTCGCATTTATAATATTAAGTAGGATAGGATTGATGGGATAAACGATGGTAACCACTGCTTACTAGGTCTTACAAAGATGCATTGGCTCACAGAGCTTGTCCATGTGATCTGCATTGCACTTCGTCGATCACTCTAAGGCATATCTTATTGTACGTGTAAAGTATCACAGGTTTGCGGCAGAAATAGGTACGGTACGGTGGGTACGGTTGAATGTTTATGAACATCAAATACAAATTCATTATTTACTAAAAGAAGATTACCAAGCGTTATGTTACCATCGAGACTATCCTCATATCAGTCCATTCGAAGTCTGGGCATATGTTTTTCTGGGAGGAGTTAGGCTGGCTACATTCCCAAACAAATGGACCAACTCTGAGTCAAAATACGGACAAGGGAGTACATTCAATTTCTCATTTTCCAGAGAGAGATTGAGTCTTCTCCATTCCTGCGAACTCGTCGTCAGTTCGCCGGTTCGTGATCGCCATTCGAGAACCCTTTACCCCCATCGGTTTTCAGTTCTGCGAACTACAATGTACGAAGAGTTTACGATCGAAGGTCCAGAGGGTACCTATATGGCTCCCTGAAAGATGTTTTTCTCGGAAGTAAATTAATGACTGTCCATTTACTGTGTTTTTAAGGATTCTTTATGGATTCAATATACCTAGGTACCATACCAGGTTTTTACCATGTAAATGTCTAATGTAAATGTAGGTAAAAATGTCTACCTGCATCCTGATGTTAAGCGGATACCCCTTCTTATAAAAACGCATATCTTACAGAGCACGTCCACAGAGGACGAGTTCTGTAATTATTATTTTACTATTAATATTTGATACATTTAAAATACGACCTTTTTCGTTCAGACATTGCTTTTCTAATACAACTGAATGGGATGGGACGAGCCAATGACCCCACCTGATGTTAAGCAGTAACCACTGCCTATTATCGTGCATGTCAGACATTGCTCTTCTTATACAACAATGATGGGACAAGCCAATGACGCCTATTACGATGCATTGCCTCACTGAACAAGTTCATTACTGTTGCAAGCACACTTTTACCATTCCACTTTCAGAACGCCGACACTAAGTCCATCGTGTCCACAGCTTACTTAATATATTTTAAGAGGATGTTCCTTGATTTCTTGTCTATCTAAATGGATACTAAACAGGTCCGGAACAAACAGTGACTGGAGAACAGATAAATTGCATTTGCGCCCACCGCCCACCGCTACAATTAGGTTAGCGAGGTGGTGCGGGAAGTGCTGTCCAAGAGTTGACGAGTAGCGTCAACCACAGGCTACTTAGAACAGTTACCGAGGTGCATCGTATCCAGGCTAGATCTCCACTCGATATATGCGTCTCCTATATATCTCGAGATCTTCTATATCCACCTTCTTCTCGCGATCTGATATCGTCAGTCCATCAGGTGAAAGACCATCCTAAACTCCGTCTTTCTGGTCCTGGTTGCTATTCGAAAACATCTCCATCTATTCTACTTCTCATAAATAAACTATCTCCGAATAAACTTGCTAGATGCTAACAATACCTAGAATTGTTTTGTGTTAAATCTTTCTACAGCTAAAAATCCGGCTCCAAAATCCCCGTTCGAATGATAGTAGTGGCTCGCTTCGCTCCTCGCCTACGCATTACACCACAAAGTTCAAAGCGAGGGAAATAGTATTCAGTGCCGAATGGAGAGAACTACCGTAAATGAATTAAGATTTCAACTGGATGGGTGGAGTTTAAAAGTGCTTGGTAAATGCGGGTTTTTGAATTAGCTAAAAGTCAATATACTTAGTAAGTGATAATAAGTAATAGACCCAGGGGAAAATGACAGTGATGTAAATTGTGATGTGGATCAATGGATTTTACAATATTTAGTAAGTAGATGTAATGAAGAAGTCAGTAAGAATATAAGTAATGAGCATTACCTAGATTGTGAAACGGGTTCAAAATATATGTAGGGCGTTTGTGGCAGCATGACATTGATATCTGTAGACGATACCGATTTTAAGGTGGAAGAAGTATTTAATAGAGTAACGAAAAAAGTGCTCTCATAAAAGGAAAAAGAGGAAGAGGAAGACCGTGTATTAGTTCTATGCGCTCATGAGCGGGACATCTAATGCGAAGATCGATGTCATGTCGTATACGGACGTCAAGGAAGCTGCCCTGAAAAGAAGAACCTGGCGGGAGATGCATTTGTTACGCCGACAAGAATTGGAAGACGGAATGGCAGTGGGGATCAAACAATATCGTAGTGTGTGAAACCAGCCATTCTCAGGGATGAATATTGTGAAATAGATTTGGAATTGAATACCAGATATGCCATTTTCACAACTAATTAAAGTTTGACGTGTCTGATACACAACACAGCATTGCACTCAGACGCAATAATTGGTGTCTATTATTTCTTGGCTATGTCTGAAATTGTGCAATAAATATTTGGAATATTTCCCGGTGATTTTCAGTTTTTAAATATTGATTGCATTTCACCTACAGATTGATACCTGCAGAGGGGTATGCCAATCAAAGTTGAACTGCAAAGTTGAACTGCAAAGTTTTAAATCATGGTCAGTTCATACTAACTCATAGTTATTCTGTGACTAAATAGTGACATTATGACGTCATTTGATGTGTCTTCGCGCATATTTTGCTGTCAAGTGTCTAAAAAGAATGATCACGTGGTACAAAATTGTACCACGTGACCTGAAGAAATTACACTGGGCAGTGAAATATAACTTGACAGCAAAAGATTGGCATACGGGGGCTGTTGTCTGTTGTATATTCTGTGGATAAGGCCGACTAGGCTGAGAGGATGGTATAGATGATACAAGCCTACTCCATCCAAATCATGTTCTAGACACTGCACGGGTGGCTCTTGATGCTGTATACATCATATAAGTAGATAAAGATAAAGATTTGGTGTGCAATGAAGATTATAATCTATTTATCAATATGAACATCTTTTTCTACAAAACCAACAGTGACCATGAAACAAAATGAAATGTTCCGTACAAAATGCAAAATCATCTTGAATAGATACCTATTTAAGATTTATGACGACAAGCTGTCTTCATAATTCATTTTCAAATTAATTTCACAGATTTCAGACAAGTATTGGCACAAATAGTTTTACAACTTAAAGTTATTAAAATTACTAAAATCCACAATGATTTATTTTACCTAAGTACTCTAAATATAATGGAAATTCATACCAGTTCGTTTTTAAAATAAATAATACGATGTTCGACCATCGGACTTTTTAAAAGTGCCTTTTTACCCGCGACCGAAAAATGAAGGGGTGTTCTAATTTTGATGGCATTGTGTGTCTGTGTGGCCTCGTAGCTCTGTTATCTTGTGTACTTATAACTTGTGTAAAATATAGCTTCGCCGCGATGCGATATGGCAATAACTCGAAAATTAAACCGCTCTAGTCGTAAAACTAAGGAATAGTCCATTAAGTTGTTGGAGAACGTAATTTATAACTAAGTTTTTAAGTTGTGAGCCCCGATTCTAGAACACCCGATTCGGCTGAGTAACCCGGTATTTTCAACACCACTGGGGTAAAATACCGGACTTTGTTCACATCATTATTAAGTTCCTAAATATGTATATGAGCCCCTCTCATATAAATAAATAGGTACATATATAAATATTCATGGACATTTCACACGACGTCGTCTAGTCCCAAACTAAGCAAAGCTTGTAATATGAGAACTAGATGCTGATACTTATTTTTTTTTGTAAATACATTACTACCTACTTATACCTACATAGTAACACGCAGACATAGAACAAACATCTATGTTTGTCACATACAAATGTTTGTATGGTGGGGATCGAACCAACGACCCACAGCACAACTTAATAGTCTGCCTACCATCCGACAGGTAAGCCAATTTTGTTAAAACTGGTCTGGAAACTGGAGCTGGTCTTGTGAAAATGAAAAAAAAATGAAAATGAAAAAATGCAAATCTAGGCGTGAGAGTACCTACCTAATGAGAGTAGAGTCTAATAATGAATTAGAAAGAGTATTGGCAGGGCCTTATAGTTTGAGGTGTAACGTCGCATTTAATGCACCCAAGTGAATAAGGTGAATAAAGTTTTTTAAAAGTAATTTTAAAGCACCCAGGTGCGTATAGTTTACTAAAAGTATATTTAATACACCTAGATGAATTAGCTCAGGTGAATTAAGTTTACGAAGCCCAATGATGACCTCAAAATGTTAGATGTAAACAGAAATACCACGATCGTCATTGCATCAAAATAACAGCCGTCACCAAAATGGACTGACATCATAAAATCGCCAAGATTCAGGTCTACTACGCTAACCGACAAAACTAAAGTTCATTTTGTCGTTTCAGTTACGCTGTGTAGCGGCACAGTCATTTGCAAAAGGCTGTGTAAAACTAACAAGGCTGCCGCGCAATCTACATCAAACATCACTAGGAAATCTCCGTTTGTCGTTTTTCACAGACAACGAGTTTCAGGCCACACGTCACCGTTTCGCCAATAAATAGACACCGGAAACCGATGGAATAATTGAACGGCCGATCGGAAGCGGAAATGCGACTGATATCGCCGCAGCCAGAACTCATGCAAGTTTTAAGTGATGGCTAGACGATGTGGATCTAAATATTGCTACATTTATCTAGCTGCAATTTGTAGTGTGATTTTGTCGTTTTTAGAAAACCAAAATGACTTCAAATAATCCCATTTTATTTTGAACAATGTGTACGTACTATTTTTAGAAGTGATATTTCTTTTTCCCTATTAATACAGATATACAGTATAAAAACTAATGTTTTTATTATTTCCAAAAAGTAATGTTAAATAGTTAATAGTAAATGACATTACTTCGACAATTTCAACCTCGCTTTAACCTAAAATAAAAAATGTTGAGTCATCATTTTACACACCATTTATAACATTTTGAAAACAGGTGATCCAGGTCATCTCGAGGTAAGAGGGGGTGGGTAACAAATGTTATTTTTTCTCCCCCTTACCCCTGAGGGTCATTTATCAGTCTGCCGCGGAAGGGGGGGTTAGGATGACGTGTCGACGATGAGAGTGACAAAAACAATTTCAGTGGTATAATGATAGCTAATTTGGGGTAAAATGTTGGTGTTTTGGGACGTTATTCTTGGAGATGGGAAAAATGGGACAGGAAACTAACCTTGCAAGTGGGTAGAAGTACCTTTGCTTTTGGAAATGTTTACTTTTTGTGTCTACTATTAGTAGATTTTTGAAAACATTACGTGCAACACTAGTATATGCAAAAAACATTGCTATTGATAGAGCGTTTATCTTATCTATGGTGAGAAGGACACAACATGGCGGACACAAATGTACAGTCGGCTACACATCAACCTATCCACTGTTTGAACTTTGAACTATTATAATTTGAATGTTGCGAATCAGGGATCGCAATAGGTGTAGGCGCGTGGCGCGCAAGCAGCGAGTCTCGCACAAAAACATATCCTCCCTCTCGCATAATTCGCAACATTCAAATTATAATACTTAGTTCAAAGTTCGAACCGTTGATAGTTTGATGTATAGCCGACTGTACGATATGATATAAATTGGATAATACCTACAATAAAAGGATATCGAGACGATTCTACAATAATTATCGGGTAATTTCAGTATTTTCAGTCTAACAGTACATAAACACGTATACCAAACATCCGCGGTTAAGCTTCCCCACCTTCAGAAACAAAAGTCGTAGGTTCAAAAAAGTTCAGTGCATCTGATTTTTTATTTGAAGTTTGATGTATGCGCGAAGTGTTCTCAAACGATGAAGGAAAACATCGTTAGGAAGCCTACAGGTTATTACGCACGTCAGCTTAGCCATGTAATTCCAGTGGTTGAGGCTACTAAGGTGAAGGAGCTGGATAAGACAAGTCCCATTACCATTTTTAAAACTATCACGGTTATAAACATAATTTAAACTAAAACGGGATATTTCAACGGAATATAATCAAACTCATAAATCATCGTAAATATCCAGTTTTTTGTGAAAATTACAAAAACACATTCAACTATGACCTCACCAAATCCAGTCCATTCAGGATTATCTCCCAACACATATTTCAAAACAAACAGTTCACCCAGTTAGCCGTTTTTCCGTCCACCTCCATCATTCAGGTGCCAGGCAAACAGACAACTAGGAATTTATGTTTCCATTGAATCCCTATTCACAAAGATTTTCCATCCGCAGATATCAATGTGGGTCAAGATTTTGCCAAACTCACTAATAAGCTTTGTTGCTTTCGTGTTCTATCTATGTCTGTTATTTTGAAAGAAAGTCTTGAATTGTCAAGATAAAATTCCAATTCTCCACCGGACATTACTTTTCACCATCGGTCATTCTATTTCGTGCAAAGTCTAACAAAACGTGACATTGGCGAAATTGCAGGCTGCAAATATACTGCAAAGGCCATTTAAAAAAAATTGAATTGGATCACCAGTTCGCTAATACCTTAGGATAAGAACATGGAAAGTGGGTGGTAGATGGTAGATAGCTCACCAAACTCATTGTTCTTATCACTAATATATAAAAACCAACGTATATCCGGCGTTTGAGAATAAAAGATTTGTGTCAGGCCTTGACAACTATTTTTTGTATTAGCTGTTTTTGTGCAAACACATTTTATCATTGTGAAGAGTTCATTGGGGTAATGAACATATGTGTAGTTGCCAGAGAAAACCTACATTTAAATAAAGTCTTCATAGTGCAAGTCTTAAAACTTGAATAAACATGCCTAGAATCGTCTTTCAAACGTCTCTTAAAAATTGAGAGATTTTGCAAATGGTCAAGAAAATTCTCACCCATAATAAACCCGTCTCAACATTGAGAAGCTAAGTAATGTGTCAAAACTAAGGGCGTCTTGCACCAGAATCACTAAACGTATTTAACAGCTAAATCGATTTAAATCTGACGTATTTGTATGACTTGACAACTCGCTAAATACTATTTAAGAGTTAAATGCGTTTAGCGATTCTGGTGCAAGCCGCCCTAAGTGTCAAAACTAAAAGAAGAAAAGATAAACGTCGTATAGCAACTTGAGAATGATTCAGTTGAGAGGTCATCATTTTTTTCATAAGTAAGACTGTAAGATTAGTTGCTATGCCCCACGTTGCTCGATTCAATACGCTTTTCACTAAAATCTAAGATGTCTAGATATGAGGGCAATTTGTACGAGTCTATGCAAAACATGTACAGATAGCAAAATAAACTAGTCTATTTCGCAGTGGCGTCTCAAAAGCTCGTAGTTAGGCTAGTGAGAAATTTTTAGGCTTCCCGAGTCTTCCCGAGACTTCCCGAGACTTTCTGAAGATCTAAAAGTTACTGAAGTCTAGGCTTTTGTGATTTTGACGAAGCACGAAGTCAATGTATTCATTCAATTATTAAGACTTTTAAAATAAAAGAACACTTAGGGCGTCTTGCACCAGAATCACTAAACGTATTTAACAGCTAAATCGATTTAAATCTGACGTTTTTGTATGACTTGACAACTCGCTAAATACTATTTAAGAGTTAAACGCGTTTAGCGATTCTGGTGCAAGCCGCCCTTATTGTGACATAATTGTAACAGTTAGACATATGTTGTCACGACATTTTTTGTAGATAATGATGTGCTCTGCAAAGTCGTTGTACATTATTTTTTCTATCATCAATAGTTTTCGCAGCGCATGCGATATAAAGAATTTTTTAGGTTATTTTTTTACATCTTGGGTTTTATTGAAGTTTCAGTAAGGATCGCTAATTTTTTTGAAAATACAATACAGCTTATGTCTCCGGGGATAGTGTAGCTTCCCAACGTTGAAAAAAATTTTCAAATCGGTCTCGTTTTCGGAGCCTATTCAATACAAACAAACAAATTTTTCCTCTGTATAATATTAAGTAGTGTAGATTTATTTGTCACTAAAAATACATTGAAACTATTTTGCCAACGTTACCTACAAATGGTACAATGCAGTTTGTCTTATGTAGCATTTAGATAGCAGAAATGTATTACATGGATTGCATTTACATAACACTATATTACGAACGAGAGATTGGTCTTTATTTGAATCTGGGCATGCACTACTGCACGTGGCCTTTTTTGTACCCTCACTCCTCACCGGGGAAGACATGCAAAATAATATAATACTGCGATAGCTAGCTATTATTGTAAGCATCAAAAAATTATACATATCTACTAACTACACGAAGCAACGTTAAAGCCCCTATACATGTCGGCCGAGCGAACGCCAACGCGAGCCAACGCGAGCGTAAGCAAGCGTAAGCAAATTGAGTGCTACCATCCACATGTTTGGCAAGCCTACGCAAACTATTGCAAGCGGCCAACGTAGACGAGCGGGCTAACATGTGGACACGGTTGGCCGAGCGCAGGCAAGCGCCTTTGATTTGTGCATAAAAACCGACACGGCTCCGAAGTGAGGCGAGTGGCGGCGAGCGACCGCGAGCGACCGCAAGCGATGACAAGTCACTGCAAATGTACTGTCCACACGTTGGCGCTTGTAAGCACTCGGCCAACAACAAAGGCGAGCGACACCGAGCCATGGCAAGGCAAGGCAAACATGCCGTCCACACGTTGGCGTTGGCCTTCACTCGTCGACGTTGGGCCAACATGTATAGGCGGCATTATGGTTATAAATATAAGTTTTAGAATCCCTTGGTAATTACATGGGACTGCCTCAAGATCATTATTTATACACCAGTAAAATAATCATTAAAATTAATTAAAATATAGACAGAGATATCGAGTAACATACTTAGTATTTACATACAAAAAACACAGTCAACTTGTGCACCTTTCGTTTTTGAAGTGGTTGAAAATAAAAACACGTCACAATTTTGTTTTATTTTTCTATATACCAAAATACTATGGTAATAAAATACAAAGGTAAATACTCAGTCGAATCGACCGGTCCCGGAGCAGAGACGCCATTGCAACCGACCAAACAGAACAACACAATTTAATTAGTTTGTATGTTCTAGAGTTCGACATACGCCGCCATGTTTGCAACCCCACACCTGTTGAAACCTCGACGAATTCTGAAATAACAATCAAGCATTCAGAGAGGCTACTTAGTACGAGTTTACAGTGTTTAAAGCCGGTGTAAAACGTCTAGCGCCCAGCACCCCAGTACCTACAGATCTTTGTCCCTCCAAAGTATCTGCGCAGAAGCCATTTTTGGGTCGAATTGGAGGTACGCGATTTTTTCCTCGCAACCTTTGCACCTAACTTCAGAGGGATAAAGCCAGATCCAGCTTATTCCTGACAGATAACCAAGACGAGATAACTGGTTATCTCAGAGGAGCTGTATGTTACCAATAAAACGGGTAAGCCGTTTGAGAAGATATAATAAGTACTTATAATTTTAGAACTTCACCTGATATAACCGTCTTCTCCCCAACCCTCCCCCCACCAGTTCAGCAGGATCCAGTACTCCGGAGTGTACCCCACTAGAAGCATGGCGTGGTTTAATCTCCAGGGTAGGCAGAATGGGTCGTCATAGATGCCACTCCTGAAAAACATGCATTTTCAGTTCCATTCCGACCTCTCATGAAAAAGCAGTTCTTGTTTTACCAAAGTGGTTATTTTTGCGTAGAACAATGCATTAAGTACCCACTTCAATAAGTGCGTCTACTAAGAAAGAAAGAAAGAAAGAAAGAGAAAGTATTTATTTTGCAACACACACACAACAGCACAACAATACACTAACTTACAAAACTACTTATAACTAAAACTAAGTAAGGGTGCAAGGTGTCGTCGTTGTGCCGGTGTGCGCGGGAGTCGAAACGCGCTGCATCTCAGCTTATATGCCACTTCAGATTGTGAAGTGACGCTGGTTTTCAGGTACTAAGGCCGTGCTTTCAGAAGCATTGGTCTCTCTGAGACGTTTTTGTGGTAGGTATAGGTACCACAAACACAAACTCAAGTAGGTACAACGCCCTCTAGTTCCAAACTAAGCAAAGCTTGTAATATGGGAACTAGATGCTGATAGAATACTTATACTTTTTTTTTGTAAATACATACTTATAATACTTATAAACCGGAGGTTAAGACCTGTACAGCTGGAAAGTGAACGGCGCCGCATTAACACCCACAGCTAGAGGTCCTATCAAGGCCAGGGCTCGCTCCATAGCCTCTTCATCACCAGCCGGCAGCATGGCCCAGCGCGAAGGCTTCGCGGAGACCAGCGCTCGGCTGTACTTGCAGTGACCTCTCTATCACATGCAAAACACTCAGAGTGTTTCTATCCATCTATCAATAGACTATTGATAGATGGATAGAAACACTCTGAGTGTTCTATTCATCTATCAATAGTCTATTGATAGATGGATAGATAAGGTTTTTATTCAACACCACAATAAAAGAAAAATATGAACTAAAAACTATGATATACTTAACTAAAGTTAAAATCTATAAATATATTACATAGGAAATCACAGTGGTGGCGATTGCAACGAATCGTTACCATGGTGATAAAAGTCAGTAGCATAGGTAAAATTCACATAAGAATTTTTAGGAGGGTACTCATAGGTATTTTCACTAGTGCCTATGCCTAGTTCTAACTTTATGATTATGTATCTTGCGAGAGGTACGCGACTGGCGTAAAATGTGCATCTTGCTGTCAAAATATGCTAGGTAGGTACTTATTGCGCTATGTACTTACTTACATATAACAACTAGTTCGAGAAACCACTTGCCCAGCGTATTCCTGTGGTTATATCGAAGTAGCATCGAAATCCAGAGCAGCATTTTATAAAAAAAAGTTAAAGTCAAAGTCAAAATTTCGTTATTCAATAAAATCACAAGGAGAATTTAGAATCGTCTTATATAACTAGGTGATTCTAGGTGCCAGTTCCACGCGACCAGAGCCTAGAAGAACGGGCAAGAAACTACGGCCTGGTTCCTGGCGTTTTTTTGTATGATCCCTTTCACAGAGAAATATACATGTCTATATACATAATGTACATAAAATCTCTATGTACATAAAATGTCTTATAAATCGCTAAAAACAAAATTTTACATTATCCTACTGATGTTACGTATTTACTGTCGCACTGTTATCGCTTTTACTTTATCAAGAGTAGGATATTACGGACTTATCGCCAATCAATCGCTAAATCGGGATAACAGATTTCTGTGTCCGTCTGTTAGATAAATAATACGCAAAGCAACGCATCAATTTATTTGTCATGGATAAAAATGTTGCAGTTTAACATAATATTTATAAAATATAATATGTGAACAAAATTTACCAAGAATGTGAATATGTGAACAAAATTTACTAAAAAAGTTTTGGGTGATTAAAACTTTTTGTCGCGTTTAGTTTTGTTCGCTTGACACCGGGGTAGGTACCACATAAAATTCTAGATTATGGAATAAAATAAAGTACAAAATACATTTTCGCTTCAGCCCTTTCAAACAGGTATCAGAAAGGATTTTTGTCCCTCTAAAGTATTTGCGCAGAACCCATTTTTAGTCGAATTTGAGGTAAGTAACCGATTTTTTTCCGCACAACAGTAGGTACTTACATGCGCAATCGTTTGTTACACCTAATTTCAGAGGGATAAAGATCCGTTATGCGTACTGTAGGTACCTATGTTCTTGCTTACCTTGCCTCGATAAGGATACTTGGTCTCCGTGATCAGACCACTCCTGGCGATGTAGCGAAAGGCAGCGCGGATGGAACCACCTTCGCAGCCCAGGTTACCATCATTGTGGCTGCAGTCTATTATCTGCTGAGGACTGAAGGTAGAACCATTAGTTTCTTGGACATGGAGAGAACTATACTGGATGTTTCACTATTTGATCATCATAATCGTCATCATCAACCTATATAGTCCCCTTTTATATTAGTCACCTGCACCAGGGATGACATTATGGATGCCAAAGAAGAGGGGGTAATAGTGGCGAAGTTCTGAACTTCGAACCTCGCAAGAAGAAGAAGAAGTCCACTTCTGGACGTAGGTCTCTCCCAAGATGCGCCATTAAGCTCGGTCTTCGGCTCTTCTCATCCAGTGTCTGCAGATCGTCGCCACATCTCGCCGGAGGGCGTCCTACACTACGCTGGCTTTCTGAATTGGCAAGTTGAAGTGCGAATGGGCGAACAGGACTAGCAACTGTTGAAGAACCAAGGTTCTCGCCTGGAAGGACCTGGAAGGCGAAGTGTACGACGGTCTGCTGCCCGATGAACCGATAGCAGAACTAAAATAGGAAGTCGGTGAATGAAGAAGACCTAAAACCGTAAGCGTTTTAACAAGACACACCATCAGGGGCCACTTTAACCCATTTTTCTCTAAACGGGATGCTGTAGTGGATATTTTTAGATAGTACCGATACCATCCTCAGCTTACTCAGCCTTATCCACAGAAAAGACAAGGTCAATACGAGCGGAGCTGACTAAACATTTTCTGACGTTTTCCATCACCGTTGACTCACCTCAGCTCTCTCCAATTCCGGTGTTTTTTATACATCTGTGCTTGCATCGCATGGGTGACGGCGAAAGCGTAGCATGCACCACATTGAAACTGCTCCTCGCGTCTTGGCTTGAAGCCTCGACGACGCCAGTCCATCTAGAAAACTTTTTTATAAGAATAAGTAATAGAACGCATGGTCATCAGCCTAACCTGTCATTAAAAATCCTACAAATGAGAGCTCCTGTTACAAGTTTAAAAAATTAGAAAAACCCACTTCAATTCGACTACCAGCTTCATCATCAGATGATGATGATGACAGTTCATTGGGAATGTTCTAGTGACTATAAACACCACTTAAAAGTTACAGAAAAACAAAATACGCAATTTCGTGCACGAGGTTGGCATATTTTTTTTTCAGTTATTTCTATTTATAACCCAAACTACTGAATCGATTTTGATGAAAATGAAATGGGATCAACCTGGAAGTATATTCTTTTAGATAGAAAAAGAATTTTTGAAATCGGTTCATAAATGACGAAGTTCTGAAGTAACAAACATAAAAAAAACCGAATTGAGAACCTCCTTTTTATGGAGAGCTGGTTATAAAGCGAATCATTCACTCGGAAGTACTCGGAACACTACCATGCGCAAATAAAACTTGCGCCTTGCCCAGTTTATTTTTTCCTTCTTCACCTTGAGAAACTGAGAGAGAAGAGTTTACAAGTTTATTAAAGTTTATTCATATTTTAAAAGTCCTTATACACAAAACTATAAAGAACACAAAACCAAAGTGTCTTCGCCTTAAGTAAATAGAGACAATGAGAAAAGTGCCAATGGACACATTCTTAGATTAGTTTATGATAAAAATGTAGGTGAATGTAAAATTACTAATTAGCCTGCATTGTGGCTAGATCGTAATTAGGGTATTAGTATTATTTATTAGTACATGTACACTGAATTAATAAAAAAAAACTAGTCCTCCTACAAGTTTATTCATATTTTTGTACCCTTACCTTTTTAGGAACCTGGTTGTTGAGACTCTTCTGGTATGTCGTCTTGTGTCGATCCTCAGCTGGGTCAAAAAGAGGTATCGTAGGAAACAGTTTCAGTATTTTATTGAAGTAATCGATTACACTCTGAAAACAACATTTATAAACGATTTGTTGATAGCTCAAATTTTGTAAAAAAATTGGTAATATTCTTTATGAATAAATTGCAACCGAATAAATTTATAAATTAGAACCTTTCCTATTTTTGAAGTCGGTCAAAAACTAGGTACCTAAACCGAATTAAATTAGACTTCCTTCCAGCTTCATCATCAGATGATGACGGCACCACTGAAAAGTCACAGAAAAGCTTTGAAATTTCGTTTACGCGGATGACATGTTTTTTTCAGGTTAGATATAAAAGCTAATCTACTGCACCGATTTTGATGAAATTTCTATGGAACCGACCTGGAAGTACCCGCTGATCTGGAAGCATAAAAAAGGTTTTTATTTTTCAAATATTAATTTACTTCAAACCATGGAAACTTTTTTTTACTTAGTTCAAATTTACAACTAAAAGTCAAATCTAATAGCTATTTAAACAATAAGTTTGTACGTAGGTGCACGTGGGTAAATAATTAATTTTTAATAAGTACAGTCATCGTTTTTTTGCATTTATCAGAGATAAAATCCTAAACAGGCTTAATTAGATTAACCTAACAACTATTATAAGCACCTGAGTAGATTCAGTATTGGGATAATCCCTGATTGATTTATAGACGATTCAATATCTCATCTACAATTAACTATTACCAACTCAATATATACTCTCTTGATTAGTAGTCACAGATGGTACCGAATTCATTGAATAGGTGATCAATCGCTAGAATAATAACCCAGTGTTTCTGGAACAGCTGTATCGCTGTAAAGTAGTAGAGCTTCTTGTGAAAGAGCTCATCCGAGGAAGTACAGTCGAAGACACGTCCACCTATACTGTTTGGACTTTGAACTATTAGAAGTTGAACGTTGCGAATCGTGCGAGAGGGACGACAGGAAGACGTGATGCGAGCGCGGCGCGCCTACGCCTATTGCGCTCCCTTTCCAACGATTATCTGCATTGTATGTAGCGTAGAGTCAGCGCCACCACTGAAGTCCGATAGACGCGGCGCTGCTATCGCAGAACTAAATGTTGCCAGTAATATAGGTAAAAATTACCAATTTTCCAATAGGGTTTAAAAAATTATAGTTAAGCCAATTTCTACGTTTGTTCATTCTACACACATCTATCTACTCATTCTACAACTCAATGACCTTGAATAAAACAGGTAAAACAGGATAATAATAAATAAAACAAATTATTTTGTATTTATGTCGTTTTTATTTAGCTATAATTTTGGTACAATAATTATGCTCTTCTTCTCGAAGAGCTCCTATTCCGGACATATCGCAGTCGCTATCGCTCGTATCCATGAACTTACTATCGTGATCGGAATCCGTGTCGCTATCACTTTCCGTAGATATTATGAATCTCTCCATTTCCACATCAATGAGCCATCAATGAGTGATTCGAGAAACCGTTTTCACGGAAACACCTGAAATAAACATAACGTTGTAAGTTTTAGCACTTAATCAAATGATATTTTCTGGAAAATATCTAAAAAAAGTATTATCTTATACACCTAGCCTTAATTATTTCGTAGTTATATTGTCAACAATATTTTACCCATAAATTAGGCAAAAAAGAGCAGCTATGGTATCCCTAAAGTTTACCTGTCATAGCGGCGACTCTCATCTGCACTTTATTAATAACTCTTTATTCTTCTGTACCAAATTACAAAATTCATTCACTTTAAGAATCACTTCACGGGCTGCACTTTTCAACACTTTACGATTCATTAATGCTGTTTATTTCACCTAAAACAATAACAATTCCACGGCCAATACTCTCCGTAAACACTCCTTACACAAGACAATATGGCGGAACTGTCAAATTTAGTTCCCGCTTTTGCCGTAAGACTTCAGTGGTGGCGCGGACTCTAGTTATGGTTGTATTGGGTGTATAACCTGACCTGTGGCCGTGTGTACTACCACCGTATCTATTTCGTGCGCACAGTGATCAGTGATGCTCGCATTGCTGTGTTCCGGTTTGAAGGGTATGGGTGCCGGTGCTATTACGCACATGAGACTAAGTATCATCTTTGTGTCTCAGAGCGATGGCACAGGGCACGTCCTCAGGACGTGCTCAGTGAGGCAATGTATTGTATAATCAGTGGTGGGCTATCATCAGCGTGTTCCATCATTTAGTTGTATAAAAAAAGAAATAAACGAGGAAATTCACAATCCTTTGGCTGGTTTATCAGCTCAGTTGATACAACAGCGTTGAGCTTGGC
Source organism: Gandaritis pyraliata (assembly GCA_947859175.1). Lineage (NCBI taxonomy): Eukaryota > Metazoa > Arthropoda > Insecta > Lepidoptera > Geometridae > Gandaritis > Gandaritis pyraliata. The sequence goes on along the minus strand of OX401875.1, from coordinate 1,506,876 downwards.
TTAGTTTGGTGTTGGATGGCTCTGTGCAAAATGTCCAACATGTAGAATGACGCAGCTAGATCTACTAGGACTGTGACAAACCACAGTATCTGGAATCACACATTCCCTTCTAGAATATAATTGCAATTGGTTTGCCAGTGATTTGCTGATACGTAATAAGATAGGATACCTAGTGTTAATATAACGTGCGAATTACGTTACCAAAGTAGTTACTTAGTTAATCTTGTTGGGTACCGCAACTATCCCATAAGGACGATTGCTTTGGAAATCCCACAGTACAAGCTTTGTTTAGTTTGGGACTAGATGATGTTGTGTAAAGTAAAAAAATAACTAGGTAGAGTTGAACCTGAAAAATTTTTTACGCAAAAAATAAGATTGTATGTGAACCTTGGAAATCTGAACTATTTACTCCACAACCATTTTATTTTTGAAATAGTAAAAATAATTTTATATCTGTGAGATTTTATTTAAAAATAATTTTAACTCTGTGGGATTTTATTAAGAGACATCTAGTGGCAAGCCTAAGAACTAATAAATACAAGTTTGTGCAGATTTTGCGCGCTCGAAAACATGATAGTACGGGCACAGATAATATAAACTATAGTACCCGTACCATGAGTGTCATGAGAAAATAGAAGATTGTCTTAATCATAACAGAAGTTTTGTACAAAAACAGAGTAAATTACCAAATCAGCAAAATGGTTTAGGTGCAATGAGTAAGAAACCTTCCCAGCTAAGTATTGTTGGTTGTGATCTGCGATTAGTTTCAGATTTTCCCGCCATTTGTTCAGTGCTGCCATCTCGTGGTGGATAGAGGAGTACTCTTTTTTGTGCACCATCTGAAACGGTAGTGTAACCTATATTTTACAAAATCCTAGGCACACGATATTACTACACGTCCCACTAAGCTTACCGGTAGGACGAATGGGGAAAAACTGACTCTTAGGGCGTCTTGCACCAGAGTCACTAAACGTATTTAACAGCTAAATCGATTTAAATCTGACGTATTTGTATGACTTGACAACTCGCTAAATACTATTTAGGAGTTAAACGCGTTTAGCGATTCTGGTGCAAGCCACCCTAAATTTAAGAAAAAGAACGTTAAAACTGGCAGAATAGGAAGTAGGTACCTAATGATTTCAAGCTATCAATCTCAGTCAATATCGAACCTCCAGAAAGTGCGTTTGACATAATTTTTACGAAGCGTTGTCACAAAAATGCTATGAATTTCGCGCGCATCGTGTTCACGCAGCGCAAAGTTGCACCTATAAAACTATTTCCCAATTTTTAGGGTTTTTTTACCTTAGGTACCTACCTATACCGCTACCAAGTAAATGATATTCAGTATTCTACTGCAGCTATTGCTTCGACAGCTAAACAGCTTTTAGTAATCTGAGAGGTAACTTAAAAGATTATAAAAATTATAAGTTGAATTCCTTACCTTATATTCATGCCAATGAGCTTCAGGCACATCATGATGCAATAACAACCCTTTTAAAATGTGTTCATTTCTATAACTATCACTGTTTTTACTATCACAATCACTGACATTCCTAAACTTTAAGAAATCACCATACCTTTCCGTTTTATCAAAAAAGTTTAAAGCTTTTTCAACAAAAGTATTGATTTTTTCCGTTTTTAAACATCTTGAAAACCTAGTATTGCATTTAGAGTTTTTGTAATTGTTTAGAATTAGTTTTATTTTGTTTGAGCTGTCGGTGATATTTAAAATGCAAGTTGTAAGAGAAAAATTAATTAGAAATAACAAAAGATGCATGTTTGTTTCAAGTTAAGATTTGATACTGATAATGCAATTTGTTTTATTTCTTGAATGAGTAAAAGTGCTGACATGCAATCGCATTATGACGAAATTCTGCTTACATGTGTTTTTGCATTGGAGAAAATTATGATTGTCACAAACATTTTTTGTAGTTATGTACCTACGAAATAATATTCGGTTAGCTCAAACTTCCCAGCACAACGTACCTACCTAACTATTATATAATGGTAACCACCCTACCCCCAGGGGTATGGCCAGGGGGGCAGGGGAGGGGTGTTAGGTGGATCCGAAGTGAACTGTTACATGTGTATTTTGTAAATATTGTAGGTTAGTCGTAATTTAAATGAAATAAACAAAATTATAAAATTATGATTCATTTATTTGTCAAAAATATCTAATACACAATGGCATCACAATGTAAAGTATCAAGCTCCCACATTGTAGTAACTCAAAAACTTACGAAAACTGTATAAATAATATTAAAAAACTAGGAACAAATTGCTAAAAATAAACGCGATAATATTAAACGATATCACAACAAAGCTTAATGGAGATAAATTAGCAAAATATTGATTTTACTAAATATTTATGTTTCTTTCACTCATGATTTTAAAACTATGATGGTGAAATAAATCCTGTAATTATTTTCATTTTGCGAAAAATGTATGTCAATAATATTATAGATAAATTACACCTACGTTCTTTAAATTGATGTCATGAGTACATTGCATTTAACTAAATTATAAAACATAAACTACAATGAGATTGGATTTACCATTTTATGACTTGTCCTACTTTGGTGGCCAGCACCATGGTTGATCTTTGTCGTCGTAGACGAAAGTGTATAAGTGTTCTTTTGCCAAAAACAACAACTTAATTTTTATTTTAACCTGAGCATAAAATAAACGATATTTTAATGTGTTTTTATTGTTATTAATACTGCTTTAATATTTTGTACATAAAATAGGTTCTAAAGCATCTAAAAACCAATAAGGTTTGTATACTGGTGCTATTTAAGTCACACAAAAGTATCTAGATGAGTTTTAACAGACTAAAGAGCTAAGTAGGTGCTTATGCGGTAAGTATAACAAGCTCAAAAAATTTCTTAATTAGAACGAGTACAGAATATTTTAGTTTGTTATTGTTAAAATGGCAAAAAAACATAAATATTGTCCAAAATGACAAAGATCGTTTCACCCAAAAACGTCGAATAAGCATTCTGTTCTCAAAAATATACAATTTTACAATTTTCTTAAAATAAAGTCGCAGTCGAATTACATTTCTCAATTCTAAGGGCGGCTTGCACCAGAATCGCTAAACGCGTTTAACTCTTAAATAGTATTTAGCGAGTTGTCAAGTCATACAAATACGTCAGATTTAAATCGATTTAGCTGTTAAATACGTTTAGTGATTCTGGTGCAAGACGCCCTAAGAGACATAATGATATCATTTATTACATTTTATTTAATGAATAATCTCACAAACCTGCCATTTAAAATAATGATTTTTCTATCTAACATGATATTAATTATTCTATAAAAACAAAATCCTACATAATCATATTTAATTTTTTACAAGTATTTTGCAGTATTTAGTCCTGCAGTTGGATAAATACTGAAACTTGAAGACATAAAAGATATCACTAAATCGAAACTGACAGCCGATTTACACACTCAAGTAACGAGTCAAGTAGCGACAGAATTACACTGCGCAACTCTCCAGAGTCAAGTCGTCGAAGTCAAGTAGTACAATCTTTGAATCAATAAAATCACAAGGTTCATTTAGAATCGTGTTATATAACTAGGTGATTCTAGGTGCCAGTTCCACGCGACCAGAGCCTACAAGAATGGGCAAGAAACTACAGCCTGGTTTCTAGCATTTTTTATGTGAATCCTTTTTACAAATAAATGCTGACTTTACAGTGCAAGTTGCAGAATCATTAATTATTAATTAATATTAATTAAGACTATCTGCATCTCAGATCGTTTGCAACGGTTTGTAGATAGCTCAACTGTTTCATGTGTATTTTGTAAATATTATAAATATTGTAATATACTGTATTAGTCGTAATTTTCTTTGTGAGTTGTCAATAAAACGATTTTAAATGATTCTTGTGATTTTATTGAATAAAAGAATCATGACTTTGCGTGCGTCTTTATTGTGCAGTGTAACTCTGTCGTACACAACTCGCCACAGTACTTTCCGGTGTGTAAATGCTTCCTAAAATGAGATTAGCCAGTATTCTTATATCACACATCTAAAATATAAATGCAATAAACTACAGTCACTACATATAATATAACGTCTCGTCACGTCTGTCTGTACGAGCTAATCTGGGCAATAAACAGATTTTACATTATTTATAATTTTATCAAAGCCAGAAAATTTCAGCTAGATTATAAAAAAAGATTTTCTAATAAAAAAAATGTTTCTGTAAAATTTGTATTTATGGTGGTACTACAATGGCGAAATTTAATGATAACACGTTTGTTATTACATTCTATGACATTGGCACTGATTTTCATACTAAGGGCGGCTTGCACCAGAATTACTAAACGTGTTTAACAGCTAATTTAATATATTTAAATCTGACGTATTTATATGACTTGACAACTCGCTAAATACTATTTAATAGTTAAATGCGTTTAGCGATTCTGGTGCAAGACTCCCTTAGGGCGGCTTGCACCAGAATCACTAAACGTATTTAACAGCTAAATATATTTAAATCTGACGTATTTATATGACTTGACAACTCACTAAATACTATTTAATAGTTAAATGCGTTTAGCGATTCTGGTGCAAGCCGCCCTTAAAGTGTCAATATTTACCGATTAATCGATACCTAATTGTCAGTTTTAATGAAAAATGCAATTTTTTTGTAAATCTGGACATAATCGCAATAAAAGAGGTTACTTGACTAGCACACTCATCATCATCATCATTCTAGTGTTTCCACAGTCTATCAGTGAAATGACAACAAAAAGAAATTTACAACCAGTATAAAAAATCTAGTTAAAATAAGTATTACAAGTATGTATTTACAAAAATATCTATATAAGTATTCTATCAGCTATCTAGTCCCCATATTACAAGCTTTGCTTAGTTTGGGACTAGAGGGCGTAAAATGTCCATGAATATTTATTTATCGAAGTTTGACAAAGTTCATCTCTACGCATGTGTTTACTTAATGTCGCCATTGTAGCGTCATCCTGTATATAATATGGAAGACATTCACATAATATAATAAAAAAATTGTCTACTTAAATCTATAAAACATAAAATTATAAGTTAGTACTAATAATACTCTCTAATACCTATAAAATATTTATACATGTGCGTTAATTAATTCATCCGCTCCTCGTGTGAAATGGCCTTAGCCTCGTGTGATAGAGAATACTGGCTTTAAAAACCGATTTACACACTCACAAAGACAGTAGTGTGTTAAGTAACGAAGTTACACTGCACGGCGTCAACTTGACTACAAGTTGACTGCGTGTTATAGTGTAGTGTAACTCGTACTCAACTCCATTGTACTTATGGATGTGTAAATCGGTTTTAAACGACACAAAGTATACAAAATATTGCTTGACAAAAGTATGCTTTGAGCTTTTTCTACTTAAAGATATACCGAAAAATTCATTAAATTGAAGGATAGTTACCCCCGACGCAAAAAAAGGGGTGTTATAAATTTGACGTGTCTTTGAGTGTGTGTGTGTCTGAGGCAACGTAACTCCCGAACGGATGAACCGATTTTGATTTTGTTTTTTTTTTGTTTGAAAGGTGAATTAGTCGGGAGTGTTCTTAGCTATGTTTGATGAAAATCGGTTCAAGATTCGGGGGTTTTTTAAATTTTAAGTTTCATTACTTGTTAACTTAAAAATGTTTATTCTGAATTAATTATAAACATAATGGTCACTACATACATAGTGTTATTTAATAGATTCACAGCATAAAAAACAATAATTATACATAAAATAGTATACAATTTCATTGGTAATGTGAGATATTAGTACATTTTCAGTGAGATTAACTTGAAGTATAATTTTGGAAAAAAACCTTAGTACATTTACAATTCATGGTAAATATCCCGTTTTTGGTGAAAATTACTAAATATTTAAATATTTTCTTATAAAAAGAACAACAAATAACATCGTTCATCGCAATCGCACTTCATTTGCTAAGTTCGTTTGATTATATTGAAAAGTGTTTATCCTCGTATGACCAATGCATGTCGAGACTCATTGAGTTCATATTATTGAGCCTCAGTTTCAAATAAAAATTGTTTTACGAGATTTACTTAAAATGATGTTTCAAAAAAACTCAGCATAAGTTCCGAGAGCTTTTAAATAAAAAATGCAATTAACATTGCCGAGTTGTCACAAGTTATATATTGAGCTAGTTTATCTTTGTTTTAAAACAACACACAATTAGTCAATAATATAATCACTCAATTGACTATATTTTGATAATAACCGATGAAATAAAAAAAACACAAGTATCTAATAATGTTTTGATTTAAAAATAAACATTGTGAATTTTAAATTGCTCAAAATTGGTGAACTTGCCCATACTACGTGATCCGTTGAGAGGGGCCGGGGGGGGGGGGGCAGGGGGCAAAGGGGGGGGGGTAGGTTTTTAAAACAGGTACCACGCTTGGTCACAGGTACGGGAGGGAGGGCTTTAGTTTTCGGCACGTAGTCAATAGACCTTTTGGGTTGGCTGAAGAATGCTTCAGACATAAGTCCTAACTTTGTAAAAAAAAAAAATTTTGTGCAAAATAAAATAATAATAATATCCTCTAAGGGAATCTCGCCTTTTTTCAATTTATAAAGACATATATGAGCCAATTTTTTGTAACTATTTCTGCAAAAAAAATATTTTAAACTACCTACCTACTTATTTCATTCATAACTACGTGAAAACTAGACAAGGTGGGGGGAGCTCGGCATATACAACGAGTGGTCACCGAGAGGGGCGAGAGGGGTAAAAAAAAATGGACCACGTAGTATGGGTAGGTTCCCTTGTCAGTCCATTGAACACCACTTTTCAAATGTACGATTCGTTTTTTTTTTTTTGCAAAAACATTTTTGACAGAATTATTTTCTGTTTCTAAACGATCAATCTTTAGCTATTTTGTAATTTTACCGAATCCTATGACCGGATTGTCCATTGAAACTCTTGAGTTCTGTGTACGGCTTTGATAGTAGTTTGACATCATCACCAACTCCTGAAGGTAGGGACTGGTAGCCTTTTCTGTTCTTGTAGACCATGAGCCTGGAATAAAAAAATAAATTAAAAACAATTCGTTTTAAGGTAATGCAATAGTTACTTTATTATTGAGGCCCACAGAAGTACTAAAATAAATAAATAAATATTCATGGACATTTCACACGACGCCCTCTAGTCCCAAACTAAGCAAAGCTTGTAATATGGGAACTAGATTCTGATAGAATACTTATATACTTTTTTTTTGTAAATACATACTTATAATACATTCATTGTAACACCCAGACATAAAACAAACATCTATATGTTTTGCCACACACAAATGTTAAAATAATGCAGTCTCGTCGACATGAAAATGATAATATAATTATAAGTTTAAAAAACTAGAAAACCGACTTTAATTCGACTACCGGCTTCATCATCAGATGATGATGATGATGATGATTGGGAATGTTCTAGTGACTATAAACACCACTTAAAAGTCACAGGAAAGCAAAATACGCAATGTCGTGCACGTGGTTGGCATATTTTTTTCAGTTATTTCTGTTTATAATCCAAACTACTGAATCAATTTAGATGAAAATTAAATGGGACCAATCTGGAAGTATATCCTTACATTTAAAAAAAATTAAAACCGAATTGAGAACCTCCTCCTTTTTTGAAGTCGGTTAAATTAGGAATAATAATAGCCGTCAATACTGTTTATATAAACACAGTATTCCATTTCTAAACTAAATAAAACGAATTATTAGCAGATACATGCCAATTATAAATTTTATTTACGATGAAGACAAATATTGAACATACGTTTTCTGTTTACTATTGCTAAATTGCTGCAGATGTTCTGCAAATGTCACTTGTTTACTTGTCATTTACATTATGTACACGATGTTAATGGTTTCCGTTCCGTTCATGGGGTTAAAAACATTTGTTATGAAAATTTCAGCACTAGACTTTGCGTCGTAAAAATTAAATCCTACTCAATAAATTTTTAAGTTGTATTTGTCACCCTGCTGCAAAACAGGGTACAGATTGGACTTTTTTTGTCCCATCTGTCCCTCTAGGGTGATCGTACAAAACCGATATCTATTTATTCCATAAAATAACCAAGATCATAACGATTTTCACTCTGCAAAGCCCTGTTTGAGAACTTTTTAATTCTGTTAGGTTTTTTTAATCAAAAACTTGTAAAAATTAATAAAAAATTGCAAACGCATTTCAAAACACTCTGTATCTTACCTACATGCGGGACGATTATAAAGTAATCACAGATAAGTATGCGCGTGCGCTACATACAGTGAATGTCATTGCATCGCCTGCAGAGATATTCAGACCTTCGAAACGTGCGGACGTGTCGCAAAAAATATTTTAAATTTAGAACGCTTTTGCAATGAGATGAAGGGAGTCGTGGCTGTTTTAGGCGGTAAGGTGTTTTCCGTTATTTTTGTGTAAATAGGATATTTTGCAATAATAGAAAGGATTTATAAATGCAAGCTATTTTTGTGTCTAATTTCATTGAAATCGGTTGGTTATGGAAACAACAGACAGATAGACTTTTGATTATATCATAATGTGGTATATTTTACTTCTTTTATACCTTGTATGTTTAATGTTTAAAGTTGAATGAGATTTTGCAGTGTAGTGTTTGTGTTTATCAACAGATTAACATGCAATTGACAGTGTAACCTCTAGGTAGGTACAACTAGATTGTGTAACTTTTCGCTGTTTATTTATCAAAGTAAAACTTAAACATTTATTCTCTGTGCCAAAGTGCTAGTTTCTCGCAACAAAATTACAATTTGGATGTTTTTGACAGGCGTCACAGCTCAGTCGGTATTAGCTCTGCCTTCCGTGCTGTGGGTCGTGGGTTCGATCCCCACTGAGAACAAACATCTGTGTGGCAAACATAGATGTTCTATGACTGGGTGTTATGTATTTTATATATTTACAAAAAAATAAGTGTTCTATCAGAAATCTAGTTCTCATAGTACAAGCTTTGCTTAGTTTGGGACTAGACGGCGTTGTGTGAAATGAATATTTATTTATTTAGCATTGTGTAAAATTATAAAAAATATAGGCTATTTTTTTTTTTTTAGTAGCCCGTAGGGATCCCACTGCTGGGCAAGGGCCTCTCCCAAACATTTGGGAGGAATTGCTATAATCGCCACGCTTGGCAGGCGGGTTGGCGATCGCAGTAAGATGTCAAACGGTTCAGAGACGCTGCTGCCCGTCTTCTGTATTCCTTTATTCCCTTAATTAGTAGTAGTAGTAGTATTAATTAGTAGGCTATTACCTACTAATAATTTTTTTTCAGGTTGCACTCTACCAAATTGAAAATAGTAATGATTTATGCATAAAAAGGTATAAATAACAAGGTTTATGACATAATCACTGTTTGCATAATCACATCGAATAAATATTCCGTTCGTTTTGAGTTTTATTTGCTTTCCAATATTTTTAATTGACTTTAGATTATTTGGCTGGAAGTTACCAGGAGCATTTTATAAAATTAATGTTAATAGATAACTCTTTATTGATTCACCACACAGAAACATTACAGATAAAGAAAAACAAATATGTTAATTGAAAAAAAACCATATATAAAAAAAATGTGTAAGTAATTGCTATAGTTTTAATTTATTAAAGATTTGGGTATAAAAAGCTCGTAAATTTTTTTTTTAAAAGAATTTCTAAAGTTTTCTTTTTTGTTTTCCAACCTTCAGAACTTGTTATATTCTGTGTCACCCTGTATGTATGGCAAAGATTACCTGTTGCTCTGTGAATGGTGTATTTTCAGTGCACAAGGTCATTATAATTATAAGTACATAAAGGTTATCACAATGCTAACAATGAGACTATAGTAAATTTACACATTATCAGGTTGTACAATCATATTGTGGTAGAACAATAAAACTTCTAAAGGCCATAGTAGACTGAAGCGTAGCGAACCAAATTATTCTACAAAAATAAAACAAGCCTAGATTTTTGAACACGACTTAGGATGAGCGTTTCACTGGAAGGACCATAGTGGAATTTTAGGTTTCTGAGCACCTCAATATTTAGTAGAAGTTCTCAAACAATTGTAAAATTGAACCGGTAATTTGTAAAAGTTACGAATCAAAAGTTATAAGCATTTTAAAGTGGTCCCTCGGTTCCACACATGCAATGCTGGGTTCCAAGGATCTAATCAGTATTCACATCTTCTTTCACTGTCTATATTTAGTAGAAGATTTGTAAAAAAAAACTACTTAATTTCAGCCCTTCTTCTTCTTGCAGAGAGACGAAAACACGATAACAAAGTGGTCCCTCAGTTCTACATTGACGAAAATGTTTTTGCGGTTTTACAAAAAAACTAACTGGAATTTTAAGTTTCTGAATCAGTCAATATTTAGTAGAAGTGCTCATACAATTTGTAAAATCAATCAGTAATTTGTAAAACTTACCAATCAAAAGTTATAAGCATTTTAATGTGGACTTTCGGTTGAACACTTTCCAAAACGCAAAAGTAACTTTACAAAAAAACTATAAAACTTAGAGACGTGTAATATAGCTTATCATTTAGTAAAAATTTTTACTAAATATCTACATACAGCAATGAACAATAGACAGAGCCATTATCGAAATATAGCAATTTTAGTTTCCGGCATAGAGATGCAGCCGCGGGGTGACCACACGGCTTAAATTTTCGGGACAGGGAACAGCATGACAGCCGCGCGACGCGACGATTCCACTCTCTGCTGATGCGGGTGTGACTCAATGAAGTCAGCGTTGGTACTCTAAGTACCTATTCATCCATTGTATTTTCAATAGGTGAGTAAAAAAAATCCGATGATTGTCAAATAAATATAAGATCATACGAAAACGGAACGTCAGCGGAAAATCAATACTATTTATACTTAGGTGCTTACCTATCACACTACTCAAACAACTTCGAGAGGGCTTTCGCTGCCCAGTTCAACAATAGAATCTACAAGGTGCTTACCTAAAAAGAACAATCGCTAGGAAAACTTCAATAACCACTATCCCACTTACTATTATAAATGTCAAAGTTTGGATGTTTGTGTTTCAATCACGCTGTTACTACTTACTGGTCCGATTTGGATGAAACTTGGAATATATTACAGTTCGTAACTTGGATCAAACACATCGGCTACTTTTTTTTATTTTTTTGTGGACGAAGTCGCGGGTAACTGCTAGTAATATTATAAATGCTAAAGTTTAGATGTTTGTGTTTCAATCACGTCAAAACTACGAACCAACTTGGATGGAACTTGGCATATATTATTATATTATAGTTCGTAGCCTTAATATACTAGCAGTTACCCGCGACTTCGTACGCGTCTACAGTTTCCGTGTATATTATCTGTGTGTGTACCGAGCGGATACTTCTTTGAGAAACTTGACATTACACCTCATTACACCGAACTCGTACCTACTGGAATGTCAAACGCTAGTTGTTAGACCAAAGAGGTAGTACTACGCCCTGTCAAACTGACGTGACATGACATGACAATGAAATCCTCTTGCCAATTGGCGCTGCTAATCCTTTTCGTTCATTTTATCCTGTAGATCCTGTTAATTATTCGGGATAAAAAGTAGCCTATATGTCAATAAATAAATAAATAAATAAATATTCATGGACTTTACACACAACACCCTCTAGTCCCAAACTAAGCAAAGCTTGTGATATGGGAACTAGATGGCTGATAGAATACTTATATACTTTTTTTTTGTAAATACATACTTATAATACATAGGTTACATAGGTTAGGTTAGGTCAATCCAGGTTAAGAACTAAATATATGCCAAGTTTCATTCAAGTTGGTTCAGTGGTTTTGACGTGATTGAAACACAAACATCCAAACTTTGACATTTATAATAGTAAGTGGGATAGTGGTTATTGAAGTTTTCCTAGCGATTGTTCTTTTTAGGTAAGCACCTTGTAGATTCTATTGTTGAACTGGGCAGCGAAAGCCCTCTCGAAGTTGTTTGAGTAGTGTGATAGGTAAGCACCTAAGTATAAATAGTATTGATTTTCCGCTGACGTTCCGTTTTCGTATGATCTTATATTTATTTGACAATCATCGGATTTTTTTTACTCACCTATTGAAAATACAATGGATGAATAGGTACTTAGAGTACCAACGCTGACTTCATTGAGTCACACCCGCATCAGCAGAGAGTGGAATCGTCGCGTCGCGCGGCTGTCATGCTGTTCCCTGTCCCGAAAATTTAAGCCGTGTGGTCACCCCGCGGCTGCATCTCTATGCCGGAAACTAAAATTGCTATATTTCGATAATGGCTCTGTCTATTGTTCATTGCTGTATGTAGATATTTAGTAAAAATTTTTACTAAATGATAAGCTATATTACACGTCTCTAAGTTTTATAGTTTTTTTGTAAAGTTACTTTTGCGTTTTGGAAAGTGTTCAACCGAAAGTCCACATTAAAATGCTTATAACTTTTGATTGGTAAGTTTTACAAATTACTGATTGATTTTACAAATTGTATGAGCACTTCTACTAAATATTGACTGATTCAGAAACTTAAAATTCCAGTTAGTTTTTTTGTAAAACCGCAAAAACATTTTCGTCAATGTAGAACTGAGGGACCACTTTGTTATCGTGTTTTCGTCTCTCTGCAAGAAGAAGAAGGGCTGAAATTAAGTAGTTTTTTTTTACAAATCTTCTACTAAATATAGACAGTGAAAGAAGATGTGAATACTGATTAGATCCTTGGAACCCAGCATTGCATGTGTGGAACCGAGGGACCACTTTAAAATGCTTATAACTTTTGATTCGTAACTTTTACAAATTACCGGTTCAGTTTTACAATTGTTTGAGAACTTCTACTAAATATTGAGGTGCTCAGAAACCTAAAATTCCACTATGGTCCCTCCGTTGAAACGCTCATGACTTAGGACCTCATTCGGATAGTTTTGTTTGTTGATTTTCGAAAATCGAAAATCTCCCGCTATAGAAAGAACGCAAAAGTTTGTATGTATGGATGTTTGTTACTCTTTCACGCTGCAACTACTGGTCCGATTTGGATGAATCTTGGAATACATATAGTTCGTAGTCTGGATTAACACATAGGCTACTTTTTATCCCGGAAATCAACAGGATCTAACGGGACGTTAGTACACTACATATTGGGAGTCGCAACACTACAACTCAGTCTACGGACTCTGAATTGAACCATAACATAGATTTTTTGACAGATTTGTATGCAAATCTACTCAAATCTACCCTTGAGTCACCATTTCGTTGTCAAAATACGAGCCTTAAATACATTAGCCGTATTCTGAGACAGTGTTCAAGTAGGTATTAAAAAAAAATACTCATGGACATTTCACACGACGCCCTCTAGTCCCAAACTAAGCAAAGCTTGTAATATGGGAACCAGATGGCTGATAGAATACTTATATACTTTTTTTTCATATAATTACAAAACTTGACTAGTTCACAAGCTAATTTATGCAGCACAAGCTAAATTATACAGTAGAACCTTTAACGGAAATCTGCAATGAAGTAAATTATACATACTTCTCGGGAAATCAGACTATCAATTAATGAAAACCGCAGTAAAACCGGTTCAGTTTTCGAGATACGACGCTGGGACTATGACTTACAAATATTTGTAACAACCTACATATAAAATTTCTACCTTTTTACAACTCAACGACGGAACAATGAGATGAACCACCTGATGTTAAGCGATAACCTCTGTTTACTTATTTGCGTAGGTAATTTATGGCATATCTACCATAAGCGAGTGTAAACACAGAATTTTCCACTACAGCTGCGCGCTTACATTATTCTAGATATTTACTCATCTGTTATATTATTTAAAGTAAATATTATGTTCGTTTTTACTAGCATCCTTGTATCGTTTAAATTGGCAGGTGTTCGCAACAATTTTATAATGCAAGGTCAGTAATATGTTACTGGAAAATCTGTATAGTCCGGAATTCTATAGAACGTCTAGGCATTCTGATCAAGCAATGTAGACAAATTCTGCCGTCCGCTAACTAAAACGTAGCTATCTGACAAAACAACTTTTTGAGATATCGCTAAAAAACGCGGAGAAAATTAAAAATGGATGCCGCTTTGTAACCCTTTGACGTATAGTAGATTTACTTTTTTTGGAAGATTATTGATGCCCTCAAGCCCTAATTGAGTACTACCTAATAGCTTTACTGACTTAACGACTATTTAAAGTTGTAATTAGAAAAAAAAATGTTAGTTAGCCGCTTTCTTACTATCTCTAATTCGGAAACTATAAACGATAGGAACACAGTTCCAAGACAGATCGATAGATAATTTTGAGCTTTATAACATGGCATTTAAAAGTGAAATTTGACCAAATGTTACTTAACGGCGTTTTAGTTAGCGGACGGCAGAATTGTAAAACTGTGCAATTTTACGGGTGAAATGGGCACACACGGGCTAAAATATCTGCTATTTTGTCATATGAAATGAAATCGTTTAATTTCCTTACAGGTGTTACACAAACGTGTCATGAAGTCAAATATAAAAAGCAGTTAGATACTTATGATAATCAATTAACGACATATAATAGGAAGACAGAGCATAACTCGCAGAGATAATTTTCCATTTGGAGAAGCACTAATATTTCTGTGTGTATATATACTTCTGTGGCCCGAATTTTACGGTACCTATGGTTTTTCTGCGTAATTTGACCGTGCTGAAGTATCTGCACAGAACCCATTTTTGGTGGAATGTAAACTAATTTTTTCGCGCAACAGTACATGCGCAATCGTTTGTTGCACCTAACTTCAGAAAGATAAAGATCCGTTGTGTGTACTGTATCTATCTAGGTTGTCTTTCAATCTAGAGGTTTCCTACAATTAGTGTTCTAGAATAGGTTTAAAGTCTAAACGGAGATAGGTACTAGTAGACGTGAGAGCAATTGTACAGAGAATCTAATTCTGGACATCCTGTAATAAATCCTCGTTTTAAATCTCAAGGTAATGACATTGACAATAATCCCTAAGGTATCCTCGGCAGTATGTGTTAACAGAAGTCTTTTTATCTCTTTTTTTAACCGACTTCAAAAAAGGAGGAGATTCTCAATTCGGTTACAAATATAAATGAAAAAGTGGCTACTACATGCACTATTATTTCTCCTGTGCGATGGTTTTGACAATAGTTGATTATAGTTGTTTTATTTCAGGACTATGAATGATGCTATAATGATCTTATAGTTTATGTATTTTACTTTAATAAGTAAACTATAAACCTGTTAGGGCATCTACTAGGTAATAGGTATGGCCTAGATTTGGATAAGATTCAGTTTGCGGTTGAGAGAGAGATGTATTTATTTGAAACACAATCACAACACAGAACAAGCAGAAAAAATGAAAACAATAAGTACCTATACAATTCTAGTACCTAGGTAGGTAGGTAGGCTGGGCAGGTGTGAGTGCTGACCAGCGCGTTGATGTGAGCCAAAGAGGAATGACAAAATGTGCGGATACAATAATACTGAATTAACACAAGAAATTGTCTGAATTGAAAAATTGAATTAAAACCTCGGTCTGCCTACTTTCCTGTTGCAATACCCCTGAACAGGGTTCATGTGATACTACCTACAATGTAACAACTATAATACCATGTGAAAGCAATAAATGTATTGAGTACTAGCAGTTACCCGCGACTTCGTACGCGTCTACAGTTTCCGTGTACATTATATTATCTGTGCGTGTACCGAGCGGATACTTCTTTGAGAAACTTGACATTACACCTCATTACACCGAACTCGTACTGAAATGTCAAACGCTAGTCGTTAGACCAAAGAGGTAGTACTACGTCCTGTCAAACTGACATGACATGACATGACAATGAAATCCTCTTGCCAATTGGCGCTGCTAATCCTTTTCGTTCATTTTATCCTGTAGATCCTGTTAATTATTCGGGATAAAAAGTAGCCTATATGTCAATCCAGGTTACGGAATATATATATGCCAAGTTTCATCCAAGTTGGTTCAGTGGTTTTGACGTGATTGAAACACAAACATCCAAACATCTAAACATCCAAACATCTAAACTTTCGCATTTATAATATTAGTAGGAAGGATAGGATAGGATTGAGGTCCTGCCTCAGCTTAGCGCAGCTCTGCAGAAGCAGAGCGGCGCTGGTTTTCAGACAGGCCCTGAGGTTGAGCTCTTCGAACATGAGAAGCTTATGGATGAAGAAGTCTCCGTAACGGTGAGACACCTTCGTAATAAATCAGCTTGGTTCATTAACTACCAGCACAGAAGTTATTAATAAACTCTAGAGCCAGGGTTATGTTAATTTGGACCGGAAATGTTGCATCACGAGCGCTTCGCACGACCATCTAGCACGCAATTCCCGGAAGTCACAGAGACTACAATCTTCTGCGTGTTGCGTGGGATGTTATCCTTAGAATGTCTCAGTTTTAACCGGTTAAGAAGACTGCGCCAGAGTCAGCAGAGAAAATGTTTGACGCTTTTGTGGCAGAATGGAAGATGACAGGGAATATGGATAAGTGAAGATGTTTGCATAAGAGTAAAACGAGATACAATATTGCGAAGCAATTACGTGCCTGGTACCTATTCTATGACTATTTGTCAATAATAGCACTGCATGTCGTCAATTGTTCAATTATTTTGACATTTTAAGGAGCCTTTTTGACAGAAATAAGGGAAGCTTAAAGAATTTGTTCATAACCCTAATCTGTGAAGTTTGTAGAAAACAGTGGCTAAAATGAAACTCGATAAGGGCTTAATAAATAGTCCCACTACTATTTATAAATGTCAAAGTTTAGATGTTTGGATGTTTGTGTTTCAATCACGCTGCAACTACTGGTCCGATTTGGATGAAACTTGGAATATATTATAGTTCGTGACCTGGATTAACACATAGGCTACTTCTCCCGATTGTCTTTTTTTTTTTCGTAGACGAAGTCGCGAGTAACTGCTAGTAATAAATAAATATTCATGGACATTTCACACACCGCCCTCTATTCACAAACTAAGCAAAGCTTGTAGTATGGGAACTAGATGCTGATAGAATACTTATATACGAGTACTTTTTTTTTAAAGCTATTTGGTTTAATTTCGAAATAAGAATTAATAAACGTTATTTTCAATACGGAACCTTTATAGCACAAATCTGAATCTCACATGTCTGTTTACATATTTTTATGTGCAAAGTGTTTTATGTACAATTACATTCACATTGGAAGGCTTCAAGGTAATGCTATTTCGATTTGTATTGCAATCGTGTTATAAATTGTTGTACCTTTGTTGTTGCCAAGGCTATAACTATTGTATGAAATACCATTCTAATCAAAAACCACTATGAAACCAATTTCTACAATAAGCATTTTATTGTACATTGTGATTCTATTTTCAACCGACATCAAAAAAGGAGGAGGTTCTCAATTCAGTTCAGAAATCCGCCATTTATGAACCGATTTCAAAAATTCTTTTTTTATCTGAAAGGATATACTTCCAAGTTGGTCCCATTTAATTTTCATCAAAATCGGTTCAGTAGTTTGGCTTATAAATAGAAATAACTGAAAAAAAAAATATGCAAACCACGTGCACGAAATTGCGTGACTGGGTATGCAAGTAGAGGAAGACCGAAGAAGAAGTGGTTGGATTGTGTGAAAGAGGATATTATTATGAATGTGAGAGGAGTAGATTCAGAGTTGACGAATGATAGGAGTGAGTGGAAGAAAAAGACACATGTGCCGACCCCACCTAGCGTGGGATAAGGACAGGAGAATGATGTGCACGAAATTGCGTATTTTGCTTTCCTGTGACTTTTAAGTGGTGTTTATAGTCACTAGAACATTCCCAATGAACTGCCATCATCTGATGATGAAGCTGGTAGGAAAATTGAAGTCGGTTTTTCTAGTTTTTTAAACTTATAAATTTTTGCCTTGTTTTTCACTTTAATGACAATTAGGTTATAGGTATGTGCATAATATGGAAAATCTATATGTTAAATTTTTCTTTGATGTTTATATCACTCATAATTTATATACAGCGTGTAGCTACAATGGCGACATTAAATTAACCAGCGTATCCGGTTTCGCGTTTTCAGAATATAGACATATTTTTTATTTCATTAAACATAAGATTTATCGAAATAAATCAATTTTCTTAAATAACGCCTCGGAGCAACCTGTACGTAAGAGCAGAGGTCATCTGTCGGGTTCACGGGTCATAACCGCGTGTAACCGCGTATGAAGAGCAAGAAAGTATTGTTAGAATAGGACACCCGAAATTGCGACGTTGTGCATGAAAGGGATAGCTATCTCCGCTTACCCGCGCCCGCGCCGCCCTCTCGACCGACTCGTCCTGCCGCCTAGCCAGTGATACGCGGGCCGGTGTCCTTGACACACTTTATTTTAATAATTTTGCTAATTATCTACCTATTCTCAATGTTTCGCGAAAAAGACGCTTGGTTTTGTTAGTTTAGCTTTTCTATTCTAAGTACCCAATCAGGTCTACGTAGGTACAGCGATAAAGACGCTTTGATTTATTATTTGTTTATCTGTCTACCTTTGCGACTAGGGAGCGGGTAAATTAAATGTTTGGTGCTCAGTGGATACTGGATAGGACGACACGACACGGAGCTCTTAGGTGGCCCAATGTCACCTGACCTCAAGCCCCTCGATTTTTTTATGGGGCTTTGTGAAAGACGACGTTCATGCTAAAATAAAATAAAATGTATTATCAAAAGTGAGGGCAAATATTCAGCGCCGCCGGTTACATCTTTGTGTCCGACGTGGTGGCGGCGCGGCGGCGCGGCGGCTACATTGAGAACTTGAAGATTTAATAAGTGTAAGGCGCTAGGTGCATAGGTCACAATAAAATTAATAGTAAAGTGAACAAGGTGAAGTGAAATTATTTGATTTCTTTGAATTCCTTGGTGTCGCTTGATTTCCCCGCCCCGCGCTCCGCCCCGCGCCCCGCCGCCGCCACCGAGCCGCCCGGGCAGGCAGGCGCGGGCGCGGGCGCGGTAACACGTAGGTAAAGACACTCATAGGGTGATTAATTTTTGTTGCGTATTTTATTATTAAGTTTGTTTGAAAAATTCGAAATTTCTATTTTGGACTATAATTTTTTTTTTTTTTTTTTTATGAATACTTATAAGTAGCTCTACCCGTGTGTTCATTTAATGTCGCCATTGTAGCTACACGCTGTATAGGTTCTAATAATTATATGATTATATTTAGTTATAACAAAATAAAGAAAACTAAACAATCTATTTCTTATTTTGAATTAATACAATTTTATTTCACATTTTATGGAATGTTACCACTAGTTAAGTATAATATTAGTATAACTGGTAACTGTCACAATTATATTTAAATAACTGATAAGTAGTTGCCTTTTCGTGCCTCAAACGTCTATTATATTTTAAACCAATTAATTCTATCCAAATATTGTATTAAATACATTCGTTTTAAATACTGCCGTTTTCATATCACAATAATACAATTCATTTATTTAAAATTAAGATAAATGTAAAACTATTCTACTTGTGCTAAAAAAGTCTACATTAAAACAAAAACAATTATTTTATAAAGTAGCCTTATCTAAATCTATTAAGTAATATCTTCATAAAATAAATCTGGGAAAGTATAAATAAAAATATAAATAATATGTAGTTACCTGTTATTTGTACTCCACATGCAAAAACTTATGGAATGATTTATCTTAGAAACTATTAAAAAGGAATGTTCTTACTTTTATGGGCCTCATGTAAATCCGGATAATCCATAAAATTATATCTGAAACAAAAGAATTAATATTAGCAAATTATTTACAGGAAAGAGGCTGACCCTTAATAGACACCACGTCTAGCTTGTGTTAAACAAATTGATTTTGTTCAATATCTAACTTAAATGTTTTGTTAAACATTAAAGTTGGATTGGTAGTAGATCTGCTGTCTGTGTTATACGAGTTAGTTGTGAATTCGATTCCCTATAAGAACATCTACATAGATGTTCTTATAGACATGTCCGACTCCGTGTCCATCATGTGATAAGTCGGACATGTTTGTCTAGGCGTTATTATCAACTATATTATAAATCCTATGTATAAATAAAAATTATCAATTATCTGGTTTCCAATTACAAACTTTTTTAGTTTTGATCCAGTCTAGATAGTGCTGTGCGAACAGTTTTCATTCAATATGTTATTACTAAATTAGTTTTCGGGGACTGTTTAACTTCGACTGTGAACTTCAATGCAACACATGCACTAAAGTTACATAAACTTATGTAACTTCGTAAAATCGCTCAAGAGTTGTTCATATAAAAAAACCTGTCTAAATATCTATGCCTGCAGGGGTATGCCAATAAAAGTTGAACTGCAAAGTTTTAAATCATGGTCAGTTCATACTAACTCATAGTTATTCTGTGACTAAATAGTGACATTATGACGTCATTTGATGTGTTTTCGCGCATATTTTGCTGTCAAGTGTCTAAAAAGAATGATCACGCGGTACAAAATTGTACCACGTGACCTGAAGAAATTACACTGGGCAGTGAAATATAACTTGACAGCAAAAGATTGGCATACGGGGGCTGAGTTTTGATTGAGAGTTGAGTAAGCTAGAAGCCTGTAAACTTTAGTGTAGTAGATGAAGGGTGGTTGTGACACTCACCTCACCCGAGGGTCCCGGCCGCGACGGAGGCGATGACGACCAGCATCGCCGTGGCGACGCCGCCAGCGCCGACGGCCGCGCCGTACACCGCGCCGCCGCCGCTGCCGAACGCGTCCGCTGAAGACAACGCATCTGTTGAAACGGCCACACGTCAGCGAGACTATCTCGCTAACTGGGCTATCTAGACTTCACTTTGGCTTTACTTGTAGCTTGGCTTACTGATATGTATGAACGTAGGCATAACTTATCTGTGCTACCTTCGAACTGTATGTACCTACCTACCTTACGCATTCTGCAACTGTCACTGGTCTGCGAGCCAGTAATAAACTGTCCTTGAATTAGAAAGGTTGTTTGCTTGCTACACCTAGCATACCTACCCACAGATAGACCACTTACTTACCCTGAAAACGAGCGCTAAAGGAGCCACCGTGCACCCAAAGCATTTGCTGAGTGAGTTCCTTTTTTACGCATGTTATCGTTTTATTATTAAGTAAATAAGTATGTACCTTATTGTGTGTTGCGTAAAATAAATAATTTCTTTCTTTCTCTTTCTTTCTTTCTTACTTAGGGCTTATTTCTATTGGTTTCTTTTATTTTATACTACTGAGGTGGGCAAACAAGCATAATGGCCCGCATGATGGAAAGCGGTTACCGTAGCATAGCCGACCCCATTGGTTTTTAATATTCCGGTCCAGTTTTGGAACGGAACACTTATTTTTAAATGTTATAAGTAGGTATTAAATAAACAAGTTAGTACAGATGGATTTGGAAATTTAAGGATTGACGCTTTGATTTTGATAAACCGCGTTTTTTCAACATAGAAACTGCTAGGGACTTTAAACCAGACATACCCAGTGGCTTCGTTCGCTAATACTTAGATTTAAAGAAGAATATAACTGAAAATTCGAGCAATAAATCTATAGTTTACAAATAAAGCAACACATTCATATCTACAGCTCAAATACCGATATAATTTTAGTGTTTTTTTATAAAAAGTTTATATATACCACTTTGTAATAAATCTACATCTGATAAGGTATATTGCGACTACATCCCACATCTACCACTAATAAGAACTAAAATAATAATAAAATAATTATTATTAATAATACCGAAACCAAAGTTAGTCTTCGATAAAACCCATTATTAAACATGCAGTGTACAATAAATATCTGAAAGAATAAAATATAGTGCATTAAACTTAAAATAAGAAAACAAAAGCATAGATTAAGGGCGGCTTGCACCAGAATCGCTAAACGCGTTTAACTCTTAAATAGTATTTAGCGAGTTGTCAAGTCATACAAATACGTCAGATTTAAATCGATTTAGCTGTTAAATACGTTTAGTGATTCTGGTGCAAGACGCCCTTATGGATATGAATGAATTATGAATAAGCAAAACATGTATAATAATAATTTAGTATGTTTTAATAATAGAAAAAATAGTCCCTAAAACTAGGAATTATAAGAAATAGCTACTTTCAAACTAATTACTACAACATCGATATACAGACAATAGTTAAATTATTGTATAATGACATACCTAGACCGGCGACTGTCGTGGATGGATGAAAAAAACATTATATTAATTTATGATTGCAACTTAAAATTATATTAATCAAAATTTTAAATAAAAACTATAGCGTTTCCTTAAAGTTGACGCACAGTTTAAAATGATTCTTGTATCACTTAAAAAATCACAAGGATCATTTAGAATCATAATACAACGCACAACGGATCTTTATTATTTAATTATAAGTATGTATTTACAAAAAAAAAGTATTTAAGTATTCTATCAGCCATTTAGTTCCCATATCACAAGCTTTGCTTAGTTTGGGACTAGAGGGCGTTGTGTGTAAAGTCCAAGAATATTTATTTATTTATTATCCCTCTGAAGTTAGGTGCAACAACGTTTGCGCATGTACTGTTGTGCGGAAAAATTAGCTTACCTCCAATTAGACGCAAAAATGTGTTCTACGCAGATTGTTCAGAGGTACAAAGGTAAGATAAATCTTAATAGTCCCCAGGTATGTATATGTACATATAGGTATAATTACAGTAGGTACAGGTAGGTGCATAATAACAATAATGTAAGGTAGGACAAAGATCCATTGTGACTAATACATGTGTCTAAGTGACTCTATAATACTTATGTTGTAATTTTATTTAAACTGATGTTTGACACTAATACATGTGTCTAAGTGACTCTATAATACTTTATGTTGTAATTTTTTTTAAACTGATGTTTGACACTAATACATGTGTCTAAGTGGCTCTATAATACTTATGCTGTAATGTTATTGAAATTGATGTTTGACTAATACATGTGTCTAAGTGACTCTATAATACTTATGTTGTAATGTTATTGAAATTGATGTTTGACTAATACATGTGTCTAAGTGACTCTATAATACTTATGTTGTAATGTTATTTAAATTGATGTCTGTCGGGTTCCTCGTGATGTTTTCCTTCACCGTCTGAGTACAATGGAACTTACTAACCTCCATATCTATTGAGTAACGCCATGATGACTCCATTAGTCCATCCGAAGCCGGTTTGGACGACGTACTCTCCACCGCCTCCTAGGCCCCCGAATATTGTTGCGTCATACTAAAAATATAAACATAATAATTTGATAATGGTGGTCAAAGTCAAAGCCGAAAAATTCAATTTTGATTTTGATGAATGGGACTAACCTGGAAGTACATCCTTTCATTTAAAAAAGATTTTTTTAAATCGGTTCATAAATGACGGCGTTCTGAGGTAACACACATAAAAAAAAACGAATTGAGAACCTCCTTCTTTTTAACCCCCGACGCAAAAACGACGGGGTGTTATAATTTTGACTTCTCTGTGTGTGTGTGTCTGAGGCAACGTAGCTCCCGAACGGATGAACCGATTTTGATTTTGTTCGAAAGGTGAATTAGTCGGGAGTGTTCTTAGCTATGTTTGATGAAAATAGGTCCAAGATTCGTGGGTTTTTTAAATTTTTGTTTGAAACATGAGTCCCTTGAGTTTTTTTTTTACCTTTTCAAGCATGGCAGTTTTCTCTTTCCACACTTCGAAGTTGGACCGAACCCATTTAGTGGCTATTTCGTTGGCGTATCTCATGGCCTCTGGCTGGCCTGTGTTGGCGAGGCCTGTGACCACCATGTACTGCAGCGGAGGCCACGCGTTGGGGTAGTCCCATTGCTCTCCGGAATGCTCCATGGTCGTGGGGATGCCACCTTCGAAGATATCCACCTGCAGACGAATTATATGAACAGCTTTGGTTAAAAACTGTACCTTGATCACGAATAAACGTGGCAATCGTAAACGTATCGTAACGCTAGCGTATCCGAGATACACTGCGCGGTGACGCTACAACGTTCGGTCGTCGAGCTGACGTTGACGCGTAGTGAGACTCGAATACGTTAGGTTTACGTAACGCGGCCACTGTCAGATTTGTTCGTGATTACCCCTCATATTACTACTCTGGTGACGGATTTTAGGCCACTTTAAGGCCTCCGTCGTGGCTTAACGACTGCAAGAGCCGGGACCCTCCGAGGCATGAAAGCGCTCAGATGTAAATGCCACTAGCGGTCACCCATCCAAGCAGTGACCGCGCAGAACGTCGCTTAACTTAGATAATGAAGATTGACTAAGCAAGCCACTATTGGTCAATCTACCAATACTTTTTAAATTATTAAGTCTCATTTATCACTATGTATTTATACGGGTGTTACTATCCTACTAATATTATAAATGCGAAAGTTTAGATGTTTGGATGTTTAGATGTTTGGATGTTTGTGTTTCAATCACGTCTAAACTACAGAACCAACTTGGATTAAACTTGGCATATATGTAGTTCGTAACCTGGATTGACACATAGGCTACTTTTTATTTCGAATAATTAACAGGATCTACAGGATAAAATGAACGAAAAGGATTAGCAGCGCCAATTGGCAAGAGGATTTCATTGTCATGTCATGTCACGTCAGTTTGACAGGGCGTAGTACTACCTCTTTGGTCTAACGACTAGCGTTTGACATTCCAGTACGAGTTCGGTGTAATGAGGTGTAATGTCAAGTTTCTCAAAGTATCCGCTCGGTACACGCACAGATAATATAATGTACACGGAAACTGTAGACGCGTACGAAGTCGCGGGTAACTGCTAGTGTATTATAAGTATAAGTAGGTATGTATTTACAAAAAAAAAAAAGTATTTAAGTATTCTATCAGCCATCTAGTTCCCATATTACAAGCTTTGCTTAGTTTGGGACTAGAGGGCGTTGTGTGTAAAGTCCATGAATAATTTCTTTGTTTTATTTATTTATCACCCTGCTGCAAAAGGACAGCTTGGACATTTTTTGTCCTATGTGTCCCCCTAGGGAGACAGATCAGTTTGACAGTAGAGAATTAATCCCACTAATATAATAAACGTGAATGTTCTACTGGTCCGATTTGGATTAAACTTGGAATATATAGTTCGTAGCCTGGATTAACACATATGCTACTTTTTATCCCGGAAAATCAACAGGATCAAACGGGGCTAGTAAGTAATAAGTTAAACTCTCACCTTAACTTTATCTAAGTAGTTGATAATCCGACTAACATAGTACTCCTTCCTCGCTTTGTCGTAACTACCCGTCCACAGGGGTGCTAAGTTGGAGGGGTAGAAATAATCGCGACGTCTGTGAGATTCCAGACTGTAATCTAACCATACACCAATATCTTCGTGCCATAGGACCTGGAATATATACAATATTCAAAATTTATTCACAAAGAAAATTATAACTAATACAGTATTTACAATATTTATAATATGTACAAAATACACATGAAGCAGTTGAGCTATCTACACACCGTTGCAAACGATTTATAGATAGCTCAACTGATCCAAATCAGTACCAATCGGAAGCGTGCCCAAGACACTGGCCGCATTGCCGCGCTGAATAGCAATGCTGATTCGCTGGCCCAGATAATCACCAAATAATAATATTCAAATTTATTGGAATATATTCAATATTCATCCAAAGGTTGTCTGGAAGAGATCGCTTTTAGCGATAAGGCCGCCCATTGTGCTCTCTATTTTTATGTTTATCTTTTTCTGTAATTTCTTTTTTTTCTGTGTGTGCAATAAAGTTTTTATCTATCTATCTATCAATATTGATTAGTATGTATATAGATAGATTTGTGATTGAGCTTGTAAAGGTAATACAACGTGTTATATAAATATATAGTAGGTAAGTATAATACCGATGTATAGTTTTCTAGATTTAAATATGTAATAGCGTTATCGCCTTGGATCTCTGTAATGGTAATGTCTATGTTAAATAAACAATTTGAATTTGAATTTGTGTTACATATTGTCTCTATAAGCCGAAAAAGGACTTATTCAGACCAAACACGTGAATAGATTGGCATGTGCAAAAGTTGAATACAACATGTTTGAAAATTTCTA
Organism: Gandaritis pyraliata; assembly: GCA_947859175.1. NCBI lineage: Eukaryota > Metazoa > Arthropoda > Insecta > Lepidoptera > Geometridae > Gandaritis > Gandaritis pyraliata. The sequence continues at coordinate 1,480,758 of OX401875.1, read as the reverse complement.
TTTTTCTTTTTATCTTAGAAATTTGAGATAACCCGTTCGTTTACTTTGCGTATGTATCCAGCCTGTTAGTACACATGCACACGCACACTCCTATCACGTCGCACCCACACATAGGCACTAACGCGTGTGCAATGATATTTTTTGGGAAAGTTTAAAGATGCTTTTCCATGTATGAAAAACTTCGAAACATTTAAAGTCGTAGAACAAATGTTATTCGCCATGACGTGTAGAATACCCCCTTCGGGCTTATAGGAACATTATGTGACATCCTGTATAAGACGATTCTAAATGATCTTTGTGATTTTTAACCCCCGACGCAAAAATGACGTGGTGTTATAAGTTTGACGTGTCTGTGTGTGTGTGTCTGAGGCAACGTAGCTCCCGAAAGGATGGACCGATTTTGATTTTGTTTTTTTTTTGTCTGAAAGGTCAATTAGTCGGGAGTGTTCTTAGCTATGTGTGATGAAAATCGGTCCAAGATTCGGGGGTTTTTTTTTTATTTTTAATTTAATTACTTGTGTTGAAATGAAATGATGACTAAAGTTACCTCTTCAATAGCGTTCATAAATTCAGCGTGCACTCCTCGGTAATAGTCCGCCTTCTCTTTATTATCCAATCGAGTGTGGAAGTGAGTCATCAGCTCGGCGTTCCACGCCATGATGCCGTTCAAATCCACAGGTAGGATCGAACGGGTTTTCAGATTGGTCAGATTTCCTGAAAATAAATTAAATCTATTTGACAGACGTCACACAATAGATCTTTCGATCCCTCCCATATTCTAAATGAGATTCTAAATGATCCTTGTGATTTTATTGAATAAATAAATTTTGACTTTGACTTTGATTCGAGTTCTGTCATTTGTAAAAGCAACATAGCATATTTATTTTAATTGTTTTTCTTGGTGTTTTAGTGAGTATTGTTCTTTAATTTTGGTGGAATTTTAACCAATAACACTTGCAGTCATAGTATAAGGTGTGAGCCATTGGAATAAATGTGTATTATGTGTTTTTATTGTTTGATGGTATTTTCAAGTTTTGAAGGGAAAATCCACCATTTTGTCTTCAAAACAAACGACTTGACGTATGACTCGACTTGACTTAACTTATCCTACTAATATTATAAATGCGAAAGTTTAGATGTTTGGATGTTTGTGTTTCAATCACGTCTAAATTACTGAACCAACTTGGGTGAAAGTTGGCATATATATAGTTCGTAACCTGGATTGACATATAGGCTACTTTTTATCCCGAATAATTAACAGGATCTACAGGATAAAATGAACGAAAAGGATTAGCAGCGCCAATTGGCAAGAGGATTTCATTGTCATGTCATGTCACGTCAGTTTGACAGGGCGTAGTGCTACCTCTTTAGTCTAACGACTAGCGTTTGACATTCCAGTACGAGTTCGGTGTAATGAGGTGTAATGTCAAGTTTCTCAAAGAAGTATCCGCTCGGTACACGCAAAGATAATATAATGTACACGGAAACTGTAGACGCGTACGAAGTCGCGGGTAACTGCTAGTTTCAAATAATTCACTTGACACTAGTAATATTGTCTGTCGAAATGACGGACAAAGGCCATATATAAGAGAAGAAGAAGAAGATATTGACTCTGATTTTCCGAGATAAAAAGTAGCCTATGTGTTAATCCAGACTACGAACTTTATGTATTACAATCATCCAAATCGGACCAGTAGTTTTTGCGTGAAAGAGTAACAAACATCCATACATACTTACAAACATTCGCGTTTATAATATTACTAGCAGTTACCCGCGACTTCGTACGCGAGTACCGTTTCCGGGTACATTATATTATCTGTGCGTGTACCGAGCGGATACTTCTTTATGAAACTTGACATTACACCGAACCCGTACTCGAATGTCAAACGTTAGTCGTTAGACCAAAGAGGTAGTACTACGTCCTGTCAAACTGACGTGACATGACATGACATCATCCTCTTGCTAATAATTGGCGCTGCTAATCCCGTTTTTTCATTTTATTCTGTAGATCCTGTTAATTATTCGGGATAAAAAGTAGCCTATGTGTCAATCCAAGTTACGTACTATATATATGCCAAGTATCATCCAAGTTGGTTCAGTAGTTTAGACGTGATTGAAACACAAACATCCAAACATCTAAACTTTCGCATTTATAATATTAGTAGGATAGGATAGTAGGATTCTATCAGCTATCCGATGCAGTATACTAGAGTTGAAATGAGTAATCAGAGGCAAATCCATGCGTTTGGTACATGCCTCACTTTTCACGCTTTTGTTTGAACTACCAAATTAATGTTAATTAACAATGTAGATATTTCTAATGTGCTAATTATAGTGGGGAGGGTTTTTACGTTGAAAAAGACCATAAAACTAATGAATTCTATCTGTTATGGTTTTTATAATACACGCTCAGTTTGGGGCTAAATGGCGCTGTGTGAAATGCCTTAAAAGTCAGGTACATAATGTACCTGAAAATACATTTATTGAAACGAAACTATTCGATATGAAGCAGAAATCAAAACTATAAAATGACACGCGTCACAGCTCAGTCGGTAATAGCTCTGCCTTCCGTGCTGTGGGTCGTGGGTTCGATCCCCACTGAGAATAATTTATTAGTGGCAAACATAGATGTTTCTTTTTTTTTTCTAGATGATGTTATGCGAAGTGTCCATGATTTTGTTTATTTCAAAATACTCAAAAACACATCCAAATGAAACAAAACGGTTTTTAAATGGTAACCTACCACCAACTTGCGCATAACCAGTTACGTTCAAGATATCCAGATGGCGCTGTTCGAAGTATCGCTCAAACTCTGAATCGACATAATATTTTAATTCTAAATTAATAAGTAATGGAACAAATTGATCACCCACCAGATGTTAAACGGTAACCTCTGCCTAGAACAATATTGTGTCCAATTGTTCATCACGATTCATCAAGTCTACCATCATCATCATCTTGTTTACAGATGTCGACTCATTGATTCAGAATAAGTAATATTACTATTTATATTAGTAGCAAGTAGTAGTTGTAATTTTTTTTTAATGTGCCCACTTAATGTTAAATGCCTTTTGTTTGACAATAAACTTTATTTGTATTTGTGTAATAAATGAGCGTACGGCCCTTATCGTGCGAAATGTGTGAATACCTACCCTTGTTAGTACCGTTGAGTATGAACCACCTGGACGAGAAGTCCCAACCGGATTCAGCAGCCGCCTTCAGCTCGGCGTATAACTCCTCTCTTTCTTCATGCTTCTCAAAATGTCTGAAACACACATACTTATATTGTTATGTACTTATACCCTGATATAGTGAAACCAAACAAAGTCAGCAACGGAAGAAATCCAGCGGATTCAAGAGGGGGCTTGAGCCCCCCCAATCTCTCTCGATTCGGGGGGCATACATACATACATATATTGTTATGTACTTATACCCTGATATAGTGAAACCAAACAAAGTCAGCAACGAAAGAAATCTAGCGAATTCAAGAGGGGGCTTGAGCCCCCCCAATCCCCCTCGGTTCGGGGGGCATACATACATACATATATTGTTCTTAATTCTTTATTGCACACAACACAGGACATAAACAAAAGACAGAAATAGATGACATGTACAAAGGCGAGCTTAACCCTAAAAAGAGTTTTCTTCCAGCAAACCAGATTGTTATGTACTTATACCCTGATATAGTGCAACCAAACAAAGTCAGCAACGGAAGAAATCCAGAGGATTCAAGAGAGTAGATACCTAAATATAAAAATGTTATTTAATAATTATGTTAGTAATATGATTAAAATACCTAGTGACCATTTTTAAATTGTCGTGCCCTAACTGGGCTCATGTTGGTAGCATAAATATATTTAAGACCGTTTTGTAAAACAATAAAATAAAAAAATACGCAATAAAATATTGAGTATTGAGCCCCCCCCCCCCCCAACCCCCTTCGATTTGGGGGTTGGGGGGCTAAAACCAACATTTTTGAAGACATTTATGGCCGTTGGTCCACTTGATGTTAAGTGGTAACCATTTATAACAATGCATTGCGTCACTGAGCATGTCCACTAAAGGCGTGCCCTGTGATGCACTGCGTCCATCACTCTGAGACATGAAGGTGTTAAGTCTCATGTGCGTGTAATAGCACCGGCACCCATACCCTTCAAACCGGAACACAGCAATGCGAGCATCACAGTGCGGTGCACGCAATAGGTGCTAGTACTGAACCCGGACGCGCTCGCACACAAGAAGCTCTACTATTACTGTAGTTATGAGTAGTTCTAATGTAGCGCGCTAGATGGCGCTACTACTTACTTGGCAACGTCAATATCTTCCTTGTAACTCTCCGGTCTTGGCCCTTGAGACATATCGTTGTACCTTGCTAGTTTGTGCCTGAAATAATAAATTAAAAATAAGCTCTTAATTTTCCGTCATCTAGGAACGAAGTCATTATCAAATTCTCGCGATTTTAACAATAAATAATATTCATGGACATTTCATACGACGCCCCCTAGTCCCAAACTAAGCAAAGCTTGTAATATGGGAACTAGATGCTGATAGAATACATAGTAACACCCAGACATAGAACAAACATCTATGGCACACACAAATGTTAGTTCTCAGTGGGGATCGAACCCACGACCCACAGCATGGAAGGCAGAGCTATTACCGACTGAGCTGTGACGCCTGTCATATTGATTTTTTGACGGCTTTTTAAACAAATAATAAAAAATAACTTACTTGTGTCCATTGTATTCAATTTCCACGGTATGGTTGGTCATCCAGAAATCAAATTCTCTGTCTAATGTGTGGATGTGCTGTTTTAGGAAACCGAGGTCTTCATAATCGTCCATTATTAGTTTTACCATTGGAATTAATAGTGGGGGTTGTGATCTGTAAATATTATTATGTTTTAGAAGTTTTCGTGGCTAGGCTTGCTTAGTCAATCTTCACCGATTATCTAAGTTATGCGACGTTCTTGCGCGGTCACTGTTTGGATGGGTGTCCGCTAGTGGTTACAACTGAGCACTTCCGTGTGCGTTAAACTGTCGGTCCCGGCTCTAGCAGTCGTTAGGCCACGACGGAGGCCTTAAGGCGGCCTAGAAACTCTGTCACCAGAGTTGGCCATTAACTCATAAGAACGTTTATCCCACTAATTCCAATGGATGGATGTTTGTGTTTCAATCACGTCGAAACTACTGAACTTGGATGAAACTTGGGATATATATAGTTCGTAACCTGGATTGACACATAGGCTACTTTTTATCCCGAATAATTAACAGGATCTACAGGATAAAATGAACGAAAAGGATTAGCAGCGCCAATTTAGCAAGAGGATGATGTCCTGTCATGTCACGTCAGTTTGACAGGACGTAGTACTGCCTGTTTGGTCTAACGACTAACGTTTGACATTCGAGTACGGGTTCGGTGTAATGTCAAGTTTCTCAAAGAAGTATCCGCTCGGTACACGCACAGACAATATAATGTACACGGAAACGGTACTCGCGTACGAAGTCGTGGGTAACTACTAGTAAAACATACTTTGACACGAGGACGACGTCACGTTAGTTGCTTCAAAGAATCTAGTACGAGTGCCGGAATGTCTAAAAAAACGGTACACGTGTACGAAGTCGCGGGTAACAGCTAGTTTATAATAATCACCTCATAGCATAGTAAATTCTGCCGCCATTCGGTATAAAGCCGATCCTCTCCACCACATCCAGGAAATTGGTGACCATCCCCCGCGCTGTAGACCTCATCTCAGACAACAGGAGACCCTTGATGATCCAGAAGGAGTCCCAGTAGTAGAACTCACGGAAGCGACCACCTGGAATATAAATTACAGGTGTTCAATCAGAATTCAATTACCTCACTAGAACTGGTTTCTCGCTACAAGGCTCTAAAAATATTCTTCTTCGGTGTAGAATAACGGGTAAGATATTTTTTGTATGATCTTCCTTACAAAAAATATTCTTGCACACATAGCAAGTTCATTGAGAACGTGTCCTGTGAGGCAACGCTGTCCATCACTCTTGAGACGCAAGGCTACCAGACAAAACAAACAATACTTAGTATTCGTCGTTTTTGCGTCGGCGGTTAAAAACATTGCTAATCATGTAGATACCACAATCTAGCTCGTTACCTACCAGTCTTAACTGATACTTAGTATTGTTTATGTAGTCTGGTCACTGGACACCCTGTATAAACTCACCAGGCACAATAACAGGGTTGTCCACATAGATGATGGAGTACAACTCCTGGTTGTGCTTCACTTCCTCCTTCATCTTCCTGCCGAGTTGCAGCCACAGCCGGTTCAGATCTGATGCCCATTTGTGCAGGTACGGGTCTTTGATTCTTTGGAGAAATGCTGGAAAGATAGTGAACTCAATGCTAATCAAGAGTAAATAGGAATATAAAATAAATATTTATGGCCATTTTACACAACCCCATCTAGTCCCAAACTAAGCAATGCTTGTTATATGGCAACCATATTGCTGATATAACACATAATTATTTTTTTTGTAAATACTTCTAATACATAGAACAAACATCTATGTTTGCCACATACAAATTTTTGTTCTTGGTGGTGATCGAACCCACGATTCACAGCACGGAAGGCAGAACTATTACTGACTGTGACGCCAGTCAAAACACTTGAAAAATATACTTCCTAATTGCAGGATTTCTATATCATCATCATAATCATCATCAACCTATTGCAGTCCACGCATGCTGCTTAGCCTGGTCACGCTTTTTTCACATTTTTAAAGAACTAGACGCCATAAAGTCTATTTTCCAGATCCAAAACTCACCAGGATTATCCTTCCAGTCCGTAGGCAGCCACTCTTCGAACTCGGAGCCTTCAGGGTCAAAGTTCTGATTCACGAACTCCTGGATATCAGCCTTGGTCGGATGGGAATCTGTCCTGGATGAACATGGATTATAAATATGCTGTTAAAATCCTACCTATTTGCCTGTGTTACTAATTTCGATGTGAAGAGAAGCGAGCCGCGTTTAAGGCACTCAACTATCTATTAAAATTCCTTATTCCATAAAATTTTATAAGGATCTAGCTACTTTTTCTAGCTGTAGACTGTGGCTTTGGTATAGCTGCTACAATGTTTAAAATAAACTCATACCATTGTTGTCTTAGTGATTTTATTATCTAACCTTCAGTTATATTACATTGGAGAGCGAAGCGAGCTGTGTATAAACTGAAGGGTAAGTATGTGAATTGGAGGGTAAGTGAATCCGCGGAAATACCTGTTCATCATCTCGAAGAAATGGTTCATAGTGATGTCGGGGGACCACTTGATCTTCATGTCGACGAAGGTTTTGGAGTCGTTGTAGAGCCCTGCCATCTGTACCGTGTCGAGAAGAGGTCCGTGGCAGTAAATCATACTGAAATATATATTTTTAAATCAGGATCCTGCCTGTTCTTCTGGTCTTTGGATACGAGGAACTGGTATTTAGGATGTCTTATCTCATTATATTTTTTCTGTAAGTCCGGGGCTCGTAAAAACTTCCTTTCAAGGCGTGAAAACCTTTTATTCGTGGCTTAAGCTTAACACGAATCTATATACACCTTGTGATTTTACAGAATACTTTTATATTTTTTTTAAGCCTTCGAATGAAGAAAGAAGACTAGTGTTGTAGTGTGTGTTTATCTGTGATCTCATACTTCCAAATTTAATGTTTCGATATCAAAACGGTTTTATAAGCTACTTCAGAGATAAGATAATTATGTTTGGTAGAAATCGATGCAGCCGATTTCAAGATAAGAGGCGAGCCATCAAGATAAACTCAAGTCTAAGGGTCTAATTGTGACCAGTAATGAAGAGGCTCAATAGAGTTTTTCAGGCTTGAGAGTTATAAAATTTTTGTGTTAATCAAGAACAAAATAGAAATCAATACGCATGAGTATTGAGTAGAATATACTCAATGCATTACTTTGACATGGTAATATAGATGCTATATTGTAGGTAGTGAACTCTGTTCGAGGTAATATTTTTTTTTTATCAATTGGTTCACAAATTGAGACATGCGCATAAATCTGAAATTAAATTATGGTGTAAAAATAATCATTCACGGCGCAGTTTCTAAATACAGTGAATGCAGCATGAACAAAAAATCCAGTAGAAAAAGTACCAAATAAACTACGTGTCAAAAAATTACAAGTAATCTCGCGTTATATAATGTGCTAAATCTGCAATGCACATAATATTATCAACACCAGGTAGCTACTTCACAAGGCACAAGGCCACAGCGCGAGCGTGCTTCCGGCATTCACAAAGCATCGGCGCACGCGCAACTGTGATGTGTAGAGACGATACGTATAAGTACGGTTAATACCAGTGCTATTTTATCTAAATATCAAAAACGCAATTTTAATTCAACCATAATTTTATCACTACATCGTCATTAATAAGAAGGTAATTGGAAACCTTCTCTTTTATCTAAAGTCGAAATTAAACAAGAGAAACGTAAATTAGGCCACCCGGCCACAACATTATTGGGACAAGGCGAAAGATGGAAATTGGAAAGCTCAAATCGTTCATTTTGGAAATCTCTCTAGGAGCTGCCTATGTCCATCGTTAGATTTACAAAGGATTTTTAAAAAATTTTGATATAAGGTTGATTAGAGATAAATATACTTACCTATCACATGTTGGAGGCAGCGACCTCCGATCCGCCGTCACCGCTGCCACCAGCAAAACACCAAATAAACACCACATTTTTGACATTATCCTTACTATTAGAAACTATAAATAATGGCACAGCACTGGACACTTAAACACTAATATCACTGTGAATAAATTAAGGAACTAGTTTGAGTTTTTGTTTGAATTAAATTGTTTATTTTACGTGTTCAAAAAGGTTCTAAGGTTTTTGAATGGTTTCCTTCTGAAGGGTTGGACGGTCATCTTGGGTCGCCTTACGGTGGTAAAGCCCAATGATCGCCACGTTTTTGAGTCACGTCTTCAATCTGAAACAAGAGAAAAATTGGTTAATTATGTTTGGATATCTGACATGCTTTTGATAGGAATTATTTGACTCAAGGATCACATTTAGATAGGAAACAAGGTTTTGATATAGCTAGTATACTGATTTATAATAGTTTTACGTGTAACAAATTCTCTAAAGACTTTTCAATAACAACATAATCTTGGTTAGTTAACATTTGGGGTTCATCAAGGGTCACACCTTTGCCTATACTTTTAAATGATACATTTCAACAACCTGTTGCTTTCAAAAAGCCGAAAATAGTTGATAGACAAGGCTGTCAACAGTATAATTTTAGCTTGAAGAGGATGAATGACAGACGAGCACAATGGCATTGTTAGATGTACTAGCAGATGTTACAGCCCACTATTCCATGACGTATCGCGTTTTTTTTGTCATTGTGATGATGGATAATATATCAGACAGAATACGAAACCACGATTCTACGACGGATTCTTCGACCCCTGTCGTCATGCTTAAACTGAGCTGAAATCAGTTGAATTGATAAGTAAACTGATTTGGTTATTTTGAATATAAACAGCCTTATTTTGAACCATTTCAAGATGATGGGCCCTAAAAGGACAGTGATTTATAAATCTCAATAAACTCTATGGCGAATTCACGGAAGCTAGTCTTAACTATAAAAAAAATATAATCTGATGAGCAGATTTATTTACAAACACACGCAGAAAATCATGTGCGGAACACACAAGTGTGGGTTTCCTGTGTTGATTCAACCAATTGCCCTATCAATTGGAAGATTGGCTTACCTTTAGCCAACCTTGGACTGGAACGCACTGTTCTGGAGCATTCTACATGATTCATCAGATTTTGGAAACAAGTAATTAAATTAATAATTTTAAAAAACCCCCGACTTTGACACCTTTTGCCATTTTGTGGGGGCGGCCATCTTGGACCGATTTTCATCAAACATAGCTAAGAACACTCCCGAACTCCCGACTAATTCACCTTTCAAACATAAAAACAAAATCATAATCGTTTCATTCGTTCGGGAGCTACGATGCCTCAGACAGACACACAAAGACACTTCAAACTTAGAGCACCCCGTCGTTTTTGCGTCGAGGGTTACAAAAGACGATCAAAGAACAACCCAGATAAATGAATTGAACAACAGTCACATACCTACCGAGGCCGGCTAGACCACATAAATTTTCCTGTGTCGTGGGGGTGAGTAATCGAACCACGAGAACCAATTTTATTGCCACGCAGAGACAAGAAACAATTATTTGAACAAATGGTTAGATGTTGTCAGTAGTGTCCACGTCGTATTGAAACTCATCAACTATCCACCACAATCAGACAAAACGGCGACTCCATAGAAATGTAATTCATCTACAGACGTACTCTATTGTGTCATGGATCCGCTGTTCATTGCCAGTCTATTTTCGCATTGCGATAGTATCGCTCTCGGCACATACATTGCTGCGATCACGTGAGCCGTCTACAGAGTTAAGTACTACTGAGCCGACAACGTGATTGAAAACAGGTGGGTATTACGCACGTGGTAAATGCATCGTTGCCAAAATATACGGTCACACCTCCGGATTGACGTCTATAACATATTTATGGATATAATATAACTCATTGTAAGTTCGAAAACAATATTGCATGTCACACATCACGCCACACCTCTAGGAAATACACGCGAGAGCAATGATTCCGGGTCACTTAAAGAATGTTAAAAATCTCGGAAACTAAAAATGATAGGTTAATGCAATAAATTGTATTTAATAGACAATGTAATACTCCTTAAATGAAGGTATTAAAACTTCTTAGTTATTGTAAAGTTATATCTTAAAAAAATCAAATTTGAAAAAGGGCCACTTTCGAAGATGGAACTACGAAATTACAGCATTTGGTTTTGCTTTTGTTTGTAATCTGTCATTTATGTGGGTATATAAACCATGTTGATAGTGCTCTATATTCATTATTCAAGCTGAAATTATGTCGCTTACGCCTGAAGAATGCACCAGAATACTTACAATGCTGGAAACCGGCCGGAGTCAGCGCGATACAGCCAGGACTGTCGGTGTGTCGCTGTCAACAGTACAAAGAGTTCTCCGACGTTACGAAGAAACTGGTTCTAACCTACGCAGACCAGGAACGGGCAGAACCAGGTGTACCACAGCACGAGAAGACCGATACTTGGTGAACACCATGCTTCGAAATCGCTTTCTCACAGGAACTGAACTCACAAATCAGTTTCGACGCCTCGGAGGAAGTAACCCAAGTGCATGGACAGTAAGACGTCGGCTTGCTGAATCTAACTTAAAACCCCTTAGACCTGCAAACGGCCCTAAACTGGAGCGTGGGCATCGTATTTCAAGACTAAGATATGCCCAGAGCCACGTAAATTGGAGTATTGAAGATTGGTCAAAAGTTATGTTCTCCGACGAATCAAAATTTATGCTCTACAAGCACGATGGAAGACACAGAGTGTATCGAAGACCAGGGGAAAGATTCAAGCAAGCATGCATCGAAGAAAAAGTAGCCTACGGTGGTGGGTCTGTACTTGTGTGGGCCGGAATTTCTTCTGAAAGTCGCACAGAGCTGGTGATCATAGAAAACGGCTCTTTAACTAGCGTAAGATATGTGGAAGAAATCCTCAATGATCATGTTGGTCCATTTATGGTCAATTTAGGTGAGGATGCTATATTTATGCATGACAATGCCCGACCTCATACAGGTAGGATTGTGAATGACTACCTTCAAGAGATGAACATTACTCGTATGGAGTGGCCAGCGCGCAGCCCGGATATCAACCCGATCGAGCATGCTTGGGACGAGCTAGGCAGATGCGTAAAACAACGAAACCCTCCCCCAATCACGCTTCGTGAGCTCAAAATTGCTCTCACAGAGGAATGGGAGAATATTCCCCAAAATCGTATAAGGAACTTGGTGTACAGCATGCCAAACCGCGTAAACGCAGTAATGGAAGCACGAGGAGGCAATACGAAGTATTAAAATTCAAGTCAAATCGTAATAAAGTTCAAAAATTTCATGTTTCCTATTTTTGTTTTAAGGAGAGATCAGCAGTTTTTTTCTTTATGTAATTTTGTGTTAATAAAATGTATGGTGACTCATATTTTTTTACTTTCATTTAAGGAGTATTACATTGTCTATTAAATACAATTTATTGCATTAACCTATCATTTTTAGTTTCCGAGATTTTTAACATTCTTTAAGTGACCCGGAATCATTGCTCTCGAGTGTATAAATAGAGGAAAATAGGACGACGTGTGAGACGGTAGGATCGAAATTTGCAATTAATATGAATGAATACACAAGTGTATTTATCGACTTCTATGAAGCCAAGCGAGATAGAACCTAAGAAACCAGATAAAACTATAACTTAGTGCAGGGCAAAGGTGTTTAAATTATACAAGGTTAGGTAGGTAATAAATTAATGGTGAACCATCGCTGGATAACGCTAGTAATTTGCTCAGGATCAATTTTATTTATTGATATGACGGACGTATAAGACAAAATTCACAAAAATTACAGTGACTTGGCAAAGATACAGCAAATCGCGACTAGGGACTTTTATTTCTTTAGTTATAGGATCGAAAACCGCGCTCACTGTTATACGGTCATCGTTTTTCACAAGCCTATGCCTATTATCAAAAGATTCCGTTCAAGAGCCAGGGAATATTGCCAAACAGACGACCCGACTTCAAGTGTTATTTATGTGTGTCCTTCGTTTGTATTAGCCCATTCATGACAATGAACGAGTCGTTTGGTATGGTTTCACTTACTGGTTCTTTCTTCGATTATTTTAGGTCAAAAATTCGCTCCTTATTTAGGTACACAATTTCAATGGCTTTTTCTGTCCAGAAGGAACCGAGCAAACCTTCTATAAGTAGGTAGTTAGTTCTATCTGAGAATATTTTTAAAGATGAATTAAAATGATATTTTGAATTTTCTCGAAGTACGCTCGGCTTTGAAATGCACAAAATTGGCTCTAGCACAGACGACGTTGGATGTAAATGGAAACATAAAGATACAGAAACCAATATAGAATGGGTTTATCGCCTTCAACGCGAGGTCGCGAAAGAAAACTGTCAAGGAATTGATGAGCAGCCAAAATTAGTTACAAATTGTAGGTAGTAGAAAGTAATTTGGCATTTGGGCTGATTGTATTGGGAAAGTTATGTTATAGACGTTTTATTAGGCAGGCATTCAAACACATATGGTTTAGTTAAACATAATGAAAATTAAAATGACAAGAAACCGAAGAATTATATTGACTGGAGAGTTTCCTAAAAAACCAGTCGAGGTCACCAAAAACAAGAATAATCCGATCGTTGAGTACGAGACAGAAAAACATAGGTAGGTAGATCTGAGTATAAAAACATATTCTTGGGTATTTGGAATTTGGCCGTGCATGTTTTCATCTTTATATTTTTGGAAGTCATAAATGAATGGAAAATGCAGATTTTACAAAAACGAGAATGCGGTTATAATAAGAAATTTTGTTGCAGTCTTGTAGTTTCGAACACTCAAGATGATTTTAACTTCCGCAGTATAATATTCCAGCTGTATCATTCAATCAACAATAATATCGATATAATGCAAATTTATTTGAAGTCACTTTTATAAAAATAGTCGAGATGTATCACAATCTGAAAATTAAAATCAAAAGATAAAAACAAAATTGTTATGGTACAAACAAAATACTGGATGCCTATCAACTTCTGAAAAATATAGAAATACCCAGACGATGTTTTATGTATAAGATGCGGAAATAAAAACCTCTAATAATGCAACAAATAAACTTGAACCAACTAAACTATAATGATCTAATCTACGTAATTTATTCAATCGATACGTAGGTACACTAGGTAGGTACGGAAACGGAAGATAAATAGGAAGTGTTATCGATAATAGAGAACATACTAAATCTAACAATACTAATGATGGATTAATTTAAGCTAAGGTTACAAAGACTGATGGAGAATACCATTCGATGTACTGATGACAGTGTTAAGATCTTGGGAAAACGGTGGATAAGGCTCAAAATAGCTCATTTTCTCATAGGGTTAAAGTTTGTCAGGGAGGCGCCTATGTCCAGCAGTAAACATCTACAAGCTGATATAAAGAAGACTGTAAACATGTTTTGACGGTATAAGGAATATGATTTTGTGTTGTTTAAATTTTTAATTATTGATACAAAAACTGTGAAATCAATCCACACTTCTGACACAGAGCAAGAATTCGAAACAATGTTGTATGAACAATCAGAAGTAGTTTAAATAAAGTTAAAATAAAAACAAAATGCAAATGCTAAATTGAACAGCGATGTAAATAGCAAATCGAAAGCCAATCAGAACAGTAACCTTTGCTGCAGCAGCAAGGTCAATCCTGATTCGCATGTCGACATTTAATCACTGAGTGGAGTTTTAATAAAACACCTGTCTTACATTCACTGTAAGTTGTCGGATAACGTCAAAGAACTTCTCGCTCGCTTCAACATTTTTGAAGATTTAACAGCACTGAAGTAATTATGCAAAATCATAAAGCTTCACGCTCTAGAGAATAACAATGCAAAGGTTCAGCAAAAAATGACCAAAACATGTGCTTTTAGTTTTTAAATTGTTGCACATTTTTTAGTCGGAAAACTTTACTTTTACAAAAACATCAGACCTTGAAGTATGAACAGTTCGTCTTTGAATGCTTCGAGTCACTTCGAGATGAAGCAAATGTTTCAAACTGCGGCTAATAACCTGACATCCTTCAACACTGGGTTCAGAATTGATGAATATCCTCATAACTTGGTGGCTTCGTAGCTCCGAGACTAGAGCTCCGAATTCAGTGTTGTTTTTTGTAACTTAATGTTTTAAGATGCTTCTTAGCTATGTTTGGTTTTGAATTGGAATATTTTATGGGTAGCAGATATTTCTTTTAAATCACTTGCAGATTTCAAACATAGGTACCATTTTTATAAAACAGTTTGAATCTTGTAACAGAGCATAAAGTCTACTAGATATTCTGTTATCTGAACATAGTATATTTCATTAGATAGTTGTAGATAGATGACGTAACTTTAATAGTGTAGTCGAGGCGAAGTTCATTGACATAGATACGTCCTCGATCGACGGTGTAGCAACAGAAAATGTCGATTAAGAGTTTAGGCAAGGAATTTTTTTTTATACAAATAAATGATGGAACAAGCCGATTGCCCACCTGATGTTAAGTGGTTACCTCAGCCTATATCAATGCATTGCCTCACCGAGGACGTCCGCTGAGGCTAGAGCTAAAGCTAGTGTTGCTGCAGAAACATATTTTTAATTCTTTGAGCGAATATTGAAGATTTTGAAATACGGAGTTGTTTTCGACTTATCTGGACTTAGCAGAAATTGGTAAGTAAATAAGGTATCAGCCATAACCCAGGTTGCAGATCCAAAGCTAAGCTAAAAAAGTTAGCTTAGTCTGCAGCCAGCATAAACGCTGGAAGATCGGCATCATTGTACGTAAATAAAGATTAAAACGATAAACATAATAGCGATTCAAAAACAAGAGAAAACATAGAAAAATATGATGAAGGTTGTAAATAACAGAGATGCAAATGATAAACCCAAAGGCATACTCTGAAATGCAATCATGCCAAAGACGAATCGAGACTATAATAAGAAAACCTAAACGTAATTCCCGTAGGCGGGCGTAACGAGAAAATTAGATCACATTACTGGCAATTTACACGACATAACAAGCACATAGTAAAAATTATACGATCTTGAACCTTAACTGTATGATATAACAGTTACGCTTTCAAAGTTCAGGATAGGCATGTTTTAAATGCAATGATAATTTTGACTGATGATGTAGTTTATCAGATCTTGACCTGACCGTTAAAAGGTTACCAAATACGAAATCTAAAACGCTAGTCTGACCAAGTGCCCGAAGTCCAAACAGGTGGAGAAAAGAGAAGAGGTAATAGGTGGATTATATTTAAGCGTGCTCCTTAGACTACAGCCTAAACTTACTATTAGGTATGCTAATAGCCAAACGCTTAGTCATCGTTCACAAAATAAGTTTTTATTTAAAAATGTTATTTTTAAAAACAAGCTTTTATTTCTAAGTCCTCTTGGACCGGAGTCCTTATCAAGATAAACGAGCCCAAACGAACGCACGTCACGTGTTACATTCAGCTTTACGAATAGCGAATCTATCCTGATGCGCATGAGTTTAAAATACTAAATTGACATTCACCCTGTCGGATTCTATTTTATTTGAATTTTCGATTAAGTACATATCTAAGACAAAGTTAATAGGCTTGAAAACATTTGACACTATGAACTGTGGGGTCAATTTGATGATACCCAGTACCGCTGTATGACGTCACTTCAATTTCGCACTGCATGTCCTTTCCAATTGAAGTCTAACTAGCAATTAGTACGAAAATTTATTTTTAAAATTTTAGTATTGCGATCTTTGTAAATTCAACATTTTCGAAGTCAACGACTGTATCTCTAACTGAAGTTATTTTGAACACGTAATTACATATTTTCCACATGGTATTTTTTTGAAACCTAGGTTAAATTTTGAGGTTAAATTGTACAAACTAACAAACAGACATTTAAAAATAGTTTAGGTTATAATTCACGTTTCATTTAATGAAATTCTAAAAAGATGATACTCTTTTTCTTTAAAAAATTACATTATTATAAAATAGCTAATCATGTACCTATTTAATTCAGCATAATAATTACCATAGATAACATTTCCATAGACAATAAAATACATCGATTTACATAACCCATAGTCTTGGCATTTTAATTATTGTAAAGAATATCAGTTACTAAACCCGGTTACTAAACTAAGCGAATAATAAAAATATATTACAAAGGCATAATTAGTTGCATTCACAAGTTCTACAATTATTTACTTAATTAGAAAAATTAATAATTGTAAATACTGCAACTGCTCTACAAATTGCCGCAAACATATTTATGTAGATTTAAGATATTATTGAATGAAAGCCTCGCGAAGTCACGACACGATTGTCATTGTCGTGGAAGGTGGAAAAACCATCCATGTTGGAGTCAATGTCAAGGTCCAAACATGCAAAGTCATTCTCAGAACATGTATAGAAACCAAGCTAAAAAAACTCTTAAACAATGAGGTAAGAAAAAAACATCAGACATAAATAAAATTATAATAATCCAATTTTAATAAAACATGATTTCCTCAATGACTTAGACAGGTTAATTGTTTAATGAGTGCATTGAACTAAGTCTAACAAGAAAATAAACATTTACAACTAGAAAAGAAACGTGAACGAGCAACGTTTTGTATATTCTAACTTGAAACGCCAGGTAATAAATTAGACAACCAACCATCGTACTTAAAGCAGATAATAATAAATATAATGTTCATGGACATTTCACACAACACAATTTAGTCCCAAACTAAGAAAAACTTTTAATACAAGAACTAGAATACTTTTTGTAAATACACACTTATATAATACATTGTAACACCCAGACATGGAACAAATATCAATGTTTGCCACACACAAATGTTTGTTTTCAGTGAGGATCAAACCGACGACCCACAGCACGGAAGGCGAAGCTAATACCGACTGAGCTGTGACGCCTGACGACGCTGACAGCCAGATGACCAAAAACGGACGTAACATAAACAGACTAAGACATATCCTGAAGGAACCTAGTCGGAACTTGGTGGAAGCGAAGGTAGATGGGTTGCAGTGACCCCTGTGACCAGTGGTCTTGATTTACATGAGACTGCAAAACGAAGGCATTGACAGTCGTTTCATTTTTGTTGCAAAAAAGGTATGCATATTTGTCATATCAAGATGGTGACGTAGACGAATGACACGTGTGGTTATACCATTAATGGCAAATGTCAGTCAGGAACATCAAAGAACGAAAAGCCGGTGAAGTATGAAATCATGACGGAAGGTAAATGCATTCAAACACGTGGACAAAATCAAGGAAGGCGTGACTAGATACTTGATACCTGACAAGATACAACTGAAAGATTACAGGACGTGCTATTGTAAAATCAAGTGTACCCATACTTCAGCGCTCAATACGCCAAGGGTAATACCAGCAGCGTTTGCCAAATCGTTTATTTCTGTTCGCCAAGATCACGGTTAGGTAACTCACCGAGAAGTAATATAAGTCACTGAACACACAAACGCACTTGCAAATATTCCTTTCGCGGCGTGCACACGTCTGCTCCGACTGACGGTCAGGTATCAACTGGCTGAGTGCTGAATTGTTGTTTCGCATTGTGTAGCAAGCACACATGCGTAGATATAAAGGTGTTTGATGAAAGTGCTGTATGTGTACACGTGTACAGAATAAATAACAGTAGATTGTTGTGTATGTGTGTGGTAGTCAACAATTTGAATGACGCTTGTTGGGTTTTGTTGACGTGGTGCTGATTTATGCAACTTTTTTCAAGATTTTGATTGTTTTTCGATCCTTCTATATTCTCGATGTGCGAGTTCAGAATACTAAGCAGATCTTGGTTTTTCTTTTAAAACAATACAAGACCTAACTGAAGATACCTAGATGCCTTTGAAATATTTCAGATGCTAGCTAGATTGTACATTCTTGCCACAAGTATGACAATACTCGTCATAATTAAATTGATCCAAAGATTAAAGTGCTTACGAAAAGTTAGAAAAAACAAATATATGGAAAAATTTAAATAATAATTTCTTTCAGTTCATGTCGTGTCGATAAAAAGATTTTTATGAAGTTACAAAATTTAATTAAAATGACTTGCAAATCCAAATATAATCCATCTAGATAGTGCCTAGTAACAATCTGAGTATTAGGTAGGTGTACAAAAATGTGAAGTTGGCAAGATTTACGGTATAAAAAATATTCTAATATTAGTAGTCCAGGAGCCGGTATCAACCAAGTTGCAGGTTTCTTTCCCATTCTTGTAGGCTCTGGTCGCGTGGAACTGGCATCTAGAATCACCTAGTTATATAAGACGACTCTAAATGATCCGCGTGATTTTATTGAATAAAAGAGTTATGACTTTGACATTTAGGGCGGCTTGCACGAAATGTCGTTTAAGTTCAGCCTAAACACGTTTAACTAAACACGTTTAAATCGTTAAAAGTGTTTAGCAAAATTACGTTTAGTGGCGTCTTGCACCAAGCTGTTTTGAAGATAATTTAACTAAACTCGATTAGTGTGTATATATCAGTACTCTATGGTCGGTATAACCACAGAAAATAGTTCCCCTACGTTTCGTTAAACGTACAAAACGATTGACGCATTTCTTTTCTAAGAAAATTCATCTTTTCCACGCATCAAGTAAGCTAAAACGGAACGGTACTGTCATTTTTTGATACAAAGTGTCATTGGCCTGCGTGTTGTGTTGTATTCTCTTTGACGATTTTATTTACATGTACAATTATATTATTTTCTTATTTTGTAGTTGATTGGTTGTGTTGTGGTTGTGATGAAAATAGTGCTTCCCGTTATGGACTATAATTCTGTTCAATTTATTTACTTGTTGGTATCGAATTTCAACTGATTATAGATTTGATGCAAAAGTATTTGTGTGGTTTCTTTCGATAGTCTGAACCTTCTTATATATATTTTTTATCACTCCTACGGTACTCAGACGTGGTCGCTGACTGCTTTGCCAAAGAGTGATGGAGCGAAATATTTTAGGTGTGAAAAGAATAGATCGAATTCGGAACACAATACTTCGCTCCAAAACTGGAATCGCCGATGTAGGTCGTAAAGTAGCGGAAAGGTGGGCTCAAGGAGTCACAGGCTGGATACCCCCAGGGGGTAGAAGACGTCGCGGCCGCCCGAGGAAGCGCTGGCATGACGACCTGGACTTTCGACGACTACTTTCGAGCAGAAATGTGCGGAACTAGTCAAGGATCGCGGAGAGTGGAAGACGAGGAGGGAAATCTTTGCCCAGCAGTGGGACAGTATAGGTTAATTAAAAAAATAATTTCTTCATCATATCATCCGAATCAAAACCCCAAAAATCCATCATCACCAAAAAATAATAAAATAATCTCTCAAAATAAACGTCAAACCCAGTTTCAATATGGCGCTAAACGTATTTAGCGGCGCTAAATAGCCGATTTTGGCTGTTTAGTTTTGACAGTTCCCTAAACAGGATTTGTGACTTATTTAGCGTGGTGCAAGACGTTGCAGTGACTTAAACGTGAATTTCAATTTAAATTGCGTTTAAATACTATTTAGTGCGATGGTGCAAGCCGCCCTTAGAATTACCTACTTAGTAATGACGATTCTTGATGAATTCTTGATTCGTTTTCACACCTTTTTAGTATGTTGTTTGCTTACTTTTGTTTACTTTTGTTGTAGCTACCTTAATTACTATTTTAGTATGTATTTTTATTTTTATTTTAGTATGTATGTTCTCTTGTCTTGTTCTCTTGTCAGGAACTTCACACTTGGTAATTGTACTCTAGAAGTCCAAAATACAAGCTCAACGCGTAGTTTGGCCTTCGCCGGTAAACCTAAGTAAGATTTATTTGTACCTACCTTTGTTGCTACCTATGTTTTATTTCTAACTAGTGTTTTGGTAAATAAACTATTATTTATTTATATTTAACCGACTTCCAAAAAGGAGGAGGTTCTCAATTCGGTTGTACCTATGTTTTTTTTATTTTTTACTGTATATATTTGCTGTATATTATTGTCAGAACAATTACTCATTGGTTTAGGAGGTGGGCGTTGAGACAGCTACACAGTTTATAACTTTTGCTGTCTCATCGTTTTTGCTTGTAATTTGATCTATGTACTCTGTTCTGAAGAAATTAAGTTTGAATTAAGTACGTTTGAAGTTTTGTCTTCGTCTTGATTCGACGATTCTTGATTCTTGATGAGGAAGTGATCCTTCGAATTAATTTAATACCTAATATTTGTAAGGTTTTAAATGCAGACAAGATAAGACTTTCGTTATTTAGTTTTATGAACAACGTGATATTGTAATTAAAAAGAATATATTCATAAAGAATTACGACTAATACAGTACTTATAATATTTACAAAATACACATGAAACATTTGAGCTATCTACTAACCGTTGCAAACGATTTATAGATAACTGATTGTATAATGCACTTTGCTATTGATAATGATAACATATTCAGGATTTTAAAAAAGAACGTGCTTATCACAAATCATTCAGACAATACAATTGGGTTGAAAGAAGAATATGTTTTGGTTTGAAAGGGGATAAATACCTACTGGGATGAAAAATCTTGGGTTGAAAGGAGAAGCACTCTATTTTCAAAATCGAAGACGAATGTGACAGACAAGACTAATTAATATTTACAATAAATAAGCTAATAAATATTTACCTGTGAGTGAATGAATACACAGTTTTTGAATACTCTTAGATACCTTCATCAATTTAACTATAATACTTTTAATCCAAAAATTATTAGCATCATAGACCACGTCTTTTATATAACGTAGTAAAACATCATACCTAGTACTACTCATAGAAGTATTTATAACCTACCTACTGTGTATCCGGCGATCTATCATGATGCCAACGTTTCGGTCACCTGGTTCCAGCTTTGGTTTACATTAGTATCACCTTTACACATAGTCTAGACATTAGTACCAGTAGTATTAGTATTAGTAGTCTAGAAAGTACTTTTTTTTAACTTCAGAAAAGGAGATTCGCATTTCGAATGCATTTTAGCCTCTAAATAGATGATAAGAAAGATGTATCTACAAAAAACATTGCATTGTAGGTAAATGACATGACGTTATCTCAGACATACGATAGCCATGCAATAAACTTCTGCTACGTAGGAATGCCTTAGAAGATTTTTTAACTAAATATCCTACTAATATTATAAATGCGAAAGTTTAGATGTTTGGATGTTTGTGTTTCAATCACGTCTAAACTACTGAACCAACTTGGATGAAAGTTGGCATATATATAGTTCGTAACCTGGATTGACACATAGGCTACTTTTTATCCCGAATAATTAACAGGATCTACAGGATAAAATGAACGAAAAGGATTAGCAGCGCCAATTGGCAAGAGGATTTCATTGTCATGTCATGTCACGTCAGTTTGACAGGGCGTAGTACTACCTCTTTGGTCTAACAACTAGCGTTTGACATTCCAGTATGTACGAGTTCGGTGTAATGTCAAGTTTGTCAAGGTAACTGCTAGTATTAAATAAAATTATATATATATCAATACAGCTATACTTGGTATGTATAAAATACAACTATTCTAGCAGCAACTTAGTCCCTAGAGTAGAAACTTGTTTTAGTTTAGGGCTAGCGGGCGTTGCAAAAATTTAACAGGACAAATTTAATGAGATGCAGACAAAGTCGCGGAAGCTAATAAGACAATTGCTATCGATTCTGTTGTCGCATTTTTCTAAACTAACCTAATTTGACAGTGAGCACTAAAAATGTTGCCGTCCCTTTCTCATAAACTGAAACGACAAAGACAGCTATAATTTTAGCGCTGTCAAATTAGGTTAGTTTAGAAAAATGCAACAACAGAATCGATAGCAATGTACAGTAAACTGAAACAGAAACCAATAAAACAAAAGAGTTTATAGTTTAATAACTTAAACCTAATATATACAATACACAATACAGTGTATATATACCACTGACTACAGAAGTTTATATCAATAGGAGTGCCATAGTAACATATATGTACATACCAGCTACCTTAACAATATTTGTATAACCGACGGACACAATGCACGCAGACTGAACGACATATGTTTCTATATTGATCTTGTATTGTTATTGTCACCATCCTGTTATGAGTATCAAGTGATAAGCTAGCTACTAGGCTCATTAATGTTAGTAAATCTTTCAAAGGGCAATGTGTACGCTTCTTTAAAAAAAGTCCCAAGCGATGTGTCTCAGGTCTCAGTCTCTCTCAAAAACGTAATAAAACTAAGACTTCTTTTAAAAGTATATTATGAGTATTTAGAAGACAAACAAGCTTGGGACGAACTAGTTCCATCTCATTCAATAAAAAAAGAGTATGCCAGTTCTTCATCAGTTGTGACCAAAGTCTAGAAGGACAGGCAAAAAACTTACTGCTTGGTCCTATCATTTTTTGTATAATACATCTTACAAGCAAATATATCTAACTAGCAGTTGCCCGCGACTTCGTACGCGAGTACCGTTTCCGTGTACATTATATTATCTGTGCGTGTACCGAGCGGATACTTAGAGAAACTTGACATTACACCGAACCCGTACTCGAATGTCAAACGTTAGTCGTTAGACCAAAGAGGTTCTACGCCCTGTCAAACTGACGTGACATGACATATATCATCCTCTTGCCAATTGGCGCTGCTCATCCCGTTCGTTCATTTTATTCATAGATCCTGTTAATTATTCGAGATAAAAAGTAGCCTATGTGTCAATCCAGGTTACGAACTATATATATCCCAAGTTCATTAGTTTTGACGTGATTGAAACACAAACATCCAAACATCTAACCTTATGCATTTATAATATTAGTAGGATTGCATAACTAGTATGGTCCTAACTTAGAATTTAGGAATGACTACACAGTTTACTAGGGAATTGGATGGCATGCGTATGCACCACAAATGAGACAACCGGTGGAGTTGTTTAGCTTCTCTTATAGTACATACCTAATCAATGTGTTTCGCTTCGCTGACACGACACGTGTTGTAGTGCGCGCGGCACGTGATTAACGTGAGTATCCATCCAGCCAGATCATTAACAAACCTGTGATACAAACAATACGACTGTAGGTAATACAAGTTCTTCATTGAAATGAAATGGTTTCTTTCAATTGACATGATAAAAATTGAATTGACGTGTCGCGGAGGCTGTGCGCCACTCCACTCTCGGCACCCCTGAAAACCAGCGCTAAAGGAGCCACCGTGCACCCAAAGCATTTGCTGAGTGGGTTCTTTTTTTACGCATGTTATTGTTTTATTATTAAGTAAATGTGTACCTTATTGTGTGTTGCGTAAAATAAATAATTTCTATTCTATTCTATATAACAGCGAGAAACTCAAAATAGCCACAACAAGTAAAGTTATCTGAGAGAATATTTATTGTGATTTGATTAGGGAAGTAGGGAAAAGATTTCATATTATGATTTCAATAAAACAGATATTTGAATGCACTTCTTAAAACTTGTAATTTAGGCAGAATGCTAGAAAGGATGAGCTGATGAATTTAATTGAATTTAATGGAACTAAATATGCAAAAACATACAAATAAGCCTTTATTAGGAACAAACTTGATCTAGAGATAAAAGCTGATGCTTGATGACTAGGCTTTAAAGAAGATGATCTTTCGCTAATACGTCGTAAGGAGATGAAAATTTAGAATCAAAACGATATAAAAACTGCCTCGAAGACGCTGTCTTGAATGTATATCTCAATCACAATAAAAAGCTATTTAATCATGATGATGTAGCATGACACGGTTTTTAAAAAACCACGACTCCACTGTTGCATAACATCAAACTTTTCATCAGAAATCCGAGTAAAAAAATTAATAGTGCTTTAGACCAATTTTTCAACAAGCGAAACTATAATTTGTGATCAAATAATTGTTTGTGATAACAATAATTCTTTATGGCGTTCGAGGAAAACGCACACAAACAAAATGGCGGCCATAACAGCGCCAAGCCTACCAGATGCGAGACTATGATTGGCTGAGAGGACCTTGCCTACTGACGTCATTCACTCCAGCGCATCAGAAAACTGTTGTAGAGTGTAGAGTCGATAAGCGAGCGATTTAGATACCTAATCAATTTTATAAATGTTTTGAAAGGTAAGCAAAACCATATCGGATAAGATCACGTTCTTAATACAAACCTATTTATAGAGTGGACAAATAACGTGATACTTACGTCTTACTGTTAAAAAGAAGATGAACAAAAGGCTGTGATTGGTCAAAATAGGATCAGACCTAAGACAACAGAAGAGACGTTTAAAAACAATAATGATTGGTAGCCGCTCGCGTATGTAATAAACCCAGACCTAGTTAGAAAGTTGTTGGCCTCACTCGACGTCCGGTGCATATACCTACCTATTGCAATTCTTGGTAACGACAAGCACACAGCACGCAGCATAGATGGAAAAACTTGTCACGAAGCTCGAATGATTAGAAAAATAAGAACTAAATAAGCAGTTATCAAAAACGATGCAAATTAAATTAGTAACAGTTTTAAATGCTAAAATACACATTAATAGATCCTAAATGCGCAGATGTCACTCATAAAGTTGTGTTATCAAGATGATACGAAAAAACTCAAGGATGCTACTAAAAGCTAACATAGGTAACATACGTGTCAAATTACGTAAGGTACTAGTGCGCCTAAATTAGAGTAATACATTTACGTACTAATATTATGTGGTAATAATAGCTTTTCCAAAGAAGTTAGAAAATAATTGATGAAATAAATAATAATGGCCTTAAAACTGGATCTTGAAAAAATTGAGATATTGGTTATGAATGAAAAGAATACCAATGAAGCTCTTGCTAGTACTAAGCAGAATGCAGGAGGGTAGACCACATGACTGAAGGGAAGGTCAACAAAGCAACAAAACAAAAAGAGACCAATATAAATGCATCGCTAGAACTGCTACTTGTCACAGTCTCTCGAATCACGACTCAGTCAATAGATCCAATAACATTTCAATTCAGTAAGTAAACCTATTAGGAGATACATATTAGCGGGAACCTAGGAAGCAAAATAATTCAGTTTGATAAAGTGACGTGTTTTACTACTCTACTTAAAAACAATGCTTGCGTTTGCAAATTGAACTCGTAATGAAATCCACTGGGGCGTTGCGCAATCTATCTCTGCAAAGTCTTTGATTGACTCATGCCCTAGATAGTGGAAGGTATTGGCCTAGATAGATCATAGACATGGCTGAATTGGTGATTAGTTTACGGACAAGATTGGGCATAAATTCCTTTTTCTAAATAAATGCTTCCTAAAGTAAAATTGGAAATCATATGTGTATTTCAGTTCAAATACTATTGATTAGTAATTTAGGCACCTAGGTTATTTTCGGATATTATTAAGAAGATTCGATTTTCTTAATACTAGCATGATTTAGCCCCGTACTTTGTATGCTAAATAATGATGATAATAGGATTCCGTCATACATATAAATAGCAGTGACAAAAAATGTAGCGTTCGGTAACAAAAGAGCCATGACTTTGAAATGACCTCTAGAGACGAGAGGCTTGGCTTCATCAATGGGAATCAAACATTTACCATCATTTGACGATCGTATTAGAAAGCTACTCGTACCATACGTAACTGGCTACTAGTGGCTACGCAGCGGTGGTCACGCGCGCATTTCTCAGAAGTCAACAAGTATTTTAAGCACAATTTGGAGGGCAAAAAGTAATGAGTCATGCATGTGTGACGTAGAGAATGTGTGTTGATGACATGTGTGTTGGTTTAGGAGTTGGGTGTGTGAGTTTCGTGCATGTAATTGTTAGGAATACTAAACTGAATTTATTCTTGAAATCGACTGCAATCCAGATGACATAACAATAATATATGTTTATTTATATGACGTCCCTATTAGAGTCAAATCTCTGCCGAATTGAGCATAAAGCCCCCATGTAGCTGATTCTTATCATGTCATCTCTTAGATTGCGTTGCCTCGTTAGTCTTACAAGTACCTACCTAATCAATTAAGGAAAATTTACTTCGATAAAAGTGTAGCAACGCCAGATGTACATATAATCGATCTTCTAAAGTACACACTGGTAGTTTCCGATGGACGTGCCTGTAAACATATCTAGCTATCAACAATACTTGCTTTGATCATGAAAAATAGATAAACAATGATAGGTTTGTTAACTTTGATACGTCTAATCAGTCACAGATTACAATTGGAAAACAAAAAGGCTCTGATGTATAAATAGATGTCTCCATAAGGCACGTGCTCAGTGGCATTGTTGCAGGCAGAGGTTACCATTTAACATCAGGTGGACTAGCTGCGTGTTCCACTTGTTTGACTTATTCTTATAAAAAGATCTGAGGTTAAACTGACCGTCTAATTCAGAAACGATGTAGATGCTTTTCTAGACGCTGCACGCTAAAAGCATCTGTTAATGAATTCGGGGGTAAGAGTGAGTTGATGAAGAATGGGCACAAGAATGATGCACACAATGATAATGTGAGATCTCTCACAGAACACACCAAACTTACTTATCTTTGTTATTATCTATGTGTTCTCTGAAACCAAAGGTTCACCAACAGTCAGATGTTTAAAAACTGGTAAAAATACGAGTATAAGATACATTAGTTAGTATGTAAGTAATGTCATTATTTATATTGAAACGTTACAAATGCAAGATAGACCAATAAACTAGACAAGGAATGGCGTGGGAGGTATCACAAAGATCTATGAAAACAAAAAGCATGTCGTATGTTTTACTGGATTATCTATTTAACCTGTTATACTAGTAGTTATAGTAGTCACAACGGATTTTTGTCCGTTCGAAGTATCTACGCAGAATCCATTTTTGGGTCGAATTGGTAAGGGAATTTTTCCGCACAACAGTACATGCGCAATCGTTTGTTGCACCTAACTTCAGAGGGTTACAGATCCGTTGTAGATACTTAGATATTTAACAGTAGCTTCATAATAAACGAACTAGATCTGTTAGTAAAGCCACTGTAGTGTCAATTGATTTCTTTTAGTAGAGGAAATAGATACTTATAAGGTGATCAAGAAGAAAAGAACATGTTGTCCCGACCCCACTTAGTGGGATAAAGGCAGGAAGGAGGTCAGAGAAGTTGCTCTAAAAAAACAGCTAGTGAGAAATACATCTATTAGGCCGATTAGGTACGACATGGTTTTCAGTATGTGTTTCAAAACCAATTACTAAGCAAATTACTCTTAACTATCCAATCAAGGCTATTACTGACGTAGATATTGATATTGATGGTGTAATATAAAAAACAGTGATATAAACAATAGATCAGTAACCTTGGCCAATTTGATAGTCCCGCTGTCAATGCTGATACTGGTGCTTATGACGAGGGAATAGAGTTCAAACTGTGAGGAGTCGTTATGAAAGAAGTGGATGGAGTAGAGGATATCGGTCCTTATGATGAGAGAATAAAGGTAATATTGCAGTGTCTAATAGAAGATTGTACAGGAATTGATTTTTGCAAGGGTCATGATAACTCGTGGGGATGTAATTTAGTAGTTTGCGCTGTCAGGAGTTATTCCAGATGATGTAGTGGACAAATCAATGGAGTTTTGATGTAAATTTATTGCATACCATCAAAACAAAATGATTATTCCATTGTCGTGATAAAATTAGCTTCAATGATTTGTTCAGCTTATTTTCCTATGTGTTTTTCGTCAGATTTCGTCATCTAAGCCTGTTTAACCTTATACGGAGTAAATACAGAGCCAAGACGTAATGTAATTTGATTTCAATAACATAATACATCGTTCTCTACTATAAAGTCTAGACAAATAGGTATTTTGCTAAGATCACAACCGTTCAAGGACAAAGAATAATTATTATAGACAGAAGGCGTGTCTCTAATAGTTTGCTAAGTAAAACCAGTCTATCTACATAACAAGAATCCATAATGTAGTTAGGTACTGTGTAGTATTAGGTATCCTAACCTGCGTAGTGGATAAATGCCAACAGGTAAATGACATTTTCAAGATCCGGGACGAGATTTTACTATATTTTTTGTTTAAAATGCTGAGGTAATGACATTTTAAGATACGCGATGCCTGACAAGCAGTGGTGATGCTAGAGTTTGGCTATTAGGGTTTTCCCTGATATGTTCCATCCTTGGATCCACCCTTTTGTGGGGAATTGAACCCCTTAGCTCCCCCCTGTTAGTAGCTATTAGCGGTACTATCGAAGTATATCGCCTTCCTTTGTAAGGAGACAGGGATTTACCATCGTCATTGAAAACAAGTCAATTATTAATTTATTACTCAATAGACATTCAACGATAAAATGAAATGGTAATGGTGCTATGCAACGCAACCACTTTTTACGTACCTACCTACCTACAAAGTACTTACCTATAGTTTCGATTCAGTGCAATAATAGTTGCTCTTAAAATTTATAAGGGTTTTTCAGCAGTGAATGTCCTATGGTCCGTTTTTTGAAGGAACTATTATACTGGTGGCCATTTTACAGCAAAAAATGGATGGTCGAAATGATGATGGAGCAACGGCCGCTCTGAAGAGGTTTTCAGTCGTGAATTTCTTTTGTAAAACTTTATTGAAGGGACAAAAAAAAATGGTTGAGGTATACAGCGCTCGGTATCAAAATGCTGGTGCAACAACTTTTACGTGCCGTGTCAGCGCAGTGCCCCTATTGCACCTTGGCGCACGTGACGAAGGTCACGCGCAACCAATCGCAGCGTGAGGAAGGGAGGCGCGGCTGTTACGTCACGGCTGACGCAACCAGACCGTTGGTTACGATAGCAAGAAGGCCGAAAGGGCCTTACCTCATTTCACACCTATTTGCAGTATGTGGACCACAACGGATCTTTTTTGTTCAATTTTAACTGTGATAATGAATGAGAGCTCTAGCTGTCTTGGAGATCAATCAGCCCGGAATAGTCTAATTGGAACTCTTGACAATAGAATGATGAATGTAATAGATGGCCAGTATCTCGAGCATTTGGTTTAATCATAAAAACTTGTTTCACTAAACTATTTTTTTCCACTCCTTCATGAGTTAGTGGCCAACTCTAGTGATGGAGTTTTAGGCCGCCTTAAGGCCTCCGTCGTGGCTTAACAACTGCTAGAGCCGGGACCGACAGTTAAACGTGCCCTCCGAAGCATGGAAGCTCTCAGGTGAAAATGCTACTAGCGGTCACCCATTCAAATAGTAACCATGCAGAACATCGCTTAACTTAGATAAATCAGTGCAGATTGCCTAAGCAGCTACACCATGAGTGCTTTTGTTTTGTATGACCTCAACGCATTGAGCATTGCTCTGTTTAAAATACCAGGTACATTCAGTCTCAGAAGAAGGGACTTAAGGTATAACTATAGAGCACACTGATCTAATAAAAGTACTGCCTTTAATACCCTCCATGATATGGTACGGTTCCTGCTTGTATGCCGAAGCAAAGATCTCGACAAGACATAATAGATTTTCTATATCTAAGTATATAAACAATAACTGAATTCCAAGAATCTATATGATGATCTATAAATGACATATTAGGTTTATATAAAACAGATTAGTAGCTGGTTAAGAAAACAATAAACAAAATCTTGCCGACAAGAACTATGCAAGTCAAAATAGAATGTATGGATGTACAAATTACTATCCTATCCTACTAATATTATAAATGTCAATGTTTAGTTGTTTGTTTCAATTACTTACTTACGCTGAAAACACTGGTCCGATTTGGATGAAACTTAGAATATAACCTGCCCATAACCTGAATTCACACATAGACTCCTTTTAATTTCTGAAATCAACAGGATCCAGACGAAGTCGCGTGTAGAAGCTAGTATGCAAATAAAGTCAATTCTTGACCACATTACTCGACAGCATGGCCAGGATACTGAGTCTGCAGATTAATGTTCTGCTTGCTTGTGAATTTACAGCTGAGAATACCTACCCCTGAAGTCATCTAGAGGCTCTTCTAGAGAGTGTTTAGGCGAATGTGGAGGATTGTTTAGCCTCTGCCTATGAATTCAGTCACTCTAGGTACTTACATGGACCCAAACCTAAGTATAGGTACTGAAACTACCTGGTATACTTGTGGTACTAGTCTTAATTGGTATTACCAATCTACATAGTAAGAGGATTTGTGAAAAGATGTAAAAACACTGGTCACTTACCCCTGAAACGTTGGAGATTTCAAGATTTGCAGTTCTCGTTCGAAACAAAATATCACATGAAATGGTTAGCACTTGAATTTTTTGTGTCAAAGAAACTTATCATTATTATAACTCAGTGCTGAAAGGTGTGATTCTGTAGGTATCCTTTCATTTTAACAAAACGCAACAGAACCGGCAGCGGCTCGGCAAATTAATGTAATTTTCTAATAAAACCCCGAACAAACAAAATAAAATTCTCACTCAAAAATCAAAACGTCAAAACTGTGATTTTGATTTGCTAATGCAGTGTTTCCAACTGCTAGCTTTAGACAGTGGCTAAACCTGCCAAAAAATAAATTAATAATTATATAATATTTATAAATGGACATAAAAATTTTACACCCTGTAATCCCAAACTAAGCAAAAAACTTATAATATGGGAATTAGATTTTGCTGATAGAATAACTTACACGTCCATGTAAATACATACTAAGCTGGTCTTACTAAACAATAAATACCCAGACAGAACACACATTGTATCTATGTTTGCCACACTCAAAATGTTTGTTCACTGTGGGAATCGAAGTCACGACCAAAGGTAAACCAAACCAACAAATACCAAATAACATCATCAGATTGTATAGATATTATTTCTTATGTAAAATAATAGCTAAACAATTTTGCAACAAGTTTCATCAAATTGTAGCAAAATTAGCTAGATCTAGCTTCAAAGAATGTGGTTAAGCTGGCATCACTGGTTAGATGGAACATTGAGTGATGCTTGATGAAATGACATGACATGTACAAATGACAGTGACAGCGACAGACAAACAGCAAGTGATTGACATCTGCTCAGTCATGCTATGTCACCTCCCAGCTCGATATAATATTATTAGACAATAATAAAATAAAAGGAATCTACAGAGAATCTACAGTAGGGCATGCAGTACCGGTACTATTCTCAGTACCGGTAATTTTCGGCCGGTACTGGACCCGGTACCGGTAATTACCGGTACTTTCCATACTTTCGATACTGACTGGATTTTCACTAAAAAAGGACTAAAATGAAGTAAAAACCTATAAAAATAGAGAACTTTGGTTATTTCTAATTGTATTATTACACTGGCAGCCTAAATTAGTCCACTGGTGGACATTAAGGTCCACCATACATTTGCGGGAAAACCGATTTTAAGCGTTCTTTATCTACTGACTTTACACAATCGATACAAAGTCGTTGGTTCTTTGGCTGTGTGGTCATTCTTCGCACTTTCACGTGGCTCCATACTATAATATCTTTACTCCAACGAATGTTAGTTCTACTAGCTATGCGCCCTGCGCCAAAATACAATTCCTCCTCTTCCTTATTCGTTTGACCGTTGTTAGGGATCGTGACTCCGTGCATGGCATCTTTGGATAGCTTTTTTCCGTCTGTCACGGGTCACGATCTACGGCTTGATAGATCGCGATGCTGACGGAAGTTTCTAGCTATTCGGACACCTGGTCAGACCAGCGCTATGGGCTCCTTCCTCTTGCTTTCCGTTTTGCCTGTTATCAGAAGTTTCTCCATGTTTTCCGCATTTCTGCGCGCAAATGGCAAGGCAAATGGAAGACAGGCACTGGGCACGTTCTTTAGTATAAATACGTTGGTTTTTTTGTCATTGGCTTTCATGGTTTACGTTTCAGTACCGTTGAGAAATGAGGAGAAGACCAGTGTGCGAATCACGTGAACCTTCGTCTTCTTCTGAATGTTGCTGTGTCTCAATATTCTGTTAAGTTGGTTCATCGCTGTCTGATGAGCCCAGGTATGGGACTTCCTCGACAATTTGATACTCTTCCGGTGCATCCGACAATTGGATGGACTTAAAACGATCGACAATCATTAACTTGGTGTTGTTTTTGTTAAAATCAGGCTTAGATCGGCACTAGCCGACTTTAAACGCTGCCTTAGGGCAACCATTTCGGACTCCGTGGATGCGAGCAACGTATGATCGGCGTATCGTAGGTTAGAAATTTTGACGCCTCCAACTTTAACAATGATTTTCCAGTCATCTCAGGTCTAACGCACGGTGGGTTCGCCATATATACCTATTGTATAGCATGGGTCAAAATGATGCATCCTTGTTCTACTCCTTTCTCAAAAAAGAACGGCTTAGACGTGCAATTCCCCAAAGTTATAAGTAGCATAGCTGGTTTCATAAAGGTTTCTGATGAGGGCCTCTATATATTTGGGTACTTCAGATTCCTCCAGAACAGATCAGAGGTGTTGCCATCTGATACAGTCATGTTTCAGTTCGTGTTGAAAACCAATAAATAGTGACTATGGCTCAGTCCTATAGTCTTCACTGGTAATCAGGCCTTTGCATCTAATCTAGATAATTTGTACAGCGTCAAGGGCCACTTTTCACACTATGAACGGGACGCTGCATGCAGTGCTTGGGACATGATTTAGATGAAGTAGGCTTGCTCAACACTTATATCATCCTCTCAGCTTAATTGGCCTTACCCACAAGAAAGACAAGGTCGATATGTTTAGTTAGGTAAGGTTTGGTGACCTCTTTATACAAAGTTGGACCTAACTATTAAAATATTTTGACTCAAATCAATAATAGCGGTAAACAACTCATATAATATTACTCGATGTAACGTTTTCTATGTTATTATTGCGTCAAAACATCTTATAATTCAAAAAGTAAGATGAAACTTTACCCAGAGTGTATGTTATTAAGTAACAAATCGACAATAAATAACAGAAAAGTTGAGTATCGAAAGTATCGAAAGAACCGAGACTGGCTTCGTGAGTACCGGTACTGGAATTTTTCAAAAGTACCGGTAATTCCCGGTACTTTCGATACCGAGAATTACCGGTTGCATGCCCTAATCTACAGTGCGCTGTTCTGTTAAATTACAGTCTAACGCTACCTTAGAATATAGAACTATAATCTGTGAACGCTACTTAGGTTATTTTAGTATGTGTTTTCTATATTCTAAGGTGTACCTGTACCCTTAGAATATACTTTCTATAATCTGTGCCTGTACCTAGGTACACATATTAAAGTAGAGTAGTACCTAGATGTAAGTTAGGCTCCTACGGTTGACACTTGGTAAGTGTATCTACCTGACTAGGTAACACCTACTTAGAAAAACACCTAACTACTCTTACTTATTTTTAGAATGCAACACCTTACAGAAATACCATAGCAAACAGCCCATGGAATTTCATATTTTTTGAAGTCAATGGGCTGTTTGCTGTTTGTGCAGTTTCCCCCCACTTTATGTAGTCTAAGTAGGTAGGTACCCATAATAATATTTTAGGTAGGGTGGGTATAGAACGTATAGAATACAGGTGTAATAATACGACTCCATTCCTAATGGAACCAGCTGTGTCATGGAGAAAGAAGTTTTTATTGTAGGTAGGTACTAGGTACCGTCAAACACGGCATCTTTACTTTTACATGTCATCTTTACCTTCCTCAACTCACCGCCAATAAGTCGCAAAATCTCAAGTACCGCTCAATTACAAGCAATCACAACGGTTTGGTAGGATTCCAAGATTATTAATGGCAACACTAAAGTTTTTTGAAGTTGGTAGCAATGTCGACTGTCAAATTATGGTTGTTTTAGTAGAAGCGCTGGTGAGTGCCAGTAAGGAGGTTGGTGGAAAATTGTCTCTGTAGTTTCGAAACCGCTGCTTATGGGTAAGTGAGATTTTAATATGTTACGTAAAAAAACGTCGAGAATGCATAGACGTCGATTAAAACTGTTTCTCTTTCTAATTTTGTGAAATATTGGCTGAGGTAATGTCACTATAGGTTAGGTCAAGTTGACAAAGTAGTGCTAGTGTCATCTTGACCTACACGTAGGGCTGCCACTTTTTAAAAATCTCTGTGGCTTGGTGGGCGATGGTCCGCCTGCGACGCAGGAGGTCGAGGGTTCGATTCCCGCCTCGGGATAAATGTTCACAAATCAGGCCCTTCTTCTAAAGTTATCGTCAAACAAACATCACACAAACCGATTCGCTTAAATTTATAAATTTTTACTTTTTATTTAGATTTTATATTTTTTTAGGTTCGAAATGCCGCCTAAGAAAAAACGTTCTAGAAGAAGACCTGGTGCAAGGCCCTACAGAAAAAAAAATCCTGACGCATTTGTATTAATGAATGATGAAGATTATTCTTATTTTTAAGTTTTTTTTTGTTAATTAATGGTTTTTAGTAAAACCAAAGCAAAGTGCCATTGCTCACTGAGCGACTTAAATAATAAGTACCTGAGCACAAAGTTCCTACCTAACCTGACTACATAAGTATAAATTAACTTATTTGATAAGTATTGATTTAAAATAATATTAGGAGCGAAATTTTCCTTTATCCATTTGTTTCATTTTTGACAGCCCTATATGATACAAAGATTTTGTATGAAAAGTTTATGAAACATGTGTCAACTTTACCCACCATTTAGAATTGCCATTCAAAAGGTAATATTGTCCTATGTCCATTTTTAATAATAAAGCTTGTCATACATTAAACAAGTAACATTACCTAGTCTTTAAATAACTAGTCGTTTTCATTGAAATTTAAAGGTTGGTAAAGAAGCCACAATCGTGTCAAGTTTACCTGCCTGCTATTTAGTCAAATAAAATGTTTGTCTGTGAGCATTTTTGGTTCAAATTAAATTTAATATATTCCATGAAGCAGACTTGCGCTGAGTAATAATCTAATTTCCAAAATAGTCTAAAATCTTAAATTTTATTCCGTTTTATGTTTAAAAATTAGGTAAAGATGCCGTGTTTGACGGTACACTTTCTGTTTATAAAAATGTCATTTTTTGCATCATTCGAATTCCGCGTAGGGCGGTACCTATCCAAACACCTACTTATACATTATAGGTAGGTACAGTACAGATACCTACTCATGGAATAATCTTCAATGTAATGCTTTGTTAAGGCAGAGGTAACCGCTTAACATCAGGTGGGCCACCGGCTTGTTCATTAATAAATAAGTGTTCCGTTTTTCCAAAACTAGGCTGGAACACTAAAAACAATATCAAAGAACAACAGCTTTAAAATAAATTATTAAAAATATTTATATAGGTAAGGTAGGTTATGTACCTAACTACTAGGTACCTATACTTGTATAAAATATTTAAAGAACCAACTTGCTTGCTTAATAAAAAAAAACTAGAACAGTTGCAATAAATATTTTTATTGATTTTTAATTTGCTCATTAATCTATTTCTAAAAATATTATTTATAATAATACTAATAAAATTATATTTTAAAATACATACATAGATCGTATATACAATAGATACACATACAACAATTTGTGATAAATTTGTGATACATAAATACAATACAATTCAAACTTTTTACACATACCATATTTTTATATAATATTTTACATAAGTTAACATCATTTCAAGCTATGTCGTTTTAAAATTGGTAAAATCTTACTCTAAGCACGCAGTGGGCACCTTGTATTGCTTCAGCTGGGGTACACCAGATACCTGAGGGTTCTGTCCCTGGCGGATCTGGTCTTTGAACGCCCAGTACTGCTGGTCAAGCTTGGGCCTGCACGTAACCTGAACTGGCTGGACTTTGTAGCCATCTCCTTTGCAGTGGGACTGGCACGCAGGTAGAGGAGTGGTGGTGATGCAGATCTCTCCATGGTTCTCGTAGAATTGGACCTGTTGCTGTAGCTGGCAAGCTACTCTCTGCTTCAGGTAGCTTCTAGACCTGTAGACGGTCTGGCCGCTCCAGTTTTCCTCAGACGAGGACTGCATGTTGTTATGCCACTCGATGTCTGATCGGAGGATGGCTGTGTACTTGTATTTGCGTTGATAAGCTTGTTGCTTGGCCATGTTCTGCAGTTCCTGGGTCTTAGGGTCGCTGTTATCAGCGTTGAGAGCGAAAGAAGCGGCGTAATGTTCAGGTTTGTCAACGAGACCGTAGGGGGTTTCGTAGTCATCACGGGGTTCGCCAGACATGTGGCCGCAGATTCCCCGAGATGTGTTGCGGTGGACGTTAGAGAGCACCACTAGCCTCTGTCCGTCGTAGACGGCGCGGACTCTGCTCTGATCGATGGACAGAACCAGGGCACCATCTTTCTGAGTGTAGTACTTCAGGAGGTGCTTGTCAGATACATCGTCCCAGTACATGGTAAGGTCTCCTTCAGACACCTTTTTGCCGTTGGTTTTGACTTGTACTTTGTGTTTCTGGTCTTCGGGGGTCGGGGTGATCTCGATTTCCAAGTCCTTGCCGGTTTCAGATCTAAAAGATAATAGACAATGCTTAAAAACGGAACCAGTGGATAGGTTTAGCCCATGATTGCAGAACAAAACGGTTACCTAAATCCGTTCAACGAGTCAAGTACCCAAAAGTAAATAGATACATAACCGAGTTTTTCCTTACTACCACTCTCAAGCTCTTGTTATCATGTGATGGAATGGAAACTCACTTGTAAGAAATGTAAATTTCCTGCTGCTTGGGGCTGGATCTCTTGGCTAGGATGACGAGGTCTTGCCAGTGGCTTTTCTCGTTAGCCTGGTCCTGGACCACCACGTGCCAAGATGGAGACAGGGTGTAGTCGTAGCTGCGGTTGCTGAAGGTCCTGATTTTGGAACCGTCGACGGAGCAGAAAGCTGTAAAAATTTAGCCATAAGTAACCAAACAGAAAGTGAAGTTAAAGTGCCTCTAAAATTGTCAGTTAAAAAGTCTCAATATGAGACAAAAAAAACTGGGTACTTACGTTGGAACTGGTCACGAGTGAAGTAATTTTGAACGCGGTCGTAGAATCTGAAAGGTTCGTAGAAGGCCAGAGCACCAGCAGTCCATCTTGGGATAGCTACATTGTTCATCTGGATGTGACCGTATTTGGATGTCATGGACCAGTCAAGAATATTCTGGGTGTAGGCAGCGTTCATCTTGATCTGAGCTTTTCCTTCAGGATTAGTCTTCAGGGGGTTCACTTCGCTCTCCCAGAAACCAAGTTTCTCGACCAGATCGTAAAAGTGGAAGGTCACGTTCTTGAACTGTTGGTCAACGTTCTTGTAAGTGATGGTCGCTTCTAGGCTATCGGGAGCGTGAGCCATGACGATCATTTTGTGGCAAGCGTGTTGGTAGTAGTTGTTCTGAGCGATCTCCTTGATGCATTGCTGACCTGTAGGCAGGGCCTTGAGCTCTTCGGTGTACTTATCGCTACGCTGGACCAGGGCTTGGATTTGGATTTGGCCGGTCTTTCCGAACTTGATGTCAGATGTGATGGAAGCCTTAAGCTCTTTCTGGAGGGCTTGCAGGAAGTTCAAAGTGGTGATCTCGGGTTTCTGTATTTTACCGACAGCGTTGACCTGGTTGTTTCCTTGAGGTGAGTTCACACCAGCATAAACAGCGTATTGAATTTTAGGATCAACTGGAGATTCTCCAAGTGCAGCGGTGAGAATGTATTCGGCCTTCTGGGGTCCATCAAAAATGGCGCTGAAGTCGACAACTTGGACGCGAGCGGTGTTGATACCAGAAGCGGCGCGCTTCACGATTTCTTGACGACGAGCCTCGCTGTTGGGGGTTGCGTCATTGATTTGAGTAGCTTCTCCGATCTCGCCAGGTTGTTTCTGGTTCTGGAGCTTGTCTGAAACAAAATAAAGCAAAACACTTAAATATCAGGTTTTTTTTCAGAAAACTCATTTGTGTTTATGTAGTAAATAGATATTATTATTTGTTAACTTCTTATTACTCACCATAAACAACGTTGAAAGTCACAGCCTTGTTCTGGGACTGCTTGCCGAGGTGTCTGAAGTTAAAGTGCGTAAGAGCAACATCCTGTTGGTCAAACATGTACATAATGTTTGTCAGCAAATCGAATGAAGGGAACATTTCCCTCATGCTTCTGAAGTCCTGAGAGTAGGAATATCCCTGGAGTTGGAAGAGCATGCCGACTTTCTGGCCAACCTTGTAGTCAGTAGCGTACACTTTTCTGGTGCGCTCAATAACTTTAGTGGTAGGGTCTTGGGAGATGGTGACTAGTCCGTCCTTCTTCTGGCTAGAGCTGTAAGGCCACACGCTGTAGTGAATCAAAGTAGTATCCATCTCTGGGTGAAGAGGTTGTACGCGAAGCTTAAGTTCTCTAGTTTGGAGCTGGATATTCATCTTTACAGGTACGTTCAGTTGAAGCTTGTTCACGATTCCAACGCTGGAGTATTGGTTGAACAGAGTATCCATGAACCCAACACTGCCGTCAATATTTCTGGCGTAAGTGAACTGAATCTCCTTGTCCATGTTACCCTGGAAACCATTCTTTTGGCGGTCGAAGCCGATCTGACCCTTAGCCTTACTCTGAATGTGGATCACGGTGGGTTCTTTATATTTGTAGATGAAGGGCATACCCATGGCGAGAGGGAACATAATGGAGACCTGAGCCTGGTTGAGAACTTTAGTGTAGTGCTTTTCGACTCCCTGAGCGACTTCAGTCATGTATTTCTTGATATCCTCTGGCAGTCGCTTTAGATCATCTTCGCTGAATGTAAAGAATCTCTGCTGGTTGATAAGGTCTATGTAGACGGAGGCTTCTAGAGGCTGTTCTGGGTCGCGCTTGATGTTGAGCATCTGAGCTATTTTATCAGCAGGGTACTGGTGGTTAGCCTCGGACTTGGGGCGAGCATCGAGGGTGCTTTCCTTCAGGTAATCAACGAACTGTTGGACGCTGGAGAAGGAAGCGTGGATCTGAAACGTACAAATTGGGACATGAAGCCTGAAAATTAGGTATCATCTTTGCAACCAATTAGGTATTAAGATTTAAATATTACCATGTTTTTCCTAAAGCCGCTATTTTTAGATTTTAAAGAATACCACAGTGATTTAGGGAATATTCTGTCTTCACTTCCAATGTAAGACATGGCGCTGAAGGTGTCCATTTCATTGTGTTCAAAGTTATCATTCAGGTTATTGGTTGACAGTTGGTAACCGAACTTTTCCTTGGTTAGCATCCACCTGGCGGCTTGAGCGGTCCTGGCCCTGTAAATATATTAAACCATAATTCTCCGTTCATTTTCAAAAGCTCGTGATTTGAAACCTATATTATTATAAAACTTACAGATCCATGTAGCGAGGGTTTCTCAGTTTAGCAGCAGACTCGATGCCAGATTTTAGGGCGGCACGGACATGGACACTGGGGTCATCATGGGTCATCTGGGCCATGGCTTGCATCATGGTAGCTGTGGGCTTGGCCCTGAAAATCCTGTTAATGGCCGCCACTCTCACTTCATAGGGTTCGGCGCTATTTCTCAAGATAGAGTAAAGGACAGCACGTGCGTGTTTATCCTCCTGCCGGGCTAACACAGCTAGGTTATCGACCATCTGGACGCGAAGGTACGTGGAAGTCGGGATCCTGCCTTCCAAGTACGGAGCAAAGACTTTCAGAATTTCACGGTGGCCGAGATTGCCAATTGCACGGATGTACACTTGAGCCTTGCTGCTGTCTCTCTGCTCAATACTGTTCTTCAATTGTTCAGAAAGGTAAGGCAGAATTTCATCTAGGACAAAGGTGTCGTATTTGCGAGCAAGACGTCCATACATGTGAGTGGGGTAGTAAGCATGTGCAGTCTCGTTATTGACCTGGCCCATATTGATGAGCCTGGTGGCAGCGATCAAAGCAGAAGTATTCAAGAATCTCTGCTGGGTGACTTCAGCGCTGACAGCAAGCTTGAAGAACTGAGTCATGACTTCCTTAGTTGGGTAGCGAAGAGTGTTAGCCAGAGTGGTGACGACTTCAGCGGCTTCCTCGCCTTGGATTTTCTTGGTCTGGATCCAGGTTTTGATCTGCTGGAAGGCTGGTAGAGTACCAGCTTGGGCAACCGCGTCACGGTAGATCATCCACATGTTAGATTTAATGATATTGTTTGAAGACTTGGCTACTTCGATGCTCCGGCTGGCCTGGCCGAGTTGTTCAGTGCTCATGGCAGCAATCACACGGACAAGGATGTTGAATTTGGAAAGGAAGTCAGCTTTTGGCATGTTGTTAGGATTCTGCAATTGCTGAGCGATGTCTTGGAGAAGCTTTTGGACGTTCATAGTATTCTGCTTCTTGTCGACGTGGGGCTGGGGACTCATGTACAAAGCGGCGTAGGCGGGCTCATTGATGGTCGGGATCTCATCGTTGACGTAAGCTGACGACGAGTCGCTGGAAGACGACGAGCTTGAAGAAGAGCTGGACTCATGGGGCTTTATAGCAGCCTTGTTTACAGCAACGACTTTTGGGGCAAATCGGCGCACCCGGCTTTTTTGACCCTCAATTTGGTAATGCTCGTGAGATTCCGATGATGATGATGATGATGATGAGGAGGATGAAGACGAACCAGCCTTGTCATGGTAAGCTGCCTGCTTTGTAGACATGGAGTACAGAAGGTTTTTGATCAGGCGGTTGCCCTCAGGTTTCTGCCATTCTGCTTCTTTGTCTTCTTCCAGAGAAACCAGATTGAATCGCACATCACTGTACACTTCAGCTTTCTGTTTGCCGTACAGATGCGGGTGAACGTGAACAGTGCCGGTAGTTTCAGATTTGAAGATGTGTCCTTGCTTGGAAGCTAGAATGCGGCTCACGGTAGCCCGTCTGATGAACTGCTCTTCCTCGTGCTTATGGGCAGTGCCGGTCCATTCTGCGCCTTCGGGCACTCCGAAGTGGTAGGCAACTCTGTGGTGGCAATGTCCGTAGTTCTTGCTCTTAGTGATTTCAATAGGATCTTCCTCCGATGCGAAGTTTGGCAGCTCGCGCCGCCATTCGGCAGCAACAGGAGACACCGAGTAGAGGGTCTCGCAGTCACCGGTGACATCAGTTTCCATCTTCCTGAACAGACCTTGTTGGGTTTCCTTGTCATAGTTGTTCTGCGACCCATGGATGTTGCGGTGGGTGGAAAGATCTACTTGGAGCGCACCAATCAGTCCCTTGAGCAGATTCTCTTGTGGGAGGGAGAATGAAGCTGGCAGACTCAGGGAGACAACACGGCCACCGTCGAGAACGATCTCGAAAGGCTTGTCGAGGTTGGCTACTGGTTCGAACTTGAGGTTTTCGGGGAGATGCCTGTTGTTAGGCAGTTCTTGGTGAACTTGGGCGTGCTGCGGGTTCTCGAGCTTGGCGTATAGTCTGCCGGGGGCGAGGACGCGGACGATGAAGCGAGCTGCGAATATTGTTCCGGAGCTGGCGCCTTCATGGAGCCGCGCCAGGGTACGGGCTTCTACGTCATAGCGGTAGAGCTTACCGACATGCCACGGAGATTGGCTTTCTGGCTGCTGGTTTCCGCTCAACTGGGTTGTTGAGACGGCGGCTGAAAGAAAAGGCATAGCCTTGTAAAATCTTGTTGATTGCTCACTATTTTTCACCGAATTAAGGCACCTACTTAGTTTTTCGTGAAAAACCGTAAAGAATTGAACCCACCTCTATATTTTCAAGTAAGCCATGAACTAAGTGGATACGTGGGAAGGTTTTCTTTCTCACTGCGAATGAAAACTTCAGCATTTTATTTTAGATATTTGTTCGCTTTGCTTTTAACAGAACTATTTTAGAACTAGATGAATAAAACAATCTGGAATACCTAATCTGGCCATTGTAGCTCGATTCTACAATGAGTTCTACAGTGGTCTACA
Organism: Gandaritis pyraliata; assembly: GCA_947859175.1. Taxonomy (NCBI): domain Eukaryota; kingdom Metazoa; phylum Arthropoda; class Insecta; order Lepidoptera; family Geometridae; genus Gandaritis; species Gandaritis pyraliata. The sequence continues at coordinate 1,438,310 of OX401875.1, read as the reverse complement.
TTTCATATCAAGTATCTGCGCAGAACCCATTTTTGGGTCGAATTGGTGGTAAGCGAATATATCCGCACATGTGGTACATGCGTACCTAATCGTTTGTTGCACCTAACTTCAGAGGGCTAAAGATCAGTTGACTGTAAATTTTTTTTCGCCATGGCATAAATAATATTACACATAATTATTTATTATTTAGTACCTATTTTAGGGGATCGGTCACCCTGCGAAGACAGATTGGATAAAAAAAAATGTCTAATCTGTCTCCCCAGGGTGACAAATCAGGGTGATCAGGGCACAATTAATTTCTTTTACACAGCTAAATAAAATAATCTAAAAAGTAATCGCGGGTGATCGAAGGAATTGGAAGGATATGGGGGAGACCTTTGCCCAGCAGTGGGAAAGTACAGGTTAAAAAAAAAGTAATAATCGCAAAAGCAAAATCTAAAACTCACCGATAATCGCCGTAAGCACCAATAACTTCATCTCGGTGCACGTTGAGTGCCGCCTGCGTTTGGAGAAGACGACTTCTGATGATCCTCCAGCCAACCTCAGCTTATATACGGTTGGTGCACGTGTGGGTGACCCTAGGACGCTAGATAAAGACAATGTTGCACCACATGGTCAATTGCATTTGGATATTGAACCGTTAGTGTAATCAACGTACCTAAATAAATTAAGATCTAGGTTTAGGTTTAAATTAGACCAAAGAGGTAGTACTACGCCCTGTCAAACTGACGTGACATGACATGACAATGAAATCCTCTTGCCAATTAGCGCTGCTAATCCTTTTCGTTTATTTTATCCTGTAGATCCTGTTAATTATTCGGGATAAAAAGTAGCCTATGTGTCAATCCAGGTTACGAACTATATATATGCCAACTTTCATCCAAGTTGGTTCAGTAGTTTAGACGTGATTGAAACACAAACATCCAAACATCTAAACTTTCGCATTTATAATATTTGTAGGATAGGATAGGATTTAGCTCTCTGTGTCCCACTGCTGAGCAAAGGCCTCCCCCCCCATTTTCTCCATACACTCTGATCCAGGGCTATACTTTGCCAATCTGGCAAATAACGGTCAACCTCGTCGCGCCATCTTCTTTTTGGTCTGCCACGTCACCTTCTTGCTATAGAAGCACCTATAAGTATAGAATACTTACTTAAGTACCTACCTAAAGTTAAAGTCAAAAAAACATTTATTCAATAATATCACGCAAATCTTAGAATCGACTTATATAAATAGGTGGTTCTAGGCACCAGTTCCACGCGATCAGAGCCTAGACGAACGGGCAAAAAACTACGTTCCTAGGTTTATTTTGTATGATCCTTTTTACTAAGAAAATTAAGTACCCAAGTATTTAAATGCTGAAAAAATGAGTAGGTGGTACATACCTTGTTGTTGGTATTACAGGGTGCATTACTCCCTGTAATCCGACACTAACAACCTTGAAAGGTTAAACTACTCCATGTACCTTATTTCCTATCATCATTCCCCTGTCCTTATCCCACGCTAGGTGGGGTCGGCACATGTCTCCTTCTTCCACTCACTCCTATCATTCGTTACTATCTACTCCTCTTTCACACAATCCAACCACTTCTTCTTCGGTCTTCCTCTACTTGTATACCTTACGTAAGTAGGTATACCTTATTTGCTGGGTAGATAAATTAGTCTAAATATGATTAGTGGTAAGTATTTTTAACCCCCGACGCTAAAACGACGGGGTGTTATAAGTTTGACGTGTGTGTGTGTGTGTGTGTCTGTTTGAGGCAACGTAGCTCCCGAACGGATTCGGGGGTTTTTTAAATTTTAAATTTAATTCCTAGTGCAGTTTTTTTCCGAAAGATTCAAGGATATCAATTCAGTGCCTAAGTAGCACGCGTGTTAATATTGAACTTAGTACTGTAGATAGTGACATTGTAGCATTGCCTATTTAGATGACCATTTTGATTGAGAGATAGACAAAGGTTAGGTGTTAGAGATTACATACCTACTTTTTACGTACCAACTATACACATTGGCAAAGAATTTTTTAATATACGTTTCAGGGTTGTATCTTCGTATGTTTTTTGGTAATACCTAAATTTTGACCTAGTATTTCAGATTGCACTAATTTTGCACTAAATAATGGCATATTCAAAAATCTAGAATGTTCTATGTGTATGCTGGACATACACATTACCTACTTATTTAAGTTACCTGTTAAACAAACTGTCAACGGTTAGTAAGTACTTTTAAGTTTTACTGGGAAGATTATGAGGTAAAAAGACCAATTGGCTGTAATCAGGGTCGAAAAGGGAGTAAAAAAGTCATTTAAAACAAGAACTCGCCCACCAAGGCTTCCGAACTGAAATTTTATAGTTGGTTTTTTAATAGTTTCTCAAAAACTAAGGTTGCATACTAGATACTTCATTTTAATTTTTCTGTAAAACTCAGATATTTTTCTATTAGTAACACTATCTATTATTTCAAATTTTGCGCTGCACACGGAGAAAAGTGGGAATGGTAATTTATTGACATATATATATGTCAAAACTATTTCTATATTGGTAACAAAAACGCATTATAGAAAAAAATTTGACAGACTGTGCCAAACAAGTCCTTTTCCCACTAGCATTAGTCACCTTTCTAAAATAAAGGGGGCTAATAAACTCCCCCTATTTTTGAAGGTTTTTAAGGAAAGATAAGAAAGATAGTTAAGAAAAAGTTTATTTCGAATCCCTAATAAAATAGTTACAATTTATGTTGGTTTACTAATAAATTGACTACTACTTACGTGATTACAAGAACGGTCGCCACTCAGCATGTGACTTTTTGAAAAATTAGCTTTATTATTCCCGTGTTTCTATGGGAGAAGTTCTTAATTTTCATGTGCACGTACCTAGCCCTTTTCGGTTTTGGGAATAGTCTAATTACATACAACCGGTATACCTATAGCTATCGATTTACTAAGTAGGTAGGTAAAGGTACCCATAACCCATGTCACCCTTGTCACACATCATTTAAAACAAAAAATTAAACACAGTTTTTATCAGTAGTATTTTTTATTTTTCATAAAATGTTCATTAAAATTAATGACAGCAACTGTCATAAAACTAACGACATAAAATTGTCTAAAGATGTTCAGACATGACATCTTCAGAAAAAAATATGAGCAAAAGAGATCTCTTATTGGAAAAAAACTTAAAACATAACGTTTCAACGAGATTCTTTGGAAAGCATACATTTTGTACATCGATTTAATTAAAATATACTAACTTATGCAATTTTAAAAATTATATATGAATAAGAAATATACTGTAGAAGTGTGTTGGTTTGTCCATAAATAGCGCAAAACGGGTTCCGTAGTTTTATTAAAAGTTCCTCTGCCGAGATAATAATATAATTTATAACGAACTTTAGAATTTAATGAAAAAATACATGTAGGTATTCGGAAGTTTTGCGAAAATATAAATAAAATAAAATACTAAGTAACTTAAAAGTGAGCAATTACATGTACTTACAAAATAATGTATTTAAAATAATTTCTTATAAATATTAAAATTTATACAAAAATTGAGCAATTATAGGTGCAATTGGAAGTTGTCCTTACTTGGCTAGATACTTACTAATATCTACAAAAAATTTCATGTCATTTGAAAGAGATCCATTACCATCCGAAATAGGACTGGAACACGAGACTGAATCACCATTCCCCTGCCCTTATCCCACGCTAGGTGGGGTCGGCACATGTCTTCTTCCTCTCACTCCTATCATTCGTCAACTCTGAATCTACTCCTCTCACATTCATATCATCTTTCAAACAATCCAACCACTTCTTCTTCGGTCTTCCTCGACCTTTCTTACCTTTCCTTTCCTATCTTAGACTACCTAATTTTATTATGTTGAAAAAAAAAACTATTACAAACTTTGGTCCGAGCTGCTGTGTTTTACACATCTTTTTACTATTTACTATTCTTATACACCCTATTATATATCTATTTACTATCCATCTTATATTCTTGACGTGCTTTCGAAGAGATGATGGTCGGTGTATTACTTATTCTAATAAATTACTGTCTATTTTGAGCCAATTTAGTTCTTTCAGTCTTACAAATTGAGCTTCAATTTACTTAAAATATTTACAAACTTAAATTCTAGTTTAATTTACTTGCAATAAAAATCTATTTTTATCAAAAATAGCCAAAAATTAATTGGTAATTTTTCAGGTCTCTTATTATTTCTGTAAGTAAGTAGGTATTAATTTTTCAGTTGAACTTCTATTTAGAGTACCTATTAAAAATACAATAAATTTCATAGAAATTAGACCAGCGATTCAGAAGGAATCAGTGTTGTTTAAAGTCCTGCTAGTGAACAATACTAATAACTATTCTTCACTCGACAATAAATCAATAAATAGGATTCTAGACTGTCCTGCTCCATCATCAGCCTCATCGTCACTTACCATCAAGTGTAGCCAAAAGACGTTCTATCTTATACTAGTTGTCCTGTGAGAACATAGACCTCGCAAGCCTTTATAACCATACAATAACCGACACTTTCCCTTTTACCCTGGCTAAATCGAATTTCAGGTGCTTGAATTTTCCAATAGGCCTATGTAGACTTTTAAACCTATGTAGACTTTTGAAAAAATTAACAAGTTTTAGCGATTACTCGCGTTCTCTTGGTCCTAGGAGGTCGAATCTCGTGTCTACGGATTTGTCTCGTAAAGGCGAAGAGGACTGTGTAGTCTTATTGATATTGGTAGAAGTCAATTTTCGGGAAATAAATAAAATAATAATTTCCCCTTTTTTCCCTTTCTACTCCCCCTTTTTGGAAATGTTTTTACACCATCTTGTGTAGAATAAAATCTTACGTGTGTTTCTCAAATTTGATTGAAATCCGTCGATAAATAACGCTACAGCAAACTTTCCTCCTTTTCTCCCCTATTTTCCCCCCGATCAAAAATCCCCGACGACAAAAAAAATCGAATAATTCATTTAACCTGTGTACCAAGTTTCGTCCAGATCTCAGCAAACTTTCCTCCTTTTCTCCCCTATTTTCCCCCCGATCAAAAATCCCCGACGACAAAAAAAATCGAATAATTCATTTAACCTGTGTACCAAGTTTCGTCCAGATCGGTTGAAAAATGCGACCTGTAGAGGAGAACAGACATCCGGACAAACGCATTTTTGGCCAATGTGGAAACTAAGACGCTTCGCTCGCTTCGCTCGCTCGGTCAATAAAAAAGTCTGTCAAAAACTACAACCTTTGCAACTTTGGGACTGTCAACTTGTCCCTAATGCACCGCAACGTGGCCAGTTTCGCGGGTGAGCTGGGCACTGATGGCTCCTCCTTCCTGATGGGTATGGATGGGGGGATGCAGGTGCGGGGAACTGTCGCCATGTGGGGGTGAGACTTGACGTGCTTTCGAAGAGATGATGGGTCGGTGTAGCGCTTGCCGCAGCCGACTGCTCCACAGGCGTAGGGCCTCTGGGGATTACAAGTTGCATGAATAAACTAGGTTAAAAAGGGGTTTCTTGTAGGGGTTGCAGGTTTTTGTTTCAGTGACAGGTAAATAACGTTTTTGGGATCATCATAGGCAGCTTGTAGTGACCCACTGCTGGGCATGAGCCTCCCCCCTCAAACGCCACTCGTGTTTATTTTGGGCCTTTTGCAACCAGGTCTTCCCCTGTACGGCAACGATGTCATTCACTCATCTGGCTGTTGGGCTGCCGAGGCCTCTCTTGTGTCCATTAGGCCACCATTCTGTCAAGGCCTTACTCCACCTGCCATCACCAAATCTTACCAAAGGAATGGGAAAGCGGAAATACCTAGTTCTTTAATAACAGTAAAAAGTTTTATTTCAGTGCGTAGGTAGTGAAATCAAAATTCTAGTTTAGGTAACATCACATTCCGTCAAGTCATAACCGAACAAGAAAAGACCTAAGGCAGGTCAGGTGGGCTAGAAAAAGTTAGCTCAGAAAGAGATACCAGACCTAAAAAAAAGAAGTAAAGCCTGCTGACTTCAACAGTAGGGTTTCCTAAAAAGCTAGAACTCATAGCGATTTTCTGTACTTTAGAGCCTTTTAAAAATGACAGGAGTTGGAAGACAGTCGTTACCACTTAAGTAAGCCAATCAAGTGGGCTATCGGCTTGTTCCATCATTTAGTTGAATAAAAAAGAGACTTACAGCATTGAAGTGCGTGCGCTGATGCTTAGCTCTATCTGAGGAGTTGGAGAAAGCCTTCCTGCAGTGTGGAGCTGGACATGCGTACGGACGCTCCCCTGTGTGCGACCTGACGTGGATCTTCAAGTTCTCAAGTCGGGAGAAGGCCTTGCCGCAGCCAGGGTGCTGAAAAACAATCCAACAGTTAAGGACCTTCATGAAATTAAAGAAGTTATTTCATTCAAAAGTGGTATTTGAAAAGACATTTTGAAAATTTCAACTCAAACTATTTGATTTCGTTTTTGGAAGGAAGCTGATAAAACTGTGTTCCACCTGAAAGCTTTTACACGGCGACTCATCAGGTTAGACATTCAACATAACCATAATTTTACGCTATTTACAATGCAGAGAATCGTTGTTTTGTTAAAGGCGCGCAGCGCAAGCAGCGCGTCACACCAAAGCATATTTTCTCTCTCGCATGATTCGTAACTTCTAATAATTCAAAGTCCAAACAGATTGAGGTCTAGGTTGAGGTGTCACCGTGTGTACTTCCTGCTATTTACTTGCTTAGTCCAAAAACGGATAGCAAAACAACAGCAAACGGACAAAAGCCCAAAGTAAGCACGGTAGAGTCACTTATCGGGTTTTGTGAATGTAAAAGTGCTTTTTATTAAAAAAGACAATATATTCCACTACTTTGTCTGTAATGTGCCTCACTATTTATAAATTATGTTATTAACTTACATGGCAACGATTAGGTTTATGCCCAGAATGCACCCTCATATGAATAAGGAGCTTATATCTCGCGTTGAACGGACGCCGTGCGCGGGCGCAGTCGCGCCAGAGACAACTGAATTCATCACCTAGAAGAGTTGACATAATTTATAATTTGCAATAAATCTACAAAAAAAATGCACATTGTCAAAATGATTTTGAAAACAATTTTCTCAATAAAACATTCAGATTGGTCATAGACAAAATGAAAATAAAAGACGCCAAAAGGAAATGTTGGTGCCTGTCTGACTGACGTGACTTTAGTAGCCAGATGTCGTACCTTTGTAAGTGTTGACATGAGCCCTTTCAATGTGCTCAACTAAAGTACTTTGACTTTGATATTTTTCGTAGCATTGTTCCCATTGGCACACTCTTTCACCTGCAAATATTAAATTATTTAGTTTTTTTTTATTATCCATCCTGGGCAAAGGTCTTCCCTATACTATCATGCTATCCGTTTCTCTTCTTTTAAGTCTATTTAGTTAGTTTATCTAAAATAATTAATTTAAAATTGATATTGGCCTTTGATACTGTACCTGAACTCTTATCTTTCTCAGTTTTCCTCGTATTCTTTACAAGTTGACTGTCTACATTCATATCATTCTCTCCTTCCATATGAATTCCAAAATCATCCAGGTTGACGAACAACTCATCCTCGTCAAAAGTTTCTGAGTTTTCATCATAGTATGTTGAACTTTGCACATCACTCTCAATAGATTCACAAATTGATATCTTTCGTTCATTTCTGTCAAAGTTAAATTCGGTACAGCTGGTAGGAGTATCTGGTAATATGTATCTGCTATCCAAATTGTGTAGGATATTATTCGGATAGCTGTAATGATCGATACTGCTTATTTGATTGTTATTTACAGGAGTGTGTACATAATTGTTCTGTTTGATTTCTTCATAGTTGAAATTGTAACGTTTGTTGAATACTGTATCTATAGATGGTAGAAAATTCTTCTCAGTCATGTTTGTACTTAAATATTCTTCCCTGAAACCGTCGGGACTAAGTCTTGATTCATCTTCTCTACAAAGTTCATCGATCAAAGATTCGTCGTCAATGTAATCGTTGTTTGTTTCACAAAATTTGTTGGTTTGCTCTTTGCTGTTTGTAGAATCTGTTTTATAACATTTATCTTCAAAATCTATGCTATCCAGATCAAGTAAAACTTCTTTGATGTTTTGTTCATTAATGTTATTATCAATCACTTCATCTATGATTTCAAAATCAGTTCTGGCGCTTTCGTTTTCATTCCAATTATCTAAAACTTCAAAGTCGAAGCTTTCCTCGACTCCATATTTGAAGTTATCGTTTTTCTTCTTACTATTTTCTAGTTCAAGATTGAATTGCGTCATGTAGTAGGCATGAAGATCGCTTGGGTTGTTTTTTCTGTCACAAAATAGCTCTTCCTCATCGTAACAAGGTATGATATCATATTGCGCCATATTTCTAAGTTCATTTACCTACTAGGGTTCAGTAATCTTTGAGAGGTGCTTGTAATTGGCATGTGGTGTTTATGCCTTCAAGTTTCGCGCATGTGGCTTGTTGCTATTATTATAAAAATAAACTTTCTCTGCAAGTTTCATCGCGCGCGGCTCAGCATCTGCGAATTATGAATTTAATCGTTTATTTTGTCTTATTATTACGTGACACGTGTTCAAGAGCTGTTGCTACCTATTTCCTTTTTTTTCTGAGGAAGTTACGGTGCTTTTTGTTGAGGCCAGTGATGCTGAAAGATATCCGATTTATAGGTCGTCAACCTTCAATCGAATGAATAATAAATTGCTACTTATATATATCATAGAATACCTAATTGAATTGGGTCTTAGTAAAATACTTAAGGTTGTTAAATCTTATACCTTCATAAAACTACGCAATTGTTTTTTGTAAGTTAATTGTATTGCTAAATAATTGGTGTGGGTTTACCCTAGGTGTTGGCAACTCGTATGTGATACCCCCGGTATTGTAAGTGGCTACGCTAATCGCTTTAGTGGCGAGCCGTATACTTGTTTGCCTACCTTAATAGTATAAAGAAAATTGAAGTTTTTTTTCGATTTTCCTCTGCTCTACCTAACAACACCACGCACATACAAATGCTGCTGAAAAAGCTCAAATCATCACCGATGTCGATGCAGGCGCGTGCGAGACGGTAATCTCGTATGGTTTAGCTACTTAGCTTAATAAAATAGCGTCAGCTTATTTTTTAATTAAATAATTTCTCAGTTTTTCCCAAACTAAACCGAATACATGAATTATGAAAGATGAGCTTTCCGCGCGCAGTTTACAACCTCAAATGCCTCCGTATAAATTCATATCATGGTGTTTTCAAATTTTATTTTGGTGTGTTTGAGTAAGATTTTTTTATAATTACAGAATGAAATACGCTGTAAAATTCACTAAGAAAATTGAGTATACTTAACACAGTATTTAAGTACAATATATAAAAAATATTCACGAAACATTTACCTACTTAATAATTTGGTAACATAAGTTAGAAATTGCCCATAAAATACGTCAGTGTAAAGATTTAGTCTTTGTGTGAAATGTTTATCAATATTATTTTATTCATACTCACTAAATAAATACTGCATTTTTTATAATTTAAAGAAGAAGAAAATACCTATAAGTTACTAAAACTATTTTGTAACATAATTTATTGTGTTTTTATAGTAAATAAATAATTTTTGTTTAGAAAGAATTCACTTATGACTTGGACGATTAAAGTTATATAAAAATTATACCTACTTACAGTATAGTTAGGTATAAGTAATAATAGTTATTTTCTTCTTCTTGAAATTATAAATATCTTTTTAACAGCCTACCCTCCGTTTCTAAAAACAAAACCCACTCACCTCAAAACTTCCGAACACAGAACTTTTTCGAAAACTGTTAAAATTAAAAAAAACTACAACTGTCAGTCAACTGTGACGCACGTCCAGTCACTACCGGGTGTGATGCAGGAATGACAGGACCGGGAGACACCAGGAATCCTTTGGAATTAAACACATGGAGCTAGGTATTACTGGAACAGCATCATCATCCAAGTTGAGACTCTTGTCTATTCCTTCTAGCTACATCGCAATTCTATTGATAAAACCATAGATAATATAAGCTGAAATTTAGTGGCGAGAGAATCATATAATAGTTTGTATGTAAGTATGGATATTTGTTATTCTTTTACGCAAAAACTACTGGTCCGATTTAGATGAATAAAATAAATAAATAAATATTCATGGACATTTCACACGACGCCCTCTAGTCCCAAACTAAGCAAAGCTTGTAATATGGGAACTAGATGCTGATAGAATACTTTTATGCTTTTTTTTTGTAAATACATACTTATAATACATAGTAACACCCAGACATAAAACAAACATCTATGTTTTGCCACACACAAATGTTTGTTCTTGGTGGGGATCGAACCCACGACCCACAGCACGGAAGGCAGATCCATTACCAACTGAGCTGTGACGCCTGTCACAGGAAACTTGATGAAACTTGGAGTACTTCGAAAACGAATTTTTTTTTTATGTTTTGTAATTCTTTAAAAAAACCCTGTAAATAAAATATGTCTCATCCAGCATTTCAGTTTTTATCTAACTCATTTGAAACATGTGCTTTTCACGTGGCAACACTGAAAGCTCCAAGCCTTCTATAATCATGATCCTTATTCATAAGTATATAAGATTCAAAATATACCGCAGTTTCAGTATGTTCCTGAATTACAATTTTGTCAATGATTTACCATCTTTTGGCGCCAAGTAGTATTTTATTGACATAATATTTTTTACACCTTAGATACTTAGAGCGTCTTGCACCTAAATCTATTTAAATCTGACGTATTTGTATGACTTGACAACTCGCTAAATACTATTTAAGAATTAAACGCGTTTAGCGATTCTGGTGCAAGCCGCCCTTAATGCTTTATAGCACTTTGGCTAGGAGAAGTATTTGTTTTAAACTACTAAATGATGGAACAAGGCGATGGCCCTCCTGATGTTAAGTGGTAACCACTGCCGATAACAATGCATTGCCTCACTGAACACGTCCACTGAAGACGTGGTCTGTGATGCATTGCACTGCGTCCATCACTCTGAGACATAAAGCCGTTAACTATACCTAGTCGGAACATATTCATTTTACGAAATCATTAAAGCCCCTGACCATGATAACCTTAGATCCTCTTCATCATTGCTGGTCATCATCAGACCTTGGAGTATGGACCAGTTCATAAATTTTAAAGGATGAACTAAATGTTTCAAACTGCAATTATGCCTGAGATTCATCTTAACTAGTTTTCAAAGCTGATTGATATCATCCTAACTTGGAAACGGATCCATTAATTTTCACCAAACATTGCTATTAACCGTCCTACTAATATTATAAACGCGAAAGTTTGTAATATTAGTTGCCCCCGTATTCCAATCTTTTGCTGTCAAGTTATATTTCACTGCCCAGTGTAATTTCTTCAGGTCACGTGGTACAATTTTGTACCACGTGATCATTCTTTTTAGACACTTGACAGCAAAATATGCGCGAAATCAAATTAAATGACATCATAATGTCACTATTTAGTCACAGAATAACTGAGTTAGTATGAACTGACCATGATTTAAAATTAAAACTTTGCAGTTCAACTGAGATTGGAATACCCCTGCTGGTCCGATTTGGATGAAACTTAGAATACATACCTATAGTTCGTAGCCTGGATTAACACATAGGCTACTTTATATCCCGGAAAATCAATAGGATCTAACGGGACGCGGATGAAGTCGCGGGCGGTTGCTAGTCTTATATAAATCACCATTTTTACAAAATCCGCTTTCAAATCGGAGCCCTTCTCTCAGAGGTACAACGGCAACAGACAGACATAACACCGTCAATGCTACGACGATTTTCTTCCGTGCTGTGGGTCGTGGGTTCGATCCCCACCGAGAACAAACATTTGTGCGTGGAAAACATAGATGTTTGTTCTATGTCTGGGTGTTACTATGTATTATAAGTATGTATTTACAAAAAAAAAGTATATAAGTATTTATTTATTTATTAGTATTAGTAAATATTTATTTATTTTTGAAAAATAACTGACGTCCCCACTTGTGTTTCTTGGTGGGCAAATATACCATCCCATACCGTTTTTCGCTCGGGGTAAAAATCAGTCCAAATCTATCTAGACTTAATATGCACTATAGCTAATTTCATTAGAAATGTATTAGCTGATAGATTATTTTAACCTTTGTACTGATCTTGATGATATCAACATTGTATCGAGGTGAACATCCTCATAATCATTGAAGTCAACACGGGCTGATCTAAGATCAAGGATCGGTTATTGACGGATTGACGTGGTTAGCGGTTCTTATTGATTTATTTATTAATAGGATCACCAACAGTGTTGTGCACAGAAACAACATTATATTCTTATTCCAGTAGTCTTATGTCTAGTGCAAACACCAATTATAGGCGAACACAACATTCACAATGCAACAGTTAACTTAAAATTAGGCTAAGTACGGTTCTGAAGGTCATTTTTGTTTTTTCAGTATATAATTTTACTAATACATTATGATTTAGTATCATGACGTAAATGAATACGCTTCACTTCCGAAAGACGGTAGTACGACTAGCTACATTTCGCAGATCGTCGCCCCATCTCGCCTCTTAATAGTCATTAATTTTCAGAATATTTTTTTCATTATCTATTCTGTGTCCTAAACATCAATTTCTGTCTCGAAGACGCTGGACTACTATACCTAGGTAGGTTAGGTACGTACGTGTATCGACTTTTAGTTTTCAAGAGTGCTAGTTTTACACCTTGTATCTACTTATAGATATTTATTAATCTAATAATAATTTTGACCGTTTACAATAAGATATGCAAGAAAGCACAATGCAAGTCGGGGTTGTTTTATTAACGTGTACGCGATTTCATTTTAATTTTATTATCGCGCGCACATAAGGATGACACGTGTTCGATTCAACACTAGTGTAAATATTAGTGTATCATCATCGTAATCACCATGAAGAAGTGCTACGTAGGCTGGTGCTGCTCTTATCTTTAGGAAAAAGGTTAGGACATTTCACACAACGTTCTCTAGTCTCTTCTCCTTTACGTGTCAATGGTATGGAACACTAGACGAAGTTCGAGTAGAACTTCGTCACCTTTACCCCCTCGTCTGTGGCATCTATAAGTCCCAACCTGAGCGAAGCTTGTACTATGGATACTAGATTGCTTACTTAAATACATTTGTTATTGTAAATGCATATTTATAATACATATTAACACAAAAATGTTTGTCACACACTAAGTGCGGCTTGCACCAGAATCGCTAAACGTATTTAACAGCTAAATCGATTTAAATCTGACGTATTTGTATGACTTGACAACTCGCTAAATACTATTTAAGAGTTAAACGCGTTTAGCGATTCTGGTGCAAGCCGCCCTAAATAAACTAGTTGTCCTGTGAGAACATAGACCTCGCGAGCCTTTATAACCGTGCAATAACCAACACTTTCCCTTTTACCCTGGCTAAGTAAATCTAATTTCAGGTGCTTGAATTTTCCAATAGGCCCTTATGTAGACTTTTGAGCAAAATAAGGGTATAAGTTTTAGCGATTACTCGCGTTCCCTTGGTCCTAAGAGGTCGAATCTGGTGTCTACGGATTTGTCTCATAAAGGCGAAGAGGACTGTGTAGTCTCATTGATATTGATAGAAGTCAATTTTCGGGAAAAAAAATAAAAATTAATTTCCCCTTTTTTCCCCTTTCCAGTCCCCCTTTTTGGAAATATGTTTACACCATCTTGTGTAGAATGAAATCTTTCGTGTGCTCCTTAAATTTGATTGAAATCCATCGATAAATAACGCTACAGCAAACTTTCCCTCTTTTCTCTCCTATTTTCCCCCCAATCAAAAATCCCCGACGACAAAAAAAATCTAATAATTCATATAACCTGTGTACCAAGTTTCGTCCAGATCGGTTGAAAAATGCGACCTGTAGAGGAGAACAGACAGACATCCGGACAAACGCATTTTTGGCCAATGTGGAAACTGAGACGCTTCGCTCGCTTCGCTCGCTCGGTCAATAAATGTTTGTTCTCAGTGAAGATCGAACCTACGACTCACAGCACGGAAGGCAGAGCTTAAACCGACTGAGCTGTGACGTTTGTCAAAAATTAGAGTTTCAGATCAAACCGACAGTCTGAAAAAAAACTGTTCTACACAAAGTGATTCTCCAAAAAGTCTATTTTCATCAAGGTTACTGCGAATTGACCCAAAACAGAACTAAATAGTAATTTCAGTCTTATAAGCAAATGTTTATGATAAATGAATGTACCTAATGAACGTAGGCTTATCTAGGCCAAGAGATGTCGAGAAATGCTTACACTTGTTGCGAGATGGTTCTCAAACTTTGAACTGGAGAATAAACCAGATGTCTACAATCTATACTCACTAGATATTAAAAAAAAGGGCACCCTGCCTGGAGTCGGTGATTTGAACTATGTTTTCTATCTCTAGCATTTAGAATTCAGAGTTCATTCTAATAATTTTTTTTTGTTAAAAATGCAATTTTTTTTATTATTTGTACATAGTTATTGTTTTCAACAAATAAATGAAATTTTAGTTATTATATAATAAACTGCAGGTTATAATAAACTGCATTCATTAACAGGCATTGCCGATGTGGGCAACAAGACCGCTAGGCTTAAATGGGGCTGGGCGGGGCACGTCAGCCGGATGCCGCCCGATAGGTGGGCAAACATCATCACACCCTGGGTCCCTGACGGACGTCGGCCTCGTGGTCGCCCTAAAAAGCGCTGGCGGGACGACCTGGACGCCTTTGAAAGGAGATGGTGGGAGGAAGCCCAGGAGAGAGAACATTGGAAGTCTTTGGGGGAGACCTTTGCCCAGCTGTGGGACGAGATAGGTTAAGGAAAAAAAAAATATAATAAACTGGAATTTAGATATATTTAAAAAAAAGTTTTTTTAAAACATTAGCAAAGTATTTTGTGAACCTCTTTTTTGATGTAGGTAAATCAAGTTGATAAATAGGTTGAGTAGGTAGTTTGGGTTGAACGAGTACTAGCACCGTAACTATTTCTGCCGCCAAGCAGTGATGCTCGCATTGCTGTGTTCCGGTTTAAAGGTGCCGGTGCAAGACACCTTTATGTCTCAGAGTGATGGGCGGCGTGTGCATCACAGGGCACGTACTCAGTAGACGTCGTTATAAGCAGTGTTTACCACTTAACATCAGTACAACACTCATACTTGTCAACTGGTATGGTACTAATGTGGCACTGACCTACGAGCGTGCTACGCGCTACGTCGTAGACACTATGCCGAGTGTAAAACCACTGTAAAACACTGTTTACATTGAATGTAGTGAAAGAATATGGAAGATAACAAACATATTTTAAAATAAACAAGTAAGTACGAATCGCATTAAATTGTTTGGGTTTATATTTTTTTACTTACTCATATATTTAAAAATCGTTTAATTGAAGTAACACATAGTTTTTAATCCATTATCTTTTTATTTTGGTATTCTCGTAAAAATACTTATAATATTTTTTTTTTTAGTGAAAGCTCAATAAAGTTTGGCATACACTGATCGTCGCGGTGGCACACCAAATTAACACACTCGTGCTTTGCACAGATGTCCAACCGGCGGCCCGGTAGGTTGCACGTTTAAAATCAAACCAAAAATGATTAGTATGAGCACAGAACATAAACAAGTACAGTCTTTTTTTTAGAATTTCAAAATTGTTTATTTTTGGCTCTTGTTGTTCAGTTGATGGTTAATTTTAAGGTAGTTATTATTTCTTACTCAATAACTGGAAAATGTAAACGAAAAGTTTGTAGTTTCTAATTATCGCTCACTTATGATATTGACTGTATCTTAACTGCGTGGAACTGGCACCTAGAATCACCTAGTTATATAAGACGATTCTAAATGATCCTTGTGATTTTATTGAATAAAGAAATTTTGACTTTGACTTTGACTACGGTAATAATAACTAGGTACCCGGTTTCTGTTTTTAAACGCCAGCATCTTTTCCCGTGAAACAATAGCGATATTTTATATAATTTTCAGTATTAGCACTACTTAGAAAGGAGTATTCGTAGTAAAGTCGAAACACAAGTCGTTTAAAATATTTGTTTACACAACATTGAACTTAATATGAAGGAAGACCGCACTCCTTGCCACGTAAAACCTAAAACTATGCAATCTATCTTTCATTCGTTCGTAAAGAAATCCATTATTAACGTTTTCTACAAACTCCATCGCTAATTTGGAGTGGTTTTTTTCGAATGTGTGAGTATTATGTTATTGTCTTTGCCTATTAAATAAAAATAGAATGGCATTGTACGAGTAAAACCTAGCATCAGCTCTACAATGTTCTTGCGGGCCACAGTTTGGCGCACCGTGAATAGGTACAAAAGTAAGCGCACGCGCACATGTGTGTAAAAAAACAGAAATACAATAATGGTAGCGAGTAATTGTGCCACACTCAGGCACATGTTATAAAAAACACAATTATAAATAAACTTTCGTTTGAAAGCTTTATTTTTTTAAACAAAATGTTTTTTGTGTTAGATCTCAGTTTCTGAAGATAGGTATAATTGATGGGTTGAAACTTACATTATGTTTGTTTTGAGGTTATTTACTGAGTTGTAATGATCCTCATTTTTGATGCTGTGCATCTGTAGAAGGCCTTTTCTCTCTGTAGATCTAGTGATCAAGATCCAATTGGTTCTATTGAGAACTTTTTTTCCCAATAAATCTATTTTAAAAAACTACGTCACAAATTGGATCTATTGCATCTACAGAATGACTTAAGAAGTTGACACACCTACTTTAGGTAACTCCTCGTACCAGCAAATTGGTAGGCAGATATGGCGGACTAGGTTGAGAGGATGGTATAGATGCTACAAGCCTACTTCATCTAAATCATGTCCCAGCCACTGCAGCCTCCCGTTTATCGGGGTAATGCGTAAAAAGTGACTCCTGACGCTGTATAAGTCATCTAGGTGTTTATACAGCGTCTTCGTCTATCTTTTAATAAATCATCAAAAGGCCATTACTAGATAGGTATACTTACATTTATTGCTTTATTTATTGGATACATAGGTAGGTACAGTTACAACAAACCGTGTTTATGATAAGGTCTTAACATTTGAGAGATCAAAAGGTAACGACAGTTAAAATATATTATGTAAAAAGTAGCTAAATAATTAAAATTAAATAGATTAAGGGCGGCTTGCACCGGAATCGCTAAACGCGTTTAACTCTTAAATAGTATTTAGCGAGTTGTCAAGTCATACAAATACGTCAGATTTAAATCGATATAGCTGTTAAATACGTTTAGTGATTCTGGTGCAAGACGCCCTAAATAATTTCGTCTAGGTCGATTGACTTTTACGTCGTGACTATGTCCTCTAGTGGTGAGATTAAAGTAATTTTAAATAATTTATAGATTTAGTAGTTAGGTATTTCGCCTATGTCTAAGATTTACATCGATACTTACGATATTTTAAAAAGGTAAGAGTTAAAATACAGGTTCCAAAAAAATATCTCACGTGTATCTTACATCTGAGACTATTCCCACATGCAGTTATTACTCATCTCATTCAAACGAAAAAAAGGCATTAAAAAAACTAACAAAAATACAATATTAACCTCTAACTTTCCATTTCGAATCTAAATGACACTTTCGGCGGCAAAAAACCAAGAATATTTAACCCATTCGTGAACATGTGCGTGAAAAAAGTTTTAGGAAAAAAAGAGTAAAAACTTTTTTCTGTAGATAGAGTTCAGTAACCAGATAGTAGGGATTAAAATAAGTTATTTTAGAGTTTTTTGTCTGTTCAGAGGTTTTGTGGTGTATGAGTTATAATTAAGAGCCACATGTCAGTAGTGATGTGGTAAGAAGTGTATGTAGAATATAAATAGTGTCGATAGAATTTTTATCTTTTACTAGTTTCCGCCCGCGTCTCGTTTGATACTGTTGATTTCCTGGGAACTTTGACATTTATAATATTAGTAGGATAGGATTGTCATTACAGAATTAGGTACATGGAAATTTTCTAAAAAAAAAATCTAGAAAAGTTATCGTTATAAACAGTGGTTACCACTTAACATCAGGTGCGCTATCGGCTTAATCCATCATTTACCTAGTTATATTATTATAAAAAAATTATAACTTAATTTTGTATTACCTTGAGTAGGTACCTACCTGATCTAAAGAATAACAAAACTTAGAGTTTTTAAGTTTACTAAGTTTAGCAATCTCTAGGTCTCTACTACCTACCTCTACCTAATAAATATTTAATAAGAAATATTTTTATAGTTTCATTTTTTATCATACTAACGAATTCACGACTGACTATAAAAATCGAAGAAAACACTCCATAAAAATTATTCATCGATATCGATACACCGACCAGTGCCATCACTAGTAACTACTGCACTTGTAACATGTCATAAATCAAGCGCGCACGCATGTCATATCGATAATACCATGCCTTTCCAATTGTTTGATCTTTTATTTGAACTGTAATGTTTTCAATCGCTTTCTTGATTAAATTGATACGTTCAAGATGTTTCGGTAATTTGGTAAAAAACTAACGAGGATATCCGTAGTAATTTTTATTTTTAAATAAAATATGAAAGTCAAATAATTCTTTTATTCAATAAAATCACAAGGATCATTTAAAATCGTTTTATTGACCAAGCGAGCGAAGCGTCTCAGTTTCAAGATTGGCCAAAAATGCTTTTGTCCTGTCTGTCTGTCTGTTCTCGCCTACAGGTCGCATTTATCATCCGATTTGGACGAAAATCGGCACACAAGTTTCATGATTTATTAAAATTTTTTACTTAGTCGACTGCGATTTTTGATAAGGGGGAAAATACGGCCTGGTTCCTAGCTTTTATTGTATGATCAAAGAAATATAATTGTGTGTGTGAGAGGCCCAGTAGTCGAAAACATTGGTCTGGAGATGATGATGAAGAAAATGTGACGAGATAATTAGTTAGGTAACCCACTGATGTTGGCAATAAGATTAAGTACTTAGTTACGGTATTGGTGGCGTGTCCGCGGAAGAACTTTTGTTCAAAGCTCGACTTTAGGTTATCTGCCTCCGTATGCCAATCTTTTGCTGTCAAGTTATATTTCACTGCCCAGTGTAATTTCTTCAGGTCACGTGGTACAATTATGTACCACGTGATCATTCTTTTTAGACACTTGACAGCAAAATATGCGCGAAAACACATCAAATGACGTCATAATGTCACTATTTAGTCACAGAATAACTATGAGTTAGTATGAACTGACCATGATTTAAAACTTTTCAGTTCAACTTTGCAGGGCATACCCCTGCTGATAGATTATCTGTGCTGGATTGTCACTCACGTCCATTCGTACTTGTCGATAATCGTGTTTTGGTAGTCATTTTGACAACTAAAACCGATCGAGTTCGGATCGAGTCGAGGCGAGAATTAATCGAGGTGACGACTACACCTTCTTTATATTATACAATATTATTATATTTTCATCAAGATTTGCTAATCGTTCAGAATACGTCTTCCTTGATGTACTATTCATTGTATTATCGCCAAAATTGTCGCTATAAACGAAAAGTTTGCTTTCCTGAGCTTTTTTCATAACGGACACATTCAAACAATGTCTGAAAATGTTCAGTACCTACTGATTAAAAATGATATTCGGAAGTGATTTGCACGGATGTGTGGCAAATGTGACGCCTGATCCAGACCAGACTCCTGAGTCATGGTGATGCACCGACATTCCGATCAAAAGGCCACAAAAAATTACTAAAAATAGAATTAAAGATGATGTCAAGATTCTGCCCATAATAGTCTTGGACGTTGAGTGACAACATTTCATTCAACTCTAAATTGACACTTTATATAGTGCGAGCGATGTAAATAATTTATGCATAAGTTTAAAAAACTAGAAAATCCGACTACAATTCGACTACCGGCTTCATCATCAAATGATGATGACAATTCTTGTGACCGTAAACATTACTAAAAAGTCACAGAAAATCTAAATACCCAATGTCGTGCATGTGGATGGCATATTTTTTCCAGTAATTTTTATTTTACCTTTAAAGTAAAACACGTGAATAATTGTAATGAATTCGTTTAATACAACACTAATTAATTATAATTTACAATGATCTAAACGTATTCAAGCCCTTATATGGGCTGGCTAAGTCGCATTCATAACTACATTTCAAAATGGAAAATATTCTAAAAATCAGCAAAAATAAAACAGAAAAATACGTATCCTTCACAAAATACACAACATATTTTATTCTATGTGAATAATATTTTTTGTAAAAATAGGTGAAACATTTTACAGAATATCCAATTTCCAAAAAAAAACATAAAGAATCAAAAACATAAAAAACATTTAAAATCGTAAAAAAAAATACAAACGAACTAACTTCTTTTATAACACCTAAAGCTTTATTATTGTTATAATATTTCTCGAATATTTTCCATCTTGAAAAATACCTTTTTGCAATAAACGATAAAAAATAATAACCTTCAAAATTACAACATAATCAATTCCAAAATTAAAATGCCGACTTGCATTTTGTACAAATAAATGCAGTATTGTACCCGAGGTTAAAAAAATGTTGGTTTATTTTATTATTTAGTGGTTAACTTACTTCAGACTAAGGTTCACCAAGACAATAATCAGGCGTTCAATTTCATACATAATTTCTGTGAAATTAGATGATTATTGTAATAATGATCAGCAGCCTAACTCTTAAAGGGGATTCCAATCCCAATCGATCGGTATTGAATTTATGGCGTTTCTTGCTCTTGAATGCAAATCTAGCGCCAATGCAGTTTCAATATTGTGTGGGTATTGGTAACTACCATTGGATTCTCGAACCAATAAATATTTGTATTCTTTATTCTGTTTTGGCAGCTATACTTATAACAGTTGCGTATTGTGTTAGGTATTGCGTGGAAATGCTATCATAATTTTCTTCAAGACCACGACGATTCATCAGCATTGTTAAAATATTGGATTGTGATATAGATTGTATTGGAATTTTTATTTGGTTTAAGAGTTAAGCTGCTGTAGCCATTCGTATTTAATTTACAAAATTTGTAAACAGCTACGTGCAATGTCAAAAACTAATTTAAAGTTACATGAAGCTGGTACTTTACTGTTTATTTCTTAAATGGTATACTTTTAAAGGCGGTTATCATATTTTCTATATTTAATGAAAACTTTATACCAAACGTCGCGATACAATTTGCACAATGATACAATATAGTAAGTATACATACATTTGTGATATGGTTACTTCACCCTTTCATCAAATATTACCTTTTAGCAGTAACACAAAATGGTACTTTAAATGGTAATAACTTTATAACAATTAAATGTGACATTTTTTAACAATAAAGAAAACAAATCCAGATTTTTTTTTTATCAATAAATGCATAAAAAACCAATTTCTAATCAGTTTATAAGTACAATAAGTGAACATTTTTAACTACATTATTCTAAATTCTCTACAACGTGAACGATTTAAGCGATATTTTTATAATTAAACGTTTACATGATCTCTAATTTTACCATTTAAAGAATTTTATACAATTCATGATACTCACGATAAGTATTTACACCCTTAATCTAAATCTACAGTAAATGGAATTCATAATGCCGCAAAAAAAGCGCCACTGAAATAATGCCACAACTCAAAAATAATAAAAAAAATAGTTTTAAATATTCGTCAGATCATTCATCACAAAAAAAAATGCTAAAACTAAAACTGTTTAATGTAAGAGCTGTTTTTGTACCTGTTGGTTGGACAATAAAGTAGATACTACTGAGATCTTTTATCCCGTAGAAGTAGCATAAAAATCATATTTCAACTTTGAATATTTTTTTTTAATTTGAACATTTATAGATTGTTTTGTATATGACCACTGTATTGACTGGTTCAATATTTCCACACTTTTAACTGGAATACTCTCATAGTAAACTGTTCAGTTTGAGTACTATCATAAACTACAGTTCAATTTGAATATTCCCATAAACTTTACTGCTCAACTTGAATATTTCCGTAAACTTTCTAAGCACTGCTTATAACGATGCATGGCCTCACTGATCATGTCCGCTGAAGACGTGAACTGTGATGCATTGCACCGTGCCCCACTCTGAGACGCAAAGGTGTTAGGTGCGTGTAATAGCACCGGCATCCATAGCCTTCAAACCGGAACACTGCAATGCGCTCATCACTGCTTGGCGGGAGAAATAGGTACGGGGCCAGTACTTCCCTGGGCGAGCTCTTGCACAAGAAGCTCTACTACTAACTTTCCCCATTTGACAGAATATGATCAAAACGACAAATAAGTAGTTTAAATTAAAGGTTGAAATACAATTTTCACACTACGCTAACTGATTTATGTTAAAGGCGCTGCATTTAAGTAGAGCATATTGCAAAAATAACAAAAATAAAATCAAAAGTCAACTGAAACGCTTGGCGTAACCATAATTTTATTTAGGACCAATACGACTACTTATTGTTCTTATCATCAGTAATAAACAATGATTAAATAGTTTTAAATATTGATATGGACCTTTTAAGGTTTTAAATCGTTGACTCCACACAATTCGTTTTCTAAATTTTCCTAACACTTACACTAAATACAACTAACAATTTTGGATCAGCGCAGCTACCAAATCTAGAATAACTAAACATATAACGTAAAACCTATTAATACTTTGAAATCCCGTTAAAACCGGGTGCAAAACTGAAAAAAATATTTGGTTACTATATCGTACAATTCCTCAATCGAGATCGTCCGTTTTTATCGAATGTGAACACATTACACCTCTATAAACACAGCTATAATGAAATAGATCTACACCCGTAAATATTATGTATGACATACTGTGATATATTGTAACGTCCATGCGTAAAACATCTTCCTTGTGAACCCACTGAACAATTTAAAAAAGTGAACATGAACACTTCAAAGTAGAATATTTTCGTAAACTGTTGTTTAATTTCTTTGTGGAACACTTCATTGGTTTTTTCTATCAGGCAGCGTTTACTTTGAAATATTAAATATAAATAATGCTTAGTTTGAAAGACAAATTAGATACCTAATTTCATGATTTTTGTCAAGAATTGTTCAACTTGAATATTTCAATAAACTTTCCCGTTTAGCTTAAAATATAAATCGATGGCATTGTGTATGACCTTTGTGTTGACTGGTTCAATATTTCTATGTTGTTCAACTAGAATATTCTTATAATAAACTGTTCAGTTTGAATAGTATCATATACAACAGTTCCTCTTGAATATTTCCATAAACCGTATAGCCCAAACTTATCTGTTCAATTTGAATATTCCCATACACTTTAATGCTCAACTTGAATACTCCCGTAAATTTTCTATTCAGTTTAAATATTCCCATAAACTTTACCGTTCAACTTGAATATTCTGATAAACTTTACTGTTCAACTTGAATATTTCTACAAACTGCCTCACGACTCAGCTGTTTTGTGTTACCAGTTTACTTGTCAGATCTCTGCTCGTTTAAGGAGAGGTTTTCTGCCTCGTCCTTGACATGGGACATGGAGGGGCGGTACCGTTCCTCGCGAGGGTACTCATCGTACGGACTTGTCTCCCCAGAGCGACTGCTCACTGGCTCCTTGGAGTAATCACCTGGAAAATAGAGCCTGTTTTGAAAAATCAATACAAACTTTTTAAACTGTTTTAACAACCAATTTTTGCTAATTTTTTTTGTCATAATCTGGGCTTGCTCTAGACTTTGGCTGCGCGAAATCTTTATCAGGAAGCTTTTGTAATCTGAGGCAGAATATAACTAATAAGAATTAAACGCGAAACCCTGTCAATACTATCAATACTTGGAGCCATGCCAGGCATGGCGTTTGCGCTGGAGCCACAGACTCCGCGCGCGCGCAACACTACACTTGACTTCCCGTGACTCGAGCGCATGACGCCATCTAATTCATTTGACGAATATCGTATTTTTCACTACCATTTTCTTTCATTATATCAAGACCAATCTACTACAACTATTATTGCGGAACGCGGTCTAGGTAAACATATTCATCTACTTGATTTATCTTTTTAAATGTTCACTACCTAATTACATCAGACTAATTTTTACCCGACTACGCTGAACAAAAGAAGGGAGATTTTCTTTAAAAATTGGCTCACGTTTGAAATCTATGTTTTTTTAATGACCAAGATATGCATGTTGTACCTTTGTTAGAATAATCGGACGCTTGCATCTCATTCTTAAGCGCGTAGATATTAGGCTTGATATCCTGTGCCTCATTAGCGCTCAGGTCTTCAGCCTTCACATCATGAGAGCTGCTGCCGTAGCCATTCATCATCTGGGACCGGCTGCAAATTTTTGTATATATTTATTCACAAAGAAAATTACGACTAATACAGTGTTAACATTATTTAGATTCTCTCTCAAATTCTCCTTCTGGTCTTTTTCGACAGTCGTCACAGCTCAGTCGGTAATTAGCTCTGCCTTGCGTGCTGTGAGTCGTGGGTTCGATCCTCACGGAGAACAAACATTTGTGTGTGCCAAACAAATGTTTGTTCTATGTCTGGATGTTACTATGTGTTATAAGTATGTATACAAATCTAGTTCCCAAAGTACAAGCTTTGCTTATTTTGGGACTATAGGGCGTCGTGTGAAATGTCCATGAATATTTATTTATTTTTCAATGTGTCTCTGGTCTTTGGAATCACTGGGTTTTTGGTCCGAAGTTTTTGGACCACGACATTCTTAATTATGTTTGTCCAATAATTAAAGATAGATATAGATAAAAACGGTTAAAAATCGCTAAATTATTCAATATTACATTTTTAGGTCAAAATTTAATAAAAATAATAGGAAAAATCTTTGTATGTCATTTCACCTACTTTTTATATGTTTTGATAAGGTATAGCTGACAGGTTGATCAGCGAGAATTGCTACCCATGAGCTTACCTGTAGTCCTCATGAGATGATGGATATTCTTCAGTCTGCATCATGTGGTCCTCATTAGACATATATGTCAGATTGCAGTCTTCCATCATTCCCTGGAAAAATACAATTTAAAAGTTTTAATTGTGAATAGAAAACAGAATAAGTGGTTTAAGAAAATATACACTTTAGGCAGATTGTCCTAAAACCAGAGAGAGAGAGTATGAGAGTAAAAAAAATCAGAAAACATAAAACCAAATAAATAAAATATGAATGTAGAAAACCATTGTCTTCGTGGGACTTCAAAAAGGAAAGAAACTAAGGTAGTGGTCCTTCGGTGGATAAGCGAAAAACAACTATGTGACCACCATAAATAGGACCACCAATCTGACATACGTGACGATTTTGTTCTGTAGGTTACCTGAAGGTTCCTCTTTAGTGCCTCGTTGTAACTATGAGGACTGGTCAACATTGGTGGGCTTTGAGCTCCCATGAACCTGGATAAACAGTAGTACTTAAAAACATAATCTTTCAAAGCCAAACAAAAAAGAAATTATTTGAACACTCGGAAAAGATTCCGAATTTTTCTAAATTGAATAAAATAAAAAATCATACCCCGGCCAATAAGACCTCTTCTAAAATAATGAATCGTTAAACCCATTATTTTAAATTTATCAAAAGTGATATTGTATGTGTGATTCTTGTAGAGTGTATAATTTTGAATGAAACTCCAATTCGTCTGTACAAGTGGTTAGTGTGTATGTGAGTGTGCGTGAAAGAGAGAAAGATAATATAATAAAAGATTAAAAGAGAAAAAAGATAAAAGGCAAGCATATAAGAATAGATAAAAACATACATGCGACAGAAATAGCTGATGCAAAGCCCAAAAAGCTCACTCACCTGATAAAACATTTAGGGATTCATGCTGAGATTAAAGATTTAGAATATTGAAAAGAACTATCTTTAATCTTACTTGGGAGTCCAACGACGATCCTTACAAATACGCACATGCAAAATATACAATTTATTCGAAACCTACGCCGTCGTATTTATAAGACCAGAGGGGCGAGTATGAGTTGACAATGTACAAAACCGGTGCCAAACGTCTCACGCCGAGCACACCGGTGTGCGCTGCTTGGTATGGAGACACTGAGCGGATTTTTTGAGAAGCTTGAAATGCGAGTATAAGTTCGGTGTGGTTTGCACAGACGTAACACGGTGTAAACTTTTTGTACTATTATCTAAGCTGTGACTGTCACCATCGTAGTGTACACCGTGTGTACACCGGTATTTGACCGTTAGGCTGATAATTGCGAGTACGAGTGGCATTTAGCACCTCTCATCACCTCTGCGATTGCGCCGCCGCGATATCGCGGCTCACACCATGGAATTTCTCGGTGTGGGTGTACTAACTGTTAATTATTCTGTGTCAAATATTGTGATTTTACGTGTGGAATGACAAAACGTTCTCTATTTATTATTTCTTTGTTACCATAAATTAATTATGCTATATATTATTACCATAAAGTAATTAATTTTAATTACCATAAATTACCTAGGTAGGTACCTAGGTACTGTGAAAAAATAGTGCTTGATTTATGTCCTACTACGCTGGGTGAGAAAAGTAGAGCTCTGCCTACGAGAGAAATGCTACGGAAGATGCTTCCGAAATGATTCCGACTCTGTCAATGATCTTTCGGAGACCGAGATGTCAGACCGGTAGGCTCAAATACATCAGTGAAGATCCATGCAGTGGCTTGCACATTTGACCTTGGATTTTGGGATTCCTGATGCTGAGAGAGACCAAGGTACACATTTATAACTTACTAAGGAGTTTTCACTGATTATCAAATACTTATTAGTAAGTGCACAACACAGAGAGGGTGGTATACCTATTATTCTCTAGGTATAGTTTGCCTATCATTCAATGCTTTGTCTGAAACAAAGCTGACTTGTAACATAGGTACTTGACTCCGAGGTCAAACTGCTCCAGCTACCCATGAAGTTGCTGTTCTTTTAGTACTGGGCCATTCATGTACAAAATGGCATAAACCTTTGTTAGTTAGATAGGTACCTATTGTTTTTATCTTAGAGCTTCTACCTACAAATAGTTTTGTCTTTGTTGCAGACCATTGAATGTAACAAATGGTAAAAGTTACACTACTCGGGCAGAGTTGAGTTGACTAAAGTGAGATCCTGAGTCAACTGAAGGCATCACCACACATATAAGTCAAGTTTGCAAAGTCCGCACCAGTCCCTGCCATTGTCCACTTGCATATTTCACCAGGCTGTACCAGGGGCAACTTTTTCTCATGGTCCAACTTTATTATGGATATACAAAATATGTTGGCTTGTGTAGCTATCACTTAAGAAGTGTATCATAGCAGGATTTGATCCTTAGTTCCTAAACAGTTACTTTTATTTGAATAAATGTTATAAACACATTATCATACTTAGCATTACTTATTTATTTACCTATTTGAAATTAATTTATTTACTAAGACAAATATTCACATTCTTGTCTTGCTATTTGTCAGTAGATTCTAATCAATAAGTTCCAATTGTTCTTTGTTATTGTATTGTAAAATAAAACAAGTGACTTCAGATAGTATAATTACATTTGCTACATAATATCATGTCATACTCAATCAATTAGTCTCTTATAGAATGTTTACAAAGGTAGGTATTCACTGAAGTTTTCCGGGGATCTGACTGTGAGGCTTGCTGTAGGATAGCGGTATTGAAATGCAAGCAATGGGGTGCTTGCTGCCTGCAGTGAGTACGAGGTGGGTGCATCCAGGTCTAAGCCAGACCACTGTGCTGGAAAGTTATTGAATCATATTAATATACATTATTATTGAAACGTTAAACATAACTAGCTGTCATGGTTTTTACTTCTAACATTTGCTACAAGGGGGTTAACTTTTATGTTAATTATTTAGGCATGCACATTACTTAATAAAAACCTACCTGTAGTAAGCCTTGGTGTGTAGCATTTGAGGTCAAGCACAGAAAACCCAAATGCAAGCTCTTCATGCTAATTGCAAGCACCCAATAGTTTCAATAGGGTGAAGTAGAGTTTGTGACAGGGTCTCTTTCATGAGAAGATACCATTTTTTATTTCACCAATGAGGTTATTAGAGATCTTCATGTCTGAGAGTCGAAACTTTGGCTAGATGTAGACACTAACATTACCTCATCATAGTATCAATAATTTTAACATCTAGTTGGCTCTAGGAAGTCATTTTCTTCCCAAGGTTTTCGTTTTCTTGTTAGCTTGTTTGTTGGCGATGACACGCACACAATGAAGACTTCCAAAGGCATATTCGTTGCGTTTTGTGATTCTGCATATCCAGCAAAGATTTCATGGGTTTTTCAAGGCTTACAGACATTTTTCAAGTCAAAAACCGAATATCAATAATTCAGTTTCACTTCATGCAACGACAATAAACGAAAATAACTTCAACTTTTTGGTTTATCAAAAATGGAAAAACATCATTTCTGCCAAAAATGGCATCGACTTTCCGATTTCAAGTGACATGACAATAACATTGACATTTCAATCTGTCAAAAACCTCAATTTACCTAGTTTTAGTTCCATGCCCACGAAAAAAGCATTCAAGCGAACAAGGAACCGCTCTATTCTTTAGTAAAGAAATCCGAAATGTCAAATTCAAATTCTATTTCCGGTGTATACGATCGGTGTGGCCACGCTCCTTCGTAAAGCACACTTGGTGCCTTGTACACCAATCTCATACTCAAGTGTAGAGTCATTATCGTGGTGTAAAGCCCGTGTCGAACGAGCCCACACTGTCGTGGTATACACTGTGCATGGTAAATCTTATACTCGCCCCTCAGAATATACATCAGCAAAATAATCATTATGAATTAAGTAAGCTAGTTTGAACAATGTCGATGTGATGTTAAAATCTATAGCAAAACAATCGGTTATAGCTTTGCAGACTAATATTTATGAAACTAGTGTGACTGTTTTCAGTCTACATAATGTAGAAAACGCTACAATAGATCACACTGCTTCACAAATGCTAAGTATTTTTAAACAATCACGTGTTGCTAAAACTAACATAACATGTTGAATTAATCTATTACACAGTGAAACACTTTACATAATGATCAGACATCAATCTAAATGTGTACCAGAAATTATCATTTACGATAGTTTGAATGATAATTTTCGGCGATTGATTAAATCACATACGAGAATGATGCTAATTTGGACGCGATCGTCCAACGATTCTTTAAAATGTATTCTTTTACGACTTATTTTTACAATAATTTTAGTTCCCTACATCTGCCAAAGGTACGCTTTTTATATTTTTATTATCGTTGATGTTTCCCTCTAGACAAACTGCTATTAAAACGTTACCGACAGTCGTAATCGATAACTTGGATTTTACTTTATCGTTGCTAACTTCTTTTAATGAACTAGCTAGTGTATGTGTGTTATGTCTATCACGGTTGATGTCAATGATGATTCCGGCTATCGCTAACGTGTTGTCTAAAGGGTTTCCTAGATTCGTTGGACGGTCGCAACGGTAGCCGCTGCGCCCTTACTGTGAGGCGTTGGGTCCCGGCTGCGTCGGTTCATACTTCCTCGGCCGACCACGGCTCAGGTGCCGTCTCTTCACGAACTCCGCGTCGTCCACCATCCAGAACGATCCGAAGTCATCCTCGTAGCGGACGAAACATTTGTGCAGGGACAGGTTCGTCCGGATAGCGTTCTATAATTTAGCACATTCTACAACCACTGAAAATTTCACATATAAATCTGTACTCTCATCGGTGGTGTGATTAAAAAGAAATGTGAAAAAAGCCCGATGAAAGCACATCAGATCGTCGTGGAGACATCGTCATGACATGCAGGACGGACCCAGAAGGAGAGGAAGTGACGGGAGCGAGGTTAGAGGCAAGCGAGAAAAGTATTAGTCACCCCTTGCGCCGATATCCACACACACAACACGAGACCTAGATACCAAATAACAAGACCTCAACGTAACGCAGTAACTAGTCGTTACAGCGCCACTCACAAATTCAAACTCACTACACAAATAATTACAAATCCAAATATTCTGAAAAAATGAAAGTTTTATTTACACGATAAGAGTTAGATACATCGCTAGATTAGATAGAAAATAATTTAAGAGAAGATTAAAATGTACCGAAAACTGTTAAGTGTGTTTTGTTTAGTGTAGGTGTTAATGTTTACTGGTGTTGTTGTTTATATTGTTCTCTTGCGTATAACGTACGTAGATACAGAAGAATGTGAACCTGATAAACTGGTAGTTTTATTTTGGTTTAACTATTAACATAGTTATACGTCATATTATAAAACTGTTTATGTTTTTCTAAAAATAGGCAATTTGAATTCTTTTGCTGCCGTGTTTGTTTTTCATCAGATTTTAGTATTTTCAAAAATATGTAAGTACGTAATGTTTTTTTATATTAATTATTTGCTTGCTAGGGTACGAATATAAGTGCACAGTATGCTATAGGTTTTATTTTGGAAAATATTATATGTTTGTCAACAGTGTCTCTACAGCAGCTTATAATCATGAAATATGTTTATACAACAATTTTAATTCATTGTCTCTGTGTAATGTGTGATTTTATCAGATATTTGATATATTCGTTGCTAAATATAAGTAATTATTAATTAATTATTGATATGATTGAGCTTATTAATGTTCCGGTCCAGTTTTGGAAAACTAACACTTATGTACCTATTTCTTTTAATATGTCATTGTAATGTATTTATGTATGTAAATTGTGTTCTATGTATCTTATAATTCTTGTCAGTCCACAAGTTTATATCAAATTGTTTATCTAATTTAATATTTAAATTACGAGTATGTTTTGTAAATATTTAGTATAGGTTTCGTGTAATGCAGTTTGTATATATGTTGAGTATTGTTTAAAATGTATTAATTTATTTGTTCAATATTTCCATTCAATTGCATTTTGTGTGTCAATATTTCTTTTGTGTAATTTGGTGTGTAACTGTGTATTTTGTATCAGTTTCGGAGGAACTGTTGTTTATATGTGTAACTTATGTATTATAAGTATGTATTTACAAAAAAAAAGTATATAAGTATTCTATCAGCATCTAGTTCCCATATCACAAGCTTTGCTTAGTTTGGGACTAGAGAGCGTCGTGTGAAATGTCCATGAATTTTTTTTTTATTTATATTGTGTAATGTATGGTGTGTATTCTGTAAAATAAAGTTTTAATCTTTTCTGTTTATATCAGTGGTTTGTTCGTGTCTATCGGTTTGTAAATAAAGTATTGAAATCAGTTACTGTATTTTAGTAATTTAGATATATTTGATAGATAGAGCTATTTATTAGAGCTATTGCTCTCAGCCAATGTGACTGCGGGGTCCCCATCCAAACGATGTCCCATTTACTCATTTGCCCCTTGTGCCCTACCACCTGCACAAGGGATGATATTTTGGACGCCACAGACGAAGGGGTAAAAGTGGCGAAGTTCTATTAGAACTTCGTCTAGTGTTTGTTGTCACCATTGACACGTAAGAAGAAGAAGAAGAGCTATTTAAAGCATAGAATGTAGTTTAAAATATGATCGTGGTTCATTCGATTGATTTGGTGTAGGTAGTAGGTACCTAGTGCACTTTTAATTCGGCAAGTGTAAGAAAATTGTGAATGTGTTTCTGTGGTAAGTGACTTGTAGTGTAGTGTAAAAGTGTTGTGTGTTGTGTAAGCGACTCGTAGTATTGTGATTGTGTGTTTTGATATGAAAAGAAGATTACAGAGCTATTAAAAACTACATATTTTGTGTTTTGTATTAAGTTCATGTAATTTAGGTTTTGTGTTGTGTTTATTTTAGAATTGATGATCTTCTGTTGGGTGTATGATTAATTTGAACGTTTAATGGAATATGTGTTAGTATGTCAGTGTTAAAAGTGTTCATGTAGTGTTTATGAGTTTTAATGAAAACATGACTTATAAAATGTGTTTTTATGTAGAAGTGTTAAAAGTGTCCGTGTTATCTAATATTGGTGGTATCAATATTAGTGTATAACGTTATTGTAAGAGTTTAAAACTTAAAATATGTTATTTGATAGCAAACGCTTAAAATACAATTATGTTTGTATGTAAAAGTGTTAGTACAATATGTGTTTGTATGACAGTGTAAGAAGTGTCTGTATAATATGCTCGCATGTAAAAGTGTAAAAAGTGTCCGCACAATATGTGTTCATATTTAGAGTGTAAAAAGTGTTCGTATGTAAAAGTGTAACAAGTGTCCGTACAATATGTGTTCATATTTAGAGTGTAAAAAGTGTTCGATGTAAAAGTGTAAAAAGTGTCCGTGTATTCTAGAATCGGTCTGGGCCGGGGGTCGTACCCCGGCATCGGCGGCGGCGGCGCATGCGCAGCCCTCTGCGGCCGTCTCTTGTAGAACTCCACCTCATCCACCGTCCACACGGCACCCTTCACGTTCTCCACTCGCATGAAGCATTTGTGTAGAGACAGGTTGTGGCGGACTGCGTTCTGTGTTTCACTTCTTGTTTTTATGGGGTCTCAGCTTTTTAGGAACGATAGTGCACTATTTATTCACCTAGTGTATTCTCCTAGGTCACCTGGTATATAAGACTACTCTAAATGTTCCTTATGATTTTATTAAATAAAACATAATTGATTTTGAACTTATTGCATTTTTATATCTGACTTAAGCATTTAAATTTAAATAGGTATATTTTTATATAGGTATTACTGTATAAAATATAAGTGCAAAATGTCCTACTAAGTTCTATTATAAAGTGCTTCTACTTTTCGAAAAACTTTCTAGGTAACATCGTTATTATATTTGAAATCCTCCCGGCTGCGCCAGGTAATCTTAATTGCGACGTAATTTTTTTTGCTCTTAATGAAACTGAACAGTTTTGATAGTTTTTAAAACTACACTGCTTAATATTATTGTTTATGTAAATAATACTATTAAGTTTATTATGTACTTAGTACCTATATATTTGGTTAAATATAACGTTGTGTACCTAGACCGCAATGTCTTTTCTTTGAGATTCGATATTGTCTGATTGAATAATTACTGAATTAACAAATTTTTGTAAGATAGTGCATTATCGTTTACGCAAAACAATTAGTCCTAAACAGATTAAGATTATACGCTACACATTATCACAACAATTCAAGTTATTATTAAAATGAATCACTGTACTATCTTCAATGTTATTAAAATATTTCTAAATCAATATAGACGTCACTGGCTATCTATTATTTCTGAGAATATTTTTCAAACAAGGCATTGAAAATAATACAAGTGAAAATTAAATAAAAACAGAAAATTATATTGCATAAACTATGTTACCTTTTATATTCTGGAGACTTAGAAATCAACTAGGAATCCAATATGTTATAAAGACAGGATACACAATTTAATATAATAAGTTTTCAGTTAGTTTCGATACAGGTATATGGCTAGAATTTATATTATAATTAAGTACTTGCTATATAAAATAAAGAACACTATGAATATGGCGAGAATAAAAACATTGAATACTATTTCCTGATTTGTGATTCAAAATATAGACATCACTTCAGGCCAGAGATGGGCACTTACCCGGTAAATACCCGATCATCGGGTATATACCCATTTATACCCATTTTTACCTACCCATTTTGAATTTATACCGGGTATTAATTCAAAAACTCTTTTTTAACATTGAGGTTTAGTTTTAGTAGGAAATTCATGTTTTTATTGGTTAGTATTCGTTCTGATTTATAATGATTTCGTATTAAAAGTAAAATAAACCAGAAAACAGAAATTAAACCAGCTAGGTAACTATTCAAATTATCGATTTTTGATGAGGTTTAACTATATAAACTAGTTGTTCTGTGAAAAAAATTGACCTCACGAGCCTTTATGACCATTAATTTTTAATTTCCCTTCTTTTCCCCCTTCCACTCCCTCTTTTGGGAAATATTTTTACATCAATTTGTCTAAAATGAAGTCTTTAGTGTGCTTCTCAAATTAAAATCCATCGATTCCTCTTCCCCTTTTCTCCCCTACTTTCCCCCCAATTAAAAGACACGGTCGATTAAAAAATTTAATAAATCAAGGAACTAGTGTGCCGATATTCGTCCAAATCGGTCGATAAATGCGACCTGTAGGCGAGAACTGACAGACCGACGGACAAAAGCATTTTTGGCCAATCCCGAAACTGAGACGCTCGTTATCCTCGTGGCAGACTGTGCGGGGCCCCTCCCGCCTCGGGTGGCAGCACTCCGCGGCGGGATGCCAGGTGGGTGAGAATTGATGCATTCTTTAGCCGGTTTCTGAATTATTTTGATTTAATACCGAATAACATCTAGACCTATTTAGATTCTGCATAAAATTATCTACTGATTAGGATAATAACTAGTTGTTCTGT
Organism: Gandaritis pyraliata; assembly: GCA_947859175.1. Taxonomy (NCBI): domain Eukaryota; kingdom Metazoa; phylum Arthropoda; class Insecta; order Lepidoptera; family Geometridae; genus Gandaritis; species Gandaritis pyraliata. The sequence goes on along the minus strand of OX401875.1, from coordinate 1,403,955 downwards.
AAGAACAGTAGATCTCGCGAGTCATAATAACCATGCAATAACAGACACTTTCCCTTTTCCTCTGGCTAAATCGCATTTCAGGTGCTTCAATTTTCCAATAGGCCTTTCCAATTTACCTATGTAGACTTGAGCAAAATAGGGGTATAAGTTTTAGCGATTACTCGCGTTCCTTTGGTCCTAGGAGGTCGAATCTAGTGTCTACGGATTTGTCTCATAAAGGCGGAAAGGACTGCGTAATCTAACTGATATAGGTGGGCGTAAATTTTCGGAAAAAAATTAAATTAATTTCCCCTCTTTTTCCCCTTCTACATTTCTTCCACTATTTTTTGGAATTTTTTATACTTACACCATCTTGAGTAGAAATAAGTCTTTAGTGTGCTTCTCAAATTTGATTGAAATCCGTCGATAAATAACGCTACAGCAAACTTTCCCCCTTTTCTCCCCTATTTTCCCTCCAATCAAAAATCGCACTCGACAAAAAAATTTAAATAAATCAAGGAACTTGCGTGCCGATTTTCGTCGAAATCGGTTGATAAATGCGACCTATAGGCGATTACTGGCAGACAGACAGACAGCCGGACAAAAACATTTTTGGCCAATCTCGAAACTGACACGCTTCGCTCGCTCGGTCAATTACTATTACAAATTTTAACTCTCTAGCTTCTACGGTTCAGCTCTGGTAGCGCATGACAGACAGACGGACAGACGGACATACGGCCAGACGGACAGACGGACAGACGGACAGACGGCCAGACGGACAGACGGACAGACCGTAAGTGTAAGTAAGTGTTTCGTTTTTCCAAAACTGAACCGGAACACTAAAAACAAGAAACAAAAACTTACTCCTTTACCTCATTGGCGATTTTTAACTCCAAATATCTCGGAAACGTGACACTTTAGGACAATGTAATATAGAAAATTTTTTGCTTGTATTAGTGTCCTCTACCCATATATACTACTTTCAATGTGCGCGGAAACTTTAAAAAATTTCAAAATGGCGGGCGGGTCGATATGCCACAAAGGTTCTATCCCCTTTTTGTTAAATACCCGTGCGAAGCCGGGACGCGCCGCTAGTGTAACTATAAAACGACAGTAGGCCTAAACATATTATAAAAATGCAGGTCGTATTTTTACCGGGTATTAATAAAAAATACCCGGTATAAATGGGTATTTTTTAATTTTTACATATTCTACCCTTCCCTTCCCATTTTTACCTACCCAATTTTTACCTACCCGCCCATCTCTGCTTCAGGCAGTATTTTTCAAGTCATTTTAAGTAATATAATTTTACTAGGTCAATAAAAAATAGCCACATACCCTGTTCCAATAACGACATTATATCTAACCTTATAACCTACCTTCCAAGTGGCAGCATTGCGCCTGAAGTAGCAGAAAGTGGTCTGAAACCAGTTGTAGATCTCGTTCAGTGTCAGCTGCTTATCCGGAGATTCGATTATTGCCTGGAAACATCATATAAATACCGTTCACAGCTCGTAAAATTTCAGATACATAATCTTAAGGGCAATAAACAGAAGTGGACCAAACATGGTTCCTTGTGACACACCGAAAACATTTCATCGAGTTTTTATTGTTGTATCTCATTTTGGGTAAATCTTTATCTAAACAAAGATAATATTTAAAAATGTTGGTCAATAGAGACTTAAACAGATAAACGAAAAGTACAAGAACAGAAATAAACGTGAGTGATCGTATCAAAAGCATTTGAAAAGAACAAACCTGACGGATCAGTGATGCATAAGTAAACGGAGGTCGCACATCAGCGCTCTTGTAGAATTCACGGTTGCGTTGAATCTCTGAAAAATCAATAAAAACATATTCGTAGACAAAATAAGTATAATATGGAGTGAAAGGTAAAATTATTTTGACGGTAGAAAAAATGCACGCACCTGACGAGATGCATTCTAAATTTATATTACCTTGTTGCACATCTAATCCAGCTCTTTCGAGCATGTACGGAAGACCTTAGACAAAGACGCATAAGATAATTGTCAGAATAAAAAGTGGAAGCGGTTAAATTTCAAATTGCATTCCATGTAGCTGTATCAAATATAATGTTCATGTTAGAGTGGAAGTCATTACTGCTGGTTTGCACGAAGTTTCAACATCTTTAAGCTCGTCTGTAGCTAGGCCTTAATTTTTTTAAAGATAGCTTAATTGTAAGGTGTAAACAAACATAAGATAGTTAAGGTATGAGGTCTAAGTTAGGTGTAAACGAACATTAAAATACTTGCTTTAAATGTGATCGTTTGCAACTTGATTAAATAACATAAATGGATGATGTTTATAAAAAAATGTCTTACCACCAGCAATAGCGACACCAGACTTGTCGGAGACCCGGCGTCTGACCGGCCCGGGAGATGCGCCTTCATTGGGGGCTGCTGATAACAAAATTGTTTTAGTAGGTACTGACTACTGACAAAGTAGTTTAGATTTGATCATGGATTGCTTTGTCACAGCGATGCTTTAGACCGATGATCAAAAACTTGTGGGATCTTTCACACAATCAATCTTTTCTTTATTTTACTCAAAAACCATAATTGTTCATCATCTTATTAACCTGCAGAAGTTCACATTTCCCAGATCAACTGACTGATCCCACTGACTTCCCGAGGTTTTAATTATGTTGTTTGTCCATCAGGTGAGGGCTGTACGCTGCCTTCTGCGACGTGATCTTCACCACGTAAACACCAGACAGATTCCTTACCATGAGCAATCTTAGCAGCGTGATGCGAGGTATCCCTCGCGGCGTGGAGATGCCGCATCATGGCGGCGAGGCGGTCCCTCTCGCGGCGCAGCTGCAGCTCTAGCTGAGCCACCACCTGCATCTGGACGCGAGCCTGCGCAGCTGAACGGTCGTCCAGGGTGTGAGCGGCTTCTAGATGTCTGTTGAATTCAAATCTGTTTGCATTAGCCTAGAAATCGTGATTATTACTCGGCTTTAAGGGTGTGGCTTCCATGTGCATGTTGAGTGTCAAAGTGTCATAAATGCATAAGTTTCAACTCAGATAAAATATGAGCATTGTTCTGGAAGACGTCATTTTACGGAATGGGGTGTTGTGTTGTGGCCTCTCCTTTTTGAGCTGTATAGGGAATGGAGGATTCCCAAAACAAATTAGGCCGTAATTACTGCCAGGGCATTTGAATTTAATCAGGTCTTTTTTGTGACCATCATGACAAAGACGATGGTAAAAAGGCTCACTTGACAAACGCTTGGTAGTCTTCCGCAAGAGCATCGCACCCTGGCCACTTGCAGACTCCTCTTCCGAAGAGCGGATGCTCCTCCATTTCACTTCCCCATAGCATCAGACCTGGATAAATTGAAGGTTTTTATTACATTCTGAACTTCTTGCCAGATTGCACAGTATGTAACAGTTTGCTCTGTTAATGGTTACCACTGCTCTTCAGGGAGTTTTCGGCTATATTCAGGAAGGTCAAATTCTATCTTTGAAGTTACATCTTGAGTATCAGCACTCAGCAGCATCACATAGATGATTAAGAAAAGATACAAATGTGTTATATGTATTCAATTTTACACTTTTGGATAATGTCTAGATGTTGGGTGCTGTGCTGATTATATTGATGATAAAACTAACCTGGTGGTGCATTGGGAGGCACGGACAGTGGTCCATGCATAAGATACTGGCGCTGCACAGCTTGCAGCTGTTGCACTAACTGCTGCTGTTGCGCGCCCAGCTGCTGTTGCAGTGAACCTTGCAAAAAACAAAACATTGGTGGAATATTCCAGATTGTGCTATTGTGGGATAAAATAAGAGTGGTAGCCACCTTATACCATCTAAAAACGAAGACGTTGCCGAACTAGGGCCTTATATGCTATGTGATCGTAAACCTTTGTCTGCTAGGAGGATAATAATAAAGGCTTCAAAAACCCTGTGATCATAGATACGGCTATACATTCCACAGGCCATAGAACTATTCCCTGAAAAGGAACACCCTGAAATCGGAGCAATCGCTCCGGAAATATGCAGCCACCAACAGTACAGACCAGAAAATAACAGTTCTAATGAAGCTTACTTGGCGAGCTGTCTGGCGGTGGGAGATGTGACTGTGACAGCAAGTTTAGGTTCAGCTGGTCTTGCATCCTGGACTGCTCCAGCTGTCTTTTAGCAGCTTCCGTTGTCAGATGCTAGTGAAGAAAGAATAAATAAAAATCTAGAATATGTATTTAACAATGGACAAGGATTAAAAAGGACTCTAACCAATCTGATGTATTTGTATTTCTTCATTATCCAGTACACCTAATAAATCAGTAGCAGCTTGCAGTTCTCACCTGCTTCTGCATATGATGCTGGTGAAACAGCCGCTGCTTCATCAGCACCTGCAGTTGCGAATGCTGGTCTAACAGTTGCATGGCCAATAGGTCTGGGGCTACCAGTGGCAATGGCGAGCGAGCCCCGGGGGCGGATCCCGTGGGAGAGACGGGTGCTGGGCTGGAGTGAGCCGAGCCAACAGTCGGGGATGCTGGAGCTGATGCCTGGGGGAGAACACGAGGTTAGAAGAACAACCGATTATAAAAAGATGCTGTTAGTAAACAGGCCTAGTCTGACTGAGCCTCGCGCCCGGGTCGAATTCTGTTTGTACTGTGAAACTACCCCCAATCTGCCAACCATTTCAGAATTATCAAAGCAGCCACTTTTCTTTATAGAATCGCCATCATAGGGTTAAAAAAACCCTTGCTAAGAACTATCTGCTACGCCAAAGGGATAAATTATTTGGATAATCTCTGTAGGACTACTGGCACTTGTCAGTGTCACTGCGCTGGGATGATATGTCAAAGTCCAGAAGTCAGCCAGCCATGAGCTCTGCTTCTGCTTCTTCTACCTATCGTAATGCTTCTAGCAGACGTAGAACTTACCCGTGCCAGCGCAAGAGGCTCATGATCCCGTGGTGGCGAGACGCGGCGAGGTGGCGAGCTGCGCCGACGTCGCCGCGCCGCATCACCTCCCCACCTGGACTCCTCCCTGTTAGCAGACAGACCTTCATAGTGAAGAAGGAAATAAAGGAGAAAGGACTGACAGCATATTACACCCTCATCGCTCCAGCTCTGTCTCTCTCAAAGCCGGAAATGTTAAAACATTAAAAGGCACTAGGCGGGCAAGATCACAGCAGTTAGCCCAGGCCCAAAGATCTGGTACAGTGAGTTCCTTAGCTGTCATAAAATAATACTATGGACAATAAAAAGTAAGAAAAAGGATCTAAATATGAAGTGTACTTACGGCCTGGCCCCATCAGCGCCATGGCATTTTAACAGTGGTGATAAATCCAGGCCCATACAGATATAAAAAATACTGACCCCTGGACGCTGCCAGAGCTGGTTTGGTTTATCTGGTCGTCTGGGGCAATATCTCTCTTACCCATTGTAAGCTGGCCAACCAATCTGAGGTGCCATAGAATTGTGTTATCTTATCTGTAGAGCAATATAGTCACTCACCTGTCTAAACAACGGTCCAGCTCGAATGAGTTGAGGAGTGGCGGCTTAGCAGCGCCACCTGAGTTCGAGTTCAGTGCCGGCTCCGGACCCTGGGAACAAAGGGGAGATTTTGAAAATCTAGGCAATATCTACGTAAATTTATGACTACAAATCCACCTCGGTCAATGAGATGGTGGATGAGAGCTACCGCAGTGCCAGATATTTGGCCTCTGAGGGGTGATCACGAACAAGTCTGACAGTCTCCTTACGTAAACCTAACGTATTCGAATCATATTGCGCGTCAACGCCAGCTCGACTGCTCGACTCCATCTCTCGGATTCGCTGGCGTTACAATACGTTTACGATTATCACATTTGTTCGGGATCAACAGGGGTATTCCAATCTCAGTTGAACTGCAAAGCTGAACTGAAAAGTTTTTAATCATGGTCAGTTCATACTAACTCATAGTTATTCTGTGACTAAATAGTGACATTATGATGTCATTTAATTTGTTTTCGCGCATATGTTGCTGTCAAGTGTCTAAAAAGAATGATGAATGAAAAGAAGAAAGAATGATGAAGAAATTACACTGGGCAGTGAAATATAACTTGACAGCAAAAGATTGGAATACGGGGGCAAGACACTGATCATTAGTATACAAAACTATCAGTATTCAGTGTTAAACAGGATATTCGGGATGACACCCTTTATAACAACGAATTGCTAAAAGTTACCGAGCTTATCATCAAGGCCTTTGCATCATCTAGCTAGATGAGTGAATAGGTTTCTTCTAGGCAAATGTGCTACATCGTCGACCACATCGTCACTTACCATCAGGTGAGATTGCGGTCAAACGTTTGTCTATAATGTATAAAAAAAAAAAAGATTTTTACAACGTCAGTCAGGGGGTACAGTTTATCCATGCACTGATGTACGAGACGTTGGTAGTGCCTGGGACATTTTTTAAATGGAGTAGGCTTGCTCAGTATCGGCTGAGGTGGCGGAAGAATTGAACCAGAACTCGCGTTTCCGGTTTAAATGCACGACACCATGTTTTAATCAGTAAAGTCTGACATAAGCCACTGCTCTAACAAGTGGTATCTATGATATCCTCACGATAAATAATTTATAAGTTTAAAAAACTAGAAAAACCGACTTCAATTCGACTACCAGCTTCATCATCAGATGATGATGATGACAGTTTATTGGGAATGTTCTAGTGAATATAAACACCACTTAAAAGTCACAGGAAAGCAAAATACACAATTTCTTGCACGTGGTTGGGAATTTTTTTTCAGTTATTTCTATTTATAACCCAAACTACTAAACCGATTTTGATGAAAATTGAATGGGACCAACCTGGAAGTCCTTTAAGACCAAAAAAAGAATTTTTGAAATCGGTTCATAAAATATGACGGAGTTCTGACGTAACAAACATTAAAAAATATAAAAAATAAACGAATTGAGAACCGCCTCATTTTTTGAAGTCGGTTAAAAAAGGCTTGCCCAGTACCTGTACCATTTTCCCAGCCTAGTTAGTCTTATCCACAGACGAAACAAGGTACCTACGTGCGGGGTTGATTAAGCCGCGGGTTCAAAGGCGAACAATATGCCCTTTATTTCAGAAGACATTTTTTTTACACTCAGTTATTATTACAGCACGGTATGCCCTCGCGCAAACATATTTACAGTATGAGGTCATGTCAGGGAGATTTGTTTTGATATTACTATCGCTATTATAAACATCTAACATGCGATATTGTAAACTATTTTTAATAACAATACTGGGTATGTGCTTCAAAACATTGCCTAGCTTAGACAGGCCCTTTCGTCTCACTTCTCCTAACATCATTTCCCTGCCCTTATCCCGCGCTAGGCGGGGTCGGCACAACATGTCTTTTTCTTCCACTCGCTCCTATCATTCGTCAACTCAGAATCTACTCTCACATTCATATCCTCTTTCACACAATCCAACCACTTCTTCTTCGGCCTTCCTCTACCTGCGT